>CAXIVR010000004.1:125019131-126419131 GCA_964035755.1 Teleogryllus oceanicus
GACCCGCTCGCCGCTGCCTGGCGCCCCCGCCGCTCACGCTCACCACAACCGAAACGCTGCCGAACTTGTCTTCCAGTTTTCCTTTCTATCGTTGGTACTTCATCTGAAAATACACAACCTTAAGTGATCATTTTTTGTTCAATAAACTTTCTTTCTTCTCGTATACTATCTTAAAACTTCTATCGATATTTTTCCATTGCATTATTAACATTACAAAATTGTATATTCAATGTTTTCTTTATCTACATTTTCCACCACTTTGCAATAACCAAAATTTTCTATTTTTTTACAATATACACATCTCTTTGAGTTGTTTCCCATTGTTAAAAATGCCTTGCTCTTTGTCCCCGCTTCATGTTAACGTTCTTAATTTTTCTCGACCTCTCCCTCCCACTTTCGTTACTTCATATTTCTCTTTCTATCTTTCCCAGGTGTGCGTTTCCCCACTCTCCTTACCAACAGAGCAGTAATTCAAAGATTCTCGTTCGTTCCATTGGTTTTCGAACTTGCATTCCTACAAATCATGTAATTGTCTTTCATATTTTCTCGCAGTATTTTTCCGTAGTCCGATTGGGGAAATGGTGTTGATGGTTACATTTTAAAGACTTTTCTTTTGCAATGGCAGGAAGAATGACCCTGGCTGCGTGTTTACGACTTTTGTACCAAGAGCACTTCAGGATTTGCAAAAAATAAATATTTTTTAAAAGTAGTATACATCGTCAATTTGACAAAATACGTATGGGATATGAAGTGTTGTATTCCGAAGTCTTTCTTTAGTAACTCAGTCTTACTACGCTGGGACTTTTCTATTTTGCAAAACCCTCCTGTGGGTATATTCTTTATTTCTGGAGTATATCGGTATTTTTGGATCATCCGACGACTCGCCTACACTTTCTTTTATTCGCGTGATAGAACGCCGTTTGTATATCGCTCGAACAATAGCGCGCAGTTCCATAGCCAGGCTCTGACTCTCCCAGGCTCCCCCGCAGCGCCACCGTCGCTTTTGATGCTTCATCTTTGCTGCGTTTGCGCCTTTCGCTCTCTGAGAAGAGTCAGTAGCTCTCTTCCCCCTCCACAGGTCCTTTGAGCGCCCTCGTTTGTTCTGGCTTGTGCCCCGTCTTCCTCCCACTTGCTACGCCTCCGCTATGCCTTCGCTTGTCGGCACTGGGAGCGCTGTCTCCACGGTCTGTGTCGCTTTCGCCAGCTCAACTCAAGAGGCCAAGGTCACTTCCGGAAGCAAAAAACAAGCTCATGTACAAAACTTTTGGAAGGCTCTTTGAAAGACTAGACGACTACCCAGCTAATGGCCATAGTCATAACAGTAACAGTAATCGTTAAATAAATTGTTTATAATGTTGAATGAACATTAAGAAGTACGAAATGCAATAAAAACATTTTTTCAGTAAAATACTTTCCCAAACAAGATATTTTCAGTCTCACTAATTTCTTGAACATTATGGTGGAGAAATATAGCAAATAAGTTATAATCTTTCTCCACTAACGTATTTTTTTAAACTGAGCCAGTGGATTTTACAGATAGGTTTGTTTCAATAGCTCAGCAGCGATATGCTTCTACAGCACCAATGATAGGAAGTTCCTAGGCAGAGTTTGTACCTAACATCAGAGCTGAGTTGAATTTAACCACCGTCCGTTGGAGAATTTCAAGGTCCAGGTGCTTTGACAGATACTTTTCCATGTTTTTTTTTTTCGATCAACGTGAAGCGAATGCCTTGTTTGTGTCCTAAAAGGGCCACAAACCGCACGCGATCTCTCCTTCATCTTTCCCCCCTCTCACCTTACACACTCACACAATATCATGAAGTAGACTCCTCATATGTTGAGGGATCGGTCGTAAGTATACTGTTAGCTTGTCCCGATTTTTGTGGTGCACCGTTAAGGGAGATACTTGGAGGCAAAAAACAGCAATTGACGTTTAAGGTCGGTGCTGATCTCACATTCCTGATAGGTTCACTGCCACCTGTCGAGAAACAAGAAGCACGCATTGGAGCTCAGCAGTGGCGAATCAGGAATCAATTCTCTCTCGTCCACTCACTTCACGGACAGAATGCAAGGAAGCAGAATACCGTTGAAACATCCAAAGTATTGTAATGGATCATTACAAGAAACGATAAGTATAAACAAAATAATCGTAAACTAAAAATAGAAAAAACTGGGAAAAAAAGAATGAAATAAACAATTTTTTTAAAAATAATGGACACGTGAGCAAATTCCATGAGACGAATGAAAATGTTAATAAAACATTTCGACAAGAACCAAGGAATAGAGAGGAATATGAAACGTGTAACACAAGTGACCAATGAGATTGATATATGAATTATCGAATGAGATGCACAATAGAAGCAGGAAAAAAACACATTTGTGTGCTAGTTGCGCAATATTCTAAAAAACAGTCGACAGTCGCGCAGGACGAACGCACGGGAGACGATACTGGGATGCAGAGACAAGACATGATTTTTCGTTATTGTTGAAGTGAAGTCGAGACTTCACGCGATAATTTTTACGCAATAGTCGTCAACGCGAATGATTGCGTTGTGAATTAGGAAGGAATGTTTGACTGAAATTATAGTGTGACGTCGTCGTGATGTGAAGAACAACACAGACACGAAGTTCTTTGTCCAGGTTTATTTAATATTACTTTATATTACAATCTGTACATCCTCCTCCTGAAACTACCGCTGCACTCTACAGCACTACCATTCCTGAGGCAAGCCGCCTCAGCCTGACCCAGCGTGCCCCAGCGTGCTAACCTGTAGCACCGCTCCCGGCATCTGCTGTAGCCACCCTCGCAAACCTGCGACCACCCCTCATGGATCAGCATATGCCTCCGCACCGCGATTCGGCCCAAACTCGAATGGCAATCGCCAACACTCCACCAGCGTCTATAGCGAGGAGTCACGTGACAGACCTCCCACGCTGAAGACCCGCGGACCGCGTCACCTCATTACAGAGTTTTGGGCCGGGCGCACAATGGAGCCCGCCGACCAGCTGCAGACGATCTGTCCTCACTCATCTTCTGGGCTAGCTGACCGCCGGATGTGCCCAGACACGCCCCCGCCGGCTTGCACCCTCGAAGCGACCGCTTCGGTTGCACCGCCAGCCCGACGCCTGGACAACCCCCTCCCACGCCCCGGCCCGCGCCTTCTGCGGTCCGATGACTAGTGCATGCTACGACGTTACAATAGAATACATTTTTATAAGTAGTATGCTTCATCATATACGAAAAAATATTAGTTTCATGATATGTTATTAATATGTGAACAAGAGAAATCACTCCAAAATTGAAGAGATTTCGTGATGAATAAAATTTCATTTCACTACACAAGAAGTGGAAGTGTGTAAATTGGCAGGGCACGATGACTATCAATTAACAAAGGAGAGGGTATTTTAGAAATGAATTAAATATGCAGTAATTGAAATATATAGAAGACAAATAATTTGGTAAATTAAACAGGTTTTGGGTTCCAAACGAGTGTGATTCTATTACTGAACAATTTGTTAAAAGTAACTTTATTTCTCTTTTACAGACCTGAAGTTATCATAATAATATCAGACGATGATGTTTACGATGCAAGTGGAAGCCAATGACTTTGCCTATCTCGGACCTGTCATTTTGTAATAAAGCAATCTCAACTTTCAAAATGCTTACCGCATTCTATACACGCCACCTGAGCGAAACCAAGCCGTAGTTGGGAAATGTCTTTTACTTCACTCTCCCTCGCTGGGCGGTGGTGGTGCTTTTGGAACGGGGGGAGGCGGTGATGGTCGTGGTGATGGTGGCGGCAGCGGCGTGTGGTGGTGCAGAGGGGGCGGAACGTGCTGCAAGCTTTAGCAATTAAACTTCAGAAGTCGAGCGCCGGCGGTCTGGGCTCCTCAGGATATTACTTCGCCATTACCTAAATTTCTTCAGCAACTTCCACGAAGAAGTCATTCAATCACAGCTCGATACCCAGTGAACGCGTGAGCTGCTTGAGGACGCAGCTCCAACAGGGTGGCTGCCCCGCGGCCCCCAGGAATCACATCTCGATGGGAAGTTGGGAACGAGCTCAGGTTGGCGCCACAATTGCCTTCACCGCAAGCACAAGAGATTTAGGTTCGTTGTGACGGGAAATGTCAATCGAAAAATCTAGTGAACGAAAAAAATATATTTCTTGCTCTGACACCGAATGTGTTGATTTACCAGGTCGCATTATGTTGTATTTTTCCTTTATCATATTTAATGAAATAAGAGTTCCTTTCTTAAACAATTATAAAAAACGGCAAATGTTCTCGACAGAATACAAGAAAATTCGACATTCAAAAAAGATAAAGAACATAAGAATTTGGGTTTTGCCTTCTGAGAAAACAATTCTACAGAATACGTTGGTCAACCCAATAGGAGGAAAGTGACACACATCTAAATTATTGACAGACGAATAAATTATTTTGATTGATAATTTCATTTAATAATATTTTTAGCGTGATGAAATAGGTATAGTTTTGGCAGAGACAATATGTGGTTAGACATTGTATTTCAAACGTATTTAATTGTAGTCCTTTAGATGTCTTTTTAATAGTACATCTAAAATGTCTTCGGAAGTATTATCTCTCTTAACATTGAATCATTAACAAAAAATCAATGCAAGTACATTCTTTTTAAATTGATGATGATTTTAGTAGAATTTTTGAAATCTAAATCGTTTCTCCGCTTTCAATTGCAAATATTTCACGAAACAGCTGCATTTCACTCTCCTTGTGTGTATACAAGAACTCCTAAATCCCTTTAAGAAAGTAGTTGAGTGGATGAAGCGATTCTGATATGTATTTCTTTGTAGTAGCTTAGCAGTAATAAAAGAAATATCCCAAGAGGACATTAATTCCGGAGGGTTGGAAAGATGACTGAAAGGATCAGGAGTTGTTTCAAATGGTAGCGACAACTCGCATTTGCCAACCTGCCCTCAGGAGCCCGCCGGAGATGAAAGGCGGCGCAGGGGCGCGAAAGGGGACGAGCCGAGTCGATCCGAGCCGGCCGTGGGCGCCGCCGCGGATAGAACCCCCAATGAATTACGCGCCCAACCCCACTCGGCCAGCGCTGGAATCCGAAGGGGGCGGCGCACTCCTCCCGCCCGCGATGTCCTGACTCGCTCTCGCACTGCGCCGCCTCGCCGTGGCTGCTTCACTCTTGCTTCGCCTATTCCCGGCTAGGCGCTCCCAGGCTCCTCGCTCCCCGCCTCCACGCTCCCCGCCTCCACGCTCCCCGCCTCCACGCTCCCCGCCTCCACGCTCCCGCCCCACGCCCCGCCTCCCGCCTCCCGCCTCCACGCTCCCGCCTCCACGCTCCCCGCCTCCATGCTCCCCGCCTCCACGCTCCCCGCCTCCACGCTCCCCGCCTCCACGCTCCCGCCCCGCCTCCACGCTCCGCCCGCCTCCACGCTCCCCCACGCTCCCGCTCCCCTGCCTCCACGCTCCCGCCTCCACGCTCCCGCCCCACGCTCCCCGCCTCCACGCTCCCGCCTCCACGCCCCGCCTCCACGCTCCCGCCTCCACGCTCCCGCCTCCACGCTCCCGCCTCCACGCTCCCGCCTCCACGCCTCCCGCCTCCACGCCCCGCCTCCACGCCTCCCCGCCTCCACGCTCCCCGCCTCCACGCTCCCCGCCCCACGCTCCCGCCTCCACGCTCCCGCCTCCACGCTCCCCGCCTCCACGCTCCGCCCCTCCACGCTCCCCGCCTCCACGCTCCCCGCCTCCACGCTCCCCGCCTCCACGCTCCCGCCTCCACGCTCCCCCGCCTCCACGCTCCCCGCCTCCACGCTCCCGCCTCCACGCTCCCGCCTCCACGCCTCCCGCCTCCACGCCTCCCGCCTCCACGCTCCCCGCCTCCACGCTCCCGCCTCCACGCTCCCGCCTCCACGCTCCCGCCTCCACGCTCCCCGCCTCCACGCTCCCCGCCTCCACGCTCCCGCCTCCACGCTCCCGCCTCCACGCCTCCCGCCTCCACGCTCCCCGCCTCCACGCTCCCCCCTCCACGCTCCCGCCTCCACGCTCCCGCCTCCACGCTCCCCGCCTCCACGCTCCCCGCCTCCACGCTTCCCGCCTCCACGCTCCCCGCCTCCACGCTCCCCGCCTCCACGCTCCCCGCCTCCACGCTCCCCGCCTCCACGCTCCCCGCCTCCACGCCCCCCCTCCACGCTCCCGCCTCCACGCTCCGCCCCACGCTCCCCGCCTCCACGCTCCCGCCTCCACGCTCCCCGCCTCCACGCTCCCCGCCTCCACGCTCCCCGCCTCCACGCTCCCCGCCTCCACGCTCCCGCCTCCACGCTCCCGCCTCCACGCTCCCGCCTCCACGCTCCCGCCTCCACGCTCCCGCCTCCACCCCCGCCCCACGCTCCGCTACGTCCCGCCTCCACCTCCCGCCACCACGCTCCCGCCTCCACGCTCCCAGCCTCCACGTCCCGCCCCACGCTCCCGCCTCACGCTCCCGCCTCACGCTCCCGCCTCCACGCTCCGCCTCACGCTCCGCCTCACGCTCCCGCCTCCACGCTCCCGCCTCCACGCTCCCCCCACCACGCTCCCTGCCTACACGCTCCCAGGCTCGCACGCTACCCTGCCTACACGCTCCCGCCTCACGCACCCGCCTACTCGCTCCCGCCCACGCTTCCCTACTGCACGCCTCGTCATCGCCAAGTTCTTCCACCAACGCCCTGTATGGTCATTCAAGGAAGCAAAACTTTTCATCGATTTTTGGATCCTCCCATTTCTTGGCTCTTTTAGTTTTATTCTCCATAGACGTCTTTCCTGCTTCTTCCCTCTACCCGATTAATGTCAATTGATTCACGCTTCCTCATCTTTCGTCGCTTTATTTTCCTCACTCTGCCGCCTCGTCATTTGCGAGTTCAGTAGACATCGTTCATATCAACTCCGCTGCAGAGTGGCACGCCAGCTCCCTCACCATACGGCTTCTGTCCACAGTTTCAGGGTGGCGTCGATGGATGTTGCATTCGAGTGTTCGGAACATCATTGACATTCCTATTGCCTAGTTGAATGGACTCAAGAGTGATAGATCGTTCTCATATGCCGCCATCTATAGCGCTAACAAACTTCAAGTACCAATAATCTGCTAAAATATATTCAGCTCTATTCAAATTAAACGCACTCTTGAATAGCAGTGATACAAGATATCAATGTGCCAAAATAGGATTCAAGAGCTATGTAGTTTTATTACAGTAATTTCTATTACATTTATTTTAGTGTCAATTTTTATGAATATGAAACATAATAGAATTTGATATTGTGAAAGTAATACAATGATAACAAATACTGTCATATTAAAGCACATTATCAACCTAGGAGTATTTTACTCTAGAAGTTTGGCGTTAGTCTAATTTGAGTAAACCTTGGGTCTCCAATATTGTTTAATGCAAAAACAATTAATCAAAGTTTATTTATAATCTAAATTGACTTTTTCTCCAATTGGCTCTATCTCGCACTCACGCGTTACCTGCCATTTTTGACTTGAACTTACGATGAAATTGATTTACACATGTAGTATTTTACGCAAAAAATTCTGCAAAGAAAAATAGACCAAAGAAAGAAAATATCTTAGAATTCATATTGAAATAAAAATAGTTAGATTGTACTTGAATTTGAATTTTTTAAAGAGCGAATTATTTAAAACGGCTTTCTTAGTAGCATTTGTTTGCCAAAAGGGGTGTTGATCAGCTTAAATTGTGGCTTTTGTCATTAAATTTTAAAACAATATGTTAAATGTAAATAACTACAGAAAAATCTCGACATAAACATCTTTGTGATAGTAATATCATTTGTTCATAAAATCTTGAGTTTACGGGAAGGGGTGAGGTGAGAAGGAAAGTCAATGAAGTCATCAGCTTCAAAGCTACAAAATATGACTCAGTCACGCGATCCGCGCATCTCCTCCACACATCTCTAAAGACAAGGGACTCCGCAATCGATCCTCTGTGAAACACTTCCACTCTCCCACCCTGCTCCTCTACCTCTTCACTTTCGGCCGCGGCGTCATGAAGCCCACTTCCGTCGTGTCAGGCGGCTGTCATTTCCCTCGCCTTTTAATCCCAGACACGTCCTCATTCCTCCACGCTCCCTCACGAACGCCTTTTGTCTCTACCTCCCCCGCAAAATAATATCTCGCCTTCGCTGCCTCGACCTTTAACCTCTCATCAGGCATATTCTTGCACTTTCCTCATTTCCACGTCCGCTCTCTTCCGTTTGTGGCTTCGCATCCTCTGCCCGTCGCGCCGCGCGCCCTCGCCCTTTTCCCCCCTCCACCCCGCCCCCTCCACCCCGCCCCCTCCACCCCGCCTCCTGCACCCCGCCCCCTCCACCCCCCGCCCCTGCACCCCGCCCCCTCCACCCTGCCCCCTCCACCCCGCCTCCTGCACCCCGCCCCCTCCACCCCGCCCCCTCCACCCCGCCTCCTGTACACCGCCCCCTCCACCCTGCCCCTCCACCCCGCCTCCTGCACCCCGCCCCTCCACCCTGCCACCTCCACCCCGCCTCCTGCCCCGCCCCTCCACCCCGCCCCCTCCACCCTGCCCCCTCCACCCCGCCCCTGTCCTTCGCACCGCAACTTCGCGCCTCTTCGTCTGCAACGGCGCCCGCTCCGGCACGTAGAGCTGTATCGCTTTACGGCCTTAATAAAGGGGCGGCGGCGGCGGGGGCCGGGGAGGGGGGCCGAGGGCACCTCTGCGCCGCCGCTCGGCCACGCAGATTACGCTCTCCACCGCCGGCGGTTGGTGTGCGTGCGACACGACGGGGAGAGGCAGGCAGGCGGTGGACTCGGTGTGGCCAGAACTCGGTCACGCAGACATTTTGGTTCATTAATAACCTGAAAACTATCAACTGTTAGATGCTTCGGTGAATGAATAAGAATGAAGTATGTAATTTAATGAGATGTTGGTTGCCTTTTAATAATTTTCCCAGTTTTAATTAATGGTTTGCCAATTTAAAAAGTATTGTTATTATTACTTTCTCGTATACGTTCGTGTATACGGAGTAATATGTACTTTGGGCGGCGATAGATGGCAGTTGGTAAGAGGATGAGGTAAGACCGTAAAGTCCATCCAAACCAAGGAAATTTGAAAACGTTACTCAAAAGTCTGTGCGATTCTGTAGCATGATAGTTTTTATATATTTTGTTATTATATTTCAGGTTCTATTTTCTTCTTTCTAGAGATAAGGTAGATGTAAATTTAGTTAATACCATTCGTATTTACTTTACACTCTTCTTGTATTTTAGTAACTTTAACAGTAGTACTTAAGTAGTAGAAGTGACTTAACAGTAGTACTGTAGTAACACTTTTGTCATGTATGAAGAGTTAAGGGAGTTTATAAGTTAATAGCACTCGTCTCCAACTTATACTCTAAACCAAAATAAAGTAAAAACCAAAATCTCTAAAAGTCTAAAAATGAATTGTGTATACGGATTTTATTTTCAATTTCGTATTTCTATAACATGCCATAGGTTGGTACTAGATAGCAGTACTGTAGTGATAACACTAAATGTATTAAGAACTGGTTCACCTAAAACGATAAGCAGAGCCATCCCTGTGTTCTGACGGGAGGTCCCTGCCCTTTTAGGGCTTATCATCATCATCATCATCATCAAAATTGGGCGCCAGGACTTTTACGATTACACTAGTACTCCTGGGAATATGTTTTTATATTCATTTGAGTGAAGATAAATTATTAAAGGGGTTCTCTGAATGAGTAAACATAAGTAAAGGAAGCCTTCTGATATCCATTTTCAAATTTCTGGAAAGTGCTAATTATTAGTTGGTTGTTTGAATAATTCAGTGTGGCTATAGGATAAACTACAAATTGAAATCGTTTGAGGAACTCTAATGATTAGATGAGTATTTCAATAAAAGGTCTAATATATTCTATATCAATTTACATTAATAATTAATATATTAAATTAACATAAAATGCATGTGAAATTATTTTTTTATTTCAAATTGTTGAGGAGATAATTCACGCAATGTTAAAATAATGATTTTTGTATCATTCCTCTAACAATTCTGTTATGAAACTCCACACCATGAGGCAAATGAGTCAGGACAGGACAGCAGGCGGGGAGCAAGAGCGAAGACTGATTACTTTTGGAAGCAGGCTGACGTATGATTGTCCCAGGATGTAACGGAAAAAGGGAGAATGGTAGGTGGGTGAAGTAATATGGAGGTGTAGGAAAATGAATAGCAGATGACTGCTTAGTAAAGGGTACGAGGGAAAGGTGTGGTAGAATGACTACAGATCGCTGCGATTGGTAGGAGAAGTTGAGGAAGACAGTCGGACTTCCATGTAAAGGTTGTCTAAGAATATGTGATATCCTTCTAGCGCATATAGAGAAGGCGCTGAAAATCACTTTTTGCTATTGAACACGGAGGGGGAAATTTCAAAAAACGAAGACAACGAAGTTACAAATTTGACGTTTGCTCCGTATTGTTACGCAAATCTCATTCAGCAATATTCGGCTGGAACACCCTTGGGCTGCGTCAGAACGTGTCATGCTGAACATTAGTGCATGCCTACGAACCTAAAGCAAATACCACATTTGTAACCTTGATATATGTAATTTCCCCCTACATGTTCATTTGCAAAAGTTATTAATATCGTCTCCTCTGAATACCGTGAAATTTTGTAACTTTTATTTTCAGACATTCTGTAGACACACAGAAATTACATGCATGCGACTGTTGATTTGTGAGAAGTGAAAGGGCAGCCACTAATACAGTGCAGTAAAATGAATACAATCTAATAGTATACGAATGTCATAGCAGAGAGCAGAAGCTGAAAAATTGGTATAAAATTATTATTAATCAAAAGTATTTTGTAGACCTATTTTTCAATACTTCGCCATCACACTTTAAATTAAATGTGGTTATTTCATTGTTTCAACGTTCTAAGTTGCTACCCAGTTTCTACAGATATTGCACTGCAATATCTGAAAACACAATGGCATCGTAGAGACGTCAATAGGGTGGTGTGCATTGGCAGCAGGTCACAGGAAAGCGACAGCCGGCTGAAGTGGGTTTCTCTGTCTCCTCCTCCGCGTTTGACGAGGGGTGTTATGGCGTTGCGGCCGCGTTTAACTCCCCCGGCCGAAGCGCGTGTCGTACACGTTTAGCCCCCGTTACCCGCGCAAAACCCCTCCGGAGACTCATTGGCGACCGCAACGCGTCCACGCGTGACGCAAATGAAGTTTGAACCTTCCCGGTTTGTTTCCTTTCTAGGGTTTTTATCCAGCCGACAGCCGGTTACCCTTTACGTTCCGATGGGACGCATATTCGACCATACACTAGACACCAACACACTTGCGGGCTCCTCTGATCTGGGGTCAGCAGAACGCGAGGCCCTCCGCGACAATACATACATACAAAGACAAGGGACAAACAACCATGCCCAAGGCGGGACTCGAACCCGCGACCCTTCGGACCGAAGCGCTGAGTCGGTACTCGCTCTTAGCCACCTCGGCCACCAGGTCGGTCACCTTCCCGTTTGTTTTTACGAATAAACCATTATCGGTGCGGCTCGTTCTTGCTTATAGCACATATTATCGTAAAGAATATTTTCCGTGCAAATGAACAAGCAAACATTATCTGGAGAAATTTTGCGTTGTCTTTTCGACAATTCTGTTCAGTTGAGAGATACAGAATGTAGACGAATTAACTATGAACTCTCATTTCTTTCTGTACTGTAAGGTAGGAATTTGAATATTATTCTGCAGTTTTGGGCAAGGAAAATATATAAAAATTTAATATCTGATAACTTATTTGTAAATCACACTACTCAGAATCAAATTATTTTCAAAATTTGCTGAATAATTTTCTACTGACAGAACAGATTTTCTACTGAACAGAAAGAACGAATCGAATAAATATGGACACGAGAAAGAAGTGATCCCTTCCTTCAGACATCCTAAAAATTGAAAGTAATCGACGAAGAATGCAAATAGAAAATTGTTTTCGTTAGTAAGAAGTCCTTGAGATACGCTATTTTGTAGAAAAAAATGTTATTTGAGCAATTCTGAGAAGTGCACATTAAATCACATTTCGATTTGACTACCCTTGAGTTTTACAATCCCTCGATAACAAGTGAAAGTTGTCCCTTGTAGAGAGTTCCTCAAAGTCACAAGGGTCATCGACCTAAAACGGCACTTCTGAAAAGCGTTTTCGTTCGCAACTTTGAGTGATTTCAGTTCTTTGAGAACCATAGTTAACCATTTAAAGCAGCACAACTTAGATATAAAAGTAAAATTCCGACAAATATTTACCAGAACTGTGGCACATCAATTCTGACTGACAAATGATCTCCAAAAACTCAATTGTATAACATGTTCTGATGAATACATCTTCACTCGAATTATGAAAAAACAATTAAAGTAATTTGAATAATAAATCACCTCTTTAGTGATATTTTATTTTTTATTCAAGGTATTTACATTTTCAGTCCAATAAATTGCATTCACCAAAGCTTATCTCTTTATAATTCATCCGATTTATTGCAGGGGAAGAAAACAAACTTTCCTTCCACAAAAATTATAATTTCAGAAAAATGGTAGAGACGTATTAATCGGAGAAAACAAATTGAGTACCAAAATATTTCAATGGTACACATTTCTTTGCAATAAACACATGGTAACTTCAACTATTTTTTCCCAATCCCCTTGCTTCAAGCATGTGATAATCAAAAAATAATATTAAGACAAAAATGTGTAGTTCATCGTATTGTATCAAGATGATTTCAAAATGAAAAAAATCACAGAAAACATATTTACGGTACCCTGGAGATAATAATAGAATGGCGATAATTAGAAAATATAATTACGACTACAATTGGCCACATCGAGTGATTATATGTGTTATGTGGTAGCCAGAATGTTATAATGCTTGTTTAATTTTCAATTACTAAAAACACAGTAAAAGTAAAAAACAATGCAGCAATTCGCATAAAAGATCTTTTCATACAATATAATTATTGTATAACCCCAATTTCTTTATAAAAACTTGTTACCAGAAACAGTTCATTTCTAATTTCTTTCTTTCTTTCTTCCTTTCTTTCCTTCTTTCTTTCCTTCTTTCTTTCTTTCTTTCTTTCTTTCTTTCTTTCTTTCTTTCTTTCTTTCTTTCTTTCTTTCTTTCTTTCTTTCTTTCTTTCTTTCTTTCTTTCTTTCTTTCATTCATTCATTCATTCATTCATTCATTCATTCATTCATTCATTCATTCATTCATTCATTCATTCATTCATTCATTCATTCATTCATTCATTCATTCATTCATTCATTCATTCATTCATTCATTCATTCATTCATTCATTCATTCATTCATTCATTCATTCATTCATTCATTCATTCATTCATTCATTCATTCATTCATTCATTCATTCATTCATTCATTCATTCATTCATTCATTCATTCATTCATTCATTCATTCATTCATTCATTCATTCATTCATTCATTCATTCATTCATTCATTCAATTCATTCATTCAATTCATTCATTCAATTCATTCATTCAATTCATTCATTCAGATTCATTCATTCATTCATTCATTCATTCATTCATTCAATTCATTCATTCAATTCATTCATTCAATTCATTCATTCAATTCATTCCATTCAATTCATTCATTCAGATTCTTCATTCAATTCATTCATTCAATTCATTCATTCGATTCATTCATTCAATTCATTCATTCATTCATTCATTCATTCATTCATTCAATTCATTCATTCAATTCATTCATTCAATTCATTCATTCAATTCATTCATTCAATTCATTCATTCAATTCATTCATTCGATTCATTCATTCAATTCATTCATTCAATTCATTCATTCAATTCATTCATTCAATTCATTCATTCAATTCATTCATTCAATTCATTCATTCAATTCATTCATTCAATTCATTCATTCAATTCATTCATTCAATTCATTCATTCATTCAATTCATTCATTCAATTCATTCATTCGATTCATTCATTCAATTCATTCATTCAATTCATTCATTCAATTCATTCATTCAATTCATTCATTCAATTCATTCATTCAATTCATTCATTCATTCATTCATTCAATTCATTCATTCAATTCATTCATTCAATTCATTCATTCATTCATTCATTCATTCATTCATTCATTCATTCATTCATTCATTCATTCATTAAAAAGTCCATCTGTGCATCTGTGGTCAAAGCTAGCGCATAAACGTCCACACCATTTTATCGACCTGTACCGGCCTACAGCTATCTCGCTAGTGGCGAAAATCCTGCCACCGTCGGGATCCGAATCTAGGACCGCCCGATAAGTGGCACTGCAGTGACATCATGTGATGCCCTGAGCCACCTCTCCCAATAAAAGAACTAGAGGTCCAGTGAGATTCAAACAGATGTGTTGATTTCTGAGTGTACTTTACATGAAACTCCAAAAACATTTTCAAATGTTTCTCAAAAATGGCTCAAAAGTTTGAGATTAATTTTGTTATAGAATAGAGCGATTATAAAATAGGGAAGAACCTATTTTGGTTGAATTCTGTGAATTTTGAAAAATTGGAAAAGTTTCAAATTTGTTCGGAGTCTTCCTAGAAATACAATATTAAGACAGAAATTGTGTTCTGAACAATATCTTCACTTCAAAATTAGAACATATGAGAGCTCATGTACATTTTTTCCAAATTTGAGTAGTTACATTTATTTTGTGTGACCAAAGAAAATTTAAAAACGGCATATCCTTAAAACGCTCCAAATTTTTTAAACTTTTTGTATATATAGTGCTTGCTGCAGTGAATGACATCACATTTTGATGTACGAGTATATTTTGATTTTTTAATTGGGAAAAAGCAATATCTTTATCTCTCACGTCGTTAACATTTGCATTACTGGCGTTTAATATACATTATTGTATTTGTAACTACCAATGCTTCAAATGATTTCTCATGATTATCGGAAACAAAAACACTTCTGGGAAAATGGCTCAATATTGCGCAATTAAAAAAACTTCAAACGACTTGCAGCGTCTTCAAAAAATCTTGGACGAGAAAAAAAAGTTCTGCAATATTGTTGGACGTAGCGCAGGCCTTGGCACAAAGGTTTAAACTATAAGTTGAAGACTGTTCTTCCTAAAAAAGTATGCAAATCTATAATCTTAATTAACTGACAGGTACTTTAGAGGTCAACACGACGATGCCTATGCAAGGCTCAAAGAAATTAAAGCAGGGGTACCGCAAGGAAGTGTGCTGGAACCAATACTATACCTACTGTATACAGACAGTATAGTGACCTCCCCAAACCAGAACAGTGTCATAGGAACATTTGACGATCACACGGCAATTTTAGCAATAGCAAAAAACAATGAAGAAGCAAGTCAGAAACAACAATTAGCAATAACACATGTACAAAAATGGACCAGTGATTGGTATAGCAAATTAAATGAAAGTAAAGTGTTCATATGGCCATCACAAACAGGCATATGAACATATTCCAATTTATATAAACAACCACATGGTACCATTCAAAAACAGAAAAATATTTCGCATGACATTGGATTGTAAGCTTCGATGAAAAGAACGTAAGAAAAACAGAAAGAATTAAATATAAAATACAGAAAAATGTACTGGATAATTGGAAGATGTTCTTACCTTTCAATACACAATACAATATTACTTTACAAGCATATATTGAAACCAATATGTATGTATGGGGCACAACTCTGGGGATGTACCAGACGGAGTAACATCGAAATTATCGAATTATTTCTAAACGAAGAGCTAAGAAATATCGTCGAAGCACCTTGGTATATAAGAAATAAAAATTACACAAGGACCTGAAAGTTGAGGCAGTGAATAAAGAAATACAAAGGTTCGCGAGAAAACGCGAAGAAATGCTGTGCCAACACGACAACCCCGAAGCAATTCTTTTCCTGGACAACTGACCTAGTGAGAAGATTGAAGGAAAGAAACCTTTCCAACTTGTAAAGTGAGGTGAAAAAGTGTTTTTAAGAACTAAGAAGTAAACTAACAGTGTAAATACCAGTGTATCTATAAGCACAAGTAAGTGTGATTTTAAATTCAATTTGGAAGTAAGGCGTCGTTAATGGGTTAGCTCTTAAAACAAATTTTATTTCATAGTAGCTTAGGTCAAAAGAAAATTGCTTATTAGTCTATTAGACTAGATTGCAATGTTTATGAAAATAAATAAATTAAAAAAAACAATACTTTCTCAAGAACGGCTCCAAATGTTGCAATGAAGGTTTTATTCTTCGGTCTGTACTATTCTTAAAATAACTTATCAATTCTACTACTAGGGAACCTAAAAATTGAGAAACTTAAGAAAAATAATTAAGTGCCAGTTGATAATGGCCCTGAGATGATCGTGGGGCAAAAACCATAAAGCTACTTCCGACGCAAGAGAATAGAATAAATAGAATGTTAGAGTTAAATAATAAAAAAACAGTGTATTTTTACTTTCTCATACACGTATGTATTTTTATACGGAGTAATATACTTAGTATAGAGAAAGTTATGTAATGCTGCGGAAAATCGATTTCGTGATGTCAACGGATATACACGTTTTGGGGTTCCCTGATACCGTTTTTTTAAAACGTCCGTCCGTCCGTTCGTCTGTTCGTCCGTCCGTTCGTCTGTCCGTCCGCCCTTTTGCCTGTCCGTCCGTATGTCCGTCCGTTCGTTTGTCCCTCCGTCCGTCTGTCTGGTGTATGCGAACAACACTAGCTGAACTATTCTAATGATGCGCGGGCGTGTAGTTTAGGCGCCCCGCAGGGACCCGCCGCATGGTACGGTCTGTTTTTCGCAACTCAGGCCCCAGGTACCGGCCACGTACCCACGCCGCATTGGGGCGCCGCGAAACAGATTCAAAAGGCAGCCGTCTTGCTTTTTAAGGTGGACCCGCCTTGCCCAACGTCAGCGATAAAAAGATATCCTCTCCACTAAAAATCACAAGACATTCAAAATCGCCGCGACGCAGCCCGACCTCGCGAGTGGGGTACCAGTTAATAGGGCACAGTACGCTAGTGCACTTCGCACGGGGTATGTTGCTTCGTATGGCACCGCGATTTGTCACGGACACCCGGGCGAAAGAGCGATCGTTTGACCCTCTCATTAAACCGCAGGAGCCAGCAATTCGCAACGCTCACATGCACGTCGGACAAACAATTCTTTTGCTCAAAGAATTATTTCCAAGGTTGCCGCGCGTTCAGTGGTGAACGCCGTTAGAGTGCAGTTGCATCGAATTCACATCGAAAATGCAACGGCAAATTTTTTTGTGTCACATGAGCTAGCGCACCATTGGTTCGAGTGACGCCGCGCCACCGCTTCCGAAAGCTGATTCTAAGTAATCAGGGTGAAGCACTTGGGTCAGAGGAAGGGATCAAAGGCTTAGTTTTGTCGCATCTGAGACACCAAAACACTCCCAGAACGAACTTCGAACTTGACACTTCGCATTTATCACTTCCATTCGAGCTTTTACTGAGACTTGTATTTCCAGGTCATACGTCTGACTTGTGTTTGAAAGTGACTTCGAAATTCTCACTTTTTGAAATAATTTTTGCCGTTAACAGGGCGAGTAAAGAATGAATTGTTAAGAAATAATAAAATGATTAACATTGTCTTTTGATTTAGGTCTTCTCAAGCACTCATTCTCTTGACCTCCTACATAGACAGGTGATAATTAATTAGGGAGGCGAATGGTTTCTCTTCTTATTCACCTTTAAGTGTCAACAAGGCAAATGAGACATGTCCACTTGCAACAAAATGCAGCACTTTTCTGTATTCGTACTTGATACCACATACCATGATGCATCTGCTAAACCCAGACACATACCTTCCTCAGAGGTGACGTTCGGTGAATTGTAAATATACAAAAGTAGAGAAAAGAATAGTAAATTAACCGTTTTGCTTGGTTAACGTAGATAATTTTTACAATTCAAGAAGCGTCAATCGTACCATAGCTAGCTTATGTTACGCAGAACTTACACCTTATCCTTCGGGTATTATGACTTTCTGTTTGATACTCGTATGTTTAGAAGAGAGTCGAAAAACCGAGAGGAAAGAGAGCTAAGGTGTCCAACAAGATGAAGCGGTGATGAATGCGGGGAGAACTTCTGGCTTTTTACGGTCTTGTTCGCGCGAACGAAGATAGCATGTTTACTTTGTCAGGTCACGTCACGACTGACGACCGCCACGCCACAGATGTCATTCGAAATGACGGTGGGTAACGGCCGCGCAGGTATAGTTAAGCCGTCCACATGACGTTGGTGGCTACTGCGGTTGCCTGAATACCAAACAACATTCGACACAGAGAAATATTCTGGTAAGGATGAATGTTGGAACGCTTAAGTCTTTTGTCTCACATATTGATCCTTCTCTAAAATATTACCATGTACTTCAGTGCAAGTTTTAAATTCTTTCTTGTCGGTGCCACTGAAGAAATAACTATATTTGGACCTCTCATTTTCAATGACTGTATTTGCATTGATCTGCTTTACAAATGTCTTCCATACATTACTTCATTCACTTCCTGCCGGTACAGATTTTCCAAAAATCATGGCCGCATGGATTCTCTGGTCAGTTATTTTGACAGAAGCGATCATGATTTTTGGAGAATTTTTTCTACTTTCATATTCTTATCGTATGATTTTCATTATTTCTGAGCACTTCAAAGGAGAATTTATTATTTTGCTTGTCTTCCGGAATATACAATATTTTTTAGTTTATTTATTGTCGCATCAACAGCGATGGTCATTAGTGACAATTAAATAATACATTTGATTGTTTTAGTTACAGTAATAACAAATATGTTAACAAAAATTGACATGGTTTCTTAAATTGTTGACAATAGTTAATAACTATTGTATATCAGGAAATATTTGAATTTTTTTGCAAAATTTAAGGATTTTTTCTTGGTATTTAGGGGATTCCAAAATTAAGGTAAATGAGTCATCCTGCAGAATTTGATGTTTGAGAGTGTTGTAATGAGGGCAGTGGTTAATTACATGGTTTAAATTAAGAAGAGTGGAGTTGTCACAGTGGTTGCAGGTGGGAGGAGGGCTTTTGTTAAATAAATGGATATGACTCAATTTGCAGTGTCGAGTTCGGATTCTAGATATTGCTACTTGTTCTTTTCTATTTAGTTCAGCACTTGTTTTTAAATTGAAATTTCCTATTTGTTTATGGAGTTCACTGGCTTTGAGCAAGGACCACTTGCTGTTCCATCTGTCTTTCATTACGATTTCAACATGTTTCTAGATATCATTGAATGTACAGGAGGTTTTAATAATTCCATTGCTATTTTCTTCGGTCGCCGATTCAGACACGAGATTTGCAATTTCACTTCCTAGGACTTAATTAAAGTTAAGGTGTTATAAATCAGTTTTTGTTTTAGGTTATGAATATTATTGTTGATGTTCTGGATGGCTGGAATAGAGCTACAGAAAATGATAATTTTTTTATAGTTCAACTGTTTGATCAATTTGAAGGCTGTCATGAGAGAACAGATTTCTGCACTAGTAAGGCTGGCGTAGGGAAGTAGCTGTAGTTTAATTGTAGTATCTTGGGTAACAACGGAGGCATGTACTTCACTGCTGTTTTTAAAACCACTGGTGAATATGTGGTAACCTTCATTATCGGAATTGTTGATATCAAATTGTATACCCGAGAGCGTCCAGGGTGCGATGTTGTAGTTCCTTTTATTTTCAATGGAGGTTGGTGTTCTTGCAACTCCTCAAAAATGTTCCTTACTTTCGCATGCAAAGGTATGTAGCGAGGATGGTAATCACATTGAGGAAATTTAGGGTTGTAGTCTTTGTAGATAATAGGGTTCGTCGACGAAGCAGCTTTGAGAGCATATTTTAATGTTAAATATTCTCTGCGATGTAAAGGTTAGGTTCTCTGGCTTCAATGAGTACACTTCCGATGGGACTGCTATGGTAACATCCGGTACATATTTTAAGACATTTGTTGTGTATAACTTCCAGTTTCATGTTGTCCTTTTTGCTTGCTGGAGCATATATAGTAGATCCATAGTCGATTTTCGATCGAATTAATGCTTTATATGTTAAAATCAGAAGGCTCTTATCAGCCCCCCAATTGTTGTAAGAAATGCATTTCAGGATGTTTATTATTTTTTACAATCATCAACTATGTGTTGTATATGTTTCTTGCAGTTCAGTTTGAATCGAAAATCAGTCCTAAAATTTTGGTGGTATTATCAAATTTGATACTGCAGTTGTTAAGCTTAAGTCTAGGAACTCTGCTTACATTTTGTTTTGAGAATAATGTGCCGACACTTTTCTGAGCAGAGAATTTGAAGCCGGATTTAAGAGACCATTCGTATATTTTTAAGGCAGATTGCATCAATTTTTCACTTGAATCTATGCTTCGTGCTTTTCACAAAATGGTGATATCACCGGCATATTTTCTCACGGTGACTGGGGGGGGTAATTTCCATGTCAGCATCATTGATGGCCAATAGAAAAAGAGTTACGCTGAGTATGGATCCTTGAGGCACTCCATTTTCGATGTTCTTCTTATCAGAGAGCTTACCATTGGACCTTACTTGAATGACACGATTTTTGGTAAAGTTTTTGATGAGTTGCAACAAATCGCCGCCTACACCTACTTCTTGTAACTTAAGTATGATACGATGCACCCATATCATGTCATATGCTTTTTCTATGTCAAGGTTGACTACTAATGTATGTTGCTTATTGGAAAAAGCTTCTTTGATGTAAAAATCAATGCTTTCTAGATGGGATAAAGTTGAGTGATGACGCCTGAAACCAAATTGGTTGTGTGATATAATCTTCTTGAAATCTAAATACCACTGTAGTCTATAGTTAGTCAGGGCAATCGGTGCATAGTTAGTACTTCTTGATCTTTCCCTGGCTTTTGAATTGGAATGACAATTGCGGAGGTCCATATTTTGGGAAAAACATTATTTTCCCAAATAAAGTTGTAAATTTTGAGGAGAGTTTCAAGACCATTAATTGGTAGTTTCTTGAGAAGAATATAGGGGATGTTATCAGGGCTAGGTGTAGAGTCTTTGAGGACTTTGAATGTAGCCTTTAGTTCATTTAATGTAATGGGATCATTGATGTTGCATTGAGAGCACAGATCTTCGTAGTCAGTTAAAAGTTCATTTCCTTTCTCATTCTCAAAAATTTGGAAGGTTTCGGAATAATTTAGAGTGCTCGAATTATTGGCAAAATTTTAAAAATCGATTGGCAAAAATTGTTAGCTAACTCATTAACAATAGCATCAGGATCAGTGATAAACAGGTTATCTGTAGACTGAAGAAAATTAATTTGATTGGATATTTTTATACCTTTGATTGCATTAATATTTTTCCATGATTTTTTGATATCATGATCTTTGGTAATTTTGGAGACAATGTTGACCCAGAATGAGATTTTGCTTTCTATGACTGCCCTTCTTTCAGCAGTTCCCATTTTTTGTATTCAATTTTATTTTCTACAGTACCATGTTTTTTGTATCTATTAAAAGCATGCTTGGTTTTTTTTTTTTTCCATGGGACCGATTTTGTCTTTTTTGAAGATTTACAAGACTCGATTTAATCATTAGCAGATTTTAAAAGTATTTCTGAGAAATTATGGATAATGCTGTCAATATTCACATCATTACCTTCAAATACGTCATTATCATTCAACCGCCTGGATATCAGATCTTGGTATTTCAACCAGTTAGCTTTGTTGTAATTCAATTTATGGGGATTCTAGTTAATTGGGGAATGGGTCAAAAAGGGAAAAGCATCTTGGTGGGAGCATAAGGTGAGATCAATAGCACTGAGGCTACCATTGCTCACATTAAAGTGAGTTGGTTGCTAATTATTTAATGGCATTAGATCAAGCTCTTCAATGAGTGCTTCAATGGAATTGCCCCTGGAATCATTTGTTTTTGAACCCCATAAGGTGTTATGGCAATTAAAATCTCCGAGTAGGACAAAAGGTTTGGGGAGTTGTTTGATTATATCTGTAACTGTAGGAACATTTTACTAACCTTTAAAGTTACCAACACACTGGGTTATATCTTGAATTATTACAGCTACAACCTCAATGTTAGATTGGATGTCAAGTTGTTTAACTGTTAAGAACTCTTTAACATAAGTTGTGACACCTCCACTTGCTATGCTGAATGTGGATCGATTTTTATGAAAAGGTCTATATCCTTTTATAATACCTACATGGTTGGCTTTAAAGTTGGTTTCTTGAATGCAAATGATTTCAGGTTTATGGTTTATGCATAATAATTGTAGTCTTTCTAATCTGCAATAGAATCCGTTGACATTCCATTGTAGAATATTAATAAAATTTAGAAAATGTATCATTTTACTCAGACATATCAGATCCTGACTCTTCTGGTAATTGGTTGTTTCTTTAATTTATTAATTATTCTTGTGATTCTGTATTTGATCGATCTTTCATTTAGTAGGGGGTAAAATTTCATTAAGCATTTCAATGATGGATTGAATATCATCAGTATAATCTTTAGCTATAACGATGGGGTTGTTGGAACCAAAAGAATTTTCAAGAAAGTTTTCCAGCTGTTCATAGGTAAGAGGGAACTTTTCAGGATTATTAGAGATAGTATTTTTAATGGGTGCAATAAGCTCTTCTACTTTCTTGATATGAGCATTTTCATGCATGGAGTTGTCATCACTTTTGTCTTGTTTCTTTTTCTTCTTTAATTTAGATTTTGTGGATTCATTTTTACAAGTTTGATTTTTGTCATTTTCTGTTTCTTATTGTGATGAAGAATCTGAAGGTAATGGTCTTTTTTGTAAAGTTGGGAAATATTTTCTGTTAATAATAAGTTCTTCGGATATGTTAGGCATATCGACAGATCCGGATGGGGGATGTGATGACGGGGTTATAGGACATTTGTTTACTTCATTAGGAGCATGTTCTTCAGTTAACTGGGGGTGAAGTAGGGCACTGTCTGGCAAGATGCTTAGTTGATTTACACAGGAAGCAAGCCATATCATCAGTTGAGAGAAAGATTCTATTATTAGTTCCTTCATGGAATACTGTTGTTGTTTCAGGGAGTTTGTTTACATCTTCAGGGGCTATAAATGCTTGTCTCCTAAAGCTCATGATGTGGGAAAAGCCAGGGTCAGGTATTCCAGCATTAAGGAACGAAATTTTTGATTGATTTTATATGTTTCTTTTGGAGAGTTCCTTTGCAATTACATCATGTGGTATTATGGGGCAGACATTTGAGATGATAACCATTTTGAGTTTCTTAATAAGGGGTCTTATGCTTACTATGCGATCTTTAATGTTTACCGTACTGTGATTTGCTGTTAGTTTTCTGCCACTTGTGTACTACTTAAAAACACACATATTCTACTGTTAGATATTCGTGAAACAAACCTTATATCACTGGCCTTTATAATGGTTGCAAGTTTAATAATGTAGTCTTTGAGAGTTAATCCATCTTGGGACTCAAACACAACAGCTTGTTCTTTGCTGGGGAAGACATCGGTAGATGTAACGTTGGCGTAAGACATCTTTTCATCAGTTTCAAGTTGAACATTTGAAGAAACTGAGGTTATGTTTTCCCTGTACTCAGAAGAATTCATAACGCCAACTTAACAGCTGCGGGAGCAGCTGGGTTAATACACGGAATTGTCTTAAAATAGTTATAATCACTGACAGAATTCAACTCGCGGCACAGTATAAATAAACTTTTCACAAACAGACAGCACAGGGACGGAGACCGCACGATGACCGTCCGGTTGCCAAGCTCGCTTCCCGATCCTCATATACAATTTTCTTCATGTTTACTCTGAAATATTTGAGCTAGGTCCAAGGCACTTTTATGCTCAAGCGTAATAAAGTATTTTATGAGCTTAGCCTTTCGTGCGTATAAACATCATTACACGAATAATGCACAGATGAAGCAACAAGTTATTGGCATATTCACACTGCATTCCATGCACATCCTAAATGTTAAATATTAGATTTGTTAATATTTTCTAAACTATATTTCTACACATTGACGGCTTGCCCAAAATAGTCCTGAATATCCAGAATGAGTTCACTTCTTCACATTCCTTTTTCATTAATTTAGTATTAATGAACTATGCCTCCGGAAGTTCAATACTCGTGCTTCTGAGCACGTCATTGAGAGTTCTCGAGTTTGAATGGGACGCTTTAATCTACAAAGCTGTAAGCGTGCTAACCATGTTTTATATTCATGAGAAAAACCGAGCGAAAGGTGTATAGGGCAAGTTGGTGTGAATGAGACGAGAGGGGGAGAGGGGGCGAGAGGGCCACGTGTATGTAAGGGGCGTAAATCGCGCCTGTGAATATTCTTTTAACACATCAAATTGTAGTTCTGAGAATAGAGAATAACTGTTGTAAGGACTCACACTTCTTTTTAATTTCCTAGCAACCAAACTATCTTTCTACGAAATGTAGACTTGCGTGTGCTGAAATCCGAGTTCACGCCGGGCGGCTGCCCGGTCGTAGGTGGTCATTTCCTCTTTGCTTTTTACTTTCTCGTATACGTACGTATACGGAGTAATATACGTAGTATAGAGAAAGTTATGTAATACTGCGCGAAAAAACGGCGGATTTTCGACAGAAAAAAATTAAATGCCTGACCCTGACAACGAAAAAGTGGATACATTTTGTTGCTAAATTTTTAAAAAATCCTCTAACCCGTGGTGTAGCCAGAATCCCTGTTTTGTGGGTTTTTGGTACCGAAAAAACAATAGAGAGCAAAACGTTCGTCCGTCGTTTTGTGAACATTACTAGCGCCTCAACAATGAGTACGATCTTTTTAAAATTTAAGAAACCCCTGTCGATCTGGCTCTAGATGAAGCTTTGAAATTTTCAAAAACATTCTTTAAATTTTGGGGGTACTTTACATTAAGCCCCTCAGGCATTTTCAAAATTTTCTCAAAAACGGCTCCAAATTTTTTCGTTAAATTTATTTTAAGAATAGGATAAAACACACTTATAAAGGTGGTAAAAGTGGTGGTCGGAATTACACGGTTAACTCTTTGTTCTATTTATAATTTATTTTAAATATGTTAGAAAATTTAGAAATCTTAAAATTATGCAAAAATCCCAACCTTTTATGCCTCAATGAGCAATCCATAGTAAAATCCATCCCCATCATAAATTTATTAATTGACTAGCTTTACCATCCGTTCATTTCCTCACTTACCTTCCCGCAGTCTGCATTCGTACAGCGTACGATCAAAATGGCGTCATACTTTCACGACTTTCCCATGAAATTAAGCGTTTAATCTGTGTTACTTGGGTAAGTACTAATTTTAAATAATTATTTTATTGTTCACTGTTTATATATGATTTTTTTGTTAATACAGTGTAATTTGTTTATGTACTTAATTGTAAATTGTAGAACCACTAGATGGGAAGAGGTTCCGAAACACGTGTCTGGTATATGTAATCATATTAAATTACGTTTAATAGTATTGTGGTAGATACCTCATTGACCCCAGATAGTTTAAACACTAATATGTTTCTTCTTACTTTCATTCACGTGAGACCACTCTCTTGTTTAGAAAAGTCTCTGAGATTCAAAGAATTTTTGAAGACGTTAAATTATCTAATCTAAATGTAATTTCGGGACTCGTGATGTCTTAAATCAATGCATTTCTTACAAAGATATTTGAGATTTTGAGGTTTACATCCTTTTTTGTTGATCGCTTCAAATGCATTTTTCGAATTATTTTGTTCTCTTTCACTGAACATCGTTTATTAAAAATCGTTTACATTTGTTGTCTAGCTTGAGGTCTACGTAAAGGGGAACTATAGAACACTAGGATATTATCCAACACCATCTGGCGCAATTTTCGTATTCTTTGAATCAAACATGTTGTGCCATTTCAGCCACTTGCACATAAAAACCTGGGATTCACCTTTCCATCGCGATACGGGTTATAATCAACCATCACCATAACATTAGTCACTCCTTGCTTCACTTCTACGGCTTCTACTCAGACGAACCGCGCTGACGTCGTAGCCGGGGCAATGTCACTTCGTTGCCGCAGCCACGCCCATTTCTTACGCTCACCCCGCCGTAGCCACCCACTCTGAACTCCCCCCCCTCGCGCGAGCGCACCCGACGCCCGTGCGCGCCACGGGTCCGGCGCCCGCGCAGACGAACGACCGGAGGGCGCTGTTTGCCTCCCCCCTCCACTGGGCCCCTCCTCGGGGCTCGCCCATCCCACCGCCCCGCGCCGGCGCGACAAACAGTTCGCCGCCGAATAAATTTGCGCCGACCATTCAGTGCGCGGGCAACGCCGCCGGCGGCGGCGGGCGGCCGTGTCTGTATGAATATGTATAGCGGCCCAAGCGCCTTCGCGTGGATCGACATCTGCATACATCGCCTGGCGACTGCCGGCGCCTTCCGAAGGCTGATACCCGCTGGCGGAGATGCTCGCGTTCTCCGAGACACGTCCGACGGCCAATTGTCACTTCATCCTTCTTCGGCAGCGACACGTCATTGCTAGCAGGTTGCTAGGACTTTGCACTTTGAAGTATTGTGACGTCTGTACTCTAAGAGTACTCCTAAGTACCCCACTTGGAATTTAAACGTCGGAAAAAATATTTTTGCTGATCCGCTCGGGTTCAGAAAATATTAAAATACCACATAACCGTTGATCTAATGCGATGAAGTACATGCACCACCAATTTTGGATTGGTTTATATTTTTAGAGTTTCACTAATATTGTTTCTCTCTGTAATGTTATGGAATATATGAAATACAATTTAAAATTCAACTACAGGGCTGCAGTGCATGAACTCATCTAAATGGCCTGAGCAGTGATTTTGAAGTAATAACATGGATCTTGAGAATCTCATCAATAATTTTATAAAAATCGGAATGAAAAAAAGAATTACGTTTTCGATTACAAAATACCAGGGATGTTTATCATGCAAGTGTCTTTTGATCTACTTGAGCAAGACATCTGAAAAATATCAGATCCATTTCTGACACAGTGTAATAGGTGGGTCATTCCAGGCAAAAAAAAAAAAAAAAAAAAAAAAAAACGGAATTTGTGACTCGACTCCTTCAAAATTGAAAATATTTAGGGTTTTTGTAGTCCATGATGCATACATCGGCGAGGTACAATATTAAGGAACAAATTTCATTAACCTCCTGAGACCCAGAGAATTTTTTTCACAAATTGCACTTGTGAATGTGCGCATTGTGGTATATTTGACCTACTGATTACTAGAAAAACATTTTTAAAAATCTCGGAAACCTCATTCGCCTGGAAACATTGGTACAGTATACTGTACTTTGGGTCTCAATGAATACATTTCATGTTGTATTTCGTACATGATTTATTGAGGAACATTTAGAAATACTGAATACAATTAGATTTATTGAATATGCATACAGTAACATAAAACATACAAAAATATTACACTTTAAATATATTATATCTACTAATTGTGATATTCCATGAAACAATTCCTTTTTGCCACCAGACATAAAAATATTTTGCAAGTGCTGCAGAGTGTTCTTGTCCTGCCATTGCACCCCGGTTTCCTACACTTTTGCCAGTCCTTGACATCTGCAATTGTGGGCATATGTCCACATTTAGCTTTTCTGACTTTTTCATTTGGGAGCGGAACTGGAACTTTTCTTTTCTTAGTAATAGACACTGAACTGTCTTCCTCTTCTAATGCTGAAACATCATTTTCAACATTTCTGTGATTATAAATTAAAGCTCGCCTAACATTAGTTTGTATTTTCTAAGTTGTGGAATTCTTTTGCTAGAAATATTTTCTTTATCATATCAGTTTTTAGTTGAAGCCAGGCATTTACTACACACATGTCCATCAAGTGAAGAAAAGTTCTGATAGTCCATTTTTTGGTCCTTGCTCTCGAAGGACAGTAAGAAAGCATTCTGTCAAACAGATCTACTCCACCCATTTTCGAATTGTATGCTTGTATTACTTTCGGTCTAGTGACATCTATATATTTCTTGTCCTTTTTATTATATCTTCTACATTTGTCTGAAGGATTGATACCATGGACTGATGACATCATTAGAACACCTTTCCTATCCATCCACTTGACAAGACATTTGCTTCCATCATGGAAGACTAGCATATCACTAGACCCTCTACCTTCTTTACTGAGTTCTTTATCAGTCTTGAGCCGTGCTTCCTTGGGAATCCTGTTTTTTTGTACAGTACCAGTCGATCCAAATCCTCTTTTTGACAGTTCATCCAGTAGTTTGCAGGTAGTAAAATATCGATCGTGATATATGAAGTGTCCGGGAGTAAGACTTTCAGTCAATTGAATAACTGCTGCTTCTGCCAAACCAAATCCTTGACTAGAGTACTCAGGATATGTAGTTTTACCCTGATAAAATGTGAAGTCCAAAACCTGTCCATTTGGATTTGCCAAAACAAAAACCTTTAATCCAACAGGATTTGGTTTGTTGGGACAATATTGCTTTAGAGAGCACACTCCTGAAAATGGCACAATCATCTCATCGACAGCAACATCGATATTTCTTTCTATTTTCAGGCAACCTTCTCTAATTCTGTCTATTAATGGACGTAACTTCCACAATCGGTCTATTTTCCGTTTATCTTCCTCAATGTCATCGTCAAATACAACCTTCATACAAGTTCTCAAAGTGAAGAATCTGTTGCGAGTCATATTGTCACTGATGACAGATACTCGCCATCTGTTCTCCCAGTACATCCTAATCATTGGATATTGAAGGCAGCTCATTACCATATTAATTCCCATGAATATTTTTAATTCTGTCAAATTCAGATTTAGAGGACGACCATGCACTTTAACGTAAGTCTGACAAGTTTTCTCAACAATTGACTCCAATATCTCATCGTCAATGTATTCCTGAAAATAATCGCTGAAGTCATACTCTCTTCTATCTAAATGAGGGATAGTGGGCTGAGATAATGGTGGAAATTCTCGATTAAAACTCTTTCTTCTCCACTGCCATCTCGGAATGTCTTCTACTGGAATCTAAAATTAAAAGGAACACAATGACTTAATGTTTCAACCGAATGATAAAGCGTGGAATTGTTGATAGCAGGCACATATTTTATTTAACAGCAAAATAACGTTTTAAAACTACGTAGTACCTCTTCGTCTTCACTGCTGGATTCTTCAGTATTTACCTCAGCTTCAGGAATCAGCGTTGGTATCACACTAGTATTTCCGTCATCTGTATCATCTTCACCGTCAGACAAATCGCCCTCAGATTCATCTAATCCATTTAAAATTTCTTCCAAATATTCTTCGATTTCATGTTCTAAAACACCAATTATTTATGAACTCTATGGAAGTTTAACATTATAATAAGAATTGATTTACAAATATTTTACATATTTTAGGTCATAATAAACACTATTTCAATTCCACATATAACAAGTCATCAACTGAGACCCAAAGTACAGAATCATGTACCTCAATAGAAACACTGTCATCATCATCAAAATAAAAAATATTATCCTGATATTTTGCTATTAAATTACATTCATAACCCTTGAGATAGGATATAATAACAATAAACTATCAAAACATGCAAGAGAGTTAGGAAATTCACACCTACCTTGAAGACGGCGTTTCTCATGCGGAAACTTCTTCGGCGCCATTTTCTTAAAACTGTTGTTTACACCGCTAAGATACGGGAAGTTGGTCACGGAGTATCCTATTCCGTTCCTAGAGAGCGTAGTACTTTAATAGCCGTAAATCATTGTCTGGGCGCTGATGCTATCTAGCGAGGAATTTTTGAAACTTGAAGTACAGTATACTGTACCGGGGGTCTCAGGAGGTTAAGGAAAAAATCTCTTGCATCAATATTATAATTGTAGGAAGACGCCAGAAAAATTTCGCGCGTTTTCAATTTTCATAAAATCTGTGTCATTCCAATCCGTGAGAAGAAACTTTCAGTAAAACCTGTATCAAATTCAACTGAAGCACCTAGGGAAGGTGTTCTCCAAAAGGCACATATAACTAAGTAGTTCATCAGCCACCAACGCGAGCAAGAGCCGCTGCAACAATGGATGGTCTTGGCGGTTTGCATACTGCTCATTTCATTTCAGCTCAGGCGAGTATATTTAATGATAATTGTTGTTCCTTTGAAGATATATTCAAGAAAAATTAATAGCTTCTAGAACATCCTCAATGCAAAACTATAGCAGAATTTCATAAATTTAAAGAGGTTGTTTTGCGAGTAATTGCGTTTTAAAGAAGTTTTTCATTGTTCTATGCCAAGAATAACACGATATGAAATTGATATTTCATGAAGAATTGTACTACATGTCTTATATATATATATATATATATATATATATATATATATATATATATATCTTACATTCGAGCAAAAATATAAAGAAACAATTTGGAGTCATTTTTTGGGAAATTGAAAAATGTCCTACGGTATCTGTTTCAAATTTGCAGGCCTAAAGGTCATCCAGATCGACTAGAGAAGAAGAAAGACATTTAAAAAACACATTTTTGGAGTCAACTACTCTCAAAATGTGTATTTATGTCAACATTTTGAGATCGTTTTTCCAGCATTACATAGCATGTGCTTCGTAATCGCAAAAGCGAAATGTAGGAATACTATAATATGCTAATGTTATACTTTTGAAAAACTGAGAACGAGATTGCAGTGTATCCAATAGAAGTAATCGGAAATCACCACAAATATAGTATGTTTAACGACTGGTACAAGCTCATAATGTCCCTTCGGAATAAACATACGTGCTATTACGCACACATGCAAACTGATTTGGTTTTACTAAGAAAACAAAACATCATTGTTCTGTTTGGAAGTTGGGAGCTCGAATAAATATATATGTTAATCCGCTTGCGTCCATTTTACCTGATATTCATTTATAACGAAACATTATTAACACGGGTAATACGTTCCCTCGCATGAGTGAAATCAAATTATCTTCGCACAAAAGTGAATTCCACGAAGACCCTTCGAACGCAGAGAGAATGCGGATTCCCGTTCTAAAGTTAGAAAAATTCCATATCCATTCTTCGGTTTGAATAAGCGCCCTTGAATACGAATTTCTAAGAAGGCCCTTTTTATGTTCTCTTGATAATTTACGTGTTCCTGGAAAGGGAATTTGGAGTGTTCCAAATCTCAGCATGGAAAAATAGCTCTGTTAGGTTTAATTCTGAATACATGAAACACTGTGTACTGCGTAACAAGCGAGGGACCGTTATTCCTCTGATATATACATCCGCACAGGTTTTCCACCGAAGGGGATTCAGCTCCCCGGGGAGAGCTTCCAGCCTTCTGGCCTTATCCTCTCACCTTCCGCAAAAACCCTTTAATCAATATCTGGACACGACCAACTGAGATATATTTACCCATAATATGGGATGATGTCACCTCCCTAGCTCAATTGTTTGATTGATTAGAGCTTCCTGATGCGTCAACAGCTATGGTCTCATAAGTACACTGCATAAGTACAGTGCATGCTTTTATCATGGAAGGTGGCGGTGATCTTGCCCGTGTGGGTGGCGAGATCCGGTGCCGAAATGCACGTTGGTTTGCGGTTTTCTTCATTCAGGTATCTCCCACCAGTCAGACACCGCGGCGCTAGCCGAATGCGTTTACTACGCTCCGTGAAGTCACGAAGGTTAAGCGAATTCGAGACTCGCGGGTTCCTGGTTGGGTGACCGGCCAGGAACCCCGGGATCTAACGGCGTCGAGCCCCTGGCCGAAGGGATAAAAGGCACTGACTGACTGCGACGTGACGAGACTTGACGAACATAGTAATTATTCAGTATAGTAATTACTTAGTAACGGAGGATTACTCCAGAAGAAAGCGCTCAACGCCCAACAAGGGTTAAGAGACGCGTTGCATGAACAACAACGCAACACCGCCCCAGGCGAGGTAAGCTCTAAGCTACCGACCAGCCTTCCCACATGTTTGCGTTTTGTACATGTAAGTGTGTGTGTGCGTGCATGCATGTCCGTGTTTTTGATCTAGCTAGCTAGTTTTGAAAAACCTGCCACCTAACCTGTCTCGAACCTAAGAATCTTCTGGCCAGAGCTGCACTAACACCAATTAATGCTTGAGGCACTTCTCCGGTCACCAGCTCTAAACTTACCTAGTTTTTAGATTGGTGCCAAAATCATTACTACCCACGCACGTGCGCCTGGAAGAATATTATTAATATACACGAGTATTGAGCACTGCCACGATGAATACGGAGCCCAACTGGGCAGATCAACGCGAACTGTTGTCATCCAGGGACTGGGAGTATCTGCCCTCATCTCGCTGCGAACACTTTATGCTAACGAAGAGACACGGAGAAATTGGACACTCGGGCTCGTGTTTCCAATTCCACGCCAAGACTTTTGTACGTGGGGCCAAGCTCCTGGGCCCGAAGCCCAGTGACCGAGGCCCCAACATCGCCCACGGAGGAAGCGCACATCGCCAATGCCCCTGTGCTTGGGCACTGGGTAGTCCTCGAGCGGCCAAACCAGCAGGGTGCCCGGTGGAGGTGCAGGCAGCGCAGCACCGCTCCGTGTTATCAAAGGGTCACGTGTCTGCGTCCGCAGCCGAGCGCCTTTCTCCGCCTTGGGTCGCCCTTGGAGACCAGGGGATGTCGCCGGCGAGAGAGCGAGATGGAGGAGGGTTGTGATGGGGGGTGGGGGCTGAATGAGAGTTGGTCTTTCGCGTGGCGAAAGCGAAAGTCGGCGCTGCTGCGGGCGGCCCTGGCGGTATTGCGGGCTTGTCTGCCGGCGAAAGCAGCGAGGCCAGAGGCGAGGGTGGGGGTGAGGGTGGGGGGCCCGAGAGGGATCGCAGGCGCGGCTCAGAAGGCGGAAGGGGCTCATCGGCGCGGAAAGGAAGAGCACGGAAGGAGGGAGAATGGTGACGAAAGAGATGTCGTTAGTTTTCTCCATTCGTTTATATAACACCATGCGCTATGGAAGTATGGAGAATTCATGTGTCGTTAATAGTCATGAAAATGCACATGATTCTGTTAAAAATATTGTGAAAAATGTTAAATAGTAGATACGAAAGACAGACACGCGTAGACATTCACACCAGTTTCGAGTAACGATGAAGGGAAAAAATTGTGATGTGAAATAGAATTTGCGTATACAAAAAGGTAAAGAAGGAGACGGTTTCATTATCGTCGAAGTCGGTAGGGCAATAGAAGAGAGGGAAGGCAAAATGTGAAAGTGGCAAGAGGGAGCCTTCTCGATGGAGGAAGAGCCGAGTGACGTGAAGCAGCCGAATGAAGGTGGCGACGGCGGCCGCTCGCGTGGGGCGGGGGAGCGCCGGGGGCGGCGCAGACGGCGACGTCATTAGGCCGTCGGGACAGATAGGCCACCCGCCGCGGGGCGAAGAGGACGCGGCGACGCCATCTATCGACGAACTCGCGTCCCGCTGCTTGGCGCCGCAGGCGCTTCCCCCGCAGCCCCCGCCGCCCACGCCGCCCCCACTGCCTCCGCCGCCCACGCCGCACACGCCACCCCGCCGCCCACGCCGCCTCAGCTGCCCCCGACGCCCCCGCTACCTCCGCCGCCCACGCCACCCACGCCGCCCACGCAGCAGACGACGCACACGCCACCCCGCCGCCCACGCCGCCCGCGCCCCTCCCGCCGCCCCGTCGCCCACACCACCCACGCCACCCCGCCGCCTACGCCGCCCGGCCGCCCACGCCGCCCCACCACCCCAACCCCGCCGCCTCGTCGCCGACGCCACCCACGCCCCTCCCGCCGCCCACGCCGTCCCCACCACCCCACCACCCCAACCCCGCCGCCCCCGCCGCCCACACCGCTCCAGTCGCCCCGCCGCCCCGCCGCAGCCGCCGCCCACGCCGCAGCCGTCGCCCACGCCCCCCCGCCGCCCACACCACCCACCCCACCCCGCCGCCTACGCCCCCCGGCCGCCCACGCCGCCCCCACCACCCCAACCCCCGCCGCTCCCGTCGCCGACGCCACCCACGCCCTCCCCGCCGCCCACGCCGCCCACGCCGCCCACACCGCCCACGCCACCCCGCCGCCTACGCCGCAGCCGTCGCCTACGCCGCCCACGCCCACAACGTCGCCGATCTTTCGCCTTCGCTGCGCCACCACCCTCACCGTTCCCGTGGCCTGGCCGCTCCTCATTGCGGCGCTCTTCGCAAGGGCGCGTGGGTGGGCGAAGCGCTGGGCGAGCGAGCGCGCGGCGCGACGTGTTCGCGGAAGAATTACGCTGGATCCTGCGGCGAGGCCTCGCTTAGGGGTGGCGCCTTTCGTCCTTTGTGTTGCGTGTCCCGGGAAGCACCACGATGCTTTCAAGTTTGCAAGGAGGAAGGTCGCTAAAAATGTTTCAATATTTGCATATTCGATATTTTCTTTCGAAAGTACAATTTTTTTTGAAAAGTATAAAAGCTACGAATAAACATCGTATTATCTTTGAAGAATTAATTTTGTTTAGAATTGATTTATTCAGAACATGTTCCGTCATTAACAAATAAAATTCAAAATTTGTATTTATTAATGTAATCGTCCATCTATTTTTTGTTTAATTTTTTAGATCGCTGTGCAGCTACATGATCAGAATCAATCAAAAATTCTTTTACAATTTTACAATATTTAAAATTTACATATTTCATTACATCACAATATTTCGTGACTTTGTCTTTTAACATCTTCACAAATTAAGCATTCACAAATAGATACATTTAATATGACAAGCACGTATTTTTTTAACAAGAAAGAAAACAATACATATTTTTCTAATTTTGTAATGCATAAAAATTGAATAATTTTGTCACATTGCGAAGTAGAATTTAATAAGGATGAACATAACAAAATTTTGTTTCCATTTAAAAAAATCATTTTATTTTGTGTTGTGTTTTCAACTCGAGCGTAAATTTGATTCCTCAAGTGCTTCTGAAAAAATGTACTTCAAAAAATCAATTGTTTTAAAGTTCAACAACTTTTTTCTGAACAGACATAACGATATGTTCTTATTCTAGAAAAAAATTATATCGGTGTGCAACATTGTATGAAACGATCAAAAACCTGATTATCGTTTGCCGTGGCTTGTCGTTACCGCATCGTATCTTGAGAGAACTGGTAGAAGCCTATTGACTGTTTCCCAGGGATATCCTATCGGAATCCGCCCTTACTGGTTGCATCACTTCTGGTTTCTACTCCCGCTTCTTAAAATGAGCTGAGATCGGAATTTGTAACTGTTCTACCATGTCTTGAAACCTGAAACAACAAGTCGCAAATCTCAGCGAAGTTTATTGCAACTGGAGAAAGGAATGTTCTGCATTTGCTTTGACATTGTCTTCATACTAAATCTCTGGTGTCATTTATAACTTCTGCTTTTGGTTTTCATTATAATTGCAGACTTAAATACTTCACACCTTACTGAAGGCATGTCTTGTACGTATACTTATTTCCAAACATGCGGATTAAATCAAATTCTGCAGCACCAAAAAACTATACATGCAAATCAAATAGCGTTGATCCTTGTGCCAAAATATTTTGATGCCAAAATGCCATGAGGGGTTGCTCGCGAGAAAAGTTACATGACCAATGATGATATCTCGAGGATAATATTTCGTTTGAATATGTGACTCGTTATGTGGCTCGTTAATGTCTCATAAGTAATTTTCTGTTTTGTGTTTGTTAAAGGATGGAATAAAATAAATCAAACACAGTCACAACAATAAGTATGTTTTATACGCTATGAAGTTGTAATGATTATTATTGGCCTTGACTAACTGGTCTAAAACATTAAGAAATATCGTGAACAATGAGTATTTATTTTATGATCCATTTCGCGGTCGTCGCCCACTATTACCTCCTTTCATATATCCCCGTTATTACAAATATTATTTGCATGATCTGCGACCCATCATAAATAGTGGCACTTTCTACTCCTGCTATTGGTTTTTCGATTAGACCAACAGTGAATCGCGTCGAATTTTCTAGTTTGTTTTACAGTATCGCTAATCTATGGTTGCTGGGAAGTATAGTTTATTTGTCTACTAAATTTCTTAGTAATGTTTCAAACCATAGTTAGTTTGTGCCTTATTTTACGTGGCGAGACTTTGAACCGCTCTTCCGTCTGACTACGCAAATTTCGCTACGCTCCTTTCACCATCCAGCAGAGAAAGAAGTTATTACTCGGGCGACGAAACAGGCGATTTGAATTTAGCTCAGAGGCTTCTTTTAGTCGTGAGAATCTTTTCCATGCAGTAAATCTACTACATGGGACAGCAGGCTTTACTTCCCCTCCGAAGGCAGGCGTACGAGGGATTTTTTTGCCCTTAAAAATGCACGGCTTGAACCCGTAAACTTGAGTATATCAGCCCGGTACGCTAACCATTATACTACCGTCTCCACTTACTTTACCATAAGAAACCTTATATTTTCATATTTGTGTCGTAAATATATTAATAAGATCCACTGTCATCATCACACAGAATACGTGAAAATGTCCGGAGCCTGTCCGTTGCCCAAAGAATCTCCGCCGAGCGGCAACATCAGACCCCCGACCCCCAGGGCTTCCATCTGCGCCCAATCGGCGTCCGCGATCGACGCGCCCTCCTTCCGGCGACGGTGGCGCTGCGCGGCGCGGCGCGGGCCTCCCGCGAAGAGGCCGCGTATTATAATGCGGGGCCGTTATTTACTTGACGCTAACGCCGCCAACGGCCGCTTAAGGAGGCGGCGCGACGGCGCGTTCCGCGGATCCGCGTCTCGTGGGACCGGCAGCAGGGAGGGACGGGCTTACTTTAACGCCCGCGGCCCGTAAAAGAGTAAAAAGAGAATAGAAAGAAACGTCGCCCCTGGAATGAGATGAGCGACCCGCGAGCGCCCGCCGGGAAGGAAGAGGTGCGCGAGGTGCCTGCGGGGGCGGAGGCCGGCCGCGCCTGGAGGCGGGCCAAGATCGGGGGCGGCAGAACGGCGCAGGGGTTTGGCAGGCGCCTCTTTGCCACTAACGACAAGAAACGTTTGCGCTTTTATATTAAAAGTGTATGGAGTTATTGGTTTTCTAGGGGTAAACGAAGATGAATGTGTATAAGAATGTGAATTAAATGTAATACGCATATTTGGGCGTTGATCAATAGAAGAAGTTCAATTGTACTCTATGGAAGAAATATATTATTTACTACTTTTAGAACGAATAAATACATTTACTTGATTTCAAAACGTTTACAAATATAAACAAGAGTTTAATTTCTTATTTATTAGAAAGGGGGAATTAACAGAAAAAATACAGATGTTTTTGTTTATGTAAAGAAATCTTTCTGTAGTTGACTCGTCCTCAGGCTTAAATATCGAAGTGAAAGTGTTTTTCTTAACTTTCGTCTACTCTTTTTTACTGTAGTTTGCTTTCTTTTACATATATTTCCATTCTCAACACAATGTTCAACATCTATAAAATTTCATACTCAGCTCTTAAAAAGTTTAATATCTTAGGAAAACATAAAAAGTATGTACAATAACAGTAAACGCACAGATGTGTGTACTAAATAAAATGTAATATTCCACAAAGAACAAAGAACGAGTGATGTAGAACGCGAAAACGCCGTGCGTATAAAAAAGCCTCCTCTCCGAGAAGAGACAAAAACATCGGCGTAGGCAAAAATTTTGTGACTCTGCAAAGAGCGCCCGGTGCCTAAGACAGGGTCGGACATCCAATATTTTCCCTGAAGACGTGAAGGCATGGGAAAGAGAAGCTCTGTTTTCGGTCTCCGGTACCAAAGAGCCGGGAGAGGATATTGGTTATAGTGAAGAGAGCGGCGAAGGGAGTCCAACGGCATTTTGTAATTACTCCAGGGCGCGGCGGAGCGGACGGAGCAAGCGGAGGGGGCGGAGAAGGGGCGGGGCCGTCTAATGAGCCGACTCCGGGGCTTCCCCTGGCTGCGGCTGCCGCCTGCACCACCCGGACACGGCCCCCTTTCAATCCCATGGCCGCCGCCGCTTTCACGAGTCGAGACCCGTACCCCCGCGCACCGCTGCTCGCGCTGGGCTCGTCTCGAGGGGATTAGACCGGGAGCGATAGCTCAGTGCATCAACTGTCCTCAGCGCCTCTGACCGGGAGGTCCTAGGTTCCCACTCCCCACGACGGCAGGATTTTCGGCATTAGCCTTTCAGCTAGGTCGAATTCAGTCTCTGTCTAGAGGAGAATTCTAGCGGCCGACTGCTCTGATCGGTAGTTTTCCGTGGTTTCTCCGATCAACACCAGGCGAATGCCAGAGCAGTTCCCTAACAAACGGACCGCGCGCGATCTGTCCTTCCTCTTCCTTGTCTTTCTATCCTCTCTCCTTACACACACACACACACACTTACACTAACATGCACTACACTACCACATATTCCAGGAGACCGGTCGGGAGCTTAGAGCTTGTCCCGGCTGGGGCGGTGCCCCACTGGCAGGAGAGTACTGGTTAGGGGGAAACCATGTTAGCCGACGGTAGGTCGGCGCGGGATCTCGCCATCCAGCGGGGGAAGATCACCGCCATCTTCCGAGAAAAACATGCACTACACCAACGGGACTAATGATGAAAGCAGTTGACGCGCCCGGAAACGAAAAAATCAATCGATCGAAGGGAGCAGAGGTGCTGCCGCCACTTTGAATCTCTCTCGCCTTCCCGCTTTCACTGCGCGCTCGCTTTCTAAGCCGATGTATTCGTTCGAGCACTGGGTTCGCTGTCGGTGTCGTGTCTTCGTGATTCTTCCTTTGCCTTGTGTTCTCCTTTCTTGTGCTTTTTACTGGCATGTGGATTTATCACGTGAGATTTATCACACAGTAATGTGTTCACATTTTAGATTCATCACGCAGTCATGTGTTTATGCTTCTCTGCTTATGAGCGCTATTTTGTCGTCTTGGCAGGATGGTAGTAATTTCCCCTCTCTCCGTTATTCATTCTGTGGCGTATTTGCCCAATGTTACTCTGTTTATAAAGAGTGCGGGTTACCATCCCTTCCACATTTCATATTTATTTAATGTGGTGCATATTCTCAACATTTCACAATTTGATGTACCTCACGCATCATATATCTTACATTTTTCCATTATTAGTATTATGATATATTCCTCACTGCGCGCCGGTGGATGTGCACAAATTCGGAGTATCGATCGATAAGTCTGGACGTTCACCTTTAAAATTACCCGATCACATCGGGAATTAGCGTAGTCCTCATTTCTAATTTCATGAGATAGTAACTTCACAATAGTTTCCTGTCTCGTTTTCATTTCATAGAAGATGTCTCCCGTTCTTATGCATTATGCAATACTGTACCAACGATTACATTGAATAAGTTAATTAGTTATTAATGGAATTTGAATCTGTAAACCTGATGCGATAGCACTGTGCATCAACTGATGTCACTGCAGCGCCTCTGACCGGGAAGTCCTAGGTTCGAGTCCTGACGGCGGCAGGATTTTCGACACTAACTTTTCAGCTAGGTCGAATTCAGTCGCTGTCTGGAGGAGAATTCCAGCGGCCGGCTGCTCTGATCGGTAGTTTTCCGTGGTTTCTCCGATCAACACCAGGCGAATACCGGAGTAGTACCCTAAGAAACGGGCCACGGACCGCGCGCGATCTTTCCTCTCTCTTGTTTGTCCTATCCTCTGTCCTTACACACACACACATACACACACACACACACACACTTACACTAACATGCACTACATTACCTCACATGCCGGGAGACCGGTCGGGAGCTTAGAGCTTGTCCCGGCTGGGGCGGTGCCCTCGCTGGTGGGAGAGTCCTGTTTAGGGGGAAACCTCACTAGCCGACGGTAAGTCGGCGCCGGATCTCGCCATCCAGCGGGGGCAGTGCCACCTTCCGATGAAAAAGCCATGCACTACACTACACTACACTACGGGACTAATAATCTAAGCTGTTGACGCGTCCGAAATCACTAACCAAATTGAAGTTGTAGAGTGCCGAGGAAGTATTTCTTGGTTACGTCCAATATTACTTTTATACTTCAAAGCCATCACAATCAACGGTACTGAGCAGTTGAATTCTCAATTGTGTAAACTCTAAGTCCTTCGTAATGTTCCAATTTAATTGACTCGCTGTCCCTCTGTTGCTATTCCAGGACCGCCACAACGCCGGCGCCCTGCCCAGTCCGCGGCGAGCGCGAGCGGCTGGCGCCGGCGCCGCGCCGCGTGCTGCGCCGCGCCGCATTGTAATCGCGCCGTTACTCATCGCCGTCGATGCGATAGCGCGCAGACGCATAAATCGGGCGGGGCTTTTTCTTGGGCGGGAGCGCGCGCCACGCCGCGCCACGCCACGCTGCACCGCGCCGCGCCGCAACACGCGTGCCGTTCATCACGCCTGAAAGCCCGCGCCGCCGCCCGGGAGGCAGCAGCCCGCCGCGGTCACCGACGCCACCCCTGATCCGGGATGACCGCTTTGATTGCTTGATTTTTTCGTGTTTTTCGGGCACGTTGACAGCTGAGTCATTAGTCCTGTAAGTGTAGTGCATGTTTTTCCCTCGGGAGATAGCGGTGATCTTTCCCTGCTGGATGGCGAGATCCGGCACCGACCTACCGTCGGCTAGTGAGGTTTCCTCCTAACCAGGACTCTCCCATCTGCGGAGCACCGTCCCAACCGGACAAGCTCTAAGCTCCCAACCGGTTTCGCGGAATATGTGGTAGTGTAGTGCTTGTTAGTGTAAGTGTGTGTGTAAGGGGAAAGGATAGGACAAGGAAGAGGAAGGACAGATCGCGCGCGATCCGTGACCCGTTTGGTAGGGTACTGCTCCGGCATTCGCCGGGTGTTGATCGAAAAAAACACGGAAAACTACCGATCAGAGCAGCCGGCCGCAAGAATTCTCAACCAGAGAGCGACTGAATTCGACCTAGCTGAAAAGCTAGTGTCGAAAATCCTGTCGCTGTGGGGAGTGGGAACCTAGGACCCCCGGTCAGAGGCGCTGCAGGGACATCAGTTGATGCACTGAGTTATCGCTCCCGGTCGCTCGCTTCGAGGGTCGCGCCCTCGGTGCTCCCCGTTGGGCTGCGCCTCCTCTGCCACTAAAGAGCCCCGCCCACTTTGGATCGTGCAAGCGGGGTGTGTACTGGTAGTAAATATATCTGCTGCATAGCTCCAACCATAGGAACAGCGCGGCGGTGATATATTTACAACCGGCAGGAGCCAGGCTTGCAGGCTCCGCTTTAGTGCCGATGGGGCCTGAAGGCCACTGCAAATTGTGTGGTGGTCCTGGAACCGGAGAAAGCACGAACATCGCCTCTAATGACAATTTTAGCGTAATTGAAATACAGCTGTCATGCACTTCAGGCATATTAATGGCAACGTTCATTTGCCGTTGTCAGTAAGCCTCCCTGGCGTATTCATTATTTCCATTCAGACAAGTTCTCAATTAGCCTCTCACATCTGCAGATACGGTTGAAAAGGAACCGGGAGACTTCAAAGAGTTGGAGCATGGGGTTCAGTTCCATTCGTAAATGACAAATACCACTGAATGTTGCCTTTAATTATGACTGGATCTTACATTTCTGATTAAGCATTTCATATGTGCACGTTAAAGTGTTTTGATGTTTCTCCTAATATTCTGTCATCCTATTTCAAATTTCTACATTCATCATTCTGTTAAATATCGCAGAATTTCCCTTAACTATTTTTTGTTTAAACATGTGGAAATTAATTTACAACTTCCATGACTTAATGAAATATATTCGTATTTTCTTGTTTTGTTTTCGAGTTTCGAAACGTAGTATTTTAAATGTTAAACTATACATTTTCTCTGCTTTCTTTAAAAAAACAATAAGAACCATTTACACATTCTGGTTAATGATGGAACCAGAAGACATTTGAAGGTATCTGCTATTTTCTCAAGTAAGTGATTTCTGTACTGTCATTGATCCAAAGTAAACCATGGAGCTTTTATCAACGGAATACCAGTTATACCTTTGTTAATAGTATTTTTATGAACAGATTGTTCTTCTGCGGTAAGAGAACATGCAAATGCCGAAGCAGGATCCGAACCCAATCATTCCTTCCTCATAACAAATCTCATGTACTCTCACGCATGTCTGGAGACCAGTTGAGCTAGCTCCGACAAGGCTGGTGCCCGGCTTCGAGAAAAACTTTGAAGGAGAAAACGTCAGAAGCCGATGTGTGCGGATCCATGACATACGAGCTGAGGAGGAATATTGCCACCTCCCGGAGTATAACATTCACTAAATTTTCGGGGCTAATAATCTCAAGTAATTGACGCACCAGGAACTAATAATTTTTCATTCGCTGTACTGTGATAGTTCTGTTAATTAGAAAACAGCTATGAGATTATTTATAGAGTTGAAAATTATATAAATATACATATACAATACAGATAGTGTCTACATTCTATGATATCAGGTTGGCTAGTTGGTTGTTAGTGATTCTGGGCACGTAAAATATTAAGTTCATTGTCCAGTAAGCGTAATGCATGTTTTTTAATCGGGAGGTGATCTTCCCCAGCTATATAGCTATATTCGGCGCCGACCTACCGTCGGCCAGCGAGGTTTTTCCCCAACCAGGTATCTCCCGTCAACGGGGCACCACCCCAGCCGGGACAAGCCCTGATTTTCCGACCGGTCTCCGGCGTGTGTGGTGCATGTTAGCGTAAGTGTATGTAAGGGGTGAGGATAAGACAAGGAAGGAAAGATCGCACGCGGTCAGTGGCCCACTATTTAGGGTACTGCTCCGGCATAACGCCTGGTGTTGATCGGAGAAACCACGGAAATCTAGCATCAGAGCAGCCGGTCTGTAGAATTCTCCTCTAGACAGCGACTGAATCCGACCTATAGCTATTAGCTAGTTCGAAAATCTTGCCACTGTCGGGATTCGAACCTACGACCTCCCGGGCAGAGGTGACACCAGGTGATGCACTGAGCCACCTCTCCCGGTCTTTGATGTCAGAGTTACTTTGAGATATTTAGAATAAAGGTGGCTGTGTTACTAAGTGGACATTAAATTAATGATTTTTAATTGTGCAAGCATAATTTCTTTTCCTTCTTACAACAAAAGCATATTATTTGTTCTAAAATCTTCCAGTCACTTTAATAGCTTAGAAAGCCAGTGTCTCTTCGGGAGAACGACTAAGTGAAAAATCGCCTCTCTCATGCGTGCTGATCTATCAAAACATCCCCTGGGCGAGTGTTGGCGTTGGCGTCTGAGGTATCGGCCAATCGAAGCAGGGGGGGGAGGGGGGAGGCGCCACGCGGGCGGCCTGGCGCTCGGCCAGAGGAGCGGCATCCCCGCAGCCCCCCCCCCAGCGCCCCCACCCCCGCGGCTGCGGTGGGCGAGCCAACGCCGCGACTCCTCTGCCGTCGGCTGCTCGCCCACTCGCCACTCCCGCCCGGAGGGGGAGGTCTGCGGAAAAGATTCCAGAGTCTGGGAATCCCGAAGACCTAACACGGAGAACGCTACAGAAGGGAATGGAATAAACAACGGAGTGACTGAATAAATAGTTTTCTCCTACACAAGCTTCTTTGAACAGACGTGTTTTCGTGCCTTTTATGCTCGCTAGAAAATGTACATCCTCTACGTGTGTCATGCGTATTATCTTTGAAACGATTGAAGGATCACCTATAATCGCGGTGAGTTTAGTTTTCAATGAGACCTGATATAAAAAGAAAAGATAGGACTTAACATTTAGGCGTGATAAATAGTAAGCACTCTCGTAATTTGGAATTGAGGAATAATCAGATTAACGAGGCAATAATTGTGGAGAATAGATGTAACTTGGGCGCATTTTCACTATTGTGTTCTCACATTAAAGTAATTAATTGCACGACTAAATGGAAGGGTTTGGAACGTAATTTGCATCACAATCACTTAATGGCTGAACGACTTATGTACGATTAGTGTGAACAAATTACTCCCAAGTATAATTATCTACCTCAGTTAAGATTTAGAGAGTTTATTTTACCAAAAGATAAATACTTTTGCAAATAAAAATAAAAAGACATCAATCACAATTTTTTGGAAATTTCCAAGAATAATGAAAGTCCGATCAAGAACGGACCAACGTCGGTAGCGTTGTGCGTTAAGGCGACCCCTTACGACTCGCGCATGCCGGCGATTGCGAGGTCGCCGGTCCCATGCCCGACAGGAATTGAAGATTCGCCTACTTAACTTCAGCGAGTGTACGACACCTGCCGGAATCGAAGTCGTAGGCCGACTGCTCCGATCAATAGTTTTCTAATGTTCCGTGGCTTCTCTAATGGCATCACGTCGAATGTCGGAGCATCCCTGAAGAAAACGCGCCACGGGCTGCGTGCCTTCCTTCTCTCTTCTGTTCTCGTACCGATCCCTGGGTCGAGCGATGGATTCATCTTATATCCTCATATGGTCCATCCCATTGATCTAGGAAAGCTGAAGCCCTCTGGATTCATTTTGCACGAAAGGAAGAACTGTAGAAAAGTTGCAGCAAAAAAGTACAGCATATAAACGACACGGAGAATTGAAAACCGAATAGCGTTGTTACATGTCGTTAGTTATATTCCCAAGCCTAATGAAATATGGAGGTTTACAAATTCTGGAAATGAATAGAGTATTACAGTTGATGAATAGTTGAAAAGACAATAATCTTAGTACATACTTAAATTCTGGAACACTGTGAATACAGAAATAGACATGTTTCTGAAAATGTAATTGGAATGATTTATATTTATCAAGATCTGATATGAGGTCGAGAAGCGTAGCAGAAAATCTTGCTACCAATCTTAATTTAAAAACATAATGCAATACAGAAAATGGTATTAACTGGCTGTTTGAAAAGTGACATATGATTCAAACGGCTGGACATCGGGTTTATGTACATTCACTAATCTTTGCATTTAAAAACACTCAATCTTCAACTTGCAATCTTCCTTCGCTAACTATAATATGACACTTACACACCCTTTTTGGCGACATGTAACGTTCACTTCTTTCGATAGATCGATCGCAAATCACTCAACTCAAATGATCTAATGGACAAATAGCGGCAGGTAAGTTTTCAATGCATTAATATTAATGTTTACAAAATATAGTGCTTATAAGTAGGTCATTCAATAATTAAAGGACAAATTGGTGGGGGAGAAAATAGTGGGTGGACAAATTTGCTAATTTTAGGGCTTTAAGTTGGTATCACTGGAAGAATCCCTGACCATCTGGATGATCAGCATGTGTTCATAAATTCACAATTAAGTTCAACGATAGCGAGTCGACTTAAAATCCCACATTGATCAACGTTTAGTGATTCATTTTTTACTTGCTGAATGCGTCAAAACCAGCTAATATATAAACTAGAAAATCTAAAGTGCTGGAGAAAGTTGTATGAACCGCGAATATTTTTGCAAGAGGGTAGAACAGTTCAAAAAAGGTCAAGACTCAGTGACTGACGAAAACATTCTGGCCGCATCAGCAGGAAAAGTCATGTTGACGATGTTTGGAGAAGCTGTAGGTGCGTTTGTTGTCTTTGTCTCAAAGAACAGCGTAGCATTTCACTGAAGGAGCCATTACGTGTGAATAAATTCGAGGATAACGAAGATGTCAAAATATTTGTGGGAAATTGGTTCAAACACCCAGATAAAGAGTTCTGTGCAGTCTGTGTAAAAAACGATGGTAACCTGGTGGGACAAGTGCGTTAATGTTTGTGGAGATTGTATTGAAAATTAGGAAAATCCTCTTTTGTAAAATAAATAATTTATTTCTCCCGACCAATTTGTCTCTTTAATTATTGAATGTCCCTTGCACAATAAATGTGGTTAATAAAACAAAGCGATAACTTTTTTACGGTCCACTACCTTTCATTTAAAACACAAATTTAAAAATAGTTGAGTAGAAAACTCTTACTGTTTTAATTATAATAATAATAATAATAATAATAATAATAATAATAATAATAATAATAATAATAATAATAATAATAGAACCCGGAGAGGCAGCTCAGTGCATCAACTAATTTCACCGCAGCACCTCTGACCGGAAGATCCTAGGTTCGAGTCCTCATGGACGCAGGATTTTCGTCACTAGCTTTCCAGCTAGGTCGAATTCAGTCGCTGTCTGAAGGAGAATTCTAGCGGCCGGCTGCTCTGATCGGTAGTTTTCCGTGGTTTCTGCGGTCAAACCAGGCGAATGACGGAGCAGTACCCTACCAAACGGGCCACGGACCGCACGCGATCCTTCCTTCCACTTCTTTGTCCTATCCTCTCCCCTTACACACACACTTACACCAACATGCACTACACTACCACGTATTCCGGGAGACCGGTCGGGAGCTTAGAGCTTGTCCCGGCTGGGGCGGTGCCCCGCTGGTGGGAGAGTCCTGGTTTGGGGGACACCCCGCTAGCTGACGTAGGTCAGCGCCGAATCTCACCATCGAACGGAGGAAGATCACCGCCATCTCGCGATGAAAAGCATGCGCTACACTTACGGGAATAATGACCTAATATGTTGACGCACCCGGAATCACTAACCAACCAACCAAACAAACAAATAATAGTAATCGTTGTTGCTTTTAATACATATGTAATGTTTCCACGTGAGCATTTGTTTGTGGATGAGCCTTTGAGTCGTGCGCTGCCGCTGGGCACTGCGGCCGCGCCCTGCGCCCCTTCCTCCGCAGAGCGCCGCCCTTTGTTTCGCTCGCGGGCATAAAAAATGCAATGGCGCGCGCCGCCCGGCCGCCTTGGCGGCGGACACCGCTCCGCCGCGGCGCAGGGCCGCTGCGTTCCTCGCTTGGGACCAACCCCGTACGCTCCGAAGGAGGGAACACTAATTCAATGCACAAATGCAGCATTTGGTACGTTTTTCTGATACTGAATGTTGATTTGAATTGAATTTTGAGGTGGGTTCCTGTCAAAAATATCCCATACATTTAGGTACGTCCTCGCTCTAGTATTTATTGAAATACATTAATAATCGATATATTGAACGTGTATATTTACTATTAATTTATGTAATTATTTTACATGAAACCGAAATGAAATATTTGGGTCGTAATTTACATAAACGTTTATCTGGGGCACACATGTTAGTAAATATTGTTAGTGTTCCAAAACATGCTCACACTCACTTACTCTCACTCAGACTTAAATGCAGACATGCATCCTCACACACATACGTTTGTTATATTCTCTCCCTACCAAGAAGAGAAACAATTTCCTCCGGCTCGTTTGTTTCCATTACAGCGACCGCTTCGTACATAAAGTTGCGGCGCAGCGGCGCTCGTAAGGAGGTCAGAAGCGCCTGGGCGGGGCCTGAACCGGGGACCGGAGGGTGCCGCGCCAGCGCCTGCCCTTGATTGCGTCGCCGCCTGATATTGCGGCCCGCTGCCCTCGTCGCGCGTTCGCCGGCCGCCCGCCTGGCTTTCGGGCCAGTTGACCGCGACGTGCACGCCCGGCTCGCGACGGCAAATGGAACCTGCTGCCGAGAATTCCCTGGGTCGCTTGCGGCGACGGCAATTAACATTAGATTACAATGTTGCTCACGCCAACTACGCAATCGTAATGAAGTTTTTTCTCGTCACTCAGGGAATTTTACAGTAACCGAAAACAGTTCAATAATGTTCCGCAGAGGGATAGAACGTACACATGAGGAATCGGGGTTAAATAGGCACCTCATGTTTTATCTGGAACTGATTGTCATGGGAGTATGTCATTGAGAGAATAAATGTCTCATAATGTGACACTAACACATTCCGGATGGTTCATTTATGTCAAGACTTTCCTGTTTGGAACAGAAAATATGTTTGCAAACATGAAAAAAAAATCTCTCCCTAAAAAGTTGTTTATTTGCAAGTTCCTTGATTTCAATGTCGATAACATGTTAAGCTCGTGCTGGAATTCACGATGCGTCGCTATGCTTTAGCTTTGTTGCACCGTCCCCGAAGCAGCGACGGCCGCGCCAGCGCAACTCCGCCTCTGCAGCGTCGTTGCCCGCGAGGACTTGATTTTCGAATCCAGATGGGGTAGAGTTGGAAACCACTTTCCCAGTTGGTTCGAATTCTGCCACTGTCTGGCACACATTACAAGAGCTTAGGCTTTGTCCTTGCTAGAGCAGTGGGAGAGACATTTGGAGGCGGGAAATTCGGAAACGGACTTGCAGATCGGCTCCGGAATGGGCGTTTCTGTGGGGGAAGGAACACTGCCACCATCCAGGTTATAACATGGACTAATGACCTAAGTCGTTGACGCACCCACAATCAATTTATTCATCCACTCGCTCCAGTATGATTGTATCTGGTATACATGAGTGTATTAGGTTTACAATTATTTACCTACCTTGTTGCATGCTTTCTTTCAATTCACAGAGTATTTAAAATATTAAAAATGAAGAACACTCTCTTCATTCATTGATAAGCATTATTACAGTAATTTCCTGCAATCAGCGATGTAATTTACACGAGAAAGATATCGACATATTTGCATTCGTGACGTGAACCTTGTGTTTGCCGTGCATTTTCCTATCAAGCTGGCGCATCAGCGCAAACCTCCGACATGCATGCGTGCTCGCTCGCGTGGCGGCCGCGCAATCTGGAGGCTCGACGCGCCAATCGGGGGGCGTGGCAGGCCTGCACTCTCAAGGGCTTAGAGGCCGCCTGGCGCAGCTTCTATCGCCCGCGCCCCCCCCGCTGGCGCCGTATGGCGCGCGACCGCCCGCTCACGCCACCGCGCGCGCCACGCCCTCCGGACGCTGTCACGTGGCGCGCCACGGCGCGCGGCCGCTCCACGCCCACAGTGCTCCCGAAAGGCGCGGTTGATTGACTGATTTCTTCGTGTTTCCGGGCGCGTCAACTACTTTGGTCATTAGTCCCGTAAGTGTAGTGCATGTTCTTTCCCGGGATACGGCGGTGATCTTCCCCCGCTGGATGGCGAGACCCGGCGCCGACCTACCGTGGGCTAGCGGGGTTTTCCCCTAACCAGGACTCTCCCACCAGCGAGGCACCGCCCCAGCCGGGATAAGCTGTAAGCTCCCGACCGGTTTCCCGGAATATGTGGTAGCGTAGTGCATGTTAGTGTAAGTGTGTGCGTAAGGTGAGAGGATAGGACAAGGAAGAGAAAGGATAGATCGCGCGCGGTCCGTGGCCCGTTTGGTAGGGTACTGCTCCGGTATATGCGCCTGATGTTGAACGGAGAAACCACGGAAAACTACCGATCAGAGCAGCCGGCCGCTAGAATCTCCTCCAGACAGCGACTGAATTCGACCTAGCTGAAAAGTTAGTGTCGAAAATCCTGCCGCCGTCAGGACTCGAAGCTAGGACCTTCCAGTCAGGCGCGCTACAGTGACATCAGTTGATGCACTGAGCTACCGCTCCCGGTGCCGAGTGGCTCGGGCGGCGCCAGCTCCACCAGCCATTCCTCTCACTTCAAAGTGCAAGCGGCGGGTGGCGCGAAAGTCGACGCGCTGGCTTTCCATTTCCGGCACAGAGTCGAATTATGTGTGTGATCGTTTTGACATGGGTTTGGGGCATCTATGTTTTTATTTCACCGTTGCTTTTTTACTAACTTCATTGTCGTCTGATGGTTTTTATTCTATATTCATAAATGATTTACTTAAAAATGTTATATTTTGTTAGTTTATGTTTATTTTTTCGTCATTTTGAGGTGTTAAGTGTTGTTAAAATTGTTATGTTTTTTAGTAATTCTAAGAGTTATTACGATATTTATCTCTTCGCTCTAGTTAAAACAGGTGTAATATTGTAAAGGACAATAATAAACTTCTAACATTTTATTTTAATACAGTTTCTTACCACCACAAACAGTACACCACAAACAATAAAAAATTAAAATGGTTCAGTATTGTGTAACAAAAGGGTTTTAAGTGACGTTCACAAATATAATATATAAATAAGAATTGATAGAATATGTAAGTTTTATAGATAATTTGAGGAAAAAATTAAAATATTTTTCAGAACTTTGAACTTTCCGGGTTTGTAGGCCGCAGTCTAACGGAGACTTGTCCATGTTTTTTTGGACAAGTCTGCGTTAGATCACGGCCTACAAACCCGGAAACGTCAAATAATGTAGAAACCGGCCGTAAGAGCCTACATAGTATGTTAATTCTTCAGAAGTGTCATAATTTGTATTAATACAAGTAATATTTACTTCTATGTGACAAAATATTGTGTGTTTCAGAACACTGTGCGGCGCTTTGTTATGTGGGCGTGATGCTGTCAGCCTCACGTGCCGACCTCCCTTCGCGTCGATTGGCAGACACGACCTTTTCTTGTACAGCTGGTAGGGGTTGTTGTTTTGAGATCCCTGGCCTCCTGAACTACTGGCCGTAAGTTCAAGAGCAAATTGAAACGAATACGAACTTCCTCTGAAAATTTATCAGTTTTGTAGTTAGTAGTAAAACCTATGATGTATCTTTGAATACAAACTATTCAGTAAGTTATAAGGAGTAATTAGAATTCATTGGAATAAATAACTCACGAAATTCAATTTTTAAAAAAAAAAGTATTAAAACTGTTAAATCTACAAAATTATCAAATTTATTGCAACATAATTGACGAAAAATTAATGTAAAAGAAAGAAATCTCTCCTAGAATCAAAAAAACACCCAAACGTTTAACGAGATGTTGTCTAGGTAAGATTGGGAGGTCGCCAGCAAATCACTCAACGTCAATCAATGTTAGAACGCGCAAGTGACGAGGGCATCCTTCATAGCAATTAGGAAGAAGATACTTTTGACAGATAATTACAATATGTCAAAATGTTGTCTGCACAGAAACGTTTTGGTTGCTGTTGATATCTGTTGCCTGCTTCTGACGGATATGATCTCCCTCAAATTACAAGTTGCTTAGATCTTGTCTCAGGGGATATAATTCCGAACAGCAGTCATAATCATCTGGTTATAACCATCAAAATGGATGTCTTTCACGATGGGATAATTAGATGACAGCGTGAGATATTAACTGGAATTTAATTATAGCTACCATTTACAGCTCTCAAAAGTAAAATGATATTTTTGAGTTATAAATTCGTTTTAGTTAGACATTTGACAATTCATATTGAAGTAAAACATATTATATCCACTATGTTTAGTCAATGAAAGTTTGAAAAATAAATATCAATTCGAAAAAATCTACAGGATGAGGATACATGATTGTACGTATGATTGTAGGATACATGATTGTACGTATAACTAGACACAACGTATACGTATGTTTCTCTTATTGCAAATTATTTTTACTGGCAGTACATACATATTTGATACTTCAAATCAGTTAATGTTTGAAATAATAATTTAGTGGCCTGCTGCTCTGATCAGTAGTTTTCCGTAGTTTCCCCGATTAACGCCAGGCGAATGCCGGAGCAGTACCCTCACAAACGGACCACGGGTCACGCGCGATCTTTCCTTCTTCTTCCTTGTCCTATCCTATCTCCTTACACAACACACACACACACACACACACACACACACACTTACATGCACTACACTATCACACATGCCGGGAGACCGGTCGGGGACCTAGAACTTGTCCTTGTGGGAGATAACTGGTTTGGGAAAATCCCGCTAGTCGACGGTAGGTCAACGCCAGATCTCGCCCTTCCGTGGGGAAGATCACTGCCACCTCCTGAAGAATAACAGGTACCAGACTAACACTCAGTAGTTGACACGCCCGGCAGCACTAAAAATCAATCAATCAATCAACGAAGTACAATCTAGGATTTGTTCAAGTAATTCTGACACTCGTCACCCAACACCATTTGATTAATTATCATTCATTTAAAGAGTACAAAATATTTTATCTGGTTAAGTTTCAGTGTTGAATTCTTTTACTGTCTGTCAACTTTGACCACAACATTTGAATCTCCCTCCTTTCAGTAAAACGTCGTTTCCAATTGCGCGTTTGTTTCATTCCATTAATATTGAATCCTTCGCACAGTACTAAATATCATTCATCGTAATATACACGTTAACTAATGAAAACCACAGAAGCTAATTCTTAATGAATGAGTCCAACGTGTAATTTACGAGGTCCGTTCAGAAAGCAATTTGGCGTCAGCGAACGGTTGGCGCACGCTGAGGACCCTCACTATGCCAGAATGCCACGCATCGGTAGCATGTTTCCTCATCTTTATCGCTTTAATTTGAGATCGCGCGTTCAAAACGGAAAAATGATTTCTTTCAAGAATTAGTATAAACGGTTGAAACTGATGAATTAAAATAAGAATTGACATTACAGGTTTGTAGAATATAATTGGCCGTGAGAAAAATGTCAACATTTCGTGTGAGAGGCGTCCGTTGACCATTTGCCAGAAAATGAGGTTTGGGTCGTATGAAAACGAAGGGTGAGAGGATAGCTCGGTCCTAGGGATGGGAGTGGATATACGACTGGATAGGATTGGGATATAGGATCACACCGTTATTTTGGTGCTCATGCACACGCCTGAAAGGTACCTGAGCAGACCACAGAATAGGCTAATCAGAGCAGTCGAGCTTTAGCATTCTTATGCAAGCAAATGCGTTATACCAGTCAGCTACCTAGCGGGTGTCAAAACCCAACTATAGAGGACCAAAGATGATAACTCTTGACACTACTTCACGTGACAATGTTTCAACTATAAATACAACTCAAATGGTCGAAAACACTCATCAAAGGGGTCAGGTATACATACAATTTATTTATGCAGTGCGATAAGGCTGTATGTTTCCTGTAAGCGCTTATCTCATGGTTATTTTAATCAGAGTATGGGTTTGTAATTTCTTCCACTAACGGTGAAAATGACAAATTGTTTGGTGTGATAAAGAGTCCATTCTGCACAGCCGTGCTACCCCCACAGATGCAGAGTGCGAACGATGCGTTTTAATAAATTTCATTTTCCAATACTTAATGGAAAGTACGAACCGTGATCACCACATCTAACGCATAATTAATGAGTTTAAATTATACGTTTTCACCTGAAACAATTCGCTCTACATTTCAATGAATACAATAATTTTAATTTATTTCACAAGAACAATGTAGGTAACGTATAGATACTACTAGTACTATTCTATCATCAGTTTTGTAGCATACACACACACATACACACACACACACACATCCACATTCACTAATAGATATATTATCCGAAAAATGTGGAAGGCAAACAGGATTAGGGGAAAAACATCACAAGAATGTCGCATTCGGAATTTCATATCACTGGTTCTATAATTAAAATGATCGTGCATACAAATATAATTGTTTCATTTGCAACAAAATTCCAAATTCAAGTTTTGATATGTAATTTTAAACTAATCCCTCACCGATACTGTTCAAAAGAACAGTTAGATATATTTCCTACACAGTCACTCGAACCGAGTGTTATATTCCTAAACGATAGATGTTAAATTAGAAAAAAATATAAGGATCGCGTTTATAGATGTACACACAGCATCATCTACATAACTAGAATCGAACCGTTTCGCACTGTTTGGCGAAATATATCAGTGAAATAGTATTTAGGTACATTGTACAATTTTTAATTACCATTTAATCGCTGTTATACAATTAAGCTGTATTCGTAGTATATAAAATTCTATCATTATTAGATATACTTGTTCTGTAACAGCGCATCCTCCAAAATTTTCGTGGCCCTGAATAACACACACAGGTGCTGATCTAGCTATTGGTCGCTACTCTGATGAAACATACGATTCCGGGTAGAGGCGTTGTTACCTGGCGGAGCCATTTGTCTGGCGCGGCTCGCAGATTGCCTCCTACGTTATTCAGGCAGAGACCGCTGCGCTGCAGCGTGTGGAGGGCCTGCCTGCCCCCGATGGCACCGACGCCCGAGTCTCTTCAGGTCAGTTGAGAAGGAGCAGACCTGCCCCTTGACTACATAATCACAAAGGCCCCCTGGTTCACAAGTAATAAACAACTTCATTCAGAATTAAACATCAATACAATCATAAACCAAATAGCACAAATATCACACAACTTCTACCAAACCTAACAGACACTCCAGCAGCATCCCATTACAAACAACCAAAAAATCCAACCCACACCCGAGTAAAAAATCGATTTCCTTTTGAAGCCTTCCTCAAACTTTTAGCCAACCATGATTCTTAACCCCGAGGTTCTCCCCTATAGTATCCCCTTCAATGTATAACTTAAACTAGCCTAGATATTTTAACAAGAATAAGTCTGAAAAAAAATATGTAAAGTAATTGTACTGAACGATGTAAACCTTCCAAAATTAATCAATGTGTTTTTAAACGTTGACAATAGTGGTCCAGAGAAACATGGCAACTAAATCACAAATGTCTATTCTTAAAATAATTATTTTATTTTCATTATTTTTTGCACTTATAATAATGATAGAATAATTTTAATGGAATAGTTTGCAAGTACTTTACAATATCTGTGATTGTATAATTAGTTTTGCCTTTTGAAAAAATGTACATAGAGTTGCAGTTTTTTCTGTTAACTTGTATTGTTTATGTATTAACTGTATTAACAGGAAAAATATTGTACACGAGTAACACATTCCAAAAATATGAAGCACTTTTTGTACTTACAGGCTAATGATACATTTGGCAGAAGAAATTAATACATTTGATAGATGCATTATTATTGGCAGTTAAGAAACCAAAACTTGACTACTGGCTATTTTGCATTGTGTTAGTGGTGGCTAGTCACTGAGAACTTTACGGTGGCACCCTCCAAAAAATAAATGTTGAATTTATTATTATTCGAACATAAAATCCTCTTGTTTAGTTCTATTATACTACCAGAACTTTTTTCGTGATGAACATTCGATGCACACGTGTAAACGAAAGATCAGTATTTTTAGAATTGGTTGAGTTACGTTCTCTCAGCTTCCCGCCCAGCCTGATGCATGCCAGGCAATGAACTGTTGTGTAAATGAACGGGAGCTCGGGTAGGGGCAGATGTCACGAATAGGGTTTCATCGGTCAGAATCCATACGGAGAATTTGGACTGTACACCGCTAATCGCGCTAACACATGCGGCCAGAAAGTAGAGAACGCATGTACCCCTAGGCGGAGCACAATGCCCTCAGATGCTGCTGAAATGAACTAACAGGAGGCAAGCAAATTGTGTCACATGAGCAGTAAATGCCATTCTGAGGTTTCCCTCGAAACCTCAACACTTTGTTTCCAATATTTATTTCACTTCCATTGCATGTTTACTGAGAGTTTTCCTAAAGTTTGTAGTATGTTTTTTGTTATTTATTGGTGTGAATTTATTGTTGTATTGTAGTGTATAGCATTGAAAGTGTGACGTAGACTATAAAAGATTTGGGACCATTGATAGAGAAACCTCACTTTTGAAAAAAGAAATTGGAAATGAAAAAGTTAGGACCAACGACACTTGATTTAAATGTAACACATACTCAAGAAAAGAGCGTGCAAAAGCAAAACCAGTTAGGCTAGAAAAGTAAAAGGTAACGTTTTTATTGGTTTTATATTGATGTCAAGAAATTATCTTGACCACAATCGTCATTGGAATAATAGGATTGATCATCGAAAATTCAAAAGTTTTCTGTGAAGATGAACTCAAAATTCCGCAATTTTAGACAAACGCCATTTTCTCAAAAATTACTCCAATTTTTTTCTCCGGATAGTGCTAAATGCACTATATTTTATAAGAACCATTTTGCTGTATTTTTTTCTCAAAAATTTCACAAATGTATTTTTATTTTCTCGTATACTTACGTATATAAGGAGTAATACACGTAGAATAGAGAAAGATATGTAATGCTGTGGAAAATCGATTTCGAGATTTGAACACAAATACATGTTTTGGGGTCCCCTAAAAGTTTTTTCAAAACGTCGCATTTTTTCAGTACATTATCTGCGACGCCTTCTCCCCGGTCGCAGCCCGCCGCTGGCCCAGCGAATAAGATGCGCGCAGCTCCGACTCCCAGCGAAGGAGGTTGCGCAGAGATCCCAATAGAATGTGCCAATTACGCCAATGAGAATACAGAGTGAGTGCAATAGTTTGTATCAACTGACATACGGTTCATTGTAATTTTAATTCTCAATATTCATTAAATTCTCATTCTTTCTTACTCCAGTAATGCTGGGTTTGCTGGGGTTGAATGCATGTCACTGCTTTAAAGTAACTGAAAGTATCAAAATAATATCATTAGAACATGTAAGAAAGATTAAGATAGCTTTAAAATGGATTTCCCATTGGCACATTTTACCAATAAAACCACATCAAAGGGGTGTTGATTTTAGTTCAATCCCCTCGGGCTCATGATCAGCGTGCTTGCTTAACGTCATCCGATCCCGAGTTTGATTCCCGGTTGGGGCAGAAATAAACATGTAGCTTTCCATTATAATCAGTTTCATCATCTCAGTTTCTATAGGTGGGTGAAGAAAGAAAACCTTAGGAAGGTCAAGTATGCGAAATGCGTAACGGGAATACCTTATGCTCGCCACAAGACTTCAGACAGTGTCAGATCTTAACCTAGCTGACTAACTAGTGTCGGCAATCCTTCCACCGTTGGGATTTGAATCCTAGCATCTCTCAGTCAGGGGCATTATAGTGAAATCAGTTTATGCCCTGAGCCACCTTTGCTGGCTCAATCAGATTGTTAAATACCAAACTCATACGTACAAGTTTATTTCATGAGATGCTTAAGAGTAATAAAATAAGACTACTAAAATTTTTAAAACAAGAAAATGTCTCATTTCAGGAATATTAACGATTTTTCCCATACTTTTAGTTGAAAATAGTTTTACAAAGTTAGATGTAGGTCGCGGGACTCATTACCTGTGAAACATGGCCTTGTAAACAGACGAGCACGACCTTACGTATATGCGTTCGTTACATGCACTTCGTGCAAAGAACGCATAAACTCTTTTACTCAATGCAGCGAACCACCAAGCTATTTGGATTCTCTTTGAGCTATAGTGTATACTCACGCTTGTGAAGTAACCAGTCAACGAGATGCAAAGAGGATGCGGCCCCTCGTAAAAGCTTCTTAGTTCTTCATGATATCACATTCTTTTGCGAATGCCATTCTGTATTGTAAGACAGATGTCAATTTCATTGAAGTGGAATTAACCACTATCTGTTGTTTGGAGTTTGTAAACAGTAATTGTATTTTGGAACCAGTTATCAACTTTCACTTTTATTTGCCATAGACTCTTGAATTTGAAACGAATATTCTGATTCTTGGGCGTAGTTTTCTTGAAGCTCAACGACATTTTTTCAATTTCTCAATTGCTACAAATGTTTCTTTTTTTACTTTTTTCCCTCGACTAGAACAAAGTAAGCTTGTAATATTGTGACAGTTCTATTTTAGTTGAATTCTCTGAATTTTCGATGATTGGAAAAGTTTAGAGTTTTTCAGTATCGTCCTACAACTGTAATATTGGAGACTTACATTTCTTTCTAAATAAAATCTGTTCTTAAAAAATAGATAATGTACAATTTTTTAAAAATATGAGTAGCTTTTGCAAAATAAGGTATACATTAAAAGCAATTTTAAAAGTAAGTAAAATTTTACTTTTTAAAAACGGCCATATGAAAAACACGAAAGTATAAAATTGAATAATTTGATAATTTGTAACATAAATTATAATTTAATAAATATGTTAAATCAGCCGACATCGAGTAAACTTGTTATCCTAGCTGCTTTCCGATTACCATCAAAATCAGCTGAAACAATTTGTAAAGTATCGAGAATTTTATAAAGTAGGAGAAAATATGAAGCATGAAAAGAAAAAAGGATGAGCTAACATGAAGAGTAAAGTGAGGCAGTTTATTGGATGTTACTGTTTCAATATTTTTTGTTTTCTAACTTATTCACACAATTTCATTAAAGCTTCTTTCGTCCTTGTTTGAGGTGCAGTCTTGGTCGCATCTTTACCGTACCTTAGAAACGAAAATTTAAGGGAGATAATTTAATAATCACAATAAAAATAACTATTTATACAAATAATACTTGATAGATTAGTACCAATGAATGTATTATACTCTAAGGTTAGATTCTTGGCGGACTACTATTATGCATCTTTCACGAATGAAGACACATTGCTCACACGCTGCAAGGCTCACAGCAGTAACCCGAAGCATCCTAATACATATTTTGAATTTTTTTCTTTTCTTCTGATATTTTAGAATCACCATATCTGGATCCTATTACAACAAACACCTACTACCATGAAGGGTATTACTTCCACTGCTATTGTTAATATTGTTATTTCTACCGTTACTCTGCTCTGCTCACAAATTATCTCAATGGTAACATAAATTTATTTCGTTTACTTCCAATGTAATCATGGGTTCGACTTACAACAGATTACTCTTTACCTGTTGCATGTGGACGTGTACTTCTATACAGAATCAAGAAGTTCTGGATCTGAAAGTTCTATTGATTGAAACCAATTATTAGATTGATTGCAACTATTATAAATTATCAGACTTTTTCAACACAAAAAATTAAACATTTATTCTTACATGTTACAATTTCATTCGATCTCATGATAATTGTTTTTTTCATTGAAGAACATTAACCTGGGAGTGCTCGCAATAGATCTGTGAGATCCAAGTCACCGCAATTTTCTGTTCCTGAAGTATTTCGATGCATTAGTCGTCTGATATTCCATGTATTTCTTCATTGTACGTTTCTGAGATCGCCTGGTCTTTTATTTTTATCCTTTCGCTGAATCATTTCCAGTGAGCATGTTCGAACTTGATCGCTGCGCTGCGCGATATCTGTCATACACGTGGGGTGCAATGGTACCCATTGTGAGCTCCTGGCCTTAGCGATACGTACCATGGCATTATTTTCAGCCGTGTCTATGACAGGTGCCAATTCAGAAAATGTAATAATTTCCCTTAAGTACAATGGACTGTCACAATGTCATACCAAAGAAAAACAAGATGGGCAGAAGTCGTCTGTAAGGAAATGAAAAAAATGAGAACCTTGCAAAAGAGGAAAAAGATAAATAATTTCTAAATAGTTTTGTAAAAAAGTAAAATATATATTTTTTAGATCAAGCCAAAATAATTTGAGGTCATTTTATTTCATATTATTTAATACAATAATATGATGTTTAATGAATCTTTTTGTTTTTTTAAAATTTTTACCTTTCTCACCATAACTATTCAGACAAGAAATCTGCAGCGTCAGATTCATTAACAATTGCATTGAGGGACATGTACAAACAGAATAATATATGTATTTCAGGAAATGGTCCTTCAGTTCATTCTCATTTATAAACGTTGCAGCTATACCTGAGAGATACATTGCGGGAACTGACGTGAGTCATCTTACTGTGGAAACTCCCGGGTTAAAACACTGTACGGGTTTGAATATAGTTCGTAAGCTTACTATGATATCTTGATAGATGGCTTCTCGGCTGACTAGCAGAATGTTGACCATGGAATCCTTGTTATACCAATTCTCACGTCCTTGCCTACATTAAAAATGTTCCAAAATGCCCTCAACTATTTGCTATTACTAAGACTTAATATTTCACACAAAATTAATACGAGGTCGCGACTTTCCCTATTTGTATTTCGTAAGTAACACCTACTCGCAACGGACTATATTCAGCTACTTATTGAAAAATTCTTCTATCTACGGGGCTACTCTAATATACATCTCTTCGAAACACAGTCTATGTTAATTCGAAATTCCAACTACTACATTAATAAAATTTCCAAATAAAATTGAATACTACAATTTAAACAATACCAAGTTCTGAAACTAATCATACATTCTCGGCTCACTATCATTTAAATAATGCCCAGTCTGTGCTAAAAATCCGTTCGCACCTCACCAAACGCTTACGTGTGTTCGCTTGAATATTTTTCTAAAGACTGATTCCTTGCATCCTTCCACAAGATCACGGTTTTCAATGCCCTCTGTACACCGTTTGCATTTAACGTGTTTAGGGCCGTGTCCATCTGCACAGCTCTATGACACCAAGCATGGAATATTACATCTCGTTGATCGGTTGTCCTAACAACGCGTATTCTTTGACTTACGATTTTGCAAACAATGCCAGTTGTTGGATGCCAATTATATCATTAAAACCAAACCCGGGATTCTTGGCTTTTCACAATATTTCTGGTGTTATTACAAGAAAGTTTATATAAATTGTGAAAGTGATGTGTACAGAACTCTCCTTGATCACTTGGGGATTAATAGAGCAGTATTCATTCCAACACAAGAGCACATCTTGCAATGACATTCTAGTTTTATTTCTGACATTTTTTATCGGATTGTAAAATAGAATTAAAAATACAGATGTGTCTACGCTAGATGCACTCGTACATGGACATTGTAAATAACATATAACGTAAAAATGTACATGACACTTTGGTAGGAAACCCAATTATCAGCAATTCGCACTACGCCTTCATACGCATAAATGTAGTATTTGCAAGTTAGGATGGTTGTAAGGGCAGAGAAAACAAGTTTCTATGCAGGGGCGCTGGTGGCCCGCAGAGCACAAGTGTACAGAAGATTGCATAACCGACGTGCGCCACGGGGCTGCCATTATAAAACCAGAAAACGTAAGAAACTAAGAAGAAAACGCATGAAATTATTTCATCAAAATTATTATTATCATACAAGCATAAAAAAGAAAATTAAATTATTTTCTTAGCATGAAAAATAATTTAAATAATGGCTTAGGAACTACGTCTTCTTCTGAACAATATGTATTTTTGTACATTTTCAGTTGTCCCCAAAATTTAATTAAATTAAAACTATTCTAACAAACCACATTCTCACGTTTTGACGACTTTTCCAATCTGTTAAAGATAATTACTTATATACGGAATACAAAACTATGAATAACTTGCAATGAACATTGAAACAGAATGGAATTAAACTTATTACATGCTAAATGTCAACATTGCTAGTATGAAAATCGTCTGGGACAAATGTTTTCTTTGTTCATAAATTCCTTCGCTCATTTAATCGATATTTTGCTGTAATTTCTAACATCGTTTATAATGGAAGACCACTAGTCACAAAAGTATTGATGAGTTTGTCAAACAAGACAAAAATAAATTTTCAAAAAATCCATTTCTCTGAATTAAAGAATTAGGGCACAGCACTGACCTTCACATCAACTCCCCCAGCGTCGTGAAGCGGCATCCACGCCGAAGAGCCGTTGGGTTGGGTTTGGTTTTTTCGTGTTTCCGGGCGCGTCAACTGCTTTGGTCAATAGTCCCGTTGGTTTAGTGCATGTTTGTTTCTCGGGAGATGGCGGTGGTCTTCCGCAGCTGGATGGCGAGATCCGGCGCCGACCTACCGTCGGCTAGTGGGGTTTCCCCCTAATCAGGACTCTCCCAACAGCAGGGCACCGCCCCAGCCGGGACAAGCTCTAAGCTCCCGACCGGCCTCCCGGCATATGTGGTAGTGTAGTGCATGTTAGTGTAAGTGTGTGTAAGAGGAGAGGATATGACAAGGAAGAGGAAGGACAGATCGCGCGCGGTCCGATGCCCGTTTGGTAGGGTACTGCTCCGGCTTTCGCCTGGTGTTGATCGGAGAAACCACGGAAAACCACCGATCACAGCAGCCGGCCGCTAGAATTCTCCTCCAGACAGCGACTGAATTCGACCAGCTGAAAAGCTGTGTCGAAAATCCTGCCGCCGTGGGGAGTGGGAACCTAGGACCTCCGGGTCAGAGGTGCTGCAGTGACATCAGTTGATGCACGGAGCTACCGCCCCCAGTGGGCGGTGGGGTGATGTCCGGCGCTGGGGGCGTGGGGAGGGGGCGAGGCCTCATCCGGCGTGCAATCGCGCGTGGCGCCGGCGGCCGCGGAGGGCAGCGAGGGCGGCGGCGGCGCGCGGATGAAGACAAACTGCGACTTTTAATTGGACCCCCCTCCGCCTCCCGCGCCCTCGCGCGCTGCGCTGCTGTTGCTGCCCGAGACCGCGCCCACGGCACCGGCGCATGCGCACGCCGCTTCTGCGCAAGTGAGGATTCGCCCTGGCAAATGTACGGTTGCTTCGAACGTTTACTAGGTTAATTTCTTCTTATGGTCGCCTATCAAAATTTAACACAACACTCTGTATCGAATTACTTTTGCTCTCAGCTCTTGAATAATACCTTCATTTGAGTTATCAGCTTCATAATTTAACATTAATTTTTTTGTGTTATTAAAATTATGATTAGTATATATTTATTTCAGAACGATACAACAGAATAAAATGTACAAAATAATATTTTGCAATTTTTGAACAAATATTTTCGTAATTCTGCCCTATTTTAGAGCCCTCCAACCAACCAAACAAACAAAAAAATCAGAGGAGTTCCTTTTAACGGCCGTCTTCAAAAACAACGAAAACTAGGTGTTCTATAACAGCCCATACTTCCTCGCATTATTTGTAACGGCTCCGCATTACTATACAACTACATGAATCTGCAAAATTGTTTTCAACCTGCAAAATTTTCTTTCCGTCCCGGGAGTTAAACTCAGTACCACCGAGTTAACTTGGCCCACGCCTGACCATTACACTTCCCAGCTCCTCTGACGTACCAACCTAGGCCGACGCCTAAGAAACTAATTGATTCGTCTATTATATCAGCGTTGCGATTTTGGAAAATTCAGTGTGATCAATGCAAATTATACCTGCGCAATTCTTTGAAGTTTCCTTTGTTTATAAGACAAAATATGGAGGCATTTTTGAAAAAGTGTTTTTTACATTGCCTTAATTTCAAGCAGAAATGATGCTAAAACTCGTTTCTCCAAAAATTTTATATTGCCTTTCTTAAATAAATGATTTGTATATCAGATTCTGTTGAAGGCAAAAATCTCAATCTTTAATTTTTTCGTTTTGCAATATTACCGTTTTGCAATTTTTGAAAATAAGGAGAGTTCACAGGAAATGAGACATGCATCACCCTTGGATATGAGACATGCACCACAGGAGGAGAAAATTCAGAGAAAAATTAGGAGCGGTTTCTGAGAAAATATTTTGTTTGATTTTCATTAATTTCTGCACAAATTAAGCAAAAACGACCTTTTCCAAACAAATTGAACATGACTTTTCCAAAGCGCTGATGTTTTTGAACATTTTGTTTAAGGGAAAAATCTCTGGCATCAGTTTTGCATTTCTAAAGTTAAAATTTTAGATTTTCAATAATATAGGAATTCGCCGGAAAGGAGACTAGCACTAATTTTTTTACCGTCTTTTAGAGATTTGAAAACAAAATTTAAAGACAAAATTTGGAGTCGTTTCTGAGAAAAAGAAGTGAAAAATATTTGAAAATTGTCAAATTGCGTGCAAAATTATGGGAAAAGACTCATATTTTCGAAAAATTGTACTAAATGGCTTCATTTCAATATCTGTGATTTAAGAACAGATTTCATATAGGGCAAAAATAATCTTCAATATTGTAGTTGTTGGAATATCAGAAGAAATGTTCATTTTTGCTATTTTCAATGAATAAGGGATTTCAACGAAAATGAGAGATTCACTATTCATTTTTTTTCATTAAAAGTTCTTCATGACATCCGAGAACAAAGTTTAAGAGAAAAATTTGAGCCTTTTTTAAAAAAGTGAAAATGTCGAAGCTTCATATAAAGTATAAGTCTAAATATCTTATTGAAACTTCCAAAATCTGGAGTTCGTCTTAGATTTATCGGCGAATATCAATTTTTGATAAAATCGGCTGAACGCTTTAGGTTATAGTTTAACCATAGACGGACTAAGGGACGGACAGACAGACATTTTACCATCCATCCATTTTCGGTATCAAGGATTCATGAAACTTGAATTTTTACTAAACAACTTGTTGGATAATGAAATTTACTATGCAAAAAAGATTAATCCACTTTTTCGTTACGAGGGTTCGGCAAAAAGAGTTTTTTGATAAAAGAAAATCGCCATTTTTCAGTGCACAATTACAATACTTTATCATTTTACAAACATAAGGACGAGAGAGCAACATGTCGCAAGAGTTGGCGTATGAGTCCTTTTCCAAATTCCTTACTTCTTTGAAGTTTTCTTACAAGACGGTGGCATTATAAAATATATTCCTATACAAGGTTATTATCCCTATTCGTGATAGTGGCATTAACAACTATAACAGTAATATTTAAACATATAATAAATATTTAACATCTTGTGATGCCTTGCTTCGGAGGGAAATATTAAAAGCGTGTGCCAGGAAATAAAGAAGAAAGCCATAGTACGCGATAGAATTACCAACGACAATGAACTTACAATTATTTCAATGTTTGACTAATATTTTATCTTCGTCTTTGTCAAATGTGCGATTCTATTGGATCATGTCTTGAAAATATATTGGGGAATGAATGTTGAAATTGTAATAGTAACAGTACTGATAAATATTTTTTGTGAATTTATTTAATATAGAGTAAAAATATGGAAAATTATTCGGTAAATGTGACATCTAACGCTCTTTTTCAAAAAAAAAAAAATTCACAAATTTTGATTTCCCCGAAAAGAATCTAACATTCTATACTTTCTCATACCATTTCGATTTGGCATCAAAAATATCTTAAAGAAAAATCTTACTCTTGCCAATTTAAGAGTGGAGTAACTTCTAAATTTCTCCCTGAAAAAATTGGACGACGAGAAAGAAGCGTTAAAGACGAGTGAGGAAAGAAAGACGAAAGTGAAATAACTTGTAGGACTTGGCAGAGACTGAAAAAATCAAATTTATTCAATGTTTATGTAGAAGAAAGTTTAGTTTTTATGGTGCAGCAATTTTCGATTCTAATTGATACTTCAGAAGAAAACATTATTATAGTACGATTTTGGAATCATAATAGGATACTGTTTATAAAACGTTTTCTTCATTTATTTTAAAGAGAAGGTAATATAGAAAGCTTTATTTGTAAAGTGACATCTTTTCGTTTTTTTTCAAAAACACGTTTTTTTAGAAAGTTTGACATCCATAAAAAGAATCCCATATTCTATATTTCTTCATACCATTTCGATTTGGCTCCGAAAACATGTTAAGCAAACGTTACTGCGGATGCCGATATAGAAGAGTGGAGTGACTTCTAAATTCCTCGGCGAAGAAATTGGATGGCGACAATCGGAAGGAAGCGGCGATGTGGGGCGGCTGCGAGGGCCCGTTTGTCTGCCGAGCGGGGGGCCGAGGGCGGGCGCCCCGCGCGAGCGATAGGTCGCAGCGGCGGGCGCGCCCTACAGCGCCCAGCTGCCCAACAATTTATACTCCTGTATTTTTAACCTCCCCACCGCGCTCTTCGCCTCGTCTCGTTCCGCCCTGCTTTACCCCGCCCAGCTTCACCCCTCCCCCCTCTCGTATTCTTCACCCCTCCCCGATCCAGTCCCCCCCGCAACCTCTTACCGGTCCACTCCGCCTTTCCCCCCGCTCTACCCCGCCTCGCCCCGCCTCGCCCTGCCTCGCCCCAACTCTCCTCGCCCCGCCTCGCCCCGCCTCGCCCCGCCCCCCCCCCCCCCCCCCCCCCCCCCCCCCCGCCCGCCCCGCCCGCCCGCCTCGCTCCGCCTCGCCCCGCTTCGCTCCGCCCCACCTCGCCTCACCTCGTCCCGCCTCTCTCTGCCCCTGCCAGAACCCTCTCCCCTTACCCCCTCGCTCCGGCTCTCTCCTCCTCTTGCCCCGCTACGCCTCGGCCTTCCCTCCCCGTTTCACCCCCCCCGCCCTCATTACCCCGCCCCTGTTCTGCGCTGCCTTGCTCTGCCCTGCCCCGCCTCGTCTTGCGAAGCTGCGGGCCGCTTTACGGCGACGGAAGAGGCCACAGCAAAGGAGAGGCGCTCAGTGGGCCGAAGGCAGCGCTGCTCAGCGGCAACATTTGGAACCAGCCTTCCCGCCGTGGACCACTCGCCTTTCCCTGCAGCATCGTCTAACGCTCCCGTGCGCTTTCCCTCCCCTTCCGACCCGCTGAGTCCACGCAAGCAATGCCGTACACCAATGCTGGGACAGGGCAAGCCCAATAAACCAAGAGATCGAGATCGAGCACTCTCTCGGGAATTTTGATGTGTACTGAAATTTACACTTTTTAAACGCGTCTACTTATTCTGAATGATGCGACGTATAATTATTTAATAATGATATTCACTCGTTTGCAGTTTCCTCTTAGCATTTGTTTTCATAATGAATTTTACTCCATTCTAACATGTAGAGAAATAACTCTTTCACAAACACAGGTGCTACATTACAAATATTTCGGCTCATGTTGCAAAAATCTTTTTGTGAAGTATTCCGAAGAAAGTCTTTATTTTTTCGTATCCTTACGCCAAATAGCATTTCAAAATCGACGCAAATCGTTAATTATTCCACCCATTATCTCGGAAACCATCGCAAGATAAACGATCTATTTTTTAATTATTGATTGTTATCAAATATTTCGTTTTATTTATGTGATTTTCCCCCTCATGTTGTGCATGCTCTTTGGCCCAGTGTGCGGCGTGGGCGAGGGCGCGGCCTCAAATAGGAAATACGGTGCCCTTCCGGCGGCGGCAGGGCGGGGGCGAGGGTCTGGGCGGGGCGGGGAGGGGCGGGGCGCAGGCGGGGGCCAGGGTCTGGGCGGGGCGGGGCGGGATGGGGCGGGGCGGAGCGGCGCCTTCAAGGGGAAAGTCTGTGAACGTCTTGGGAGAAAGACAAAAGTGTTTTAGTCAGCGCACGAGGATCTCAATGAACGCTGGCTTTTTTTCTATGGAGTTCGGCTTTCGTGCTGCTGTTTATGTATAGAAGTACGTTTCGAAAAATAGGAATACACTTGTTCGGCACCTGAGTATTCTTATTTCTGGGACAATACAAATGAATTGTAAAATGTAATAAGAGTACATCATGATATTATCATGAAGATATTGTGATGATGATATCACCTTTTTTTCAAGTTTTTGTGTTAATGTTTCGAAAATTATGAGAATGAGTAAGTAGTACGTACTGGATATTATTTACTTTTAAATAAGGAATTAATACATATAAAAATTACAATCTAACAATTTTACTTAAACAATAAGCCCCGGATATTATGATTCACTCTTAAGAAACTAAACTATCAAGCCTTCTGTAGCACTGTTATGACCGATGGACACAATAGATTTTAAAATACCTAAAAGGAAATCAATAAAATAAAATTTCAAGAATAATCGAGGACATTACCACCCTCCCTGTCTGTGTTATCTGCTCCACAGGCGTGTAGGCTTCTGATCAAAGATCTTCATTCCAATTTTGATTTAGAGAAGATCGAGCTTCCTCAATTATAGAACAAGGCTTAAATTTAGTGGCTAATGTAATAATTATTGGGACACAATCTTTCCGTCAAAGACCAAACATCGAGATAGTAATAATAGTAGTAACAATGATAATAAAATGTTATGTTGCAATGTTATTAAACACAATTTCATGATATTATTGCAAATATAGCCAGAAAGATATATTTTACTCATCGCCACATGAAATATACATAAATCCGTGCTAGATGTATAGTCGACTCCCGTAATAGTAAACTTCAAGGGACTAACATTTTTGGTTCACTGTATCCGAGGTTCACTATATCCGATGATGTCAAAAATAAACAATTTCTCCATCCCTATTAATTTTTATTAATACCGAGATACGGCAAATCACATTAACAACACAAAATGAAAACTTCAATATCTTTATTTGTCCTTAAAAAATCAATTATTTTCAATTGTTTGCTTCGTACGTTTTCATAAGTAATTTCTCCAGAATCCGTGCTCTCTCCTTACCTAATTCTGCATTGTTCTCTGTGTCTAAGTATCGTAATGCAGTATTGACACCCTTCAATGCCTCTTCCACTGTTGCAATAGGAACCGTCCCATTCTCCGAATTAACCGAGTTTTCTTATTTTTACTCATCTAATAACATACGAGATGCTTTCAGTAGCGGGATGGCACAAGCAGCTAATGAAACTCATCGCTTTTCCGCGCGGCCCGGCGGATATCGCCAGTTTATGTCAGCCTCGTGCTCTTGTGGCCTACGTAGAACTCAACACGCGTTGTCCCGCGGAATATCAAGTAACATCAACATTGAAACTGAAGCAAGCAATCGTGCGTCGCCGCCGCCAGTTGTACCACACGCAGGACACGACCTTTGTTTCCGCTGTGAAACTGAATGGCATCGGGTCATCAGTAAGGTACTCATTCCCGGTTCCTTTCACCCCTTCACCTGAGAGGAAACGTCTCTTATGGCCTTTGGCTGACCACATTTTTTTTCAAGCTGAATAGTGTTGGAATTTGTGTCACAGTGGCGATATTTTTTTTTTCCAGTAGGATATTAATTTCTAGGACGTTGTATTTCTTGGGTTCACTGTAGCCGAGGTTCAGGTTCTCTCTAACCGAGTTTTCTTATGCTCATTTATACTGTAGGTGAAACGGGATCAGTCACATAAGTTCGCTATAACCGAGGGTTCACTATATCCGAGTTCACTATAATCGGAATCGATTGTATTATCATGGCGTAGTCAAAAAGAAGATAAATTTCGCTATACAAACTAAACATGGTGGTATGGAACGGTTAAATGATATCGTGAAATCGATAAAGTGTTTATATCCTGAAGAAGCACATAAGAATGTTTACTTAATATGGAGGTAAACTTCTAATATTCATAGTTTGCCAAGTGAAAGTTGCATAAATTAATGAACACCTTACCCTTACCATACGTTTACAAATCATCATTGGTAAAGGATTAAAATATATAATAAAATATATGTTAACAAAAATAGCATATATATTGTTGATTTTTAATGTTATCTAAAATCACACAAAGAAGGTGATATTCATCTGGGAACAAATCTGGTGACAATGCCACCGAAGGGAAGGGAATATATCTAAAGATAGTTTGCTGTTAGTGTGATAATAGATAAAAATATAATTATAAATAAATATTGTAGACGGGGGTTGGCTTGATGAATCGATGGCATTCAGCATTTACAACGGGTTGTTTTACTATTCTCTCTCTTAACTACTAGAGAAATATCCAAAAGTTAAAGCAGAAGTTTCCTGCGGTATTCATGCGTTGCGCAAGACTTATTTTCTGAATAAGCTAATGCATAGTACGGCCAAAATACGTACACACAAATTTACTTATTAAAAATGAATAATACGTATTTCGAATTAATTATAAGACACTTTTAAATTGCAATCCAAAGAATTAATAGCTGTTTACAGACTCTAGAGAACATGTTTGCTAAAATATTGAAATATCTCCAGATAAGGTCCAAAAACACTTTGACAAATGACTCACATCCGACAAATAAAATGTAACTCGTTATAATTGGACATTGACTGATCTGTATAAAACTCACTTTATCCAACACTAATACTTATAAATGAAAACAGAATACACTTTGTGGCATTGGTGTATGCTGCAAAATTAATTAAAATTGATGCGCAGCCTGTCGAAAGTTAAATTTCCATCAAACAAAACACGCATAACTTTGTTTTGCACATTAACTCACGGTAACACGAACGAAAGTAACTCTGATGATTTAATTCAAATGGAAATTGCAAGATTATGGTATTCTTATTTGAGTGTGCAGGAAGCATAAAAGATTGCACCGCCACTTCGTTATCTGGGATCTCGGGCAAGTGCGGGAGCCCCATGGCAGAGGCTAGACTGGCTCTTGCGGCCGCGTTGATGCTCAGTTATATTGCGATTACCGCTGGAATTACGCACGGCCGCAGCTACGACCGCCCGTTATGGTGGCGGCGCTTTCCGCCACCCGTGAGCGCGCGCCGTGGATGTGGCGGCTCTGGGGACCACCCAAACCACCCACTGCACCACATGGCAGGAGCCGCTGCGCTGCAGGGCCGAGGCAGGTGGCAAACGGAGTGGGAGACGTATGAGGGGAGAGAACGGAATGAGTAGAAGGAAAAGAGAAGGGAAAGTGTCACGTTGAGTAAGAAGAGAGAGGAAGGGGGAGAAACAGGCAGAGAAAGAGAGAGAAAGAAAGAGAGAGAAAAGATAGAAAGAAATATAGATAAAGAGAGAGAGAGAAAGGAAGAGAAAAAGAAAGAGAGAGAACGAGAGAGACAGAGAGAGAGAGAAAGAAAGAGAGATAAAAAGAGATATAAAGAATGAGAGATAAAAGAATGAGAGAAAGAAAGAGAAGAAAGAGAGAGAAAGAGAGAAAGAAATATAGATAAAGAGAGAGAGAGAAAGGGAGAGAAAAAGAGAGAGAAACAAAGAGAGAGAACGAGAGAGACAAAGAGAGAGAGAAAGAAAGAGAGATAAAAAGAGATATAAAGAATGAGAGAGAGAACGAGAGAGACAAAGAGAGAGAGAAAGAAAGAGAGATAAAAGAGATATAAAGAATGAGAGAGGAAAGAGAGATATAAAGAATGAGAGATAGAAAGAGAGAGAAAGCGTGGGAAGTGAGTGTTAAAAAACGATGAGTGGGAGTGTGAACAGTGGGAAAAGGAAGTGAAACGAAAATTGAGTGAGTGTTTGAGGGAGAACGAATGGCCCCTGTGCCATGCCTCGGAGTGAAATAGGTGCAGTAGCACTGCGCGAGGAGTCATCTAAAGGTGTGCGCGGCCCTGAAGGGTGGAGCTGAGCGGAAGGAGTAGGCCCTTCCCAACACCACGTGACTGGTGGGGGAGTGTAGGGAAGCAAGTCAGACTCAGGGATGAACGGGAGAGGGAACGGGAGGGCAGAGAGATGAGGAGGCATTTTCCGCAGCCTACGAGGATGATTTCCATTGCTCAGTTATCCCGCAATATACAGGAACGGCAAAAATGTTCCGTGCTGTAGTAAATTAATTAGAATGAACATAGATTTTACAATGCGGGATTTTCTTGTGTTAGCGACACGATGCGTTCAGAGAAACCTAGTAATGTCGCTTAAATCTGGTGTTTTGATTAAGATGAACGCTGATAACCAAGTTAAAACGCCATGTGAATAAAAAAATTGGACAGTTACGAGATCTTTTTATCTTTAAGCAAAAGTATGAACAATGAAATGTAATAGTACAGCATGTAATTGTAGGTGGTATTTCATTAAGATCTATTTTCTCAATTTAGTGAATATTATAAAAATGGGAATTCCATTTTTAGAGTTTCGCGAGTAATATTAATAGAATGGATGTAATTTCAAATGCAGTAGATTGAAACTATTGCGTAAAAGTGCATTGAGTATTTTAATTGCGATATTGTGAAGTGTGGCGTGACTTTGGCTGAGAAAAGCGGCGACGGGGGAGGGGGAGGCGGTTACGCTCTCCAACTCATTTCCCTCTCTCTCAGTAAGGATCGTCAACATTATTTTAGGTAGGATTAATAAAATCTTTCAGTGAAATCAATACAATACCAACGTTATAGCCTTTTTAATATTTATAAAAATATAGCCGAAGTACTTTACGTTGTGCGGGCATTTATAATAATTTATTAGAGGAAGAGGATTTAAGAGAAATTTCATCTAATCTCACCCTGCGGTGGTGCGTACTTCTCTCTATTTTCTATTGTATTCCCGCCCGCCACTTTTCGCAATAAAAATCAGGTTTACCAGGAAATACCAGGTCTTTTTGTTTTAAACATAATCGGTAAGTTATAATCTTTTAAATGCTTTTATATTACTTCAAGATTTAATAAATATCAATGTGATACTTGAATAAGCTCAGATGATACATAAATGTGTCAGAATTTAATTCTAATTCGGTGGCATTATGTTGGTCAGTGATAAAACTGATTAGCAGGGCTATTGTAATTAAATATATGTTTGTTTATTAGTTGGATCAACATTTTGTTACATACTTACGATCTAGGTTGTTTGAAGTGATTTGAAATCGATTTAGGTATCCATATTATTCCGGCATAATACATGTATATTCACCTACATAAAGAAAACGTACTACATATCTTTGAAAATTTTCCACATTTTATTTACAATATGTTTCTTAGTATAGTGTTTCAAAATTATTTTTGAAAAGTTATATTAAACTTTATATGAAATTTGAAATGAATCGGATGTAGAAGTAGATCTGGATTTTAATTCCACCGTATATATTGTAATGTTAATTAAACTCTATTAGTATCGTTGATTTGAGAGCCATTTTAGCTAGCAAAAAAGCAATATTAAGTGATAAGGAAAGTTTTAGATTTCAACATTTAAAACAGTGGCCAATTATGAGAAAAATGAGTTCTGTTCTTCAGATAAACGTAGCTCTCTGGTTGTTCTGTACAAGTAACTGAACTATTTGATACAATTTTTGATGATACATATTTGTCGCTTTTAATATATTTAAAACATTCTTTGTTCTTATTTTACTTCATATTTTGAACTTTTATAGTTGATATGAATGTAGTACGTATTTAAGTGCATGTTTTCCATATAAATCCAAGATTTTTTTATTGAGCAAATTACCTTAAAATGTTGTTCAGCATCAGTAAATAACGAAAGTAGCCAGCATTTCTCACCGCTACCGCCTACGCCTACACAATAAAGCCCCAAACTGGAACACAGGGTTTTCTGTAGTTTCTCCGATCAACACCAGGCGAATGCCGGTGCCCTACCAAACGGGCCACAGTCCACGCGCGATCTTTCCTTTCTCTTATTTGTCCTATCCTCTCCCCTTACACACACACACACTTACACTAACATGCACTACACTACCATATATTCCGGGAGATCGGTAGGGAGCTTAGAGCTTGTCCCGGCTGGGGCAGTGCCCCGCTGGTGAGAGAGTCTTGGTTAGGGGGAAACCCCACTAGCCGACGGAAGGTCGGCGCCGGATCTCGCCATCCAGCGGGGGAAAACAACCGCCACCTCCCGAGCAAAAATACGCCCTACACTTACGGGACTAATGACCCTAGTGGTTGACGCACCCGGAAACACGAAAAAATCAATGAAACAAAGGCTTTGCTTGCGTGGGGAGTTCCCTCTTCCGAGGAGGCTCCGTCTCAGACTCGCCTGGCGGGGGCGCCGCGGGCATCGATCGCGGGCCTCGCCATTCGCATTCCCATTCCGCGCGCCTGGCTGCCCCGCACGCGCCGTTGGGCGCCGCCGCAGCCCCCTCACGACTTCCGGCGGTGCGTGCACCTCGGCGGCGCCCCGCGGAGGCGACGACGTGCGGCGATCGGGCTGGCGGCGAGAGGCTGGCGCGCGAGCTGGGACGGCAGCAAAGCAGACTCGCGTCAAGTTATGTGCACGATCCATGCAGCAAGAACACCACGTGAAAGTCATCTTAAGAAGACATTGCAGTCGTAAACGTCAGATGAAAGTGAAATGACGTAATAAAGAGAAGCTATGATAATTGTTCGCTTAAACGAGAAAATAATTAATAGGGAGTTTTTTTTAAATAATGAATATTTGTACCGTTTATTAGTAAACTCACTTCTCTCCGGAAGAAAGTAGTTACTCAATTGCATGCGAATTATCTCCATCTAACTTATTTCGAAAGTATCTTTTGAGATATTTTGTCATTACAGTTCACAGAAGCTAGTTATCTGTTTAAAAAGAAATTGCACTTACCCCTAATTTGAAAGTTAATGTATCTTTTTAAGAAAGTATCTTTCTACGTTCTTTTCTAAGAAATATAACTTGAAAAATTGTCGATCACAGAAAATTTTATGTGATTCCAAAACCAAAAGTAAACTGTAATGTCGTAATAAGAAGCAAAATGTTGACTCGCCAGGAGGTGAAACATACTGCAAATAAACATTGAATCAGTTAATTCAAATAAACATTATTTAAATAATATCATATTTTGAACTGATTCACCTGCTTTGAATTGTCGACATTTTTATTTCAGAAAATATGCATTTTCATATAAAAATATAATTTCATGTTTTTCATAGGAAGGTGATTACTACAAAACGTAAGTGAATCATCAAAATTGTATAGCCAAGATTCCAACAATGTATTCCACTGACCTTTTTGTAGTAGATAATATTTTTAAAACTGTATAGCATGGCAACTCTGAATCACATTTCGGTGTTCATGTGCTTCTTTGTACAAGAGCCAATGCGTGAGGACTACACCGGCGAGCAACACAGGGGCGAGACCATCACAGGGGGGGTGAGGGGCGGGAGAGAGCGCCGCGGGCGGGGTCGTTGCTGCCAATTGCGCGGAATGAACGCCCCCATTCCCGCAGCCGACGCCAGCGCTCAGCGGCAGCGCCTGGCGTCTCCCGAAGGCCCCGCCCGCGCCTCGGCCTTCGCACTCGCGGCGCCGCCACTTCCCAGAGTGCGGGGCGCTTTCGCCTCCCTCGCGACGCGGAAGGGCTCGGGCCGACACCTCACCCTGCTGGACAAGTAATATTAATACACAGCTCCGTGCATGAAGAATAATAATCGATAAAGAGTACAAAGTAATAAAAGGTCTACGCAATAAAGTATGCAGCAATTCCATTCAAAGTTCTTGAGAGAGGAAAAAGCGAAAGCCACCATGCCAAAAACAATTTAAGCTCTGTGAATAGACAAAACAAAGGAAGAAAGAAAGAAAGAGAAAGAGAGAAAGAAAGAAAGAGAGAAAGAGAAGAAAAAGAAAGAAAAGAAAGAAAGAAAGAGAGAAAGAAAGAAAGAGAAAGAAAGAGAGAAAGAAAGAGAGAAAGAACGAGAGAAAGAAAGAGAGAAAGAAAGAGAGAAAGAACGAGAGAAAGAACGAGAGAAAGAAAGAGAGAAAGAACGAGAGAAAGAACGAGAGAAAGAACGAAAGAAAGAACGATAGAAAGAACGAAAGAAAGAGAGAAATAACGAAAGAAGAAAGAAAGAGAGAAAGAAAGAAAGAGAAGAACGAGAGAAAGAACGAGAGAAAGAACGAAAGAAAGAACGAAAGAAAGAACGAAAGAAAGAACGAAAGAGAACGATAGAAAGAACGAATGAAAGAACGAATGAAAGAACGAACGAAAGAACGAAAGAAAGAGAGAAAGAATGAAAGAAAGACAGAAAGAAAGAAACAAAGAAAGAAACAAAGAAATAATGAGAAAATACTAAATAATAGAACTACTTTGTAACTTAACCAACTAGGATACTACTTAACGACTGGTTTACTACTATATTAGAAATTCAAATAAATGTAACAATTAAATTGTTTGCCAATTTTTTATGATTTGAAGTTTTTTCTCCTTTGAGCAATGGATGAAAAGCGTCCTGTGACAAAAAATACAGTCATTAATCGATTATATTACGATTCCACATTCTGATTTGTAAAACTTTTTATGATCAACTTTGGTAAATTAATTTACAGGTTTGTCTTTCTGCTAACCGCGCTCTTCCCAGTTGATATTTTTTATTATTTTAGCAAAATGTGAAATATGAACGTAAATCATTTGAATAAAGACCATTCCACGCTAAATATTAATTTACTTAGGCAGGAATTAGTTATTTCTGAAAAGAAAAAAAAGAATATGTTAGACTCTCTTAGGAACGGATTGTTGGTTGGTTTAGATAAAACTCTTGCTCCAGCTTTTTTAACGTCCATTAAAATATTGACAATTGATAATTGACACCATTGTCAAACGACACCACGCTTATTGGATTTGTGGATTCATTTGTTCCACGTAATTTCTACATTCTCTCTCTCTCTCTCTCTCTCTCTCTCTCTCTCTCTCTCTCTCTCTCTCTCTCAGTTGAGTTCAGTTATCCGTTCCCATTCCGGTTTTTCAAATGTCAGGGATAATTAATTTCTTACTTTAAAATACTGGGAACAAAGTTTTCTCCGTCTTGAATAAAGGAGAGAAAACTCCCTGTGACAAAGATATATGCTTTTGTTCCGTAGTTTTCTCTAAATTTCTAATGAAAACGAGAAATGAGAGTATTGTGTTTAAAAATGATGAATATGAAACGTGGTTGATATCAAAAGATGAAGGAAATTGTGTCATTCATTTCTTACTCACAAAGACAAGTTTCATTGAATTTTTATAGGTGTTTGCTCTCCCCATAGTGTTAATGTAGTATATTTCTTCCGTAATTTTAAAGTAATTTAATTGTAATTAAATTTAATTGTTAATAAATTTTTGTAGCAATATTAATTGTCAACTATTACATATTTATTTTCTTTACTTTCAGCGGCATTCTAAAATATCTTCAATAATTCTTTATAATAGTAAACGTTTCTTTTCCTGCCTATCATCGGCTTTCTTTTAACAACTAACCAGTTTCTTTTGTTCTAGTTCAGCGACTCTGATTTATCTCCACGTCCACATACTCGTGCTCATCTCTCCCGAACTCTTTTGAACTTGCGGGTTCTTTGAGATTCTTCTGCGCGTATCTCGGAGGGTCTTCTTCGACCGACGCGCGGGTCGATGGAGCGATGTTCGTTTGTTTTCTAACCGCCGCCTCCGCGCGTCTCCCGCCCCCGCCCCACCCCGCCCCGCCCCGCCCCGCCCCCGTCCCCGCCCCGCCCCCGCCCCGCCCCGCCCCACCCGCCCCGCCCCGCCCGCCCCACCCCACCCCACCCCACCCGCCCCCCCCACCCAGCCCCGCACCCGCCCCTCCTCGCCATGATGCCGGCGTGCCGCGCTCGTTTCCGCGCAGCGTCATCTCCTCCCTCCAATCGGCGCGACGCGCGGCAACGGAGCGTTTGCGCCGAGCACCTGCCTCCCGGCGCGCGCACGAGGTGCCGCCGAGATGAAGAGGCATTCGACGCCGCTCAACGAACGCCCGCAATTCTTTCCTTCATTTCCGGACGCACAATTTTGCGGCAAAGAATTCAAGAAGATCACACCTTTTACATCTATCATTTTTAATAATACACTAAACAAATATCATACTTGAGGTTTATGTTGCATATGATATGTCGCTTCATGTAAGGCAAAACCGTTCATTTTCTTTAGAAACTTTTTTAAAGACACTGGGAATCAAGTTGACATAAGGTTCATTACCCTTCAACAAAAATGTTACGGAAAGCAGATTGTGCGTCGTTATTAAGTTTTAAGTGTACTTATTAATAATCAGTTTGAATTTAAGAATTGATACTCGTCCTACGTGGTTTTGAAATACAAATAAGAAAGAAAAAAGTGTCGAAGGAATGAAAATTTCAATGCAATTTGGTCATCGACAAGTTACCAAGAAAAAGTGATACAAATTTTGTAAAACTATTGATATTTTAACAGATTTGTAAATGAATTTTATTAATGTTTTAGTCACTCATGAACTGTGTTGTTTCCGCGACCTAAAATAATTATAATTAAATATCGTGAAAGTGTTAGCAAATCATTGAGTGTTTGTGTTTTTCATAAAATTGTGCCATTCCGGGATGAGTTAAGAAATTATAACACTGTGGCCTCAATGTACTTTAAAAAATTTAAAATCTAAAAATTTATAATATGTAATAATTGAAAGTTACATTCACATCGTTTAATCGTTGAAAATAAAAATTCAAATCCTAATGCAATTATTTAAGAGTAATTATAATAGTAAAGAGTAATTTTTAAAAACTATAATATTACAGCCTACAGCATTATTAAAACCCAGACAAAGAATATGAACCAGTGGTGAAAAAGATAATTTAAAGTATTTGCAATCGGTATCATTTTGTGATGTTTTCACTAGGTTCATGTATTTTGGTTGTCTGAAAATTTTTCTATGTCTCTGTTTGGGTTTTGAGCGTTAACTCTTCGTTCGCTTTTTGCAAACGCCTCTTTTCTTTTCCTTTGTGCTCCACCGCTCCGCGTAGTTCCGCAACGGCGGCGCCACAGTCGCGGTCGCCTTCAGCGAGACACACCGCAGTGGCCTTTCAGCAACGCTCGCCAGGAGCGCTGCTGCGGCGCAGGTCTTCCGTCAGGATTCCTCGTGCCACCTGCGTGTTATTCCTTGCGCGAAGATTTTCCAAGTTCAGAGGAGTTCCTTTGTTTTTGGTACAAACTTTTTTGTAAAGGTGATCTCTCAAGACACAAAATGAAAGCATTACACTTCCTTTAGAATATAAGTTTGAAAGAGTTTGGGAGGAGACTTCTTTTGCAGTTGAGAAGTGATCATTTGATGGGAGGACTGAAATTACCTTATTCTGAAGATAATGTAATCATTTGCAATTAAGTGGCCGTATTTGAAGCAAAAGTATCAAATCTCCTCCGAAAAACGATACCATCTTCAGAAAAAATAACAGTTGAGTAATGTGGAGTGCCTGATTAAATGGAGCTAATTTTCACCTCATCAAAGTTCTCAGGAAACGAAAAAAATCGAGTAATTAAATGTGCATAGAACATATCTTTCAGTAAAATTGCTTCAAAATATAAGCTTCGCTTACTTTATGGCTGTTTACAGACTGGGTGTAGGTGAGAGCCAGCATTACTTCTGATTTGCAGCGACTGTTACTGGAGGTCTTATAGTTTGAGATTCGTCGATGGCGCATTTTCGATACTACCTAGATAGGTCAAATTCAGTCGCGATCTTGAGAATTATTGCAACCGACGACTTTGATCGGTTGTTTTCCGGGGTTCCTCCTGCGTATGTGTGTGTTTAGTCGTGCTGTCTGTGCTGATTGTACTCCTCAGCATGTGTGGTTCCTCCAATTAATATCAGTCGAATTCCGAATCAGCGGCTGTGCGCGATATATCCCTTCATTTTTTGCAGTCATCTCCCCGTACTTACACACTCTTAACACTTACATATACATGTCCTGCACTACCTCACATGTCTGGAGACCATTCGGAAGCTTGGAGCTTGTCCGGCTGGGCTGTGCCACGCTGGAGGAGAAGTTTGCTGGCGCAATTTCCTGCAAGACGACGTGTAGGTCGGCGCCGGATCGCTCCCTACGGCGTAAAATAGTCACTATATTTACGGGATTAATGTCCAGAGCCTTTGGCGAGTCCATAGAAATAAATCAATAATTTATGAATTAAATCAATAGCTTTATGAAAGACATTGCAAATTGGGAATCTGGAATTATTCCTTTTACTCAGGTATTTGAAATATAGTATTCACATAAGGGAAAATAACACATGCAAAGCTACATTTCCCTCAATTAAATATTCTTCGAATTGATTTTAAAATAAGTATTTTAATTTTTTTCAAAATCTTCGGGATCTTTAGAACATAAAATACTACCAACAAGCATCAAATCAAGAAAATGATTCTTCGTTTGAAATTCAGTGAAGATACAATCAAACTCAGGGCGATGTAATGCGTACAATTGGCACCCTTTGAACATAAATGTCCTAAAATGTAACAATTTTAGGAATATTTGAGTGTATTTAAACGGAAAATACGGACAATTAAGCAGAACTGCATCTCCTTTGAAATATTATTTAATTTCTGCAATTGGACGAAAAAATAAACCTTTTTCTTTAAAAGTGGAAATGACTCTATTTGAAGAGACACCATAAATATTAACAAAATGCACATAACTTTATTTTTTTAAGAATAGAGAGAGAGAGAGAATTACTCCATATAGGGTCGTTTTTTCTACGCACTATTTTGCAGAAAAGAAACGTTTACGTTTATCTTGCACATTTAAGAGAAATTCTTTTTACTTGTACTGAATCCATGTACTGCAAATATTTTGATTATTATTATTCATTTCATATTATCTAATGTTTTTGTAAAAAACGTTAAATTTACGAGTGGAAAAGTCAGTTCTATTTTATGTTACTTTTAAATTTCGGGTAATTTAATACAAGGTTTGTTATACAGAATGTCCTATATCAGGCGGAAATAAACACAGGATTATTAAGTTTCGTGTTCTAAATAAAATTTTTTTCTTTATGCTCTCTTAAAAAACCTTTTCATTACGAAGATATAGGTAAATGTTGCTTGGTATCATGCTTTTTTACCATTTTAACCGACTGTTCTGCGTCCTTATTTCTAAATACGTTTAAGGACGTCGAATTACTCACGTCGTTATACGTTTACGTCGACGTCCAATTACATCATGCTACGCCATGATGAGGCATCTTGGCAAATTCGCGTGCCATTGTTCTCATTTTAGGTACTTTCCAGAATTAATAAAATTGTGCTACTAAACTCTCAGAGAAGCATCCATGTACTAACACAGTAGTATAGTAATATCAATGGAAGGCATTTAGAATGTTTTAGAACATAAGTTTCCCATGAAAATGTGCAGGAAGTTGTGTTCACTTGTCATGATACAGAATAAATCAACAGATTTTTGTGTGGATGATGGGAATACAGTGCTTACATTTGAATAAAAAGCTTCACTTCATTTCTGTAGAAAAAAATCAATGCATAGTGCAGTCGCGCATTTTGCTCTTAATAATATTGTTTTAAGTCTTTCAAAATGTGTGTTTTAAAGAAAATTTATTTTAAGTCTTTTAAATCAATTGTTTGGGAATTCCTGGTATATATATAGAATCTACAAGCGGGCGTGGAATGGACTTCATTGTGTCCATCGGTCTTGCTACGTGCAGGAGATCGCCGCCGCAATGTGTGTGTGTGTGAGGGCGAGCGGTGCTGACAGCTGACGGTCGCGGTGACGCCCCTGGCGGCGATGCTGCGGACGACGACGGCGCTGGACGCGCGTCTGGGCGCCGCGGCGCTCGCTGGGCCCTCGTAAAGAAGGCGAGAAACGCCCGCGGCTGGCGCGCCGGCCGCAAAGGCGACGACGGTGGCAATCGCGTCTCTCAAGGCCACAGTGGCGATTTCGAAAATAATCGTGGTGTGGGCTACAGGAGTGTTCCTTGGGAGATGGGAGGGTAACAAAATGGCAGAAAGATGAAATCAGCGCGAGGTTCTAGCTCACCTCAAGATTATTTCTTATTTTAAATGAATTTTGATAAAATAATATCATTCTAATAACACTGTTCTAAAATATTTAAAATTTTAAATAATCTGAATGGAAAATTCTAATAAATTGAATAATTCCTCTTACGTAATTACTCGAATTTTAATTTATTTTAATTAATTTTTCTTGATCACGTCTTTTAAACCTGTACACGTTTTCAATTCCAATATCATTTAATTAGAGCGCATTACCTCCCTAAATGGATTTCCAAATACACAGCTTTATTTACATTTCCAAATAATATAGAAATTATAGAATTTTTTGTCACATTTTTGCTAATATTTCAGTGAATTCGGCAACTCGAACAATAGCACCACAAAAGAACATATAGGACAGAAAGAACAAATGCATTGTTGATTATTGTTTTCAAAAGTATTTAATAATGATATTACCTTAAATTTATGCAATTCAATGTCACCAAATTTTACGCAATAAATGACCATAAAATGAGCGTGACAAAAGTATTTGTTAAACGAACATTAAAAGTGCCTATATACGCGATGCTTTCAGGTCGCAGGCACGGTAAGTAGCTTACCAGTGTACGCGGGCACTCTGTTACTGCTGCGAGATTTGAAAGTAAGCGTTGTACTACAAATTTCTTCGGGGTGGCTGTACGACACTAGACACCTAACTGATAACAGTCTTTGGGAGAAGTCAGTTATTGTCCCAAAAGTAATGTTAAGTTACATTTTATCTTCGAAAGCAAATGAATGATCTATTAAAACAAAATAATACATCAGTCATATTTCAGATTGTCAATTGCAAGTAAAATTAAACTTTTTGAATCTATAGGATCTTGAATTCGTTATCGTGTTTACTTAAGCAGAGTGCAATAATAACAAGAGTGCCTTCCTACATTTAGGTTAGGAGGTTGAGCAGACTCTTGTCTATTAAAAGTGATGTCTATCAGAGCAAGAACTGTATAATTTATAGACACTTTAATATATTTCAAATGATTGCTATTTAAAACAAATAACAAATCATTTAATAAAACACAAAACGAAAACGTAAAAATTTTCTATTAAAAAAATCCTTCCTCCTAGCAAATTTTTTATATGGGGAGATAGTAAAAACTATACTCGTACATGAAATAAAATCAGTAATAAAGTACATAAACGTAAGTAAAATTTGTTGTTTTCTAGAAAACATATGTCTAACATGTTTTGTACGAAGCAAACATTCGTCTTGATATTTGCATCGCACTTGGCGCTTATCGTCCCACCTACTTCTCGCGCGTGTACACCCCTTTCTGGCTATGAATAGCAAATGAGAGCGGATACAGAGGAAGTTACCGATGCTTGCAAGAGTGTCGGTTCTTTCAGACGTGCAATTAGCTCATGCGGGTGCAGTTTAACATGTTTGCTCTAGTGCTTGACAACACTTGTTTACAAAATAATTAACAAGAAAATGGAGAAATGATCAAATATTGGATGTTGCAATATATTAAATAAAATATTGGAATATTGTCTAAATAAAAAGAAAACTAGTGGTGTTAAAACAGCACGTTCTTTATTGCCACTAGTAATGGAAATTAAATAGTTTCCAGCAATATATTTTTATTCAAATGAAAATTTGTAAAAATTTGAAATAAATGAAAATATATTTCTGGCATTGAATTCATTGTATAAGGTATGCAGTATATTCACGAACATATGGGGTGAGAAAAAGTAAAATAATTAAAAATTAATAAATAATACGATACCAATACCGTTGGCAAACAAATGCAAATAGTTCGGAAAATATGTAACAGTAATTATTAATCACTATGGTATTGTAATATTCTACAAAGAAATAATATTATTAGTTGATATTACTGCGAACGAAAGACGGCGATATAACAGTGGGTTAAACAATCAACAATGCCCGCTCATCTATTAATTTTCACAATCAACACAATTAAAGGACGCAATTTAAAATAAAATAACAAATATAATGATTAACTTGGCTATCCGGGAGACGCCGCGTCCAGGGCACAGGTGCCAACGTTTCGGTCGCTATTCTGCGACCTTCCTCAGGGCGTCTCCCGGATAGCCAAGTTAATCATGACTCCGGCCGCGGAAGCCTACGCTCTCACTTAACAAATATAATGTAAATATAATAAATAATAATAATAACAAAAAATAAATATGAAATATCATACAAATTCTAACTTACGTAGCATCCAACGGCCTAAATAGGGAGCGGACGACTGAAGGCTTGCAATCTTTATTTCATATTTATTTCAAATAGGTTTTAAATAATGTCTAAAACATTAATTGGTCAACGTATAACAAAAGGTCCAATGCAAGAAACGAACAAAGAAATATGAAATAACATACACTAACTTACATAGCATTCAACTGCCTCAAAACAAATCTAAAATTACCATCACGAAGCGCAGGAATTGCAGGGCGGGGACTAAGTTTGACACCCTATTACTAAAAAATATTCATATTTACGAAAAATTCAACATGAACTCATTTGAAGATATGTTTTTGATGAAGACATTTCATTATGAAAAATTGTATCTTCTTGTAGTTGTAGGAAGACACCGAAAAAAGTTTGAGTTTTTTCAATTTTCGAAAAGTCCGAGTTTTCAACCAACAAGAGATCTGCGTCATTTTCTTAAACTACTTCAGGTTATCCAGCAACAACATTTAATCAAACTCGATGGCGTTTCATGTAAAGTACCACCCTCAAACTTAAATATCGGTTTCAAATTCAAGGATCCGCGACGTCAGCCAGATCGATTGAGGGACATCAGTTTTGGAGAAAATCAACTGACCGGTTTAGCCGCTAGCGATATTCACAGAGAGACAGACGTTTTGCCGTCAATCGATTTTTCAATATGAAGGAGCCAAAAAATAGGGATTTTGGCTACACCACATGTTAGGGAACTTTTTCTAAATTTAGCAACTGGATTTATCCAGTTTTTCGTTGCCAGGACCGTGTAAAAATAGTTTTTCGGCCGAAAATTTGCCGGTTTTTTACCCAGCATTAAATAACTTTCTCTTCTTAAGAAGTTACTTTTTGAGCGCGAGAGAATAAAAATACATATTTTCCCATACATATTTGAAGTGATTTCTTAACGCAGATCATTTTCATTCACAACACGAAGATAAAATATTTATATTGCAAACTTATGTTTTGTGAAAAGTACTAAACCAACAGAACCTTTGTGGTCAATTTTCTTACACAAATATTATCAATCACAGTAAAGAATATCGTCATGTACAAATTATGTACAACTATTGCATTTAATAAAAATACCCAAGTATGAAAGAAGATAGAAATGAAAGTTCTCAATATTCCACCTCAAACTCAGTAATAGCAAAGTTTTCAAGGTTGTAAGTAATTGTATCAAACATCCTAGTAATAAAATTCTCTAATCGGGCTGGTTACCTAGCAAACTTCAATATTAGAGAGTACAGCAGTTCGCTATGTAATCAGTGTCACGTAAATGAGAGTCTTGGAATTTTATTTTGTTTTTCTCCAACATCAAATGCTACTTTGCCTAAATTTTCAGAATATTAATGAATATTCTTATAATTCTCTTATAATTATAAATTCCTAGAATTTAGCACCAATTTATTTGAATCGGATGTTCTTGCCGTCTGCCCCCACTGCATGCCCCGCCCCCGTGGCGTAGGGGTAGGGTGGGGTGGGGGTGGCCTTGCGCCCAGGATAGCTCGGGTTCTCAACCCGCGACGATGACGCGCCTGGCGACGACGGAGCGTTTTGTTTTGCGTAAACAGCTGAGGCGCCACGCGCGCAGTTTGCGCGTAATCCTGCGTTCAATCGACATGAACCTCTCCGACGAAAATTGTGAAAGAAATTTAACAACGCACAAGACTTTCATAAACATCTCGCTTTACATTTTCACTTCCAACAACATATGCCGAAAATTTGCGATCAAGATTAGTTTCATAAGCATTTACAAATGCAGGGGGCGCAGTGAAGAATTTTAAACAAAACAGCTAGAGGAATCTAGCGTGGGAATTGCCTTTCCACGTGCATATCATTTTTTAATAAACGAATATGAAGTAGATATGGAGTATAATATAAAAAATGGTGAAGAACAAAAATGCGTGTGAAATGGATGTTAGTTTTTAAATCACTACTCTTTGATGTACGAGTATTATTACTAGGGAGCGGATTTTAATGAAATATATTTTTTTTTCTTTTCTCTTTAGAACAATGCCGTTTAGTACAGAAATTAATTTAATGTCATAACAAAAGGGAATGACCCATTTTTGTTTTTTGTTTTTTAATTTTCGTCGATTTCGACTAATAAGACATTGTTTACTTTTTCCGTCATTTTTTATGCATTTTTCGCTGACTTCATCGAATTTTAACATCATTTTAATGCTGCTTGCTTCAAATAATGTTTTCGAGGTGCAACAAATATTCTCCACAGAATTCTTGAGTAGCCTACTCAATTTCTTCGCTCAGAAATTTTACATTGAGCCGTTTATCAGTGCCTTTGTTGGTTCAGCCGATTTCGAGATAACTGAAAACAAATTTCGTGGTAAAAACAATCCAAGCCGAAAGTTTGAAAGCTGAGTCCACTTGAACGAATAGAAACCTACTTTACATCAGAAACGTATTCAATAGCGTGAGTTGTTCATCGGAATGGGTTTGGATCACAATTTTTACGTCAATTTTCTTTACTAATACGGCATTGCAAAAATATTTTTAAAGGATTTTATTGATCATTTCTGATAAAGTTTTATGTCACCAAAATCCGTTCCCTGATTATTACAATTATTAATATTAGTAATATCACGTACTTTTCATTATGAATTGAAATTTCTAATGAATTTTGCAATGTCAAGGTAGAAAAAATATTTACATTTATAAACAGGGTACAAATATACTGAGTTAAGTGTTCTACAATGTATGCCAGTAATGTCAAAGTTGTTGCCACCAGAGAATATCTATTGGACAGGTGGCAGAATGAAATGTTCCGTTGATGTAGTGGATCACCTCGCGCAGTAAAGATATGTGAAAGCCGGGCTTAGATCACTATTTAGGCGAGGCTTATACAGAATAGCTCTTGTGAGATAGTCTCTTCAAATACCTTTTGAACCGTTACAGATATTCAATCCACCGTTGCCCATTTGCCCTCCGACGTGGAAGGCCCAAAAACAGGCCTAGTGACGGTACCGTTCGATCTTGATAATAGCCTTTCCGGAACTAGCATTCTTGGACATAGAGGTCACGGCATGCTGGCCTCGTCACTTAGAGTAGTCGGAACTGGCTGCTTTTGTTGCCTACAGTAAACCCCGGATGGCCGTGGGTCTTTCCATCACGAAAAAGAGTTGCTCGGACTTGTATGTGAAGCCAAACGCTAACATAACTCTTGATGTACTTTTGTGGAAACACGCTTTGCTGTTTCTTTACACGTGAAACTTATCACACTGGCCCATATTGGCCGCATTTTGATATCCAACTGCTGCCACAAAGGTCACAACACGTACGTTTCCCAGTACGGTACGTTTCCCAGTAGCACTCGCATTGGCGCATTGCACCGCCTGCTGCACTGCTCTGCAGTACAGTGGAGGAAATTATTATGTAGTATTGTGTTCTGTATGGTAAAGACACCGTTAGTAGCCTCAGCCACCGTCTAAGAAGTGGCCACTTAAAGCACAAATTGTGAAAAAGAACAATTCAAGTCTTCACGCTTCACACTGCTTCAAACTTGCAGACTGTGAAGCTTATTCTTTTTAGTGGGAGGTGTAGAATGAAAATAATTTATTTATTTTTTCTTATTTAATTTATAAGAAATTATTTGAGAAAATCGTAGGGTATAAGCATTGCAATAATGTAACATGAACTCAAACGTTTTTTGGACTATTGTCTCAAACGCGTTCAGGGGCTTTTAGGTTTATGGCCATTAACAAAATGTTGCAATTTTCTAGTGAGCACTACTGGAAGTATATTGGGATTCGGAAATAAATTGATAAAAAGAAAACAAATTGAAAATTGGTCATTTTTAGACAAATCGCTCTTAATCGTTTATTGAATCGCTTATTGAGATGCACATAACAAATATAGTTGTCCAATAATATTAGAAAAATCTACAAAAATATTCTTTACTAGGACTTTAACCCTGCTGACACAGATAAAATTCAGACAATTTTAGAATGTCACAGAGCCATGACAATTTTTTATTCACTTAGGAAGTTAAAACTTGAGTTATGAGAAGTTTTTTGGATGTGTGTTTTAGTCGGCACCTTTTGTTTTCTACAACCTAAGTTTACTGTACATCTTAATTCATAATCTAACTTTTTCATTTTTCATTCAATAAAAACTCGTTGCATTTTGCTATAAATCAACCACACTAGCGTCATCTACATGACAATGATTCAGCTATTAAAAAGTGTTTATACGCACCTTTCTGGATTCAGGGCATGGTTGCGCATAACTGACGCTTGATCATCTTTGCAACACTTTTTAAAAAGCTCACTGGGATCAGAGCAGTGGATTCGTTCCAAAATCTGATGACTTAGAACTTGTTTCTGTTGGCGCAGAGCCGCCGGTTTCTCATTTTTGATGGTGTTGGCGCAAATAAACTAAGAGTAAAAGAACGAAGAGAGCATTTTGATCCTTCGAGAATGGATTTTTGGTGTTATGGAAAAAAAGTTTGATCTTAAAACACATACTTGTTCAAATAATAATACTCTCATTGCCATTGAGTTATCAGTGCACTCAATGGATTTTGTGGCTGAGAAATTACGTGTGTATTCTTGAGAGGCGAGAAGAAGGATACCTGACACAGAAAAATTCAATTCACAGCTACGAAAATGCTGGACTTTATTGTTTTCAAGTATCTTCAGTTTAGAAATAAAAGAAATAGTTAATTGAAATAAAAAAATGTAATTTTGTTGGCTTGCAGATGCGAAACCATCATTTGATATAACATTTATCTAGCGGTGTATTTAATTTGTTTATTTTTGCTTGCGAATAGGTCATTTTGGGCCATGCAGGACATGCAATTGCACGGGCTTATTTTCATTTTATCACGTTGCATGTCAAGCATGTTAGGGGGATCAGCATTAGGCTGAATCCGATTTTTATGCCCCAGGGTTGTTAGTCCTGTAGGGATGGAATATGGAAATGATGATGATAATAATGAAGGATGAATGGACGGCACACACATTCAGACATACACAAACACACCCATGCCCGAGGAGGGACTCGAACCTCCGATCCTTCATTCCGATATCGCCACCGCACAACTACCTTAGCAATCTCGGCTATCCGGACTGGCAGGGTATTTAGTATTAATGATTATTATATAATTATATTAATTAATTATTAATGTAATTTTAATCATAATAATTCATATTAATAATTAATTATAATTACTAATAATACTATGATTATTCACAAAGTTAGAAAGCAGCAGTTAGAAAATATGTTTGGGCTCCGCCTTTGCAAAATTCTTGAAATAGAGTTGATTTCCAAGAATAAATTAAAATCCTGGAGCATCTCTCTTTGCTTATTTATTCGGAATTGTCTTTTGGTGTCAAACAGATCTTGATAACCTTAATAGAATGGTACGCACTATGCTCACTAAGTACAGAATGCATCACCCTAAATCAGCAGTTGAACGCCTCTACATTCCCACGAAAACAGGTGGTCGTGTTCTACTAGATCTGAAAGCATTATAAAACCGCCAGGTATCAAGTCTGAAGAAGTACTTAACGCAATCTGAACTGTCGCCTCTACGTTTAGCAGTAGTATTATGTGCAGAAGTCTATACTCCCTTGAATCTCAACAACAACATATTCTACCTTGATATCACATCAATCAAGGAAAGATTACAGGTATGGAAGTCCAAACCTCTCCATGGTAAATTCCCTCATGCTCTTGAAACGTGCTGACTATATCATTGAGCATCTATGGGTCAGAGATGGGGCTCTGTATAGAGAGACTGAGGGCTTCATTCAAGCAATTCAGGTTCGTGTTATTTCAGTTAATAACTATAAAAGATTTATTGAAAAACTGGATGTTAATTACGAATGTAGAGTATTACATCGACCATCAGAAACAATAGATTATCCCATCTCTGGGAGCACAAATCTTGCCCAAACATAGTATCTACACTAGTACAACCTGACTGCGAATATTGTACAGCAAGCTCTAGCAATCAAACTTGTACTGCTGGCAGAAGAGTAAATCATCCCTTAAAATAAATACAAAGATAAGTAATCAGTTCAAAATATAATTTGATCATCCAATACATACTGATAAATCGATTCTGGCAAATAAACCATACATTCTGCAACATAACGTCCAGGAAAAGAAAGCATTCATTATTGATGTTACACACCCTGCAGATCATAATATTAATAAAGCAGAAAGGGTAAAAATTAAAAATACATTCCCTCTTCAATAGAACATAAATAAATATACAAACTTCCATCTGTTGAGATTATACCAATTGTAAAAACAGCAACTAGTATTGTTAACAAAATTATTCCAAAGGGTCAAAAGTCATTCTTGAAACCTGCTGGTTCGCATCTGCTGGTTCGCACCTGATGGTTCGCACGGTTACAAAAATGTAACGATGGGGATGTGCTCTACCGAAAGGCCTCTCGAAAGAAGGGAAAAGATATTTCAGAAAAGTATTTTAATAGAATCTCATACTACATTCTGTTTCTGATGTCCTTCACGTCCTACCTTTGCGATGAGGTTGGTGTGTTCAGAAGAACCGAACGCCCAAATTCGTTATAAAAGGTCCTATGAAATGGGATTTTGTAGATTAGGGCGTAAGGTTTTCAAACCCCCTGGTTTCGAAAAACAAGTACTAAAGGACGCATGTTTTCGAGTTTAATCTGTACGAAGACACGCCGTTAATCGAGCGGTGTGTTGCGAGACTGCATTTGCGACTGTCTATTTTAATAACTTTTTTCTTTCTTTCTTATATTCATATTTATAGAGTAAAAGCAATTCTCTATTTTTACGTGAAATAATCTTGCTTTTGAAGTTTCAATTGTTAAGTTGAGTTTGGTGACAGCCACAAAACCCATCCCTATCACGGGCACAGGCTTGGATAGCCGACGTGACGTAATAGCATCATTTAAGAGTCAAGATATTCTCAGGTTTAAAAGATACCATCACTGTTTGAAGGTATGTAAAATGCCTTATGTTGAAGAGTCACTATTAGCAATTCTGCTAATGGTATGGTTGAAACCAACCATATGTAACCCCGAGATGCAAAGGATGCAGATCAATGGAAATGGATTGTAGAGGGTGTCGTGTCATGGACCACCAACTATCAACATTGAAAGATGAAGTACTGATGGAGATGATGATACCTTTCTTAACTATTTTTATTTTGAACTAGAAGTAACCTGCCAAACGTGACAAGACAAAATAACTCTCGTATTAATAATGAATACGAGATATATACAATACAATATATACAATACTATATGTATACAATATTCACAAAATTTAGCGCGTGTGTTTTTTTTTATTTTTTAAAGATTTCTTTTATTATAAGGTTTCCCCACTAACTTGCTCTGATAAACAGTTTCCATTCTTTTTTTAATCTGTAAAGGACTACTTGAAGTTGACGATGGGCGAAGAAGGTTCTTTAAGAAAACACCCACTTGTCGAAAAGATGACCCCGCCATACAACATCAAGAGAGCAGCCTATCTAAATAAATTTATGGAAATCTTCCTGATGTCGCTATAGTATTGAAATCTCCAATCCTCAAACTCACTCTGATCTCCCGTCCCTTAACCCCCAAATCATTCGAACTACCAAATTTCGCGCCACTGATACTGCGGAATAGTGCCGCCAGAAGCTGTTCCAATAACACCAAATTCTGTACATTGCGGGATCAGATTATTGAGTTTTTAAATTTTTATTTCTTATGGAGAGGTCCTCTTCAAAATATAATTTTAGTAGTATATACTCAAATCACAAGTAATGCATGCAAAAACCAACGAACAAACAAGTATCTATCTTACTGCAGTTGCTCACACTTTAGAATCGCGGGGATGCAGGAAATTATATTATAAATAATATAAATTATTTCAAGTACTTTACAACTCCGATAGCTAGATAAATTATAAAATACATTACTTGTTTATTAACTTGTTTGATACTTCATTGACCGTAGTGCATTTATACTTTAAAATTGTTTGAACGTTTATTTACTTTTATATTGATCGCTTTCGCATCAACCAAGAAACTGTCACCCGAGCGCTAGAGTTTATTAGTTCAGTGAACTCGCACTTGCACGATAAATCGCCAGAGGGAGTCTTCTTCCGCTCGCGAAGTTGCTTCCGACAACCCTCATCGTAAGTGCTATTTCACAGACCCCGCTCAAGTAGTCAGCTAGGACGCCACAGGGTGCATATTTTCAATTTAACAGAACATCGACCCCCACCGTCTGAGAGGAGACTGGCACACGGAACGAGAAGCTGAAGACATGCCCGGTCAAAACAAAAGATAGAGAGGATGCCAGACGAAAACGACTTAACGAAACTTCCAAGAAAACTAAAACATACGGAGGATTAAAAAGCAGTCGTTTCTAGGTCCGAAAAAATAATATATGTACGATTTTAATGCAATATGGATAAAGATCACATTTACGAAACGAAAAACATTTTCTAAGCGGTGGAAGGGAAATAACATATCTTAATAAACTGAAACATAAAAAAGTTCTCTCAATTATGGAGAGAAGCTTTTCTATATGCGAAAGAAAACTTTTATCAGAAAAAAAAGAAGTAATGGATTTAGAACACCAAAACCTACAGACACTTCCATTTGTTTCTTTTCTTAAAAATGTTTCTTCATGAATGGATCGAAGTGAAGCTCCTATTGGAAAATTTTTAGATATTTCAAAATCTGTTGATGTCATTGATCACTTTGCACGCAAAATGGCCTTCATATGGAATTCATGGTATTGCTCGAGATTGGATATTATCTTAATATATTAAACATTGATGACAAGGAGTAGAAATACCGTGCTGACAGAAAGGTCCTGAAATTACTCTTTTTTCCAATTCTCTGTCAACTGAGCATGGGGTCCCGCAGGGATCTATCTTCGGTCCTGACCTCTTTGCTTTGTGGTTAAACGATATGACTTCGTCCATTAGAAACGGAAGAAGAGTAATTTTTGCTAATGACACGAACGTTCTTTGCAAAAAAGAAACAATACATTTCGATTTTAGAAGTTTCAACGTGGTTTGATAATAATAAATTGATACCTAATGAAGGAAAAACGATTTCAATGCATATTTTAACTGTATCAAATCGGCATTTGCATGCGGCATTGAAAATGAACAACATATATGAAGCAAATATTGTGGTAACAACATTTCTGGGATTCTCAATTCTAACTTCAAAATACATATAACTGAATTAAACACAAAATTTAGTTTTTTACGTAACCCACTCGGAATTCTTTTAAATTCTGTCAACCTTCGTACAGAGTGTCACATGTATTTTGCAAATGCACGTCCCGCCTGATGTGACATAACACAGTATATAAACTTTTGAATCTCAGAAAATTATTCGAATAATAAACAAATGATTCCACGTGATTCCTGCAAGCTTATCTCCATTCAGTTTGGAATCTTACCATTATCTTATCTATTTATGTATGAATCTTTAATTTTTTCTCAAAACTGACTTACTTACCGGTGGTATATTTTTTGTAATACTGATATTTATAATTACAACACAAGTCGTAAAAATCGCATTCATCAGGTTTCAGTATCAAAAAATCACTATAAGAAATCCACACGTGCGAACACATTGTCAGATGACATTGAATGGACCTACAAATTTAAGTTCAAAGTAAAATATTTTCTGCTGTATAACTGTTCCTATACAATTAAAGACTATACTGACCATCAAAATAAAACAAAAAAATTAACAATGATATACGATGCATTAGTTTATATTTGTGTGGTATAAGTTTGAAAACATTTAATATGCCTGTAACAAGTAATGTAATTCAGTTTCTGGATCAATGACCCCCTTCTCAATCAGATTTTCATTCGGTTTCTTAATACGTTGAGCTAGTGCTGAGATGGCTCCTTGTCTTGGTTCTGGACATAAAAGTAGATTTTCTATGCGCACGTTTTGTTTAGTTCCGCTTTTGCTAGTGGTAGTTGGAGTAGACACCGGAACTATTTACCATTTTGTTACGGGGTTACTATTTTGTTAGCAATACTATTAAATTAAATCAATACTTTATTTAGCGATGCATGTAAGTTTTCTATAACTCGGTAGCAAAAAAGTATATTTTTCAAACTTGCTAACCTCGCTTTGTTGGTTCTTTCATTGACTATTAAACTAATTTTGGTTAAAGTGGAAGAGAGGTTCTGGTGCGCGAGAAAATGAGCGCAGTTTGTACTTTTCCCCATATGTCTCACTGTTTTTACTCTTCTGGCAAAATCAAACTGCACAAACACAAACATCTGGCAAAATAAATCTAATCAAATATTTGACAGATGAAAATCAAATTAAACACCACAGAATTAAAATTGAAAGTTGAGAGATATTGCTTTGGAATAATGTATAAGAAATGCTGGAGTAGTTAATGGAGTTTGATCAAAACGACGTCGAAGTGAAAGAAACAGGAGTGAGTATCAGGAAGTGAAAAAGAACGAAAAGAGGCGTTCAGTATAATTAGAAACTATTACGTACCACGGGGATGTCAAAGTTACACCTTAAAGGTTCGTAAATTGAGGCGCGAATTACAAAATATGTGTAGATGATTCCTAAAGTCATGAAGAGGAAAAAGCAACTGACATCTCTAGAAATAACGGCAGAAGCCAAAATAGAGAGCGTCTGGAGCGAAGTTTGAAAACGAAATGAAATGTAATGGAATTACACCTCGAAGCGGGAGACTCATTGAGACGGGCATACGCTGGGCACTGACCCGTGGCGCCTCCTGTTTGTCCAATGAGACTAGGACTGCGAATGCGTTTCCCTGTAGGGATCCTTATTCTCGCCTCTCCCCGCCACCACCCTCCCGCTCTCCTCCCGCTCTCCTCCCGCTCTCCTCCCGCCTCCTCCCCCGCTCTCCTCCCGCTCTCCTCCCGCTCTCCTCCCGCTCTCCTCCCGCTCTCCTCCCGCTCTCTCCCCCCCGCTTCCCCCCTCCCACTCTCTGCCTGATCCCGGCATATCTGCGCCCGCTCCTTCCATCCTTCCTCCCCCACTTACTTCACGCCCGCCTCCAGCACGCTCCCTGCCCACACCTGCGCTTTCTGCCATCCCACCGCTCCCGCCAGCACTCTCGCATTCTCAGTCACACCCTTCCCGCTGTCCCTCACCCTGTCTACGTCTACGAAAATACCTCGCCCCCCGCACCGTCTCGCGTTGCCCTGCGCGAGTGTCGCGTCGGGGTGTCGCCGGCTTTACGGGCGATCTTCCGGGTCGGTCTCTCCCCCGCGGAGTAAACACCGCCCGCCGCCCCGCCCCGCCCTCCCGCTCCGAGCGCGCCCCCGCCGAGGTCATTGCCGCCCGCGCCGCCGTGCACTCCGCTCCCAATGACGACGCAGGACGTTCATTTCCCTGCCCTCATGAAGGACACGGCGGGCGCTGCCTCCTCATTACGAGAACACGGTTTGCAGTAACCCTTTGATTGCAGTGTTATCTTTTGTCTAAACTCAGAGCTCTTCGTGATAGCTGAGACATACGACAACCATTCTCTTTACAAGAACGAGCGTATTCGTTTGTCTACCTTTTTTGAGATCATTTGAAGGTCAAATTCCGCTTCTTTGCCTTCACTGTAGATAACAAAGGTCATTGTTTGGAGTTTGAAATTTGCTTCCGTTCTTCGCTCTCCAAAGATGACAGCGCTGATGGAGCTGATGGAAACTAACATTCATACTGTTTGTTGTTGGGAGAGGTTGATGTAAATGTCGAGGGCACATTCTGCCATCTGCTGTCCACTTTATCTTCCTATTATGAAGCTTGGCGAAAGAACGTTAAAATAGAAAAATGCACACGTGGTAGCAAAGTCTGACACTTTGAATAATAGGTTTTGCAATATTCGTAAACACAGTTTTTCTCTTTCAGATTTTTAATTCACAAAAGCAGTATTAATAGACTGTAATGCAGCCTGTTTTTAATATAAAATGAAAATTCAGCATAAAAAGTTTATTTCACATTTTTATTTCATTTTACGGACAATACTGACAGTACATCATTACAATAATCTCTTGGTTCAACTTTGGTATAACCAATTTGGCTTAAGTATCATTGTAGTTTGAGCACAACGCATACACTATTACAAATAAAAATAAAGTATAAAAAAGGAAATTACACATACTTATCATATGATCCCCATAAAGTTGATCAATGTTTGTATTTTGCAAAAAGAGATCAACTTGCTAATAGTGCGAAATTTTATAAATAATAGAAAACATGTTTGTCAATGGGTGACTTGATTAGACAGGACACGGGATTATAATTAAGGAAAATTGATTTTAAAAATATCGACTTCCCCACTACTTCAATTGGAAAATGTTATCAACAGATGATATAACGATGTGCAGTTGAACTTACCAAAAGTATTCGAGTATTTAACACAAATGCTAATGAGAATTATGAAAATGATTCCAATGAGAATTATCGCAATAAAAATCCTGACCGACACTTAAGATTGTTCAAGTTCATAGGCCAACATGTATTTTCTTCACAGACACTTTCATTCTCTATAATGTACGAGCAATGACTAAACCTGATATCACGTTATTTGGGTTTTGCGCGTTTAAATTCAGGAAGTTGCATTGTGTTCGACATATTCTCGATGTCAAGTCAGCTACGTATTGATAGAAGAGCAATTAAATTTCAAACTATTCACTTGATATTCTCGGAGAACTTCACTGAGACATTAAGACAAATAAATAATGTCAGAGAGTAAAAGTTAGGAATTCTTATTTGCTTCTTTTTATGGAAAGAAAAGTGTAAAGTTAAAAGTCCGTTCTTGTTATAATAAATACTGGAGACAGGAGATGATAATTTACATAATTATCTAAATAGGCTCATCAATTTGGTTCTTTTATCCGTCGATAAAAACAGGTGCAGATGTCGATCATATACACCAGAAAAACATTGTATTCACACTAATAAAGCCATTTTATTTTGCGCCGCGAGTATCGAAAAAGTAGTTTTCTTGGGCGACTCATATTAGAATATCGTTGTAAACCAATAGTAATTATCCCATCATACTCATTTTTTAACTAATTATATATGTGAAAGAATTAAGAACCATATTTAGTATTTCTTTTTCTAATTATAAAAAAAATGTGTTCTTGTAATTGATACGTTTTGTCAAACATTCACGAGGAAACATGAAAAATAAACGTAACGGAAAGCAAAATAAAAAACATTTTCCAAGAACGTAAATAATGTACAGTATTTTCCAGTATAAGCAATTTCTTGAGGTGAGTGAAATACAGCTATATTCATTAATAGCAATGTAAATATCGTCTCAATGTCACTTTTTTAAACTCATTTTAAGATCGCTTTTCGATTACTAAGGTCATACAGCGACCATTGAAATTAACATTGGTTTTGTAACTTTGGGTTATCTGTAGTGGAATTCGCATATGGGCACCCTCAAACATGCATGTCCCGGGAGGGATTCGAACCACGATTTATCGGTCTCAGCACCATCGGCTCGCCGGGTCAATCCAATGTGTCAATCCAGTGTTCCACTTTGTTTAACTTAATATAACATAATAAATGCCAAACAGTTTTGTAGAGCTATTTTAAAAATTAAAACTTTATATAACTTTTGCAAAATACAACATTTCAGAATGGGTGCATTGCTACTTCTGAAGAAATGGAGGAATAAAGTAGAAATAAATGCTAGCGGAAAAATTAAAATGTTCCTTAGAAATATCAATGTTCTTTGAGGAACGTTGTAGACTTGTATCGTACTCGGCCCCTGAGGGCCACCGGGCCAAGCAGAAATACATGAAAACATAACATTGTATACGAACACATTTGTGAATGGATGTTGAATATTTCGATTGAAATCATAGTAAGAAGTAAAACCTCTAGTTACCGTAAAATGAAAATGAGCGGAAAATTTTACCTACGAAATTTATTGTTAACTATTACGATCCAACATTTCCTCTTCGTTAAAGACGTCAGATGTAGGAACAGGTTCCGAGAAGTTGCTTACTCGCTGCGACATTGCGTTTTCCGGGTAAGCGATCGCGCGAAATTCGCAGACCGCCTCCGGTGGCTCCATTTGGGGCGAGTTGCTCTCGCTCCGCCGCCGCTGCCCCTAATCCGCGTCAGCCGAGCAAACAACGGCGATCGCGAGGGGAAGTGGGTCAAGAGCCGGGGTGGAGGCCCCTCCCACGCGCATTGGCCTGCGTTTAAAACGCCACCGGCGCGGGTATTTCCGTCGACGCGACCACGCGCCTCGCCCCTGAAATGACGAATCCCACCGGTGTGGAGGCGTTGCAAGTAAATCGTACATCGAGATTCTCCGCAGATTTGAATCAAAATAACAATACGCCCTGATATATCAGGGTGCGTTGGCGTTTTGATTCAAATCTGCGGAGAATTTCGATATACGATTTACCTAAACGTAATATATACCTATAAGTATAATAGGTACATATAGGTACCTATAGGTAATTCACCTATACCTATGGGTATCTACCGTACCACACAACAAGATCTTCAAATTCCTTCTATACACGAATAAGTAATACAACGCGGAATCAAATACTAAGCATAGTTGAACCAACGTCCAGACTCAACCCCTCCCCCATAGTCTTGTGGACAATATTAAATACGATTCATGAGATATTACATCCTAAACTTGCTATTACAATCCTATTACTTATATAAAAGATACTGTGAACAATTTTTGAAGGGAAAGAAACATAGGCTGTCTGTTACTAAGTGTTTTTCTTAATAAAAGTTCCAATAATGTTTGGAAGTCCGTAAGGGAAAAAAATGAATTCCTTAAGTTCATCATCAACAACCAATCTCACCGGTGTAAATAGGTGGAGGATGCGTTGCACATACGAGTAAATCAAATATCAAGATTCTCCGCAGATTTGAATCAAAATGTCAATGCAGCCTAGAACGTATCTAACAGTACCACCCAACAAGATTTACAAATAAAATATCAAGCGCACTTGGAGCAACATCCAAACGCTTTGATCATCGATCTATTCTGAAAACCTTCATGGTTGAAGTTCAGAACACTGTACAACCTAAGGAAGTCGTTTAAACCGGCACTTCGCGCAGCTCCGGCGAGGGGGAAATCCACGGTGGAGGGGACGAGGGGTGGTTAGGCGATTATAAGGAGAAGCAATTTCACCCTAGTACTTTGCCGGAGCTCTATTACTAAATAGTTCTGCGATCGGGGTGGTATGCCTGTGTGATAAAGCTTGTAGTGTTCTTTCTTGAAAATGTGTTTGCAACTGCGCAGTTTGAATTCTCGAGGTTTTCTTATAATGTGCTCACTGAAGTGCTTTCTTATAAAAGTGAATCGGTAATTATGCAGTGGATAGACTCAAGGATGTTTATAGTGATCGCGAGGGCGTAGCCCGAGCCTCGCCGTGACTTGGATCCGGGCGAGCGAAGCGAGAAAACTTGCCTTTGGAAGAACTTTGGCATTAAATTGCGACGGGGACAAAGTGTATGATGGGCGAACCATGAAAATCGTCTATCGGTAAGTTTTATTCATTTGTAGCCCGTAGCGTAATTTGAGAGAGGACTTAAGGAGACTCCGCTCCTCTGCCCCCTCCCCTTCCCTCTCCGCCCTTCCCCCACTCCGCCACGCCTCTAAGGGTGTATCGTGTCCTCTACATTAACCACCTTCATTGACTCAAGAGACATTACATCTTAGACTTGCCATTCTAATCCAATTACTTACGTAAGAGATACTCTGTACAATTTTTAATGTTTTTAAGTTCATCATCAAGAACCAATATATTGAATGTCTAAGTTAAAAAAAGACAGATTGTATGATTGAATTTTTCGTGTTTCCGGGCGCGTCAACTGCTTTGGTCATTAGTCCCGTTAGTGTAGTGCATGTTTTTCCTCGGGAGATGGTGATCTTCCCCCGCTGGATGGCGAGATCCAGCGCCGACCTATCGTCGGCTAGTGGGGTTTCCCCCTAACCAGGACTCTCCCACCAGCGGGGCACCGCCCCATCCGGGACAAGCTCTAAGCTCCCGACCGGTCTCCCGGAATATGTGGTAGTGTAGTGCATGTTAGTGTAAGCGTTTGTGTAAGGGGGAGAGGATAGGACAAGGAAGAGGAAGGAAAGATCGTGCGCGGTCCGTGGCCCGTTTGTTAGAGTACTGCTCCGGCATTCGCCTGGTGTTGATCGGACAAACCACGGAAAACTACCGATCAGAGCAGCCGGTCGCTAGAATTATCCTCCAGACAGCGACTGAATTCGACCTAGCTGAAAATCTAGTGTCGAAAATTCTGCCGCCATCAGAACTCGAACCTAGGGCCTCCCGGTCAGAGAGGCTGCAGTGACATCAGTTGATGCACTGAGCTACCGCTCCCGGTGACAGATTGTAAATAAGCAGTACATAAAAAGTAAAAAAAAAATCTGCCCTGCATTAAAAACGCGACGAATACATCGACCCACCGCGCGGGTATTTCCGTCGACGCGACGCGACGCGAGGCGACGCGCCCTTGAAGTGACGAATCCCACCGGTGGAAATAGTCGCGTGGCGCCGTGCGCGCGGGGCTGCAGGCGCGCGCAGCGCTCGCGGCGGCGACCTCCGCTAATCTGGCGGCGCTCACTTTCTTCTGCAAAGAGCTTCCGGCTCCTCCTATGTATCGGCTCCTCGTATGTTTCTGCTGAGTGCTTTATATCTCTGGATGTTTGCTCATAGCGGAATCCACGACAGAAGAGAGCGTCATCTGTTTAAAAAGGACTTCATGGTCTAAGAAAAGCTTTTTAAATTGGGGCAATATTTGTTTTGCGATTCAAGAGGATATTGGCTTGCCATATTTCGACTAAGAGCTCTGAAATGACGGCGATAATTTAATATTCAGGGTAATTTCATAAGATATATATTGTGTAAGCGAAGACAGTTGAAAATTCACGTATGCATAAATCTGTTTTGTAACATGGAAATTGTTGTTCCCGAAAGTTAATTTTGGGCAAGAAATAAATATATCTTATACATTGTTATTGTTGTGGATGATTATCCCTATATCTATCATGGATTACTACAAGATCTCAGCTGCCACCACTGAATTTATAAAATGTACATTTTACTTAGTAACATAAAGTTTCATTAATAACCAATTGATTCTCATTATTCACAGTATTCATTTTCATTTATTCCCACATCCTTTGATAATACATTTCCTTCCCCATTTCCAGAATACAATAATTTTGCAATGCACCGCCTTTCGTTCAGTTCTAATAATTATGGATTGTAGTTACTGTGAGTACATTTCTTTGTCCCTCAGTCGTACTTTCTCTGAAAAGTCAGTTACCAATGAAATGTAGTTGAACTCGCAATATCTGAAATCTTTCCAGTGCCCAAAAATCAAAATAAAAATTTGAATTTAAAATGGTGTTGAAGGCCATGAAAGTAAATATTCTTGAACGTGTTTTATAAAAATTGCCTGTAACTCGTAAAATAATCGCCTATCGAGAAAAGTAACATGACATAAAATGTTCGCATTGCAATGCTCAAGATGTTTCTATTACATCTATGCTTCTTCGTGTTTAATTTTCCGCCTGGTCTGGTCCACCTGAATATCATAAAATAATCACCGCTGACAGGCGCATATCAACAACTTTATCATACACTTTGGTCGCATTGCCATATCACTCGCTAGTTGAACTTTCCTTTCTTTAAAAATAAATCCAGTTATCCTCTTCGTATTTATAAATAAACACTGAAAATTGAAGATCATGACAAATGGCGACGATTATAAAGGGAAATCATTCGTAAGTTCAACACAAGATTTCGAATCAAGGATTTTACCAACATAACGTGTTACTGCTCATAACTATGACAATACTAGCGCGCCCGCGCAAGAACTTTCGCATGTTAAACCCCATCCTCTTCCCTATTATTACATTTCCATATTAAGCCTGTAAAACATATTTTTCTTCAAGATCTCTTCAAGACCTCCGTCACTTGTTCTATGTCTCCTTGTAATTGATAACAAATTATTCCCTTGCCAATACAAACTATTCTTATGTAATGTTATTACCGATCAGAGAGGTAGATCCGTGTAATTCAATCGCGTAGAATGTCAAGAAATTAACCATTGTAGAATTCACGACCGTTAATAAGTAATGGGATATGGATCACGGGATCGGTCAATTAATGAGATAACATTAGTTTGCCAACGTTTCGGAATATTTAATTCCTTCATCAGGGCTTACTAATACATTCACTGGTCAAACATCATTTTCGCCCCCATCCCAATTCCAAAATATAGTTGCTGAAGCATACAGGTCCATTTCCAGTCAGACCAGGGCCACGACACGAAAGAAAGTAAGAAGAGAATTGAAGAAAATTCAAGAATTCAAGAATTCAAAAATTCAAGAAATTAATTTAATTTCACAATTATTCGCAGATTTTGCACGTCTTTGAGAAGGTAGGGTTATGTCGAAGAACGTCGAACCAGCAAAAATGTTAAAGAATGTTTAAAAAGATCTCATCCTGTAGATTACTCTGTGAGAAACGTTTCTTTGAGGCCTTTGGCCTCAAAAATTTTAGTTTTTAAAGTCATAGAATGTTTTTTGAATTTGAATTTTTAAGGTCATTGAATGTTTAGGAGTTATTTAACGATATAGAATAACAAATCGGTCACATGTTGCAGGTTGTATTTGACTTGAATATTTAAATGCGTATTTTAAAACAAATTCTTCATACTTTTAAAGTCAAAATGCTATTTGTCACGTCTCCGGAGAATTCTTTCTTCTGAAACCTCATTTATAAAGATTGGTGTCATGTGAGAGCCGTAAAAGGTATGTACACTACTAAAATAATATAGATGACGATTAAATGTAGAGAAAAACTTAATGGAATGTTTTATGAATAATTACTTTTTTCTTGGCGTAATGCGTGTTTACACCCATTTCGTAATTTACTCTTATGTCATTTAATCTTCTCAAAGAAGCCATGAATTTTGACATATTTTCTCAGTCCTTCCTCTCTCAATTTCTCATGTTCCTCTCAAAACACAGAAAAATCATGTTTTTATTTCTTAAATTTGACAATGTTTTTCCTGAAACTGTTTGCTAATTAAGTTTTCATGTTTGTTCTATACTGCATTTTTTTTATGTAACGCGGTAGAATGTAGGTATTGTAATGGCTTAAAGGCCTTCGGCCTAGCCACATTGCATCAAGTTTTCTAGTTTGGCTGTAATAATTACCTATTAAATAAAAAAAAAGTTTATGTATTGGTCTTTGTGAAATAATCCCTTTAAATTTCTAGTTCGATAAAAATTCAGTTTATTGCAAACTGATCAATATATCTACATAACCATATACATTTGTTAAACTCTTCAAATTTATAAAGTGTATAAACGGAAGTTGAGAAATTTTATTCTCGAACTGAACTATTAGGTACTGGAACAGTTTACCTCCATCAAACTGTGAACTCTTTCCTGAAAGCTTGGGCAAATTTAAAAATAAATTAGTTTTCTAGTAGAAAATTACTTGATGTATTAGGTAATGAAAATGTAAATTACTGATACAATGTAAAATAATGATGATTTCCTTTTATCAAATTACTAGTCTTTTCTACAGAGTAAGTTATATAATAATTGTTATTAGTCATTGTTATTATCCCTAAGGTGGCTCATGAGCAGTGTGCTAGTTTCCCTTGGTACAATCCCAGGTTCGATTCTTGGTCGGGGCAAAAATAGATGGAGTTTTCCTTTGAAACCGTCCCAGTTTCTGTAGCTGTGTGACAAAGAAAAGCTCAGGGAGATGGAATGTGCTAGTTATAGTGATGGGAATACCTCGTGTTCGCCACATATCTCTCTTACTCCTCCCCCCCCCCACAGCGTGGGAGTTCAACTATGTCTAGGCATGGGTGGCACTGTTAGCTAGTCGGGCAATCGACCGAAAATGGCAAAAACCTACTAGTATTTAGTTTTTAAGTGGAGCGGAATGGGGTGGAGTGGAGAACGAAGAGCGAGGAGGGGAGAAGGACACGGACGAAGTATACTTTTGTGAAGGTTTGCTAAGTGCAATTATATTATTTTGTAGAGTATTTTATTGTTAGTCAATGTAGGCTTAAAGGTAATATATTTTCCACTAAATTACTTCACTTAATTGCAGAATTATTAATAATTATGATCTAATAAATTTCAGATATATAAGATTTCATCTAAACAACAACAATTTATTGTTTCATATTCAATGAAGTAAGCACTAGTTCTTGTGAGGAAGTTTTCTGATTAGTACATGCATGATTTGTGAAGAACTTAATTGCTACTTTGTCACGCGTCTGCTGAATAGGGGTCGGATAAACAAATGTTCAAGAAATAAAGTATTTCAGTTTTGCCTCAAAATATTTAAAATGCATCAGAATTATTGTGTAAAATGTCAGAAGTCAGTTTTTAGTTATATTTTCTAATATAATGAAGGTAAACATTGGGATAAACAGTCATTATTAGTCTTAATCATTCAACATATTTTCAAATTGAAATGAAGAACATAAAAATGTAGCTACAAAGTGTCCTGCAAGGAAAAGAGCGAAGCGTGATTTCCAGAGTTACAAAAGAAAGCGAGACCAACTAAACGTTAACCCTTAACCACAGACGGGAATCAAACTGACTCCGCTCTCTTCTATATTTTTATTTTATTATTTTGACACTAATGCTATTTTCATCAGGACTTCAGTATCTTTTATCAAACTCTTCATTGTTGCATATGCGGATTGTCGATTCCATACATCTTGATTTATCAGATTTATTTCCTTTTAAAATTAGCTTTACCCGTCTCGAAGTCAGTTTGACTCCACATCTGTAAACACATGACAAGAAAAATATCACTTGTTGGCACTACGGAAGGCAGGCATGAATGTAATATTTTTTAAGCCATGTGAGCTATATTTATTGTAATTTTCGATTATTATACTTGGTATTATCTTGACATGTTTCACTTTTAGCACTAATGGCATCAGTAACAAGGCTGGATTTTATTGAAAGTCTAGCTAAGGAAGTACATAGTTCGTAGTTACCAAGGAATTAGAAAGGAGATTGTCCGTCACACGTCTTAAACAAATCATAATAATTTCAATTAAGAAAAGTCTAGGTAGTAGAGTGAACGAAACAGCAAAAAGAGGATGTAAAACTATCAAGAAGAAAATACTTCTCTATTTGTCCTAAGAAACTGAAGATGAAAAATTCTATTTGTTGCTCTTTAAAGAAGCATGGACAATGTTCGCCAACAATATGTACCAATAGTAAAAGCAATAAAACATGAAAAGTATTTATAAAATTAAAACGATTACATGTGTTTAATCGTTATATTGGCATTAAATATTTAATCTACTCATCTGCAGACAGGCACTTAAAAAGCAAATAATTATTAATTATCACTATCTCAAAATATTTTTAAACAATTTATTTTATTATTATAAAAGTAATTTCATAATGTACACAAAAAATAATTTGAAGAAGTAAATTAGTGAGACATAAATCCTAGAGGAAGCATGCGGAGTCAGTTTGACTCCACGTGTGTAGTTGCGTAACATAAATTCACGTCTGTGGTTCCGGGTTCAAACATTCCAGAATAGATTAACAGCGGGCCGTCAACTTAGGTTTAATAAATTACGCGGATTCGTTGTTTCATATTAGTTTTATCGCCTTGTTTCACCACTTCCGGTCGACGATTGCGAAGAGCAGCGCAGAAACTTGGAAATCCACTTGCGGATTCTGCAGCCCAACGAGCGAGGTTGGGTACAGGACGCATTCAATTCGTTCCTGGAGCCTCTCCAAGAGCACAAATGGCCGAGATTAACGGTAATGCGGCAATTTTATGTAAATGTGATAATAAAGATATTGAATCCCGATGAAAACAAACGCTTTCATTCCGTAGGGGCGCTACCCCACAGCTTTAATAGGCGAGGCTAAACCGGACCTGCACATAGCCTCCGCCTCTGGGAGTAATTAATTTCAGGATTTGGTTATTGGATTTTTATGGTGATTTTTTACATCGGCTGAAGTGATATACAGTGTTTGGAAATGTCGATTCGTTAAATCAAACAAAGTACATCATCATCATCATCAACACACTTATTCTACAATGCTTTCAATTTATCAAACTGATTTATTTTCACCCCCATCATATTTCTTTCCATTATTCGATTTGTGAAACTCGTTTGCGGGACTGAATGTGTGAAAATTCATTGTGAGCGTTCACATAATCGTTACTCGTAATCATGAACACGGCTATGGAATATAATCCCTGGCAATGTACCTCGTTGTTGAGAAATAATCTGTGAAAGAGTGAGAGAAGCAAACACTTTCCCAGCGGAGTCCTTAAGCGTCTCCCAGATTCCGCCTGCAGGCAGTTGAGGATAATCCCAGCCGGAGCCTCCAAGCGGATTCAGGTTTCGCGTTTGCCGCGTGAATAGCCCTCCCGCGTGCGCGCTGTTAGTGGAGGCGGACGCTCGTAGGTGAACAAAATTCCGCCGCAGGTGGAATCGTTTCGAAATGGCAACCCGTTGGGAAATAAGCCACTTTTGCGTGGGCGTGCGAGCGGTCGACGTTTCACGTTAAAAATATAACACCCTCTTGCATGTTTTCGATTTGCATTCTACTCTCCTCTTTAATATTGTTTGTATGATTATGAGAAAAAGCTATTGATAAAATGACAGAAACATTTCACGCTATGTAACATTTCAGACTAAGTGAACAATTTAACTTTTCCCCAGCATGTCGTTATTTCATGTACAATATTTATGTACTCAAATACTACTCTGCAGCATTTAGTATGATTGGAAATGATTTGAGGATGGGTGCTACAAATGTTGAATGCACTTGAGAATAAATAAGTATATAAAATAATGGTCCTTAAAAACTGACATGAAGTGTAGTTTCAGGTTTCATACAGGAGAAAGTGTTTTCGGAGAATTCATCGCAATAGGTTTAGCTAACTTATTGTAGAATTGTAGTGTTTTTTATATAGTACATAGTAGTAAAACAGTATGCTGCAGTTTCATTTGTTAATGGCTTATTTTACATTGTTCTCTCATTTCCTCAACACTTCCATATTGACTCATCATTACTGCATCATCAAAAGCCGAAGCCTTATTCCACGGCGCATCTATTTTCAGCTCGACGACCACTTACTTCCACAATAACTTAGAAGAGGCTGTTTTCCTTGCGGGGCGTGGGAGCGAGAGCGTTGTAAGAAGCCCGGGGAAATCCATCATTGGGAGAGAGAGGCCGAGGCCGAGGGCGGGCGCTCGGGAGGCTCTTGGTGGCGCGGATCGTAAAGAGGGGCGGAGGGCCTCCGACAAGGTCGCGGCCCCTGGCGCTGTCCACCGCCCTCCCGCGAAGGTGGGCGCGTCGACATGACGCCAGGGACTGCCACAGCGGCAGTGTCCAAATCACAAAATATTAGGCATATTTTTAAGAAATAAAACGCCCGCGTCGTGAAAACCGTGAAGGTGTTGAAAACTTTATTGCATACTATTTAAAGACTATTTTAATAAATTCATTAAGTAAATCTATGATTTAAATATTTACTGTCCTTGAACGATTCGAGAAAAAGTGGAGCGTTTTATATTGGACGAGAGTTGTAAAAATTTTAATGGAATGGGCACTATTAACACATTTTTTTTCTGTTAAGGGAGAAATTAAACATTAAGAATAAAAATCCAGCTGAATATATAAGAGCAAAAGATGTCGCACTAGCTAAATATTTTAAGAGGTTTACTCAAATTCCTTAGGAATGAAGATAAATCATTTGAAGAGTAGAATACGCATTGCAAATATTGTAAATGAGGTGACATATGTAGCTTAAATGCGAAGGTTGTTCACGTATTAACATTAACACAAATGGAGGAATATATAAACATTTTTTTTGGAAAAGACGGGAAAAGGCATTTTTTGTAAACGAAGTGTTAGGCTTCTAAGAATAATTTTACCGTTAAGTCTATCCTCTCTTTCTACAAGGCACACGAAAAAAAGTGAAAAGTCCTGATCTCTAATTCTAAATTACTTAACAGTCGAAAAGACAATGTTTTAAATTAAATTAAGCACAGAAAGTAGTTTGGGAATCAGTTCTCTTTTTGGAAAATGGACTGCTTAGCGTCAGAAAATAAGCCGCCAGTGTCCTCCTGATCCGGATTCAGCTAATTCAATCAACTGTATGTTCACACAACTGCCACAATTTTTTATCTGAGATTTAAAACATTGCTGTAATTTCGGTTAGAGTTCGAGAGAGTTAATTTTGAAGTGGTTAATAAAAGTGACTAGTTAAGAATTACTAAATGACATTTGGAACGATAACGTTATTTAAGAAATATTGAAAGAAAAAGACATATTTTAAAAAATCTTAATATTATTACGTTAATTGCACCATTTTGTTCCCATTTCTTGTATTACGTTTCAATTTTCAAAAGTGATGATCGTTTATTGTGAAACCTATTTTCATTGTCGAACTTCATTGAACAATAAAACATTTCACAAAATAGGGTGCTTAGAAATAAGGCGGCAAAATAATAGGCAAAATACTGTACAAAATACAATATCTAAAAATTTATAATTTTTCTTGGCCATCTTTATTCATATATATTATGGCCCTCTTTGTTCTTATATGGCCCTCTTTATTCTTAAGATAACTTTAAAGGTGCAATAATATTCTGAGATGGGTCGTGTAACGTCAATATGGCGGCGAATAACGTGAGGCATGTGCGTCACGGAACGCGAAGGGCGTGGCGTGGAGTTAAATCCCGGCGGCGGCGGCGGCGGCGGCGGCAACGTCGTGCGTCTAAACTGCGACCCTCACGGGACGCCCCCACGCAAAGCCTTCCACCGCCCTGCAACGCTCTCCAACCCCACGCAGATGAGCCTCGCTACACGCACGCAGCGCGCTCCTCGCCACTGCGGCAGATCAACCAAACTAAATCAACACTCCACCAGTTGAAATCAATAAATGAAGAATATGCTAATTCTTATTTTAGGGGACGACTCTCGTTCACGGAGAACTGTTCGTTGGATGCGCTTCTAAACAAAGCTTGCAATGTTCTTTCTTCACAACGTGTTTGCAACCGCGCTGTTTGAATACTGGAGGTTAGTGTTGTTGACAATGGGGGTTTTGAACGCGTGTTTCTTTGGTGATATTCGATAAGACGGGGCTGTTAATGTGTTAATACAAGTTAACCCAATAACCAACAAGTTTAACAAACAAACCATGATCAAACAAGTTTACTTAATAACACACTAAGGCGACTTTTCAATTTTATTAATTTCAGAGAATGAACTTAACGATTAAAATACTTTCGTTTAAAAGTTAATTGGTAATTATGGATAGACTCAAGGTTGTTCCCTATAAGGGAATGTTAGGCTTGAAGACCCGAGCCTCGCCGTGACTTGGATCCGGGCGAGCGAAGCGAGAGAACTTGCCTTTGAAGTAATACGGCATTACAATGTGGCGGGAACAAAGAGTATGCAAAGACATTGCACTGCGGCAGAATGAACTGAAACGAAGAGACCGAATCTTTCTCGGCATGACTCGTTCTTTTACGTAAACTGTACCCTAAACTAAGAATTAACCGAATAAAAAATAGACATCTCGCTGCCGTAAAATTCCCCGTAACCAAAAATCAAACCATAAAAAGATCCATAATATCACATATACGTCTCAGTACAGATATATGGCGCTAAAACAATGTCAATAAACATAAAATTAATTCCTAAAAACATCACCAACGCTCGATATTCATATAGAATATCATATATATATATATATATATATATATATATATATATATATATATATATATATTCATAATTTATAGATTTATCATTCACTTATCTACAAAAAATCATCTACAAAAAAATGTACACAGAACCATCTCTACAATACGTATCTTGCAACAAATTTCAGTCATAGCTTATGTTAAACTCCAGCACTAACGGAATTTAATTAAACTCACGAGTAATCCTACCTTCAGAACCAGAATTGTTAATTAAATACCCTTTCCTTATATTTCAAATCAAATTCGCTGACCTATATCCCGATTAGAGGGGCCATAACGCGTCCCCTCTCCAAATGTTTGGAATATGTGTAAAAAGAAGCTATTAAGTAGGTCAAATAAATTGCATTTGCAAATTTTTAACAAATTCCCCCCAAATGCAGAGTTTCGAGACCGTGCCTGATGTGTTTGGTTCTGTAACAGATTATCGTTTCTTCTGACACGATTCGAATGTTTCATTGTGAAAACTATTATCATTATCCAAGTGTGACAAAATATAAACTATAATATTGTAATTTTAGATGGACAATTATCTTTAAACAAAGTTTAGATAGTAATGCATTGAAAAAAATCGTATAGATAAAAGATATGTAAAAATTGCACTCAAATATTTTATCGTCATTTTAAAAAATTAAATGATTTAGAAACTTGCTATAATTACCTATATTTCTACAATTTTATATCACTAAAATGTCACCAAGCAATCTTCATTTCTACACATGTAATGCTCCAAATCGATGAGAAAATTCTGGATGGGGAATAACAAAGAGAAATGAAAGTTCCATGCTCAACATTGTGAAATAGTGCAGATGAAGTAATTATTTAGAGTTGTAGTCACAATAGGATATAATAGAATACATAGAATTGAAATCACTATGCGAGCGGATTAGATGAAGATCCAAAAGAACTGTTATATGTTGTCTTGCTTCGCTTTCGAGTTTTTTACAATTTGTGGGGCAAATATTTAAATAATTTCTTCCTTGAGATTGGTTGCATATTACCTGAGAGTTATTTCATTCCCGTTCCATATTCTTACTGTAAAGTCGGCACTAATACTCATCGCAACGGAGTATAAGACTCGTGAAATGATAATACGCTCCCAGGGTGCAACGTAGTAATCTAAAACGTATTGTTTATCGTTCGCTAATAGATAGATAGATAGATAGATAGATAGATAGATACTATTTCTGCAGGTAGGTTTATACAATGTGGTGGCAGAACACTAAAATTTACATATTACAATTAGGAATATTAACACAATGTATCTTCAAATTATTTTAAGACATACTAATAATGATAATAATAATAATAATAATAATAATAATAATAATAATAATAATAATAATAATAATAATAATAATAATAATAATAATAATAATATGCTAACAATAGTAGCATTAACTACATTTTATGGCTGACCTGCACAGTTATTTTAAACTATTAAATACAAGATTACCGAGTTTTTAATTACATTTCACTTCACTTCTCAACATTTACAATTAACTTCTCTTTCTATTTCTATGCTGCACTACACTGCACAAGACGTCACCACACTTCAATACAAATACTACTTTGAATATAATTATATATTTGATAAAGCAACGCATTTAATAGTAATTATCACAATAATAATAAGAGCAATAAAAATAACAATAATAATCAAATAAGCCTAACTAAAAAGAATGCAAACAAAAAGGAAGTTCGCGTGCCTATCAGTAAAGCAAACAAACATGTTTTCGTGCCCTTACTTGGCCGCACCGGAGCCGGCGGCCGGCTTTCGTCAGATTGAAGCGCCTGGGGGCGGAATCTCGTCGCGGAAATGCCTGAGCCGTACCGCCCTTCGTGACGCGCGATGGCCCGACGGGCGCTTATCAGCGGCGGCGGCGCGGCCCCGGGCACGCACCCGGAACTGGGCACGCCCCCCCGCCCCCGCCCCCACCGTCTCTTCCCCTCGCCCCACCCCCAGTGCTGCCCCCGATCCGCCAACGCCAGCGCCCTTGACCTTGCGCGCATTTCATTCCCCAGAGGCGACTGGGCGATGGCACGCAGCCCTCCCCCGCCCTTCCGCCCTCAGCGCCCTCAGTTCTACTGCGCGGAGTCATTTCTGCGAATAGTGCCACGCTCCATCCACCGCGTTTTATTTTCATAATCCTTCCACAAAATATGCAGTTCCGGCTGCAGCCCAGATCTTTGCTATCTTCGCGCGTTTTTTCGTGTCATTTTGAGATATTTCTGGCTCGTGCACTGCACGTAAACAAGAGCGAAGCCATGTTCATCTTTAAAATATTAAAGATATTTTGTAACATAATAATTTTCTAGAAAAAATATGGAAATAATGTTTTTAGTCAGTTGTAAATAAAATAGTGGCGGCTCATGCTGAGATTGTAGGATTGCAGAGCCCCAGATAATCGAAAAAAATCTTATAATACGTTTGGAATATACATTTTAATTATAATGTTAGTTAATATTCCAGATATTGCACCAATATCGATGTGCATGAAATCATTTTGGAATCAAAGGTCGCCGAATGAGCGCTCTCTCCGGGGGGCGTTTCGTGTTCTTCCTGGCAGTGCACAACGTCACGCTCTTCTTTGACCCTACACTTCAATATGGGCCCTGCTTGTATTCGCACTTTAACTTGCCACCGGCTCCGCAGAGGGCGGCGTGGTGCCCGAGGGGAATACCAGTTTTCTGTCTTCGTCTCGAAATGGCTGCAGCTTAATTTTATGAATTCCCCGTGTTATTGAACGTACAGACATTATGTCAATTCTTGACGGTATTGAATACATTATTTAGGATGTTTGAGGAATTTATTTTCATTTTATGTTGATTTGATTCAAAATGTATATTTGGTGTTAAGTTGTCCGTTCTGGAATAAAATCCCTCTTTCTATACCTCTGCTGCACGTGGTATATTGAGTGATCTTCCTGTCAGAACCTGCAGTTATTCTGAGTATTCTGCAAGAGACGTGTATGAGAGTGTGCGTAGAAGATCTTGCCATACACCAGAGTAGTGAAGTGTTTGAAATAAAATAATTTATTTCTTTACCGACATCACCACTAGAGGCAACAATAACAACTAAAATTATGAAATTAACTAGTATAAAACGTATCCAAACAATAGTGCTTGTTTGTTGCACATTACTGACGTGCGGTCACCGCATTTTTGAAACCTAGTTGGTTTTGTATGAATTCTATTACCAGTCATTGTCTCTATACAAAAGTAACTCAAAACTTGAGTTCCTTCTGAAAATCAAAGCCAGAACTATGTGCGCAGCAGGTGAATATAAATGAAACAGACACTACTGTAATCTAAACGGACTGTAAATGCAAAATTTGAAATTCATTTTCACATAAAAGTTTTGAGATTTCGAAAAACTTCATTCAAAGTCATTCGAAATACTTTAACTCGCAAATGTAAGAGTGTTTACAAATCGCTGGAAGTGTGCATATTAACGGCGTGAGAGTTATTTAAAAAATACATTTCTGTAATTTTTGAAAAACAACAAGAAAAGAATGCAGCAAAATGAACTTTGTCATTTTAACTGGCAAATTCACACTATCCGTTGGAAGAGTTTGAAGAAAAAAATTGAAGCCATTCTCGAAAAAACTGCGTTTGAGCGTTTCACAACATACGGAATTTTGAATTCATTTTAATAATAAACTGTTGAGATTTCGAGAAACTTTATATGACATTATTTAAAGCAAATTTATTCATAAATACCATACTGTGTACAAATTGCCGCTAATATAAATTATAAATTGTAAAGTGAGAGACAAGTAAAAGAAATTACATTTTTGTAACTTTTGAATAAACAAAAGAAAAGAAAAATATGGCGTTTATGTCATCTTAGAGAGTGCATTTAGCACCATTATTACCAAAATTTTAAAGAAAAAAACTGGAGCCGTTTTGAGAAAATCATGCTTTTGTAATTTTTTAAAATTGCAAATATTGCACGCAATGTTGCATGAGTACTACTAAAATGTTCAAAAAAATGCACTTGACCTTAAGGGAAGAACTAATTTTAGGCAACAAATTTTGTTTGAAGAAAAAATCGCTTTCTTCAATTTTGTAGTTGTTGGGACACGCCGAAAAAATTAAATATTGCAAATCTCGAAAATTCAAAGTTAACTGTGAAAATCGGACCTGCAACCTTTATAGGTATTTTAATCTATGTTTCAAGAATTTTAAAGAAAAAAATTATAGCTGACTTTTGAGAAAATTTTGAAAATGTCTGAGAGGCTTATATAAAGTACCCCCAAAGACAGGTTTTCAAAATCGCAGCGTCTCGGGTCAAGCCAGATCGACCAGGAACATCCGGTTTGGAAAAATTCCTACGTATGGTTTAGGCGTTAGTGGTGTTCACAGGTAGACAGTCAAATAGTCAGGCGGATAGACAGGCGGAGACGGTCGGACGGACGAACGGACAGACCTTTCAAATAAAACCACTTTTTCTGTATTTGGGGTCCCCAAAACGTGTATTTCTCTTGAAATCTCGAAATTGATTTTCCGCAGTATTACACAAGTTTCTCTACACTACGAATATTTCTCCGTATATTCGTACGTATACGAGAAAGTAAAAAGCAACAATATTCTAAAAAAATATCTGATTGATCACGAAAATGTTACAAAACTGACTTGACGTAACTGTGTGTTTGTTTGTTTTTTCGAAAGTTTGAAAATTAAGAATATTTCTAATTGTATTGAATAGGAATACTGAGGTCAACTAATAGTTCTAGCCTTTATAAATAAAACGTAAATAGCAATATAAGAATAGACAGTCTTTCTGCGTAGGTACATTATCATTTTGCTATAATGCACATGTGATTGAATACAGCCATAAATATTTGTTGTTTTTATTAACATTTTAATTGCCTTTTAATTGAAAAACTGTCAAAAACTGGATTAGATCATCGAATAATCTTGTGGATAAAAGAATTTCCTACGGGCCGAACTCAAGCAGTCAGAATAGGTGACAAACACTCATCGAAAGCCGATGTAACCTCTGGGGTCCCCCAGGGGAGTGTGTTAGGGCCATTGCTATTCTTAGCGTTTATTAATGATATTGCAACTGGAATAAAATCGAAAGTTAGACTTTTCGCTGATGATTGCATAATATATAGGAGTATTGGCGCGTCTTCGGATGAAAATGTTTTACAGAACGATCTTAACTGTTTATGGAACTGGGCGTGCAGAAATAAGATGGAATTAAATCCGGAAAAGAGTAAATTCATTTGTTTTACCAAATCTCGCTCGAATGTACACTCGAATTACAAGTTAGGAACTAACGATATACCGCGTGTAAAAAACTGTAAGTACTTGGGTTTGGTCCTGCGTAGCGACTTGGGTTGGTCGGATCATATTAACAATACGGTCAAAAAATCATGGAGGACGCTGCACTTTGCAATGCGCATTCTAAAAAACAGTAGTTCGAATGCCCGATCCTTGGCATATACTTCACTTGTTCGTCCTATTTTAGAGTACGGAGCAACCTGCTGGGACCCGTACAGAAAAGGGCAAATCGAGGCGTTAGATAAAATTCAAAAACGGGCCGAGAAGTTTGTAAATCATGGACGCGTTGATGGACGAGATGAATGGGAACCCTTATCTAAGAGACGGGAACGGGCGCGTTTATGCGTAATGTACAAGACATACAAAGGGGACTCAGCATGGGCAGACATCAGTAAAAGATTACAGAAATCTGATTATAAAAGTAGAGGAGACCATCCCTGGAAAATACGATGTAGAAAGCAAAGAACTGATGTAGGCAAGTTCTCCTTTGTGAATCGTACTATAGTAGATTGGAACAAACTACCTGCAAAAGGACTAGAGACTCTTTCTTCTTATGTAGTGAAATTTAAAAATATACTTAATTCTATGTAGGTCATCATTAATAGCACTGGGACTTTTATACCTGCAAAAGGACTAGAGACTGGGAGTGTAGTGTAGTGCAGCGCAGTGAAATGAAGTGAAGTGAAGTGAAGTGAAGTGGAGTGAAGTGTTAGAAAAGCTATAAGTCAACATATAGATAACTCAAAATTAATTATAACTAGGATATTAATCTCTAATTCTAATTGTAATTATATTTGTAAATATTCGTAATAGTTTTGTAATTGTATATCTAATTGTAATAATGTTTGCCACCGAGCATTAGCTCAAAGCGAACTTTAATAAATCTATCTATCTATCTAACATTTTCAGTTAACAATATTGTTAAAACTAAAAGATTTTTAAATAATTGAAGTTATTGAATTTTTCGGCATGTTCCCTCTACGGTAAATATGAATCTTTTTTGGATGTGTTGACAAGAAAGCAGACCACCGTCCTCGCGTAAATGAAACTATTTTACGTGTACTAACTTCGCAGACTAAACACTCCAGCCTGCATTCCAGTCCCTGTGATTAAGTAAACGATGCGGGACCCGGAATAAAGATTGAAATAATGTTATTTGAAAATAGAAGATATGGGATAATTTTGCAAGAATATAGACTAAATGTAAGAATTTCAATAAAACTAACTTTAGCATGTATTTTCATATAGAGAAAATTACAAGAGGCAACAATATCGAGTACCTCTAACAACATGAAATTGAACTTCGGAAAATCCTTGATACTCGACGTCCCTAGTAAATTTCAGCAGCCCCTCGTCAGTCGGTGATTGCACAGCAGACCCTTCCCAAGCCGCTCTCCAGCCCTTCTCGCCGCACTGCAAATATTTGCTCCCAGCCGAAACAAGAACGTGCTCGAAAACGACGCATTCTGGAGGAGAAGTAGGGAACGAGGGTATTGGCGCATAACTGAAGGAAAGGGACGGACAGTGTCTCTGTGAGGGCAACAGCTAAAGGATGTCGTGGCGAGAGGTAAATGCTAATGGCGATATTTTGAAATGAAAGATTTCTTAGTGAAATGCAAATAATCAAGCAACGCAGTGATAATTAAAAATAAAAATATTATTTGTGGGAATTCTGATTTGGTGTTGTTGACGTTCTTATAAGAAGAAATAAAAGAGTTAATTTTCGTCAACATATTAGCTGTATTAAGATAGCCGGCTTTCGACGGCTTTGCCGTCAACGTCAGTCTCGCTGCTTTCGGCAAAAGTCTGTATAAAAATAGATTAAAATTGTGTGCATCGCACTTTACCTGCACTTTTGTTGGCATTTCCATATCCTCAAAAACGTCACTGCACTTAATTTCACATATCTGTTCTCCACATTGGCACTCTTAAGAACCCTAATGCCGGACAAAGTGCGATGCACACAATTTTAATCTATTTATATACTTGTATATTTATATTTATTTTATTTTTGTTTGTTTAGATAAATTATTTATGTTTTTAATAATTATATTATTGCATTGTATTTTTATCTATTTTTATACTTGTCTATTTGTATTTTTATTTTAATTTTGTTTATTTGTATTATTTATCTTCTTAAAATATTTGTATGTGCAGAAACATCTCGTAGCCTCTCAGGTATTGTGGGCCTCAAGTAGAACCCAAGTTTGTTTTTCTTTTACCATAGCCTGAGAACTGTCATTGCCTTATACTTGTTTAATGCAGGACTGGGGGCAATTCGAACAGCACTACAATAGCGATGGAGGTTTTGAGGCAATTGTTTCTTATATATGGTATCAAAAACACAACCAACTTTTATTTCCCGTATATAGAGGGAAAGATGGGTCGTGCTTGTTATTAGAGGCAATTGAAATCAGTTAGGTAAACCCGTTTTCTTCCTCACACATTTCTCAAGCGACGGGCATCACTCACGGAGTCTTGGAAGAAACTCCTGGAAGAAACGCTCTCCTGTGAATAGCCGGTCGAGGGCTGCAGGAGCCGCGAGAGCGCCGTTTCAGGAGAGGGGGTGGTTGGGAACACGCGGAGGGTGGTGCAGTTGCCCCCGAAGCGCCGCCGCGGGCGCCGAGGCGCCTCCGCCGCTCTGTGGAAACGACGCCGCGGCGCCCCGCCACGCCACGCCACGCAACGCACACAGCGTCGAACGGAGACACGTGACGAGCATGAAGGCGGAGGGGCCAAATCATTACGACGAAATGTCGTGCGAAGTAGTGCTGTTTATCATCATCCATTGTTTAAAGCATCAATTACCAGCTGTAGGCACTGGCAGCTTTTAGAATGATCCAGAATAAACGGTAAATCGGTGGAAAATTGCACTCGTAAATAAAACGAATGCTCAGATTGAAATTGACTAAGTAGACAGAGATACCCTTCCTATTAGCGCCATAGTCGACTTATCAGGTTTCTGAGGCCGCACGATAAATAGATAAAATAATCATCCCAAAGAGCACGCTGCGGAAAAGGATATTATTTTTAATGATTTTTGCTAAAATAAATAGTTATTGTCAAAATACTCGTATCCGTGTGACACTTTTAAATTAAAAGATAAATTATCGCGAAAGAAATTACTATTAATTTGTACTTTTCCTTTAGACATTTCAGTATGAGGAGACGTATTGATATCATTTAGTCGTGTAATTCTACATTGGATTGAAAGTAATGGACTTGAAGTTTGACGCCACGCGTCATTGAACCCTTGTTGGGCATTGAGCGCTTGCCAAAAAGCAATTCTCTGGTATTATCTTTGTCAAGTCCCGTCACGTCGCAGTCAATCAGTGCCTTTTATCCCTTCGGACAGGGATTCGGCGTCGTCAGATCCCAGGTTCCTGGACGGTCACCCTACCAGGAACCCGCGAAATCTCGAATTTGGGTAAACTCCGTGACTTCACGGAGCTTCACGGAATTCGCCTAGCGACACCAGCGTGTCCCTGTACGATTTGCAGAATTTTGGTGGTTTACAAGATGGTCAAATAAAGATGTTGTCATGTTTTTTCGTTTGAAATATCTAGTGCAATGTATTCTCCGAAGAACGTTTTTATACATTTTGCAAATGTTAATGAAATATTGTAATAGATTTTCCTGTGTCGTGTATTTCTCTAGGAGAACATCCGTGCATTCCATAAATTACACCAGAAAATCATTAAAAAAATTCGAAAGTCAGTATAAACTTCGTTTTGTTTTAAAAAGGAAGTACAGCACACATTATATCAGAATTTTGGTTTTCCTTTTTTGTATAGGGAGAGAAAGTATTGGAATTATCCCAACAATAGGATCTCCAATTTTTTATCATGAAATCCTAGTTTGAGGCCCTTTTGAGCTGTGACTTCCGTTGTACAACAGGATTAAGTTATCTTAGAGCTTCTCTAAAGATGATTCAAATTGGTGAAAGTGGTAACAATACAAGCAATCCGAAAATGTGTCACCCATAAATATAAGAATCTTTTGATTTGAAACTTAGTAAAGACATGAGAAATAAGAACTAGATTTGCCGTTTAGGAGATTATTAAGCTATTTTAATTTTAGGGGGAACTTTACATAAGCCCCTGTAATATTTTCAAAATTTTCTTGAAAACGGGTACAACTTTTTCTCTATTTTTTAATGGCAATCTATATATTTAAAAAAAATAAGGTATTCTGCCAAGGTATTCTTCGTTTAGAGCTTCTACTGAACCGATTGTTGTATTTTTTCCTTTAAATGAAAGAATGTGATTCCTAGATGTGTTATCTGATATTGTTTGTGTTCACCAACACTTACGGTGTAAATTAATTAACTAAATCATTCTTCAATAGTACGTTTATCAATAGTGAATAGTTTTCATCCAAGGGGTGATTGTTTCAAAATCGATATATAATGAGTCGATAGATGTCCACGCTGCTTCATGGTAACGCTGCGTGATGTTTTGTTTTGGTTGTTGAGATTTGTTTACAATTCGTCAAGGTTTTGTGTCAGTGTAATAATTGCATTGTGGAGTAGACAGTTTGCATGTACTTAGAAATAATATCCGTCAGTATAATAGTGCTCTTTCTTTTGTGTCATTTGGTGCAGATACTGCATTGCTACTTGGTCTTAGGCCATACGTTATCAAAATTTTGGGAACTCCACATCACAGAATATCTTCGTTAAACCCTGAAGGTACAAACAATGCAACATATTGTGAACATTAGTCTGGGCACAGTATTTTACATTTATCTCAGATCTCACTGTCAAATTTTGACGGGTTCTCACTAGTGAATTTATTAAAATAAGATAGTCCCTATTTTTTTAAACCTACGAAGTACTAAAAATTACAAGTTTCAAAATCATTTTCGCACCTATTCTACACCTTTGGTATTAAAGTAAGTATAGTATTAAGTCCAGATATTTCTTAATGCACTGTACTCCTTCATTTTAGATATTTAAATGATTTCCTGCACAGTTTAAAAAGTAAGTGATTGAATGATTGACAAATTATTCAGAGCGTTAAGGTAATTAGTCCCGTAAGTTTAGTGCATTTTTATCGCCGGAGGTGGCGGTGATCTTCTTCTGCCGCATGGCGGATCCAGCGCCGACCTACGATGGCTTGTGGGGATTTTCCCTAACCAGGTATCTCTCCCAGCGTGAAACGGTCCCGAGAGAGAGACAGAGAGTGAGATTAAGAGTAAGTAAGATGTGAGGAGAGGACAAGGAAAATGAAGGAACGACCGCGCGGAGTTCGTGGCCCGTTTGTTAGGGTACTGCTCCGGCATTCGCCTAGTGTTGATCGGAGAAACCACGGAAAACTACCAAATAGAGAAGCCGGCCGCTAAAATACTTATACAGACAGCGGCTGAATTCAACCTAGCTTACAAGCTAGTGAAGCCTGAAGCCGTCGAAACGCGAACCCTAGGACCTTAAGTCAAAATTTTTAATTAAAACTTCAAAGAACATCCTGGGAAATGCCGTCGTGCAATTTCGGCCCACTGCGCTGCGCGGGCGGCGGCGGGGGAGGGGCGCGGAGCGGTGTGGGGGGGACCCAGGGCCACCAAAGGCTTTCGGTCAAGTGCTCCTCCGGGCGGGGCTATTGTCCTTGGGACCTTCTTTGAGCTCCCTCTGTGCAGCCGCCAAGAGTCTATAGACTTGTGCAAGTTTTTCAAAGCTGCTCTTTATTCTCTTCCACTTCTCAGCTGCCAATGTGTGGGTTTTAAGCGAAATTATTTTCGCATCAAAAAGTAAGGAATGCATTTTTTGTGACAAGAATATCCTACTTTTTTTTCTTAAGTGAACCATAGTTGCGCTTGTGTATGAAAAGTTTTCGGTAACTATTGAAAGGTCTCGTGCAAGAAAGGAATGATTCTCGTTTTATAGTTTTTTAATTTATTTATTTATTAGGATGACAAAATATTAATAATATTTGAAGTTGTCAAGTATTACAAAATGGTATAAAACAAAACGTAACATAATACAAGAACAAGTGTTACAAAATGATACAAAAATATGTACAATTGGTTTTACATTAATGTGATAACAATACAATGGCAGCTTGATATGAAAAAAAGTATTGTTATGCAATGAACGTACGATTAATAATAACTCTTTTACTAATTATTGGTTTTTGAACAATCTGAAAACGATTAAACAATACATTGAAAACACCCACTAAAAGAACAAATATTATCGAAATATATATATCGATATCGAAATATTATTAATAGAAAAATGAAGAAAATAGGTTTTTACAATTCTTTACAGGAATTAGCTATTTGGCTTCCCTTTACGACTGCAATATTGTAAAAGATTACGTTTAAATGATTTTAATATAATTACTCGACTATCTATGTCTGTAAGTGAGGTGAATTCTATCTCAGTAGAATAATTCTCGCTTCTTCAAACAGTTCTTCTTTTTGAGAGAATTTCTAGTGAAGTTTTCTGACTCACGACAAGTCGTCTCGAAGAAATATTTCCACAGCTTGGAGCGGCGACGGCGACCCAGATCCTTTCAAGGTCGTGGCAACCCCTTTGCTTCAGCGAATGCGTCCTCTGGTGAATCGCTACCACAGTCCTTCGAATTTTATACAATATGACTGCAATATCTCCGCGTAATGAATTTCTTACGTGGTAATCCAAGACGAAAAACAGAAAAAAAAGCTGGAAATAGGAAGAAACATTTCCTATAGCACATGATTTCTACTTCAGTATACGTTATTGAACGTTGAAATATATTATTCCCTCGTTGTTAGAAAAATAGTATATTTCTACGTAATACGTTCACGTGAATTTATCAGAATATTCATGATTTAAAATTCTCAATTCTCTCATACACGGTATCGTTATTTTAACATGATGAGACGAATTACCTTTTTCAACCTTATCGTCGAAATACGGTGAATTCTCCTCTCTGTTCAACACGAACAATTGTGGTGCGTCCAGATCGGCGGTCGGCAGCAAAAGATGTTCTCGAGTGCTTCTCAAAAATTGCTTATTTATCCTTGAAAATATATTTTATTACATGGGAGTTTCTTTTGCTGTTTTTTTTCTCCCTTTCAAAATTCAAAATTTAAGTAGTATATGACTTAGTGTAGGGATCACAGAATTTTGAAAATGTGCACACAATTCACTTTTCCCCATAGCACGTCATACGCAGTTTTTTAACTGTTTTTTGACGTAAAATAAATAAATAAATAAATAAATAAATAAAGAGTGAGCTTTTCGTAGCGGTGCTTTGCGCTAGTGCTGATATTTTCAAGCGTGATTTTTGATTGGTTCTCGTTCTATTCTATACGAGTGCGTTCAGAAACCTTCATAAATTCTCGCAAGGGATACCATTTATTCCTGGCGCGATTTCTTGCAATTCGGTAACACTATAATTGCATCTTGTCGTGTCTTGACGTTCTCGAGTGCTTCTCAAAAATCAATGGAACCGACATATGGGCGCTTACACTTGTTAGTTAATTGAGTTACTAAGCATAATTTAAAATGCAATTTAATTTTTGTATTGTTATTTGCAATACCAAAAAATGATAAAATAAATTGTACATAACATATTACAAAGAGGAGAATTGTTTTACATGGTGTCACATATATTTGACATATAAACCGTTTCCTTGAGCCATATGTAAGTTAGCTTGCTTACTCTTATGACAGAAAAGAAAAAATTCAAAAGCATGTCTATTTCTAATGATGTAATAAAATGATCTAAATGATGTAATTTACACCTATATAAAAGGAAGAAGCTGTCATACTGTCAGGTATCTGTTATACCAAATGTCGAGATTTTATTTTTTAAATTTTGAACTTGAAGAATAAATGGATAAATTATATTTTTTATCTATTTGTAGTTCATATAAGCAGTTAGGTACGTTATGGGTCATATTTATGTTACTTAGTAACTCTATTAGATAGTTAATATTTGGTTATTAACTTATTTGAAGTCAGAGCATTGTATCAGCAGATTAACAACGGTGATAGGTGTTGACATTTAGACTGTGGGTATCAGCAGGTGATTGTAGCGTCGTGTCGCTAAAACAGCATGGGTACGTGGCGCGTGGAGGGCACCGGATGCGTAGACAAAGGCAGAAGCTATGACACACGTGGTTTTTCTGACAAGTTGTGCGCATCGTTAGGGCGGAGGCAATGGAGGCGGCGGGCAGCGTCGCGAGGGCTATTTAAGGGCCGTGAGAACAATAGCTCTTCCTTCTTTGTGATCCTGGCAGCGGCAGCGTAGGTCGCCGTGAGAGGTGCGAACGTGCACGCGGCGCAAGAAGCCGGCAGTTATTGTCGTGACTAGTGAGACATGTAGTCGGACTCAGGGCAGGCGGTACTACGCACGGCGAAACATTAGGTAGTATGTTGCGGTGTGGTAGCCTTTGTAAATATCTCTTCTGGCAGTGGGGTCTATTTAGTTAGTTAATTGTATACAGTGCAGTGGTTATTTGTGACTACGGTGTAAATTGTGAATAAACCTGCTGTTATTACAACCCACTCTCGTCTGTGTACTGATTACACCCGTATGACGCCACATGATCAACGCTGATAGGTGTTGAGACATTTATTTGCTAGGCAAATTTTGACTGCAATAAATTCGAAGGTTGAGTTGATAGTAATCTCCTGTGTAATAATTTTGTATAAACAACTACACGTCTACTCAATTCTTCTGTATCGGTTCTATTTTTTGCGAACAAGTTATAGTATTTTATTTTGTATTTTTGTCCCTTATAATTTGTTTCTTGCGGACAAATCACACCTTGGTTGTATTTATTAATTAAAATTGATAAATTCTCCTTTTATGGTCTGGAGTATTAATATTGAAATGCATGATGCAGTCAATGATTACTTCGTTTAATTATTTTATCTCATCTTCACTCACTTCGCTTGAATTTGCTGTATCTGAAAATTTTTCATTGGATATTTTTACTTCTTTTTTGTAATTGTGAATCTTATTTTCGTATTTTTATCTGGCAACTTGTGATATGTTTCTTCTAACCTGATACTTGGCATTAATAAGTGAATTAACATCTGGTGTAAATTCGAAAACAGTTTGTATATAATTTGAATTATTTTTTAATTTTTCAAGTAGACTTTTAGTTGAAGTAATTTTAAGGGGTACTTACTATTTGGATTTGAAAGTAAATCATTAAGAGGTTCCAATTATTTATCTACTTCCTAAACAGATCAAAATCTTTTTTATCTGGACCTTTTCCTCACTTTTTCACTTTGGTATACTCTCAAGTACTTGTTTTTCATGTCATTGATTTTAATTATTTCTAGTTTATTAGATGTATCAGATATTGATGTGGATTGTGTAGAAAGATTGTGTAGATTGGAGTTATTTATTGTCTCTTTGCTAGAGTTAATATTTTCATTTTGAGTGTCGTTCAGTGCTAGGAAATTGTTTACCGACAAAGATAAATTTTCAAGACCTTCAGCTGAATACTTTTTTCAGACCTTTTTTACTACATGGCCATGTTCTTTGTATACGAAACAAATAATACTTTGAGTTGACGGGTATACCCAAAAAACGTATTTTCATATTCGATTTTCAGTATCGATGGTATCATATTTACATAATCGGGATCCACATAAACTTGTGGCCTTAAAGTGAGAATGTGACCGAACCCAAGTTCAGACATACCATCTCTCAGGACGATCGTATACCATACTCAAAAATTTACTTTCTTGAGCTCGTTTTCAATAATGATGTTTGGAATATACAAGTTTTTTCCGAAATTATTAGTCCCTTGAATTGAGATATTAATGGACGAATAGTTAATGATGTATTATTAATGTTTATAGAACATTTGTTGTCTGTAAGTTCTTTTTCCTTAGTTGCCAGAAAAAGCAAATACGGTCTTTGGATATTCTTGAGGCAAATCAAATGTAATAATTTGTAATTGTATCAATTTCGTAGGTATAATTTTTAATAAAGACACTGTCAATTGAATCAATTATCATCCTTTGTTCTTTGGATGGAAATATTCCTTTCTTAGTTGCAATACTGTAGTCGCTGGTGGTATTTTCATTTGTTCGGTGACCATAGCTTGGGTTTGTGGATTTTTTGTGTATGTTAAAGGTGGGATGGCTTCGTGATCAGAAGACATTTCCAATGGGATTATTAACCGTATTAACCGTATTAACCTATTAACCGTATTAAACTATTAACCGTATTAACTGTATTATTATCCGTATTATTAACCTTTACTTCTCTGTTGACACAAAATGTCAGAAAGTAGTTTTCTCTAACAAGGACACTAGTGGAAGTGTCTGCATAGGGCCGATTTACTGGAGACCGTTACACCAGTGGTTGTTTTAGTAAGGCAGATGCAGTTAGCATGTTTCTTTTCCATTCGCGCTACGAGCACTGCAACGACTGACCCACACCGCACTGTGGTTCGGGACAGACTGTTTTCCTAGTTTTGAGAAAAACGAATGCTAAAAGTATGCCTATACTGTCCAAAGAACGTTTTACTGAAAAAATGGCTGTTAAAACTTTGTTTCAACTTAATATTGATACTAAATGAAAATTTAACTATTTATCATATCTTCTCTCAATATTAATAGATACTTGAGATAAATTGGTTCAAAGGACACACAGTAGGCTCAGTGAAACAGAATAAAATGTATTGCTTACAACTTCTTTAAGCATATATAAAAGAATTTGTAGTTAAACCCTCAGTAAGAAGTTACATTACAAACATAAACTTTGCGATATCCATATATCACACGTTATTAATTTTTTTAAGTAATACATACCATAATACCATGATAGATTGTTGATTCTGTCTAATGGTTCGGACATAATTTTCAATATTTTATTTACGATATTAATAATAGTTTCTCGTGAAAGTAGAGCGTATTAAATATTTATTCTTTCTCAAGAAGTATGATAACGTCGTGAAATATTGTGACAGCCTAAAATTGTGGGGTAATGCGTAAATGCAACAGTTTCACAAAACTTATAAAAATTATACCATTCATGAGAATGTGTCATTTATTGCCATACATGAAATTCACGTTGAACACATTTTTGCGAAACATATAGATATTCTGAAAAGTAACAGCTTACATCCCTAGCTGCAAGCGAACATCAATTTCTTTAATTGCCATAAAGCCTCGTTTATGTTATTTCCTTCTGCCGCAATAAATTTTCACCCGGAGTACGCCCGTACTCCTTCCTCTCAGCTCGAAACTGGACCAGATGGTCGTGAGGAATGAACTCTTAGAAATCGTCTTGACCGCCTCCATCGCGTTACTGCGTCGTTTCTACAGCAAGAAGGTTTGAACCGCGGAGCAATAAATATTATTCCCGATCGTACTTCATAAAGCGAAACGACTGCGCGCGGTGCTGGAGTACGCATCGCGGAGCAGGAAGTTTGCGGGCGGCCGCTGGTAGCGCCTGCGTTGAGGTTAAGAGGCGGTGCAGCGAGTCCGCGCTACGTAAAATAGAGGGGCCGCTCGCGCGCAGTTTACGACGCGCCAGATTTACTCGATGCCCACGCCCGGCCACGCACGTGCGGCCGACGCACGCGGCCACCGCACTTTGCGGCGCATGCGCAGAACTCCTCCGTCTTATGTAACGGCCTTTGCGAGCTACGGATTCATTCGGTTGATTGATTGATTTTTTCGTGTTTCCGGGCGCGTCAACTACTGTGGTAATTAGTCCCGTTAGTGTAATGCATGTTTTTTTCTCAGGAGATGGCGGTGATCATCCCCCGCTTGATGGCGAGATCCGGCACCGACCTACCGTCGGCTAGTGGGGTTTCCCCCTAACCAGGTCTCTCCCACCAGCGGGGCACCGCCCCAGCCGGGACAAGCTCTAAGCTCCCGACCGATCTCCCGGAATATGTGGTAGTGTAGTGCATGTTTCTGTAAGTGTGAGTGTGCAAGGGGAGAGGATATGACAAGGAAGAGGAAGGAGAGATCGCGCGCGGTCCGTGGCCCGTTCGTTAGGGTACTGCTCCAGCATTCGCCTGGTGTTGATCGGAGAAACCACGGAAAACTGCCGATCACAGCAGCCGTCCGCTAGAATTATCCTCCAGACAGCGACTGAATTCGACCTAGCTGAAGAGCTAGTGTCGAAAATCCTGCCGCCGAGGGGAGTGTAACCTAGGACCTCCCGGTCAGAGGCGCTGCAGTGACATCAGTTGATGCACTGAGCTACCACTCCCGGTGATTCATTCGGAATTTCTTGCATTTACTAATGTGCATATTCCTGTGATTTTGAGGTCTCTGAATCCAATTGAAACAACCGAGAACATGTAAACATGCTAAAACTGAACTATGGAATTAAATTCAGACTGAGCTTCAGATTAAGACTCAAAAAATAAGTTTGAAACATTATAATTATTATAGTTATCAAATTTAAAACCAAAAATTTCTTTGGGAAAAAGTATAATAACTTTTATCAGAATATACTCATCAAAAGCTATAACATGAATAGAAATCGATTAAAACATTAGAAAACTGTTTAAAATTAGGCATACAACCAGTTTCACTTCAATATCTTTTCGGTTTTGGCTTAGTATTTTTTTTTCAATAAAAACAGAAATACAGAATTTATAATTTAGTAAAATTTTACGTAATTTAATAATAATAATAATAATAATAATAATAATAGTAATAATAATGTAATCATATTTATGATTTGTTTTAAGAGAACATTAGAGGCTCATATTGGATTTTATGAGTAAAATAACAAAATGTCAGTTTGTAATGTATGCTGAAGCAAAATGCGAAACTATAATGAAATCTATTTCATAAAATGTAATGTACGAAATAAGTAAACATTGAAAAACTATAAAATAAATAAAGGTTCAAATGTTAGTGTACAGTGTAATTTATGAGGCACGCTGCATGATAAATTTGGTTACTAGTAGTCATTTATTAGTTGGTTATTAGTAGTCATTTATCCTAATTTGTTCTTCGAGTATACTACTTGTATAACACAACTGCTTGAAGTCTCTCTTCATCATGGGTGAACAATTTATTCGAATATAATTACATTGTAAAGCACATCACAAGTGTAACTTGTAAACTTTTCTGACAAAGGTTTCTTCCGACAAATGCAAACATGATATAAAATAGGTATGAAAAGTATGTGCGTAACAAATGATCAGCTCAGAGAACAAAGCTGGTAACTGACATTTTGTCGAAATCTGAGTTAATTATAGTTTCATATAGATGAATATATTATGTCATGAGAAAATTCCTCTTATTGTCTGTGATGTTTTGTGTTGCCATCTATGCGATAAAATGTGTACTCTCAAAAGTTCCGCGTAATTGTTGAAAGCAAAAACCAGGTACGTGAGCCAAATTATCTTCGAGTATTATAAAGGGATTGTTTTAAGTGATAATGAGAAATGATTCTGATGCTTAGAGAATGAACTATTATTTGAAGAGTAAGATGATACGTGAATTTTGTTTTGTAGCCAGTATTTATAAAAGCTTACAATTAAAAAGTAAAAATCTACAATTTTTGTTGGGTCGGGGGAAGGGGGAATATAACATCAGTAGGGCCTCAAGAAATTGCGTCGTGATTAAAAATAACTTTTATGAAAAAATGATAAAGAAGGGAACAATATTTCTTATAGGAGAAGGTACGATGGATGCCCAAGCTTTTCAAGGACACGCTGAATAAGGGAATACCTTTCAGAAAGGTAAACTATATATTACTGGAACATGTAAACCTTTAAATACTGACTGTATCCAGATAGAGTGAAAATCAAAAGAGAAAAGTATGAAAATCTCCACAGCTGAATCGGCTCATTCCACCTGGTCACCACTTTGTTATTTAAATATTTCTCATGGAATTCCCATGGTATGCCCAAAACCAGAAGAGAAAGCCATTTGGATTAACCTTGACAAATGAAGAAACTATTAATGTAGACATTATTATTTCAAGTGATTATGTTAAAGAATATGGTTGTAATCATTCTATTATTGACTTCACCCCTGTGGTTATCTCCGCCTACCTTTCAATTCCATTCATTTGTTTTATTACGTTCACTGACAGAACTAAATTTGGTAATAGAATGAAGTCAATGTGCACTCCACAAATAACTATGGAGTGAAAAATTTAGACATTTTATTATGTTAATGTTTAAAACAAATTCTTTACTACATTGGTATACATATTTTGACCTATCAGCCTTAGAAGTTTTCGAACGAGATATTTGTTGATTTCGAAGTTGTTAATAAATATGTAACATATCTATGAAAGGTAAGCTTCCACTAATATTGTTTTGAGATAAAAAATGGTAATATGAATATAACAGATCATCAAAAGAAGCTTGATAATTAATCAACTTATTTTCATTTATTTCAGATTTTTTTCAGTAACTATTTCAACTAGTATACAATTAATCCTACTGTTATGAAATAAATCATTTTAATTTTACATCATTTTTTTATCAGTGAATGCAACATAGATGCATTTACCTGGTTTCTGCTCTAGAATTTTTGAAGTTTAAAAAGGTGAGTTTTTGAAAAAAAATGTTAGGTTGTTATTAGTACTACCTAGCATGCGCATTATTTCTCTGAAGGGATATCTTAATCCATTTCTTGTCAGAGGAGACTTCCATAATTTTCCATTCACATTTTAAGTTTAACCCGTAACTTCAGACGTGAATTTATGTTACGAAACTACAGACGTGGATTCAAACTGACTCTGTATGCTTCCTCTACGAGTTATGTCTTACTAATTTACTTTTTAAAATTATTTTTTGTGTACATTGTGAAATTACTTTTGTAATGATAAAACAATTAAAGGATTTTGCGATAATAATTATTATTAATTACTTGCTTTTTAATTGCTTCTCTGTGGTCAATCTATTCAGGCTAAATATTTGATAATAAATGTAACGATTAAACAAATTTATCAATATTTTATAAATACTTTTAATGTTTTATTCTTTTATGAATGGTAAATATTGTTGACGAACAATGTTCACACAGTGTTCACATACAAGAGCAACAAACAGTATTATTTTTCATAATCAGTTTCTTAGGACAGAGCAGTATTTTTTTTGATAGTTTTCCATCCTCCGTTTCTCTTCTCTTCGTTGTATTTTCCTAATTGAAATTATGTTGTCTTATCCAAGACGTGTGATGAACAAATCTCCTTTGTAATTTCCTTTGTAATTAGATTCTTAGCAAGACTTTCCGTAAAATCCAGCTTTGTTACTGATGCATTAGCTCTAAACGAGAAAAAATATCATGTTAATATCAAGGATAGTGCTCGAAGAATTTAAAAAAACCTGTACTATAAATATAACTCTCATAGCGTAAAAGTATTACGCATAAGCCTGGTTTCGGTAGTGTCAACAAGAAATATTTTTCTTGTCACGTGTTCACAGATGTGTATTCAAACTGACTTCGAGACGTGCAAAGCTAATTTTTACAAGAAATAAATCTGATAAATCAAGAAATATAAAATTGAAAATCCGTTTACGCAACAATGAAGAGTTTGTTTGAAGGTACTGAAGTCCTGGTGGAAATAACAGAAGCGTCAAAATAATAAAATTAAAAAAATGGAAGAGAACAGTCCGTTTGACTCCCGTCTGTGGTTACAGATTAAGGCTCTTTTCCACCATTTCGTGACAATGTTATTTACCTGATAGTTGATCTCAGCCACTAAAATCATTTTTGTGAAAATGATTATATTCTGTTTAAAGTACAGGGATTTGTTGCCAAAACTCATTTAGTACTCAAACTCCATAGGTTGATAAGCGGTCTTTCCTTTCCACACTTTCAATTATAACGCATCGAGTGATAGGGTGCGGTATTCGGGGAAAGTTAAATTTACTTTCGGTAGCCATAAAATAGAATTAGCCTCTCGTGACGCGTGAATTGGCGGCGGTGTTTAAAGGAAAATAATTTTCTCTTGAATAAACAAGATACCAATATTGATTTTTACAAGAGCAATTTATTGTATCCTGACCCATATATAGACCAAGAGGTCGTAAAAGTTTATCTTTTTTCTCTGTTCCTATCATGAATATAATTAAAAGGAATTAACATCTAGATGGCTCTTGGCACTTTCAAGCTTTAACTCTGCCTGGTAACCCTTGCTGAAGGAGACAATTCCCAGTAAACACTGGCTGTAACGACCCCGTGTGGCAAGAAATAGAAGAGGTTTCAGGTATCTTTGAAAATGTAAAAAAATAAACGAAAAAAGATGAAAATGAAAATAATTATCTGAAAAATGAAAAAATAAAAAAAGGACAAAATGGACAAAATGAATTTTGATGGTAAAAAAGTTGACATTTATATATATATATATATATATATATATATATATATATATATATATATATATATATATATATTCCTATTATAGTTGCAGCAAGAGACATATGCACCGTTCTCTTAAGCAGCCTTAACGCTATCCCAGGAAAAAAGGTTAATAAAAAAAATTTGGAGCCATTATTGAGAACATTTTAAAATGTATTTAAGGTTTCATAAAAAGTATCCCGATAAATCAAAATTTTATCCGATTGATCAAAAATCAAATTAAATAACCGAATGTAACGTCTAAAGCCTCAAGTGCGTTGAGATCGATCGGTAAATGTAAATTTTGGAGAAAATCGACTGAAGTGTTTAGGCGCTACTGTTGACCACGGACGGACAGACACCGGCGAATAGACGATCCATTGATGTCAAAACGTCAGTCTATTTTTCGATATCAAGGACTCACAAAGCATGGAATCTGGCTACACCACATATAAAAAGTAATTTATTATTTATAGGAACGGTATTTGTCCAATTTTCCCTTACCAGGGCCCAGCAATAGAGGTTTTTCTGCCAAAAATTCCTATTGTAAATTATGGTAAATGCGCCGGAAAACGATGATAATTTCTTTTCTTACGAAGTAAGTGCGGGAAAGTAAAATTTCATAATACATTTTTTTCACAGATTTGAACAACGTTGAAAAAAACAAAATTCAGATCGTACGTAATATGCATCTACCAATTTTGTATATGGTTATAGATTATCTATTTTTTTTCATTTTATTTTACAATCAAGAATTATATGAAACATGTGATCGAACAGAGCCACAGAAACCTCGGTTGATTGATTGATTGATTTTTTCGTGTTTCCGGGCGCGTCAATTGCTTTGGTCATTAGTCCCGTTAGTGTTGTGCATTTTGTTTCTTGGGATATGACGGTCATCTTCCCCCGCTGGATGGCGAGATCCGGCGCCGACCTACCGTCGACTAATGGGGTTTCCCCCTACCCAGGACTCTCCCACCAGCGGGGCACCGCCCCAGCCGGGACAAGCTCTAAGCTCCCAACCGGTCTCCCGGAATATGTGGTAGTGTAGTGCATGTTAGTGTACGTGTGTGTGTGTAAAGGGAGAGAATAGGACAAAGATGAGGAAGGACAGATCGCGCGCGGTCCGTAGCCCGTTTGTGAGGGTACTACTCCGGCATTCGCCTGGTGTTGATCGGAGAAACCACGCAAAACTACCGAACAGAGCAGTCGGCCGCTAGAATTCTCCTCCAGACAGCGACTGAAGTCGACATAGCTGAAAAGCTAGTGTGGAAAATCCTGCCGCCGTCAGGACTCGAACCTAGGACCTCCCGTTCAGAGGCGCTGCAGTGACACCAGTTGATAGAAACCTCGGTTTCGCCACAGAAACCTCATTTCACCTACCTCACAAATTGACGTAGTAGAATGACAAGCTGAAAGCTTGATACACTACTCCACATAAAGTAGCCTGCTCTTGACGCTAATTAGCAACTAACACAGAAGGTGAATGAGGTGACTCCAAATTCTCTCTTCTGAGAAAATTAAGGATGTTGAAAAATGAAATATTATGCAAAATTAATTTTGTTTCTTTTAAGAGAAAGTGCTAAAAGTTATCATACGTACGAAACATGATCTTTTCCTTCTTTTTTCTCATTGCTCCATTTTTGTTCATGCAATTAAAAGAGGAAAAAGATAAAATTTCCACGCACTATTATGTTTCAAAATTTGCTAAAGCAATAATGCGCTATCAAATGAATATATACGTACAATTTAAAGCAAAAATGATGATATATATTTACCATTAAATTTTATTATTTCACTATTTTCTGTATTATCTTTTGAACCGGCACAGGTGTCTCAGAGCATCAACTGATGTCACAGCAGTGTCTCTGACCAGCAGCACCTAGGTTTCGACTGCCAACAGTGGGAGGATTTTCGGCCCTAGTTAACTAGCTAAACCTAATTCAGCGTCTGTCTAAAGAAGAATTCTAGCGTCCGGCTGCTCTGAACGGTAGTTTTCCGTGATTCCTCCGATCAATACTAGGCAAATGCCGGAGAAGAATCCAAACGGGCCACGGACCGCGCACGATCTTTTCTTCCTCTTCCGTGTTCTATCCTCTCCCCTTACACATACACACACACACACACACACACACACACACACACACTGACATGCACTACACTACCACACTTGTCGGGAGACTAACTTAGAGCTTAGAGCTTGTCCCGGCTGGGGCGGTGCCCCGCTGGTGGGAGATACCTGGTCGAGTAAAATCCCCGTAAGCTGGCGTAGGTCGGCACCATATCTCGCCATCCAGCGGGGGAAGATCACCGCCATCTCCCGAGAAAAACATGTACTACACTTACGGGACTAATGACCAACGCAGTTGAAGCGCCCGAAAGCACGAAAATAATCAATCAATTAATATCTTTTGTTACTCTGAACAATTAATCACTTCCTACATTTTCTTTAGATACATCCATTTGTCCGAAAAAAAAAAGTATTGAAATGCAAAAATATTCCCCTTTTACGGCCAAGACTTAAAAGCATTACTTACAGAACGAAATGTGTCATTCTATTGCTTCACACTTGAAACTCAGAAACAATATAACATAGGTGATTCTCCGCAAAAGCTTTTTTTGTTTACATTTTAACTTATTTCTTACGAAGTCATGAGCATTTCTTGACGTATCTCGGTCTCATGGAGTAAAGTCCAAGAATTTTGGAAACAGCAAATGTGCAGATGGAAGACGTTTTTCTGTATAAGAATATGTTGTTTGTGTACATTATGCATTATTTTTAATGTAAATGTAAATACGAAAAATACAGTAAAATTAATTTTTAGATTGTTATTATACTCAAATGTTATAGTTCTCATTATATCGTAAATCAGTGTTTACAGATCGAAGTGGCTCAGGGTGTAGCGGGCTAACTTCGCATTCAGGAGGTGATGCTGGGATGGTTTCACGGCCACCACTGCTAAACCGAATTCGTTAACTACGTGAAGTCACGAAAGTTAAGCGAATTGGAACCATCGCGTGTTCCAGGTTGGGTGACCGATCTAACGGCCAATTGTTCTGTACGGGACATATAATGGCTAAATACAAATGAAAATATCAGATTTTTGAAATGAGAATGTACAAAAAACCCATTCTTACAAATTTTGAGAGTTGTAGTGAACTTACATGAATTTGCATGAAAATGCTGTCTACCATCATCGCATTTACATATCTTCACGGCCACATTATAACGAGACACTCAGTTCCAAGTTCATAATGATCGAATTTGGGAATCCAGTATTGGTGAAGTTGAAAAGTGTGCACGTTCTATTGCATTCTTGCAATTGAATCACCCACGCACCAGCTTAAGTGTTAAAATGGCCGTCGGAGAGGAGCGCAGAAAAAGCTGGCTTATCCGCTCAGAGCGCCCGTCCTCTCTTCATTTGTCTCGCGCCTCGCGCTGTCGGCTCTGAGGACGGATCTCTCGCAGATGCAGCGCGACGAGCGACTCGCAGAAGCGCTCCTTTATTGATTGATTGGTTTTTTCGTGTTTTCGGGCGCGTCAACTGCTTTGGTCATTAGGCCCGTAAGTGTTGTGCATGTTTTTTTCTCGCGAGATGGCGGTGATCTTCCCCCACTGTATGTCGAGATCCGGCGCCGACCTACCGTCGGCTAGTGGGGTTTCTCCCTAACCAGGACTCTCCCACCAGCGAGCCACCGCCCCAGCCGGGACAAGCTCTAAGCTCCCGACCGGTCTCCCGGAATATGTGGTAGTGTAGTGCATGTTAGTGTAAGTGTATGTGTGTAAGGGCAGAGGATATGACAAGGAAGAGGAAGGAAAGATCGCGCGCGGTTCGTGGCCTCTTCGATAGGGTACTGCTCCGGCATTCGCCTGGTATTGATCGGAGAAACCACGGAAAACTACCTATCAGAGCAGCCGGCCGCTAGAACTCTCCTCCAGACCGCGACTCAATTCGACCTAACTTAAATAGCTAGTGTCGAAAATCCTGCCGCCGCAGGACTTGAACCTAAGACCTCCCGATCAGAGGCGCTGCAGTGACATCAGTCGATGCACTGAGCTACTGCTCAGGGTTGCTCCTTTATGGAGCGATTTAATTTGCTGATTTGCTGCCAAGGATTTTTCCCAGCGTTGAGCAGAATGAGGCTGCATACAAGCGTGCTCTCGGCAGTTCTCTTAAAGAGAATTTAAACGTCCCGTTTCGCTGCATATAGGACCTTTGCTCACGTTTCTGCACTTCATGAAAGTAAATTGGAACATTTGGTTGGCACTGGTGAAAATATTCTGAAAAATTTCATTTTTTAAATTCCCTCTTTCGTTTATCCTCAACTGTCTTACGTAACTTTAAGAAAAGTCAGAGAAATGATTTGAACACAAAATTGTTGTGTTACAAGAGATCTCAAATCATTGTTTATTTTGTCCATCAATATTAATTTTTGTACCCTAGACAAAGAGGTTAAATTTTGATTTACAGGTTGTTCTACTAGTCACTTCGATTTACTGCGCGTATGGTTACCGACACTTGAGGTACACACCCTGGACCCTAGAGTCAGGAATTGAAGGAGTAAGGATTGTTATTAATTTTTTAAATAATGCAAATATTAATTAATTTAATATAGATAAATAATTTGAAAGAAAAAGTAATCATGCTGAACGAAGGCATATGTATGTTATGATACATGCCACAATTTGGAGACTACTTACATTACTATTTTACTTTCATACGAGTAAAAATAATTATTTAACGTCTCAACCAAATTATTAATTTTAACATGTGTGTTTCCTTCATTTGCAATATTGTAATTTTATAGTAATAAGTTGCTTATATGTCGCGTAATGGAAAATACATTATGAGTATTACGGTGAAGTAATATTTGTATGGCCCAGGTTTAGCACACCAACTTATGAAGAGGAAGCAGATGCTTCCATTCATTGCAGCGGCTTCATGGTCTGAGGAAAGAGAAGGCTTTTTACTCAATGGCCTGGTTGAAAGCACCATTACCTGCTAACACCACTCTCCAGGAAGGTTTGCAGTTCACACACATACCTCCAGTAGAAGCTCTGCTTCAAAGTTTAATGAAATTTCCAGCAACTGCGCATTTAAAATACTTTAAGCAAAGAGGTTTTTCGCTGTCAATTTAAGAATAAATATTAATCAATTCTTACATTTTGAATGATATAAATATAAAATTGTCTAACTGATTTTTATGTAATCAGTCCAAGAATCTCTATTGGCAATAATATATGAAATAAAACTGAAGAACTGGACACAGCTTAATCAATAGGTTTTTACAGTCAAAATTTGTGTTGCATCCATGTAATATAAATTTCACTTTCACAAGTGAAAATGAGGGAATTCAAATACATTCAAAGTACATGTTACATACGAAAGAGAGAAGGCAGTTTTCGATGAGAACTTAATTGCATCTACAATATTTTATTAGGTGATATATTGTCGAAACGAAAATGGTAAGAACTAAATAATGATTGTGAGTAAATCCCTCAAATTGCCCAGGTGATGGAGGAAGCGCACTAATTCCACGTTCTGCGGGCTCTGCGTCCGGAAGCAAGTTATTTTCCGCGGGTGACGCTGAGGAAGTGCTGTCATCTCGACGCGGACGTAGTCCACCTGCTGCGCCGCGCGCTCGGCCCTCGACGTCAGCCGCGTTTGTAAACACGAGCGCGTTGCCGGTCGCGAGTTCTGCGCACGAACATGCCCGTCGCCCCCGCCCGTCTCAATCCTACGGCCGCAGCTTCCCCCTTTTCACATACTTCATAATACGCCTTTGAAACTACCGATTTCTATGCATGACCTGAATTGCTCGCTCAGAGTGTATGACAAACTGTCTAACAATCTTCAGTATGTTCAATATTCGTACAGTATCCAGGCAAAAGAAGTTGTCATTTTTAATGGCTTCAAGGAAGTGTTGTCATATGTAATCCAAACAAATAACAATAAAAATAATGCAACAAATGTGAACCCATTAAAAATACATCCCACGTTATTCAACATTGATGTTTTTTATTATTATGCTTTAAAACGTATTATTATTATTATTATTATTATTATTATTATTATTATTTGAACATAAATAGGTCTACCAACTTATTGTTTTCTTGAATTCTTCAGTATCGAAGGTTTATGGATAAAATTAGATGAAAAATGCAAAGATAATGGGAAATTATCGAAATTATGCATATAGAATTCGAAATCACGTTCATGATTGATAAATAAATAATAATTTTTTTATATGCAGTACATAAGGTTTTAGAGAATTCAGTTGAGAAAATCAGCCTAGTAAATTCTATGTTAATCTCACATTTATGTCACTGATCTTCCGGTAGTCGCATTCCATGTGAAACGTATACAGCAAGTTCATTTGAGCGGAATTTTCCACACTTGTCAATGCAACGGGTTTGGGACTCCTGATAATGAAACCTGCAATTGCACACAGAAATCGCTTAGCAGAGTGTTCCCTTATGCAATCCCTCTCACAATGGTGACCGGATCTAAAATTTTGATCGAGGAGCCAGCTAACAATCTTAAAACAGTACATTGAAAACCAACAAAAGTCACAAAACATCCACTGTACTGATATTAATGAATAATTTTTAATTATAATGGAGTTAGTATTTATAATAAAGTTTTTGAACACTTCTAAACAAAAAGCTTATAAATTGAGCCGATGTATTACAATATATTGAAAAACGGTTCACTATCTATATACCAGTATGATCAAATTAAAATAAGACTTGTATATTGTTGTCACGACTGTACATCTCCTTCAGTCTTTTTTGACGCCTCTTCTATTAGAGATTTGACGGAAACTCCATTCACTTCACTTCAAGTTTTATTGCTTGAGCCTTCCAGTGTTTCATGAATTACTGTTATTTGTTCACGTCATTGCCTTGATGTCCGTCCCATTCTTCAGAGATAACTGCCCTAGACGATGCTAATCTTCTGTAACATGTCCTCTGAAATAAATTTACATCACCCCGTTTATCTTGCCCGCCTATTGATTCGGCCCTTGCAAGTTTCTTGGCACCTCCATCTATGGATCACCTACAATGCAAACCTTCGTGCTCTCTCACATGCGCTGGCCCCAACTGACGTCCTCTTCGCGCTTGCAGTAACGCTATTTTCGAAGCACGCGCCCAGTGATGACGCACATCCGCTCCTATTCCCTTCTTGTCCAGATCCATTCGCCCACGATTTCCCACGTGGCCCTATGTGGAATACGCCCAATCGATAGAAATTCTCATAGCGCTCTATCGGCGATGTCTCAGCGGAAAGAGCATTACCTCCGCAGCATCATTGTCTGGTAGATCCCTGGCTTCGGGTGCCGACAGTGGCGGATTGTTCACACTAGAAAAGGGAACATAGCTGTATACGTCGAATTCAATCCCTGTTCGCACTCTGGAGAATCCTAGGTGCCGACATCTCTGATCGGTAGTTTTCCGTGGTTTCTCTGATCAAAGCGAGACGAATGCCGGAGTGTTTAACAAATGGCGCATGGACTGTGCGCAATCTTTCCTTTTTCATCCGTGATTCCTCCTCTCGCCTTACACATTCACCCATGCGTACGTTTGCATGCACTTCACTGCAACACGTGGCGAAAGCACACAGCTTGCCCTGGCGTGGGTGGTGGCCACGCACGGTAGGTACCTAAAATGGCAAAACCTCTCAGCTGATATTTTGGGCAACGTTGCATGCAACTTCAAAAAATATAATTGAGTTTTCTCGGCTTCAATGTTTCAACTGTCAAAATTTAAGCATTGTCATTTACTCACTACTTCTTTCTTAAAACCATTCTCTCGTCAACGAGGCTTGTTAGACGCCCACCCATTGTCTGAAGCTGGTTTCCCCAAAAAGCCGTTTCACTACGGTTCCCTTATGTATTTTCAGCACATTCCCTTTGCTTCCTAGATACTCCTAATTTTTTCAGAAATAGGTCACGAGAATCACCCAGATTTTTTCTTACGATTACTGATACAGTCATGCAGTTCCGCATAAATGTCGTTTAAAATTTTGTTTAAAGAACTAATTAAATATCTGTGTAAAGTAATGCGTTTACTACCCATGAGAATTTGTATATTTTATTGTTACATTTATAAGACTTTGCATTATTTTTCAGTTCTAAATAACCCTACATATTTTGTCAGGTGCGTCAAGATTCATTTTTTGCTTCCATGCTCAGGAGGCATTAAATAATTGCAGGGAAAATTAGTGCAAAAGAGAATAAACATCTCAAAGCCCATTTATATTAGGGCAAGAATTTAATATCGGAGATGTTGGTATTGTTTGAATTTCCCTTTAAGAGAATAAACAATTTCTGTAAATAAAATGAAACGAAATCGAGTCAGTATGTCGTCTTAAAACACGTGACATGCCATTATTACAGATTATTACTTCTATCAGTCGAGTATCTCGTGACAATTGAGAATTTTTTCTTACAACACAATACACAAAACACACTCAAGCAAAATTGAGCGAAATTATTCGAAGACTAGTACAGCTGCTTTTCTTGAGAATTTCAAAGTTGGGGAGTTTCCAACAACATCTCTTTCATAGTAGTCTCGACACATAATCGCGCAGACTGTGCAGCGTATGTAATGGTGGGACATACTGAACAAGTTCTGCCAATTCCCATTCCCTCGTAGAAATGTTGGCGTCGCTCGTCGAGCGAAGCGACGATATTTCAGCGTCGCCAGTGCCTCGGCGCCCTCGCGGCCCCGCCCACCTCTTTCCTCACTCGCGAGCGAAGTGCTTGGGAATATTTTTCATCTTAGCGCCCTCGTGCGTTATACGATATTCACAATGGCATTGATATTTATGACTTTAAAGTATACTCGCGAAGCATAATTTCGCGGTTAGTATATTGAAATTCGCTTGATTTATTTTAAAATTCCCATTACTTCAATAGTATTTATAAGATATATAACTTAATTATACTTTCACCCACAAAAACTCTCACAATTTCTTGATTAAAATTTATCTATCATAATACATTAATGTTTTATCATTAATAAATGAATATAATTTCAAAACGTTTTCAAAATTAAATTTACTAATTTCAGATCATTCTTTTGCTTCTTTATTTTTGTATCGTTTCTGAATTTCCATTTATTAATACGTCCATTTTATTGCTATAATCATTTCATTTTCTTCTTCTGTTCATAAACTCTGTAGTAAATTATGTTCACATATATACTTTAAATAGAATATTTGCGAGCAATTTGTCATTTTCTGGTGAATTGTCGAAAATTGTACTTAGTTTTTCTATCGCTAACATGAAACATTTCTTAGGTTTACGCGCACCAGATTGTCGTCTCTAGTGGTGTCTAAATTTTATTTCATTTAGCTTCTAGCCCTTACTACCTCATGTCACAATCAGCTACCAAATCTAATCGAAAACCATTCTAACACTGCTATCGCAAACCTGAGTCATAACTTCAGAAACCGAAATCGTTGGAAGCGTTTTTCAACAGAGCACCTTGCTGTGATACGAGGTAGGCAACTCTGCCCTCTCACTAGCAGAAGGAGCTTCGTTGCGGGGAAGGTCACGTCGCACAGCAATTTTTTATTTTATTTCTAGTATTAAAATAAATCTCAATAACTCCTCAAATTCGGATTGAAGAATGAATTTGCAATCTCAATCAAGATCTGCATTTGTTGGAGACAACATATCTTGAGAAATAATTGAAATTTTCATCTTACAGAACTTCGGGGCAATATTTGTTTTAATTAGAAAGATGTGAAGTAGTATATCATTGATTTAGCGAAGAAAACGTAAGGGTAATTAAACTGACGTAACCTCTTATCTAATTCCAGGAACTTTTTAAACTAGAAAGAGCTGGAGTAGCCAGGGATTCAAAATGTTGTAAACAAAGTGCCCGGTAAATAAATGGACTAAACTATTCACAGAAAAATATACGTTTCTCTAACAGTTATGGAATAGGTTGGTTATCAGAAACAATAATGAATTCATTTAAGAATATTTTGTCTTCTTTATCATCATCATCATCATCATCATCATCATTATTATTATTATTATTATTATTATTACAGTAAACCCTTGTTAGCACGAATTCGCTTCACACCAATTTCGCCGTAACACAAACAAAACTTCAGTCCCGGCAAGGGATTATGATTATACTGACATAGATTATACTCGCATAACACGAATTATTATAACACGAACTCCGATTATTTCCGTCCCTTGTAATTCGTGTTAATGAAGGTTTACTGTATTATTATTATTATTATTATTATTATTATTATTATTATTATTATTATTATTATTATTAAGATATCGAGATAAATGAAAAAACATGCATTCTTTAAACCAAGTGTCAAACGTGTAACTCATATTCAAAGGGAGAAACAAAGTAGATCTTTATATTCGTAGATGGAACTATCAATAATAAATAGTGGTGCTGCCATATCACATACTTCCTTGTATTGATTTTAAATGTTCCACAATATTATACGACTACATAAATGAGCAAAAATGTTTTCAACCAGCAACACTTTATTCTGCTTAAAGACCCGATCTCAGTTCCTCAGAGTTAACTTGCTGGCAATCATACCACTACCACCAAACGTTCCATATCGATCAAACTCTGGCAGAGGCATAAAAAGGTAAATGCCTGGTTCAGCCAAATAAGCTTATTAATAATCAAAGTATACGTTAGAAACTCCTAAATCCTCCAGTCCGTTCAGATCGATCAGGAAATATCAATTTTGGAGAAAATCTGCTGAACAGATTATTAGCTACAGTTGTTTTGCCCTGGATGGTTAATTCAAGTATCGACCTACTGTCGGCTAGCGAGATTTTCCCCCACCAGGTACCTCCCATTAGAGGGGAATTGTGTAAGAATCAGAGGGCAAGCTGTAGACTCCCGACCGGTCTCCCGGCATGTGTGGTAGTGTGGTGCATGCAAGTATGTGTAAGTAAAGGGCAGCATAAGACAAGGAATGGGGAAAAAAGATCGCACGTGGTCCGTTTGGTACGGTACTGTCCCTACATTCGCCTGGTGTTGATCAGAGAAATCACCGAAAGCTTCCGATCGCAGTAGCCGGTCGATAGAACTCTATTCCACCCACCAACAGGACTCGATCTAACTATTCGCGTAATGTCGAAAATACTGCCATTGTCATGACTCGAACCTAGCATCTTCCGGTCAGTGGCACTACAATAGCATGAGTTGATACACTGAGCCCCCCTCCCCCGGCCAGCCGTTAAGGATATGTAAGTCGGGCCCATGGGCACTGGTTGTATTGTATTTAAATTTAATGTTGATATGTTCATTATTTTACTTAAATCGGTTCATACACATGCACAGAAAGACAACAATTGGTTTGATTATACATACGTTTTACAAATCCAATAAGAGATGTGAAAAATTGTTTAAAAGTTGAAAATTCGAAAATCACATACGCACACTTCCAGTTTATTTATCTTAATGAATGGTATTTTTCAATAGAATACCTTCAAATGGTTTTCAATAAAGTTTCTGGAATTCGCAATGATTTTCTGTGCCAACAAAGAATTGGGACAAATAATAATCCTCGACCAAGGTTCGAGCCAGCAAACCTTTGTTCTGAAGAGCTGAGTTCGTACACCCCCCCCTCAGCCATCTCTGTGACGCTTTTACATGTGCACGATGTAAAAGTGAACTGGGCCTTCAATTCTAGCATTTGGCAGCCATAAAATTGAGAAAATGTGAAAAAATATCCTTTGGGCGACCGATGGCAGGTGGCAAAGGAATAAGGCATAACCCACAAGCTAGTCCAGACGAAAGAGTTTAGAAAACTAGCAAATGTGAGAAATTCTGCGTCATTCAATAGCACTACCAGTTTTTATTTACTTATTTACCTACGCTGTTAAAACGAGGAGAAACTTTAATGAAAATATTTCGATGGGGTTTTAAGAAAATAATATTTTTAGAAATTGCATCAATTTCAAACACGAATTAAACGAAACCAGCTCTTCTTTTTCAAAAAACTGTACATGAACTTTTTTAATGAACTGCTTTTTTACTACAGACTTTGTTTTAAGCAAAAATCGATACCTCCACCTTTTGAAATGTTTACGTTTTTGGGCATTTGCCAAAATACGGAGCAATAGCCGAAATTGGAACTAGCACCAACTTTTTTATCTCCCGTAAGAAAAAATTTGGAACGGTTTTTGATATTTTTTTTAGAAATTGCATACATTTCAGAAAATAATTAAGCGCGATCAGCTCGTTTTCGCAAAAATTGTACATGACATTTCTAAAAGAGCTAACTTTTACAACATACTTCGTTTAATGCAAAAATCGCCATCTCCAATTTTGTAATTTTCAAATGGGAATTTCCAAACAAGGAACAATAGCCGAAAGTGGAATTAGCTCCATACTTTTTGCCGTCCCTTATTACATATGAGAAGCAAATTTAATGTAATGATTTACGACTAGTGAACAAATCAACGGTATTCGGTAATTAAAGTTTTTTTTCATTAGGATAATAAAATGTATACCCAAGAAACAGATGGCGGCAGTATCGCGCACGAACAGTTCTTTTAAATTAATTAAATGCGCGAAAGAGAAGCAAACCGAACATAAACAATTATTAAAGTGCAATTTTAGGAATCATTTGAAAGAAAAATCGTCAAAATCGAGCCAGGGGTTCAGTTAATTTGTGAAATATTCGTAATCATACAGTTTCGCTCGATGAAGTAAACATGGACGTCATTATTGGCAAGCAAAAGTCAAGACAAATATCGTTTTTTGTAAATATAAAATGAACGCCTGAAAGGATCAGGCCGAGACTTGGTAAAAGTACTAAGGGAAAATAGGGGAATGTTTTGGAACTAATTCTGATTTTGGAGGACGCCGGGAATTCGAATTGAATATTTAACATTAATTATTTTAATATAAAGATTATGGAAAAACAAGTGACACGGGGTGATGATTATTGATAGATCAAAAGTCCAAAATAAAATTATTCCAGAGTTTCTGTAGGTCAGGAAAATATGTAGGAAAATTCAATATCGCGTGTGGATAGTTTATTTAAAACATTGTTCTGAATCAAAAATCAATAATTCTTAAATCTTAATTTTTGAAAAATTAGACCAAAGCATTCAATGTGTGTAAAGTAAAAGAAGGCGTTCATAAGTGTGTTTAGAAATCAATGTAAATGTGTTCTGAGGAGTGTAAGTAGTATACAAGGATTTGTTTGAAACGTCTTTTTTTGTCAAATGTTATAAAGAATATGGGACTTTGCTGGCAGATTGCTAGTTATCCACAAACCTGTGAATTAGTTGTAAGACTGTTTTTTTTCAGGGTGTTTATTCTTTTCAATGTGTATGTGTTTATTCATTTATGTATTTAATGTACGTGCGGGACTGGAGATTATAGTATTCTGTTAAAAGTTATTCAAATTTGAGTGATTTCGTGAACATCCGAGTGGAGAGTATCCATGATCCTGATCCCTGTTTTTTATATAATCAACTGTCGTCCGACTGAGCTGGCATTTCACCAGGTGAATAACCTCACCTTCCCCCTGAGAAACGACTGTTAAGGTTAACGAGACGGTTAAGTAAAACGAGAAAGTTAAAAGTATATTAACCTAGTTTACTCACGAACAACGAATTTCTATCCCACGTAAATATTCCGTGGAAACAAAACATAATTGAAACATGTTTGACCAAATAGTAGACGATTCCGCAATATATTAAAATGAGGAATATTTCGTTTTAGTCATTGAAACGAAATATTTTTTGGCTAAAATTGTTTTGATTATTTCTTGGTTTATTATATTCCTGTATTTAAATCGGGGTTCTTATTTCGAATAATTTCTTATCACTCGAAAACTTTATTACGTTAGAAGCTTTAAATGTTCTCATTTTACTGTCGTTTGATACAAATGAGTCATTTAAGTTAACTACTATTTTTCCGCCTTGACTTTCTTCGTTGCACGATATTTGATCATGATAAAGAATGAATAAAATCGTCCTAATATGCCATATTGAATAACAGTACAACAACATTGATTGCGTGATGTTGAATATTAGCTTCCATTGTTGATTATAATTTTGTGTAGAATCAAAAGAGGAAATTCAATTAGTCCCGTATCTATAAGCAAAACGTACGATTTGAATATTCCTCTCGTATTCTTCTCTCTTAACTTTTCCAGGAAATGCATTTCAAATTTTCTGATTTCTTCGATTGTTTGTGTACCAATGAAATGTGCTTAACAGAGCTTTAACAGAAATTGTTAAATCCACTTTTTTTTAAATAATGCAATTTTTATTAATATTTTTGCATACAAAGGATAAGTTAAAAATTAATAAAATTTTCAGTTACATTATTTCTTCTTAAATTAGCATCTAGGAACGTAGTACAGCCGCAGAGAACATTCATACTCATCGAAAAACAATACACTGTCTTTTTATGCACAATATGATAATTTTCTAAAACTTTGGTTTTCAAATTTGCAATAAAAACTTCAAATTAGGAATGCTATCTATTGCACACCATGCTATAAACGTGAGCTCTTATCTGTGTTTCATCTCAGCCCTTCTTTCATTAGATTTTCGTTTAGGCGGAAGTTCTTTTGTTAGGTAGGACGTCTGACTTACGAAAATTGAGGGGAATTCATAATCAGCCAATCAAGGTTGTTTTCTGGGCTCAACTAGCCACGATTCATTATTACCTTTCACGCGATGAACCACGATGTCATGCTTCTTTGAAAAATGCTTTATACCGTATACACAGCTGAAGTTTGTCACAATATAAAGAAAGAATGAACTGATAAATAATAAATGATGAAAAAAATATGAATCCCAGACACCCAGGGTTTTCCCTTTTGAGATCTGTTGAAAAACCACACGTATTAATCTTTGATACCACCGTGATATTTTCTTTTGCAGCTGGTTCACTACAACTTGGAAGCATTAACGAAAAGTAATGTTAAATACTATTTTATCAATCACGCATAAACACTCAATAAAACTAAGCACTAATAAATTAATAACAAATTTTATTCAACATAAACGTCCAGAAACATCAAAACACAAACTATGCAACGTATGTTAAACACCCGGTAATATTTAATTCGTCCCGATCCGAACGTTGACGTCGCTTGTGCATCGCGATGTTAGATGCAATCCCTAGATTGTCTTGTGTACGGTTTTCTCTACCGTCATCCCTTGAGTCAGCTAATATCACGGAAGAAGTTCCGAAAAAGCTCCTTATCTTTGAGAAAGTTCTCCAAGACTGCGATTCGTGTTGCGATTGGGGATTCCAGAAAGGTTCCGGAAACAAAACAAACCAACTCATGTGTACGTTGACGACAGAATTGCTATCACATGGTTTAAAGATAAGAAAGTTATTCTACAAAATATCCTGCTCCGAAGTTTTGATACGAAACAAGAAACATTCTTTTGGAAATATGTGTCTTTCTGTCTGGTTCGTATTGAATTGAGTGAAGAAATTTGGGAAGAATGGTCCCCAAGAAATTCCATCCAACTTCAGCTACAATATCAGAAGGAATATTCTGTCATTAATTTTTTTCTCTTCATTAAATTCAAACAATATAAAACAGCGTAACCGGTACCAATAATACGAGAATGTATGTGCTATTTCAGCAACAATAGCTTGATTGCAAATGAGTGAAGTAAAATGGTCAATGTTTGTTAGTTGAGATTCTTTTAACTTAAACTGATCTTTGTAAGTTGAAAAAATATAAGCGTTACACCAATAATTCTGATTAGATGAAAATTCTCTTTTTCATTTTTCTCGTTACTCTGTATTTTAAATACCTATGGCATTGAAAAACCTTAAACAAGTTTTAATAATAATAATAATATTAATAATAATAAATAATAATAATAATAATAATAATAATAATAATAATGAAGCATTCTAAACGTAGTAATAAGCATTGCGAAGAAAACTATGTAAGACTCGCAGAATAACACAGTCACTATACTTCTGATGCTATTTAACATGACCGGTGAGGTAAAAAAATTAAATAAATCGTGACGAGACACATCGCTCCTTAGACAATATTTAAAAAGAATGGAGAAGGTGCAGATCAATAAAGGTTAATCATTTATGTGACTCCAAAAGGGAAGAATGAAGCCAGAATCGGAAGCCATTGTAATAGCTGCCCAAGATCAGGCTTTGAGAACACGACATTATGATAAAGCGGTTTTCAAAATTTCCCAAGACTATAAATGCCGCATTTGCCAGGCGCAAGTAGAAGCCATTGATCATATCGTCTCAGATTGATCAATTCTAGCAAAGACCGAACACATGAAGAGACTCGATAAGGTGTGTAGTTGCCTCCACAGGCAGATCTGTATCGCCTTCGAAGTTCCAAACACATGCCTCAAGTGATACACTCACCAAAACCGTAACGTCTGTTTGGCCTGTGTACAACATTCTAAGACAAACAAATTCAAGCTACATTTTCGACAAACAAATTCAAGCTACATACAATACATTCAAGCTACATACAACCAATTCAAGCTACATTCACGATACATGACGGACCGGATATTGTTACCCGGGATTTGGAGAAAAAAAATGTGACTACTTTTAGATATTCCTGGGCGGTGGGATCAACATGTGTTACCTAAGGAGGCAGAGAAACGTCTTAAATAAAAGAGTTTGGAAATTGAGATCCGAATATAAAAGCACAGGTCGTCCCGATAGTTATCGGAGCACTGAAAAGTGTTCCGCAAAATTTGCCTAGGCACTTAGCTAAACTTCCAGGAACTGGGGAATGCAAGACTGGAACATTCAAAGAACTGAAAAGTGCAAGACATGCCTTTATTGGGATTAGCACTCATTTTGCGCAAAGTATTGCAGACACCGATAGCCCGTAGATCTACTCTTTAAGAAGAGGGTTGCAACCCGAAGTAGAGTTTATTACATGCAACCGACTCATAACCTCTTTAGTCGTGATGTAGAGGATTATTAGTATTATTCTTAATATTATTATTATTATTGTTAATATTATTGTTATTATTATTATTAAAAACAATACTTTGTTAGATAACAACAAATCTTATGTAAGGTGAAACTTGTATTTTAAGCATTTTTGTGCAAAATGCTAATATTTAAACTTGTTTCGTTTTAAAAGAATCAGGTTTTGTTGTAAACTTCCAACAATGGTTTCCAAATTCTGTTCCGTATGATCCAATCCGGAGCGCTCTCCGTCCCCCCGTGGCAGGGAGGTCTGTGTACTTCCTCGGCGGCGCGGCGCGGCGTGGCATTATAACCCGCGCGGCCCTCGCTTTGCGCCACATTGGGGACAGACGGAGCGCGACCAACGACACCGCAAAGCGCAAGTGACATTTGCGGCGGCCGCCGCTGCCAGCGCCACCGCCCCCACCTAGATGCCACGCCCCCTCCAGCCCCAGCGGAAACGGAGGACGGGTGGGGTGGTTGTGGGCAGGTTGCTCCACCCCGCTTTGTAGCCGGTGCTTCAATGGAAGGTTTCGCAGATTTGATTGAATTGGCCGTAAAGTGTGTGATTGAGAATTTCCGGGAAATATGTCGCTTTGATGTGTGCAGTGCGGGTGCTGTGTTCATTTTGTAGGCCTTCGGTCAGAGACTGAATATTGGTATTTGCTGAGGGCAATTTGTATGTGGGAAGTGAGCATATGGAAGTGCTGAACAATCAGTGAAAGTTTGAACTTTGATTGTTTTTGTGTGTTATTTGGTGTGGTATTTGTTCGCAAATATGATGCAGTTAACTCTGTCTTTAATAAATGCATATTATATTTCAATATGTGAACTTGTGCATTGCGATATCACTATCACAAATCAACTGAGATTAATTGATGTCGCAATAATGTATTTCCATCCTCGAAATTCGTATTCAACTTCTTACTTACGTAGCCATTCAACTGATTAAGCCAATTTGAATTATTTGAGGAACACTATTCTATTGTTGCCCGAGTGTAAATGAACCTGTCGTTGCTATACCCTCAATGCGTTTTGGCATGTCGTTGGGCGAGTATTTAATTTTATTATATTCTTAAGACCCTGAAAACGCAATACGTGCAGACGACTGAAGTGCAATAAAATGAGGAAAAAGTGTTGCACAGAAAATGTAAATGATTACCGACCGGTATTTCTTCAAAATATTGATAGTTTCAATCGATTTTAAACTTCTCTTGGTATTAAAACCTAATAAAAAACAACAGTAATTGCGGTGGCTTATCTGATGCACAGTGAATCATATCACATGGTTTGCCATTCTTACTTTAAATCTAAAAAAAATAAACAAGTCGATTTGATACAATTCTACTTTTATGATTTCACAGTGCTTATGACTTCCTTTAGTGTCGATATAGGGCATGAGTTGAGGCAAAATGTGTGGGATGAAGTCGATCAGTAGTTTATCGGAGGGAGAGATATCTCGTGTGTTACAATGAAGTGCATAATCATGTATAAAAAGTATCTTCTCTGGGATGAGTATGTTCTGAATTTTGTTTATGGTCAGTTAAGAAACTTTAAAAGTTTTCCTATCTTTATAGAAATAGTCTTATATATTTGTGCTACACATTGTTTTTTAATTTGCAGGAACTACTTGAAAACCTGAAGGGGAATATTAGCTGAAGCCTTTTAGGTGCATTTTGATAAAAGGGGAGTAAAGGTGGGTAGAGAGCATCATCGACCGCTGATAGCAAAAAGCTGTGTCTATCAGCAGTGGACCTTCTTGCTCTGAACACTATTTCAGGTGTTTTTAGAAGCAAAAACTCTTTCATAGTTTTTATAAATTGTGCATATGAATATTCTACCTATTACTCTTTCTAGTAGACTTGTGATACCAGTTGAGAACGTTTCTTCTTTAATTGTTCAATCGTGTGCTCATGCGCTTTCTGACTGTCCACCTCCTCTATAAGTCACATACTCTTTTAACTGATTTTGATGAAAAAAAAAAATATAAAAATTCATAAGTTCATTGCCATTTAGAAACAAATAAAAATCGGTACGTAATGCGTACCGGAAGTGCGCCGTAATAACGATACGCACTTATTTTAAAAATTAGTGCACCACTTGAGTAAAAACAAGTCAGGCGCTCAGACCATTTACTGATCACGTGACTTGTGACACTGTTAATCAAGACGTGGTTTAGGTGATATAGTCTGAATGAAACACACGTATTTCAAACACTTGTATCATTCGCAAGTTGAAGGAAGTTCATGTTAATGACTGTTACATAACAGATGGTTTCGGACTCAGATCTTCATGAGATCAAATATTTGCAGTTTGTTCATTCACCAAAGTTGACATATCGTTTGCTATTTTCTTCAGTTTAGCCTACAATTAATGTGTGATTCAGTCTAGTTGATTCATTTTCACCCTCTCTGTCAATTGGACAATACATTCATGTGACGCCATACGTGTAACATTGCCCCTGATAGGTAGGCAACCCATCATGCGTTCGTGTTCGGCGAAAGCTTATGACTGCGAATCTCTTCTGTTCTGAACACAAGTGCTTGACAAGATACCTAACACTCAAGGGCAAATGTCATATGTGTACCTTAGTTAAATGATACTTCTTACATGTTCATTCACAAAAAGTGATAATCTTCGACATCCTTATATGTCTTAGTAAGATTTATTTAGAGAAACTCTGAATGTGGAATGAACTCGTTCATGTGTGCCGATATTAAACCTGGAAAATTAAAAAAAATTACTTATTATGATAATGAAAGTAACGTTTATAATTATATATATATATATATATATATATGCCGGTACGCATTACGTGCAGTTTCTTGACTTCTTATATAAATAAAATTGTAAATCTGTGACGTTATCTGAGATACTAATTTGCACTGCATAATGTAATCTAATTTAATTCTGATTTTGTATTTCAAGGAGAGCAAGAGTACGGCATTATATGTTACATAAATTGCACAGTAAAACTGATACTTCTCAATTTGATCGAATTATCGTATCTTTTGATAGAAGATACTTTTAGTCTGAAGCATAATATGGCTCTCAGGTCTTTCACGTTGGAGGCAGGGCAGCTCAAGAAGATTGAGATATCTGTCATGGTGTTGGGAACGAAGTGCGTTAGCAGCAATGAACACATGCACATTTAAGAGAAAAAACAAATTTAACAGTCTTAATAAAGATAAAGATAAGATAAAGATAAGAATTTAGAATGAGTTTTCTCGGAAATATATTACCTGCATTACAGTTAACCAGTATCCTTACGCTAAATTACGAAATGACAGAAGCACGGCCTCGCAAATTATACAATTCGAAATCATAGAACCGTTTTTTAGTGATTAATCAAAGGTCTTTCTTTGCTTCTATGCTCTATTTACTCAAAACTAAATAACCATTGCTCGGTTTAAAGAGACAACGCCACCCAGCTGTTTGAAAAAGCTCGTCCTTCGTAGGTCAGACTCGCAGCTGCGAGCGGGAGGGGTCGCCGGACGACGAGCAGACGGCCGGCACCCCTCGGTGGATAACCCGGCGCGCCGAGTCTCCTGCGACGTCCTTCACAGGTCAGCAACAGCCGTCGGGTTCCATTCACCACACTTATTTCGACAAATTACGCACTCGCCGCGAGCCAGTCTTTCATGAGTGGCAGAGGTTACGACAGGTCTCCAAAACTTCCAAAACATCAGTTAATGCGACAGAAATTTTGTTACAAATTCCAATAACGAATTATACGAAATAAACTAATAGGAACATAAATCTTCCACGCGGTCGAGCTTTACTTACGGTCGAGCTTTACGCTCTACCTCCGAGCAAGTAAGTCCGTAAGTATCAAAAAATCGGCCAGGCACTCCACAGCAGCCCGACCTAGCTCGACCGAGTAAGTCCGTAAGTGTTAACAAAACTCGCTCAAATACTCCACAGCAGGCAAACGACCTAACTCTGAGTGAGTAAGTCCTGAAGAGTTTTAAATTAAAATTTTGTGAATAACTAGCTGTTAAATTGTTTTACAAGATGGCATATTCGTTTTTGTGGTAACCGATTGTGGTGTGCCAGATGAATATTCCGCCGGCTCACACTTAATTACTAGCAAGTTTGAAGAACAAAAATTCAACTTTTTCGTAAGTAACTAATTAGCAATTAAATAGTTATAAATGGTGCCATATGTGTTTTTGTGGCAACCGAATGCTGTAGCGTCAGCGGAAGAGAAGTAAAACTAGTGGTGCTACAGAATGACACTGACCTTTTTGTAGTAAATATTTCTAATTTTTTGGTATGGTCTGGTACTGTACAGTCCTGCCGCTCCTTCTAACCTGCTGCCATCTATCGTCGTCCAAAGAACATTTTTTTGACATTTTCTCGGTTTCCTGGTTTTCAAATAGAAGAACTGAAATATTATCTAAAGAATATTAAAAAAGGCAAAAATCTCACCCTAAATAGCAATCTTTATGGAAAAAGTTTGAGGCGTTTTTAAGAGAATGACATTAAGCGTTACTGTAAATACAAAATTTGAAGCTCTTTTTCACAGGAATCTATTGAGTTTGCGAAATACTTCATTTGAACTGATTTGAAGAAAAGGCTCTCACAAATTCAATTATGATGTAATCTCACAAATGGATGTAAATGTGCATCTTAACGGCGTGAGAGGCGTTTAAAAAAATTACATTTGTTTAATTTTTGAAAAAAACAAAAGATTACACCAAAATAAACTTTATGTCATATTAAACAGTGCAATTAGCACTATCCATTAGACAAGTTTATAGAAAAAATTTGGAGCCGTTTTTGTGAAAATGGCGTTTGGGCGTTTCCGAAAATGCCGAATTTGGAGCTCATTTTAAAAGAAAACTTGAATTTTCGAGAAACTTTATATGATATTATTTAAAGCATGTACTCATAAATATAATATGTTAACAAATTGCCTCTAATGTAAATATTACCGACGAGATAGACAAGTCAAATACATTACATTTTTTGTAATTTTTGAACAAACAAATGAATATAGCAGTATTGTATTTATGTCATCGGATAGGGTACATTTGGATCTATCCATCCAAAAAGGTAAAGAAAATATGTGGAGCCCTTTTTAACAAAATCTTGTTCTTGTTATTTTTTAAAATTGCAAATATTGCACTATTGCATGAAGACTACTAACATTTTCAAAAAACTGTAAATGAGCTTAATTAAAGAACTATATACGGACTACAAATTTCATATGAAGGAAAAATCTGTCTTCAATTTTGTAGTTATAGGAAGACGGTGAAAAAATTTAACTTTGCAATTTTCGAAAATTTAGATTTAACAGTGTAAATAGGGCCTATGCCACCTTTATGGTGTGTTTTACTTTATTCTTATAAGAAATTTAAAGAAAAAATTTAGAGCCTTTCGAGAAAATTTTGAAATATTTCAATATTCATATGAAGTTTTAAAGAATGTTTCAATTTGTGTGTGTGTGGAAAAGATCGTCTGTGTTGTTTAGGCCCTAGAAGTGTTCAGAGATGGACGGACGTTTTGAGAAAAACAGTTTTTTGGGAGTCGGGGACACCAAAACGTGTACTTCCGTTGAAATCTCGAAATCCATTTTCCGCAGCATTACATAACTTTCTCTGTACTGTGTATATTACTCCATATATACGTACGTATACCAAGAAGTAAAAATACTCAGTGTTCAGAGCTGACGAAAACTTTGGTATAATTTTAACTGGGCTGCAGAATCATTGGAATGGAAAGATATACTGTTTTATTTATTTTAATGTCCATTGTTATTTTCAGACAAATAGATCAACAGCTTGTACTGCCAGTGCATTTAAGTGACGAGCATTTACACCAATTAAATACATTTCTGAAATTACTTTTTCGCGGGCTGGGACGCGGGCGGGGACGCGTGCGGGGACGCGAGCGGGGACGCGTGCGGGGACGCGTGCGGGGACGCGTGCGGGGACGCGTGCGGGGACGCGTGCGGGGACGCGGGCGGGGACGCGGGCGGGGACGCGTGCGGGGACGCGTGCGGGGACGCGTGCGGGGACGCGTGCGGGGACGCGTGCGGGGACGCGTGCGGGGACGCGGGCGGGGACGCGGGCGGCGACGCGAGCGGGGACGCGAGCGGGGACGCGAGCGGGGACGCGAGCGGGGACGCGAGCGGGGACGCGAGCGGGGACGCGAGCGGGGACGCGGGCGGGGACGCGTGCGGGGACGCGTGCGGGGACGCGAGCGGGGACGCGAACGGGGACGCGGGCGGGGACGCGGCGGGGACGCGTGCGGGGACGCGTGCGGGGACGCGTGCGGGGACGCGTGCGGGGACGCGTGCGGGGACGCGTGCGGGGACGCGTGCGGGGACGCGTGCGGGGACGCGTGCGGGGACGCGTGCGGGGACGCGTGCGGGGACGCGTGCGGGGACGCGGGCGGGGACGCGTGCGGGGACGCGGGCGGGGACGCGGCGGGGACGCGTGCGGGGACGCGGCGGGGACGCGTGCGGGACGCGTGCGGGGACGCGTGCGGGGACGCGTGCGGGGACGCGGCGGGGACGCGTGCGCGCGTGCGGGGACGCGTGCGGGGACGCAGGCGGGGACGCGTGCGGGACGCGTGCGAGGACGCGTGCGGGACGCGTGCGGGGACGCGTGCGGGGACGCGTGCAGGGGACGCAGGCGGGACGCGTGCGGGACGCAGGCGGGACGCGGCGGGGACGCGGCGGGACGCGGCGGGACGCGTGCGGGGACGCGACGGGGACGCGCGGGGACGCGTGCGGGGACGCGTGCGGGGATGCGGGCGGGGACGCAGGCAAGAATGCCAGCGGGGTGGGGCTGGGCGGGGCGGGGGGGGGAGGCGCCGGCAGTGGCAGCGGGGGCGTCGGCGGACTGCATTAGCCGCGTGTTGACTCTGATAGAGCCGCGCGCCTTATCTGCGCCATCGACGGCGCGGCGCATAGCGTGTACATAGCCGTCTTGTCCCCCGCCTTCACCTGTCGCTCTGACACTTCCGCTGTGGGCGCGTGAGTTGTCGTAACATTAGAAGCTGACTCCTCTGGCACTAAACTACATCTTGCCTCTATTTGCAATGGCTGGCCATGAATATATGCGTCAGATAAATATGACTTCTGCTTATTAAATACTTGCAAAACGCATGATTCGTTTCAGTATATCTCTTCCATTCTGGGTGTCAGTCGTTGTCCGAAAAATATTTACTGTTCTCTATTATTTTTTAAATATGTTTAGTGTAGTTTGTGCTTATATATTTTATTATATTGGCGACCAATCTCATGCAAAATTTTAAAGACCTTTATTATGTTTGTGATATTTAAATATTTTGATGAAATGTTAAAACGAATGAAAACGCAGAATGTCAGTATCAAAGACATATTAAAATATTATTTGAAAGAAAAATGAATTTTAAAAACTGTTGCAGAAACTTTAAACAATGTATGTATTACCAGAACTATACTTACGTTCAACTAAGTGTTAACCCATCGAAGAACAATGCAATAGTTGTTAAAGATATAGAATGATTAATGATAAATTGTTTTAAGATTTGTACCGTATTTAAAACAATTTATTTTTTCAGCATATCATTTATTGAATTATTTATCATTTATTATTATTTTTTCCAAACCGCATGGTCGAATCATAGTACTTCTGAATCGCCTCTCGATGGTAAATTAATAGTTTATTAGTCTTCGCCAGATCCCTCTTGTGTTTGTGACCGATAGGCTGTTTTCCGCAATGCCAATACAAGCATGCACTCAACTGGCACTCAAATGAAGCCAATACCGCAGTTTTATCGTTAACTTTGCGTTCCCTTATCGAAAATCGTTTCAAGAGTAAACTGCTTTGACCACTGGAAAGAGCTTCTGAAGAGTTTTGATATTGCTTGAATAGTTAATACACTTCTGAACGTTGCTTTAGATTTTTGTGACGAGGATTCGATTTTATTTACAAAGGAAATGCTGTATGAAGGAAGTGTCGGGTAAATGTCTTCTTTTCCTCACATATTTATTTAAGGAATTAATTATTAATATCGTTTATTAAAACCGTTTAGAACTCATTGGGTAGATTGGTTTTCAAAATTTCTAGGTTTGACGAAAAAAGGTCTCGAAAGCAGACGTTGAGAGATGAATGGTTTTTTTTAATCGTTTAGCTCGTATCCTAATGAGGTGTTATCAAAAATAGATTGAGAAAGTGATACTTCTACATTGCGCCATTTTTCCTTGCGGCATCGATGCTATTAATAAAATTCCATTATAATTTACATGGAGCTTCGTTCATGTTTCCCAGTTGACGGGTTTTTATTACTTCGTTTACAAATTTCAGGGTTCAGCATGTTTCTCCTCCGAGGAATGACGTTCTGCTGAATGGAGTGTGGAGGTCACCAGATCTAGGAGACTGCCGGTCGCTGGAATTGAAAGTGCCCCTTCTAAATCGGGAAGGTCGGGGCAGATCGCTGGGTAAAATTAGACAATGCGATTGGCCGCCTGTGCATTCAGAGGCTCGGATGTGGCAGCCGGGCCGAGGGTGGAGGAAGAAAGACGATCAGAACTAGAAGAAAATAATAACAAATCTTGGTGCATGATGTATCAGTAATTTTTATACAACTTTATATAATGTATGTATTCCAAGATCAGCACCAAATTTCATTACAGTCATAATTTAATTTAGGAATATTTTACCATTAACTTTTTTCTTTCTGTCTGAGGAAATTTCATGAATCAGCTCTTTAATGTGTGGTATATGTTGAAGAAATGTTAATTCTTTTGGAAATGTATTATAATATTTTCTTTTAAATCAATGTATTCGATTTTTTAGGATAATTTTGCGAGAATGGAGGTTTCTGTTGTTTTTTTTAATTTGGGCCTAATTCAGCTTGTGTTAAATGTAGTTGTTCTGCGTAAGTGAAAGTATGCGGATAATTGTAAATTAGTTTTACATATAAAACGATAATCCTATTTTTTATTGTAGTCTTGTAGGTACATATCATTTTGTTTCTCGTGTATTTGTTTGGTGGAGATATATCAAGAGATATTTAAAATATCCAAAGAGATTTATTTTGAATGATTTAGAGTTGTTGATTTTTATACTGGATTTCTCACTCCACCCCAGACAAGGCGGGTAACACAGACGTTAAATTGGATTTTTTAAGTTCTATTTTCTAACCAAACTATGAAGTATGAAAATTAATAGATGATAAATATTTATTAAAATATTTTGTCACTCATTTTTCAGACTTTCCACAAATTAGATGAAGGTTTGTACATATAGAATTGTATAAAAAAATCTCGACGCCTGAATTCAAAATTTTATTCTCGATATTACCTTGCGTTGACAAACAAGCATATCAAGTGTAATATATGGATAAAGAAATCAAATCAAATGAAACATTCTAAACTTGAGAAGCTTGCAATTTTTGTAAATATTAAAAATTATTTAATACGGGTCGTTTAAGTTAAAAACATTTATTTTCTTAATTACTCAATGTTCAACGTTCAAAATCTGATAATTTTTTTTTTCTTTAACTAGATTTTTTTCTGTTTCCATTTCACATATTTTCATATTATTAAGTTTTAATCATACGAGAATTTGTCTGATTAAGTTTCATTGCTTAGTAATAAAACTTTGTAAATACTTTCAGCTTTCATGAGTAGACCTCGAATTTTAGGACCAATCCCTATTTGTTCCTTTAGGAGGTTTTGAAAAATAATTGCAGAAGTTTACGAATTATCAAAAAATAGATCTTAGCATGTAATGGCGCCTAAAATGTCCTAAAACGGCGGTTGATGCCTGTTTCAATATTTTTTGACTGAAACTGCCTAAAACAAGTGATACAAATAATAAATACAAATAATAAATATGACCAGTTATATTTTAATTACTCATGGTTTTAAAATTTGTTTTAACGAAACGCAAATACTTTGCAGAATATTCCAAAAAGTGAACATTCCATGATCGAATACTCGATCGACTACGAAGCGAAATCTCTTACCCAACCCACCGAACATAAGGAGCTCTGCAAGTCAATATAAAGAGAATATTTCATGCTCGTCTCCGATCAGCACGCCCTTCTTAGGCAATTAGATAGATAGATAGATAGATAGATAGATAGATAGATAGATAGATAGATAGATAGATAGATAGATAGATAGATAGATAGATAGATAGATAGATAGATAGATAGATAGATAGATAGATAGATAGATTTATTACTAGTTCTGCAAATAAGTTCCAGAACTTGGTGGCAGAATACACTAACTAAACATTACAGAACTTAACAACTATACAAAATTTTACAAATTTTACACACTTTACAAATTAACATAAACATTTCACCGTGCAAGCTTCCATGGCACTCCACTTCACTTCACTTCACTTCACCTCGCCTCGTCTCACCTCACCATACTGCCAATCACTTTTGCCAATCACGTTTTAATGTGATTTTGACTCACTCGTTTCCCTCAACTTCACATCACTGCACTACACGCCACTGCACATATAATAATAATAATAATAATAATAATAATAATAATAATAGTAGTAATAGTAATAGTAATAGTAATAGTAATAGTAATAGTAATAATGTTATAATAATAATAGTTATAATATAACATACTTTACATAGGAGATAATAAGACACAATAAACATCTAGGAATTTAATTTATTTTTAAATTTGCTGACATCATGAGGAAACGGATCAAAGATTGTCACAGGCAAGCCGTTCCAGTCTCTAATAGTTCGATTCGCGAATGAATATTTCCCAACGTCCGTTTTCTGAATTGTCTGAATTTTGTGCATGTGATCCGCTCTGCCGAAATATGTAGGTTTCCCTAATCGACTTTGAATTTCTTTCCACGGTCGAAAGCCTGTGTACGCTTTATGCATAGCATAGAGACGCGATTGCACCCACTCCCGGTACCGCTGCGCTGTTGGTAGGTTGAGAATGAAAAGTGTGAAAGAATGGATGAAATGAAAAGAAATGAAAGTGAAAAAAATAATATGCTTGTAGTCACTCTCATAAATGTAGAAATACATGACTTTCCAGAAAAATAAAAAGTACTTAATTTACTCCTTTTGTCCTTACTTTTAGATACCTGAAACATAACTTTTTATATCGAATGTTTTTTTTAATTCCTAATTTAAACCTTTTGTACCCTATTTTAAGTGCCTAAAACGTTCCTTTTCATACTTCATAGTGCATAGTTTCGTAAATTTATAATTATAGTTTTATTACCTATTTTATGTGCCTAAATCATCACTTTTTGTGCCTAAAATTGCGAAGTCTATTCATTAGACATGTCGGAGGGTTGTTCGCACACTAAGCCCACTGTCTGACATTTAAACTGTCAGCTAAGCGTTTTATGAAATTACTTAGATAAGGCTGTCCGTGGCCGCCTCAGAGAAACATTCCTCTCAATATTTTCGAAATCAATGAGGCAAAGAATGGTTAACTGTCCAACTGTAAAACTCATTAAATCCAAAAATTCATAATCGTGATTTCGGCGTCATTTTTTACGTTAACCCATCCTTTATGAATTCTCGTTATACAAAGAGTCGAAATACATTTGAAAATAATCTTCAGTAGTGTGATATTGTTTCAAATGCCTGTAAATCCCTCACGCCGATAGGTGTGAGCCTATCTAACCAGGACGAGAGATGAGGACAAAACCAAAAACCAGACAAAATAGATTAGGAAACTAACTAGAACGAGAAAATCTGTGTCATTCTGTAGCACCACTAGTTTAAAACTGCTAGGTTATATGAAGAGAAAAGCAGATACTTTTAAAAAGATATCTAGCAACGTCAATCAAATCGCCAGCGTGATCTCGTACGCCAAGAGAGAAAGGACGGAATGGTTGCCCGGTGAACTCAAACATTTCCCTCACATACAACATCAAAAACTGCCAAAATGTCAAAAAATATATTAATTTCTGTGTTCTAATTTTTAAAGAATGTTTTAAAATTTAAAAAATAGAAGAAATACACAATGTCTAAAACCTTTTAAAACCGCAATACAACAAATTATTAAGGTTTTAAAAAAACACTCTTCATTTATAAGGAAATGCATTTTTAATACCTCTCCGACAAACTAATATTTAGCATTATTTAATCAAAGGTTTGAGTTATTTTTTTTTCTTTAGCTCATTTCTTCTTTCTTTAATATTTTTAACTATTGCAGTAACTGACTGACACGCTAAGCAAACGTTAGAAGGTATACTTATTCGTGTTCCCAGTAAACGTCAGAAGTTACGACACCTTTTTATGATAATATAACAAAACCAAAATATATAATAAGAAACCCTTACAAAACGAAAACACTGTCCCCAAATTTAACATTACATTTAATATTACATAAAAAAATTGAAGTAAACCTATCAAGCTGGCCCCCGTAGCGTGGGCCCTAACTTGACCCCTAACCTGAGATGACCTGAGCCTTGTCCCGTAAAACAAGGCATAATTGAACTGAATTGAAGCTGGCATCAGGGCAATGTAGTGTTCCAAATGGCAGGGTGCTCTGCGCTGGCCTGCCATGGCAGGGCAGAGCCCAGGCGCCCCTGCCCGATGGGCTCTTGAAGCCGCCTGCCCGCGTGGGCTGGGCTTATCTTTCGCATTAGGGCAGTCTGCGCGCGCATCGCAGCGACTGTGACGTCATGCAACGCTCTCCACTGGACGGGCGCTTGCGGCGGAAGGCGTCTCCCCTCCGGGCGCATCTACTCACTCTGCTCCACGCCGCCAATGTGGTGGATACTAACGCGCAATGAATATCCTAATTTGAAATACTCTCAACCCGACACTGAAAAACTGTTTCTCCATTATCTATCGCATCTACACATGCAGAATGTCTCAGTATCTCCATACCTTTCAAAATAAAATCCTTCCCACTGCCGTCGTGCGTCATGGTAAGTTTCTAAGAAGCAGCTGCAGAGTGAGTTTGATCAATATATTATACACCTCTCAAACAAATATTGTTTAATCCTTATCGTTCTCCCCAGCAACTCGAATATTCAAATTAAGAAAAACCTATGTGCACCACAGAAGAATACAATCTTCTGGATTCCTCCAAAACAAGTCTAAATTGCCTTAAAGAAAAAACTCATACCTACTTTTTGGTAACATTTATTTTTCTGAAATCATAATATTCCATATTCTCCCATTTTTATCTCCCATAAAATACTATTGATTATTCGAGATATTCAGTGGGAGTGCCCTCGCTGATTGAGGCTTTAGTGCTATGCGTGCTGAGTTTCAGCTCTGTCCAGTCCCTCGCTATACCAAAAAATATAAATAAAATAAGGATGTCTCAAAATAAATGTTTTAAACTTTTAGGGTGTGTAGAAATGAATCTGATCAGAATGGTCAGAAATGATTCTTTAGTGCAAATGAACACGTAGTGCACACATGTGCCAAGTAGTCATGTGTCACTGAACATGTAGTCACAATGTCATAAAACGGAGTTGCACATGTGATATTTACCACTATTTGTTAAGTAACTCGTTACGTTCAAGTGTTATGCAGGTCATGTTCTGACGTACTCAGGATATAAAATAGGATCAGACTTCATGTGCCTGCCAAACAAGTGTGCAAAAGATGTTTCCTGACTATGAATCAAATGTAGCATGTGCAGCACTGTATATTCATTGGCGAAATGAGATCCTTCTCGATCCCCCAACGTGCCCTAGAGACATTCTGCATGCAATGCAAAGTGGATATTGGTATTTATTTCATGAAATGTTAAACATAAAGTTACTTAATGTTTCCTTTCCTTTACATACATTTTTTTCGTTTATTTTAAGTCGCATCAACAGCAGAGGTTATTATCGGCTTTATTAGTTACCTAATTATTACAATGCTTATTCGACTTTTACATTAATTATGATCTTACATACAGAGCTACATTTTAGGAATCTTTTTACATTATTAAACTCATTAAAGCATCAATTAATAGATACAACCGTATTTTCAAATATTATTACAAAGGTATATTACAGATATACAGAATCTAATAGATATATGTGGTACATAAGGACAGAAAACATAACAATATGAGTATAAACATGTTAAATTAAATCTAGAATGCCAATTTTTACAAAAGTTTATTATCTTGATTTGGAAAGGGTAGTTGGTTAAAATGGAGTTTAAATGTTTAGCATTAAAATATTTGGGTCTTATAAATTATATTTGGGACATTCCATGAGGATGTGGTCAGTATTCAGAATTTTGTTGCACAATGGAATTGTTTCTTTTATTTAGTATATACCTTTGAGAGAATTTGGTGTAGCCTGATCGAATCGCGAAATAATGACCTGTTCCCGACGAGAAAACTTTGCATAGGTTTTAAGAGAAAAGATTGATTTCCTTGTGATTTTACTAGTTTTAGAAACAGCCCAACAGAACAGTTTGCGGCGGCGAAGGTGTAACGGTTAACATATCGGGCTGTTATACCCAAGTTTGCGGGTTCAAACCCGATCAAAGTCGTGGATTTAAAAAAAATCCTTCATATGCCTTCCTTCGGAGGGGAAGTAAAGCAGGCTGTCCCATGTTAGTGGATTTACTGCATGTAAAAGATCCTCAAGCCTCAATGAAGCCTCTGAGCTAAATTTAGATTGCATATTAGGTCGTAATACCTTCTTTCTTCCATAGTAGAGGAAAGGAGCGTAACGAAATTTGCGTGATCAGACGGAAGAGCAGGCCTCATGGCCTGAGTCACGCCACGTAAAATAAGGCATTCATTCATTCATTCATTCCATAGAGTTGAGCACCTCTTTTTCATTATTTGACCAACGTACTTCATATAGTCCTCAGTTGAATACATTTTATCATTTGTCCTCTCCTGAAGATCAATTATTAATTTCGGTGGTGGGGACTTGCTGTTCAGGGATCTGGCTTCTATTTCGCTAGTAATATGAATGACCACCAGCTCAATACATGCATCAGTGGCCTCTTTGCAGACTTCAAGGAGTTTCGTGTGGATTAATAGCATATGATAATTGGGAGGAAATTTAATGCCTTTCGGCATGTATATGGATAGAATAATGGATTTCATGTTACTGTTGGATTTAGCGAGGTCAATTGCCATTCATAACGCAAAATTGTAGGCACTGTTCTTGCTGCTAAAGATATTGAGCTTCATATGGGAGGTCTTCAAAGGAGACTGCATGAATAAACCCTGTCTAATCCATTTCCGATGTGTCTTGGATGTGTATAACCTGGTCATCTTGATATTTGTTAATTTTTTCTTGCAGAACGAGGTCCTCATCAGAAGCTGCCAGGTTGGAGTTGGGATAATCCTTGAGAAAGTTATCAATAGTTAGATTCAGTGTGACCCATGGTGGATATTTAGGAGTTCTACGTGTTCCCACTGTAAAACTTAGGATTTTATAGTCTCTGATGATGTCCATGGTATTTTCGTAGAAAGTTTTTGGATCTGATATCAGGTGGCTAGTATGAACTGTAATTTCTGGGTTAATATCATTAGGAATTAAATTTTTGTTGGAGGACGAGGCTTTGCTTAGATATTTGATGGTCAAGTAATCCCTACAGTATTGAAGGTTAGGTTCCGAAGCTTCTATAAGGATGTTATCAGATGGCGTAGTGTGAAAACAATCGGTACATAGCCTGAACCCAGCTGTGTTATGTATTGTATCCAATTTTTGAGTATTTGTTTATTATCTTTGTTATATAGTGTACTGTAAACATTCAAATATTCGACATACGAATTCGCCGCCGCCGCTGACGACACCAGCTTCTCCAGCAAGAGGGGTGAAGAGGAGGTAGGGGGTCTCTCTACCGTCCGTTGTGACGTCACGGGGGCAAGAGGGAGGCGAGAGATTTTTGTCGTTGGTCAGACGTCGTGGAGTGAGGTTGTCTTGAGAAAAGAGGTATTTGTACTGTACATTTTGTTTATACATTATAGATTGGGATCAGTGCTTCTGTTGATAGAATGTATTGTGTTGGAAAAACACAGCTTCTGTTAAATTGAAACTATAAAATTCAATAGATATGTTTAAAAGAAGACAGAGTGCAAGAAGCGTATGTCAGTGCTGATGTAATAGTCACTACAATAGAGGCTCTTGTTTATTTTTGATAAGCAGATGCTGGCACTTACAAACCGAGTTGGCTTGTGCAAAGGCACGTAGACCAGGTGATCTGCAACAAAGTGTGCGCAGCCTTCACAATTTGAAAGCTCGGGGTAGTTTAAATTGAAAGTGTTATATTTTTTCCAAAAAAAACAAGGGTATTACAGAATGTTATTATATTTATTATTTTTAATTAAATTTTAAATTCATCTTCGCTTGTATCATTCTCTTAAATTATCATGTTGTACTGATCATGTAGAAGCTTTAGTATGATATAAGAGTCAGAATGTGTTACATTTCTACATTTATTTAAGCACAACATTTAAACACTTGTAATTAAGAATAGGTTCATGTTGATCTTTGATGTGATAATGTGTTTGTCATTTGTAGTTTATTTTCTAGTTTAAATGTCTGTGGCGTTGACACGGAGACTGAAGAGACAGTCACTTGCTTCATTTTTTGTCCTCAAGGTGAGATGTACTTGGAGGGTCATTTAAGAGAAAAATAACCTACAATGAATGCTACACTTAAAAAAATTAATAATTCAATTTGTGTTTTTAATGCTTAAGCACCAGTTTGATAGTGCAATAAGGAATGTGATAATACTGATTAAACATTACATCCCTGTCATGTCATTCTTTACTTTTTGAAGTCTGATTAGTGCTAATGTTCAATTCTTGCTTTAGTCATAAGAAAACTAGTAAATGGATAAAATTATTGTCTCCAGAACAAAACAAAGTTTTCTTTATATTTGAGGAAAACTTGTTGTTTTTTGGGTTATTTTTTGTTTTTTAATATTGTACAATGTTTTTTTTTTTCTTTTTGTTATGGGTGTTTATGGAATGACATTCTGTATCTTGGTAAATGCTCAAGGAAACTTACAATTATAAATGTTCTGTGACTACGACTTTGTGTTATTTTTTAACAAAATCTTCAAAAGGGAGAGCCCCGAATCCATGAACATTTCACACCCAGCCTGAGTAAAGGTCACAATACATTCGTATTGTATTTTACTGAGAATGATAGCTCTGAAGGTAAGGAGCAATGTTAGTTTCTCTGCTCCCCAGTTATGATTCAAACATTTTATTACGTTCATTCTTCTCTTGCAATCAGTGATAAGCTCCTTAATATGATGATACCATGTGTGTTTGCTGTCGAATACAAGACCATGATTTTTGGTTGAAAACGCTCTTCTTATCACTACATTGCCCATTTGCAGGGTAAATCCTCCGATACCTTGCGTCTAGATATCAGTATGCATTCAAATTTAGCTGGGGAGATAATAAATCCTGAAGTTAATGACGAGCTACGGATTGAGTTCAAAGCTTCTTGAGTAATGACCTGAGTAGAGACAGTAACTTTCCTTTACTGAGAATGATCATGTCATCCGCATGATCGTGGGTGACTTAATTTCTTGCCCAGCATCCATAATTGTTATTTAGAATAGAGTTACACTTAGGGTGGAACTTTGCAGGAGTCCATTTTCTAGCATGACTCAATTTAACAACTGATTATTGACTAGGACCTGAATACATCGATTGTTTGTGAATTTCTAGATGAGTTGCAGAATATTACCACCGACACCAATGTTCCTAAGAATCCATATAATTCGGGGTATCCAGACCATATCATAAGCCTTTTGAACGTCTAGGTTCACAACAATGACGTTGTGTGATGAATATTTTCGGTAACGCAGGTGTCTACACCCACTAGATATGCATATGTGGAGTATCCGGGTCTGAAACCAAATTGATCCTCAGTGATGTTGTAGCGCTTTAAATATCATCTTAATCTTCTGTCAAGAATCTTTTCAAGTATCTTACAGAGATTACAAATTAGGGAAATTGGACGGTAATTGATGGGATTAGACCGTACTTTACCTGGTTTAGGGATGGGGATAACAGTTACTATTTGCCATGTATTGGGAAAGGTTTGACATAAACGTACAGCTATATACCTTGAGCAGGACTCTTTTCCATTCAGCGGAGAGATTTCTAATAAGGATATTGAATATTCCATCGGGTACAAATGCTGAGGTATTAAATGAAATAATTTTTTCATTTAATTCCTGTGCTGTGATTGATACGTTAAGAATGTTTGATCGATCTGAGAGTGGGTATAGACAGTTGCATTAGATTTCTTCAATTTCGCTTTTTGATTTCACAAACTCTTTATCATAGTTGGCCGAGCTAGAGTTGCTTTAAAAGGTCTTAGCTAGAGGGTTGTCAATAGCGGCAGTCATTTATATGATACCATTATGAGATTGCCAAAATTGAATGTCGTTGGAAACTTTGTTGCCATGAATGGTCTTAATTTTCTTCCAAGACACCGACAAGTTATGTGAATTGATCGATGAATCATAAGCAGTTCATGATTGTTTTTTAGATTCTTTAACATTTTTTTCTAGTGAAAGCTCTGGTTCTCTTATAAGCAATCCTATTACCCTCCGAACTTTTTAAAACCTATTAAAGGTATGTTTTGCTGCTTTAATAGCATCCCGGCATTCATTGTTCCACCAAGGAACTCTCTTCTTGTGACATTTAATGTTAAAATTTTCAATAGCTTGGTGAGCAACTTCCATGATAATATTAGTAAAGTCCTTGACAGCATGATTGATATCAGAAACATCCTCGAGCCGGAAGTTGGTCAGATTCGCACTGATAATTTCTTGAAACAAGGGTCAGTTCGCTTTGTTGGTGTTTCAGTCTGTCAATGGATGGGAAATAATTCTCATTAAAGCTATAGGTATCAATGTCAATAATAATCGGGAATGGATTGCTATCATTCGGATATTCAAATATATTCCATGTACATTTTCGGGTAAAAGGAGTCACAGCAATGGACAGATCAATGACACCAAGTTTACCATTGCTAAGATTGATATGAGTGGGCTCACCCATGTTAATAATGACCAAGTTAGAATCTTCCATGAAAGTTTGTTGCAATATTCCCCTTTTGTCAGTCTTATATGAGCCCTATACTGCATGATGACCATTAAAATCACCTGTAATCAGTGATGGTGTAGAAAGTTGTTTAAAGATATCACTAAGTTCCAAGAAATTGAGATTGTGGCTGTTGGGAATGTGTAAATTACATATATTCAAATATGTAGGTTAGGTAATTTTCATAGCAACAGCCTCCAAGTCTGACTTGATCGGGATATTCTCTGTCTGAGTGGATGATTTGACATATATGGCAACACCACCAGAGGCATATTCAGTGTTTGTTCTATTTTTATAATAGCACTGATAATTACTAAAATTTGCTGAATAATTATATTTAAAATTGGTTTCCTACAGCCAGATTATGTATGGATTAATATTATTGCACAGTAATTGTAGATTTTCCAGGCGGCAGTGAGATCCATTAAGGTTCCATTGAACAATTTTCATAATTTTGGTTCCAATTTATTGGTAAAGATATGAGTGATTACTTCTGACATAGATTTTATACAAATACTATTATGTGCTGTCCATACTATATTCAGTCTCAGACAAGTCTGAATCAGATAACTGTTTCAGCAGATTCTTCACAAGTCTCGTAAATCTACCTTTGAGGCTTCTGTCTGTTAATACCTTGTACGTTTCCTTGGGCATATTAAAAATTGCTGGAATTCCACTAGAATAATCTTTAACTATAGCAATGGAATCAACTGAGCCCAATGCATTTCCAATAATAATTGAAATTGTTTGTATGTTAAGGAAAAAGAACTTGGATTGTTGTTAATGAGAGATCTTGTTGGATTGAGCATATCTTCCATTTTTTTCAGGATTGTTACCCTGTTTGTCTGATTCAACTATATTTACATTCTTCTTTTCTTTTTTGGCAGTTTCAAGCTGTTTTTTTTATTTTTATTATCTGCATTAGAGTAAGTTGTTTCAGATAAGGAAGAGGATTTAGTTGGTAGGCTTCTTTTATGAGGAGGGATGCTCAGGGGGTCGGTTGCGGGGGAGCATGGGTAATTTCTGAATTTATCAGTATAGTTTGTATTTTAAGGGGTTAGGGCAGGGTGAATCTGATGAGCAGCAGAAATTTTCTTTTGAGGTGCTACCATTACCTTCTGTACCATTATTTATAATTGGGCTAGAAGTGTACTCTTTGTTTGGACATTGACTACCAATATGATCTTCAGATTTACATTTAAAACAAGTGATGTTTTCAGTAGAAAAAATATAATCTACAGGATGTGTCTTGATATTGGATTAACATAGATGAAGGTAATTTATGGATTTCATCAGGGTGAATTAACACCTGACTTATAAAACTCAAAATATTAGATAAATTAGAGTCAGTCATACCGGATCTTATAAAAGTAATACTGGATGATATTTGAACATTAAGTTGGTTAAGAGATTTTTTGATGTCTTTATGTGGGATCATAGGGCAAACATTGGATATTAGAAATCTGATGTGTTTTCGCTAAGTAAGGGTCTGACACTTTCTTCAATATCATTAATAGTGACATACTTATGTTTATCTGTGATATAATCAGCAAGTTTCTTTGATATTAAGAATACACAGATCCTGTTGTTGGCAATACGCAAAACGAATATCACTGCCTTGTATAATGTCAGTTAGTTTACTCACATAGTCCTTCAGTGTTAACCTTTCATGCGCCTCGATGATGATTACTTGGTTCTTGGTCGGGAAGACATCAGTAGTAGCAGCTCCAGCGTAAGATTTCGTTTGTGCATTATGAGCAGTTGAAGTTAAGGTGATGTTGTTGTTTGCGGTGCTCATGGTTTCGGCAAGTGCCGCCTGCAAAGGCAACAGGCACGCAAAGACAGTTTTATGAGATGCCATTTTATGTGATACTTGATATGCAAATTATACAGTCACCAGAAGAAATATCTACTTAACAACGCACATGCGAGCAGAGCGGACGATGTTGTCGGTATCCCGCATAGCTGTCGAAATGGTAAAAGAATTGTTGTGTGAGAGAATAAGTGGACTATGTGCCATTTATCTTCTTGAAAGTGAAAAATATATTCCCTATGGCAAATTTTTATTAGGTAATTCGATTCCTTATCTCTATTTGTTTTGAACTTGGGTAGATTTCAGATATAGTAACAAAGGAATATGTGAGAATATGATCCAATTTCATCTAAAGGAGTTTCACTGAAAAGACGTGATTGTCATGCTAACCGCAAGCAATGTAGAATTGTAATAATTTCATCTCCAGTCATCTCCAAATATACGAATCAATATACGAATAATTATATACGAATCGATCAATGCTTGAACATTTTTTAAAGGGAAATGCGGAAACGATCACATTTAAAGATCATAAAATACATACTAAACTGTAAATTGTGCGTTAATAATCTCTTCCTCTACGAAACATTGTGTCTTTTTTGTTTCTCAGACCAAACATTTTGAGTTCAAACGGGACACTAATTGTGTTTTACATTAGCCGTTTTGTTTTTGAACTTTTGTTCTTTGTTTTCTAGAACGATAACAGAGGCTTCTTTTACATTGATTTCTTGAGTGAAATCTTTTTAACATTGTTGACGAAGTTATGAGATGAAATATACCTTTGTTTTACTCATCAGTAAATATTGCCTAACATCTCGAGAAAAACTATTTTTGCATAAGAACCCCACTTTCGCTCATAATACTCAACATAGGCGGTGAAGTATTTCGAGTTATTTGAAATCCCTTGTACTAAAAACAGTCGCAAAACGATATGACCACAGTTCATATCCATCTTTCAATAACTTCTTTTTTGTTGAATTACTTTTGAAATTACGAATGAAACTGATATAGAAATCTATGTAAAAAACGAATTTGTTTGTGATCCTGTTTGTCTACAAAAATATTGTTATTGGAATTTTAGCTGTGAATTTGATTTCTATGAACATTTTCCCTGTATGATGATTACTGCTCAGTTCTGTCAATATTAAAATGCGAAAGGGAAGTGTACATTAGCCATCTGTGATCTAGAAATCCGGTTGGTCATTCCGTGCGTTGGAGGTCGATGGGCATCATTTCCTGTGTCCGCAGCGGTCGTCCATTGTTTCCGTCTCTGAACCGCCTTTGAAATGAAGCGCGAGGGCGCGGCTCCACCCGCCAAGAAAAACAAGACGGGGGCGAACATCCATTGCGTCTTCGCCTGACGTGTGTGTATGTCCACTCCCACTGCTTTGCCTTCTCTTTGCACTTTGGCTTTACACTCCACGGATCCCTTTGCTTAAAACTTGTCTAAGTCCATCTCATCATTCCCGTCTGTTGACACTGGTACCTTCCTACTTTGTGTATTATTACAGTCACATTTACTCCAGTTTACACTCTTCTTTTTACAGACAAAGCCGCTGGATTTTGATTGATTGATTGATTGATTGATTTTTTTCGTGTTTCAAGGCGCGTCAACTGCTTCGGTCATTAGTCCCGTGAGTGTAGTGCATGCTTTTTCTCGGGAGATGGCGGTGATCTTCCCCCGCTGGATGGCGAGATCCGGCGCCGACCTACCGTCGGCTAGTGGGATTTCCCCTAACCAGGACTCTCTCACCCGCGGGGCACCGCCCCAGCCGGGACAAGCTCTAAGCTCCCGACCGTTCTCCCGGAATATATGGTAGTGTAGTGCATACTAGTGTAAGAGTGTGTGTAAGAAGAGAGGATAGGACAAGGAAGAGGAAGGACCGATCGCGCGCGGTCCGTGGCCCGTTTTGTAGGGTACTGCTCCGGCATTCGCCTGGTGTTGATCGGAGAAACCACGGAAAACTACCGATCAGAGCATCCGGCCGCTAGAATTCTCCTACAGACCGCGACTGAATTCGACCTAGCTGAAAAATTAGTTTCGAAAATCCTGCCGCCGTGAGGACTCGAACCTAGGACCTAGGACCTCCCGGTCAGAAACGCTGCAGTGACATCAGTGGATGCACTGAGCTACTGCTACCGCTACCGGTACAAATCTGCTGGACTTATTAATCTTTTATACACAGCGTTTATCTTTATCTTGATTTTCCACGACCTACATTCATCCAATCTTAATTATTCCTATCATATGTGACCTTCGGTCAGGAATATAAATATTCCATTGAATTGCATCCATTGTCAAACAAATTGAATATTTTTCTCTTTTGAAAATGTAGAATAACAACTCATTTACTAATTTGTACGACGCTTTACTATTGATATTTGTACTGCTCGTTTCTTGTCATTAGGATAAATTATTAGTTGTTAATCAAATATCAAATGCTGAACTATCTTCATTTTATTTATTGATCATAAGAAAGTTTATAGAACTCTCATTTTAAAATACGCTTTTATTATTTCTCATTCTCCCACACACACACACACACACACACACACACACACACACACACGTCTGCTCCTACCCATTTTCTTGCTTTTCTTCAAGGAAGTTCTTCTCTCGGCTACCACTCTGACCTGCACTTCGAAATTCTTCTTATCGTTTACAACGAATACGGCGCTCGATCTCGTTTTGTTCTTGTTCCATTTTACTCCGAGAACGTCGTACTGTCATTTTTCACTGACTGAACCCGTTGCAAGTTCGACCCTTTCGATGCGAAATGCATCAATATGTAGAAAATGGCTAAAAATAGTTTTATGTAGCTTCAGGGGTTTGGTTGAAATTTTTAGTTGAGAAATGATGACTTTTAACGGCAAATCGTTGCTGAAATTGGATGCTTTCACGTTTTAAAGAATAACAATGTTAATACAAAACTAGGCAAAACGTTTTCACACATCAACTACGAGATGCAGTATGAATAAGACAATTGAAAAGAAATAAAGCGTAACTGCGAGATATATAGATTTTATGGAAACTGTGAAAAGCGGAGAAATAGAAATACATTGATCAAAGTTGAGTAAACTCTTAAAATTAACATTGGGATATTTACATACTCTCAAATATTCAATCACTAGGTCTATAACGATCCAATGAAATTAGTAAATAATTAAAACACAAAATCCAAGTGCAAAAAGCTCTCTGATAGTGTTCCATGTTGTATCCCAGTGATTTTCGTAATGCCTTTGTCTATGGTTGTCGAGAAATGAAACCATATTCCTCCGAAGCACAGAGTCAGAGTATAATTGTATCACTAAGAACATTATGTATTTTTGTATTGGTTGCATTACATTTCCTTATTAGTCCGGCTCGGCTAGCACTCAAATCGAAATATCTCACGTCCTCCACGTCAGCTCGTGGGAGGCGACCAGCGGAGCGGGGCGAGGACGCGCGTGCGGGGAGTTGGGGCGACGAGCGGAAGATCCGCCGGCCGTCATCGGGAAGCCAAGGGCCGGCGCGACCCCGCCCCTCCCCGCCCCGCCTCGCCCCGCCTCGCCCCGCTCCGCTCCGCCCCGGCCCGCCCCGCCCCGCCCCGTCCGGCCCGCCCCTCCCCGCTCCGCCTCGCCCCGCCCTCCTGCCCCGCCCCGCCCTCCCGCCCTCCCGCCCCTCCTCCCCGCCCCGCCCGCCCCTCCCGCCTCGCCTCGTCCCGCTCCGGCCCGCCCGCCCCCGCCCCCCCTCCCCTCCCGGCCCGCCCGCCCTGCTCCGCCCCGTCCTGCCCCGTCCCGCCCGCCCGCCCCTCCCGCTCCGCCTCGCCTCGCCTCGCCCTGCCCCGCCCGCCCCGCCCTCCCGCTCCGCCTCGCCCCGCCCTTCCTGCCCGCCCCGCCCCCCCCGCAGGGCGCCGCCCGAGCAACCGGCGCCCGGAGGAGCGCGCCACGCCGCCACTTTTCTCTCGAATGAAACTGGCGTCCCTTAAACCCCACCCACCCACCCTCTTCCCTCTGTTTCTATTTCTGTATTAAGCCTGTAATGTATCTTTTTCGTCAAGACCCTCTTATCCTTCGTCACTTGTCCTGTATGGCTCCTTATAATTATTAATAATACTCAATAATAATAATAATAATAATAATAATAATAATAATAATAATAATAATAATATTCTTTAACGCTACTACCGAGGAAATGGGTACACCTGTGTATTGAAGTCCCGTAAAATATCAAGCAATTAGTTTACTTTCACATTTAGTTGCAGATTCTACAGCCTCTGAACAGGTGGGGTAGAATTGAGAAGCGTCGGACTAGCAAAAATGTAATAGAATGAGTCCTTGGGTCTCATAAGTAAAGGCGTCATATTAATGAGGTCTTTGGTCTCTTAATTTTAGTTTTCAACACCCTAAAACGTTTCCTTTAGGAGTTATTTAACGATATAGACCCAAAAATGCAGCTTAGTGTTGCTGGTTGCATTCGGCATGAATATTTTGATGCATGTTTCACAAATTCTTCATATTTTTAAAGTCAAGTGCAATTCGTCACGTGTCCGTGAAATTACCCTTCTTTAGAGACCTTCTTTATCAAGATTGGTAGTTTGTGAGAGTCTCAAAAGTTATGTACACTATTGAAATAATATAGGAGACACTATTACTGTATATAACAGACTGCAAATAGTATGTTAGTGCCGTCTTCACTTTAGAACCAGTGCTGGCTGCGTTTAGCTCGAAGCCAGCATTGCCGTAGACTCTGCAGCGGTCCTACAGGGAGGACCTAGGGTTCGAGTTCTGACGATGGCAGATATTTACACTAATTAATTAGCTACATGATATGATTGATTCTACTGCTTGGAGAAAAAGTCTAGCGGCCGGCTGGTCTGACCAGTGGTGTTCAATATCAGGCCAATGTCGGAGCAGTACTCAAACAAACGGGTCACGGACCGCTGAATCTTTCCCTCCACTTCCTCGTTTTCCACACGCATTTTTCACATACGCTTACACGAACGTACGCTGCAATTTGGGTTACCAATTTGGCGTTTAAAGCTTCTCCGGACAGGGGCGGTGCACCTCTGGGGGAGAAACCTAGAGGGGAAATTCCCCGCAAGTCCATTGTAGGGCGGCGCCGGATCTCACAAACGAGCGGAAAAGGAAATACCGCCACCTCCCTGGATAAAAATTAACTACTCTATCGGGTCTAATGTTCACGAAGACATCAATGAAACAAATAGAATCGGTGTCTAATGTTAAATGTGTTTAACTCCCTTTCCTTCAGCCAAAAGAACCTTCCTAAGTGTTATATAAATATTCACCAATACATTCAGTATAAACATAAACAACGATGTAACAAATATCAAATGTAATAGAAAATTATAATGAGGATTATTAAACATTAAAATTTAAATGATTCATGGCCGATATATAGTTATAACATTCAATTCAAAATTAATTCTTTACGATGCTTGACGTAAATGGAAACTGGAACACGCGCGAACGCTCGGCAACAGTGGAACGTCACGCGCTCTGGCCGGGGAAACAACAGAGCATCAATATCACTCAATTATTCTTTTGCCGCAGGCCTAAAATTATATTATTGAATCCACAACAAGCTATTAATATTTAATAGTGACTTTTTTACGAGCTTCATTTTAGCCTGAGGGCTTTCAGAGCTTGGTAGCAAACATGCTTTAAATTATTGGTACTTTAACAGTATTTTCAGCAATGTCCAAATTATCACCAATACTTTCTGTGCCCGCGGGTTATAAATAATTGAAATTAACAAGAAATATGGAAAATTATAGAAAGACCATTACACATAAAAATTGATTAGTTCACAGTTAACATAAAATGGTAATAATTGCCGAAATACATAGTAATCTTATTTATTTTAATGTTCTTATTTTTCGTTTGAACGCTCTAAAACGCAGTGATACAAAACGCACCGATCCGGTGGCTGAGATCGCTAAGGCAGTAGTGTCGTAGCGATCTCGGACCGAAGGGACGCGGGTTCGAGTCCCGCCTCGGGTATGGTTTATTTGTGTTTGTCCTTTCACTCCTCATCATCACCATATCGTTTCATCTTCATAGTTACCATACCGTTAACTCCAATAGTGGTCGCTAATGATATAAATGTCGATGCGACTTTAAATAACACACACACAAAACGCGCTCTCGCACGAGGGTGAAAAAGCGCATCGATATTACACAAAAAAGCATTTGTCTCAGGCTGAAATATTATTTCACCCATTTCAACAGACTGCTAATGTTTGATTACTGCTGTCTTTGCTTGAAGTTAAGGATCTTTTAAACAGTATTTTCTTAAGAAATAGAGCATTTTTTAAGCATTAACAGTGTTACAATCTTCCCAATACGTTCAATATCTTCCTATTACGCACAAAAATAATATTTTTTTCAAGTGTTATGTTTCAAATGTAAATTACACTTTATGTGTAATATAAAATGGTAATGGTATCGTGAAAAATTTGAAATCTGCTTGACTCCTGATTAAATGAAAGTAATCATTGTCGGTACTTCGTAATCACATTCATTTGATGTTCAAACTTTATTATGTGTGTCCGGCTGCGTCTCCTGGAGAACCTGGAACGCGTTGGGCGCTTTGGAACGCAGAGGAACAACACGCACTCGCATGAGGATACAACAAGGCGGCGCTATTACGCGTTTCCTTTTGTCACAGCTATCTCCAACAATTCTATTGTAGCAACAAAAAAACTACTGTCTTTATCAGCTTCATTTTAACACAAGTGCTTCAAGAGCATGAGAGCTTCAAGAGAATCCTATAAGTTCTATTCTTCAGGCAAAAGAGAATTTTATTTAACTGTGGCACGATTTCATAGCAATGTATTTTCATAGCAAATTCTTCACCAGTACGTTCACTGACTGTGGTTTGCAAATAACGCTTTAATAAGTATAAAACCTAATGGTGATACATCAGCACATTCTTTATCGAATTATGTGTGACTTTCGCAATTTTCAAAAATTCAGAGAGTTTAACAAAAAAAGAAGACTTGCGGCGTTTTTGTAAGGCCCTTTGCTTCTTTTGAGGAAAAAGTACGATAAAAATGTACGAACAATATTTTTCTATTTTTTAAATACCAGGGCCTCAAAATACCAGTTTTCTGTAGCAATAATGCTTCATTTTGCCTCAACATTACAAAACGTTCACTTTACCACGTAGTACGGCAGGAAAATAAAAATCAAAAAATTATGGTGTCGTCTAAAATTAAATTTTGTGTTATCCAAATTTTAATTTTAGAAGACACCATATTTTTTTGATAGCCGTTGTAGAAACCAGAACTCGTTAGCATTCAGGTTACTAGCAAACTGAAAAGAAATAACTGTTTAACGCAAATTAACAAATAAAATGGTTGATCATTGCTCGCAAGTAAGTGTTTAGCACGGGCGTTTTGACGACCATTTCACAATTACACATGCTACTTAAAAAATTCTTTTGACATTTTTTTTTGAGTCAATACTGAAAACTGTTTTAACAATGTTATAATTTTAACCAACACATTCAGTGTTCTTTAGAATGGCCCTTAGCCATAGGGTAATTTATAGAAAGTTAATTTTTTACTGATCCCTCCCTTATTCTGATTTTATTCACCAGAAAATGATTAGGGCAAAATTTCAGCCCAATCGAACAATTTATAAGCGACCTCCAAACGCTTTAAAGTTTAAACTTAATACAGGTAACAAATAATATCATTGAAAAGCGGTGAACTTATTCACCGAAACCATTTTCTTTTTTATCCAATTTTTGTGACTTGTTGAGGCGTCTCCAGCAATTGTTTAAAAACATTCTAATTCAAATTACTTAAGAGTTCATTTAGTAATTTCTTAAATAATATGAAAAATTAAAGAAATATTAGCTTTTCATTAATGCACTCATCTATAAGAGAAAAACAGAGAATCTACAGTCATTTCTGTAGAATGAAAACAATATTAATGTCATTTCTGTAGAACGAAAACACTTTGTATGAATCCAAAACGAACTGTCAAATTTAATTAGTGTTCTCATACCAATGCCTTTATTAACTTCATTTCATATCGTGTGCTTGTATTGTGATGTTCACAATTACACACGAACTGTAATAACCATTTCTACATAATTTTCATGGTACAAAAGAAAATAATTATTTAAGTTATAAACCAACGCATTATCCGCAATACGTGTCCTGTTTGAGGGTTATAAACAATATTTGTGCAATGCAAGAAATCGTTGCCCACATCTCACACGGAATAATGACTTTTTGCCATATTAATGTACGCATGTCATGCTACTGTATTTCACTGATTTATGTATTGTACGGCATGTACTCCTCTTCATCATTATTCTTCACTTTTATGACGTCGTTGTACGTGTGTACAATAAATTTATTTTCTATAAAATTGTTTCCATGAATTACGAGTGTATGATGTAAATGAGAATTACTCATCTTTTAAGCCATACGTAAAGAAAGTATCAGGTAACAATCTTCATGATTTATGAAACGAAAACATCGTGAAAAACTTTCCGGAATGCAGTAAAAAGTGGGACTAATTGCAACTGCATTCCTACCAGGTATAATTTCTATCGCCATTAAGTGACACTTCAGGAATGTATTATTTTCCCTGATGTGCGTTATAAACGTTTGCTTTTGTTTGGCAATGTTTTCTGTCATTAAAAGCGACTAGATACTGCATCAAAAAAAGAGCAACATGGCTGCAAGAAGTTAATACTTCTCACTTTTGCGGTTCCTAAAAGAATAAAAATGTTATCTTCAGCATAAACATGTACATTTTATGCTTTGTAAAGTAAAACACGCCTCTACACGCATTATTTTTTTTTGTATTTAATTTGAGATATTTGCGGTAAAAACTAGCACAATACGTATGCAAATATTTTACAAGTTACAAAATAAACAAAAATACCGTTACTATATCTAGTTTGATGACAACGACATGTGAACTATTTCCCTTCTTTAGGATATAAGAAATGCGTACAATACGTACGCAAATATTTTACAAGTTACAAAATAAACAAAAATACCGCTACTATTTCTAGTTTGATGACAACGACATGTGAACTATTTCCCTTTTTAAGGATATAAAAAAATACAGTAATAAGTCTGGCGGCAATTAGTTCGCACGTACAAAAGTGTGGTGGATGTGAAGTCTTAACGAGGAACCGAATCACAGACTATTAAACATGAGGTTTCTTGTACTTTATGGTGAACTAGTAGATATAGACGGATCTAATACAGAGAAAATTATGTAATTTTGCAAAAAATCGATGTCGAGAATTTGATGGAATTACTCTTTAGAAGACGCCTTAATCGATTTTCAAAATTTTCTCAAATTTGTTGTCTTTATTTTTTGATTCGAATGGAGCAAAGTGCACTCATACGTACCGAATAGTCAAATTAAGAGTCCCTTAATACGCTAGTATTTGTCTGATTATATGATATCACATTCATATTTTTATTCAAACATTCTACCATGGTCCATTGTTTTCAATCAAGGGATAATTAAGGAAAGTGGTTATTTCACGGAAATGTGAGAGATTGCAGGGCAGTGAAATTTGTCTCGTGGTACTACGAAATCATCAGATCGCTGCTTGATATGATTTCCAAAGATGTAGTATTCTCACAATCATTCTCCAATGGTTTGTTATTTTGAGGATAAACAATTATGTAATCATACTGTTTGTCAATTTCGCATGTGTGTTTGATATTTATAATGCTTTCTGAAATGGTAAGAAAACTGAATAAATAATAAAGCAAGGTAGTACTGAAATTTAACCAGAAAATAGCAATGCATTTTCGATGTGGATTACATCAATGTGGCTTACATAATTCATAAGTGATTTTATTGTCACAAAATAACCTGGTAACGAGAGAGAGAATTTCACCTGAAAGAAATTGGTAAATCGACAAGTTCTGAAATTCACGATTCTTCGAGTAAATTAACAATTTGTCCGATTTCATGTCAATGGTCTCGCAAATCATTTCACTATTGTTTATTGTTTTAACCATTCACTCAACAAACAAACAATACAAATTTCATCTGTTTGCGTCGCTTCCCAGAGACCGGAAAAGGGGGCGCGAGGAAAGAAAGAAGCGAGCGAGTGCCGAGCGAAATCCGGGCCAGTTAAGCCCGATGAGGGGGGGCGGCGGCAGCCCGGTGACACCTGAGGCGTGCCGGCAGCGCCCGCGCGCGCTGACTGACGGCTGTTTAGAGGAGAGGGCGTCGGCGCGTCGACGCGAATGCGAATGCGGATGCGAGCGCGGGCGGGAAAACGGGGACCGGGCGGGGGCGGAGCACGACGGAGCTGGGGCTGGGCGGGGCTGGGCGGGGCTGGGCGGGGCTGGGCGGGGCTGGGCGGGGCTGGGCGGGGCTGGGCGGGGCTGGGCGGGGCTGGGCGGGGCTGGGCGGCTGGGCGGGCTGGGCGGGCTGGGCGGGCTGGGCGGGGCTGGGCGGGGCTGGGCGGGGCGGGCGGGGGGCGGCGTGAGGGATTGGGTGGGGACGGGGGGAGCAGGGACCTGGGCGGCTCCGTTGCGTGAGCGTTTGGATGCGCGCCAGTCGAAGTGTCTGTGTGCAAAGCTCGCAATCGCCGACCGCGTGCTACGCAAATGGGACGAGGTGCTGCTCTTCGCAAAATACGCGCTTTGTTGCGGTCGCAAGTTGCTCCGACGAACTGAAACACGACAAATTGGTAGTTTACTCCTCCACCGACTAGTTTGCTTTGCTGGAATGTAATTCTCAAAGATGTTCTTCAGTTACTAAAGAATGAGATAAACTATTTAGATGCATAGTGAGAATTCACGATTGGAACTTCCTGGATTTCTTAGTCTAGCTTGCAACGTATCTGCTTTAATATGCGGTTAAATTTGGAGGAAAATAATATGTTTTATTAGATATTGGTTGCTCTGGTACCCGATTTGTCTTGCTAATGTTTTGAAACAGTTTTCTTGAGAACTTTTTACTTTAATTTTTAATAGTGCCAAATTTCTAATATGTTTTAGAAAATTTAAATGAAAATTTTATTGCGTTTGGGGGTTTTGATTGAATTTTCGAAGTACTCATACACAAGTATTTTCTTGTTAGTTTCTTGGTTCTTCAGACTAGCAGCTGTGATGAGGTGTTCGTATTCTCTCCTCCAGGACAAACCACTACGTAAATAAGAGTAGGGTTTGCGTAAACGTGATCTGAAATAACCAGGGAAGTAGTTGTGTTTGTTTTCTGAAAGATGTCAGACGCGGATTGTGTAGCTAGCAGTCAGAAAATCCGCATTTCAGCCTCTCCACCTTTAGAAGCCGTTTATTTTCATATTAGCGCGAGCTCCGAGATTCATCGTTGCAACTGAACTGCATATAACGTGCTACACCATGTGTTGGCAAAACATTTTTCTATCCATAGCGAAAGGTCAAAAAAACGTAGCATACAGGTTACGTTTTCCCTCGCATGTTCACCACATCTTTCTAGTGTGCACCTCCACATGTACCGCTTACGATTTCCTACATTTTTCCTCACATGGTTCACCACTTGTTTCCTCGCCCAATTTTTTTGGTTTTTCCAAACGTTCTTTCAAATGCTCTCCCTTATGTTTCCTCAAATTCCTCAAAGTTTTTAAATTCTTCAATGTTTCTCAAATCTTCTTCATATATTTTCAGCAAGTTCCCACACGGTTTAATCTGTCAATTAAACTCCAAATTCAAAAATTCCATTTTTATGGAATTGTTATATAAACGTTATTGTGACGTGTAGTGCAGTGTCTTACCTACGGGATGAATCTGAAAGTTTTGAAAAGGCTAGTGACCAGAAGAGCGAAAAAATAGAAAACGTAAAATGAGGTCCCCAAAGATTTTTCGTAAAAGTTTGCAATCTCCAAAAACGAAAATTTTTCAACAATTGTTTTAAAAGTGAAAATAGTTTCACACTGAAATCCAGCGTTCAACGTTTTTCGTAATTCTTGGTACAGAGTTATGGAAAGTAATCATTATCACGAAATGTCATAGAATATAAAAAAGTAGTTGGTATATTGCAGTATAGAAAACACAATGTGTCCCTTCTAGTCCAATACACTGGTTTGTTCCCCTATTTTCGTGTTTAAGGAAAGAAAACCGTCATCTTACCTTCACGTATTATACTATAAGGAAGGGATGATTACGTGTCGAAAATATTTTAACTTTATTATCATGTATTTCATAAACGTATTTACTTCCTGTCGGTCTTTTTCATTGCAATCATATACAATTTGAATGAACATAGTCTTTATCGACATTTTCTCTTTGATAAATTAAAATCACACTCAAATGTTATAGAAATGTAATTTCTGATAAAAAATTCCCTTCAAATACGAATTCTATCTGCACTAATGGTGCTAAATCAACATATACTTTCTTACATTATTTCTAAATTTTCAGTTTTTGAAAATCGAGAGAGTTCAATGAAAATTAGACTTGAGCTAATCTTTTAAACGTTATTTTATTTTCTCTATGAAAAAAAATTGAAGAAAAAAATTAAAGTGTTTTAGAGAAAATGTCTTTTCTATAAATTATATTAAATTCTAGCAGAAATTATGTGCAATCTACTCTTTTTAAAAAAATGTACATGGGTTTTAAAGAGCTGAATTTTTAGAGCAAAAATTTGTATCTTCAGTTCTGTAGTTTTGTGATGTTAAATTTTTGCAATTTTCGAAAATACAGTGAGTTCGACGGAAATGAGAATATCACCACTTTTTATCGTCCTTTACGTCGTCTGTCGTCTTATACGAGGAAAAATTTTAAAGAAAAACCTGGAGCCATTTTTTAGAAAAAATGTTTAAAAAATAAAAAATGTCTAATATTTCTTGCAAAATTACGGAAAATTTAGCGAAAAATGTAAAATATCATATTTAAGACCAGCCTTCAAAGAACAGATTTCATTAACAAAAAATCTATCTTCAATTTGTAGTTGTAGAAAGAAGCAATTTCGAAAAATTGGGAATTTCAAAGGAATTGAATCGTGCACCATTAGACGTTCATTAAGCGACAAAAAAATTTGGAGCCAATTTGGGGGGAAGTTTGAAAATATTGTTGAGGATTCGTTTATAGTACCCGAAAAACTCAAAATGTTTTAAACTCAAATTCATTTAAATCGATCAGGGAATATCAATTTTTGAGAGAACTGGCTAAACTGTTTAGGCTCTAGCGTTTAACACAGATGGACTGACGGAGTGACAGACGGAGATGGAGTGACAGACATTTTGCCGAACAATTTTTAGGTAGCAAGGACCCACAAAACATGGGTTGTGACTAAACATTGTGTAAGAGGAAGGAATTTACTATATGTAGGAACATGCATTATCCACGTTTTCGTTAGCAGGGCCCGGTAATAAGAGTTTTTCTCTCAAAAATTCGCCGTTTTCTGGCGAACGATTAGAACACTTTCTCTTCTAACAGAGCAAGTGCGAGAAAGTATGTGTAAACAATTTCCGAGTAGAACAACATGTGGAGGTAGATTTTCATCAAAGCAACATGACATCCGACATTCGACATCATTAAGACAAATAAATTCCATCTAATCAAAAGCCTACCAATCCTACTTCTGTATCATGTTGGTTTGCAGATAACGTTTGATGTTCAGCTCACAAAATTGAATTTTGAACAGAGTAGAGATTGTGCTGAAAGAACGGTCTGAAGAAATCAGTAATGCTACAACTTGTACTATACGTACGTACTTGCACTATAAACGGTTACGTAATAGTAAAATACTACCATCTGACCATACTAATATATCTCAGCCTTCATTTGTAAAACTCGTTACCAATTGTAGCCTAGGAAGTGTGAAAACTATTTTTTAAGCTAATACACAACACACATTCAACCATCCAAATCGGCATTCCATACAAAAGAAACATTAACGCCTAAAAATACTCATAAGAAATGACAACTGCCGTGTCGGGGCGTTACCATTTGCGTATTGCGTCCTTATATGAACTCACCGGTTTTCACAATTTAAAAAAAAAACTATTAATAGGTGTATTTTTAAAATTCTACAATAGCACGTACGTTCTCGCATTGTCTGTAAAGTATTCGTAATATTCGCATTATAATATTGCAAACTGTATTCATCTAACTCTTCTGCCATCTCGTGAATGTGTCTAAAGCAAAAGAAGTGCCGGACATTTGAATTTGCAATTGAAATAGATATGTGATTTATGAAAGTTCACAGGTTTCAATTATAATAAGACTTATACCATATTTATAAGCATAGTATGTTCCTATCTTCCTACATCCTATCAGCGTACTTCCTCAACTCGAGAAATGTGCTAAAATATTTCCCTTTGTATTACCTTCAATTTCCTTGGTACTAAAGAAAAACATTAAAATTTTTCATCATTAAATCAAAATTACAAGCAATCTGCCCACATTTTCAAAAAAATTCGTGGATAAACTTAAATAAAGGTCAGATTTCATAGAGTAAAAACTATATCATCAATATTGTAGTTTTACATATTTCAACTGGCCCAGTTATTCGTAAATGCTCGAAAATGCTCATTGTTCATCGATAATGGGACCTCCGCCATTTTTATAAACATTTTACTGTATTCGAGAAAAAAAGGAAAAAAATTGTAGTCATTTTTGAAGTATTTTTTAAAGAATTATTTTTTTTCGTTGCTTTAAATTCTAACAAAAATTTCGCAAAATCTTATGTTTTAAAAAAATGTCAAGACCAATGTAAGAAGACCTGAATCTGAAGAACAAATTTCAATAAAAAAATCTCTAGCCTCAATATTGTCATTGTAGGAAGAGACCGAAAACGTTTTTCAACTTTTAACATTTTCGAAAATTCAGATTTTTAACGAAAATAAAATCTGTGCCATTTTTATAAGCGCACTCTGAGGGAAAATGTAAAGTAAAACTTTGGTGTCATTTGTTGAGAAAATTGTGAAATTGTCGTTGAGACTTCATATCAAAAATTGAAAAAATTAAAAATATTCATTTTAAATTCGAAAGGCCTCCAAATTCGACCAAATCGACGTGGAATGTGGAATGTCAATTTTGGAGAAAATCGTCTGAAAGAATTAGGCGCTAGTGTTGTCCGTAGACAGACGGTCGGTCGGTCGGTCGGTCGGTCGATCGTTTTGTATTAAACCAATTTTTCGGCATCAAGGTCCAGAAAAACGTGGATTCTGACTACTCAACGTGACAGATGAAGTTATTTGCATCATATTAGCAAGAATTATTCACTTTATTGGATCCCTGATACACAGAAACGAGTTTCTGCGACGAAAAATCGCCGATCTTGCCGCAGCACTACAATAGTTTCTGTATACTACGTAAGTTGTGAGCGAGAAAGTACAAATCAACTGCAAAATTTCATAAGATGAGACTTCTTCGGATTGCCTTGTTCGATAGTTGAAGCAAAGCGTTCACGTGCTCGCCTTCGCACCGAAGGCATTTCTCCTGCGCCGCGCCGTCCGTGCCGAATGCCTGGTTCAGGAGGCTAAACCCTGCACAACGCGGCGACAGCACGCGAAACTCGCACGTGGTGCGAGAATCCCCGGACCCTCGCGCTCAGCAAACCGTAATTGCTATTTGCAGTACAAAGCTGATGCAAATTGACCAGCCGTTGCCATCCATCGAGCAAACAGGTTAAAGCTCTCAGTTATTTCTTGTTGATATTTAAACTATCACAATTACACCCCGTTGCCCGAGTATTTATCAGGGTCATCTGTTATACAGGAAAAGGAAGGCATTATTTTCCCCGTGTAATCTCACCCTGTCCTCCTTTCCCTGTTCTGCCCTGCTCCGACTGTAAAGTCCTACGCATGTTCCATCTTTCTGTCCTGCCTCGACGCTGCCTGTCCCGGCCGATTCCATACTGCTCCGACCCATCCATCGAACGCCACACCACCCCTCCTTGCTTAACTAACCCCCTCCTCCTCCTACTCCAGTCCCCCTCTTCACCCTTCTCCTTCGTCCCTCCTCCTCTCCTATCCTCTCCCCTCTCTCTCTCTCTCTCCTCTCTCTCTCTCTCTCTCTCTCTCTCTCTCTCTCTCTCTCTCTCTCTCTCTACCCTTCCCCTTCCCCGTGCATTAAACACATGCACTTTTGTGTAATCCATCAAACGTGTAGGAACAATTTTGACCTTCGTTTACTCGAGGTTAATTATGCTGTTGGAATGAATTGAAATGTATTTTATTAGGAAAGTATGTTCATATTCTTCTTCTACTACTAGCATACACTTATTTGTGCGTAGGCAAGTCCCCAGCAACCCCTAGCGTCTTCTTGTGACACTTGTCCTGGGCAAGTGTACCTAGGGTAGTTTGTCATTGGTTTTTCCTAGGAGCGCTAGTGCGCCAATTTTGATGTTTGATTTGAATAACAGATAGCGCAGGCCTAGATACAATATCCGCAATCTTACCTGGTAATTCAAATTGAAACTCGGATTGGTGCTAAATTGCTAGATTTATTTTTGACAAGATTTGGCAGGTGCCTATTTTGAGGTCTGTTTTACATGCCGACAAGCGTCCGCATGCATACCGTCGATTTTTGGCACCTCAAAAATCTCCCCCCCCCCGACTTTGATCGGGTTTGAAACCGCGAACTTGAGATCAGTTGTCTGGCATGATAACCTCTATTGTACCATCAAGGCTTGTAGGAAAGTATATACATTTTTTTAAACGTTTAATCTCCTTTGGGGTCTCCTCACTGTTTTTTAGACAAAACAGATATATTTGCCAAGAAACTGAAAGAGTGCACAGTTAAGTTTTGCTTCACGGTGAAGGAAATCGCAATGAGTGTATTTTGGCAAAATTTTATGTAGACAATAACGTTTGTCTTGTTCTGAAACTGACATAAAAACGTTTAAATCAGACATGTTTAAAAATAAACAAACTTCTCTATTCATTAGACGCAGAAGATCTAAAAATAGCCTAAATTATACTACATCAAATCCTGTACCTTTCAGTGAAAACTTCAATCATACCCGATAAGCCATTCTCGAGATTAGCCTGGACAAATAGACAAATATTTGAGACCATTGAACGTATATTATGTTAGGTATGTAAGTAATTATATAAGTTTAAAACTAGATGTACTACAACAGCACATATTTTCTCGCATTATTGGAAACAGATTTAATATTGTAAGCTAGCCTATCTCAGCTATAACTTAAAATGTCCAATTAAAGCAATTAAAAAAGCGCTTGTGGTTTATTTCTGCATTTATTTCGTATAGTAGTCATTTCTTATTTTGACAAATGAAACAAACATATATTTAAGTGTTACAGTATTTGCAACACATTGTACTGAAAAGCAATAATAATGTCACTCAAGCTTGCATTGATTAGATAGAAATGATCATTCAATATTTAAATACCATAATTATCGTTCAAAACGTTTTGAAGTAAAAGAAGACTACTTTTACTATTTTTTTAATTTTAAATTTAATCTATAACTTTCGTTAAATCTATTTTGTTTCATAAGAATATTATATACCTCATACTATCATCACGACCGCCAACAATGACAAAACTTTTAAGAATTTCCAACCGATATGTTGCGATTTTGTGAACGGACAACGCGTCAAGCCAAGCACGTGAATTTCAAAATTAAATTTCTATTTTTTTACAATTTTTACAAACATAAAGAGTTTGTGGGAATTCTGATTGGATGTTGTTGACGTTCTTATAAGAAGAAATAAAAGAAGTCATCTTCGTCAACATATCAGGATGACTGATATGTTGATATGTTGATGAAGATGACTTCTTTTATTTCTTCTTATAAAGAGTTTGCTGCAATTCAACTGATATGTTGACGAAGATGACTTCTTTTATTTCTTCTTATAAAGAGTTTGCTGCAATTCAGACAAGCACTACACTACCATTCTTTGCTACATACGAGGAAAAGTTTTAAAAAACTGGAGCCATTTTTCTGAAAATAATTGTTTATGTTTTTAAAAAATGCCTACGTTTTACGCCAAATTACCCAAAAATACTCATATTTTCGAATATTTGAACATGACCTTACTTCAAGATTTTTTTGATGAACAGATTTCATTAAGGAAACAATTTCTCTCTTCATTATTGTAATTGAAGAAATACGCTGAAAAAAGTTTAAACTTTTGTAATTTTCGAAAATTCAAGGAGTGCAACGAAAACGCGACTTACGCCATTTCTTTATGCAACTTTTGCTCCAGGAAAAGAATAAAGAAAAAAATGGAATATGAACAGATTTGAAATAATTTGTGCTTTTTAATCTACTTGCCAAATATAAAATATTCCGGTTGGTTAACCTGCTAGCTTCAAATTAACTAGTTTTTGATTGTTCTATTCGTCTTATAAATTGGATTTCAGCATTGTGTTGATGTATTTAACGTTTGTTACCAAGTTCCAACACTGCTTCAAGATTATTTTATTGCAGCAATTGTTCAAACTCGAATCAGGTTTTATATTAAAAATAAGACGACGAATAAAAAGTACAAGATATTTTGCGATCAGGTTTGTTTCATTTGTCTAGAAGAAAAGAAAGTTTAAAAAGTAACTGCAAGAGAAACAAAGTTGTTTGTGTGAGGGTCTGTCTTCGTGGCAAAACAAAAAAACTCCAAGATCAAGTGCACTCCGCTCAAGCACCAGAATCTCTGGAGGAAGATCTTGCGACAGATGAGGCGCCCCCGTTGCCCCCCTCTCTTTGCGTCAACGCTGTTTCTTATACCCTCCCCAGCCTCACATGTTTGCTCTTGAGATGTGCTGTCTCTTCTAGACGTCGATAAAGAGGGCGACGAGAGCGACTACAGCGGGAACGGAGACCTTGAAACAAGGATGAAACAGACACACAGACACGACACACTGAGATTAGAGAAAATGCCGATGAAATGAGACAGTTTGGGAGAGGCAAAAACGGCTCGAGACGAGTTGGAGACGAGATAGAGGCGGGACGAGACAGAGGCAGGACGAGACAGAGGCGGGACGAGACAGAGGCGGGACGAGACAGAGGCGGGACGAGACAGAGGCGGGACGAGACAGAGGCGGGACGAGACAGAGGCGGGACGAGACAGAGGCGGGACGAGACAGAGGCGGGACGAGACAGAGGCGGGACGAGACAGAGGCGGGACGAGACAGAGGCGGGACGAGACAGAGACGTAAAGGCACGAAATCGGAATTAAACAGATCCTCGACAAGACATATTTGGGTGGCGCCACGTGTTGTCATACATGGCATACCGAGAGCCGCCGCCGAGAAAGACTTTATGGCCGAAGTCGTCAAAACAACCTTCCCCGCAGACATGCGCGTAAGGGCCGAGGAATTCAAGGTGCTCTTTCGCCTTGGAAGAAAAGTAGACCCCAAACCTAGCGGTAGCTGGGTAGTGCAGGTCTCGCCTCGCGTCTGGAGGGTCTTAAGCGGTGAGGAGCGAGTTTATGCGTATCTCCGTTCTTACCCTGTCGAAACATACGCGAATCCCACGCGGTGCTTCCGGTGCTATAAATACGGGCACATCAAGGCGTCCTGCAAAGCGGAAACGGCCACCTGTGGACACTGCGCGGAAGCGCATTCCGAGGGGCACGCCTGCGATGTAGCGAGGCGCCCGAAATGCCCGAATTGTAAAAGGGCCAACCTGCCGGACGACCACAGCGTCAAGTCTCGGAGGTGTCCCAAATTCAAAGAAGCGTTGGAGATGGAGCTAGCCAGAACCGACTATGGAAATTAAAGTCCTGCAGGTGAACTGCTGCCACTCCAGGGCGGCTATGGCCACTCTGGAGCGAGCTATTTCTCGAACATCTGGGCCCGACGTCGTGCTGATCTCCGAGCCTTATACGGTGGGGGCCACGTCGCCGGAATAACTAAGACCATACGTTGCGTCGAGGCGAAAAAAGGGGGAGGAGCAGTTCGGGCAGCAATGCTCGTTGTGGATCCCTCTTGCTCCATTCTCTACCATGAGCATCTGTCGAGCCGCGATGTGGTAGTAGCGGAAATATCGATGGGAAGTGGACGGCGTGCGCTTTCGTTCCGCATACTGGTCCCCTGCGGAACCTTTGGATCGGAAGCTTGAGCATCTAGACCGATCCTTCAAGTCCTGAACAGGCGGCTTCCTACTATCCTAGGCATTGATACGAACTCCCACTCGTGGAATGGCACTCCTCGGAGACCTGCCCGCGGGGAGAGGAGACAGAGCTCGTAATGGCCCGACATGGCCTTTACGTTGCGAACGTGCAGTCGGAATACACTACCTTCTTCCGACGACTAGGAGAACGGGAGCTGGAGACGAACATAGATGTTACTTTCTTCAATCAAAAGTGTATCAACAGGGTAAGGGACTGGAGGGTAGTCCCAAGCCTCATAGCGAGCGATCACAACGCCATCTGTTTTACCGTCGACCTGGGTCGCAGCGGCCCTAACGGACGAGACTCTGAGACCAGCGCCCAGGCGGCCGAATCGGATTGCAGATTCCGGCTGCCGAGAGCCAACTGGGATAAATTTAAAAGAAGTGTTGAACTTGCGATGGACAAGGCACGCCCCACATGGGGTAACCTAGAGCTGCAGCAGAAAGTCAACGCTCTCTCGAACGTAATAGCTAGTGCCGCGAAGGAGTCGATCCCGTATCGGCCCCTAACGCGGCCAAAAGCTGCATCATGGTGGACACACGATCTTACCATTCTCGCCCGAACAGCCAGGGCGGCCCGCAACAGGTTCCACAGGCACCGAAGACGCGGGGATGGCGACACTTCGCTCTGCCTTGATGCGTACTATGAGCTGCGCAACAGGCTGGCGAAGCGTATACGAGAGCGGAAAAGGGCCTCTTGGGAGCGGTTCGTGGCCTCGACCACGGAACGTGACCCCTGGGGGTTACCGTACAAGATCTCGGCAGGGAAACGACGAGTTCCGGAGTACCTGTCGGCTATAAGATCAGACGCCGGGCATACCTCCACGTGGGAGGACACTGCCCGGGAACTGCTGCAGGTGCTACTGCCTTCCGACGATGTCTCTAACGAGACGGAGGAACAGTGCGATGTGCGGGCCTCGGCTCTTTTGCCGTCGTCCGCCTCGGATAGCCGTCCTTTCCATATGGGAGAGCTCGAGGAGGTTGTCGCATCTCTTCGCCAACGCAAGGCTCCCGGGGAAGATAATATCCACCCCGAGATGCTTCAACACGCTCTTCCCCTACTCAGGGGGGAGCTGCTGGATCTTTATAACGAGTGCCTAGCGGCCGGGGTATTCCCGGACCCCTGGAAGAGGTCGCGTGTGGTCTTGCTTCGCAAGAAGAACGACAGAGCTGGCGACGATCCAAAGGCCTACAGGCCGATCTGTTTACTCTCGGTCCTCGGGAAAGTGCTCGATAAGCTGGCGATCCAACGAGTCAGCGGGCACATTAACGAACGAGGTGGACTGGCTGCTTGTCAGTACGGATTCCGTGCCGGGCGTTCCACTGAGGATGCGGTAAATCACTTGCTTGCTACCCTTAGGGCGCCTGCGCGGGAGAAGTACACAGTGGTCTTGTTCCTAGATATAGCAGGCGCCTTTGATAATGCGTGGTGGCCTATGATATTATCAGAACTACGAAGGAAATGGTGCGTTCCTAATAACATCTTGAGCCTGTACAAGAGCTTTTTCCGTAACCGGATAGCCAGCATACGACAAGGCAACCAGGAGGTCTCTGCAGATCTCTCTAAAGGCTGTCCACAGGGGTCTAACTCCGGCCCCGTTTTCTGGAACGTACTTTTCGATGGGTTACTTGTTCTCCTGGAACGGAGTGACTGGGAGCCCATAGCATATGCCGACGATCTGGCAATAGTAGTAAGAGCGGACTCGAGAGCAAAAATAGAATATGAAGCAAGACGCGCCCTGGAGGTTGTTTCGGAGTGGTGCGCCAGTGTGAAACTCCGGCTTGCACCGGAAAAAACCACGATGCTGCTCATGAAGAATCACTTTCGGGGCGCGCCCGGGCGCACCTTTCTGAACGAGGGAAGGCCCCCCTGGTACGGCTGAATGGAGTGAGCATTAAATGTGTTAAAACTCAAGTCTATCTGGGTGTAACCCTAGATGCCAATCTCTCGTTTGTAGCCCATGTAAAAGCTGTTAGCGAGAAAGCCAAGTCGCTGTTCTTCAAACTCCGCCGCATTGGCGGGGAGCGAGGGATAGTCGACAAATCCGCGTTGCGGACAATTTATAGCGGTGCTTTTCTTCCCATCATGCTGTACTGTGCGTCGGCATGGGCTCACTGCCCACACTACGCACGTGCGGCGTGAGATAGGTAAGGCCCAGCGCGTCGCGCTTGTCTCTGTAACGGGCGCCTATCGCACCGCGGCTACCAGTGGGCTTCAGGTCATAACCGGCTTTATGCCTCTTGACTTGCTTGCCAACTTCTGGGCAGCGAGGTACGCCCTACGAAGGGGCCATGCCTCGTGTTACATCAACGGGGTGGTAAGACCTCTGAGGGAATCGGGCGCTGACGGTGAAGGCCGAGCTGCGTGAAGTCTGGAGGGAGCGCTGGCGCGAGGAGGCCACTGGCCGAACTGTGTTCAGGTTTCTTCCGGACGCGGCATACGCCTGCAGACCCGGGAAGTGCAAGTTCTCAAGGGAACTAATTATGATAATGACAGGGCACGGCCCCTTTAATGCCAAACTTCATTCGTTCGGGCTGGTGGACTCGCCTGCATGCGTGTGTGGAGAGCCTGAAACGGCAATGCACCTCCTTGTAGGCTGTCCTCAGTGGAGTTCCCTCCGACTTCGACTGGAAACCAGCTTAGGGTCGACCTTAACCGGTGAGCTGCTACATGCGGCAATAGACGGCCCCTCGTCGAAGGTTTTGCTAGAGGTTCTCGCTCAGGCCATCGTGCGGAACCGATCTGTGACCTATCTCGTAAATCGGCGCGCTCGTCTCTAAGGAGGCGGGCCAAGCCGGCCTCCTTAAAGCAACAGCAGGGCCTAGTACCGGCTGTAATCGACTTGTCACAAGGGCGGACCAAAGCCGACCGCCAAGAGGGGCCATCGCCTAATGCTTTTTCCTCCTTTAAGGCAACAGCGAGGTCTCATCTCTGGCTGCCCGGATACGATAAGACAATTGGCAGTCACTAGGTAGTAGCCACCCGGCTCCTCGTGCCTAGGGACGGTAACGGTGTATGAACGGCGCACCGGCCAAGCAGGTGGATATAACTGACGCAACAGTTCGTTCTTTGAGAGCCTACACCCGAGGCGCAATCCTCGGGTGGTCGGATGTGGGCCGGCCGCAAGGGCGGCCATAAGTCGGGGACTCAAAGACCGTTCAGTTAAGCAAAACTAGTCTTAAGGCTCTAGATTTAATAAAATGTAATATAAATGCTAATATATAAGTAAGACGCCTTACGCGTCACTCGAATGTATAAATGTATCCGGCTATGGAGCGGAAACTGAGTGGATAGAGGCTTAAGCCCAAGGTGCCCTCAGCGGAAGCTACAAGCTACTATCGTAGCGTTGAATTGAGAATAAAGATCCCTCCCACATTCGATTAAAAAGACATATTTGGGACGAGATGTATTCGAGACAAGATGAATTCGGGACGAGAGAGAGTTTTGGTCGAGAGGAACTCGAGGGCGCATTTAGGACGAGATAAATTCAGGACGATATGGATACGGAACGAGATGAATTCGGGGCGAACCGGATCCTGGGCGAGAGAACAACGATGAAGCGAACAGGACGGGCCGAGACAGGAGGAAGGCGGACAGGGCGCCACAGGCGGGGGGCGCGGGGTGCGCTGTGCGGCAGCGTGCGGCGGCGGGCGCAGAGCGGGGGCGACCGACGCCCCGCAGGTTGTTAATCTGCTGCGGAGTCCCCGCGGAGGACTGCGCTGACCCGCTTCTTGCGCGGACCTCGTGCGTCAAGGGCTAGCGCGCAGCGGGCACCCGCCCACCCCGCCCCATGCGCTCGTCCCACCCATACCAAGCCCGCCCGCCCGCCCTGCCCTTCCGCCCCGCCCCGCCCTTCCGCCCCGTCCCGCCCTTCCGCCCCGCCCGCCCTTCCGCCGCCCGCCCCCCGCCCCGCCCTTCCGCCCCGCCCCGCCCCGCCCTTCCGCCCCGCTCTTCCACCCCCGGCCGTCCGCCCTTCCGGCCCTCCGTCCGCCTTGCCCGCCCGCTCGCCTACTCGCCCTCCCGCTCCACCCCTGCCTGCCCGCCCGTCCTTCCGCGCCAGCCAGCCCGCCCGCCCGCCCGTTCCGCCCCGCCCCGCCCCACCCGGCCTGCCCGCTCGCCCGTCCGCCCACCCCAAAGGTCCGTCCGACAGCCCGCCCACACGCCCGCCCGCCCACCTGCCTGCCAGCCCCGCCCCCTATCCCAGCCCCGCCCCGGCCCGGCCCGCCCGCCCGCCCCGACCCACACCGCCCGCCCGGCCCACCCCGCTCGCCCGCGCTGTCCCGCTCGCCCGCGCTATCCCGCTCGCCCGCGCTATCCCGCTCGCCCGCGCTATCCCGCTCGCCCGCGCTATCCCGCTCGCCCGCCCGCCACCCCCGCCCCCCCCCCCCTCGCTCCGCAACCCCTTGGGGCGGGTGGCCGCACTGCCCCGGCCAACCGCCCATGCATTGAGCGAGAGACCTCCCGGCGCTCGGGTAGGACGCAATTTGTCAAGCGGATCTACGGCGCAGTGTCGCGCCTCCTTTCTCCAATAGGACGCTTTCAACGAGAAATTATATCTTCTCGACAGGGTGCAATTTGTGAGCTGTGTCTATGACACCTTTACTCCTCCTCTTTTCATGTATGTTTTCATACCCCATTGTGATGTCAGGCATTTGATGGGTATTTTCAATTGAAAAACATAAAGAAATTGATGATGATGATAATAAGAAATGGAGTTTACCACCACACTCAAAATTTGTTAAAAATAATTCAACATGGCATACTTGTGTCCAGCTGAAACTAAATCAATATTCTTACCTACATAGTCGTTAGATTAAAATTAAAGGTGTATTTGTTTACCTCTTATTTAAATAGTTATTTATGCAGAAAGGGCGTTTTGAAAGTTCTGATGATCGAGCGGCGCAGAAAGCCCGAGAACCTTCGGCTGCAGAGCGTTTTGTCTCTGGGATCATTGCAATGAAACACGTTAATATCCGCGGTACGTACAAGAATTCATTATTTACCTCATATTAATATCAGGTGAATGCCGGAGCAGTACCCTAAGAAACGGGCGCACGCGATCTCTCCTACATATTCCTTGTCCTATCCTCACCTTAGCACACTTACACTAAGTACCACACATGTCTGGAGACCGGTCGGGAGCTTAGAGCTTGTCCCGGCTGGGACGGTGCCCCGCTGCTGGGAGATAACTGTTTTTTTTTTTGTTTTTTTTTTTATTTTTATCCGATCGACCATATGGCCTTACAGAAGTGAGAACATTATTTATTAATTAACATTATGGAAACTTCCTAAAGTTTTTTCGAGTGTTCTTACTCGGCAAGTAATATATAATATTGTAATTTGATTTTATTTTTTATTAGCTGTGGAAAGATTTTTGAGTAAGGATTGGTATAGGTATAAAGGTTTGAAAGATTTTGTTGATTTTGTTTTTAAGGCGGTTTGAAAATGTCTTTAGGAAATCTAGATTTGATTCGGTTTGGGAGTTTGCTTGTTGTCCTAGTTGAAAATGGGCTGTACTTGGGCAGGATGGTAAGAGATTGAAAAATTTGGAGGATAAGTTGATCAGATGATCAGTGATTGATGGTATTTGGAGTTCATAATGAATTTGTTTATTGGGTATAAACCATGATGCGTTAATGAGTCTTCTGAGAAATTTGTTTTGGAAAGTTTGTAAAGCGTTTATATTACTGGGTGCAACGTTTATCCAGGCTGGACAGGCATATGTCAAGGTGGGTCTGATAATACTTTTGTAGAGGAGCAATTTAGTTTCAACTTTTAAAGTGGATGAGGAATTAATAAGTGGATATAGTTTGACTGCTTTTGCTGTTGCTTTTGTAATACTGCCTTAATGTTTTGCTTCCATGTTAAACGTCTATCTATTAGTACTCCCAGATATTTTGTGGGTGTGGAATTGTTTAACCAGGAGTTGTGAATTATTTATTTTAAAGGTGGAGGGTTTTGGGTTTCGGAGGGTGAAAATCTTTGTTTGTGTTTTTGTGGGATTTATCTTGAGTCGCCATTTATGGAACCAGGTGGTGAGAGTGTGAAGGTGGGATTGAATATGGTCATATGCTAATAGAATGTTTTGATGAGATGAGAATAATGCTGTATCATCTGCATATAAGGTTATGTTAGAATCTGATGATGTGGGATGATCTGCTGTATGATATTGAAAAGAATGGGAGCAAGTACAGATCCTTGAGGGACACCTGCAAGAATGCTGTGTGTGTTGGAAAGAATGTGGTTTACTTTGACCTGAAAAGTTCTATTTGTAAGATAACTGTGAATAATTTTTGAAGATAATCAGGAGATTACCTAGTTGGTGAATTTTATAAAGTAAACCTTGATGCCAAATGCTGTCAAATGCTTTAGTTATGTCTAAAAAGACTGCTATTGTTTGCTCTTTTGAATGGAAACTATTTACTATATGTTCGACTAGACGTAATAGAGGGTGATTTGTTGAATGATTTGGTTTGAAACCAAATTGTGTTTTGGTATGGTGTCATTTGAGTTTAAGAAATGAACTAGGCGACTGAGAATTAATTTTCAAAATTTTAGCTATTGTTGGAGCAGACTAATAGGCCTGTAATTTGAAGGGTCATTAGGATTAGTTTTTGGTTTATTGATTGGTAATATAATAGCGTGTTTCCAAGTTTGAGGGAAGCAGCCAATTCGAGTGCAGCATTGAAGGTGGTTTTATAGCTGCAATGCAGCTGAAGGAAGTTGTTTAATGTTCGGTTTGTAATGTTGTCGTGTCCGTGATTTTTGTTTTTCAGCTGTTTGATGATTTTGGTTTCTACTGGGAGATGAAATGAATAGGGTGTGGAACTGTGGCGTGTGATTGTTTCATAAATTCTGTTATTTCTGTATTGAATAGTTTGCCATTGCTGTCGAGAGTTTGGGGGGAGTTCTGGATAAATTAATACATTGTTTGAAATAAGAGGAGGAACATTGCTTTTCTCTTTAGTGAAGTATTTAATAGTTTGCCATTGCTGTCGAGAGTTTGGGTGGAGTTGTTGAAGATGCTGCTGGAATTTGACATGTTTGTGATTGGTAATCATGATTTTAATTTCTTTGGTAAGTTTGTTTAGTTTCTTTTTGTCGTGTGGTTTCGGTTTAAAATCCATTTGCGTCTAATGGCCCGTTTGAGTTTTAATGTGATTTATGATATAATATGGAAGTGCATCAGCATTTGGTTTGTTAGTTGTAATGTGAGGAGTAGTTGATTCGGAGTGAGCTTTTGTGATTGTTTGAATGATATTCATGATTGAGTTGTTGAGATCATCATTATTTTGTATACGAGTTGGAAAGATTATTTTGAGCTAATTAACATTTTAAAATAGTTCCAATTGGTATAACCTTTTATTTTGGTGTTTTGATGGTGAATAGTGTCATTTGATATGTCAATGGTAATTTTAATAGGTAGGTGATCTGAGTCTAATTCTGCTATTACTATTTGTTGAATTGTTTGGTAGAAATTTTTAGTTATAACTAAATCGAGTATATCAGGGGGTACATTTGTATTGTTAGAAAGAACGTAGGGGAACTTGGAGCATGAATATATATATTGTTGGTAAGCCTGTATTTGAGTAGTCTTTTGCCATGGTAATTCGTGAGTTACATCCCCAGGCTTGATTTTTGCAGTTGAGATCACCAAAAATTAAAGTTGAAGTGTTTGTAGAAAATATTTCATTTAGTTCATTAGTAGGAAATTTTTGGTTTGGTGGTCTGTAGGCGGCAATGATATTTATTGGTCCGTTATTGGTATAAATTTGGATTGCTACAGTTTCAAGGTTATTAGTTGTAGGTGAATGAATTTGTGAGTGTTTTAGTTTACTATAATAGCTATTGCTGTCCTCCAGAGGCAATTAGTCTGGACCTGTCACTCTATATATTTTGTAGCGATAACTTTAGCTTTTCTTTGGAACAAGATGGGTTTCACGGATGCAGGCAACGTGAATGTTATGATGGTGTAAGAAGTGGTGAAAGAGAGTGTCCTGTTTTTTAATACCGTTAGCATTGAAGTTAAGAATAGTTAAACTCTTTGGATTATCCATTTTTGGATTGTTGGATTGGTAGGGTGATATTGCTAATAGGCAGGGGATATAAGTTAGAAGTAACTATTGAGGTTCTTAAATTTATTGATTTTATCGCTTTCGCGAAGGATTGTAGAACACGCAGAAAAATTTTAGGAAGTTTTGTAATTTTTCAAATATAGAAATATAAATTCTTCACTGTTATCATAGATCTATATTTAAGATAAGTGAACTTGTTGGAAAAGAGAAACTGTGTTGGAGTGATTAGAAAGTATGTTTATTGGGTTGTATTATCCATGTTGATTGATTGACGACAAAAGATTTTGAATTTGGAGGCATTAGCGTTGATAGAACTTGGGTAACTACTTTTGTAATAATGTTAGTTAGTAAATTTTCTAGGTTACTTGTGTGGTTATTCCATTGATTAGTTGAGGCGTTAATTGGGGTGTAATTTGCAATATTTGGTCTAGTGGGAAGTGGAGGAAAATGTTGACTAAAGTTTGTGTTGTAAAATCAGCATTGAGTGGGAACTGAGTGATTAAATGTATTCATTTTAGGAGGTAGTTTATTATTTGTGTTTCGAGAGTTGTAATTTACGTTTTGTTCAAGTTTTGGCATAATTTTTGTATGTAGGACATCCTTTATAATTAGCAGTGTGGTTCTGAAAACAATTAACACATTTTGGAGTTGCTTCATTTTTGGGTAGTTTACATTCTGAGTAATGATGATTACCTATGCATCTGACGCATCTTGGGCTGAGCCTGCAGTTAGCTTGTGAGTGGCCATAACGCTGACATTTTACATATGTATTGGACCCTGTGTATTAGTTCTAATATATACTTTAATTCTACAATAATATAGCCTACTAAGATTTAATATTTGTCTGGATTCTTCATTGTCAATAAGATCTACTGCCACTGTTTGCATAGGTGTTTATCTTTTTTGTAAAGTCTGGTGCACTTTAATACTGAAAAGTTTTTAGATTTGAGTTCGTTTATAATATCTTCGTCTTTGAAGTACGTGGAACATCCTTGAGAACAACTGCAAATTTTTTGACTGTAGGGTCCCTATAGGAGTGGAATTGTACATTGTTTTGATCACAGAAATGTCTGAAATCACGAAAGTCTTTAATTTCTTGAAAAGTATTTTAATATTGTTATTTTCAGTTTTTGTGTGAAAGTTTCCTGAGGTAACACTTTTAATGTCATTGATAAGGCGGTTATAGTTTTCAACTCCGTGGATTATTATTGGTGGATTTTATTTTTTGTTGCGAGAGTTTCAGGTAGTTGAATATTGTTATTAACTGGTGCATGTGTTTGAAGTAGTTCATATCTGTTACTCACTGGTACGGCATAACCTACGTGTTCACTATCATGGTGCCTTTTAAGCCTTTTACGCTCTGTTCTGATTCAGTAGATTGGTATATACATCTTGTGGAGTTGGAGTTTTAATTTCATTAATGTTTACGTTTTGAGTTGCACTTGCAGGTTGTTGATGTTGCGGAGCTGCGTTGGTTGGTAATGCGGCGGTAATGGCGTATAGCCATTTTGTGGCTGTTGAGGTTGTTGCTGCTGTAGTAGTAATTGTTGTTGTAGTTGCTGGTGGTGGATGAGTTCTTCCACATCCATATCGCGAGGGATTGCTTCATTCATAGCTTGAGATACCAGAGAGCCGGTTTCGCTACTTACTTCGTGGGCACTTATATTTTCCATCACGAGATCACTTTCACAAAGTTGACACTGGTTTCACTATACACTCGGAAACGTTCACTTTTCAGTTAAATTGGTTGCTCATGCTGCAATGCAGCATTTTTGGCCGTGGGCCGCCCAGAACTGGTGCGGTTAATCACTGCGCGCGTCCTAGGTTACAACTGATAAGCTGATACTATAACTCAGACTGTGACTACTGAACGCGAAAGGTTAAGCGTGCGGAGCGCTCGGAGAGGTGTTGCCTCGACGAGAGCTGGGCTCGAACTCCGGAGATAACTGTTGAGTGAAAACCCCGCTAGTCGTCCGTCGGTCGGCGCCGGATCCGCCATCCAGTAAGGGCACTGCCACCGTCCGATGAAAAAGCATGCACTTCACTTACGGGACTAATGACCTAATGAGTTGATGGTTCCGAAATCACTAACGATCAATCAAACAATACCATTTTGATGATTGAGATTTACTTATTAACTAGATTTTAAGTTGACTCGATTTGCCTTGTATTTCGTATTTCTCTCCCATAATTCCCTCTTAAAATTCCCTACATAAGAGAACATGTAGCAGTATTAACTGTCATCACATTTCCCTCGTAACCACGACCCTCTCGATCCAGCTGAGATATGCAGTGAATATCGAGCTCCGTAAGCAATAACGTATCAGTAAAAATTAAAATAGGTATTTACCTTAATTTATTTCTTTTTTTTTTCTTTTTAAAAATTTATTTCTACCTGTTCGACTACAAGTCTTTCAGGGAGTTTAAAATCACAACATAGTAAGGGCTGTTTTAATCACTGACAGTAACCTTATAAAAATAAGGAATTATTAATCATATTTTTAAGATATGTAGAATTTTTAATGTAAAGTTAGAAGGAATGTAAATAAAGAAAGAATAAAATTTTTGGGAATTTTAACCTTAAACAGTTGGGCATGATGTAAAGAAGGTAAATTTTCAAAGAATAGCTGACTATGATGTTTAATATATTCATGAATTGTAATGATTTGTAATTCTTTATGAATTTGCGAATTAGGAATAAACCAAGGGGCATGAACAATTCTACGTAAAAATTTGTTTTGAATAATTTGAATTTCATTTATTTCTATATTTTTCTAATATTTTATTCTTATTTCTAACGTAATATCTTCATCTAATTTAATATTTTTACGGCCTGGTTGTAACCTCCTATGTTCAAGGTAATTTTTTAAATAATACTTTTAAATTATTTAGATTTCAAATTAATATTTGCTTATAAAATCATTTTATCATTTTTCAGCAATCTTGAGAAGGCATTAACGATACTCCTTCTGCCGAACCTTTAGCCCACTACCTTCACTTCTACAGAAATCTAAAATAGATTTGGTGTTCTGTAAGTAACACAACGCAGTGGGCGTGAACGGTAACACTGAATTAGTTCCTGAAAATGGGCCACGGCCGTGGGGCGCCCACCCGCAGCGCTCCCACGCACAGAGGCGATCCAGGGTGCACTCCGCCCCGCTCCGCCCCGCTCCGCCCCGCTCCGCCCCGCTCCGCCCCGCTCCGCCCCGCTCCGCCCCCCTCCGCCCCGCCCCGCTCCGCTCCTTCTCCATTCCGTGGCGAAATCTGCTGTAAGCGCATCTGCTAGCCTCGAGCAAAGACAGATGTCGAAGTAGAGTGTAAATCTGAGTGCAATGGTTATTTTTAAAAATATTGACACAGAAGGAACATAGGAACACTGGCGGTGTAAGAAAAGCAAATGCTCAGTACAAGAATGTGAAGAGTGGGATGTGAAAATTTACGGGGCTTTGAAATAGACTCGTGAGTTCCAATGTGTTTCATTTGGCAAAGAAAACAAATGCAAAACTGTTTTTCAGATGTTTAGTTTAATGTCAGAATTTTTAAGTGAATGTTAGGTATATATTTTTTCTTAGGACTTTTGTCCACCCGACTGCCCGTGATGATATCTGCGGCTCCTCTGACCCGAGGTCAGTAGAACGCCCTCCGCGGGGCCCTCCGTGACAACATCACTTGAGAGATCAAGACCAACTACCTTGCCCAAGGTCTCCAACCCGCGAATCTTCGGACCCGAGAGCTGAATCGGTACACGCTCTTAGCTACTTCAGCCTTCCAGGTCGGCTCTTATATGATCTGTGAAAATTGGCTTATAAGAATAGTAAAATCATGTCAAGATGGTCTAATGGTCAATTCTTCTACTATTATTTATTTTGAAGGATGTTCTCTTGAACACAAAATTCGGATAAATGAACCACGTTTCGTCTACTGCTCTCAGTCCTCCTGCGAAAGACTGCTGTAATTCGAGTCCTCATTAGAATATCCCTTTTATCAGAAAATGCAAGTGATGTACGCATGTAGGCAGTTTGAAAAGTTTTGCCAAATTATTGGTCTTTCCTTCAACAGGATGGATATGTTTTGGAAGAAACCTTGTGTGTACGAGGGGAACAGTGTGTCATGTGTACGAGAGGAACTGTGTGTATGCTAATCTAAATACTTAAAATTATTTAATTTGTTTACACATTGAAAACCTTTTAAAAATATTTGTCTATCGTTTCTGAATGAATGTATTCTTTCGAATAAAAATATAAACTCTTATTACCGTGAGGAATACTTGCAGATAGTGGGGTAGGTCAGGTTGTAGAGCAGTAAACTATGAATCATAAACGCTAAATAAGGAGAATCAGGGATGAACATGACCTGACTGATAAGTAGTCGATGATGTCACAGTAGGGCGAGATCTCAGCAGCATTCTCCGCATATGTTTTAATCGTGATATTTATATTTTAGTTGTTTAGTAATTCCTAATTTGGTGTTCAAATACATGCGTTGTAGAGTTAAATAAAAAAAATGGGAAGTATCACATAAAATTGGAGAGGATATTGACGAAAAGTGAGATCAGAAGGGCACCCTATACTGATTCGATGTTGCATTATATCGTGAAAATCATCACGCATTATTGCATGCACCAAAGGTTACCTCCGATCATGTTCAAGGAATAAGTTGAGCAACGTACTAGAAAAGGTGATGACCAGAAAATTACGTCATAGTTGTTACACATGGCGTGAATAATTCTTCCTCTAGCTGATATAGAAAACAGGTCTTGCTTTGGGTAAGGTCAGTGAGACACGTGAATATCACGAGGCAGCACAGTGGGTTGGTGAGTGGGAAGAAGACGGCTGCGCCAACTAGAGGAGATCCAATGAAACCAATTTTGATACTCTGTCAGTGGATACGGGAGTTATTCGAAGTTACAGGGGTCGTAGATGAGCGCAAGTGTTTATCTTCGCCAACGGACACAATAAACATTCCGATGTCATAGGCTTCGGTGAAAGGAACACCTGCAGAGCGGAAAAATGAACGTCTGAAGCAAAAACCTCCAAAGAATAGGAAATGAGTGACGTAAGGTGTACCCAGTGATGGTTCTCTGCATGCTAGAGCAAGGGAATTTAGCGTGAGGCTGAGTGGCAAGGTGCATCAAGAAGTTGCATGTTACAATGAATGTTAGGGAAGAGCAATTAAGTTGATGAGAAAACGATGGAAGAAGAAATTGTATGAATAATGCCATCAAAACAGAATAAATGAGTTTATACGTGCGTCATGCAATGTAAAAATATAATTTAGAAAATCGAGTCAAGAAACAAGGACATTTTAAAGACATGAAATACAGAAGTTTTCAATATCTTCATTAGTGATAATTATTATTTATATTAAGCAGTGGGCACACGTAGCCAATCACCAATAATAATAACAACTTTCCATTATCCTACGCATTTTCGTGTTGGATCTAAGAGAACAGTAAATACGCTACTGGTTGATAAAACGCAGGAGCATGTAGCTTACTTCGTTCAAATTGAAACAAGTTTAATAATATAAAGAAAGCTCAAAAAATCTTCACTTATTTACAAGGAAAAATATAATTTAAAAAGTGTTGTAGTAAGGGTTTGGGAATTTGTTAAGCAAGCAGATCTAGCAGGTAGCAGTCATTGCTGATAAAGCTCATTAAAATGCGAGCTAAAAATTTTGAGGGATTTAATTGCTGCTAAATTTTGTGAACATCCACATAAAGAATTTTGAACTTTATCTCCTCCCTACGAGTAAGCAATGCGCCCAATTCCTTTGAGTTAAAGTATGAGGCACTGGATCTCTGGTTTAGGAAACAATAATTTCTTTTGGAACGTTTAATAGTACCTTCATGTAAATATGTTCTTGTAAAAAAGGTAGTTAAATTATATCAAAAGAGACGAAATGGCATATTATTAACATGAACGTATAACGCTCGTACGACCTTCAAGAATATAGCAACATATGATTTCAGTTTCAAAACGTGTGTTGAACAAATTGTAAAAGACTTAATGGCTACAGAACTGTATTTTATTATCTCCGAAAAAAGATATAGACTGGTTTTTAAATAACTAATGTTTCAGTAAGGCTAAAGAAGTCAAGAAAAGAAGATGGAAATGAATTAAATAAGGAATCAGTTGAATGGAACAGCGAGAAGTGGTATATTTTCGGATGAATGATCAAGTTGTACCCAAGACAAAAGATTCGAGTTCGACGTTGCCAAACATTGAATGTGTTTCCTTCTTCCGTCGCGTAAGCTGTTCAAATGGAAGAAAATTTGATGATGACATGAGACTGCAAAACTTCTGAAAAATCAGGGCAACCCAAAGGGTGTTGATGTGAAAATAAACATGACCAATATCATGAGACCATAGAAGAAGTGATGCAGCATTTAGAAAATGACTTCGACATACACACTTCATTTGAACAATGTGTCTTGTCGTAGGAAGTCATGACTCAATGATTTCATAAAAAATGGTGGTGGTCGAGATGCTACTATCGCCAATCAAAAGTTCAGACACAAAGTTTACTCCTTTTGAAAATGTATAGGACTAAACGGCTTGCAAGTTGAAAATGAAACCAATGAACAAAGAAGAATTGAAGATTCAAATGATGAATTTACGTTTCAGGTCACCCAAAAGAACTGTTACGTATTTCCAAAATTCTTAATTGTACGAAAATAAATCTATGCAGTGCTAAGATGAAGGGGAGGTCAAATGCTTCCAAATAGTTAATGTACCACATTTAATTTAGTCTAATGGTAGAGCAGAATCGTCGGTGCTAAATAGAAGCCATTTGCAATTGCCGGCGAAAACCGTGTGTGTTTCATTCTCGAAAAAATGCCAAGAAATCTAATGAAAGGTTGAAGTAAGTTCAGATCCTCCACTGGAGACATCTGAATCTTCTCAGAAAGACAGGAGAACAAATAATAACGGCGAACGCTAAATTATTGCGAAGACATGTGTTAGAAAATGGAAGCAAGAATGTAATGTATCCTCTCACCAATGCTTCGGATTACCGTACTAACCCCATTGCCTACCCAGAGTGGCAACCTGGCCGCTGCAACAGGTTTGACTTTAATTTTCCACTGGTTGTCATTGCTTCAAAAAGTTCAGTGGCCGATATTACAACTTATACCCCCACTACACCCTCATTTCACCAAGTCATTATTCAATAACCGTTGCTCGGATAATTTCTCTCTCATTGGAGACAAGTGGTTTGGCAATCACATTTGAACAAACGCCTCGCTGAATTTCCTAGAAACTCTGTTTAGAAGCGACGGTTCCCCCGACTGCACCTCGTGTTCAGAGGGCGATAAAACCGCGCGGGGGCGGCCGATAGTTGACGTGGGAGGTGCCTCCCCCACGAGACCGCTGCCTGCCCTTTCACAACGTCTGTGCACTCCATGCCCAGGAACGCCAGCTGCCACCCCGCCAAGGGACGGAAGTACAATTATCCTCAATTGGTTATGGGACTTCTTACTTTCAATCCGCAGATCTCTTTCCCTGTCTTAATACTAAAGGAGAAATGTCCACTATTTTTATTATTTTACTGCGAAGTTGATGTAGTGTTGAATATTTCTTTTCAGTTTATGAATTTTGTAACTTTATTGACGTTGGCAACACACTTCAAAATTCCATTTGAACTATTCCGTGACCATCTTACATGGTAGGTTTAGACGATGCGCGGTTGCTGAATAAAGAGAGTTGTAAATGCCCAATGTTTATGGAATTATTATAAAGGTAATTAAGTGCACTTGATGAAGTCATACTGCAGAAGGAATCTGTAATATTTTCTTAACGATTTAATTTTATTATTAACGTCTTGGAATTGCAAAACCTAACCTACACGGAAAACATGATTTCAGAAGCCTTGGGAAAAGTTTTATATCCCACAATACCAATAAGCAAAAGATCAGAGAATTGGGTAAAAAGAAATAACTTCATCAAGAAATGACCATGAAATACGCCGCATGGGCCAAAAACACAAAAAGTTATCAAGATGATTTGAAAATCAATTATGCAATTATAATGGTGAATTTTAAGAAGAATGATCGTAAAAATCTGAAATGTGAGAAAACCAAAGCTCATATCTGGAATGATGTAAAAAGGTTAGATTTTGCCAAACAATACCAGAACTGAGCCGAAGATACCTAAAGCAAGGTTTGTAAACTGTTCCACAAATAAACAATAGACAAGAACATTTCGTCTAAAATTATTATTTGTAGATTTGCTTCTCAGGAGAGTCGCCATTCCATAACTTAGTAAGCAAGACTCAGTCCATTCCATGCTCTCATAATTCATTTTCGATTAATTGATTTTTTCTTGTTTCCGGGCGCGTCCACTACTTTGGTCATTAGTTCCCTTAGTGTAGTGCATTTTTTTCTTTCGTGATATGGCGGTGATCTTCCCCCACTGGATGGCGAGATCCGGCGCCGACCAACCGTCGGCTTGTGGGGTTTCCCCCTAACCAGGACTCTCCTACCAGCGGGGCACCGCCCCAGCCGGGACAAGCTCTAAGCTCCCGACCGGTCTCCCGGAATATGTGGTAGTGTGGTGCATGTTAGTGTAAGTATGTGTGTAAGGGGAGAGGATAGGACAAGGAAGAGGAAGAAAATATCGCGCGCGGTCCGTGGTCCGTTTGTTAGGGTATTCGCCTGGTGTCACTTGTAATTAAAATGGTTGCGTTGGTGCAACGAATAAAAAAACATTTTTACAGTATTATGTGGCCAGATATTTCCCACCAGGGCACAGGAAGGCTCGTTTTGTGAAGCAACCGTGCGTCAACATCAATAACGTGATAAAGTACAATCTCCTTCCTCTGAATGGTTCCCGAGCAATCAACTTGTGTTCATGCATGGCTCGGTGCAGGGCAGAAACCTTTAAAACCAACAAACATTCTCAAAATAAATAACATAACCAAAACTATAGATTGCCCAGGAAACAAGAATCCGGTAAGATCTGTGTGAAAAAAAAATTACCTAGGATACAAGTATGAAGAAATTCATCAAAAAATCACCAGTTTTTGCAAAACTCTTCCACATTGTCAGAAAATGCCATAAAATGCATAACTAGCAAGCCACAGCGCATCAAAACTACAAAGAATTCCAAGGAGAATTAAAGTTTTGACTTCCAGTGTTGTAAATAATTAATTCAGGTATAAATCCCTTATATCTATTTTTCTTCCGTATACTACAGTATAAGAAGGAAAAGTTTTGGATTCGCCTAAACAATACAATTTTGAATTTTTAGTTTATAATCTGTGTTTAAGGTTCTGTTCTTATGAACCTTCGCTTACACGTCAGAATTAATGTCTATTAACACTGTTTCAAAGACGGTTAAGGTTGGTGCAGGGGACGAGGAAATTTAATCAATTTGGAACCTGAAAATAGGGAGGCCTGGACGGACGCCTATGTCATGCGCAACTCTGTCAGGTTAGGGAAGTTTGTGCTGAAACCTCTGGCAAAAACATTTAAAATCTAGTTGTGACGTCCGGGATATCATTAAGACATTTTAATTATTGGATGTACTTTACAAGAATCCCCTGTGAAAAATAGGATTTACATATATGGTTTCGATCCAATTTTCCTTAAATATTGTGAAATTTTGAAAATTGCATGAGTTCAATAATTTTTTTAAACTATCTTACATCCAGTATTAAAACCGGAGATGTCTTTCTGAATGCAATTTATCTCTCAATTTTAAGTCTTTAATTAATGTAATCCACTTTCTTTAAAAACGCAAATACTTATTGAGAAATAACACTTAGAGAAGGAAAAGTTCCTGTGTGGCACGCGTTACCACTACTTTATTTTATTCCTTTCTCAAATGCACCAGAAATAAGAAAAATCAACCATTATACGCTTTCCCGTAAGTCAGTCCATTACCTGAGATTTTTTCTGTCTGCCTTCGGCTTTCAAGAGAGTTGGCAGGAATCAGATAATGAAATAAATTACATAGGCTTCGGAGGGGAGGGGGAGAGACTCGAGGCGCTCCTGGCGGCGGCAGCAGCGACTACCGCAGCCCCCCAAATCTCCCTCGGCGCGGCCGACGGCAGTGCACTGATGCCGTGAACAAGTGCAGGCGTCAGCCAGGCGAGTGGGGGAGGGGAGGGGTGGGGAGGAGTGGGGAGGCTGAGGAGGGGCGACGAGCGATCGGGAGGGTGGGGTGGAGCAAAGCTGGGCGGAGCGGTGGATTAATTGATTAGTGATTTCGGACGCGTCAACTCCTAACGACGTTGGTCCCGTAAGTGCTGTGCATGTTTGTATTGCGGGAGGTGTCGGTGGTCTTAACCCATTGGATGGCAAGATCCCGCGCCGACCTATGTCGGCTTATAGGGATTTTCTCTAACCAGGTATCTCCCGCCAGCGCGGCACCACCCCAGCAGACACCAGTTCTAAGATCCCGACTTTGTGGTAGTGTTGTTCATGTAAGTGAGTGTAAGGAGTGAGGATAGAACAAGGAAAAGGAAGGAAAGTTTGTGCGCGGTCCGTGCCCCGTTTGTTAGGGTACTGCTCCGCCATTTGTCTGGTATTGATCGGAGAAACCACAGAAAGCTACCGAGCATAGCAGTCGGCCGCTGAACTCGACCTAGCTGACTAGTTAGTGTCGAAAACCCTGCCACTGCCGAGATTCGATCTCTAGGACCTCTGGGTTAGGGCCATCAACTGCCCAGATATCAGTTGATGGCCTGACCCGCCTTCGCCAGTGGGTGTAGCGGGGAGGCGCAGGGTGGGGCGGGTGGAGGTGGGGGTGGGCGCGGGAGGGCGGGCCCGAGCGTGGCGGGGAGCGACGGGGAGGGGGCCGAGCGGGGGAGCAGGTGGGCGGGGCGCGTGGAGCTGAATGTAAAGGCGCCCTCGGCAGACCCAGTGCAGCCTGCAGCCGCGTCCTCCTAAACCCAAACGTTTCATTGACTACGCGCAGGTGATTAACACAGTAATGGCCGCTATTTTGAGACCGAGTAACAGTGCAGTGTTTACGCGTTAAGTAATGTGTGTTCTACTCTTCTACGTCCGTAGTTTTTATGACACGTTTTTCTACTTTCTTCTATACTTCTAGATATAGAAACTGTTAGTAGTTTAAACGCATAAGCAAGTGGAAAATATTGAGTCTCATCGTTTAAGTTACTATTTTATGACCCTTTTTATTACTGTTCATTCGTAGGGCTGAAAACACTTCGTTTATGAATAATATTAATTCCGATCTTTCTTACATATTTTTCCTGAAAGAATAATTCTTGTTCGCCTGATTTTTGCTCTTGCGATAATATTATGAATCAATCAGTTATTATCATGAATAAATGAGTTAATGGTTGAAAGATCGTTTCTAGAGTTTATAATTTATATTTCTGAAAATTATCTACCTGAAAATGTCTGGCAAAGGTGTACAGTCTCCGTGCATTGACATGACCTAGAACTAATCTTAATACCTTGCACTTTATGAGATACGAGATTGCTTGGTTCATTTGGAATACGGCATTCGCAACAGTGTGGAAAATGTGATTAACAATGTTTCGAGTTATTGTTGGCCTTGCGCTCCATATTCAGCGCCGTTCTTTCCGCCTCGCTGCATCGAAGTTTCTCGAACTCCAATAAACTTTGCGAGCGGCGGTAAGAACGTAATTTAAGGTTCAAAACTTGTTAACCTTTCCTTATTTCTAAATGAAATGTATGGGTGTGCTGTACCCTGCTGAAATTAAATGACTTGAAGGAAATCTACGTGGTGTCCAACAGAATGTGCACTGAGTAGGTTCCGACAACTGCTGATAAAGATAGATTATCGCGTTTTGATTTGTCTTCAGTTTCACTTCTTAACATTTGAGGGATTTGAATTGTGTATGAGGATATTAGACATGAATATGATTAACAACATGAATAATGAATAATGATAGGCGGCTCACATGGAAATCAAATATTCTCCACAGAATAACCCTGGCAACCCGTAGAACCCACCAATTATATCCCATTCTCAAAAAGTCATCACCCTTGCAACTCCATGTCGCTACTCACCTATACCAGTCAATGATCCGCCCAATTTTATCCTACGCTTCTCCTATCTGGGCCTCAGCCAGCAAATCGAACATCCAAAAAATGCAGATTTTCCAAAATAAATTCCTCCGAACCATCACTAAAGCTCCATGGTTTGTACCTAACTCCCAGCTACATAACGAACTCGGCATTACTCCTATCTCCGTCCATTTCTCCCTCCTATCCTCTCGCTTCTATCCTAAAATTCCCAGATTCCTCAGCCGTACATTTCAAAATCGAAAACAAAATCCTCACCACAATAGACTAAAGCGAAAACTACGCGACAGTTCTTCGACCTCCTTGATTATCATGCACCGATGTGGCTTCTCACATTTAATTCACATGTACTCAATGTATTCAAGTCTATAAGTTTTCTCAATCAATGTTAATGTAATTCATGTAACATCACTGTATCGTACGCGGATGCTGAGGGCCTTCGGGTCAAGCAGAAATAAATGAAAAAAAATGAATAACGTTAAACAATGAAGAGAAATAATGCATGTTGCCATTACAACACAAACGCACCCAGCACGAGTGTAGTGGATAAAACTAGTTAATTCATAAGTAGTAGACATTTTTGACAATTAAAATTGTTTTACAAATATAATAAAATTATATTTGTGACATACTAACTAATAAAATATTGATCGTAGTATAACCAGATAGGTTTATTGAATACCATATTTCGTTTCAGGGCGGGTCAATTGCTATTGTTTTTTGTGTCCCGTAAGCATAGTTCAGTTTTTATCGGGTAATGTGGCAGTTTTCTTCTTCCGTTGGATGGTGAGATCCAACCCCGACTTACAGCTCGGTTAGCAGTTTTCCTCATCCAGGTATCTCCCACCAGCGGGGAACCGCTGACAAGCACTAGGCTTCCTACTGGTGTCCTCGTGTTCCCTGGTGTAACAATGGAAAACTACCGAACAGAGCAGCGGGTTGCTAGACTCGTTCAGACAGCTGCTGAATTCGACCTAGCTGTGTAACTAATGTCGAAAACCATGCCACCGTCGAAACTTCAACCTCTGAGACTTCAACCTCTCACGATCAGAAACACCGCCATGACATCAGTTGATGCCTGACCTACTTTAGCCGGGGCACAACTACCTATATATAAAGATCTCTAATAAAGAGATGAACGTGACAAATAAAGTTTCTTGCAGATTGTGATCATAAATAATCACTACGTTGACCTTCACATAAATATGTATTTATTTATTCATTTGGATTACATAGTATTTTCCAAGCTTTCACCGTTCCTGTTTGAGTGTTGCGTATTCAATTTTGGAATTTAATAATTTTATGTAAACTCCGATAGTATTTCAGAGTGATCTCAAAGAGAAAATATAAAAATATTAACAAGGAATTCAGCAGCATTCAAATGTGTCCAATATCTAAGTACGACGGTGGCAGCATTTTCGACATTAGCTTCAGCCGCTTTCTGGAGGAGAACTCTAGCAGATAGCTGCTCTGTTCGGTAGGTTTCCGTGGTTTCTCCGATTAATACCGAGCAAATGTCGGAGCAATATCCTCACTGACCACGAGCCGCACGCGATCTTTCTTTCCTCTTCCTTGTCCTATTTGAACACTTACTTACATACACTTATTCTTACACTACCACATGACTGAAGCTTAAAGATTGTCCGCCTGGGGCAGTGCCCCGCTGGTGGGAGATACCTGGTTAGGGAAACCCCGCAAGTCGCATATAGATCGTTGCCGGATCTCTCCATGCAACGGGAGATCACACAACCGCCCGCGATAAAAAAAAATCATCCATTAACTTACGGGATTAGCAGTTCACGCGCCCGGAAACACTAATGAATCAAAATCAATCCAAAATTAGAAGATTTACAAAGTATAAAATGAAATGTTACATCCCACTCGTCTACAACAATTTTGTGCAAACCGCCTCGCAATATCCCGAATCGTTTGGAAGATTTCGTTGTGGCTGGGGTCAGCTTAGATGACCTTCTAAACTCTTGCCTATTCAAGTAGGTCCTTTTTCAACTGAGGACAGAAAACTTTCTGTATCTGCATGTAGAGTCGTAGGCTTCCGCGGCCGGAGTCGTTGAATTCTTGGCTGTCCGGGATTAGCCGCGTCATGGTCGATGGTGCTGACGTTTCGGCCATCTTGCTGTGGCCTTCTTCAGAGCTGTTTCTGTATCTGCAATCGTCTTCACCTTCACCATCGCCACCTGTATCCGGTACTCCTGAACGGCCTAAAGCATCCTCTCTTCCACTGCTTTGTTGTTGCAGTTTGTTTTGCTTTTTTGTTTTCGTTTCTGACGAAGAACAATTTCCAGGCGCGCGCGTGGCGGGGCATGCAGTAGCTCCGTCACTGCACAGGCGCGTGGGGAAGGCAATTGGGCGCGGCCGCCCCGGCTCCAAGCAGCGCGACCGGGAGAGATGGCTCAGGGCATCAACTTACGTCACTACAGCGCCTCTGACCGGAACGTCCTAGGGGTCGAATCCCGACTGTGGCAGGATTTTTGACACTAGCTTCATGACTATGTGGAATTCAGCCGCTCTGTGGAGAAGAATTCTAGCGGCCGGCTGCTCTGACCGCGTTTTCCGTGGTTTCTCTGATCAATACCAGGAGAATGCCGGAGCAGTACCCTAACAAACGGGCCACGGTCCGCGCGCGTTCTTTCCTTCCCCTTCCTTGTCATATGCTCACCTCTTACACACACTTATACGGAAATTCACTACACTGCAACACCTGCCCGGAGATTGGTTGGTTGGTTGGTTGGTTGATTAGTGATTCCGGGCGCGTCAACAGCTTAGGTGATTAGTCTCGTAAGTGTGGTGCATGTTTTTTATCAGGAGATGGTGGTGATCTTCCCCCGTTGAACGGCGAGATCCAGCGCGGACCTACCGTCGGCTAGCGGGGTTTCCCCGTAACCAGGACTCTCCCATCAGCGGGGCACCGCCCCAGCCGGAACAAGCTCTAAGCTCCCGACCGGTCTACCGGAATATGACCTGGCCGGAGACCGATCGGGAGCCTAGAGCTGGGGTGGTGCCCACTGGTGAGAGATAACTGGTTGGGGAAACCCTTCAAGCCGACGGTAGGTCGGCACCATCTCATCATCCAGTGGGGAATGATGACGGCTACCGCTGCGATGAAAGCATGCACTGTACTTACTGGTATAGTGACATTAGTAGTTGTCGCGCCCGGCATCACTAAGGTGGGGGGGCGCGAGGAGGGGGACAGAGTGCGCTGCTTGGCAGGCGGGCGGGGCGGCCCGGCTGTATAAGGCGCGGAACTCGGTCGGCGCTTCCGGCGCCTGATGGATGAGCCGGCGACGCCGACGCCGCGCGGCGGAGGTGGCTCGCCTTGGCGGCGCTTGGCCCGCGCCCCCGCACCCACCCCCCACCCCTCGCCTGCTTGGGGACGCTCAACGTAGCGGTCAGCGAGCCGCCTTTCCCCGGGAGGCGCCGCGCGCGACTGCGGTGAACAAAGCGTGGGGTTCTCCTGTATCGCGTTTCCTCACTCGCCCGTTCTCATCATTGTCATGCCGCCAACGCTCCGATCACCATGCCTGATATACGCCAAAGACCTTCCTTACAGCTTTATTGTTGTTGGGCACTCCACGTCAGACTCGTGTTGCCATCATTGCACTTTGATTTAAGCTGAATACATTGTTCTGAACAGCCCAGCGATTCCTCCCTTATTGGTACCATTGCCGTTGCTACTATCTCTCTATCCATTAATGACGTCTTGCTATCGTGTCACTTACCACTCAGGAGGTTTCATCTCTATTATGCTTTATGTAGATCGTGCAGCATTTCTTCTATATAACTCTTCCAATTCCGTTTGATTTGTTTACAGATCTTCTCAACGCCTGCTTCCTCGCGCCTTGTCAACAACTTTCGCGTCTCTGGTATGTATTTAGGATGGTGTTCCATCGAAATAAAATACACATTTGGAGAAGATTTTTGAAAAAAAAGCATTAAATTATTTTTTTAAATGTCGCGAAAATTTCGTATTCAGTAGTCTTTTATTAAGTTGATAACAATCTAGCCCATATGTCGCTTCTGCTTAAGAAGCTTTAAAGAAATTTTATTTTGGCTATATAAAACTAAGGTTTACTGAAAGATAAATTTAGGCTTCATCTTTTCTCGAATCATTCAGGAGAATCGCGTTTGGGGCGTCATTCTGTAAAAATTCTTTCAAATGAACCTAAGAACCATTGTTAGAGTGGATGTCAATGACATCCTCTAAACCGTTCAAAAAACTGCATTCTAACACGTATTGTAATTCTCTTAGTTCCCGTCCCCTCTGAAAGTATTTCAATTTTATTAGCCAGCCGTTTTTAGGTTGTCGCCTTCCTGACACTGTTCCAGGGCGTCGCTTCCCTAGTCAGTCCCCGCGCTGGGTACCCCGTTCGCCCCCCCCGCGACACGCCCCCGACGACGCCTCCTCCGGTAAACTGCGCGCCCTCCCCCCCCGCGTCCGTCCCCCGCCCGCCTTCGGCCCCGCCCGCTTCCGTCCGGGCGACGGCTACGATTTCGCTTGCCTCCTGCTCGCTCCCGCACGCTGGCGCTCACCCGGGCGCGGCTCGGCTGCCCCTCGCGCGCGGGTGGCCAAGGAACTGCTTGCTGGAGCGCACTACTTCCGCTTCCAGCTCGTCGCCATAAAGAACAGTCGCAGGACAGATTTGATGCGTTGCTTTCGTTACTTAAATCTGTTTAAGTTGCAACAGATTTCAGATTTTGTCCGAAGTATTTTACCTCTTTTAGAAATCAAAATACTATGGGTTCTTGAATTCAATAAAAAGGTACACTGAATGGAAAAAACTCTCTTCGCTTCAGTGAAGTCGTAGGCTTCCGCGGCCAGAGTCATGTAAATGATCTGTTCAGGTGACACCGCTTAAAAAAACAAAAAAAAAATGGCAACACAGCCTTCGACGCGGCGTCACGTGGACAGCCAAGATCATTTACTTCTCTTCGCTTCAGTTTCAAAGCAGACTTTTTTGACAAAATGTATTTAAATTATATTGTGAAATGTACTTTCAAATTTATTTCGTGATGGAAAGTTAGGTCATAGTTTTTTTCTTTGCCAAGTTCCAAAAGTAGTTATTAATTCCAAGTCAAATCACTTTGGAAACCCAGAAGAAAGTTAGGTTCCTGTCCTCGTTTTATAAGCTTCGCCATTTTGTTTTGCGTTAAAGGACAAAACGAATTATAGTAGACCTCGAACTGAATTGCGAACATAACCTCGGCATCTGAGGAATGGACTCCTAGACCCTGCACAGTCATCGTCCACATATTGCGTGATTAATAACTTCGCGGAACAAAGCTATTTATTGTCGTTGATTAATCGCTCTAATAACCAGTTATTTTTCTTTGGAACAAGTTGTTTGTATCTGCTACCAAAAAACTGTATGTTTATCTGTTATTAGGTTTCAACATTTGTATTTTTGCGAAACATGAACGTGTTAACAATCATTCCAAGGAATTATCTGTATATCAAGAAAATCTGGTCTGTAGAATCATTGCTATTTCGATGAATAAAGTTTCTTAAATTCCGAACGCTAATTAGTTTCATTGCTTCACAGAATAAGGCATAATATGATTTATTTTAATTATTGAGATCATAGAGTTTGTTGATCTCTAGGTTCAACTCCATAACAATTTTTTTGTTGGTACATACAAATGAGTGGATTTACAAATACATACCATTAGTTGCAAAATAATAGCTACTTTGTTTGTTTCTTTAAAATAGTACAATTTATGAAATTAAAGATCTTAATAGTTCAAAATAAACAATTTGTATAAGAAAATACACAGTTGCATAGATCTTATAACTTCTCGTTACAATGTGCTCGGGCATGTCTTGAAGAAATTTCCTTAATGCTTAATCTTTAAAGAAATAAACTTCGCGATATGTTCCAACTGATGAAACTATTTCTTATTCTAAAAGATTTACCCCGATATACATTTTGAAATAGTGAAATATTCAAATTTCTTTGCTAACCTAAGGGGCCCTGATTCAAATCCCAGAGCAGCTGAGAATTTTTGTGCGGTCATGGCCTATTCAGGGTGAACCTACAGTCCACGGAGCCTTCTTTCAAATGATTGTCAGTATTTACTGGCGTCATTAACAGTAAAATTTATGTAATAAGTATCCGGTTGAAGCATAACGCTTGCCACGCCCTCTCACCCCACTTCCGAAATCATAATAAGACCGTCTAGAAATACCCATTACTTGAACTGTTCAGAGGGCCATGGAAAAGGCTAAATGAAAATGATTTCAAACGTCCTCTAAACCTCATGCAGGTTAAACCTACAGTACTGACAGTACCAGGGTAAAAAGATCAAATTGAAAGTAGTGAAATTATTTTAGAAAGGATCAGAAAACTCTCACATTACTCATATCATGCGTAGGATTTTGACAATTGCATTGAATTTCTTGTCACAATTGAAGTGCATGTCGCTAATGATATCAACATTTTTATCCAATTGAAAATAATTCAATTCATTTAACAACAAATTTTCGAAAGAAATATGTGAGTTAACGCTCTTCTACCAATTTGACAATAATAAAAAAACTTCAATGTTATTTTACTGCCTTAACACTCCTGTATTCGCGCGGGATATTTGGTTACCAAAAGTCTACATATACTGCGTTATTTCTGGGAGATGGTGTTCGTGCAAATTGATTCTGTATTCCTTAATGAGGGTGTAAGGAATACATTTTATTTTGTTTAATTCATGTACTTGTAATAACTTGTGTTATAATTTCACAAAATTGTTCTAATTAGCATACCTTGCATAGTATCTGTCCAACTTCTTACATTACCTCCCCGTATTATAGGTAGAATAGGACGGAAAAGAATTGGAATCACCTCAACCATATGGTCTCGAATTTTCGGTCACAAAGGCCGTGTTTAAGGTTCTTTTGAGCTTTAACTTCATATAGACGACAGAATTAAAATCTACTACTGTTGTAGCAAAGATGGTAAAGATTTGTTGTTGTTGTTATTTAAGGTGGCATCAAAATCTAGGTCATTAGCGACCACTATTCGAGTTAACGTTATGGTAACTGTTAAGATGAAACGATATGGTGCTGATAAGGAATGAAGGGACAAACACAAGTACAACCATGCCCAAGGTGGGACTTGAACCCGCGACCTTTCTGTTCGAGATTACTACGACACGACTGCCTTTGTGATCTCAGCCACCGGGCTGACCTCGTAAAGATTGATATAGGTAGACAGAAAAAACGCAATTTTTACCCCAAAATCCGCATGTCTGGATGGATGGATCTGCCGCTCGTAACCCTCACAATATTTTGAGCTTATACTTCACAATTCGTCAAATTTAACATCCCCTTGCCTGTAATGATGTCAAGAATCAGTTGTTAATTGGAAATTCAATTGTAATGTTCAACTTCAATTACTCCACCAAGAAAGCGGATATTTTCTAAGCCACAAAAATCGTCCCTCGCGTCGCGCCAAAGACACCAATAATCAGTTGTTAATTGGAAATTCAATTGGAAATTCAATTGTAATGTTCAACTTCAATTACTCCACCAAGAAAGCGGATATTTTCTAAGCCACAAAAATCGTCCCTCGCGTCGCGCCAAAGACACCAATAATCAGTTGTTAATTGGAAATTCAATTGGAAATTCAATTGTAATGTTCAACTTCAATTACTCCACCAAGAAAGCGGATATTTTCTAAGCCACAAAAATCGTCCCTCGCGTCGCGCCAAAGACACCAATAATCAGTTGTTAATTGGAAATTCAATTGGAAATTCAATTGTAATGTTCAACTCATTCTCCACCAAGAAGTGGATATTTTCTAAGCCACAAAAATCGTCCCTCGCGTACCGCCAAAGACACCAATAATCAGTTGTTAATTGGAAATTCAATTGTAATGTTCAACTTCAATTACTCCACCAAGAAAGCGGATATTTTCTCAGCCAAAAAATCGTCCCTCGCCTCGCGCCAAAAGACACGCGCAGCGGAGACAGCGAAGGTGCCCTTCGCCGAGCGCCTTGTTATTCCGCGTGCTCGCGGGAGCGAGGAGCGGAGCCCAGTCGCTTTCGGAATGTGCCCAAGTATGGGCCTGCGCTAGCACCTGCCGCCTCCGCTGGCGACCGGCGCGGCGCGGCGCGGCGCGGCGCGGCGCGGCGCGGCGACCTGGCACCCGTGCAGGCGACTGCGCGGCCACACGCAACGTAAAGTTTCCAGGCATTTCCTTGGCGCGATAAATGTCTTGGGCAATCCGAGAAAGGCCTTGGGATCGAGTCTTGCTTTCTGTTTTTCTGCGTGTTTGTGTTTTCTCGCGGATGCGCAGGCATTTGTACACGTGTTATTAGTTCATTCTCTTCACTTGAAGCGTTGCTGAACTATTGTTGAGTATTAATGATGCACTAATGATGCGCGAGTACGCTCCGACAGTACGTCATAACGATTACTCTTCTTATTCACTTCGCGGTTTAGGCTACTGCCTGTTTCGTCTTTAGGGTGTCTCTCCATCTCTTCCTTGGTCTTCTTACGTTTCTTCTTCCTACTGGTGCGTAACACAAAGCTGTCTTTGGAGGTCTATAATCATCCGTTCTCTCTAAATGTTCTAACCGTCTAGCATTCTAGTATTAACTGCAATCACTTTCAGATCTTTTATTTCATCATTTCTTATTAGGTCTTCTCTTGTACTTCCTGTTATTCTTCTCAGAAACTTCATTTCACTGCTTCGTATTCTTGTTAAAGTTCTTTGTGTATGTACCCATGTTTCACACCCGTAGAGTAATGTAGAAACTGTCATTATATTGTGAAATTTTATTTTCGTTTCTGGTCTTCTTTTATTTTTTTTTTAGGTATTGTCTATAGTGCCGCACATCTTGTGATATTTCATCTGGTTTCTGTCTATATTGTGACATACCGATATGTCACGTTAAAATAAATTAACATTTATTTGGAGACAATATGGTGGAACATGCATTACGAAATATCACGAGAGCTAGAGCTTAGCAACGACCGTGAATAAACAATGTAGTTTTTGTTTTTTGTAAATGCATTAACAGTTCTGGATGCCGAAAGTAGAAAATTTAGGATTGGGCGAAGAAGTTTAGACGGTCAGCTACACCAAAATATAACAAACGTATGGATTGGCTGGGTGAGAGAAGGACGGTCAAATGTTATGAAAAAAATGAAGGTAGTTTAATACGAAGTCTTCGAGGGATGAATCATGCAGGAAGATTTCATTCTGGTCGGAAACGCGCTTGTGAACTGATCGTATGTTCGTGAGAGGGAACGAGTACAATCGAGATAGAATTGGGTTATCAGTGAATGATATTGCAGATATTTTGATGTGGAAGCAATATTGGTGTATAAATTGGAACTTTGGACTACGGCAAGATCGCAAGATATTTCGACTGAGAAGTCTACGAGGGACATCAAAGAAGAAAAGATAAGTTAACCGCGAGTATAAACTCTAAATTGAAAGATATCTTGATCAAAGGCCTAAAATTTGTAAATTCTCTAAAAAGGCAAAAATAAACTTTGTTGAATTTTGTTCTTTAGAAAAGAAAGTGATTTTTCATTTAGTCAATCCAAACAGAAATGAACTAGAATAGAATCATTCTATTTAGATTCCAGCTCGCTGTATAGTTCGGGATCCTATAATCCATTATAGAGTAATAAGGATTATAATTATTCGTACCATATTGACCACTAATTTTGTATCCTAAGTAAATGAAAGAGAGAACTTGCTGTAGAATTTCGTTCTCATAACGATTGATTACTAAAAAAATATCAAGTATTGATAATGAAAACATTTAAATTCTTAGGTTTTCAAGAGTTGAAATACAATAAGTTCTTCGTAGATATTTCTTTTTTAAATTAAAAATTACAACACGACGTTTCGGGTGCAGTTTGCGACTTATTTCAAGTGTTCAGAATTGTTGAAATTATAGCAACACGGTGTGTATTTTACTTAATAACATTAACATGGGATATTTACAGTATGAAAATATATAAAACAGTGACCGTGTAACAGTGATATGAAAACGAATCCACATAGTCAATCAAAAGCAATAAAATGAGTAAAATATAAAATTAATGAAACACAAAAACACTGGGGGACATTAGGGGACGTAGTTTCGATAAAATTATAAATTTAATGACACTGAGAATAATTGATATTATTTTGAACCACTTTAATGATTGACAATGTTAGGCTAGCTTCTTTCACAAAAGTCTTGTATCTTTTCTCCAAATTATCATCTTAGAAATGAAGGAAGTCAGGAATTGATTGTATGTACTGAAATAAAATATTTTATTACGTAGTGCTATAGGACTCCTTTCGAAATGTTCAGAGGAGTTTCACCCCCCCCCTTTCCCAAACCTACGGAAATGATTCCATAATGACATCATATGTCGAAACTAAACTGGTTGCACTTCTCAGCATTAGTTTCTTCAAATCACTTTTATTGTATAAAAAATATCAGTTAACATTGTCTTACAATATTTGATGTCATTAGCTATTACAGATGCCTAATTTTACCAATAATTATGTTAAGTAATTCGGCAACGAAAATATCTAGTTTTTGAAATGTCTATCTCTCGCTTTTTAAATTTATTATTATTAGTTTAAGTTATTATTAGTTTAAAGTTATTATTATTATTATTATTATTATTATTATTATTTCATCTTTCAACTATTGAAAGTTAAATTTTTGGAAAGGGATTCTGAAACTCAAGAAAGCGTGCGCAGATGATTTTCTCCTCCATACGTTACATACAATTTTTGACTGTTTTTGACTAAATAAATAAATAGTATTGAGAGTGTTTATAAATTGTACTCGCTCCAGGTTTTGTCTGTGAGCACTTCTATTAGCATTATGTCTTGACCAACAAAATTTGTTTATTGCCCTTTTCACAAAGTAGAAAAAAAGATGATTACCTATAACTGCAGCTTGCGTATTGGGGAAATCGTAATATTCATAAGAATTTTTAGAAGTGTTCAAGTATTTTGGGGGTGCCCTTACCTAGGAAAATTCTGTTATTCAAAAATGTATCAAATAAAATAAAAATTCAAAATATTGCTGCTATTTATGGAGATGAATGCGCAATGTTCAAAAATGAATTTAAAGTCGACTCGTATAATATACCAACTATCAAATTACTTACTTGAGAAATCATAATATATTTTATCATGGAGTTACCGCTCTGAATGCTTGATGAATGTGTGAAAATTCAGTATGTTCAGTTTAATTCATACGTCGATTTTCTTTCTCACACTTTGTACATTGCGCAAACATTTCTTGTCAATTTTTTTGTATCAGATTGTCACGAACAGTGCATTTTTCATTGTCTATACGAAATCCTGTTTGTAGGCTGTAAAATGACTAAGCTGAAAAATAACTACGCGCTAAGAACTTATTTTTCTTGGTTCAGAGTCATGACTGCCTCCGGGGCAATAAAACACTCCGGTCGGCTTCACTCAACTTCCTGCCGACACAACATGCGAAAACCTTGTTTATATTATGCTTTTCTCGCCACGAATTTTTTTCTTTCTCGCCACGGAGTAGAGAGAAATTTATGTAATGCTGCACGAGAAAACGGCAAGTTTTCGGCTGAAAAACTCTTACTACAGGTGCCTGGTAACGAAAAAGTGGAAAAATCAAGTTGCTAACTTTATAAAAAAAATCCTCTATCACGTGGTGTAGCCGGAATCCATGTTTTATGAGTCCTTTATACTGAAAAATCGAATGATGGCAAAAGGTGTCTGTCCGTCTGTCCGTCTGTCCGTCTGTCCGTCTGTCCGTCTGTCCGTCTGTCCGTCTGTCCGTCTGTCCGTCTGTCCGTCTGTCCGTCTGTCCGTCTCCCTCTGTCCGTCTGTCCGTCTGTCCGTCTGCCGTCTGTCCGTCTGTGCGTCCGTGCGTCTGTGCGTCTCGTGCGTCTGTGCGTCTGTCCGTCTGTCCATCTGTCCGTCTGTCCGTCTGTCCGTCTGTCCGTCGTGTCCGTCTGTCCGTCTGTCCGTCTGTCCGTCTGTCCGTCTGTCCGTCCTTCGTCTCCGTCTGTCGTCTGTCCGTCTGTCCTCGTCTGCTCTGTCCGTCTTCCGTCTGCTCTGTCCGTCTGTCCGTCTGTCCGTCTGTCCGTTTGTCCGTTGTCCGTTTGTCGTTGTCCGTTGTCCGTCTGTCCGTTTGTCGTCTGTCGTCTGTCCGTCTGTCCGTCTGTCCGTCTGTCCGTCTGTCCGTCTGTCCGTCTCTCCGGCCGACCGTCCGTCCCTCTGTCCGCCTGTCGTCTGTCCGTCTGTCCGTCTGTCCGTCTGTCCGCCCTGTCCGTCTGTCCGTCTGTCCGTCTGTCCGTCTGCCGTCTGTCCGTCTTTTCCGTCTGCCCGTCTGTCCGTCTGCCCGTCTGTCCGTCTGTCCGTCTGTCCGTCTGTCCGTCTGTCCGTCTGTCCGTCTGTCCGTCTGTCCGTCTGTCCGTCTGTCCGTCTGTCCGTCTGTCCGTCTGTCCGTCTGCCGTCTGTCCGTCTGTCCGTCTGTCCGTCTGTCCGTCTGTCCGTCTGTCCGTCTGTCCGTCTGTCCGTCTGTCCGTCTGTCCGTCTGTCCGTCTGTCCGTCTGTACGTCTGTCGTCTGTCGTCTGTCCGTCTGTCCGTCTGTCCGTCTGTCCGTCTGTCCGTCTGTCCGTCTGTCTGTCCGTCTGTCCGTCTGTCCGTCTGTACGTCTGTACGTCTGTACGTCTGTTCGTCTGTTCGTCTGTCTGTCTGTCTGGGAACAACAATAGCGGCTTAACCGTTCAGCCAATTTCTACAAAATAGATATTTTCCAATCGATATAAGTGATGATGCGGTCCCTTGAATTTGAAATCGATATTTTAATTTTAGGGGGTACTTTACACGAAGCCCCTGGGACATTTTCAAAATTTTCAAAAAATAGACATAATTTTTTATTAAATTTTGTAGACTGATAGTGTGAAGAACGTTTAAGAGAACGGTGCAACTCTCATGTTCCTTGAAAGCCCTGATTTTTCGTAAATTGCAAAAGTTGAAAAGTTTTTTCGGGGTCTTCCTGTAACTCAAATATTAAAGTTAGAGATTTTTTCCTTAACGAAATCTATTTTTTAAAGATATAGTTTGAAATAAGGTCATGGACAATTTTTCGAAAATTGGAGTACTTTTCACAAAATTGTGCGTGAAAATACGGGCTAGAAAGTACGTGCTGTTTTAGCAGCACTAGTTTTAATGTTTCCTCACTGTTTGATTTTTCAAAATCAAACAGTTCACTGTTTCACTGTTTGATTTTTCAAAAACCAAACAGTGAGGAAATATTAAAACTAGTGCTACTAAAACAGCACGTACTTTCTAACCCGTATTTTCACGCACAATTGCGTGAAAAGTCCTCCAATTTGGGGAAATGTTAACGGGATTTTATGTTTTATTCTGTGGGACCCCTCCCCCGCCGCCGTCTGAGAGGGTTGCCACGCCCACCCCGCCATCCACCTTCGGAGGAGCCGCGGCAGAGGCCGCCACCTGACGCCTCTGGCGCAGGTGCCCCATCCACCTCCGCCAGCGCTGATTTGCGACACCAAATTAGTCGACAGCCAGTCCGAGCGCTTGGCCCTGTCTCGCACATCTTAAGACGCCGTTTCTCTCCGTTGGCAGTATTTCATATTCCCACAAGGCGCCACCGGGAAATGTTAGCGGAACACGCGTGCACTGTTCCTGTATCTCTTGATGAATGTCTACAGTGGATTTGAAACTGACGAGTCGCTCAAAAAAGGAGCTGAGAGATGTAGTACCTACTGACTAACCACACTGCACCTACATATAAAGAATGGCGGTTTTATTCTCGAACACAGTAATAGCCAAGATAACACATTTTGCATTCAAATAGTCTCCTGTTTTCCCCGTATACTTAAGTGCTCTCTAATTATTATCTTATTTCCCCAGAAGAGGAAATAAAATAAATTTTAAAATATTAAAAAAAAACATTTTCACTATCTAATTTTTCCAGGAGGGTATATCTCGTAAAAAGCGATATTAAATAAGAGAGCAAGACTGTTCTGAGCAACTATAGAACAGCTCTACTTTTCATGGAACAGAATTAGTATACTATTTGCGAGCAAACTTTCACATTCAAACATTTTACTTTATTTCATATACCTACCATTTCATTGTGCTATGATGGAAAAAAAGGTAAAAATGCGAAAGAATATTGCCACTAGGTTACAGCCTGTAGCAGCTCTCATCATTACGATCACAACGTATCCAGGACTAGAGCAGAGTTTGAATTGATTACGCTGCGTAACTGCATGAGATGATCCTTAAATTTAAAAAGACAATAAACATTACTTTCAAAATATAAAGAATAGATATATGCCCTATCGAAATCAAAATAAAGACTGAGTTATGTTGTAACTAGTGGTATGACAACAGCACACACTTTCCCACGTTTTTGGAAACAGTTATGTAATATTGAAATATTGCATTTTTTGTACTACTAACTCCTCCACTTGAAAACATTCATTTGAAACAAAGCACCTGTGATGCATATCAGCATTCATTTCGATAGTCAGGAGCAGCAATAATTTCTTACTTTGACAAATGAAACAAACAGGAATAAATTTGACTGATACAGTATATGTAGCAAATTATACAGATGTGCTGTTGCCAGCTCAGGGTCGTCATAACAGTGTGCATTTTTTTTTTTGCAAAAAGATAATTTCAATCTGTATTCAGTTTTCAACTATTTGTAGGATAGTCATAGTACATCAACATCAGTTGATAAATAACTCTAATACTAATAAAATTACTAATATTCTACAATTTGTAATATTAAGTTAAATTTTTATCGCCTTTTTATATACTATTGACACCGCCTCAAATGTAGCACAGGAAAATAAAACTTGAAGGTAGTATGTTCGTTATATCGACCTCGGTGAAGTACCCCAATAAATACTTTAAATGAAAGTAAAAGCTGTTCTTCAAGACGTTAAGAAACTATTTGCCTCTTACAATCCTAATGTTTTAATGAAAGAAATTGAAATTAGTACAGGCTCTTATGGAAAAAATTTCGCGACATAGTTTTCTTAAAGTTATTGAAGAAGTTATACGGTTAATGTATCTTTTTCTTTTATTCAATCCGCAGTAAATTTTTTTAGGGATCAGATAAAATTGAATGGTATGTAACATTCCTCATCGGGAATGCTGATGAGTAATTTATAAACGAAGAAGTAAAAACTGCTGTGAAATTCATCGCAAAGGGAAGAATTGGCTCTCGGTCTAGGAGTTATGATGTACAAATGTTATTGTCAGCACTGGTTCTCTGAAGGCACGAAAGAAAACCGCGACAAAAAAATATGGATAATCAAATAGGTTTTGAATCATTTCTGAAAGGTTTATTTGGAATGTACAGAAGTGCCGCTAAATAAAACATTTGTATCTCATCACCGCCACTATCTTGACGTTCAACAACAATGCTTTTCTCAAATATCGATGCTGCATTGTTGCGGAAATTTCCATTAATCTTTGCGGATTGCTCTAAAAGAAATACATCAATACACTGAGACTACACATTGAGTAAAAATAAGAGCCAGAAAGTAAAATAGAATTAATATTGGGAATGTCAATAGTATATTATAATTAAAATTGTATAAATTATTTTTCATATATTTCATTCAATGTTTCTCAAGGTCCGTAGTTGGCGTGAAACCTGTTTATATTTTATTAATTTCAAGCAAAATAACGCAAAACCTACTTTTTTAATGTACATGACCTTTTTTAAAGAGTACAACAGCCTTTGCCTTTTTGCAACAGACTTTATCTGAAGCAAAAATGTCTATTTTTAATTTTGTAGTTTTAAATCTTTTTTGCAATTTTCGAAAATTCCGGCATTTTAACGAAAACCCCTTTTTAAACCATTCACTACTTAAAAATCCTTCGCACTATTCAAGTACGAAATTTAATCAAGAAATTGGGAGTCATCTTTTTAATTTTGAAAATGTCCGAGGGGTTTCATGTACAGTATCCCCCAAAATTAAAATATCGGTTTCAAAATCCAGGGACCGCGATATCAGCCAGAACAATTAGGAAATATCAATTTTGGAGAATATCCGCTTAACGATTATGCGCTACCGTTGTGCTTTGACGAACAGACAGACATACGTTTTCCCGGCAATCAATTTTTCAGAATGAGGTCGCAAAAAAAAAAAAAAAGAAAAAATTCTGTCTCCACCACGTGTTAGAAGAATTTTTTCTATATTTATCCGCTTTTTCATTACGAAGGCCCGACAATAAGAGTTTTTTGTCGAAAATTCTCCGTTTTCTGGCGCACGATTACAATACTGTCTCTTTATACATTAGTAAGTTCAAGAATGTAAAAATAGCTAACATTTTGAATTTCCCTTAAAACAATATGTCAATAGCTTAATTGAATAATGGATTGCATTTAATAAATCGAAACTTTGAAATAATTTCCCATTAGGGTTACTGTCACTTCATTAAAATAGATGGAATATTGAGTCGCGAGTGTGAGTCGCCTAAGGAATGAATAAAATGGTGTCACGAGTCGTGCCACTGGGCTGGCAATACTCCAACTTAGAGGTAAGTGCAATCTTGAAACAGATTATGTAGTACATGGTAAAATTACGCTGCCACTTCATTCGTGCCTCTTCTATCATGTTCACTCCCTATCTGGATGGTTAAGTCTAATAGCACATCGCGTAGCATGAACATTGGCGACGGAGCAACGTTCATCAGACACGTAAAGAATGTTATACGTTATACCAACGCAGAACTGTTCGCAACTATTTGAAGCGAACCTTCTGAATAATGAAAATAAATGATGTGGATTAAAGTGCGTGGAGTTGGAATGATGTTGTTTTAAACATAATCATGCAAACGGCGCGAGGGTTCTTACGAAAGGAGGGATGTGACTTGTTCTCTCGAACGAAAAAAATACAAAATTATGACACATTTGGTGCAGTATTTTGTGCCTTTGCTGTATGAGTCGAAAAATATTAGAAGAAAAAATAACACCGACACGCGTGATACAGTTCTTTATTTATTTATTTATTTTATTATGACGGATAAATGTTTTTAATGGACAAAAATCATTCTTCAATACTGATACAAAACAATTTATTAGTGAAAAATAAGTATGCTTTAAAAAACGTATAAATTAAAAAGTATTCAACCGTGACACATTCAGAAACAATTTTGTGGTAATGGCGGTGGTTCAAGAGACACAATTTCTCCCCACATACGCACACGAACACACAGACACACCCGAGGCCAATGATTTACTCACAAGAATAGATTTTTGTATTTTTTTAAACGAAAACATTACTTCGTATTTAAATAAATAAATAAAAAAGAAATTTTAAATTCAGCATAATTGAAATAACTAGAATTAATATTACTCTTACAGAAAATTAACTCCTTACAGAAAACATCATGACTTTTGGACCCTATATCACTCAATGTAGAAAAATCTTGGTTGCGCCACTGATAATAAACGTAATATAGATTCATATCGATATCCAAATAGCAGGTGCTCTCTTTCCGAATCAATTCCACCGTCTCTCAGTGAGGGGTTTGTGTGAGCAGCCGCCGGATATCCTGTCGCGAGCGCTCGCAAACACGGGACGTGCGGCGGGAGTTGGATTGCGCCCGAGCGAATTGGGCGCGCGGTGGTGGGCGGTGGTGGGCGGCGGTGGGCGGATGACACTCGCAGGTGGGGCGCCCAGACGCCAGCGTCGCCGCGTCGCGACGCCCGGCGACAGTGCTTCCCAGCAGCGGCGGCGCCCGCACCTCGCCCTCGCGCAGCATGTTCCTACACTTTCTTTCTAAGGTCGCTTTTCAACATCGCTGGTCCTATGGCTTTGATTGATTTGTTCGTGTTTCCGAGTGCGTCAACTACTTGGTTCATTAGTCCCGATAGTGTAGTGCATAATCTTCCCCCGCTTGATGGCGAGATCCGGCGCCGACTACCGTTGGCAAGTGGAGTTTGCCCCTAACCTGGACTCTCCCACCTGCGGGGCACCGCCCAGCCGGGACAAGCTCTAAGCTCTCGACCGGTCTTCCGGAGTTCGTGCAGTGTAGTGCATGTTGGGTAAGTGTGTGTGTAAGGGGAGTCGATGGAACAAGGAAGAGGAAGGAAAGATCGCGCGCGGTCCGTGGGCCCGTTTGGTAGGGTACTGCTCCGGTATTCGCCTGGTGTTGATCGGAGAACCCACGGAAAACTACCGATCAGAGCAACCGGCCGATAGAATTCTCCTCCAGACAGGGACTGAATTCAACCTAGCTGAAAAGCTAGTGTCGAAAATCCTGCCGCCGTGGGGGGGACCTACGACTCTCCGGGAAAGCGCTGCAGTGACATCAATTGATGCACTGAGCTACCGCTCCCGGTGGTCCTATGGTGACCACTGAGTTTTAATCAGTAATATAAACGCTTTACAAACTTTCCAAAACTAATTTCTCAGAAGACTCATTAACGCTTCATGGTTTATACCCAATAAACAAATTCATTATGAACTCCAAATACCGTCAATCACAGATCATCTGATCAACTTATCCTCCAAATATTTTAGTCTCTTACCATCCTTCTCATTTACAGCCCATTTTCAACTAGGACAACAAGCAAACTCACCAAACAGAATCAAATCTAGAATCCTTAAAGACATTTCAAACCGCCTTAAAATCATAACTTAACAATAACTTCCAAACCTTTATATCTATACTAATCCTTCCTCAAATCCACAGCCAATAAAAATAAAATAAAATTATAATATATATTACTTGCCGAGTAAGAACCCTCGAAAAAACTTTAGGAAGTTTCCATTACGTTAATGTATAAATAATGTACTCACTTGTAAGGCCATTTGGTCGATCGGATAAAAAATAAAAGTTTTCATCTGTGAGAGGAACTGGAGGGAGAACACGTAAAGAAAACACACTCACCAGTATCCATTCCCGAGGCGGGATTCGAACCCGCGACCCTTCGAGTCGCAGGCCCTTCGGCCTTAAAGAACTAGGCTATCCTGGCCAGCAACTAATATATCTTATTTTCTACAAAATAATATATTTTAAATAAAAATCTCTTGAGGTGTGTTTTCTCAAAAAGCTTGGTATACAGAAGTAGACCAGCGGAGTGTAATGTTTTAATATCGATTGTCGGCAAACGAATCAATTATCAGAATTAACTCCATGCCCATCACAGTTGCTTCCGTACCCTGTACAGGTTCTAACCCCACTAATCGCTCTGATATATCGTATTGAGGAGATGTATAAAGATTGCTGGTATGTCTCGCCTTGTTCCATCTTGAGAAAAGTCGGCTGCATCTCTTTATGAACTTCGTGCGCTGGTGCAGATGAGAAGGTTGTTTAGCGCTCGTGTAACTGTTCGGAATGTAGGCTTCTTGTTCCATCTTGAGAAAAGTCGGCTGCATCTCTTTATGAACTTCGTGCGCAGTAAATGATGAGGCTTGTTTGGATGGGTGACTAACAACAAAGAGGCTCGCAATGATACGACTCGAAAATTATATTTAACAATAGATGGCCATTTGAATGGTAAGGTGGACGCACAGTTAATTACCCATTTTTCACTTGCCAAGAAGTCCGAGGAAGTCTAAACGCGTACCGGGAGCGGTAGCTCAGTGCATCAACTGATGTCACTGCAGCGCCTGCGACCGGAAGGTTCTAGGTTCGAGTCCTGACGGCGCCGATTTTCGACACTAGCTTGTCAGCTAGGTCGAATTCAGTCGCTGTCTGGAGGAGAATTCTAGTGGCCGGCTGCTCTGATCGGTAGTTTTCCGTGGTTTCTCCGATCAACACCAGGCGAATGCCGGAGTAGTACCCTCCCAAATGGGCCACGGACCGCGCGCGATCTGTCCTTTCTCTTCCTTGTCCTATCCTCTTCCATTACACACACACTTACACTAACATGCAGTACACTACCACATATTCTGGGAGATCGGTCGGGAGCTTAGAGCTTGTCCCGGCTGGGGCGGTGCCCCGCTGGTGGGAGAGTCCCGGTTAGGGGGAAACCCCACTAGCCGACGGTAGGTCAGTGCCGGATCTCGCCATCCAGCGGGGGAAGTTCACCGCGATCTCCCGAGGAAAAAAACGTGTTCTACACTAATGGGACTAATGACCGAAGCAGTTGACGCTCCCGGAAACACGAAAAAAATCAATCAATCTAAACGCGTGTTCAATGATTGAGCGACCGTGTAAATTCGTAGCTCTTACCAGCACTAATGTAGAGACGCGAACATAAGACAACCAAATGAGAATATTTCTTGGCATGGAATGATAATTTTTGAACTAAGAATTTGTGAAAAGGAAAAGAGGACAACTTAATATGAAATAATTTGGCACGCTTGAAATCTGAAATAAATAATAACTTATAACGACAAGGAGACAAGATAATGCTCTCAAGCTGAGAAAAATGTATCGGCATCAAACTCACCCTACCGAACATCGCGTAAGAATACGCTGTGAGCGCGGATAGCACTGAGAGTATTGAGCCAATACCAATGTAAAGTGATGATTGAACAACGCACTGTCCCGATTCGTTTTCTCTGAGAGGCATCAGATCTAAATCTCATTTGCGTTTAATGTTGGTTCGTCTTCACTTGCATCTAGTCGCAGACTTGGAGATCGTGTCTTCTATTCGCATGCTATTCACGAAAACTACGTTTGATCAATAAGAGGAAGCACGACGACAGATTGCATGTAACGAGTGTGTCAGAGGACTTGGACATGAGACATTGAGCCAGAAAGAGATTGTTTAACTTTTGATTTATTTCAATAAACATTTTTTAGTATGAACTTTTATTCTATGACAAGGTGCACTACTTAACGATTTTAGCCGTCATTCTGCTCGTTTAAAAATCATTTAATGGAATGATAACAATCAGGAATGCAGTAGAAATGAACGCGTAGTGCAACACTGGAGCAACCGAGTGAAAATCGGCCGTGAGCCGGTGGCGAGCGGCGCTGGCGATGAACAGCGCGACCTGGGGCAGCGTGTGGGATGTGGGGCGTGACATCCATGCATCGTCGCTCCCACATCGGCGACGCCCGTGCAGGCGGGGCGAAGCGGGCGAGGGGCGAGATGGGGCGAGGTGAGGGCGAGGTGGGGCGAGGTGGGCGACGGGGCGAGGTGGGGCGAGGTGGGGGAGGTGGGGCGAGGTGGGGCGAGTGGGGCGGTGGGCGAGGTGGGGCGTCGAGTGGGGCGACCCGGGGCGAGGTGGGGCGAGGCGGGGCGAGGTGGGGCGAGGTGGGGCGAGGGGGGGCGAGGTGGGAGGGGGCGAGGTGGGGCGAGGTGGGGCGAGGTGGGGCGAGGGGGGCGAGGTGGGGCGAGGGGGGCGAGGTGGTGGGCCGGACGGGGCAGGGCCGGGCGGGGCGGGCGGGCGGGGTGGGGCGGGACCGGGCGGGCGGAGCCGGGCCGGGGCGGGGCGATGCGCGCGTCCGGCGCCGGAATCCCTCCATTTCCGGGCGCCGCCCCTCCTCCGGCCGTGAGAGGCAGTCAGTGGGAAGGGCCGGCCTGAAAGCGTGGCGGAGGGTGCAGCGCACCTGCGGAATGACAGATAGCAGATAGATATATCGATAGTTGAGTGAGATAGAGAAATAGAGACATAGAAATAGATACGTCTTCTTTCAGAAAGACCGAAAACGAAGTATGTTTCTACTGCAGCCATGAACTAGACGACGCCGAAAATACGCTCTTCCACTGCCCGAGACGAAACACGCTAAGCTAAGGCATTCTATGATACGGGAAGTCGGGTGTAATGTCACACCAGAAAACATAGACACACTAATGATGTGTAAGAAGGAGAAGTGGACACCAAAAGAGACAGATACCACCGCCGCTCTCAAGAGGAAGTGAAAAGACGAAAGAAACAACAGCCCAAATCGAACCTGATCAGTACCTCAAAGTTCTATAGCTGGCACCACTCCGAAGTAATGCATAACTGCGTTTCCAGTGTGTAAACGCGAGGAACATAAAGGTTTGCGGTTTTAGTGGGTAAAAATCTCACACCACTGAGGAGTGCGGGCTCCCCAGCATCTTGTTGAATATTTCCACAATCTCCCCTCGTAAGAAAAGATAAAAGATAGATAGATAGAAGAAGAGAGAGAAGAGAGAGAGATAATAATAATAATAATAATAATAATAATAATTAATAATAATAATAATAATAATAAAGTCCCAGTATTAATAAAAGTGATAACGGAACTTATAGCCTATTTGGTTCTACACGGCATGCTCAGACAAGCGATAGGTGAAGAGTGGCAGAATAGACTTGGAATGGGCTTTTGTTCATAGGGAAAGAACGCTATGATCTCCAGAAAATATATGAAGAAGATGATTCAAACAAAATCACGTGCCATCGACGCATAAGGAAACGTACCTCAAAAATTGTATTTGGCAGAAGAGTAAGTTTATTATAATCGGAGAAATGTATTTCCAGATCAATGACAAAGTACTTTTCTCTTTATACCGGTTGTCTAGGGAACTATTTATATGAATTTTGTACTAGTAAAAATATACCATCTTTAAAAACATGTTTCTTCTAAAATTACTTTTAAAGGTTTCAATTTTTATATGTAACGACAATATAGTTTTTTCAGCAGTTAAATTTGTTTCTTAAATATTTTCTGATAGTTTAAAACATTCTATTGATTTTTCATACTGTGTTTTCTTTAAAACAAATGTACGAGGGTCGGTGAGAAAGTAATGCCCCACATTTTCCCTTTCGTGCAGTAATAATGGTAGATATTCGTAGTTGTTAGCCCTTCAAAGTTTCGTACTTCCAGCCAGTGTACGAAGTTTCAAGTCTCTCCCACAGACGAGAGTTCCTTAACGAATCGTTAAAATGGCGGATGTAAACGTCATACGTTACAATCAGCGAGCTGTGATTGAGTTCCTCGTTGCGGAGAAGAACACTGTTGTGAACATTCACAAACGTTTATGTGCAGTGTATAGCACCTCTGCTGTCGCCAGGAGTGCCGTTGGACGTTGGAGTAAACGAGTTAGAGCTTCGGAAAGTGAAGAATGCGATCTCCATGATTTGCCGCGGGCATCCAGCCACAGCGACGAGTCCTCACTTTCTGATCACTGTCTTTTGGGATATGGATGGTATTCATGTTGATGGTATTGCCTTTCAGAATAACATCAATTCAAATTCTTACATCAACACTCTAAATACACTAAGGAAGCATTTCTCACGAGTTCAATTCCAGAAAAATTGTGCTCAAAGATTGGTCTTGCACGATAATACACGTCTACACACAAGTGTCGCAACCAAGACAGCAGCTACAAAAATGGACTGTGCTTTCTCCCACCATACGTCCGTATTTGGCCCTTTGTGATTTCCATCCCTTTGAGCCACTGAAGAATGCTATTCGCGGAAGAGAAATTGCAGATGACCCGAAGTGAAGTAAAAGCAACGCCGTCAGGAAAAGACTTGGTACTGGCAAGGCATTCATTCACGCGCTTGTTTCACACTGTCACAGGGCTGTACAAGTCGACGGAAATTATGTGGAAAAATATAGCCAGTAGAATAATCATGTATTAATATTGTGTACATATTTCAGGTTCCTCCTATAAATATTTGTGAAGAAAAAAGTGAGAAGCATTACTTTCTGACCGATCATTAAAATTATGAATAATATACATTTCATAATTTTTATGACGTTTTTCCTTATTCCCCACTGTTTTAAGAGCCAGCAAAGTTCAGATGAACACTCTGAATTATGATTTCGAGTGCTGAGAGGCGCGGTGCGGAAGGTGGTGAGAACGGCGCGAAGAAATCACGCGATGAGTGATGAGTGATGAGCGATGAGCGATGAGTGATGAGCGATGAGCGATGAGCGATGAGTGATGAGCGATGAGCGATGAGCGATGAGTGATGAGCCATGAGCGATGAGGATGTGGCGAGTAACGATCGGCGACGAGCCGCGGGTGCCAGAGGCCAGGTAGAGCTCGCAGTCATGTCCGTGCAAAGCGTTCGTGCAGCTCGGCATGGAAGCTCGCTGATCCCACACGTGCCTTGCATTCCAGAATTGCTTATGACGTTTCCCTGGGGCAGATGTTGGCAATAGCTAATATCCACTGAACCGTTCCAATCCGTTTCCATGTTGGCACGTTGGTTATTATTGAAAGCTTTGTCGATACGTGGTCAATAGAAAGTATTGTTTCTTTCAGTCGTTCGTTGTTTCGTTGGAAGGGACAAATTATTTCGTTCGTATGAAATTGTGATTACAGTGCTAAAGAACATTTAATTTGGAATCGTAGTTTTATATGTAAGTAATTAAACAAGCCAATACTTGAGTTTCGAGTTTTCGTGAATTAACATTGACGTTTTGTGGCGACCTACAGTGAAATTAACAATAAGCTAGTTTTTTTATAGAATACATAATAAAGGTTACGGTAAATACAACAGAATTATAGTTTTTTAATGGCACATGACAAAATTAAAATATAAATGTAATTTCCATATAATCCACACATTTAAAGGAAAGAAGGGTAAGAGTATGTACTTAGTGGATTTTTTATTATAAAAGTGAGGGTTGAAAAGAGCCTTGAAAATTTACTCAAACATTTTTTAGGAACTTAGAAAGAAGAATGCAAAAAATGAAAATCGTTTCTTCCTAAAAAAAAACATTAATTACAAAATGGAAGAAAAATGGCAAAATGCGTACCTTCACACTACGTGGCGTGTAAAAAAACGCAAAACGGTAAATTTAGCAGTAGCCATATTCAAAACTTCCTGTGCCTTCATAACTGCCATTCTATGGAACATCTATTCCTCATGCCATCACTTCTTACATATTCCACACTGGATTCAATCTTCATCACACGATTGTTCGCAGATTGGGTATATTATCTCGTCATGGTTTACCGAACTAGTTGAGAATACCGGGTTTTCATCATTCACAATTTTTTTTAAGGATTTTCCGTTTCTTCTATAATTTTTTCCCCAAGTTTATTTTTCTGAAGATCTCAATTGACCTTTCTTACCTCTAATTCTCCATTTTCCTTTTCTTTCTTCTCTGACAATTTTTTGAATTGAGGCGAAGTCGTGATCTCAGACTTTGTTGATATTTTACTTCTAGGTTCTTGTTTTCCGTGTCGAGAATGTGGCATGATTGAGTGGATACTAATATTTTAGGGAAAGGTGAGACTTCACTTTCACGTTAATTTAACACTGTAAGTTACTAGTGGAGGATGAATCCTCAGTGATTATGTCAGAGCTTTACGGCTCAATACCTGTAACTCGAAAAGCTTTTTCCACGATTGCAACCCTTTATTCAAATTACTTCTTCAAATTACGGAGCAGGCACATCAGGTCAGTTTGTACTCTTTGACGTCGATGTATTGTTTTTCTAAAACGATCATACATAGCAGCACAATTCAGTACACATAAAGACTAACGCACTCATCTTATTCGTAAGGGAATGACCTTCTTAATATTTACTCAGGAGCCTAGTATTACTTTATTTACAAAAAATAGATGTCTTCATAAAAAAGTTACATTTTAACATAACTAAATCATATCTTACCTAATAAATAAGAGAAACCGAGGATGAAAATAGTAATGCTAGTCGCTAGAGAGAGATGACTGCACACTTGCTGATCTGATCACACTCACTCCTGCTTGCACTGCTGCCAACAGGGGAAAAATCTCTTTGTACTCTTTACTCGACTACTAACTCTTACCCTCCTTTCCCTTATCCTTAAACTCTCATTTCTTATACTTGAGGGGAGTTGATGAATGATTTGAGGTTTCAAAACTTAATAACGCAGCAACAAAATCCGAATGTAACCTGAGACAGTATTACCTCGATTGTTGCAACAATTGTTAGTAAAATCTTTATAGTCGATACGCGTCGAATCATGAATACATTATACAGTACATCGAGAAATAGAGATCTGCAATCTACAGAAACAGAGAAATATCTAACTTGGCTCTCCCTACTTCCATTACTAGAGTAGTCGCTCAAATCAGGATATCCAGTGACAAAGAAATCAACATCAACAGTAGAAATGTGTGACCCAACATACACTCAAATACAATCTGCTCGATATGTAATATGAATACTGAAGAAAATCTTAATCAAATTTTATGTGAGTGCCCTACCTATAAAGAGCTTAGAGGAACAAACCACAATGATGTATTATCATTTCCCAATTGTTTGGTTAAACTAAACTCTGAAAGATCTAAAACTCTGTATTACTTTATTTCATCGATTCTGAAATTACGGGCATTCATTATAAATGAACAGTTCGTGCTAAATACCACGAGCACTCTAATGAATGACCTTATCATATCTATAACGCCGTCAAGCCTCACTTGATACAGTTTGTTTTAGTTGTCTCAATTATTTTAAGCATTTTTCTGTTACTGTATATTTGTATTTGATGTGTTATTTATATTGTATCTTGTGCTAACTACCTGTTCTATCAGAAGTTATTTGAAATGAAACTTGTTTATGTTTGTGCTGTGAATATACTGGGCAATTTGTAATAAATAATGCTGTAAGCAATTACTAATAAAATTTAATTGAATTGAGTATACATGAGTGGAGTAATGTGTTTTTTTATGGCAGTACTGTCATATCAAATTTATTGATCAAACACTTTAAAATTCCCAGAAAATGACCCAGGTACGCAGAGATGAAAGTTCAGTGATGAGATTTACAAAAGCTCCTGGCTGTGATTTCGCAGGATCTAATCTATGACGTCAACGCGAACTAGTAGGGCCTGCAGGAAAAAATTAAAACACTTTTTGTAATATCTAACAAACTTGCGTCAAAATTTACTTTTATGTGTAGTTTACAAAGTTTCTAATCTATGACGTCAACGCGAACTAGTAGGGCCTTATTAAAAATAGTTAAATTTACTGTCTGAAATGAAAAGGGACTCTCCACGTGAAATTATTACAAGTGATGCTATGATGAAGATATGAATGATATAGATAAATGATAGAGAAGTTGGACGAGTATAATATGTCTTCCTAGTAAAAATCTAGTATGCAAACTTGCATGCTTGATGTGGGACTAAACATGATACGCCAAATTTTGCGCAGTTGATTTTACAGTTTCCTCAATTTCCTGCGCAAATTCATTTGCTTGAACATAAAGTATTCAAAGAAAACTGCGGATTAGCAGGGAAAGATAATTTACTTTCTTTTTATTCACAGTGTGACGATAAAATGAAGTAATATTCACACGGTTATCGCGGATCTCAGGGAGAAAATTTGGCGGCATGTCTCCGTGAATGCGGAAGGCGCGCAGTACACGAGACCATAAAAAATGTCACACGGCGTTGACTCACGCTTGGAAGGTTGGACGCGCTGTGAGCAGAGTGACAGCGAGTGCACACGAAGGGTGTCAGCCCCCTATGAGGTTTCTGACCTCTCCTTTGACGGCGGAACTTCGACGATGTAAGCGTCCAATTGGCCACGAGACAGGCGGCGATTTGTGTAAAATTGATTGTTATGGGAATTGGAGTTAGAACTGCACGCTGTTATTTATTCGTTTGCATTTCTCGGCTGGTTGGAACATTAGGCAGTATTTACGTGAATGAGGCTGTTGCAAACTGACTTGAAACTGTTTTCATTTCCCCTCAAAATTCAGAAATACAAACATGTTTGCTAGATTTAGTCTATCAAACAGCCTAGATTTAATTAAGTTTATATTTTGAATTATTTTACTATTTCATGTTTATTTTCTTTTTAAGTTCTGCTTTAAATTATTTTTTCCTAGGGGAAGGAATATGTTTGAATGGTGATTCTATATTTGTTATCGTTTTGTGTTATGTCATTTAGTTATTTGTCCATATAGCAAAAATCTGATAAAAATTAACACGTTTCTAGAAATTAAAAACAAGTAGAAGGATAGATCGTGTGCAGTTCATGGCCGGTTTGTTAGGGTACTGCTCCGGCAATCGCCTGGTGCTCATCTGAGAAACCATGGAAAACTACCGATCAGAGCACCCGGCTGCGAGAATTCTTCTTCAGGCCGGTTGAATTCAACATAGTTATGTAGCTGGTGTCGAAAATCCTGCGATCGTCGCGACTTGCCCCCCACGACCTCCTGGTCAGAGTCACTACAGCGACTTCAGTTGATGCCCTGAGCCACCCTTAGTAGTTCAAGCAATTGTATTTAGAGAATATACGTCCACCAACTTTATACAAAAAAGGTACACAAGTATTTCTCTTCGTTTTCGGCATTTCCCTTTTAGGAAGCTCCGTTTTTGACCTGCATACACCTCGGTTTTCCCAATCTCCATTTCTTAAATTTCTATCCTTAATATCGTTCTTGAAGTATTTTTCCAACTTTGGAGTTGACCTTCCTCTTTTCCTTTTTCTTGGTTGCCATTCTAATATCTTCTTCGGCCAATGGCTATTGTCGTTATTCCCGTACGTGTAGTGCATGTTTTTATCGCGTGAGGTGTCGGTGATCTTCCACCGCTGGAAGGCAAGATTTGGCGCGACCCACCCGTCGACTTTTGGGGGGTTCACTAACCAGGTATCTACCACAGGCTGAGTATCGCACCAGCCGGGACAAGGACTAAGCTCCCGACTGATTCGTAGTCCGTTTGTTAGGATGCTCCGTATTTAGAGTTGCTATAAGGTATTGATTAATTGTATCACCATACACTGTCATGTCCATTAAGCTCGTCAAATTCACATGCATTCGGTTTTACTTATATCCAACCTCTATCTTTTGTATTCCCTTTTAAGTTTCTTTAGCATTGTCCTCTTCATTTTGAGCAAATTAAGATTTATTGGGAATAATGAAGAACTGAGTGTGGAGGTTGTCGTCTAAAAATGTCGCACATTTTAAAATGAACTCTCAAGCATCCTTCCAGCCAACGGTTGCCCTGGGGGTTTGAGCTGCGCTTCCGACAGCGAAGAGTTTGGCAGACTCCACCTGCGCGCCGTGGCGGCGTCGCCGGCGCTGACAGATGGCAGAGATTTCGGCCGTCTGCCCGGGGCACGGCGGCGTCGCCTGCGGGCCAGGGCGAGCACGAATCAGCATTTTTCATCATTATTTCATGAGGCGCCCGCGCGCGGCTAAATGGAGCGATGGCGCCGCAATTCAGCTCCGAGAGCCGCCCCCCCGCGCCGCCGCAGCCGGCGACAGCGCCACTCGCAAAAAACAAAGAAAAAACAAGGAAAATAAGAAAGGAGAGGGGAAAAATATGAAATTCAAAATCAAGAAGAAGTAGCGAAAAGAAAAGATGAAAAAAATGAAAAGAAGAATTTCGACCTGTGCAATATGAAATGTGTAATGTGTTATACGTTTCGAGAACGATCGTACGTTTTTATAATGGAAATACTCAACCAATGTAATGTAAGATATTGTTTGGTAGTAAAAGAATATTTCCTTTCAATTTTTTCCCTAAAACTACCTAAATGGTAATATTCCAAGTAACAATTAAACATTTTATATTATATTCATTCCATGAGGTTGATGTGACACTGTTATCTCCCGCCTTGAAGACGAACGTTGGATGTAGACGCCAAAAACATATAAAAAATAGGCACTTCATTAAGTGTTGTAGTACATTTATTTACGTTTTTTCGTCTTTTCTGTGGTTGAGCATTGAGGCCCTACAATGTTTAGAGCAACCCAACGACCCACGAACCGCAATTATTTTCCTACCTCAAACCACTGCGCGATGCACCTAACCAACGGAGAGGAAATATTTTTCTGTTGGGACCAACTCCAGGCCAGACGCTTATGGAAGTCGCCTTTCTATTTTGGCTCGCCGCGCCGACTCCTGGTTTGGGCATATCTCCTCATCGAGAATCAAGAATGTGGATGTTTTTTAAAGCAACCACATGCTAAATCTACCTCTGAGTGACAGCGAAATTCTAACGATATATGCCTTTTCCAGAGAACTATTATTACAACGAGGCTCTGTGAAGGTCGATTCGATTCAGGACTTGTCAATCATGTAGACGGACACATACGTTACAAAGAGCTGGAAATCAAGATTGATGGATTGGCGCATTCACTGTTCCGCAAGTAGACAAATCGATGTCAGTGATGAGTCGAAATGGAAAAGCACGGTTGTCTTCTCTCCTTTATCGATTATCTTGTTTCATCTGCGCATGAAGAAGCAATTGAGTGCTGTCATCATCTAATGGATCGTTGTTAAAGAAGTTAAGGACATGAAAAACTCCGATAAGGCAATGTAATGGTGATTAAATTTAAATTGTGTTTCTCCGAATCAAAGTAAATTTCGCCAAAGGGAAGGTCTATCAGTAGACTGTAGTACAAACGTAGTACGAAGAAATCCAAGCAATAGTCTTTCAGAAAGATTATTTCTAGTTTCTTAAATTAAATTATACATACTTCTTTCTTATGAAAGTTTATCAAAAAATTCATTTTATTCTAAACTGAGCGCAACACTTAGAAAAAATATATGCATTGTAGACGAAGTGTATGTAATGATATATTTCAAAACGATTAGTTTTGATTTTAACGTGGTAGTATTCTTTAAACTAAGAATAGCTTGTGATGTTGGGAATAGAATGCGAATAAGTAATTCATTTTTTCTTAACTGAGAGCCGGTATAACCAGGTATGTGTCAGTGAAAGAGAGTAAGGTGTGCGAGATTTAACTTCAATGAGTCGCGCCGTTTCCTTGTCACCGCCCTAGCAGATACTTGGCAAGCAGCGTGCGCGCGCCCCATGGTATCCAGGAAGAGCCTTCCAGCGCAGGCAGACGAATGACGGCGCCTTCGGCCGACCCCCCCCCCCCCGCAGTGCGTGTCCATGGCGCTCAAGCGCTGCGGGGCACCGTGGCCCATTGATTGATTGATTGGTTTTTTCGTGTTTCCGGGCGCGTCAACTGCTTTGGTCATTAGTCCCGTTAGTGTAGTGCATGATTTTCTTGGGAGATGGCGGTAATCTTTACCCGCTGATGGCGAGATCAGGCGCCGACCTACCGCCGGCTAGAGGGTTTCCCCCTAACCAGGACTCTCCCACCAGCGGGGCACCGCCCCAGCCGGGACAAGCTCTAAGCTCCCGACCGGTCTCACGGAATATGTGGTAGTGTAGTGCATGTTAGTGTGTGTGTGTGTGTAAGGAGAGGATGGGACAAGGAAAGGAAGGACAGATCGCGCGCGGTCCGTGCCCGTTTGTAGGGTTCTGCTCTGGTTCGTTCGTCCGTTGGGAGCCTTGCTGCCGGCAGGCGCGGGTTCTCCCCAGCTGGACGAAGACGCTGGTATGTGAAAACTCCGCCAGCCGACGTCAAGGGCAGGTAGTTGAGACTGATACCGCCACCGTGGTGCCGTTATCTCTCGCGTCGATAAATGCAAAGATTAACTGCTACGGACTAATACCTTGACGCTCCCAGAATCGTACTAATCAACTGATTGTCCTGTTGGCAATCCAGTACAGATCGACAATTCTTACTCGATCTTTCTGTTTTGTAAATCTTCCATTAATATTTATCCGTTAGTGTGTGTGTGTGTGTGTGTTGTACTTGGAGAATTAGCCTGAATGTGTGCGATCTTTTAGAAGATGAATGAATGGTCATAACTGGTTCCCATAAAGAGGAATACCTCTTGTTTGTACTTTAATGGCTAAGACATACATTGTAAGCATATTAGGACGGTCCGTCGACATTTGGAAAGTTTCACATAATTAAGTCAGTAATGTTTTATATTTCGTTTATCCGATTCTTACCGGACAATTTCAAAGGTATACCGCAGAAATTTTTCCCATTCTAATTACTTTTACTATTACAGACTTGGTAAGTAGCAGGAGTTCCTCGCAAAGTTTAGAGATGGTTGAACAGAGCGACGTAAGAAGCACGGAACTACTAGTAAAAATGCATTTTTCCTTGATTGTCTGCAATCTATTTCCTTTGACAGTCATTATTTAATACACATCCAACTGCAAGTTGCACCGTAAATAAATATCTTGCCTGTTTTTTTGTGTGTGAATTTGGTAGTTTCTATTGTTTCCTCGACAAAAATTTTTTTCTTGAAAACTGTAATGAAAATCATAGAATATTCACAATCGTTACTTTGGAAAGCTTCTAATAATTATATACCCATTCAATTTGCACTATTTCAATATGCCAATTCCAGTTTGTTAGAAACATGCAGTTCTCAAAATATCACTAGGCATTGACTAACAAGGACACTACTTAAATGTTCTTGCGACTCAAATATTCAACAAAACTGAACTTTCTTAAATCCAACTCACATTTTTAAACAGTTAAATTTATAGTTTATGATTCTGAATTTATTAAGCATTCTAGAAGTTAAGTGTTGAACGATTTTAAAATATACTAGCATTCTCGGCAATCAATGTCATAATCCATGAACTAATCACCATTAAACAGAAGTATTATATAGATAGATTTAATATTGAACTCATTTCAATTACGAAAACTTTGAAATATCTTTGCGAATTAAATAACATTTGGTTAAATAATGATAATCAGGTTTAGATTAAAACCAAAGGAATTCCACAGTCCGTTTCACAGACGCTCACGTCCACTAAATTACTTTTTAACTTCGCTTCTTTCCACTTCGCCACTTTATAACCTTCCCCGACCAATACACAACGACCACCTCATCTCACCACCTCCCACGACCTCATCACTGCCATCATCCTACTGACTTCAAATTCATTAACATATAATACCACCTTGAACCACATTGTTTCAACATTTATATATTTAATTTATTGTTTGTACGTCGTGTAGTATCCGCTATCTCCGACGCAGTGAGTATGCCTCTTCCGTTACCGTCTCGCCAACGTCGCGCCTCCGCCGTCGCTCGTTCCTCGAGATTTACGGCGTCGCCCGCCGCCAGCGCTGTATATGGGGCGTGCCCCTGGCTCTGGCGCCATCGCCGACGTCGCCGCCGCCTCCGAATCTCGGCGCGGCACGGCGACGCGGCGGCAAGCAGCCCCCCCTCTCCCCGCCCCATCCCACCCCGCCCCGCTCGCTGCTGCGTCTTTCCAGGGCCGTCGCTCACTGGTTCATTCGCCGATTTCAAAAAGAATACTGGAATTGAAGACCTCGGGACAATAACATGCTATGCCACTATACGTAAGTTTTGAGAAAAAGGAAAGTAAACGTTTAGACATTGCATTTATTTATTATTTTTTTTATGTATTTTACGTCAAAAAACAGTTAAAAACTGCGTATGACGAGTGCGTATGCACCCTACACATTGCGATAAAGAATATTAATTTATGAATTACACTACGGTCTGGTGGTGTATCTTTTATAATAAAAACCAAACATTAGATACATCTATGGGGCGTCGAAATACACAAATACCTCAATTTTATCAGAAGGTGGCAAAGCACATTATTGCCGCAAGGTCTTCAATTTCACATTCAATTTGGTCGGGTGTTCCGAGTTACCATCAGAGCCATGTTAAAAGGACAAGCTTTGCGGTTTTATTATTCGGAAACTAGGCGGTGAAATCGATTCAAATTGTATCAGATCGTAGAAGAACGTCTGATCTTTCGATTAATACTATAAAAAGGGCATGTTAATCATAACGTGTCTCGCTCTAACCACCTTAAACAACCATCGATCATTAAAACATTACAACCCTATAAACTGTTCTGGTAATTTCACATGACCGGTGAAATGTGAAAGTTTTGATTTTTCTGGTTACACTTCTACGTATTTTACTAACTCACATGGCTAAAAGTGTTTTACTCTTTGATATGCATTACAATTTTTTTGTTTCATTCAAAGTTTTAAATATGTCTTCTAATTTTTTGCCGCCCTGGTATTTTGCCACCCTGGTATTTTGCCACCCTGGTATTTTGCCACCCTGGTATTTTGCCGCCCTGGTATTTTACCACCCTGGTATTTTACCGCTCTGGTATTTTACCGCCCTGGTATTTTACCGCCCTGGTATTTTACCGCCCTGGTATTTTCGTATTTTACTGCCCTGGTATTTTACCGCCCTGGTTCTTCAATTCACCACTCGAACTAGGGTGAGCCAGCGCTGCGTCCTTCTGCGGCGCCAAGAAGGACACCACGCTCCACGAGGGAGCCAGAGGGCGCGAGAGATTAGCTCGACGAGAGCGACAAAGCATCTGCTGCGGGTTTTATGAGCAGACGGATCTCATAAAACCCTTCGCACACGCTCGTGCACCGTTGTCGAGCCGATCTCTGGCTTTGCTTTGCAGTTCATGAAAAGCGTCACTCCGCGGTTCAGATGGCGGCATTTCTCCGAGCAAATGGTCCGTCCTATCTGTGTGTGATAAGTTTTGTTGTAATCTCGTAGTGTTGCGGAGTCATAGTGGAGTGCTGCTGTGTTAGAAATGGGTTTAAATAGATGAAAAAAGGGAGGACTTTTTAATACGTTCACGGGCAAATTATATTATTTCCATGCATATCTTGCATCATCATATTATTTAATTGCCCATTTATATGTACGTTTAAATCCATTATAACCGTTATCAGGGACAAACAGGCAACCTCATTCATTCAGTTTCCTCTTAAAATCTTGTGAAAGTGAAGTACAGGAATGATTCATTAAGTGAACAGGCCATATGTCTCAGATAATATGTGGCGCCAGAATGGCATATTTATGAACGCTTTTGTCTCTCCATTTCATCAACAAAATGTGCCCAGATATCACACATTCACGACAGTTCAAGAAATTTATTTCCATTAAGTTGACCCTATCATTATGTATTTGGGACACAACATAAATGTCAACTTGGTGATGTGAGATGAAAACCTGATTGAAGGGTTTCGAAACGTTAACGGTGTTAATTGTACAATATAGTTAAGAAATACATTGACCGACAAAATTATTATGAATTCATTATATTGCTGCAAACGAAACTCGTTTTAGAACACAGGATTATTTACAATCTAAAACACACATTACATTATTCTGGCCAGGATGGATAAAGAATTGAATACTATCTACTTTTCTTGATTAATAATTTAATATTTTACAATTAAAAGTATAGAACACTGCCCACTTAATTTTTTTCTTGTGTAATATTATATGGAATGGGAATAGACAGATATTGGAAGTCTAGCTCATTGAAACAGAAAGAAAAACACGAAATGCATAATAAGGCACGCAACGAAAACAAAAACGAAAAGAAGAATGTAATGTGAAAATGGGGAGGTAAATCATAAAAATCAATGAAAAATGAACGATAACTAGAAGGGGAGAACGAGACAGTCACCCAACATGGGAAGTTAATATAAGAGTTGAAAACAAAGGACTTCGCAGGGCAAGAACAGAAGGTCATCGAACGCGAAGAAAAAGGAAACCGCGATAAGAGAATAAAATCGGTTAACAGGAATAAGGGGGCATAATTATTACTTTGGGAGGGGGAAAAGCGCATTAAGCAGTTTACGTTCACAGCCGCGTTCATGGAGTGCGACGTGAGGCCATTTCGCGCTCCGCCTGCTCCGCGCTCGGGCGAGCGACCGCCGCCACGCGCGTCTTGGCAGCGGCACAGCAACGGGAACGCGGCGCGGGGCGGCCTCCTCCGCCTCTGTGACTCACCAGAGCGCGCCCCGCCCCGCCCCCGCCCCACACGTCCCCGTCCCGCCCCCTCGCTCCCCGCCCCGCCCCCTCGCTCCCCGCCACGCCCCTCGCTCACCCGCCACGCCCCCTCGCTGCCCTTCCCGCCCCTCGCTGCGCCCCGCCCCGCCCCTCGCCACCGCCACGCCCCTCGCTCGCCCGCCTCGCCCGCCACGCCCCTCGCCACCGCCACGCCCCCGCCACGCCACGCCCCGCCACGCCACGCCCCCGCCACGCCCAGCCCCGCCACCCCCGCCACGCCAGCCCCCGCCACGCCACCCCCGCCGCCCGCTCTCATCCCCGCCCGCCCCTGCGCCCCACCTGCACCCAGCCCCGCCCGCTTTCGCTGCCGCAGACGCCCGCGCCCACGCCCCGCTGGGAATTTGAGTGGGCTGTGCGTGTTGGAACCTCCCTCTCAACTGTATCTTCTTTTTTACGTCTTATTTAAGATCTTCTCCCTTTGGCTCTTTCTCCGAAGAGATTGGCTTCTTCCTTTGTGGCTTATTTCGACTTTCTGTTACTGGAAAACACCAACAATCTCCGCGCCGTGCTTTTGGGGCACCTCCACTAATCTCAGGTTATAGCGAGGAGGCCATAACGAAAAAAACATGTCTCTATCAAGAAGCAAACATTACCAACCTTCTGAAAGTTTACTCAAGTTTTATAGAGCCCTACATTATGAAGCTCGCATTTTGATCTCAAAGAATCCGCTTCGCGAAAATAACAATTGCGTCGGGAAAAGTTTTCTGTTTTGAATCTCGTTTCTGCGCCACCTCTTCTCCCTCCATGACCTTCGTAGCTTCGGCGAAGCGGCTGTTAGAAATTTACGTCATGCCCATCTTTCACTCTGGCCGATAAGGAACGTCGACGAGGACATTGTAAACAGGGCAGTATGACCATGTTTGAACGAATTCGACGTAGAAGTTGAACGAAAGTGTCGCGGAAATTTTACTGTCAGTCGGGTCACCAGACTCGTTTCCTGAAATTCCTCTAAACTGCAGCCGGCAGCTGTTAATGCAGATGATTGACATTTCTACGATTGTAGTCTTTACTGTTGAAGATACATATTTATATTTACAAAAATGTTACTAAAACCCAATAAAATATAACATATCAAGTAAAATAAGTCATACAACGTAAGCTGTCCAAATCGCAGGAACAGAAAATCAGACCAACATTGTTAAATAATCTGTAAAAATTATCTTTATATTTACTTACATAAGCTGATTCATTTTATACGAATTATATATTATATATTATATTATATATATTAACTATTAGCAATCAATAACATTCACCCGACATATTAATGTCTCTTCTAGAAAAGACTGAGGCTGTTAATGTGTGGCAAACAAAAAAAGTAAAAAGCAATTGGCAACGTTGATTGCCCATGCACCAGAGAAAATACCCAACTTATGGGAATTACACAAAACTAAATCAACAACATTATTCTTCTCTCACGTCATGGGGTATCTTACGAATCGGTTCGTTTCCAAGGTGATTTTCTTCTTCTTCATCTTCTTAAAAAGTCTAAGTCTTGTTCCTCTCCTAAAATTATAACGAGTTTTTCCATCTTCTCCTTGATCTGCCAGCTTTTCGTCTTCCCCTCGGCGTTTCATCTCTAGCAACACTCATGGTTCTTTTCTGATCATTCTCTCAATATGATCATTCCATTCCTTTCTTCGGTCTCCTGCCCATTCCGTAATGAGCTTAATTTTGCACTCCTCCCTGATGTTTCTGTTTCCGTATCAAGTAGAGGTGAGGTGATTTTAGAGTACTGAATTTATAGCATTGATACATAGTACAATAGTTACCTCCTTGTTGATACAATCTACATACATTAATAAAATTAACTTCATACGTAATATATTTTTACGATATTTTTTATGTTATTTTGGCATTTTAGAACATTCTTTAAATCTTACTCTTTTCTTACTAATAAACATAAATTTATTTTTAATCCCCATTTTGTCAGCTTTATGGTATAGTGCCGTGCTACGGATCGCAAGTTCGCGGATTCAAAGTCGGGGATTTTAGGTGCCAGAAATCGACGGCATGCATGCAGACGCTTGTCGGCAAGTAAAGAGATCCCAGGAAAGGCACTTGGCCGATCCTGGCAAAATTAAATCCTCGGATATTTAGCACCAATCGTAGATTTCATTTAAATACTGGATAAGATTGCGGATATTGTATCTTGGCCTGCGCTATCTGGTATTCAAATCAAACGTCAAAATTGGCGCACTAGCGCCTCTAGGGAAAGCAATGACAAACTACCATAGGTATATTTGCTCGGATAAGTATCACAGGAAGGCGTTAGAGGATTCTGTAGACTAGCCTATGCACTAATCAATGTATGCTATTAAAACAAAAGAAGACTCCATTCTTATGGTATCTTTATTGTTAAAGTAAAACAAGTTTAATTTCATTTAAAACTTGTCGTATATGCGTCTTGGGGTTTCTACAACAGTAATAATGGCACAATTAATTATTTATTTTGGGAAATAGAAACTGATAATAAATAAAACAAGAAATAGTGTAATCGTTTTAATATAGTCGTGAGTAAGCGACATTTGTGAGTCTTGTGTGTTTCAAGCAGAATAATGGTATTCACAAAGGTGGTCCTTCACTGTATATTACGAGCATACAGTAATGTAGATTATTTTAATGTGAAAATAGTTACCATCTTCTCTATACCGTGTGACCCACCTAAGATGTTCCCTTCAATTTTCTCCTGAACCGTTGCAGATACTGAGATGCTGTTTTCACTAAAACTACTATAAGCAAGGGCACATATGGTCATGCATAATATTATTCTCTTGCATTTTTATTGCAGAGATATTGATCCAACTTTGATTTTTAAATGGAACCCTATAGATTTTTAGATCATCGTAACAAGCGTGAAGAGACGAGTTTATAAATATGCATATCGCCATATGTTACATAACAAAAATTTCGAGAAATTACAAGTTTTAAAGACGCAAGCCGACTGCTATATTCCCTAATCTGAACGAGAAATTCCGAGTGATATGCGGCGAGGCCATTCCTTTCCGTTGCGTCGACCCTGCGGTAAAGGTTTTCAGTCTTTCAAAGAGTAAACGTTTTGTTTCTGACAACACACGCATTTATTAATTCAGTACATGTTCACTCTTCAATCTTCCCTTGCTTTCTACGGTTAATAATTCAAATATTTTCTCAAATCTTGTAGTATTTTATTAATTAAAAATAGTACGTTCTGGCCTACAGATTTGCTCAGAACATGGTTATGGGTGAATACATTGTCTCCAGGACTGAGAGGGTGTAGTCCTAAAGAGTAAATCGCGGTTTTCGTGAGCTCCTTTGCACATTGCATCACTACATTTACCGCAGGGTCGACGCAACGGAAGGGAATGGCCTCGCCGCATATCACTCGGAATTTCTCGTTCAGATTACGGAAACCAGCAGTCGGCCTGCGTCTTTAAAACTCGTAATTTCTGGAAAATGTTGTTATGTAACATATGGCGATATGCATATTTATGAACTCGTCTCTTCACGCTTGTTACGATGAGCTAAAAAATATATAGGATTCCATTTAAAAAATCAAAGTTGGGTCAATATCTCTGCAATAAAAAATGCAATAGAATAATATTATGCGTGACCATATGTGCCCCTTGCATATAGTAGTTTTAGTGAAAACCGCATCCCAGTATCTGCAAAGGTTCAGGAGAAAATTGAAGGAACATCTTAGGTGGGCCACTCGGTACACAGGAGTCCCACCAACTATAGGCCACCCTCATGTCTTCTAGATGGTTCACGATAGACAAGGATACACTAGGTGTCTACTTTGTTTGACTTGTAAGACTCCATCGTCACAAACCCCCTTCAATACGTCACTGCAGAATTAACAATAATGTCCCTCCTAAGGTCGAATCAAAAATTGTATATGTAGAATTCAGTGGGATATGTTAGCAATGAATAAGCAGACACGCATGCAACCACAGCACACGAGCACTGCAACCCCTTATGATCCCATTTTGTAAAACTGGAAGAAAAAAGAAAGAAAAAGATGCGCTTCAGCCCCTTGATGTCCTGTTGCAAGGCCCCGGAAGTGGCACGAACCAAGATTCATAAATCTTTGCCTACAAGTGAGAATTTTTCGATCTTGGAGTTCAGGAGGTTTAGCTCTTCTAAATAACCTACTCCGTAGTAATGGTGGCTCAGAAATATACACAATTTCGAAATTGAGTATTTAAACTTAAATTGTCTATTGGACATTCTGTGCAATTTTCATTGAACGTATCTAAGTTTATGTTTGTTAAGAAATGCTTAGCATTGTGATGTTTCCCCATAAGCACAGAACAGGTCCTAATGTTTTATACCACTTCAGGGTCTGTCCGTTTGAAGTTAGATTGCTGTAAAAAAACTATTTTCTCTTTCAAAGTTATAAATATATGCGGAATACTTACACAGGACAAAGGTTAGTTAAAAATTTCACTGATTTGATCAATTTCAAGGAACTTATGTTTCAGATTTAATATAGTCCATTTAAAACGTTCTTTTTTTAATATCAGATTTGGGTATAATCGTATCCAACGTAATGGTTTCAAAATAATTTCGAGAGTCAAAAGTATTCTTATAAATTAGACAATACTTAGTGAAACAATGAAGCATTGATCACAGGCTAAGTTTGTTTTTCACAGTGGAAATAATCTTACAAATTTCTAGTCGACATGGGGCGGGGTATATGCGAGCACGGCGTTTTAAATTTCTTTAGTCTCTGCGCCTCGACTGGGATCCCAACTCACCATCCGCTTTCGAATGCTACACTAAGTCGGTTGACCGAGCAATCACACGGACAAATCCACTCGAGTGCCAGGCCAAATTATTCTAGTTCCCCTTCAAGCCTTGTCCTCTCTGGCGAGTCTCGGAACTGGTCGCATTCAGTGTATTTCCCCGCGAGGAAGCCAGGTCGAGCAGCTAACTTCAGCGCGCATGACTGAGTTCAACTGAACTCCATACCCTGGAGAGTGGCCAGACTGGTTCGTCAGCCTGCGTAATTTGGTAACTCTGGGACAACTAGACTTTCTAGATAAGCAGTAGTACGCTTTGTGATATTTTATAATATCAATTGGCACTATTATTAGGTACTGCACTGAATGACAAATAAGAATTGCTTTAAAGAAACTGAACGTTGAACATGAGAGAGAAATTTCTAGGCTGCTGAAGTTACAAACTTAAGTTGCTAAGTTATGCGCAATACTTGAAGTATACAAATAATCACAATCATTGGGACGCTGCGTAACCGTATGAAGTTGAAGAAGAAGAAGAAGAAGAAGAAGAAGAAGAAGAAGAAGAAGAAAAAGAAGAAGAAGAAGAAGAAAAAGAAGAAGAAGAATAAAAAGAAGAAGAAGAATAAAAGAAGAAGAGGAATAAAAAGAAGAAGAGGAATAAAAGAAGAAGAGAATAAAAAGAAGAAGAGGAATAAAAAGAAGAAGAGGAATAAAAAGAAAAAAGGGAATAAAGAAGAAGAGGAAAAAAGAAGAAGAAGAAGAAAAAGAAGAAGAAGAAGAAAAAAGAAGAAGAAGAATAAAAAGAAGAAGAAGAATAAAAAGAAGAAGAGGAATAAAAAGAAGAAGAGGAATAAAAAGAAGAAGAGGAATAAAAAGAAGAAGAGGAATAAAAAGAAGAAGAGGAATAAAAAGAAGAAGAGAATAAAAAGAAAAGAGGAATAAAAAGAAGAAGAGGAATAAAAAGAAGAGGAATAAAAAGAAGAAGAGGAATAAAAAAAGAAGAAGAAGAAGAAAAAAAGAAGAAGAGGAATAAAAAGAAGAAGAGGAATAAAAAGAAGAAGAGGAATAAAAAGAAGAAGAGGAATAAAAAGAAGAAGAGGAATAAAAAGAAGAAGAGGAATAAAAAGAAGAAAAAAAAGAATAAATTGATGTATGTAGTAACTGAACTCTAAAAATTTGTAAATATATCAGATTTAAATTTAATTCGTGAAATATTTCTATTAAACAACTCTCATGCTTTAGCATACATTCTAAAGCACTTGCGAACTTACCTAGAATCAATTATCATTTCTTGAACTCCCGATATTAAATTCTCATTTAGCACTTTAACAATTAGGCAGATAAACGATTTCTTTGCTAGGCAATTAAAATGTATCTATGTAAGTGAAATAGATAAAAATGATTCCTCATGTTTAGATTTCAAAAACCGTTTAATCATCGTCTCGTTTCTGAAAGTAAAGAGAAGTTAAGATCATATATTAGAATTTTGTTATTTTCTCGCTACTGCTTACGCAGTATAGAGAAAGTGTTGCAATGCCGCGGGAAGAAACTGGGAATTTTCGACAGAAAAACTCTTATTGCCGGGCCCTGATGTCGACAAAGTGCATAAATCTTTCATCAAATTGATCTGGTTGTTTATTCCCAATCGATCTGGTTGAAGTCGCGATGATGATGGTTGAGTTTGAAATCGATATTTTAATTTTGGGAGGTACTTTATATGAAACTCCTGGAACATTTTCAAAATTTTAAAAATGGCTCTATCGTTTTTTATTAAATTTTGGTTTTGGATAGCGTAAAGGAGAAGCTTAAGAGAATGATGTAGGTCTCATTTTCGTTAAAATCCTTGAGGTTTTGAAAATTGCAAAATTTCAATTTTGTTTTCGGCGATCAATAACGATCAAGAGATGAATTGAGGTACAATTGCCAAATGCCGGTGTTTAATAAGAATAATCAAGTTCCCATTTATTACAAAAAATATTAAATGAATTTTTTAATTATTGTTCTAAAATATGCCAATTAAACATAAAATAATATATTATAAAATCGCCCGTTTCGTATCCGTCCTTCATCATTAGGTTCAGAGGCGTAGCAAGGCTGGTGCAACTAGTCTACCGCGCCGGTCCCCCGAAAGTAAAGGTCCCTTAAAAAAGACCCCTGCGGACGGATATCGGCAAAAAATAAACCAACTGCATTGAAGGCTTATTTTCTCCATTCTACCGACGATATACCTAATTCAATTAATTTTGAACACTCAATTCGATTAACGAAGATAGGCGACTCATTTCGATTTTCTGCACTCAAGCATCCGAAAACCTATTTACGCAACTGATTAAGATGTCTAGAATACCCAACAAATTAAACCATTTATTCACAAATCGATACAAAATACGATATCCTGAAAGGAAATACTTCGTGTAGTAACTATTATTATTATTATTATTATTATTGTTATTGTTGTTGTTGTTGTTATTATTATTATAGTGGAAGTAATGTTAAGACTAATTAACAAACGCTCAATATTTTGTAACTATTACATAACAATGACGACTTGAAACTCAGCTACTCAGAAATGGAAGCGTTTTCGATTGATAATCTAGATATTTACCAAAATGCTGGTGTACGAAATTGTTATCTTTAAGACAATGTGTTATACTTTGTGTTATGATTGTGCCCGCTATATTATAGAGATTAACGGAAGTGAGTGAATGGAGCACACAATTATTTTAACAGATGAAAGTAAAAGGTGGGAAATCTCCGACTCAACCTATTGCTAGGTCTCTTTCCAAAATAAATATTCTCCGGTCGATCTGCCAGACTTGAAGCCCTGCGATTTTTAAAAACAGTTTTTAAAGTTTTCGTGGCACTTTACTTGAAGCCTCTGGAACATTTTCAAAATTTGCTTAAAAAGTCTGTATTTTTTCTTTTAATTTCATGTGAGAATAGAATGAAACACATTTATTACGATGACGTGGGTTCCATTTTCACTGTTTACCCTGAATTTTCGAAAATTACAAATGTTTAAATTCCTTTGGCATCTTTCTAAAACTACAATATTGAAAATAGCGATTGTTCTTTAAATGAAATTACACACCATGAGTTCAATTAATTTCAGGTTTATTGTTTTGAAATTATTAGTTTTCGCGCAATTTTGAATGAAATATTGGCACTATTAAAAAACATCAAAATGATTTTCTGAAAAACGGCTCCAAATTTATTTCGTAAATATTTTCTACGGATAGTGCCAAATGTTTGTATGGACTTGTTAAATGCACTGAATAGCATGACATTAACGTAATTTTGATTTCTTCATTTTATTTTTTCAAAATTAAACAAATATTTTAAATATATCTCACGGCACTAATAATTATACACACATTACGGAAGTTTTTATACAGTATTGCATTTGTGAGCAGAAGTGCTTTAAACGATTTCCAATGAAGTTTTTCGAAAACTCAAAAGTTTTATGTGAATATAAGCTCAAAATTGTACATTTTCAGATATACATTTCCAAACAAAACTTTTTGAAAGGAGCTCGAAATTTTCCTACGAAAATTTGCATATAGGACCAGGTTTTACGCTGGAATAAATATTTTAAAAATCATATTTCAGTTCTATCATTATGGGACAGGAACATTGATAACCCGCAAAAATTTTTCATTTGGGCGGCAATAGATGGTATCAGGGAAAAGGTAAGGATCTGACTAAAGCAGGCCTGTCATGATTGCGGGGAAGGTAAAAGCTTACTAGAACTCACGGGCACTACGTCCAGCAAACGGCGCGAGATTTAAAAGTAAGGTTGTACAAATGCTCCTGAGTGGCAGGTATGCCACTGAATGCGCTCATGACAATCTTTGAGAGAAGTTATTTGACCATTATTGTTACAAATTTACGTATATTAATTCCCATTTATCTTTAAAGCAGAGAAATTATCCATTAAAATGAAATAATGCGTCAGTTAGGTTTCAAATTCTCAATTGAGAATAAAATTAAAAAAAAAATGAATCAAAAGTATCTTAATTTTGTAATCATATTTAACAGACAAATACTCTTCACTATTAAAAGCACTGTCCATTCGTAAGCGAACCGGGAGCGGTAGCTCAGTGCATCAACTGATGTCACTGCAGCGCCTCTGACCGGGAGATCCTAGGTTCGAGTCCTGAGGCGGCGATTTTCGACACTAGCTTTTTAGCTAGGTCGGATTCAGTCACTGTCGGAGGAGAATTCTAGCGTCCGGCTGCTCTGATCGATAGTTTTCCGTGGTTTCTTCGATCAACACCAGGCGAATGCTGGGGCAGTACACTAACAAACGGGCCAGGACCCCGCGCGATCTGTCCTTCCTCTTCCATTCCTATCCTCCCTTACGTACACACTTACACTAACATGCACTACACTACCACATATTCCGGGAGACCGGTCGGGAGATTAGAGCTTGTCCCGACTGGGAGAGTCCTGGTTAGGGGGAATACCCCCTAGCCGACGGTAGGTCGGCGCCGGATCTCGCCATCCAGCGGGGGAAGATCACCGCCATCTCCAGCGAAAACAACATGCACTACACTAACGGGACTAATGATCAAAGCAGTTGCCCCCCCCCCTGAAACACGAAAAAAGCAATCAATCGTAAGCGAGAATTGTTAATTTATGGAGATTTGTTAATTTATTTCACATTATTGCTTAATACAATAAATAACTGAATGATTTAATAACACAAAAAAGCCTTACTAATACTCCTGTCACTTAGCAAAGATTATATATAAGGAAGAATTTGCTAAGAAAATAAACATGAAATAATAGTAAATAGGGAAAAATATAAACGTAATACACTTATCGATTATTTGATAGAAAAAATCTGATAAACATATTTTCTTGTGAAGCCGCTATTCACTGCCTCGCGTCGCTTCAGCTTTCGCATGTACACCCTTTTCTAGATTTTAAGGGTAATTGAGTCCTGAGTCATGGGGAAGTTGTCCGTGCCCATAGGAACGCCGGGCTACCCAGGCGGGCAAGTAGATCGTGTGGGCGCGGTTTGACTTGCCTGGATTTAAGAGATTAGAAAACTCACTAGTTCGAGAAAGTGTACCAAAGTGTAGCTCAACTAGTTCATTGGTCTAACACGATTTTTGAGAGCTTCGTCTGGCATTAACATCGACTTATTTTTCTACTTCATAAAGATGATTTGTTTTTTTTTCAATTAAAAAAAAAAATATTCATAAAAACATATTATTCATTAAATGTAAAAGATTTCAATTGCTCAACTTTGTAATCTACTTGGCTAACGCATCATGTTTTTAATTTCCATTATCACAAAGAAAAGTCCATTTAAGTTTGTTGAATAAAAATTTATATTTATGCTAGGTTTTCATGAGTACCAAAAGTGTTCCAATTGCCGATAAATAAAAGAGGATCTTATTTTATTTCAAGTGTTGTACATGTTTTGAGAAAAACGATAATATTTCATGGAAGCATACAAAAGTTTTCTTCCAAAAAATAGACATCGCATCAACATTTATAACAAACCAACATGAATGCTGAGTATTCATGTGTATTTATGATTATTCATGTGTACACTACACAGTGTAGTGTAGTGTAGTGTGGTGTAGTGCAGTGCAGTGCAGTCAAGTGTAGTGAACGCGATCAAAGAATTTTTAAAAAATCCAATATTTATGTAGCTTGTATTAAATTTTAGCATCACCGACATATAATTTTTGGATATCATGACAGAGTTGAAATATTTGTTATAATACTTAATATTACTGATAGTATGATTATTGCATGTTCGGCTTTTACTGTACTCCTTTATTATTATTGTTATTATTATTATTTTAATTATTGTTATTTAACTGCCACCGGGTCATACCCAATTGCAGTTCAAATAAAATGTATGAATTGCACAATTACATACCCGGAACTTCGTTTTTGCAAAGCGTCCTGGCAATCTACCGAAAGAGCATGGCAGACGGACAGAGAGAAAGAGAGAGAGAGAGACAGAGAGACAGAGAGAGAGACAGAGAGAGAGACAGAGAGAGAGACAGAGAGAGACAGAGAGAGAAGGAGAGAGGACAGAGAGAGACAGAGAGAGACAGAGAGAGACAGAGAAAGAGAGAGACAGAGAGAGAGACAGAGAGAGAGACAGAGAGAGAGAGACAGAGAGAGAGACAGAGAGACAGAGAGGACAGAGAGGAGCAAGAGAAGAAGTAGAGACAGAGAAGAACAGAGAAAAGAGCGGCAGACAGAGAGAGAGCAGAGAGAGGACAGAGAGAAGAGAGAGAGAGAGAGAAGAGAGAGCAGAGAGAAGAGAGAGCAGGAGAGAGAGACAGAGAGAAGAGAGAGACAGAGAGAGAGAGAGAGAGAGAGAGAGAGAGAGAGAAGAGAGAGAGAGCAGAGAGAGCAGAGAGAGACAGAGAGAGACAGAGAGAGAGACAGAGAGAGAGAGAGAGGAAGCGAAAGAAGCGAACCATTTGAAGTCTCAGGTACGGTAATGCCTTTTTGCCACACGTTCCCACTCTTGCCCATCTCTCTCAGCTATGCCACTGATACTGTTCAAACTTGTGAAAGACGTTGCCATTCTTTTTGTTTATTTTAACGTATTATGATCCTCCATCTATAGCCAAGATGGAAGACGAAAGTGTGTTCAACTTTGAATAGTGAATGTTAGGGCCTGGAAAGTGCTAAGCAAAGCGGCAAGAGCATCAACGACTGGCTCGTCGCCAACCTATTCCAGTAAATTAAGGTCATTTTACACGAAGCGCGTGTCATGTTGTCGGTGACATCGTCGGATCGTTGGCGCGGACAGCATTAAGCTAGCGACCCCACCCTCGCCGTGTTGTGCACTAGTCGATGTGGGGACAGCAGAGAAGTACAGTTTCCTGCTGCGTGGGACGCGGGAGAGCGTGTCATAAAAGCTTCAACTTGTGTAGTGCGGTATCAGGAGCTAGGAATGAGGCTGAATAACAAAGAGCCATCGACGATGAATACGTGACAGCAGGATTAGCAATTGAAATGGCGAATATGCTAGAAGATCGGTCTCTCTTGTAGGGAGTGAAGTGTTATATTGGGATTCTAGTTAGAGAACTCGTGATAATTATCCGGAGTTTCGTGTCACCGTGACCGACATATATTCAGTGATTTCAAGATTTCTGTGAATTACGATGCTTAAAAAATATTGTATGGGGTACCAAGTTCTCATTTTCTAATAGGAGAAATCCAATTTTGAATCACACTGAATTAAAGTTAAAACTGGAGAAAATTAAAACTGAATTCCTTACATTATTGATTATCATCGAATTATTATTATTATTATTATTATTATTATTATTATTGTTAGTATTGTTATTGTTATTATTATTGTTGTTTATGTAGTTGTTTTTAACGGTAGAATGATGTTCCTGAAAGGTCTTGATTCATTTTACAAATAAATTGCAGTATTGGCCCTTGGGGAGCAGTCAAAACGGATTGGTATCTTGCTCCATCAGTAAACGATTTATGAAGCCTGGCAGCATTATCAAAGTAGCATATAGTCTTCTTAGTTTAATAGATGCATTTCTTGCAAGATACACGGATGAACGTGAGAAGGCGGGCACATGATTCACAAAAACTTATTACCGAATAAAAGCATGTAATACCCCAGCTTATTTACTATTGTCTTTGAATTACCTGGTTCCCTAGTCTTTTACTATAATGAATTTAAATTATCGATATTATTATTATTATTATTATTATTATTATTATTATTATTATAGTTGAAGTTCGTTTCTTCAGATATATAAAGAACGGGAAACCATCATTCAAGTAAAAACACGAGCGGTATTTCAATATCGAACTGCCTACATTATTAATGTCTATATTATTAATGTAAAAATCTTTCCGAAACATACAGGCCTAAGTTTACATCTTCAGGTCATGACTTACATTTATATGACTCTGCATTCCTGATTTATAATAATTAAATATTTGACACTTAGTGTCTAAGTGGCCAAGTGCCAATTGTCACTCAAGTGCCAAAAGGTTTTAGAAATGCAGAATCCTGTAACTGCAAGAACATGAAGACAGGAACATACAATATCTTTCCGAAATGTTTTAACACTAATCAAGTAAATAATGGAATTTTAATACTACCGCTTACGGTTCTTATTTGGATGATTGGTTTCCCGTCCTATCCTGACTGACTAAATAAGTCGGCTAAAATAATTCAACAAAATTATTAATGTTATCAATGTGTTCTCGTCTTCAACATAGCAGTGTTCTCCTATTCTTCAACCTAATTTTTGTTTCAAATAAAGTGTTAAATACTGCGTTAATTTTTAATAAGCAAAAGGAAATTTTCAATCAATTCAGAAAATTGTTTACACTAAATCGGTGTCATGAAGGGAATAAATTCTATAAAAACTAACATAGTTGTCACCGATTTCCGCAATTGTCGTGAGATTTCGCAAAGCTACAATGAAAAGGTAACATAAGAATATAAACAAAAGTGTTATTGAATTGCACGTACATTTCCTAAGCATGAAACAAAAATATCTACTGCCTTAAATCACCACAGAAAAAATAGAGAAAATGATATTGCTAAGACTCATCTTCACACCACAAACGCGACTGCATTTTGTTGAAAAGGAACCTCGGACCTTAGGATCAAATTATGTTTTTTTTTTATTCTATTACACTGGAAGCCAAAGTTCACGCATATCTAGGGTGTCAGAACACTTAACTACATTGATGAAGATGCGCAAATGTTAAGAAAGTTAATTTCGGGGTGAAATTTGAATAAATTTGCCTGAGGTTTCATAAGTACACTGTTGAACTACAACCGATACACAAACTGTTTTTTAAGTACGTACTTTCTTTGGTTTTGATTCGGTTCTGGTATGCTCCCACCAAGCTCATTCCAGATTCCTGACTGATGAATGTTCGTCATCCACTCTTCAGACTCGCGTCAGCCATAGTTTGATTCCTCGCTCTATAAATAGCTAGAGCGCAAGAAAAAGATTAGAAATACATCCTGCTTTGCAAATATTTATGTGAAAGACAAACAGAAATCCTTCGGTATAACACGATGATCCCTCTCTTTGTGAAAAAATCTGGATTCTTTCCATAGTTTTCTCAGTTGACAATAAAAAGACTGAGTATTACGATCGAGTAAAATACGATCAGTGTCTCAATGCGGATTGTCTACTAGGAGAGACCTCGCATATTTTATTATCATTACGTAAGCCATAGAACCTTTAAATTCATGTCTCCTATAATATTTATAGAAAACGATACATCATGGTTTATTTAGAACACGACACTCACGTGTTCACATTTGCATGGTAAATGTTAGGTTTCTAACCTCAAGGTAACTGTTGGTATGTTTCTTCTGCTGGGACAGGAAATTTGCGTCTCTGACCCAATGAGGACTGTGCCAGATTTTGCAGATTTGTTTTGATAATACGTTCTATTGATATGTAACTGAAATAAATAGTTGATTAAAACGTGAAAAATGGTTAAGAAAAGTGTGTGAATGTGAAAATGTATGTAAATAATTAACACTGCTGATAAAACATTTAACTTCTTAAAACCGGACATTTCATTTAGGAGGAAATAAACTTTCCCAAGTCTGTCGGTGTGTTCAAATCATTGTCTGTAAACAAGTAATTTATCAATCGAAAAGATTCACAATCACGCTAAAGATTAGTATGGCTTATAGCCAGATAATCAGGTTGGTCATGCGTATGCTTATTAGATCCACTTGATATCGGCTCGTAAATTTAAGAAAAGAGATGTTAACATTCATTTTCCTTATTTTTCAAAAAATTGATTTCAAAAAATTCTTGGAAAATTAAATGTTCTTTTATAATACATCCCAGCATTGCTGAATCATATTCTTTGAATAATTTAATATAATTCCGATAACTTTAATAACTGAAATAAATAATATATCATGAATGAATAAAAGTTATTCTCATAAACTCGTACAGGTTTCGCCACATAATTTAAGTGTGCCTAATAGGAGAAATATCCATACCACGAACTTCCAAACGACAAATTATTACAATAATTTGATAATAATGTCGAAAAACATAAATGTCATCGTATATTCCATAAGTTAGTCAAATTTTTCGAATGAGCTGAACTTAGAGCTTGTCCCGGCTGGGGCGGTGCCCCGCTGGTGGGAGAATCCTGGTTAGGGGGAAACCCCACTAGCCGACGGTAGGTCGGCGCCGGATCTCGCCATCCAGCGGGGAAAGATCACCGCCATCTCCCGAGAAAAAAACATGTACTACACTTACGGGACTAATGACCAAAGCCGTTGACGAAAGACGAAAATATCAACCCATGGAATATCAATCAATCGAATAATATCAATCAATGTAATATAATCAATCGAATCATCAATCGATATAGTCAATCGAAAATATCAATCAATCGAATGAGCTGAAAATATTAGAACCATCCCATCTGCTTTAACCGGCGGCCGCGTAGCCCTCGCGAGCGAACCGTCGGAGCGGCGCGCCGGACGATGTTGACGTCCGCCCTCCGGAGCCGTCGCCGGCGGAGCCATCGATTCCGAGGGCCGCTGGTGCGTGCGGCCGCGGCGGCGGCGGCGGCGGCGGTGGAGGGAGGTCACGTGGGCGCGGGCCTTCGCGGCGCGGCGCCGCAGGAGCAGCGCGGGCGCGGCGCTGCCAGCAGCGACGCCGCTGCCGCCGCCCCCGCCGCCGCCGCCGCCGCCGCCGCCGCCGCCAGCGCCACCGCGACCTGTTGCCTCGGCGCATCGCCTGGGCAGCCTCGCCAGGCGGCCCTGCTCGCTCGCCTCATTCACTGGACCTTCCTGGCAGGAGAGCTTCAACGTGTTCGTCGGATGTTGATTTACATCTCGAGCTTGTTAACACTATCAATCGAATCTGTTTTATTGTTATTTTCTTCGTCGATAATGCCGCTCTGAGGGTCCATCATGCTTACATGTTATTCATCGTAAATACGAGGGCAGTTTTGACATCACGGTAGTGAAGCGCCTAAAAAAAACAGGGTATTCGGTTGTCATCCCCATAGAATTTGGCAAGAGCAGGTTCTTCTGCACTTAAAAACCAGTCCCGGATCTTCCTTGCATATTCTAAATCCATTTACGCCCATTCCTATTCAGTGTTAGTGAAAGAAACCCCTCCCACGTGATACCCGAACGTTCAGCTACCGTTTCTGCTGAGCCAACCTTCTTGAGACTTCCACTTCAGCGCAAATAGAAGACCTGTCGTCCACTTTTTCCGCTCCCTGGGCTGGGCCGGTCGCCCGCGAACCCGTCCGCCGGGGTCCGGGAGTCGGAGCCTGCAGCCGCAGCCACTCGGAGCGGCCCCGTGGGCCGGGCCGGGCCGGGCCGCGTCGCGCCCACGTGTTGGAGCAACTCGCCCGCCGTCGGGCCGCCCTGACCTGTCCCGCCGCCGCCGCCGCCGCCACCGCCGCGGCGACCTTTGCGCCGAGGACCTAAATAGCTGACGGCGCCGCGCGTGCGTCCGCGCGCGCGATGGCTCCGCGGCGCTGGCTGCGAGCGACCGACGCCGACGCCGCGACGCGCGCAGCGTCGCGACGCCCGACCGCCCCCGCGGCGGCGCCCGCGGCCACTCCGCGGGATTAGACGCCCCCTCGCGCCAACTTCGCACGCCCTCGTTTTCGTTTTTTTTTTTTTTTTTTATCGGTGCTGTAATTTATTAATGAGTTTGTAAGTTGGTGACTTTGGAACTTGGGGACGTCCTTCAGCGTTTTCTGCAACAGTCGCAGTGAAGCGGACGTGAAGTGCGGTGGTGTAACAGCTCCCAAGTTTGTGTTGGGTTGATTTTGTAAGATTGTGCACAGACTTTCTTTGTGGATATTTTATATTCCAGAATAACCAAAAGACTTATTGCAAATTAGTGAAGCGACAGGCGAGCATTGGAACGCCAGTAATAGAGTTTGAGACTGCTAGAGTCGCATCCGTTTACTCGTTATCATCGTTTCAGTTTGTTTGTTTGTTTCCTTTTCCTTTTAAATACGGTTCAAATCTCATAAATAGTCCATTTTCGTGGAACTCAATTCGTGTTGTGAAAGTGTATTATATGAAATCTTAAACATGAGCAGTTCGTATTCTACCGTTCCACCGATGAATTCCTCTCTCGGGATGGAGAACATCTCGGTGTCCAACGTGTCCGCGGCATCTCCGAATGCAACCGTACGTGACTCTTTGTACGTGGTGGTGCCGGTGACGGCGGTGTACGCCGCCATCTTCGTGTCGGGCCTGCTGGGCAACGTGGGCACGTGCGTGGTGATCGCCCGCAACCGCCACCTGCACACCGCCACCAACTACTACCTCTTCTCGCTGGCCGTGTCCGACCTGCTGCTGCTGCTGGCCGGGCTGCCGCCGGAGGTGTACGGCATCTGGTCGCGCTACCCCTACGTGTTCGGAGAGGCCTTCTGCGTGCTGCAGAGCTACGCGGCCGAGACCTCGGCCAACGCCACCGTGCTCACCATCACCGCCTTCACCGTCGAGCGATACGTCGCCATCTGCCACCCCTTCCAGGTAGGACAGATCTTGCGCTGACTGGTTTTTTATTATTTATTTATTTATTTATTTATTTTACGTCAAAAAACAGTTAAAAACTGCGTATGACGTGCTATGGGAAAATGAATTTTGTGCACATTTTCAAAATTCTGTGATCCCTACACTAAGTCATATACTACTTAAATTTTGAATTTTGAAAGGGAGAAAAAAAAACTCCCATGTAGTAAAATCTACTTTCAAGGATAAATAAGCAATAAATTTTGAATTTTGAAAGGGAGAAAAAAAAAACAAAAAAACTCCCATGTAATAAAAAAACTCCCATGTAATAAAACTGCTGCTGCCATGTAATAAAACTGGTTCGCGCAGCATTGTGGTGATTCATTGTAATTTATGAGAAGTCACAATTTGCTCTTTATAAAAAAAAAAGTTCTACGTTTTCTAATTCACACGGACAGGCAAGTACGATTTTGATACTTTCACTCAAAATGCACATAAAATAATTGATCATTTACCCACAAACAAAATGGAAATTGGTTGGTAAAATATTTGCGTTTTAACGAAACGCGTTTATTTCATATTAATTTCGTAATATTAACTGATTAACAAAGCAAACAAATATTTCAAAATGTGGATTTCCAAAGAAAAAATTGATAAAAATAATTTTATTACACGAAACAAATTCTTAACCTGAAAACATTGTTTTCGTTGCAACAACTTTCACTTAATTTAGTTTTACCTAACACCTCTTAAATTCAAACTCATAGTCATACATGATGTGGGACATATGTTCTATTCTTTTAGCACCCGATAATATTGATCTTTAGATATTTCGTACTATTATGCTTCTATGGAACAATAATATAGCACAATCATATCACATATTATTTAAAATATTGATACATGAGATTTGTTGGAATATTGGATTTTATGTACCAGACAACTTGTACACCAAGTCTGAGATTTGTTATTTTACTTTTTATGAAACAATGATGATTTTCACGTAGTGCTGTTTGTGCCCGTTTGTGCAATTCTCAGCATAATGGACATTCTTCTCCCAAAAGCATATTATCGCGTCATTTTTCAGATTTTAAAATATTATACTTATTAGACTTAGAAATATTAGAATAACATATGAGTTAATAAAATCACCTACCTGATATATCCTGTATCTTTTTCCTTCAAATCCTAAAAAAACTGAGAATTATTTTTTCCGTTACTTGTCCTCAAATTCTCATCTGCACACCATTTACCATTTAATATCTCTAGGTTTCTTACCATATCTTTCTTACCATCTTAGTAGATTGCAGTATTAAATCAGTTGTTGATCATATTAGATCCTTTCCTTTTTAATACAATTTTAAGCTGTTTGTTTTGAAAAGGAATCGATCACTAGAAAAGGAAACGAACATTTTTGAGATTAATTTTGGGTTTGCCTGTGACCGTCTCTCAAAATGAAGAAATTAGTTTACAAACGTGCCTTGAGATGATTACATTAAAGTCTATATGGGTTGCAGTCGACTCGCTGCGTAAGTGTTGATCTCGCTCGCAACATCTGCTTGCAATAAATCTTCACTTACGGTTGCTTGAGAGGTGTAGTATCTTATGACGTTAGAACTAGCATGGAATATTTTCTAGCTGTGATCTTTAATGAATGAATGGCAACAAGAAAATCATTATGAAATGATGGTGAAGAGAGAGAGAGAGAGAGAGAGAGAGAGAGAGAGAGAGAGAGAAGAAGAGAGAGAGAGAGAGAGAGAGAGAGAGTCTGAGAGAGTGAGGGGGGAGGACTTTAATTTCTTCCTGTCACACCTGGGCATTTTCTATAAATCAATAAACAAAAAACAGTTGACTTGAAGTAAAATTCCAAAAAGATACATACTTCCTTTCATGCCCTTGTAATGAGTATAAGAATGAAGTAAAATGTCAGTGAAAGCTTTATTTTATAACATTTGAGATATATTTTATATTATTTTTGGATCAACATTATTAACCGAAAAAATTATAGTAGTAGATCACAGAGTGACATATTATTGGTATTTAGATGCTTTCCATTGTAAACAATTAATATTCAGTAACTTAATTGAGATATTAAAATGCGACAGTAGTATAAAATGATTAAAATGCGACAGTAGTATAAAATGAATAACCTAAAATAAAACAAAATCGTCTATTAATAATTATTAATAGCAGAAAGTATTGATTGGAGATGTCAGGTATCTCCGCGTTAATACTAAATCAAGAAACGGATGACAGTTCCGAAGGGTAAAGTTTTTCAAGCACGCGTTTTAAAACTTCTTAGTATGCTTCACTCCTCATTCAAGAGATTAGCATCACTCCTCAGAAGTGACGCTTCTCTTGATCGTGATGGCAGAAGTACCATGTAGTAATCTTCTCGGCGGTGGTCTACTTCCGGCAGCCAGGACGAGCTCTTACACCCTCTCTCGCATTATTTCTAACGTTTCCAATATCCGAAAATTAAGAGTCCAACGAAAATGAGACCTAACTAATTTTTAAGCGTACTTTTATTTGTCCAAGAAGAAATACAGAAAAAATAAGAAAATTTGTTCAATTGCCTATATTTTATGCAAAATTACGCGAGAACGTCTCTTATTTTTGAAAATTTGTACACAATGTTTATTCAAAGAGCTTTCTTTGAAAAACAAATGTTATTAATGAAAAATCAACTTCAATATTGTAGTTCTAGAAAGATGCCTAAACAAATAGTAAACTTTAGCAATTTTCGACAATTCATAGAGTTCAACGCCAATGAGTTCTGCTCGTTTCTATAAATAATAAACACGAAATTGAATCAAAGATATGAAATCTAAATGTAATAAATTTTCTTTGCTGCTACGATTTATGAATTCTTTATAATAATTGATTAAAGACGGCATTTCAATACTTGACAGAAATTTGTCTCTGTGTCGGTGCCAGCTTTGTGTGTGTGCGTGTCTCCGCGTCTATGTGTGTGTGTGTGTGTGTGAGTGTGAGTGTGTGCGCCCATGTCTGTGTTTGTGTAGGCGCCTGGGACTGTGTGTGAGAGCGCGGCTGCGCCTGTCGTTGTTCATGATTGGGCGCCTTTGCCTGTGTGTGCGCCGGTGTCTCTGTGGGATCTTTGCAAGCGTGTGCGTGCGCCTGCGTGTCTGTGTGAGCGCGTTTGTGTTTGTGTGAAAACGCATGTGTTATGCTTGTGTGAAGTGTTATGCTTGTGTGAAGGTGTATGTGTCTGGACGTCTCTCTATATCCGAGTGGTCGCATATCTAAGCTTGTGAACATGTGTCTGTGGCTGTGTGCGCGGACTAATTTATAAGTGGATGTTATGAAAAGTCGGCTACTCTATAGATTAAAAATAATTTAATAGGTTCGAAATTCGATATAATACATTTAATTTACATATATAATTGACTTAGTTTCGAAATAACTAAGCGATTTATATTTCAATTCATTTTTGTTGATGATGGATTAGAGTCAAGACCGTCGCGTACTATTTACCCTGAATCAGTGTTGGTTGAACAATAATTTTGCTGAATATATCATTGCTCACCGTACTAGAATATCGTTGTGATTCAAAGATGAAAGATTTCAGGCAATGTTTCTCGCTTGCAGCTGTCAGAAAACCTTTAACACTAGCGCTTCCGGTCAAGACAAGTGATTGCGACGAACCGTATGGTGGATATTCGTCAACAAGTTTGAAGAGCCCGATAAATATTTATTATTCGTTGAACTATTTATGCGTGTAAGTTGATGTTACGTTCAGAATGCGGAGAGTTGTGCCAAGTGCTGTAAAACATATCGAATTGATGTGCGTGATTATTTGCGGGTGCTTTGTCAGTTTCCGGGCATGTTATCAATTGCACAGTTGCAATTCCATCAGCTAAAATGACCTAATCATTTTAAATCTAATTGATTCATATCTTTCTTTTATACATTATATTTATATGAAAGTTTTCTTATTATCTTACTTAATCATAATAGTTGTGCTATGATAAATGACACATTCATTTTTCAGCTTAGGTGCAGACAGGGATCTCATACATTTATGTCTATTTTTCTTTGCAGTGGTGGTAAGCCTTTGCCTTTCATTGCAAGAAGAATAAGGTTAAGGATCCAAACATTAATCGGGCGTTTAATGTTTCCCAACACTGCCTTACAAATATACCTTGTAGATAGCTGGTGTGCGCGGTATGACGTGAGATTTGCGTAAAGATGCTTCAAACTAACATCAAAACCTGCACTTTTCCCTCGTGTTTAGGGGCAAAAATGTATAATAGAATTCACAATTTTTATTTTATTTGTATTATATTTTAATATCAAACTGAAATGTGCCGCGTCGCTCGGGTAATCGTTTATCAGAACAAAAGCAATTATATCAATTCCCGTCCTGTTTCACCCACTTCAATATATTCTTGTACCACTCTACTCCGCGATATACTGTCTTGCAATGTTCCTACACCAAATCTCCGGTATACTTCACTCATCTTCCGATATAATGAACAAATCTAAACTAAAATAAAAGTAAAAAATCTTTACTCACTTTTTTGCCTTTTGTAGAGATTAATGTACAATATCAATACGTACTATTAAAAAATTGACATATCGTAAAACTTAAACTCTTTTAAATCGTCTTTAAGACAACTATAAGATCGAAAATAACTCGAGATAACCCATGAACTCCGGCTTCTAAAAAGCCATTATAATATCTAAAAGAACCTCTTTGCTTCTGTTTTCAACATCCGTGAATAAACAGCGTTTAGACATGCCATTTCCCTCAAATACCTATTTTCTATTGATTATTTCCCCTCTTATACTTTCTATTGCCAAACGTACTCTCGTTGATTGATTGATTGATTTTTTCGTGTTTCCGGGCGCGTCAACTGCTTCGGTCATTAGTCCCATTAGTGTAGTGCATGTTTTTCTCGGGAGATGGCGGTGATCTTCCCCCGCTGGATGGCGAGATCCGGCGCCGACCTACCGTCGGATAGTGGGGTTTCCCCCTAACCAGGACTCTCCCACCAGCGAGGCACCGCCCCAGCCGGGACAAGCTCTAAGCTCCCGACCGGTCCCCCGGAATATGTGGTAGTGTAGTGCATGTGAGTGTGTGTTGTGTGTGTGTGTGTGTAAGAGGGAGACGATAGGATAAGGAAGAGGAAGGACAGATCGCGCGCGGTCCGTGGCCCGTTTGTTAGAGTACTGCACCGGCATTCGCCTGGTGTTGATAGGAGAAACCACGGAAAACTACCGATCAGAGCAGCCGGCGGCTAGAATTCTCCGTTCTCAGCTCAACCGCGTTGATGCACTGAGCTACCGCTCCCGGTGTACTCTCGTGAAGTTCAACAATCATTCCTTCACTTCCGAAAGGTTCACTTTCTCTCCAGAATCATGAAGCTCTCTCTCCAAAAAGCATCCAAACTGACGCACCTACATCTACGATACGTTCTACGTGCATAATGGCACAATGATGCACATTTGCTCTTCCAAGTCATAAATCAGAATAACACGAATCATGTTTAATTTATACAACTAAATCACGAACCATGCCATGCACAGACAGAAAACCCTTGCGCATTCAAAAGTTTCGTCGTCGTCGCCGTCGTCTTCGGCGCGGCAACTGGCGAGCGAAGGCCGGTCACGTGGGCTGCCCCTCCAGAGGAACTGGCGCAGGCGATGGCACAGGCATGGTCAGAGCAGTGACTTGCGCGCATCCCCATCTCGATTTGCTACACCGATGATGGCGGCGCGTTTAGGTCACCCCTCAATTTGTACTCAGGAGACTAAGGGCACCCCGATCCAGACCTGATCCTCAGGAGAAAATTTCCTGGATCGTCGGCGAATGTAACACTGGACCTCCAGAACGTAGGAACATGCTAGCTCCCACACAAAGGAACTGGTATTATGCCTTTTGTATTAAACAGGAAACTTATTTTCAATTTACCTTTGTGAACATATGCAAAGGAAACCTGGCACGGATTTGATTGATTATTTTGTGTTTCCCGACACCTCCACTAATGTAGTCATTATTCCCGTGAGTGTTGTGCGTGTTTTATAGTGGAAGGTTTTTGATTGATTGATTGATTGATTTTTTCGTGTTTCCGGGCGCGTCAACTGCTTTGGTCATTAGTCCCGTTAGTTTACTGCATGTTTGTTTCTCGGGAGATGGCGTTGGTCTTCCCCAGCTGGATGGCGAAATCCGGCGCCGACCTACCGTCGAGTAGTGGGGTTTCCCCTTCACCAGGACTCCCCCACCAACGGGGCACCGCCCAGTCCGGGACAAGTTCTAAGTTCCCCACCCGTCTCCCGGAATATGTGGTAGTGTAGTGCATGTTAGTGTAAGTGTGTGTGTAAAGGGAGAGAATAGGACAAGGAAGAGGAAGGACAGATCGCGCGCGGTCCGTGGCCCGTTTTGTAGGGTCACCTGGTGCGCCTGGCGTTGATCGGAGAAACCACGGAAAACTACCGATCAGAGCAGCCGGCCGCTAGAATTATCCCCCAGACAGCGACTCAATTCGATCTAGCTGAAAAGCTAGTGTCGAATATCCTGCCGCCGTCAGTACTCGAACCTAGGACCTCCCGGTCAGAAGCGCTGCGGTGACATCAGTTGATGCACTGAGCTATCGCTACCGCTACCGCATACCGGTGGAAGGTTGTGGTGATCTTTTCCTATATTGGATGGCAAGATCCCGCGCAGGCCTACATGTCGACTTGCAGGGTTTTCTCCAGCCCAGTACTTCGGCAGGAGGACAAGTTCCCAGTCGGACAAGCTCTACTCTCCGACTGATCTCCAGACATGTGCTGTAGAGTAGTACGTGAAAAAGTTAATATTGAGTAAGGGGTGAGGTTAGGACAAAGCAGAGGAAGGAAAGATCGCGTGCGGTCGGTGATCCATTTGTTAGCACACTGCACCGACATTCGTCTGTGGTTGATCGCAGGAATCAAGGAAAAATACTGATAAGAACATGTGCTATAATTCTTCTCACGGCAGCGGCTGAAATCGAATAAATTATCTCACCACATTCGATAATTCTGCCTCCGTCGGGACTCGAATTCAAGACTCCGTCCAAAGAAACTGCAGTGACATTTATTGATACCCTGAGCCATCTAATTTAGTGGTACAGGTTTGAACAGAACACATTAAGCAACTGTCTGCAAAATTAACAGAACACATTAAAACAGCTTTGAGCTAATTTCTGACGAATATTGTTTACTGGAAAATACTTTCAATTTGGTCATAAATGGAAAAAGAGCATAAAAGTTTATATTTCCAATAAGGAATATTCAATATCTAAGAAACTATGTTATTTTTGTCATATAAAAATGTTGGCAAATAGTGTACAGTTGTCAATAGTTATTGTAAGTCTTCTTTGGGTTAATATTTTCTGAACAAAACTTAAAATTTAAAAAAACTAGAATTTTCTCGTTACCCTGACTTCTCTTTTTTAAAAAATTTTTCTCGTAAAAAACTCCTAACAAAAAACACAATGTCCCATCATTGTCATTATCATTGTCATTATCATTGCCATTGTCATTGTCACTATCATTATCATTGTCATTATCATTGTCATTATCATTGTCATTATCATTGTCATTATCATTGTCATTATCATTGTCATTATCATTGTCATTATCATTGTCAGTATCATTGTCATTATCATTGTCAGTATCATTGTCAGTATCATTGTCAGTATCATTGCATTGTCATTGCCATTGTCATTGCCATTGTCATTCCATTGTCATTATCATTGTCATTATCATTGCCATTGTCATTGCCATTGCCATTGCCATTGTCATTGTCATTGTCATTGTCATTGTCATTGTCATTGTCATTGTCATTGTCATTCATTGTCATTCATTGTCATTCATTGTCATTCATTGTCATTCATTGTCATTCATTGTCATTCATTGTCATTCATTGTCATTCATTGTCATTCATTGTCATTCATTGTCATTCATTATCATTGTCATTGTCATTGTCATTGTCATTGTCATTGTCATTATCATTATCATTATCATTGTCATTATCATGGTCATTATCATTCTCATTATCATTGTCAGTATCATTGTCATTATCATTGTCATTATCATTGTCATTATCATTGTCATATCATTGTCAGTATCATTGTCAGTATCATTGTCAGTATCATTGTCGTTATCATTGTCGTTATCATTGTCATTATCATTGTCATTATCATTGTCATTATCTTCATTGTCATTGTCATTGCATTGTCATTGCCATTGTCATTGCCATTGTCATTGATTGCATTGCCATTGTCATTGCCATTGCATTGCCATTGCCATTGCATTGCATTAGTCATTGTCATTGTCATTCATTGTCATTCATAGTCATTCATAGTCATTCATTGTCATTCATTGTCATTCATTGTCATTCATTGTCATTCATTGTCATTCATTGTCATTCATTGTCATTCATTGTCATTCATTGTCATTCATTGTCATTCATTGTCATTCATTGTCATTCATTGTCATTCATTGTCATTCATTGTCATTCATTGTCATTCATTGTCATTCATTGTCATTCATTGTCATTCATTGTCATTCATTGTCATTCATTGTCATTCATTGTCATTGTCATTGTCATTGTCATTGTCATTGTCATTGTCTTTGTCATTGTCATTGTCATTGTCATTGTCATTGTCATTGTCATTGTCATTGTCACTATAGGCTGAATGGTGACCTTTTTTACCTTCCAGATATTCTTAATCTCATCTGCCAAATGCTTGTATTTACTAATCTTTGTGTTGTGGGTAATACTGATGTTATGAGTGAGAGAGATGGCAATGTCAATAATATGCACCTCTGGCCTACTTTTGTCTAAGAACAAGATGTCAGGACGGTCGGCTGGTACAATAATATTCATTCTTATTTCTCTGTCCCAGTATAGCCTCCTATTCTGAGTGTCAATAACATTCAAGTATTATTATTATTATTATTATTATTATTATTATTATTATTTTACTTCGTTACTCCTTTACTTCTCAAGAAATGTCGGAGCACTCCTGCTCAAGACACAATTTGTCTGTACAAAACAATGGGGTTGCTTCAATTATCATTATTAATAACAATAATAATAATATTACAAAATAAAGTAGTAAGCATGTGATGTTATATTAAAAATCACGAACATGCAGTTGTGTTTCAAGAAATACTAGTAACACAAAGTATTTTCTCTCAATATATCAACTTATTCTTTTTCAACATTTATTTGTATTTTCGTTCTCTGTCTCTTCAACCTTCTCCTTTCTGAGTCTTATCTAAATCAAGGGGATCGATTAGTCCGTCGGCTAACTCTGAGGACAGAGTGGGCACAGAATAGGGGACGCGGATCAGCGCGAATTGGGGCGAATTGGCTCGAATCACTCCCTTGAATTGAGGTACTATCCCGGTATCCTCCTGGAGCTGCTCGGAAGAAACCACAGAAACGGCCCTTTAGAACAACCACTAACCCAACTATTTAGCTGATGTCGGAAATCTACCACAGTCGGGGTCCCATTGTAGATCCTCCCGATCTACAACGCTACAGTAGCACACTCTTTACTTACAGAAGTTGCCGCATTCCTGGGGACAGGCACACTAATATTATTTCATGGAAAACATTAAAGTATAGAAATTCTTAAGGTGTGATAACTTAATTGATCCCTGTTGTGAAAGACCCCACTGATATATAAAATGATAAATATACTAATAAATATTCTATTAATAATTGATATTACTACAGAATCTCTCTACTCTTGTCGATATTATTTCTTTCCTCTTGGGCACGCTATTAAAATTCTTGATCCATAAATATGTTATCATTTATTTGCTCTGCTACGCTCATAAATTTGCTTAAATACTCAAATGTTATCTTGCTTCTATTTATATTTACTTACGGGTTTCGACATACAACACGCTACCTTGTCACTTGTCGTATGTGGACGTGCAAATTTATACAGAATTGCGATCTCTGGAAGTTCTGTTAATTAAAACTGGTTATTTTGAATTGATGGCAACTAGATACAAATTATCAGCCCTTATCAGTTAATTTCTTTTAACCGATAATGGTTCGTTAAAGCTACCTTTCGGTTTTTATTCGCCTTTACATAAATTTATTGAGAGCGAATTTGTCTCTTGAGTTTGTCCACTAAAGCGGCACTAAGATCGAAAACACGAAGTTTGTTTAATAGAAGGACATAAGATTTACGATAAAGGAAAATAACCGTAGTCGTGTGAGATAAAAGAATTTGATTTTCTTTCATGAAGTGAGAAAGGTTTTTTTGTGAAGGGAGAAAGGTTCTTTTGAAACATATTAATTTGTATCGTTGTGATCATTTCCCATGCTTTCGTTTAATTATGAATAATGAAAGGTACTTCAATTTCAGTCTTTATTTATCGGTCTTCATTGTTATATGGTGTATATGCATTTAATATTAACTTATAATGAAAGACACCAACTACGCTATTATGATTTGTTCTGAGAAATTATTATTTCAATTCTTGGAACACGACAAAAACGAAACGGGAAACAATGCATCAAAGAAATCATTACAGATAAAGATGTGTATGTGTGTGTTTTAACTACTTTCTGTCCACTTTTCATTCAATGTGTGGTTTGCCTGTTCTGGGACCAGATGGTCGTCTCGGCAAAAATCCAATTGAATTATCGGTGTAGCAAACGTTTACTCGTTTATTCACAGGAAGAAGTGTTGGATCAGTTGTTAGAGAAAGTCAAATTGCAGTTTACAATGAGAAACAGTGTACTATGAAGTAAGCATAATTCGTTAAAACTACATGTTCGCACGTTCAATGATAACTTGTGGAGTGGTGGAATATAGGCTACACCAAGCAATGTTCCACCTTCTCGTGATTAGGCAAGTAGTCATTCAGAATGTAGTAATCAATGAATGTCTGGTCCCGCTTTTAAGTATGGGTCATGATATATGCAAGTTCGTCTATGTGTACCTAGGGAGGGAGGACTTTAAAGGAATTGACTCCAGATAAACTTTATTGTAGTGAACTCATCTATAATTTACATATATTCCAATATCTCTTAAAGAATAAAAATTATTGAAATGAAATATCATCGTTTACGAAAACACATGTAATGAGATTTCATCGAAGAAAATAATTTGTGTATATTTGACAGTTGTAGTTGTGTCATAAAGTTGGAGAGGAACTGCTTCATGGAATGTAATCTGCATTATTTTTATTGAGACAACGAAATTTCACAAAATACTTTGTACCCAAAATAATCTCTCAAAAGTTGCGCGTTCATTTTCTGCCCCGCTTACCAGCACCAGCGTGACACACGAATTACCGCTCGGGCTCAGCCAGGGCGTGCTCCCGATCCATTGGCAGCCCCAAATAGAGCGTGCGAGCGGAGCGGGACGCGGCGGGCAGGGAGGGGAGCGGGGGGAGTGGCAACGGGCTCGGAATGAGGTGAACGCGGGGCAGGGTGGAGGGGGAGTGAGGAGGGAAGGAGAGAAGAAGATGGAACAGCGTAGCTCGGGGGAGCGGCGGGGATATGGCGAGAGTGTGGCGGGACGGAGTCGGGTGTGGACAGGTGGGAGCGGGGAGGAAAGAAGTGGCGGGAGTGGCACGGGGAGGGGAGGGGTGTGGCGGGGCGGAGCGGAGCGGGGAGGGGCGGGGAATAGTGACGATTGTGGAACGGGCAGGGACGGGTGTGGCGGGCGGAGCGAGGAGGGAAGCGGGTGTGGCATGGGGAAGAGCGGGTAGGCGGGACGGAGCGGGGAGAGGAGGGAGAGTGGCGGGTGTGCGAGCGGAGCAGTGAGGGGAGGGAAGCAGTGGCAGGTGTGGCGCGGGGAGGGGCGGGTGTGGCGGAGCGGGGGGGGAGAAGTGGCGGGTGTGGTACGAGAAGGGGGATGTGGCGGGGGGGGGAGAAGTGGCGTGTGTGCCACTGGGAGGGGCGGGGTGGCGGGGGCGACGGGAGGGCGGAGCGCGCTCTGCCGGAGCGGCAAATTGCTCGGGGCGGGGCGGGAGAGGGGTGGGGTGGGGGCGGGCAGAGTTGGGCAGCGCGCGTGGCGCGAGGTGCGCGTCATGGCTGCCGTCGCGCTATCTGGCGGCCGCCGCCGCGCTGACACGGCGCCCGCCCCCCCCCCTGCGCACTCCGGCGTGGGCGCCAGCTGGCGGAAGTCAACCAAATCGCGCTCGTCTGGGCCTCGTTTAGGTCTGGGACGTCATCGTTTAACCAGTCAAGTTCACGCGGTCAAGTTAAATCGATCTCAACTCTTCACTCTCACCTGAAGATAATGACAATACGTAACGTGTTAAGTCCTTAACAGCTGTTAAGTACTAAGTGATGATCATGAAAGTGAGATAAACAAGTCTGATAAATTTTGCTGCTTGTAGAAGATTACGAAATTATAACTTTTACATAGAAAGCTGATAAGTTTCCGTTATTCCGCAAAGCACTTATCAAAATGCATTAAAATGTTCCCAAACTATTGAATCTAAAAACAAATGTCTCGCCATTCATGAAATAAAACGTGTAAGTACCAATAAAAGAAGTGTTTATACATCTCAGCATCGCTCTTCCAAAACTGGAAAGAACTAAAGCATCGTCAGTGTGGGGCCGTGTTGTCGAATTCGCGTCAAGTACGGTCGATTGTAAACGAGTATTTTGAATACTGGCAAGAGTTAGGGCAGGTCTCTCTGCGACTGAAAATTTCTAGCAAACACGCTCGAACGTCTAAATCGGGAGAACACTATCGAATAAACTTAAATTACTCGGCTCAACTGAGCAAATTTGGCATGAAAATCTTTAGTTTATTAACTAGAAGACCTGAAGAAGACCACCAAATCAATATACCACAGCCAACATCAGCAGGAAGTTTTAGAAGATAAATGATATTTTCCAGATTTAATTTTAAGCTTAGTTTATATTATATAGCAAAGTTAAGTTCGGTACTGCATTTCGATACGTATCTCTTCCACTGAATACCTGTATCGTGATATTGTTTTTGTCCTACAACTTAATTAGCAGATATTAGCAGCTCAGTGATTGGAACATGAAAAAAGTAGAATAATAATTTTTTAAGACAGCTGCAATAGTCTGCTATCGTAACATTAACTTGACGAAAAATATTAAAATTATAATAAAATAATCAGAATGAAAATTATATGTTTTAAAAGCTAATTTCACATTGTCAAATGAAACAAATGAAGTGATATTACTAATATATTTTAATTCTTCAAGAACAACATACACTTCCCAGATATGCTTTCTTGCTAATGTTACGTTCCGCTTTACGTTTGGTAAGTCTTGGTATTTATTCAACCGAACGCCGTTTTCTTGATGTTGTTTACTGCCCTACCACTTTAAGAGCAGTAAATGTTACAGTTGTAATTAAAGTATACAATAATTAATACTTTGATACATTAGAGACGGCCGTAGTTTGTGGGAGCCCTAAGTTTTTTACCTCTTGAAACTATAACCTATTATAAATATTCAACGAAAATACTTTTAAAAGCAAATTACTCATTATCAATTCAAATAAATTAAAATATTATTATTAACAAGATAGAGAAAACCGAAATATGGATTTTTCTGAAGCTATTTAGTGCTCATTCAAAATACGAGCGATAGGGAACGTCCTCAAATGCGAGCTTCGACAGACACACACCTTACACCAGAAGCATAGGCAGCTTAGACTGGAAGGCCGTTCATAGCCTATAATCTGACGTTCTCTAAATTAACTTCATGCAACACAATTTTATCGTTTTTTTAAGATAAAAGTACTAGTTCGTTTGCTGAAATTCATAGTTTAGTTTTTTGCTCTGGTTTTTGGGCTTTCTCCAACGTGAGACCTGTAGGTTGGCGCCAGATCTCACGTTTCTGCGAGAAGGAACACCGCTCCTCCCGGGATATAACATTCACTACACTTACGGCAATTACTTCCTAATCATTTGACGCGCCCGTATTCAATAATACTGACTCATCCTTAATAATCAATATTATAAACATTAAATGTGGGTTTACAAACTCTGGAGACTTCGCTTATCCAACTAGTAGTGCTTGAACAGCCCATACTTTCTCGCGTTACAAGAAACAACTATATAATATTGCAATATTGCATTTTAAGCGGTACTACCACATCAGGTAGTATTTCAAAACGTCCAATTCAACCAAGAAGCGAGCAAGGTACTGTTGTGATCTGGGCTGTCCGGGTGACGCCGCGTCGAAGGCTGAGGTGCCGACGTTTCGAGCGACATATCGCGGTCCCCTTCAGGCCTGTATTGCGGTAGACAGCCGCGCTGTACTGCGGAGGGGACAAAATGACATTATTCAAGTACCGCAATATCAACGCACACCTCGTTACTTTCCTCTAATTATACCGGCTTCTATTGCAGTCTTCCAAAGTCATAATTTTCATTTTTGTTAGGAACCCCTCATGTTTAAGAGAGTCTTTATTATATACGATAGCTTTTCCATGAATGGTGCGTAGTGAAAACCAGAAACTAGAATTCGGGTCTGCAGAACACATGTCCATGATTCACCCAGATTTGCCGCTACGGGTGGCATTAAAGATCCGCTTTGCTTGGATCGAACCCAGAGCCCCCTGCACACAGGGCAGAAGATTTATTGGCAGCGTCCACCTCGCTGTAAAGACCCGTGACTCACGCGTTGTGCGTCGTTAGCGGCCGAGGGATTCTGCCTTGAGGCCTCGCCTTCCCCCCATCCCCCCCCCCCCCCCCCCCCGCTCCGCCCCGCCCCCCGCCCGCCCTGCCCCCCCCCCCGCCCCCCCCACCCCACCCCACCCCACCCCACCCCACCAGCCGCGCTGTCGGGCCAACCGTTTAATTCAATAAATACACCCGCCAGCGGTCTTTCGCGTAGCACGTGGGTCAGTTCACGGTTGTACCATCTTTCACGTTGCACATTGAGCGGCGTATGCACGTCGAGGATGTCACGTGGATCTCGTTGAGACTATCTATCAAGCCGAACGGTTTGTGGGGCGAATACTGAGCAGCCACGTTTAGTGGTAAATGCTCGTTGTTAATCAGCAATTCAGGTCTCGTGTAGACCGCTGCTGAACTATTATGTTTATTATGCGTGGCAGAATTTAATATGCATATGCTGATGTGCTGCTATGCTAATGTGCATGACCTCGTTTTAACTTACAATGTTTTCGGAAGCTGTCACAAGTATTCCTTTCGTTTCTTGATAAATTGCTACAGAGACTACACATCGTCTTTGGGCTGTATTGGGAAATGTGACCTTTGGTAATCATTTCACCGTTTCTTTTTTGGGGGACCATTCAACCAAAATAGCCTAAATATATTGTGATACCTCTAATTTAAAAACGATTTATAGAGCGAAGAGAATAAACGATTTTGTAGAGCAACTTTTATCCATTTTCCCGTGAAACTCCTGTCAAAAACTGGAAATTTATCTCTTTAGAAAGTTGTACATTGAATAGTGAGCGTATTCGTTATTACATTGGATTATCAAAATTGTCCGTGACTCGTCGCAATTTTATAACTCTTGCGATTAATATTGAGTATCAGGGACGTGATGATATTTTATAAATGCATTGTTCGAGCAAGAGAATGCACTACGAGTAGTTTCCAAAGCCTATTCGAATAGAGGAATTACTTTCTTTACAATTCTTTCAATTTTATTTGTGGTGATTTACGACGAAAGTTATTTCACTAGATTATTTTCAGAGTACAATTAAAAAAGGCAGTTTTTCTTTTATTCTTTTTCTGAACTCAAATGCAGTACCAACATGGAGTAGTATTTCATGTTACCTATTGTAGGATCTATTATTTGTGCACACACTCTACGCAGAAAATTGAATTATGGAGTACCATTATCTTGTTCACTGAGAAAAACAAAGGGATCTGGTGACATTTGTAGTCATTACTTTGAATGGACCTGTTTCCTTTCTTTACAATCAGCACTCCTATAGGTTTAACCGATACCTTCTCGTCTGCCATCTGCACCATCCTGAGGGACTTGCCAGGGCATCGGCAACATCCCACTACTCCCAGTGTCGATTTGCCCAGTGGGGAATGAACTCCCCTTCTCACACAGACGTAGCCTTCAAGCCCATCTCTGTCCTGCATATAGATTTTGCCCCCGTGGGATTTCGAGGGTCCATCTCGGAACTTGTATCTTTTTAGGTTTGGTGAAGCAGTTCCTCAGTACGCACAAGATCTCAGAAGCACAAGTTAACATTCTTCGTGAACTTGTAGAAAGATTATGCTGTAAAGGTGACACATGAGGGTCTAGAAATATCTCTACGATCAAAATACAGCTGAAAACATGCCCCATGTCAAAAACACAGCTGTCTTGCGTAGAGTTTAAGTCTGTCAACGTACTTAATCGCACTCGTTTGAAGCCCTTTCATCACCGGTTCGACTAGTAGACCATTATTTTGTACTGTCTTGGTTTCGGTTTTCAAGTATTTGTTAGAGAGAAAAGAGCTATTGACAACTGAGAAATAAGCACCTGAATTTTCAAAAATGTATTTAAAAACAAATAAAATTATACTTAACAGAAGTGAACGTCGTAAAAGAGAGAGGAGGTAGTCAAAGTATCAAAACTGATAGAGAAATTCCATTTATGGTATATTCGGTAATAACGATCCACGGGCTACTGTGGTGGCATTGTGGAGTTAGTACGTTCCATGGAGGTTAGACAAATCTCTGCTGGAGGAAAATAGTTGATGTTACCCCATAATCAGTGGTTTCTCAAAAGACTCCAAAGAGTCAAAGAATCTAAAATGTACTGTTACTCACTTGAGTTATTTACACCATAATAGTCTCATTGTACTCCCCCGAAAACCACCCTACATTCTCAACGAACATGTCGAGAAACTTTAGAACGTGTATCTTCCAGCAACTGCACAAAATAAATGCCTCTTTTTTCGTGAGTGTGTACCTCTTGGTCAGTGCATGCAACTATTTTCAAGAATCCACTGTACCCCCCACTGTGTTTGTTTGAACGTCCGTGTTTACTAAACAAATCAGGGAGTACCGAACGCCTCCCCAACGCTTGCCATTGATGCTGCGGAATGTGCCGAGGGGGCGCGAGGTGTGGCCTGGGCAGCGACCGCGGCGGCGCCTGGGGACGCCGGGTGGCGCTTCTTTGATCTGCGGAGGCGTCGAAGGTCCGGCGCTGCGAGCGCCTCCGCTGGCCGCCGAGCAAATGACAGGCTCGGGCCACAGGCTGAGGCGGCGGTGCCTGCCGATGGAGAATTCCGCCGGGCATTGCGAGTGGGCTGCATTTGCCGGCCCGAGCCGCCCCTCCCCGCCCCTTCCCGCCCATCCCCATCCCCACCCATTCCCACCCATTCCGCCCTTCCGCCCCTTCCGCCCATTCCTTCCGCCCTTCCGTCCCTTCCGCCCTTCTCCCGCTCCTTCCCCGCCCATCTCCCGCCCTCCCCGTCCCATCTCCCGCCCTGCCCCGCCCATCCTCCCCGTCCCCCCGTCCCTCCCCGCCCTCCCGCCCGTCCCCGCCCGTCCCCGTCCCCCGTCCCTCCGTCCCCCGTCCCCCCTCCGTCCCCGCCTCCGTCCCTCCGCCCGTCCCGCCCGTCCCCCCCGTCCTCCCGCCTCCCGCTCCCGCCCTCCCGCCCTCCTCCGTCCCCCCTCCCGCCCCATCTCCCGCCTCCCGCCCCGTCCCCGCCCGTCCCCGCCCATCCCGCCCATCCCGCCCTCCCCGCCCATTCCCGCTAGCCCATTCCCGCTCTCCTCGCCCCCTCCACCCCTTCCCGTCTCGCCCCGCCCCTCGCCGCTGGAGAGGATCGCCTCCGAAGACGAGAGTCGGCGGAGTGGTGTGGGCTCCAGCGTTGGCATTCGTCTCTGCCTCTGCAGGAGGGCGAAAGAATTCGAAGAATGCCGACGCTGTTTCAACGGCAGCGGCGGCTCGATCTTTGCGATACGTGATGTGTAAACGTATTGGAGTACTTTGTAGGGAATATAAACAACCTGGTGATTAAAAATACCCTCGTTCTGTTTTGCAAGTTGTTACATTTCACAGGACATTAACAAATGATTGTTATCCATCACTCAGACAGAAATTCCTATTGGCAGGATAACCTAACACTGTTGAGAAATTCAACAACGTAAAGATGATGTCCCCTGTATGAAATGTGTATTTCTAGTTATCTGAAAGCTATCCTTTATCTGCCTTGTGAACCTGTGTGGGCATGCTGTATGAAGCTGAAGATAGTTCAAACTTTCCCTTTTAATGCAATTAGAACTTCATGTTGTTCTAACACGGTAAAAGATGTCATTATGTGCATTTCAAAATTCTGCGAAAAAAAGTAATTATTACAGTGGTGTAATGAAATTTGTTTAAAAAATAATTCAGGCATATAAATGTTAAACAAATGCCATTTTTTATGTTCATTAAAAAACTTTTTAAAAATAAACGTTTATTCAATTTTCAGTTTTAGTATTCCCAATAGTTATCTACAATTAACAAACCTCCAAGTCCTTATGTAAACTCTTTATGTTGTTTGGGTATGAATGACACATTTTGCATCTTAGGAGCACAAAATCTCGCTTTTCTCGCACAATTAAAATAAATCTTCAGGCGGTGGGTCTTGGATGAGCACTTGGATGAGCACATTCTCTAAATCACCGTTTTAAATCGGCATACTACTGAAACTATATCTATATCCGTTACGAGAAGCGAGCATCAATCCTAATAAGAAACTTGTGGAGTTTTTATGAATTGTGAAATAATATTTTTAAAACTTTATCATTGAGAAATCTTTTGATAATATTTGGCGAAGTAGTAGAAGCAAAACAAGGTATTTTTAAGTGAATGTAAAAGATTGAAACGTTCTTTGAACTAAATTTGACGTTTCCTTGCGTAGTGTTTTATTTTGCGCAACGTTTCAAAGTAAACATTAACTATAAAATTAAGTTCAAGAATTTTTTATACGAAACTACAAATTTTGCTAACCGAGTAAGGTAAATTTAACGTCCGTGATAAAGTAAGTGACGGTTTAAATAAAATTGGTAACGTTTATAAGAAATGCAATAAAATAAAATGGCAATACATTCGTTTCTCTATTAAGATTACGGCTCAACCTTTCCGTGTGAAAACGTGAAAACGGAAACCGTAACTTTTTAACCCGGAGAAGGCCTGGGCCTTGTAATGAGCGGCCGTAAACCTGTTACAATTTCTGCGCTACGCTGGCGGCGGTCGAGGGGAACCAGATCGCGCCAGGCAAGCAGTGGAGGACGCGCCGCGGGGCCATTGGCTGGCGGCGGAGAAAGCGCCGAATCGCCTCCTGCGCCGCTCCACAAGCTGCACTCTTCCCTCAGCGAATTCTAGAATTGCAATTCAGTGAGAAAACTACATGAATACGATTTTTATGATTTTCATTCCTGTGTTGCTATGGGTTAGTAACGTTGTAATGTTTGCTTCGAAGATTATATTTTGTCGTTATAAATTAAAATTTCAAAATTATTATTATTATTATTATTATTATTATTATTATTATTATTATTATAGGATAAACTGTACTTAATTATTATAATTATATAATTTACCCCATGTCATCTGCAAGCATGTTGCTTGGAGGTTAGGTTAAAGTAAGAGGCAGCTGCAATAATTTGCGGTCTTCTTCGTTGTTTTTAGCATCAAATCCAGGCGCAGCTCCTCATTAAAGGCTGTTAGGCGAAGCCTCTCCGGTAGAAATCGCCTCCCAAAAGAAATTTAAAATTATATTTGTAAATGTATTTATTTATTTATTTATTTATTTATTAATAATGGCTTTCTGAGTTACATTATGTAACAATCTTATCCAAATTTTTGTTTGAGAGTTCGATAACGGTCGTCCGTAATGCATTTGAAGCTGTTGACAGGGAATAAAAGAGTGTTAGGCTCCCACTTCATTCCGCCATAAGGCCTGTGTAAAACGACGAGGCGTGACGTCATGCATTCACTGCAGACTTACGCGGACGAAGGCTCGCCAGGCAGCCTCACGGAGGACGTAGGGTCTGAAGAAGGCGTGCTCTCAGGTAGCGTTGCTATGCAGCTCAGCGGAAGAATTGCGCATCAACTAGTTTCCCAATATGCTATAGGGCGCTACTCCCTTGAGTATGTATCGGAAGAGATTATGAATAGAAATACAATGCAAGTAATGCAATGCAATATTATGCAATTCATTTGTAGCCTTCCCTATCTAGAAAATCACGAGCAGCGCTGATCAAATCCCTTCATCTAAGCGAAAAACCCTCCAGAAATGTAAACGAATTTCTACAATATTTAAACATTTGAAAATTAAATTGAAAAGTCATCGGCGCCGTCACGTGACCGCGCTCTGCGTTGCGCCGCGTGGCGGGCCCGCGGTGTCAAGGGCGACGACAGCAGACGGCGACAGTGGGTGGACGGACGCGTTGGTGGCTCCACTGCTCCAATATGGAGGTCGTCAAGGTCCAATTTAGGGACGAGCCCATCTAAGACAGTAACGAGTTCATAAATTGTAAATAAGTGAGAATGTCAATTTGTAATTGGGGGGAAGACTGTCATTTATTCATGATATTTTTTTTCATGAGAGTCGTATGTTAAAACGTGCAATGGGCACAGTGCGTCTGAATAATAGCCTAACCTTTTCTTTAATACAAATTTGAATGAGGATTTTCATCAGAGTTGGATGCAGAGTCACTCCATTTTGTTTGAAATGGAACCTCGTGCGTATATTTCAGGATATGAACTTTCATTGGCTCTCAGAGAGTGAATTGAAGCATGCAAAGAACTGTTATTGACCTTGCGTAATTGATTCTGTGTTCCTACAAGGGCGAACAATCAATACTCGTACCTAGAGTATTTCGATTTATTTTCGAACTTCCTCTGTGAAGTCTAAATCTCTCACTAACTATCACCATAGTATTGTCCAGTGACAGATATGCAGTCATTCCGCTTGTATAGCAAATAAATAGGATAATGAAGCGCTGCGTAACAAATAGACATTTCAAAAACATTCCTATCCATTTCTAAAATAAAGTAGTATTCTGCCTCCCGTCCTAAAAATGTATACGCCACTAATTTTTAATGAAATACCGATTCACTAGCAAAGAAATTCAAGCTATGAGTGGGCGTTCATAGTCTCATAAAATGACGCGTCCGGTTCAATTCTGTCGGAATGCAAGCAGTGTCCACTTCCAAGACATCACAAGATGGCGTAATATTCCTTGGAGAATGAGACCAAGACACGCGCCACTCCACGGCCGAGCTGCGCCCTGCGTGGCGAATGAGCTGGCGAGAGCGAACGGGGCAGAGGCTTGGCTTCTTGGAAGGGTCACCCGATGCAGCAGAAGTAGTTACGAAAGGAACATTCTTCGCTCTCCTGATGACCGGTACATTCTGCATCATCTGTGTTGCTATTTTCAAATATATGAATAAATTTTCGAAAAACTAACTACCTAAGGCCACGTGATATGTGTCCATGGTTTTGTTAGGTACTCAGGCACTCGGGAAAATGCAAAACAATAAAACAGTTTCGTGTTTAACTGAAAATTGAATGTAATTACGTTTTTCTGCCTTCTCTCATAATGCACGTGCAGACTCAATTTTCACATTCGGTGTGTCTCTTCTTGCGACAGATGACGTCATGCGACGGGGAAGAAAGAAGCTCCAGTATTCACGTGTGCCAGTTCAGTGCAGCCACTTTTCGCTAATCCACGACCCCATTTTCCACAAACTCGAACCGGGAGAGGTGGCTCAGTGCATCAACTGATGTCACTACACTGCCTCTGACCGGGAGGATCTGGGTTCGATTCCCGACGGTGGCAGTATTTGCGATACTAGATGCATAGCTAGGTCGAGTTCAGTCACCGTCTGGAGGAGAATTTTAGCGGCCGGCTGCTCCGATCGGTAGTTTTCCGTGATTTCTCCGATCAACACCAGGCGAATGCCGCAGGAGTATCCTAACCAACGGGCCACGGACCGCGCGCGATCTTTCCTTCTTCGGGAATACTACAATAACATCGTATAGTAAAGTATTCCATAACGTAACACGTAATTAGCAAATACTTAATGGCAGGCTGCCTCTTCCTTAGATCCTTGCTGTCCCATGGCGTTAACTGTGTCATAAACAGTGACGCATTGAGTGTGAAAAATCAGACGGTATGTGAAGTAGGAGAATAGACAGAATAACACAATCAAATATTTGCATTTTTCAGTTAAAATTAAAACTTTTGCATTATTTTAAAAATTTCCAAGTTCCAGAGTATTTAATTAATTGTAGATTCTTCTCGCATGACTGTTGGTAGCACACTTTTCTTTGAATTTCCGCGCGGATTGTTAGTAATAATTAATAATAATGAAGATTTTGAAAAATTGTCTTCCAAAATGAAGTTCAAGAAAAACAGCTACAAAGTCTAATTATTCATTAAAATCATATATTTTTCTTGCATCTGTCATAACCTAAAATCACAATGCAAGTCTGATAGATTATTAAAAAAGTGGGTAATTTATAATTAAAATTTTCCAAAAATTAAAATTTTTTTAACGGAACTAAAGGAATTCATTCTTTTAAATATACATTTTCATAATTAGTGAATTAGTTCGCTTCGTTTACGTTGAACGGAAATGGATGGGGGATTATTCGTAGCCTCTGACGTCGCCTGAGCACGGACTCCCACGTGAGTGAATTGCGGGCCCGGCGCTTGGGGGCTCTGCCACGTGCGTCGCGCTAAAGTCCCTAGATACAGCCCTATAGCGTTTTCCATTCGCTGCACTGAAAACCACCCTAGTGCAGGGCAGAAACGTCATCGCTTCGCAACAGTGCTGCCCCACCGTCAAGGACAGCTACGAATTCGGAACTGAGTCAGTGCTTGTGCGCTACGCAGTGAAATTACACACAGCTGTTCTTGGTCAGTCACACCGATGGAACTCGAAAAATAATACTTTTCAATTATGATCGTAGTTATAACTTTTATGAAGTCTTTTCGTAATTCATACTTCTTAATTCATAAATTATTAACGTGTGATTTCTTTATTTAAAAACCACTAAAACTTCAATTGCGTCGTAATGAGTCATAATTGCACTTTTCGAGATTTGCCAGTTATCGATGTAGTACACAAGATTTTGAACCGAATGGCTTCTGTAGAATTGTTTGATTACTGAAAACAATGAAAATATCAACATGAACATTTCCGCTGGTATATGTATGGGCGTGCAAGAAACATTTCTTTGCATATATATTTTAATGATTTTGTAATTGTCACTATTTTTATTTTCACTTTATTAGCGTTTCGAAATTGAGACGCACCTAAAACACTTTAGTTTCTAAATAGCACTGTATTTGTTAATATGAAGTTATTCAAGGTTAAATTTTCGTAAAACACAATCTGATTTTCCGAACTTCGCGTAAATCACAAACATTATTTTAAGACGGTTTAGATGAATTCCCGGATTCTTTGTTAAAGACTTGTGCGTATGCCATTATACATCCGTTAACTCACATATTTAATGCATCTTTATGCACTGGAACGTTTCCAGATATTTTCAAAACAGCTAAAATTAAGCCGCTTTTCAAAAAGGAAACAAAAATGAAATTCAAAATTATCGGCCCATTTCTCTTCTATCAGTTTTTTCAAAAATATTAGAGACTTTTTACGTACGAATGGAAACCTTTCTCACTAAACACGACGCGCTTTCAGATTGCCAACATGGATTTAGAAAATCAAAATCAACGGAAACAGCTATATTTTCTTTTCTTAAAGATGTCGCCTCATCATTAGATCAAAACGAGGCACCTATTGGATTATTTTTAGATCTTTCAAAAGCTTTTGACGTCATTGATCATGACATTTTACTTTCCAAATTACCTTCATATGGAATTCGTGGTATTGCTCTAGATTGGTTATGTTCGTACCTTAAACAACGATCTCAGAGAGTTGAAATACCTTACTGGAATGATGGAACATTACGTACGCACCTTTCCGACTCTTTGCCCGTTGCATGTGGAGTTCCTCAAGGATCGATTTTAGGCCCTATCCTGTTCCTACTTTACGTAAACGATATGCCCTCGACGATTCGAAACGGAAGAACGGTTCTCTTTGCAGATGATACGAACATCCTTTGCAATAAAGAAACCGTAAATAGTACAATATCAGATGTTTCAAATTGGTTCCGAAATAACAAATTAATAGTAAACGAAAGAAAACGGTTTTAATGCAGTTTTCCATTTCAAATAAACAATTCTGTGCTCCATTGAAAATGAACAGTGTACCATTGACTGATGTTAAGGCAACAAAATTTTAGGTCTCTCAATTCAGTCAAACCTTAAATGGAACGTCCATTTAAATGAATTGAACACACAATTAAGTTCTTTATGCTACGCGTTCAGAATTCTTGCAAATTCAGTCAGCCTTCATACTGCTCGTGTGTATACTTCGCGAATGTTCATTCCCGCCTGAGATATGGCATAATATTCTGGGGAAATACATCTTATAGCTCCCAGACTTTTAGATTACAAAAATGAATTGTACGAATAATAACCAAATCCCACCCATGTGATTCATGTAAACCTCTCTTCATTAATCTAGGAATTCTACCATTACCGTGTCTTTTTATTTATGAATCAGTGGTTTTTGTAAAAAATGACTTGCTCAAGGGCGGGAATATATTTTCAGAAAATGCAGAAGTCTATTACTATAACACTCGACGTAGAAATCATATTCATCAGGGGACAGTATCAATAGCTCATTACAAAAAATTCACATACAATACATGTACATTATTTTACAACACTTTGCCAGATGACATTAAACGATTAAATTCAATAGAAAAGTTTAAATCCCAAGTGAAATCGTTTCTGCTGCATAACTGTTTCTATACAATTAGAGACTATACTGAGCATAAAAAGAAAAGTAACATTAATACATAATGCATTATTTACCATTTGGACTGTATAAATGAGTATAAACAACCTGTAACAACTACTGTACTACAGCTTCCGGGTCAATGACCCCCATCTCGATCGGGTTTTTTCGTCAGTTTCCCTGATCCATTGAGCAAATGCTGAGATGGCCCCTTGTTTTCTTCTGGACATAAATGTAACTTCATGTTCTGTGCACGTCTTCTAGAATTCAGTGGGAAATACAATTATTCAAATTATCGTTTCCATGTTGTCGCGGCAGGAAGTAATAAGAGCCAAAATTTATTGCTTATTTATCGTTTAAAATAGATTTTATTACATGGGAGGTTTTTTTGTTGTTTTCTTTCCCCTTTCAAAATTCAAAATTTATTGTTTATTTATCCTTGAAAATAGATTTTATTACAAAATTAAAATTTTTTTGTTTATCCTTGAAAATAGATTTTATTGCATGGGAGTTTTTTTTCTCCCCTTCAAAAATTCAAAATTTAAGTAGTATATGACTAAGTGTAGGGATCACAGAATTTTGAAAATGTGCACACAATTCACTTTTCCCCATAGCACGTCATACGCAGTTTTTAACTGTTTTTTGACGTAAAATAAATAAATAAATAAATAAATAAATAAATAAATAAAAGACATTTCTTGCAAAACACAATATTCATTCGAAGTATCCCTACGTGACAGAAGATCCTCAAATGCATTCACAATTTCACCACGGATCGAAATCAGCATGGATAACTTCCGTACCTAACCGCACAATGCCCCGGTGCACTGGACTGCACTGACGCGATCGTCGGTGCAGTTTAGTGCGCCCTGGGTCCGTGTCGATGTGCGAATGGAACACGCAGTTCTTTGCACTGGTGCACCCTAGCGGTCGAATGGAACACAAAAGCTGCCCTGAGTGCGCACTGGGTGCGCACTAGTGCGGCGAATGGAAAACGCTCCTGGAGTCCCTATTCCCAGGGACTACGCGTTGCGCCGGCGAGGCGGCTGGGCGAGCGCGAGCCCTGGCCAGGCCGGGCGCGGGAGGCCTCGCAGTGGGACCTGTCACGGCCCATCGAGTTCTTTGGTGACATCGGGGATGTGGAATTTAATTTTGATCGTCCAGAGGGGGCGGTTTTTTGGGGGCTCAGTGCATCAACTGATGCCACTGCAGCGCCGCTGACCGGGAGGTCCTAGGTTCCCACTCCCCACGGCGGCAGGATTTTCGACACTAGCTTTTCAGCTAGGTCGAATTCAGTCGCTGCCTGGAGGAGAATTCTAGCGGCCGACTGCTCTGATCGGTAGTTTTCCGTGGTTTCTCCGATCAACACCAGGCGAATGCCGGAGCAGTACCCTACCAAACGGGCCACGGACCGCGCGCGATCTGTCCTTCCCCTTCCTTGTCCTATCCTCTCCCCTTACATACACACACACTAACATTCACTACACTACCACATATTCCGGGAGACCGGTCGGGAGCTTAGAGCTTGTCCCGGCTGGGGCGGTGCCCCGCTGGTGAGAGAGTCCTGGTTAGGGGGAAGCCCACTAGCCGACGGTAGGTCGGCGCCGGATCTCGCCATCCAGCGGGGGAAGATCACCGCCATCTCCGGAGTAAAGCATGCACTACACTAACGGGACTAATGATCAAAGCAGTTGACGCGCCCGGAAACACGAAAAAACCCAAACCAAACCATCCTAGCACTCTTTAAAATAAACTTTGTGTCGTACATCCAACCACTCTTTAACGTTGTCCTCGATCAGAATATATCTTTGCTTTTCACATTCCCGCTTGTTCGGTTTCATTATGTGAGGTCCCACTTCGTGCGTTCCACAAGCGGCGTTGCTCCGAGGCTTGAAACAAAGAAATCGCCGCCTAAGGGATCGAATGAAATACAAGGCTCGCAACTGGCGCCTCCAGAGGGGAACCGCCAAGCACGAAGCAAGTGGCCTACTGCACAACTATTTATTGTGCTGCTTCAGCAAGAAGTGTCCTGCTTCAGAGATATTATCTGTTTATAAAATTACACTATTTCTTACGCAATATATAGTATTACATATTATTACATATGGCGGGCCAAACAACGTTACGAAAATTTTGATCGTGTGCAATACACTTTTATAAACGTCTCATAATATATTTTATGTGAAATTCATATTACTCGTTGTATAAACAATCTGACACTAGGCATTTCTTTGAGCGCCCTTCGTGATACTTCCCCTCAAAACCGCCACTGTTTCAGTCACGATTTTGTATTGACATGACCAGCCAAGAAGAAGATTCAGGCACTAGCTAAATTGGATTAATTTACCGTAATGAGCTATCATTAGTGTCAGTTACCGTTTTGGGATATTTGTATCCATCACATGACATGCGTATTAAGTTAAGAACTATATAGCTGAATTGTATCTCCGTAGGTAATTCTATTTTATATGTTATTTCACGTCCTTTCTCACAGGAGGTAGTGATGACAGCATAAACCTGCGTAGTTTCCGAGTACTCTTCGGCTCATTGCGATTTAACGGGCGTATATCGCGTAACGACTTCCCTGATCCATTTCGTTGCTCTGGATACTTCTCCCTCAGATATAACGCGTCGCTCGCCTGACAATTTGCGTGCCTCGATGCCAAGGAGTAAGTGGGTTATAAATCAGACCTGCACTCTTCATAAATACTCACCAGATGCGGAGTGTTAACGAATATGCTGCCGGAATGGGAAACGAGAACTGAAGCGCACTTCTACGCAATTTTTACGAAAATTTTCTAGGTTTAAGTCGTACGCTAATTCGAAAAAATCTATTAAACTTTTTACCGAAAAATCATAAATAAAATGTTTATATATAATCATTTAAGAGCACAATTCGTCGGGTAATGATCGGTGTAAAAGAGCAGAGAGAAATGGAATGCAATATAGCTTTAAATGAATTGCGTGTATATTAAATTTCTCCTTTTGCTCTTTTAAAATGCTTTGTCTTTCGATCTGTTAATTTTCTGGAGTACATCTTAGACGTCTGGATAATTCCCTTATTGACTCTTAATATTAATAGATTGTTTACGAATATTGAAGTAAAAAGCTACACATTTGAAAAAAGAGAATCGACTTCTTTGAAACTTAAGTAATGGAACACATCATTCAAATTACGGTTCTATGCCATATCGCGTTATGTAATGCAATATATCTTTCGTGCGTTGTTGCGAACTGTAAGCATCAATGACAGCTGGAATGTAGAGTATGTTGATCACGTGTACTCCAAACCTGCGAGGCACCATTCGCCCTTCTCTCCTGCTGGATATGACTGACGTTCTCCGTGAGCTAATTTTAGCTTTCACGCGTGTGCGCTATTGAAGTTGGCGCATGCTTTGTTTAGTGCCACGTAACAGGCATGCTATTGAGTCAGACTGACCAGAGCATACGCACGGTTCGGAAACGAAGTACCTTGCATTGTCACTTGATGCCCTCTATTGAAATAGCCGTGTATGCTAAGAAGTGTATGTAAACAAGTGTTGAAGGAGCACACGAATATTTGCAGTAAATACATATGCAGAGCCAGAACAGAATGCCATTATTAGACGTCTCGCTAATTTAAATTTAGATACTACGAGCTAATTAATGTTCATTGTTATTTATGTCATATTCTGAAATAAATTTAACTACGCCTCATTCTCAAATCATTTTTTTCAAGTTTCGATCATCATACGTATGCTTTTTCTTGACATGCAGATTTCTCAAATATATAATGAAGAACTATATTATTCATGAACATTTTATTGAGGTTAAATGATTTAAAAGAAGAAATGTAAACGGGGAAAACATTTAGTCTATTAAAAAATGTCAGCCTTTTGCAAGTGGCTTTGTTTGAAGGCATAAATGCCAAAAAAAGTGCTAGGTTTATTTTCCTAAAATTATACACATAATTATGAATAAAACACACAGTGAATGGACATATTCTAGGGTGGAGAGATAGCGGTCTTTGAAATTATGGCCCTTGAGATGAGTATAGAAAATTTATTCGATGTCAGATCTGTTTTATCTTCCCTTTCCTTGAAAAGTTGAAGCCACGAACGGAGACAAAGTGCCACCTCATATGACTACAAATCTCGTAATTCACGAGAAAATGTGAACACTTAAAAATAAGTTACAAAAATGCCTTAGCGATTTCTTTTCAGATGTCGGTTCACAAAAGTTATAAAAAAGAAGACAACCAGTTAAGTTTCAAAACATTTTACTTATTAGCGAGATAATAGACTGAATTTGACAATGTAATTATTTTTATATTAAATTTTTAAAATGGCTAAAACGTTTTCAAAGATAATTCACTTCTGTTTACTCTCTAGAACGTGTAGTAATATATGTGAATTAAATAATAATATTTTTGAAAGTTGAACTATTTATGCAAGTTTTATGCATCCCTTTATTACTCATTGAAAATTAGATTATTACTCAATGGAGGGCTATAAACCCTTTGCTTTGGGTTGTAAAAATATGTAGAATTTGGAAAGTCACATACAATGAATAAGCAAATTACAACGATTTTCCAAAATAAAATATTTGTAATTAAATACTGATATCTCTGAAGAAACAAAAGTCAGTGATGCATTTCACATGTATTTTCTCGTCCCAGCTTGATAAAAATTTGATAAAATTGCGAAAATAAATGTTGACAAAATATATATGATCCAGTAAAACAATACGTTCTGGAGAAGTTTCATTAAATAGATGATTTGTGTATCAATGATGTTCTCGAAATATTTATGAAAAAATGTTCCGACAAGTTGTTAATAAAATATTGAAAATGTGTTTGCCTTGGTTGTCAGGCAATCCTAAGGGATTACATCCTCATAACAAGCGCCTCTCAAAGACTTGATCTTATAAAATACCTACTACCTACAAAATCATTATTAACGATTTTCGCACAATAACATTAATGTCTGTAAATGACACATTCCAAAAGTTAAGTTGGAATAAACTGATATGAGAATTATCAGAATCTGAAATGTTATAAAATGCACTTGGAGAATTAAAATTTAAAAAGCAAATCTTATAAAATCATATCAATTATGTAGATGTTGAAAAGAAATAGTATCAAAACATAGTTCGTAACAGATCAGGATTCATAAGTTCAGAGAACCTATGAAAGAAGTTTATTTCTTCACAATTTGAAAAGTAAATCTTAACTTATGTTAGGTATCTATCCAAAAGCTTTCCTTTCACTCTCTGTTTATGAAACTTAACAAAATAAATGCTATAAAATAAGATATTTGAAATTTCAGTTTTCATTACACATTTTATTATATATTACATTATTATTTGAACATTCATGTATTTATTCCAAAACGTTTTGTCTAAAATTTCAAAATAGCAAATAGTCTCCCGACGGATCTGCATTTTTCCGTTTGCTTGAGGAGGAGGCAGTAGAAGCTGCCTAAGTGGAGCCTGGGAAGGGCAGGGCATGGTCGAGAGCTCGGGGTCTGGCAAGGGGGGGGCCCAGTCTTCGAGTGCGTTCTGCGCTCGCCGCCCGACGGCCCATAACTCCTTGGCGGCCTTGCTGCGTGCGCAGACGCACTAACGGAGGCGCTCGGCTGCCATCTCCGCCTCCACGGCCCCTTCCTTCCCCCCTCTACCACCATCCACTCTTCCTCGTTCATTGCTTCCGTCATCTTCCTAGTTTCCATTTACTTCACCTAAACTTTTTGCTACTAACGTCGAAAATCCTTCATTTACTTCACTTCACTTCTCTTCGGTTTTTCTACCCCTGTCTTCATTGTCTTTGAAATCCTATTTACTCTTTCTACTTCAGCCTACACCAAACGTACACTTCTATACGTTTTTCTTCGACATTCTGGTATACTCGTGTGCGCGTTCTCTTCTTTACCGTCACCAACTCCTCCTCCATCTCCTCCTCCTCCGTTTCCGTCGCCCAGTTTTACAGATCCCCCTCTCCTTCGAGAAGATACGAGATCCCATTACGCGGCTGCGTTCAAATACAGGCGCTGTCCGTTTATCTGCCAGTCTGGTGGCAAACACGCCCCGTTAAATCACATCTTATTGCTTTTTGCATTGGAAATTAACAGCTGCTGAGGGTATGTGCTACCGCTTGACCGTGCTGATTTTTATCTCAAATCATAATTTCATCTATTCTTTCTGATTTAGTCAAAGCGAAGCCAATAATGAAAGAAATGGTTATGATCTAAAAATAATTATCAAGCCAAATCAATGCAATACAAGTACATGTTTTGGTTGAATATGGGGAATTCCTTAGCACCTATATACCTTCTTAAATTCAGATCTTCATAAGAAATGAGTAATTAAATGTAAATATAAACAAAATACTCTCTGAGATTTCTGAATTTATTTAAAATCAATCGTCCAATGAATCGGAGTTACTTTTACAAAAGTACGTTATGACGTATTCATTCAGTGGTGAGGTGTAGTTGACATTTACATAATTGAAATGATTGAAGGCGTTGTCATTGTCAACAATACTATTGTTGACAATGACAACGCCTTCAATCATTTAAACGTTATGACGTAGCTAGCTTTGGCTCAACGAAATACACGTACTGTGTATTATGCATATATGTCGCATCGCTAAAAGTAAAAATTTAAATCTGATAAAATGAAAGATAAAAATGTTTCTATTTAATACGTGAGGTAAATATTAAGTTAGCAAGAAGAAAACAGGGGAAATATGTTTCATATTTCTGATGACCTTTTGAAACACCAATTTAATAGAAATATTTTTGTTTTTTGCTGTCAATAGGTTTGACACTTTGTGCAGTTTCCGTCTGGACGTTGGTCGTATATATTTACATTTGTATTTGCTTTGTAGTTGCGCAAACGTCGTTGTAATTTTAGTTCTGACAAATATTAGAGTGCTCACTTTAATGGCATTCGATGCATTATTCCTAAACTTAGGAACTTATCATTCCGCAATGAAACGTTCAAAACGCAAAAAGTCAATTTACAATATTGCAATAAGTAGACTTAATGCATTGCTCCTGAATCCTGTCAGATGTTTAATTGGGTTAAAGATTTAGTTAATCTATAAAGGTACTGCCCTGGGTACTTACTGAGGGTACTGGCCTGGGACTTATTGGCGAGGAGAAATGAAGCAAGAACACGCATGGGATGTCGGTGGGTGAGGAGCGACATTCTGTATGAGGAATCACTTAATATAATCAACTGAGCGCCGAGAATCGCTGCCGTCTCCCAATCGATGTTCTCTCTCTTGACGCTTATTTGAAACTCGCTTCACGATGTCGCGGCTAACTACAAAGGAGAATGAAAAAAAGCTAAAGTAGGGTAAGGAGTGAAAAAGTGAGCGAGAAAAAAAGGAGAAAGGGGGAAGTAGAGAAAAGCACAATAATGAGGGTCGGCCCGGTGGCCGAGATCGCTAAGGCAGTAGTGTCGTAGTGATCTCGGACTGAAGGGTCGCGGGTTCGAGTCCCGCCTCGGGCATGGTTGTATTTGTGTTCGTCCTTTCACCCCTTGTCATCACCATATCGTTTCATCCTCATAGTTACCATACCATTAACAGCAATAGTGGTCGCTAATGACCTAAGATGTTGATGCGACCTTAAATAATCAAATTAAAAAAAATGAGAAAAAGAAGCAATGGAGAGGGAGAAGAAGAAAATTAGGAGAACACGGAAGTGAGAATAGAGGGTTGTTTGGCAAACTAGCTCAATAATGGGTGTCAGTTTTATCGGGGCGTAGCTAGGCTTGTGCAACCTGAGTGCGGCAACGGTACCCCAAATCAAGGGCCTTCGATTAGGACAACCACTGAACCCCAATAATGATTGCACGGACAATAAAGGGCTCCATTTAGACTTTCTGTACCAGCGCTCTCGAGAACGTAGCTATATCTATGGTATTTACTTAACTATTCAGGTGTCCTGTTCACACATTTCTTATTATGAAGCCCCAATACAGCGGAGCTCCGACAACTGATATCTTCGTAATACATTTTGGGCTTCAATTTCACAATTTATTTAGCATTAAGTGAATACATTCTTCCTGAAATATGTTCGCTTATTGAAATTTGAGACATGAAAGAAAGGCAACGTCATTGGTATGACTTCATGAGTAGAATTAGGAACGTGACTTTGTAGCGCATTCCAAATACGAAGGTCAACCAGGAAGTAATGATTGTTTGCACATTCCTGCCGCTCAGGTTATGCTCCCTCCACTACACGAGTTTCACGACTTACCCGACATTTTTTCTCAGCGTTGTGAGTACAATTCGCAAAAAGTTATCATTGTGCTGTGTGTGAACGTTCCAAAATAAACCCCGCAATACAAAATCCCGACTGAGAGATGAGTGTTATTCGGTTTTTAAATGCACAGAAGTTGAAACCTGCATAAATTTATCGTGAAATAAAGCAAGTGTATGATGAGACAATTATGAACGAAATGAATGCGAGAAATTGTGTGAAATGTTCAACAATGGATGAACGAATGTGCAAGTCGAAGCTCGACTCAGGCGCCCGTCACTCAACACAGATGAGTTGAAGAATCGAGTGAACAATAAAATCTTTACAAACAGGTGCATAACTCTCGACCAGTTGCACATGGCTTTTCCACAGGTTTCTCGTTCTGTTCGTAGTGAAACTGACAAAACATCTTAGCTACAACAAAATTTGTGAGCCATTGGTTGGCCGTAATCGGTTTGACCAGCATAAAGCAGAGAGAATGGGTGCAACATTGACTTTTTGACTCGGTACCACGCAAATGGAGTCACCTTTGTTCATCACAGCGTCACTGATGATGGAACCTGGGTTTCTCATTTCACGCCAAGACCAAGCGTCAATAACTCGAATGGCTTCATTCAGTCGCTGTCTGGAGGAGAATTCTAGCGGCCGGCTGATCGGTAGTTTTCCGTAGTTTCTCCGATAAACACAATGCGAATGTCAGAGCCCAGTGTTGTCCTACCCTCTTTCTCACACACACACACACACACACACACACACACACAACACACACACTGTACTAGATGTACTACACACATTCCGGGAGACCGGTCGGGAGCGAGTTGTCCTCGGGCGTGCTGGTGGGAGAGTCCTGGTTAGGGGGGAAACCCCGCTAGCCGGCGGTAGGTCGGCGCCGGATCTCGCCATCCAGCGAGGGAAGATCACCGTCATCTCCCGATGAAAAATATGCACTATACTTAAGGGACTAATTACCTAATCTGTTGACGCACCCGGAATCACTAATCAACCAACCGTCGTCTAATCAACTTCATCCGTCGTCACCCAAAATTCCTGATAATTCAATCAGACTCTGTCAACGAGAAAAATCATGACGGTTTTTGGGAATCGCAAGGTTCCCTTGGTCAAATTTATGCCAAAAGACACTACAATCAATGAAAATCTTTATTGTGAGACATTCAAATAATTACGGCTGGGCTAATATTTTGTCGCGGTGTCCTCCTGCTCCACGACATTGCCCGCGTTCGAACAGTTGCAATACCCAGAAACTGCTGGACCAATTTGGATGGAAAGTTTTTCACCGTCTTTGGAACCATAGTTCGACCTTCGTAGTCCGAACCTTGCTCCTAGCGATTTTCACCTTTTCATTAAGCCGAAAGAGTTCCTTGGCCGAAAGAAAATTACGACGAGTTACAGACAGCAGAGAATACCTGGCTCAATACGTTGACGAACGTTGAATGCAACACGGGATACTGAAGCTCAAATACGGTTAAGATAAATGTCTCAATAATTGTGAGAATTAATGTGATTTTTTTAATTGTTTAATTACTGCAGATAAACGGTCATTTTTTGGATAAACAACGTACTTCAGGTAAAATAACATCAAATAAAACAAGAGCTAAAGCGAAGCTTTAAGGGTGCAAAAAAGACGTTTATTATAAGGTAAATATTCGGACTTTCGTTCATTATGCTCCATGATTTAAATACTCGCTTACATCTACGTAGACAATGGACATTGCTTCAATATACTATTTATATGGATTGTCTCTATGTACCGGGAGCGGTAGCTCAGTGCATCAACTGATGTCACTGCAGCGCCTCTGACCGGGAGGTCCTAGGTTCGAGTCCCGATGGCGGCAGGATTTTCGACACTAATTTCCGAATAAAAGAAGAATGTGGTTGACAGTTTGGTGTGGGCGTACCTACGCTCTCTACCACGTGCTTTGAACAAGAAGACGAACAGCTGAGAGAAATCGGGAAAAATCGTAACACGTAAAAGAAAGAAAATAAATAAGGAACTTACATTTTCTCATCCTTCGCCAATTACTCCCAAACTGCACTGTTGAACGATAGTTTGCCACACTTCGTAAATATTTACTTGTGGTCACTGCATATTAAAAACACAAACATTTTTAAATTATTCCTTTATAAGGGAAACACTCCACTGATATCTGACGCACAGTCAGCACTCACTCTCTTCAGAACTACTGCTTTCACTGCTATCCGATGCACCGAGGGAGATTATTAATTCTTCCACATTCGTTTTTCCACGCTTCGATTATCACCGCTTTCGTGCGCGCTACAACTTTTTGCCACTGTTCGCGAGTGGTTCCTTGCACAGCCTCCCGGGAAAGATTTTCCACTTCGCTCACTGTGAAGGTTTTATTATTCCTTGCCACGTATCCTTTCATTTGTGCCCATATTAACTCAATGGCATTGAAGTGGCAATGATAAGGCGGCAAACCAAGTACTCTGTGGCCGTCTGCTTTAGCAAGTTCATCAATTATGTATTTGGGGAATTGGGGTGTGATTCTTGCAACATCTTCAAGTAATTCCGCCTTAGTTTTCCACGTTTCAGTTTGCACAGCGTGACGTGACTTCCACTCAATTATATCTTGCTTCCTGGAAGCAGTAGTCGGCGCCCAGTCCATTACAACAGAATGATAAGCAGCATTATCCATGACGATGAGAAATGGCTTATGCTAGTTCTTGAGTAGGTTATCTTCAAACCATTTCCGGAAACGCTCACTATCCATCTCCTCATGATAATCTCCTGTTTCTCGAGAACGGAATATCAGAAGACCGTTTTCAATAAAAATGGGCTGTGTCAGCATGATCAATAATAACTCGTCCACCCTTGCAGTGGCAGTGCCAGCTACTGAATCGTCTGCCCACGCTGTAATAGTATGGCCAGCATTAACCCAGGTTTCATCCAGCCACACAATTTCATCAAAATCTTGGGCACAAATGTCTCTCAAGAAACGCGAGCGCCACGCCACAATGTCATTCCTTTAAATAAGCACCTTGCGTTTGTTAAACTTTTTGTATTTAAATCCTAGCTCGTGCACAACTTTGCGGAGCGAAGCTATACTACCACTAAATAATTCTGCATCTCGTAATGAAACAGATAGTTTTTGCAAGGTTGGATACTCTTTCCTTCAATAATAGGCGTATATATGCCTCCGCACAGCATCCTTCTGAAAAGTGTCCAGGTTTGTGACTCGCCTTTTAACGATTTTCTTCTTACCTGGCGTTTCCAGATGAGAAGGGCCAGCTTCATCCGCATCCTACTTCTGTTTACCAATGTTAATGACTGTGTTCTCATGAATCTTGAGAGCATCAGCTGTGCGCTTTACTACCTTTGAAACAGGAAATAAGGGCCCACCATTGTTTTTCTCCTTTTCAAAATAGTCGCGAACATTTACACAATACTCGCGAGCCTGGCCTTTCAGAGGAACTCCCCGGCCGGATTTTCTTCTTTCCTTTACGGAATGAATGCTCGGCCGGCCTCGGCCGCGTTTGTCACTTACTTTTGACATGTCAAATTAATGGCAGCACTAACAAAACGATAACAAAACACCAATAAAAACAATAATAACAAGGAGAAAAAATACAACCATAACAACAAATCTAACAGAACACGCTTCTCTGAATTCCTGCTCTCACAATGCACTTGGACACTAAGCTCAACACACGTCGACGCTCAGCCGATAAACTCCAGCACTCCGGATACGCGATTCATTTCGCAGTTCAAACGTGACAACATCGGGCAAATGGCGATACTTCTGATTCGCTGTTGCCTAGGTTACGGAGCTGACGTCACCATGTTACCGGGAACTGTCAACCATATTCGTCTTTTATTTGGATAATAGATTTTCAGCTAGGTCGAATTCAGTCGCTGTGTGGAGGAGAATTCTAGCGGCCGATGCTCTGATCGGTAGTTTTCCGTGGTTTTTTTCGATCAACACCAGGCGAATGCCGGAGCAGTACCCTAACAAACGGGTCATGGACCGCGCGCGATCTGTCCTTCCTCTTCCTTGTCCTATCCTCTCCCCTTACACACATACTTACACTAACATGCACTACACTACCACATATTCCGGGAGGCCGGTCAGGAGCTTAGAACTTGTCCCCACTGGGGCGCTGCCCCGCTGATGGGAGAGTCCTGGTTAGGGGGAAACTCTGCTAGCCGACGGTAGGGCGGCGCCGGATCTCGCCATCCAGCGGGGAAAGATCACCGCGCATCTCCCGAGAAAAAACATGCACTATACTAACGGGACTAAAGGCCAAAGCAGTTGACGTGCCCGGTAACACGAAAAAATCAAATCAAATCATTGTCTCCATGTCCATGCTCTTAGCCTTCCTGATACTCTTCCTGGTATTATTTTTAAGCGTAAATTCTTCTCGAACAGCGAAACAGGTGTTAGGTTGGAATATATTTGATCCTAGTGACCTGCATGCACGTTCCGATGTTAGAAAGTTACAGACTCGATGAGAAGTGCGCGTGACGCGGGTTGGGACTTGTCCAATTGCTGAACCGTTATTATGCGTACCTATATTCTGCGTACTATTTTAAATATATTGAAACCGAAATCCATTTCCAAGCTCAGATTGAGAAACAAGTCTTTGTGAGGAAACCATAAAAGTGAAGGTTGTGTTTTGATCATCGGCGAATTTCCTCCAATATTCACGGTCTCCTGTGCATTACTCATTAGTTACATATTTGATTTTTATATTTCCAGTTCTTTATCTTGTAGCTGCTAATGCGTTTGCCATATATATACTTGCCAAGTGAACATGTATATAAAACTGGTTTTGAAATCCAATATGGTCAGAAGAATGCGACAAATTTAGCGGCATTCACTCATTTGGAAAGCACTTAATGACTCGGATACACTTTGTTGTTCTCAACGTTGTTTACCAGTTTTCATGAGTACAGAGTGTAAGGTTGTAGTACGTAGCACAGCAGTGTACAGAGGCAGACACCAAGAAATAAATCTTAGTTTCGTCTTTGTAACACAGAATTGAAATGAGTGGCGATAGGTTATCGAATCAAATGTCTATCTGAAAATCTTATTTCTTATATTTTTTCTTTATTTTTAATCAATTGATTTGTTGATTGTATGTTCTAATGTTGATGTATATGAGAAGACATTTAGTCGTATTCACATTTATGAAATTTAATTTTTTAAATTTTTTTTCGAAATTTGATAGTACTTTATAAATAGGTGAGATATTTGAGGTGGAATAAACACACACGCGTGTTCATTATTATATTAGCGATAAATAATTCCTATAATATTTTAACCTCAGAAGCATAGCTTCTCATAGAATGTATTATTTGTAACTTTTTGATTTTGTAATAGCTGGATACCCCCACAACTTTATAGCAATTCGAACACTCCAAATACTGTTGTCATTAGTGCCACTGGTGACTATTGAATTCTGATGACCATCGGCAAGATTCAGTGATTTTTATTTATAATATTGTGAGTATAGTGAGTCTGTAATTTTTATCATCCTTACTATCGTTCTAGTGCGTCATAAAACAACATTATAAACTTCAAAAACCGTTTCGTGCGTAACAGGTGAGTTCCAAGATCAAACCACCAGCTCCTCATGTGCCGAATACCTGATATCGGCTGAGACCCTTATCTGCTCACGGGATTCATTGATTTATTATACAGTGCTCCGGGCGCATCACCTATTATGGTCATTAGTCTCGTAAATGCAGTGCGTACTATATATCCCGGAATGTGGAGTTAGAACGTGATTTCCAGCGCTTACCTAGATGTAGCCATGCTGGCGTTTTGCTCTCCGCGTGTCGCTCCCATCGCGGCACCGCATCAGCCGGGACAGCCACTGATCCGATTGGCATTTCGTCGTGTACGATAGAGAACTGCATGTAAGTGTACGTATGTGAGTAAGAGAAGAGGAGGCAACTAGAATGAGGAAGAGAATTGCGCGATGTCTATGACCAGATTTAAAAGGTTCTCTTCCGACATTTTTCAGGTATTGATCAATCATTTTCTTCTTTAATCTAATCATTTTAATTGTTTAATTACGTTCATGTGTGAAAATGCACTGACAATAATTACCAAAATAATTCGATTAAAAAATCATGTCCTGTAAATCCCTCCAGTAAACTGTGCAATTTAAGGAAAGAAAAGGAGCAAAATATATTTTAGTTGGATGTCTCGAACAGAATGATCTTCCGATAGCACTTTTTCGATCCAGATTTTTGTCCCCAGGCGCACCATCTCTGGTCTGTCGCTCGCATTTGCGCTCCAGTGCTGGCATTCCTGCGCTGCTGGCGCTTCAATCATCTGCTTTTCGTGTCCCAGGCGCACGCCATGTCCTGGCTGTCCCGCACCGTGCGCTTCGTGCCGTGCATCTGGCTGCTGGCGCTCTAATTGCATCTGCTCTCGTGTCCCCAGGCGCACGCCATGTCCCGGCTGTCGCGCGCCGTGCGCTTCGTGCTGTGCATCTGCTGCTGGCGCTCTAATTGCATCTGCTTCGTGTCCCCGGGCGCACGCCCGGCTGTCGCGCGCCGTGCGCTTCGTGCTGTGCATCTGGCTGCTGGCGCTCTAATTGCATCTGCTCTCGTGTCCCCAGGCGCACGCCATGTCCCGGCTGTCGCGCGCCGTGCGCTTCGTGCTGTGCATCTGGCTGCTGGCGCTCTAATTGCATCTGCTCTCGTGTCCCCAGGCGCACGCCATGTCCCGGCTGTCGCGCGCCGTGCGCTTCGTGCTGTGCATCTGCTGCTGGCGCTGCTGTCGCGCGCCGTGCGCTTCGTGCTGTGCATCTGGCTGCTGGCGCTCTAATTGCTCTGCCTCGTGTCCCCAGGCGCACGCCATGTCCCGGCTGCGCGCGCCGTGCGCTTCGTGCTGTGCATCTGGCTGCTGGCGCTCTAATTGCATCTGCTCTCGTGTCCCCAGGCGCACGCCATGTCCCGGCTGTCGCGCGCCGTGCGCTTCGTGCTGTGCATCTGGCTGCTGGCGCTGGGGCTGGCCGTGCCGCAGGCGTCGCAGTTCGGCGTGGTGCCAGCGCGGGGCTCCGACGGCAGCGTGCTGCACCCCGACTACACCATGTGCTCCATCAAGCGCGTGCTCATCCCGCACGCCTTTGAGGGCTCCACGTTCGTGTTCTTCGTCGCGCCCATGACGCTCATCACGGTGAGTTGCATCACAGCTGCATCAACTTTGTTCCTGTGACTGTGCGTCCCACTTCGAAAGGTGGAAGGTATAATATCAAAAGGAATACCATACTTCTAAAAGGTCTTGTCAGTAGTTTTAGCTGGATTTTGGGTGTAGATTCTATTTTGGAGACTTACCCTAGGGTATGTTTGGTTTATGTTGGTTCATCCGATATACCAATTGTCATTCTTTAGCCGACTTTGGGACATTTAACAAAGTATTTTAGCCGTATAACGAAGAGTGTATAGAAAAGTCATAACGAGGTTTTTATGGATAATTTCATTACAATATATCATTTTCATATGCATCCCCTAATCTTTCCATCCCATTTTAAAATTTTCAGAGCACTGCAATTGTTTTATAGATATTAAATTTCTATGGTTTTCTAGCGCTGAGGCATTTCTTTCTAGGCACTTGTACATAGTGAAATATTGCGATAAGAAATTAAAAGAAAAGAAAGGAAATGCGACATAGTATGAAATAAAAAGTGCTACCAACCACACGGGCGGAAACATTACATTACTCGTTCGACTAGTAACATCTTCCTCGTAATGTCACATTTTGTCCTAATAATTTATGTCCACTTGTCCACGATATCTACGATTGAAAACTTAGTCGTGCGGTTGAGAACAGCGAAATCATGACAGGTATAACGCATACAACTGGAACGATTGGTTTCAGACCATCAGCACCACATGGTTAGAGGTATCATGGTTGGGAGTGTATTGCCTCCCACGATCATCTTATGTTACCAAGATGATTCAGCAATTGATAGTTCAGTGGAGCACCTTCACGAGAAGTGGCTCAGGGCGTAGCACGCGACGTCGTTTTCGAACTACATTCAATCTGCGTTACGTCCATCTTAACGAAGTTTTGGTGGTTTCCCGTCTTCAGGGTAATGCGAGGATGGTTCTACAAAGGCCTCGGCAGACATGCATCCTTTCGATTTTGTTACAAGTAACTCACAAAGTTAAGTGAATTAGAGACATCGGGGTTCCGGTTGGGGCTGGAACCCCGGCTCTAACGGTGCCGAGACCAGTTGCCCTTTACGAGACATAAAATGACTAAATTCAAATGCAAATAAACACACCTCTAAACGGGACCAAGGTTCGGTTTATTTACCCCTGTAATCTCAAATTAACATAGTGAAATGCGAAGATAATTGGGATTGATGTAGATTTTATCAGAGACACAATTTTTGCAAGTGCTACTATCAGTGCTGATTTTGAATTCCAGGTACATTTTTGTTTCGACCATTCTCCGTGCTTTACAATCCTTCTCACACAAATATGGTGACTGAAAGGAAGAGAGTTGTAAAACCGTAACTATGCTTTTAGATGTCAATGAAATGCAAAAGAGGATCATTACTTACCCCAGATGAATCATTGGGCGGGCTGCAAAGTGGGCGTGGCCCCGCCCTCCTGCATTGGGCGCGCGGTGTGCTGTGTGGCAGGTGCTGTACGTGCTGATCGGGCTACGGCTGCGGCGTTCGCGCATCCTGAGCGACGCCAAGCGCGCCTCCGTCAGCAGCGCCGCCGCCGCCGCCTCCGCCGCCGCCGCCGCCCCCGCCGCCCCCGCTGCCCCCGAGGCGCGCACCTCCGCCTGCGCCAACCAGGCCTACGTCATCCGCATGCTCGGTGAGTTTAACGGGCGAGCCTCCGAATTGGTTTGGACTTTACGGCACCGCTTGCAAGGCTGGTGTTTATACAACACCTTTTCTGATCAACTACCCTGAAGGGATTGAGCAGAATGGATGCAAGTTATAAGTATTTTATATTTATAAGTGCCTAATATGCCGTTGTATGAGTCGGCAGGTTTGCCAAACCTTAAACATTTGTAGGCGTAGCTCTTGTGAGCCCCATTCATCTTCATTTTCATTATGATGCTTCAATTGATTATATGGGTGCAAGGTGAGCGGAAATGAGGCTGGCGTTTAAGGTGTTGAACAAATTTGCGCATCGTAATATTCAAATCTTATTCTTAGTTTATTGCGACTCCTTCACATGTCAAGAATAATCTGTATATAATAGCGCATATGTTCTTTCAAATTCCAGCGCTTTTTCTCTAGATAGCATTTCAACTAACGCATAGCAACTAACGCTGTTAAGTATTGCATTTTATAATTCGTGATTTATATTATTATTACTGAGGATTCCTGTTGGAATGGACAAGCTGTGATCTCTGAGTGCGCAGTCGCTCCCCGCACCTGATGAGACGGCGCCGTCTCATGACGGCTCTAGTCACAGGCAAGACGCACGGCGCGTCTCGTGTCGCGGAGAGGCCAAGTGTTGTCCGTCCTCTACTTGGCGTGTACGGGTGAAGATGGAATACGACACGGCTTTTCATGTCTTTCTCGGTCGCGTCGCTAGATGTCGCTTCATCTGCAGCACTGCTTGATACGATCGTGGTCATGCGACATCTGGCAGCACGACCGAGAAAGACGCAAAAAGCCCTGCTATACTCCATCGTGAAGAAAACTCCCTGACGCGCCACGTTGAGAAAACCCAAGAATAAGAATGTGATCTTAGACTCGAAAATCAGGAATCGCCGGTTTCACAGCCAGCACGAAAGGAGTTTAAAATGATGGAGGATATTTTACAATACCCTCATATCTATCGTTCCTGATCAACACGAAGTTTTTCGAACTTTTTCAATCTTCCATTCAATTACGAACCCATCTTCTTTATCTTCCTGCTTTGGATTTTTATAAGAATATTTAGAGTTCCATTTTGAATATGGAAACAATATGGGAAGTTGTCGAATTTGTATAGCATCCGTTTTTATACGCGTAAGAGCATTTGCTTCTTATTTTGAATTTATTTCTTATCAGTTTTGCATTTCTTTTGAGACCCAATTAACAAATTTGACAACCGGTATCTCGATTGGGACTGATCACACGCTGTTTTTTTCTGTTTACCAGAAGAACGTAATTAAAAGATTATATTTATAATGAGATCACGTATATTGTACATTGTTATCAACAATATATTGTTTTAACTGAATCTTTATTAAAAGCATTGAGATAAAAAATGCAAAACTAGTTCAAATTATGCAAGTCTCCTTTACTCAATCTAAAATATTTCCATTATTACAATTTTTGATCAAGACACTGATTTTTTTTCTGTTATCATCACAGATATTAAAAAATCTTACTTGTGATATAAGACATCTAGAACATCTTTCCTTTTTTGAAGCAATTTGACAGAATTGTGACGTTCCTGGGCCGGAAGGTTATTAAATGTTTCTTAAAATATTATGAAATAAGGTAAGTAAACATGTTTATAACGACTGCAAGATCGAACCACAGAATATACAGGTTCAAAATCTTCCCCTAAGAATTTATGAAATATTTAGAAATGAATATTTCTAATTTTCGTTAATATCCTTTTTTTTAAAAAAAACATTGAATTTTGTAATTGTGTGGATTCTTCCAGAATTCTGAACTGATGTCACTGAAATATCTTATGCGATTTTACGCTCTTCTCTCAACACTATTTTCAAATAACCATAGCAGTTCCATGAAAATTAATCAATAGGTGCGGAATAAAAGTAAAAATAGTACATTACTGAAAAACAAGAGGTAAAAAAATTGGCATTACCAGTAAATACTTTTTCATAATTTTATACATAACAAAATAAATTGAATGAGAATTTATTTTTATTTCAGAATTTACATTTATTTTGGAATTTTAATTTATGAGTATTGGATTTAACTCGCAACCGAAAGTTATGATGGTATAATTCTTCGGTAAATGTATTTTAAAATAGTCTTATAGAACAGATGGGGTCTGGTAAAAAAAGATATGAAATAAAATGTACGGGTCTAAAAATTCCTCATATTAATAGCTTGTCACGACAGAAATTGCATATGAAAATGAATATTTGTAAACGTGGTATATTTTGAAGGGATAAACAAGCAAAAATTTTGTTCCTGGCGATGTTTACTTGTCTAGTTGAAACTTTTATGGAGTTCCGAGGGCAGGATTTCGGGGAAAATATCCAAGCGTGACGAATTGCGAGCAAGAGGCTACAGATTCTCCTTGCACGTGTTCAAGATCCAATAAAGCAAAGTGGGGAGACTGCTCTGTTTGCTGTGGGTGAACATAAGCTAGAAATATTGCCGTGCGGAAAATATACCAAGGACGTCTAAAGGATGCATCAGCTAGTTAGTGAAAATACATACAAGAAAAAATTGGGGATAAAAAAAAAAACATAAAATACAGATTGGGACTAAAGAAGAAGCAACGATAACGAAAATAGCATTAAAAAACGAAAATAATGTAGTAATAATGCAGAAAACAATTTAACAGGAGCATTTGCAGCTAGACCCTTTCATTTCAATTTGCGTGATGCAACTAAATAAGAAACGAATATTGCAAAACGAGCCGTGTTACCGTGTTGTCGCTAACAAAGTTGAACAAAGTGTCATCGAATTAGCTTGGTGCTCACCGCGCGAGGATCAGGAGTAATCCGGCCATTAGGCAGCCGCGCCGAGGCAGCTATTAAGTTATAATGAGGCGCTTCTTTGAGTGGAACACGTGCTCGGGGCGGAGGTGGGGGCGGGGCCGGGGGTGGGGGGCGCGTGCGGTGCATTGCAACGACGCTTGGAGGGGCGGGGCGGCCGGCGCCCGCCCTGCATGACCGGCCCCGCGACCTCGCACACTGGCGTGAATCGGACCCGAAACCAGCGCGTAAGCAAAAACTCTTGGTTGGTTGGTTGCGTGTTAGTGATTTCGGGCGCGTCAACTACTGAAGTCATTAGTACCGAAAGTATAGTGCATTTTTTTCATCGGGAGGTGTCTGTGATCTTCCCCCACTGAATGGCGAGATCCGGCAGAGGCCTACCGTCGGCTAGCGGGGTGTCCCCGCGGGTTTCCCGACCGCTTTCCCGACCGCTTTCCCGACCGCTTTCCCGACCGCTTTCCCGACCGCTTTCCCGACCGCTTTCCCGACCGCTTTCCCGACCGCTTTCCCGACCGCTTTCCCGACCGCTTTCCCAACATGGGTGGTAGTGTAGCGCATGTTAGTGTGTGAGTAAGGGGTGACGATAGGACAAGGCAGAGGAAGGAAAGATCGCGCGCGGTCCGTGGCCCGTTTTTAGGGTATTCGTCCGGCATTCGCCTGGTGTTGATCGGAGAAACCACGGAAAACTACCGATCAGAGCAGCCGGCCACTAGAATTCCCCTGTGAACTGCAACTGAATTCGACGTAGCTGACAAGCTAGGGTCGAAAATCCTGCTATCGTGGGGACTCGAACCTAGGACCTCCCGGTCAGAGGTACTGCAGGGACATCAGCTAATGCACTGACCCTCCTCACCCGGTCAAAAATTCCTTTCGAGAAATACTAGACATTATATATCTATTACAGAAACTTAAAATGACTAAAGCTTGAAATTTTCATATTTTTTATGATCTTTTACTTTTAAAAGACTTCTCAGAAGTTAAAAAAGTGTCAGTCGAATAAAACTCCCTTCTCAAAGCGAAAATACTGTTTAATTGTTTATAACTTTTTTCAAAAGAAATTTTCCAGTTTATATTAATTATACCAATCTAATTTTGTATTTCTTTTAAAATGCATTTCACCTTTCATTTAACATTACCATCGAATTACTTAAACAATTTGGCAAACTCAGCCTACTAGCACTGTAAGTTGATTTAACTAAATAAACAACCACGGTCAATTAAAAAAGTCACTAAAAGTGTGTCTCGAACAGTTGTACAATATGTTACAAAACAAACAAGTATAAGTATATTCCTGTTTAGGCAAACATATCCGTCTTTTTCCTTTAAAAATTACGACCGATTAAAAAAATTTTTAAAATATTATTGTCATTGATTGATGGATTATTTCGTGTTTCCGGGCACATCAACTACTCTTGCTGACCACTGGTCGTTTGATAGGCTACTGCACCGGTATTTTCCCGCTGTTGATCGGAGAAACCATGGAAAACTACCGATAACAGCGGCTATAATTATTCTCCATTCAGCGGCTGAATTCGACCTAGGTATGTAGCTAGTGTTGAAAATCTTGCTGCCATCTGTGAGAAGAACCCAAGGACCTCTCGGTCAGAGGCACTGCTGTGACAACATTTGATGCCGCGAGCCACGTCTGCCGGTATATATTGCCATTGGAATTCAAAATAAACTCGTATGAAGAACATTTGCTCGGGGCGTGGTAAATTCTTTCTGACTTTTGAATCAAGGCGTTGAGCACATCCAATGGTCTTTACGGACCCTTTTCGGGCTGTAGCCAACCACTGTACGGGGTTGGGCCGACCTCGCGCGGCGGCCGACCCGCCCTCCCGCTCCCCCTCCCACCCCCGCCCCCTCCCGCCCACCCCTCCCCTCCGCTCCACCCCCTCCCTCCCCGACCCCCCTCCTCCCCGCCCTCCTCCCCTCCCGCCCCTCCTCCCGTCCGCCCCCCCGCCCTCCCTCCCCTCCCCCACCCTCCGCCCCTCCCTCCCCTCCCGCCCGCCCTCACTCGCCCCTCCCCTCCCTCACCCGCCCTTCCTCCCGCCCCTCCCTCCCGCCCCTCCGCCTCCCCCTCTCCCCATCAATCCGCCATGCCTTCCTGCCCCTCCGCCCCCCACTTCAGAATCCGGCGAATGGTTGCTCCCCCGCCCCTCGGCTAGCGTCAGGTTCTAGGCGTTGCGGCGATAGTGGCTCACGGGAAGTGAAGCATTTTTTGCTATTTCTCGCGAGGGGTTCTTTTTCTTCACGCTCCTACTGTTATTTCGCTCGGCAGCCCGCTGCGGGCCTTGGCCGACCAGCGGTGACCCAACCTCTAGACCATAGGGTATGGGGTTCGTGTGGTTAGCACCGTATATTATAGCACCGCCCTTCACCGTATATTCTCGTCTTCATAACCTTAGGGTGACCTCCATATTCATGTACGTAGCACGTCAGTTCAAAAATGTTTGGTGTTTGTTCCGTTGTTTGATATGATAGTCTGTAACATATTAGAGAAAATTTCTTATCCGAATCGATATTATACTTAATAACTTTTTATCGCAAAACAATCTGTGCTGTTTACTACTTTTGGAACATAGAGAGGAAAATTATTCAGGGGAATTTGATATTTGCTCGCGATTCGGAGAGAGTTAGATTATAGAGGATTCTCTCAATACTGATGTGGTTCAATGGAGATTGATTTGATATTCTGACACGTATTCGCCTTGAATACGTTCAATAGCGGTTTCACAGTTTCAATGTGTCTCTTCCGCGGTCAATGCTCGTGCACATGAATCCCAATCTGCAGAATTGCAATTGCAATTACCATTTGCTATTTCAACCAAGCCAAAAATACTGTCAGCTGTTTCTCATTAGTGCACATACAAACGTGTACTGCTGTGTTAACTGGTAGATTTCTGATGAGAGCTACTTAGCGTCTTTGTTACAATTGAGGATATTTTGAGTTGTTACAATAACTTTTCATTTGAAATACGATGCAAATTATATGTGTGTGTGTGTGTATTGTGTGTGGTGTGTGTGTGTGTGTGTGCGCGCAGGTAGTTCTTGTCAAACAAAACTACTGCAAATTATATTGGTGTTGCATAAAGAATTGAATACCTGTTGAGAAACATATAGTACGTATATCGCACAGTTTTTAAAATATAATAGATTCGTATGTAAAGATGTAAAGTTATTAAGAAAGAACAAAATATTATACATCATCATTCTTTTTCACAACTAGACACATGGCATAAAATAATTTTACAGAAATCAACGTGGTATAAAATATATTTTACAGCCTTAAACTCATTCAAAACTAGTAATTAGACGGAATGCGCACGGAACGAAAAATAAAAATTTGTAAATATTTCCCTCTTAAGAAAAGTCCCAAAATCGAAACCATGAGTAAGTAATATGGTATTCAGTTCCCTACCTGGTAATTTAATTTTGGTATACCTGCACTACAAACGACCTATTTTTGCGAGAGATCTTTTATAAAAAATATTTAATGCTAAAGATTATGACGTGTTAGCCGTATTGGCACAGATAATTATGACAACACTCACGGCGAATCACAGCGAGCGAATCAGGGGAGGTGGCGATAAATCGCACAGCCGATCACCGTTTTTTTTTATAATCATCAAAAACGTAATGATTTTACGATGATGACGTGGTAAAACCCACTTCTGGCTGCTCACAACAAAAATTCATTTATAAAATTTGTTTCTTTAAAATTTGTTTTTTTATGAATTTATAAATCTGATTCACATAAAAATAGTTTATTTAATTAGTTTGCAATGTTGGTTAATTGCATTCGTTCACATTTTAAAGCTCGCTTCTAACGTCGCTCGTTTTCAAAACACCTGTGCAATGAAGCTTAGCGCAAGCCTGCACAACGCCTACCTCCGCGGGTATTGCGCACTCCAGAGCCGGGCATCTGTCCGCGAGAGCTGCGAAAGTGGAAGTAGTGGGGTAGGCACCTTTGCGGGAGGAGCAACCTTTCTTATGCACAGAGGAGTCGTCGCGGCGCGCAGATTGAATGCTTGGGCGTCTAGTTCTATGATCCATGCTGTGAAATTATTAACCCACTTATTTCAATGGGTATTCTCCCGTATTTCTAGCTACAAGAACCGTAATTTACTCTTTAGGTTCTTCTATGTAACGTCATAGTTTTCCTTTTTTCGAATTTTTTTGTTTATGCTTATTGAGACAATATTTTAAAGCAAAGCCTTCTTTTAAAATTTATTATTTAATTCTAAAAAAATACAATATAATACTTTTCACCGGTAATATATTTTCGATAGTAAATAAGTAGATAATAGTAGATAATAATGATAGTAAAACGAAGGAAATAATGAGAGCAATCTCTCACACCTTGATTGAGATAAAAATGAAATTTAGACAATCCCAAGAACGCATGGAATGTTCGGCAGCACATATTTGGTGGTCATTTTACCTCATTGTGAATCTGAATGAGAAATATCAAGAGCAAACCTCTGTGACGATATGTTAAGGCAATCATGAGATTTTTATGGGTTTTGTTAAGTAGAATACAAGGGGCTTACTTTTTATACGATGTGATAAACTATTATGAATAGTGTTCGTTGATTTGGTATTATAAAAAAAAAGCAGAAAGTAATAATGATTTGTAAAAATAAAATTTTTTAGCATTGAGAGAACCGTTTTATTCAGTGAAACATAGTTCATGAAAAAATAGTTTTTCATCAAACAAAAACGATTCAATATAACAATTTTGTATTTAGCACCACACTAAATTTGTTATTACTTAAAGAATTACATTATCAACCCTAGAAGCATTTATAATACTTTATGACCAATACCTATGTCGTTTTCATAGATATCATAGATTCATATTTCACATTGTCAGATATCGACCACAAACATTTCCTATATAATACAAAAGGCACAATTACTTGAACTGTACGTAAGAGTCCGCATCTCGCAGACTGTTCTTTCAATTTACGCGCAACGGTTCGAATACCGCATTCTCATTGGTGGTCCCCGCTCCTTGACTGGGTCTAATCCCCACCCTCCCTAGATCGCTGCATTTGCTCTCCATTGCATCGCGCGCGGCTCGCGAGGTCAGCGAATGTGCAAAATGTAACATAATAAAATAAGAAAACCCTCATAACTCTAATTTCGCCGTAACACGAACAAAACTTCGGTCCCGGCAAGGGATTACGGTAATACTGACATTTATAATACTCGAATAACAGGAACTTTTATAACACGAACTCCGATTATTTCGGTCCCTTGGAATTCGTGGCGACGAATTACTATAGTTGCGTAATATCCTATTTCGCTATGCGCTTCGTGAGGGAGTGCGGCAGTGCGAGCCTGCGTGCGGAGGCGGCGGGGGCCACGTGGCGCCTTTTATCGTAGGGCACTTGGCCGCGTGCGGAGGCTGATTGTTATCGGCTTCGTCGCCGCGCAACGCCCTCGCGGCGGGAGATTGGATACTCCCTCGAATTACGTGTCTCGTGTTCCTGAAGCCTCCTGGCGCCGCGCCACCCCCGCTCCGCCCCGCTCCGCTCCCCGCTCCGCTCCCCCGCCGCTCCCGCTCCCGCTCCGCTCCGCTCCGCTCGCCGCTCCCGCTCCGCCCGCCCGCTCCCGCCCGCTCCCGCCCGCTCCCCGCTCCCCCGCTCCCGCCCCGCTCCCCCCCGCTCCCGCCCGCTCCGCCCCGCTCCGCCCCGCTCCGCCCCGCTCCGCCCCGCTCCGCCCCGCTCCCCCCCGCTCCGCCCCCGCTCCCCGCCCGCTCCGCCTCCGCCCCCTCCCGCCCCGCTCCGCCCCGCTCCGCCCCCCCGCTCCGCCCCGCTCCGCCCCCGCTCCGCCCCCGCTCCGACCCCCGCTCCGCCCCGCTCCGACCCCCGCTCCGCCCCCGCTCCGACCCCCGCTCCGCCCCCGCTCCGCCCCGCTCCGCCCCCGCTCCGCCCCGCTCCCTGCCCGCTCCGCCCCGCTCCATCCCCGCTCCGCCCGCTCCGCCCGCCCCCGCATGTTCGCGGCGCTTCTCCCAGCCACGCCTCTTCCGTGGCGCAATCGAGCTCAGAAGCCTACATGTGTGGCAAGTGTGGGTACCGGCTATCCCGTGTGAGTGTTGGGACCAATTTTTAAGTGCACGAGCATAACAAACAATTTAACTGCCTCAAGCGCTTCATAAATATGAACAAACATGGAGCATTTTATTACTAACAAGATAAGCCACACTCCCACCAAAATCGATATATTAACCTTTACGGGAGAAAATCTGGAGCATTGCTGAGGCTGGTGTCTCTTCTTTAGGCACTTTGCCCTTCAATTATTCCCAGTTCATTATTTTGTTTCTTCAGATATTATTGTTTAAGTACCACATTAGAATCATCGGGAGTCTAGAAGTTCGGAACGCACTTCAGTCAAAGTATGTCACTAATGAATAAAAAAATATTTCTGGATAAAAATATGATAAATGAATAAAAATATTACTGGAAAATCTTTACAAATTAGCGTCAAATATTCCACAACAACATTAGGAGTTTGCAAACCCGTTTTCAAGGTCAGTGGAATCCAGGAGCGGCGGCGACTTCTGCTGCTTTCTGAAGAAAAAAGATTTACATCACATTGATAACATTTGATTTTATTGCATTTAGGGAATGTTAATATTTTTATCATTTTTACTTCGAATAAAGTATGTGTATTAATGTTACAATTATATGTTAAATATATTAATAAAAATACGTAGTTTTTTATTCATTTGGTAAATTTACTCCAATACAATTTAATCCAATACGTGTTAGAGCTTTTTTTATTTTTTTCTATTTAACGCAGGAAATTATTTTTACCCACTTAATTCCATTGGTTTAGCGAAAAGTTCCTCTTTTGACGAATAGTGTAATTTATTCTTCTGTTAACTATTCACTTTATTATTTATTCACTTTTTATCTCAATCCTACAATTGTGCAGCATTCTTAGTACCTTCTTGTGTATTGCAACAACACGAAATGTAGAATTCCTCGTCTTCGAAAGCTGCGAACTAAAAAGTAATAAAAAGTCTTTATGCTTGAACCCTTGGCAATCTTGGTTATCCACCCTCATTAATGCAGAGCGAATACTTTACACGTGCTGAGGGGAAACGAACATCATATTTACAAGAGTTCGAATAATTGTGAATAGTGCAAATGAAATACACGTGTACCAATATCAGTACTTACGGAAACGATACGATGGAATCGATGAAGTTTGTTATATTTACTGTCCCTATTCATCAATTGTTATATTTACTGTCCCTATTCATTAATTTTCGTTGTAAGTTGTAGAAGATAAATGCGTGACTCATTGGAAAGCCAAAACAAAAGTTATGTAAATATTAAACAAATGAAGTCCTGGCATGTCAATCGAAGAAGACATTTGGTGTAACTATTTCTAGCGTTATAGATATTTTAATTTTATAGATATAACATATCGAACACTGGGATTGTAGATTTTACTTTTCTCATCAGTTCCAGCAGAAAGATATTTTTATTACTAGTAAAGAAAGCTCGAAATCAGTGGAATTTTATAATACGTACGCAGTATTTTATTTTACAATCCTCTGAACTACGAACTTCTGCTTGGAATGAAATTGTGTGTCGTGGATATGTCGTTCTTTTTTGCTGGAAATGCTTTAAGTTGTAAAAATATTGAGGACAAGCTTACTTTACATCAGTATTATTTGTCCTATCTTTCTTTAATCATTTTTTGAGTTTATTGCCCGGGTGTATAAAGTTACAAGATTATGACTGTCAAAATTTTATTAGTTTTATCAAATATATTTTTAAACTAATTACATATTTGTAAACCAAACATATAGCAAATATATTCTTCCATGTTTGTGCATAAAAGTGCCTTTGTCGAGCTATCCATATTCTTGATGTTTCTAATTACAGTACCCAGAGGAAAATGTCTTCAAGGAATGTAACGCATTTACATGCAATGACAGATTTTATATTTTTATACAACGTACGTTTAAAACACCATACGTTTGCAACACGAAATATTTGCTCCTCACCGAGCAATTATTACTGAACGTCTTGTTACCAACTCCCTATATTATTTTTCTTAGTCCTCAATTTTTAAGCAAATGTAACTGGTATGGATAAACAAGATAGTGCGTTAAAATGGTTGCTCTACTTAGAGGGTAGAATTCCATCATGCGGGCCACTCTGAGAGTCATTTAAGAAACCGATGTCTTGCAAATATTAGGCAGGCAACACAAAAGTCATACGCCATCGAGAGGTCAACTGTAATGTAAACCTGATATAGTATTACATGAATAAAAGAAAATGGTTTGCGCGTTAAACATATAGCATTATGTTTTTATAGATTAAGTTAAAAATATGAGATACAAAAACTAAAAAACATACTCTCTTGATTGTAAGACCATATTTTTCTCCCAACAAATGTTACGCTGCTGATTTCTTATAATAGGAAGTCACCCATTTTAGGACATACGACCATAGAAATATCCCCTTGCCAAGAATGCCTTTTCAAGCACGAGTTCGGTGCGTTTGGCATGTCGATGGCGGGTAGTGCAACATACGCAGCACAAGGCTGCTTAAGAGATGTGGCAGTGTATTTATATATTTAGAGAGAGTGAGAATGAAATATCATACTCTGGGGATTAGATTGTCAGATGAGCATACTAACACGCTTACATATAGACTCTTTTGACAGCAATTACAGGAAAGCGAACGGAAGAACTGTTTCCAAAGTAAAAACTTGACTCAACCGCGACGGACTCTGAAACGTTATTACGGACATAGTTGTGGATAGAAAATCTCAGGAGGTTATGGCCAAAATTAACACTAACGTAGAGATTGGAGCTACAATTAAAAAAAGAAAAGAACCCCTATCACGAAACCTAACAGGAGTCTCCAATAGCAAACAGGCACTCTCAGAAATAGAACACTTGAGACACGGGCAACACGCAATGCAAGCAGAGCAGAGCTCCGACCGGCTGTCAGCTGCGAAATCACCGTATAGGTGTAAGCATGTTTGGAAATCAAAGCTTTTGTTGTGCGTTACGGGCGATTTTCTATAACCCTGATTTGTTCAGAGGCTGATCATTCTTCGAAGTCTGGAAGGATTGAACCGTGAACCTTTCTTTTAGGGGATTCTTTAAGGTGTGATGAACCCAACCTGCCGCCACGGCAACACACGCATGCGCGCAATGCGCGTAGCTCGCGGTCTGGGCACCTCACAAAGGGGGGGGGGATACCGTCACACCGAAGTGCGTCGGTAATCAGCTGACAGGTGTGCGCGTTAAATTTATCAATGAAGGGCGCCAAACGGGCACTTACCTGTCAACTGGCACCGGCATTCGAGAACCTCAAGGGGGTAGGCACTCTTGAATGAGGGCATGCACGGGGTTTGCTATTACTACCACTACTTTACAATAATCACAAAGTTTTGTAACTTTAAGTGTCAATCACCTGAATGGCAAGAACACATTTATTGCATTTGTTTCAATAATACAATTTGGGTAAAGGGTTCCCTTAAACTAAATTATATGTTATTTACATTAAATGACACCTTTCCTATTTTTTACTGTCTTTAGAATAATCACAAAATGGAAGTCTTTCGTTCACCTCTTTCGATGATTGCACAATCCGTAGTCGTCCCCGAAGCACTCGCTGTCGCGAGCCACACCACCGCAAGGCGCAGCCAACCGGAAGCAGTGCGTGCGGTGATGGTGCTCCTGGCTCCGATCGGTGATTATTGGAGGAAGTCGTCTGACGCCACCCACTCACCAGGCCAGCCTCAATGACTCGGCTGCACAATCATTCCTTCCGGAGGCGCCGGCCCGTTGAAATCGGAATAAATTCCTGATTGTCTTTTTATAATGGGCGGCCTGCACTATGTTGGTCGACCCCCAAGTCACTGCTCCCACTACCTCTCATCAACACTGCCGTCTCAATTCTGTGTCGTTCTCTCGCCTTCTATCCGTCTTCTGCCAAAAATCCGCTGCTCTCGAGCTTCCTGCGTCGCATCCCCACCCTTTTTCCAAGTTTCGCCCATCGCTCCTTCACGTGATTGGAATTTTGAATATTATTGGCCGAAATCTTAGTTTCCGAAATATTCGACGCGAGTCGGAAGCCGATAGGGTATTTTCAAATTAACCTCATTTTCTGGGCGCCTGATTGGTGGTCTTTGTTGTGCGTGTGTGTACACCGGAGATGAACAAAGCAGTCCTTTCTGCTGTCTTCGTGACGCTTATATGGGTCCTACGGGAACTCTTCAACAGTAGCCGGGATCTCTATAATTTGCTTGTTCCGGTGCCTAGCCGTGCACGTGGACTGGCCGCCGGTTGCCTGAAGGGCTGTCCCCGAGGGACAATTGCACCCTAATCGTAAATCTTTGAATCTTCTGGCACGCGTTCGCGCGTCTTGCGCTGAGCCGTGTCAAATCAGGGACCTTCCTAATCGGCGTGACAGAGGGGGAAGTTTTGGGTCCGGCGACTAGCAATGACCTCATTGCATTGCCCCCCCGTAAATTGAGATTGAAAAACGTATGGAACATGTATTTTCAATCTAAAAGAAAGGGTGATGAACACAACGGTAGGAACGCTAAATTGATAAACGAAGACGTAATCAAACCAGGTACTTAAAGAAAGGAACAAATCAGAAATATTCAATTATTATGAAAACCTAAAAATAAACTTGTGAGAACAAGTATGAAAATTAAAATATTCAGAGATGCTAATGAATCAAAGACATATATTCTACTGATCGTTAAACACTACTGCAAAGTAATTAGAGTGAAAAATTGTATGCAAGCGAAATCAAGTAGTAACACAACGCAAGTTTAATAAATGGGATTTTCGACTCATCGTAAGAGTTTAAAAATGTTGTATACAGAAAACTACATATCGATGGCTAATACAATATTTCAATCACACAGTGTTAACTAAGTTTCAAGAAATAGTAATGTGACAAATTACTGGTATAATAATTAAAACGATTCTTTATTTATTAATTTGTTTAAACGAATAACTTAAATATTGAACAATTAAGGTCTCCGATGTCGATAGTTAGCTAAATCCTCAACAATAATTCAATTAGTAAAATTCTCAATTCTTGATCTTTCATTCCATTGATAACGACTCAAGTAGACAAATAAATAATTTATAATCACTCTCTCTCTCTTTTATAACAACTTATTCAACGCCGTACTTCTATAGCAATCTGCAATCCGAACCAGTCAAGTAGTAGCGGTACCATGAAATTAATTAATGTTAAATGTACGTGCCAGAGGTAGCCGGGAGGAATCGACACATATGTAAATTAAATTAGTGTTAACCTAATCAGAGCGACAAAAATGAGGCCTATTTTCTTTCTAGCCATTTAATCGGTCTATTCTCTGAAAGGAACGAGGTTATAAAAATTGTGAGGTCCCACCTCGGAACCATCTGAACCACGTAATTTGCATGAATTGGGCGCTACAAGCTTAATAACCTGGTAAGGACCTACAAAAAGGGGAAAAAATTTACTTATGAGACCTTCAGGTTGATTAGATACTCTGAGAGCTTTGATCAAAACTTTGTCACCAACTTGAAACAGATGAGTTTTACTTTTCTGGTATTGTTTTCTTGCCTTACCGGCTTTGGTTAAATTTGAAAGTATAATCTGGCACCTATCTTCAGGGTAATATGTATTTGGGTGGTTACTTTGGCCAAGTAGGGAACAAAGGTTTTGGCTTTTATTAAATTGGGCCTCGAAAGGTGTGAATCTGGACGACTCATGGGGGATGTGGTTAAGCCACATATTAATTTTTGTAATAGATCAGGCTAACAGGTGTGTTTATGTGACACATAAACACGAAACAAACGTGAAAGTTCTTTCATGATTCTTTCGCTTGGGTTTGATCTAGGTGACCTAATAGAACAGAAAATGGTCTGTACACCTAGATCATTCAGCGATTGTTGCCACAGATCACTCGTAAACTGCGTGCCGTTGTCACTAAGAACACGCTGGTAAGTTCCACATTCTTTGAAAAAACCTTTCACTAAGTGTTTAAGACAATTTTTTTTGCAGTAGGTTTAACAACAGAAAAACACTTTATATATTTGAAGAATATATACAATTATGGTTCAGACTTTCGTACTTTCTATTCTGAACCGGGCCGGTTGAACGACCTTTGAGAAGGGTGCGGAGGGTTCGGGGGCTGAGAGGCCGGGAGGGGTGCGCTTTGACCTTGAGCGCCATTGTAGTGTGCCTGGTAAAACCCGGGCGGGGGAGTGGAGGGATGTTCGTGGCCTTGTGGTTGCCGCGATAAATAACCTCGAGGTTGGTTGTTATTACCATTCCGTGGGCGTGAAGAATTTTGATAAGAAGCGAATTGCAAGTTAGTTTGGTCGAATTCGCCCAATAATATCTGAAATTGATTAAGGTCCCTAACATAACTAGTTTTAAGGAGATTTTGAATGGCGTATGGATAATGGCGTGTTAAAAGCCACATAATCTCATCATCAGGTGGAGTCGTTACATTGCTTAAGCTGAGCAATGTGGGATACTGCATAGTCACGCATAGATAAATTACCATTTTGATCCCATTTTCCTTTCGCCAAATCCATTTTAAAGTTATATTGAGTATTTCTGTCCCAAAAACGATCAATGAATTTCCTTCGAAATTCCTGATAATTAGATGGAAGTGGACGATTGTTTGATACTCACTCCTGAGCGTGATCAATTAACATCTGAGAGATCAGTTTCGGTTTCGAAGACTCAGGAATATGTTGTGCCAAAGCAAAATAATTTTCAACATTACGTAAAAACGTCATGGGCTGTTCGCGACGATTGCCGGAGAAATTTAAATTAGGGGGAATTGACAGGGGCATTGGACTAATTGGAAAAGCTGCTACAGTCTTTTCTGCCACTTTGTTTGTAACTCTTCTATTTTAGATTCTACCTCCTTCCGTTCAATAGGGATTGGTGCTGCAGAATTACTGTTGCTTTTCTATTTTATTAGTCACGATCTCGTGAAACCTTCAATCTTATTATCTACCCCTGTAATTTAATCTTAACTTCGCTTTTGAGGTTTGAAATTTCAGTTACAGTATCTTTAACTTTATCACGAGCCCATTGTTTTAAGGTTTTTTGACATCTGTAACAAATTCAATATCTTTGTTAACGCTTTCCTTAAAGAGAGCGATTTGTTGAATAGTGTCTGATTGAACTGATTCGCATTTCTTTATCTGTCCTGATAGTTGTTCTTTAAGTACAGATACCTGGAGCGAATTGGCGTTAACAGCAGAAGCGAGAGAAGCGATTTCAGAATTCTGTTCTTTGACTTTTGTGTTGACGGAGTCTAGTTGTTGACAAATTTCACTTTGAAATTGGGTGAAAACAGTTCGTTGTTCATTTAATCTAGTCTCAAGAGATAGAAATTTAGAATCAAAATCTTTACGCTGTTCATCGAATTTACAGTTTAAAGAATCAAATTTTGCATTTTGTATATCTAATTTAGAATAGATTTCATCAGATTTAGTATTTTGCTCATGTCTCATTTCATCAAGTTTAGACATTAAACTGGTAATTAAAAGGGTCGTCTGGTCGGTAGGTACCGTTAGCGTGGACTGAGCGAGAGGCGAAGCGGTGGAAGGTTGGGGGGCTGGCTCTACCTGGGTCGGAGCCACCGCGGTCAAAGCCGACACAGCTGCGACGGTCGGATCGGCCGTCGCCTGTTCGGGGGTTGTTTCGCATTGAAGGGCGAGGTTAGTGCCCTCTTCAACAATAGTATTATTTTCGTCGGACATTTTCGGGGAGTCTCGGCCCAGCAGTGGTAGCGTACGCACGTCCCGCTGCACGGCAGCGCTTACCTTCGCCTCAGTAGTGGCAAGTCAAGATAAGCGTTAGGTGGTGATCGTCGGATACGGAGCCCGCAACGGGCTAAGTTTATTTAAAACATTGTTGTTGTTTGTTTTTGTTTTTTTTGTGACTTTCGTGCAACAGTTAAGTGCCGAGTTATTGAATGTCAGAACCAGGCCCTCAACGGGCAACTTATCAGAAGTGCCATGGACACTTTAAACAAAGCAGATAGTGAATGTGATCATATAGCCTCAGTCAGATATTAGCATGATAGCCCATCTACAACAACTACTTCAACAACAGCAGCAGATGTATCAACAGCAGCTTCATCAGTTGCAAACACAGCTGCAGCTCGCGCAACAAGGACAAACTCAGCCGCAGCTAATGGGAGTGCCTCAACAGCCTCATGGTCAGCCTCCGCTAATATCTCAAGCAGGGCCAACAGTTACAGCGGAAGGAGTCCAACAAGTGGCGTATGTACTGCTGGTTCTACTTCCTGCAAAATTCACACGTAAGTGACGCTAACGCCGATAGTAGATCGGACACTAAGAGCGCAAATTCTCCCAGCGTAGTGAAAGTAACGAAGGGCATAGTGAAGGTGCAGTGAATTCAGGTATAATATCCCAGTCTCATCTAGATATAAGTTGTTAGGAAAATACTGTAAGTGATTCCATGGAGCATAGCCAGATAGAACCAGCAAGTGAAATCCCTCCCATTTACGTTCACAAGTAGATGATTATAACAAGCTAATATCAGACTTAAAATATAGCCCAAGCAGACTTTACTACTAAACCTAACAAAATTCAGTCAAAATCATGCTCACTTCTATTGAAGACTATCGCAGTTTTAGAAAATTTGTGATGAACAAAACATACAGTACTACTCGTTCAGAGATCCAACACAAAACCCCCTATCAGTGATAATTAAGGACATACCTACAAGCTACACGAAAAAGACATTAAAGATGAACTTATTCGTTTGAATCTACAGTGATAAAAGTTTGCAGACTCTATAATAAGGAAAGAAAGCCAATTCAGTATGTGCAGTTGACTTAGAAAACAATAACGAAGCTCGAAAGATATATTCTGTAAACAGGTTTATTCATAGTGTAATCAAAGTGCAACAAAGGTTAAATTCCAGAGTAATAATGTGTAAAAAATGTCAGAGATATGGTCATTCACAAGCAAACTGTGGCTATCATCCCAGGTGCGTAAAATGTGTGAAACCATCATTATTCGGAATGTAAAGTCTAAGGACGCCGCACCACAGTGTGCTAACTGTTTTGAATTTCACGCAGCTAATTATAGAGGTTGTAGCTATTATAAAATATATTGAGTCCTTTGTTAGAATTTCCCCAAAAAAGCAAATGACAGTAAATCAAACAACCAACGTACTTTACAATCTAAATTTTCTCCTAACCCGCCACTAGAATCCGGTAAGCATTTCCCACCCCTCCTTGTACGGCAGCCAAGTTCAAGTAGTCAAACAATGTTTACTGCCCAACCTACTAACTGGCAAAATATTATACCAACAATAGTTTCCCAAGTTGTATCTGCAATCGTCCCACAAATCAAGGTATGGAAAGAAAATAGTTACATCAGTATTAAATAATAGCAACTATTCAAGAGGTAAATAAGATATTAAACTGGAACGCCAACGGTCTAAAAAGACAGGAAAATAGTTTCCGATATTTCCTGAAACACCACGGTATTAATATTGCCTGTATCACGGAAACCCATTTAATTCCGGGTGAAAGATTCATTATTCCGGGTTTCATCGCATATCGTAATGACAGAGAAACGTCACATATAGCGTCAGGCGGTGTGCTATATTTATATCGAAGAACGTTAAACACGCGCAAGTACCGACACCGACGTCAAGAAACCTGGAATCTGTCGGAGGCGGAATTAAAGTAATGGCAAACTTTAACTATTATAGCAGGATATAAACCCCCTAACAGAACCTTTCCGGAAAACTCATACAGACGTATATTCAGTGATAACAATCCGACACTATTACTGGGTGACTTCAACAGTAAAAATATAGCGTGGGGCTGTAACTCGACATCGTGGCAAGGACAGAAGCTATCAGATTTTGCAACGGCATGTAACATCAGCATATTAGCTCCAAACGAACCGACAAGATACGCGTCCAATCCAAACATCATTCCAGATGTCTTAGATATTGTACTCACCAAAAAATGTTAATTTTCCCATTCATCAAAAAGTATTACCGGAACTCGACTCTGACCACTGCCCGATACTACTATCCTTATCGGCACAAATCAATAGAACACAGCTCGATCAGGAAGTAAGAGGAATCGTAAATTGGAATAAGTTTACTAATCTAATGTTATCCTTTTACTCATATCCGAAAAGTATAATAATGCGCGCGACATCGACGATGAAGTTGATAAATTCTCCAAAGCAACTATTAATGCCATCAAACAGTCGACACGACCTCGTCGCACGCCAAATGCTAAACCGATCACAGTAAACATTCGAAATTTAATTAAATCAAAAAATAATATGAGACGGTACTGGCAAATTACTCGAAGACCAGACGTTAAAACGAAAGTAAATAAGTTAACAAGGCTGGTGAAAACCAAACTTGACAAACTACGCTTTTCAAGTTTCAACAAGTATATAGGCGAAATTCATCAAATTCGAGTCACCTCTGGTCATCGGTCAAGCGCAACCAAAGAAAAATCAACATTCCACCCTTGAAAATAGGAATTAACCCGGTATACTCAGACGAGGATAAGGCATCAGTAATGGCGAACACCTTGAAACTACCTTCAAAGCCGCACCCGTGACCGACGCATCATTTAACTCCCAAAAACGAAAATTTCATCAACTCTACTTTTCCAACGGCTGCACCACCCATTAAATTCATTACTCCATCTGAGACAGCTTTCGAAATTAAGCGTCTGAAAATTAAGAAAGCACCTGGAATTGACGGCATAAATACCGTATGCATGAAAATGTTGAACAGGCGATCGATTGCAGCCCTGACGGCAATATTTAATGCGGCTTTAAGGCTTCACTATTTTCCTGCAGCGTGGAAAAAGCTGTAATAATTCCTTTCTGTAAAGCTGAAAAGACCCGAGATACATTGAAAGCTACAGACCTATTAGTCTATTGCCAACCATATCTAAAATATTTGAAAGACTAATACTATCTAGGACTTATTAAATTCCTCAATTCCACCAACGCTATTCCGTCGATTCAATTCGGTTCAGGACCAATCACTCAACAACGCACCAACTACTACGACTCACTGAAGAAATAGCACAAGGCTATCACCAAAAGGAACATACAGCATCAGTATTTTTTGGGTATAAGTCAGGCGTACGACAGAGTCTGGCACTCTGGTCTAATTTATAAAATGCGACAACTAAGAGTCCGGAGTATTTACAAAAAGGGTTTTCGAAAGTTTCCTCTCTAACAGATCGTTTATTGTAAAAGTCAACTCTTCAACCTCTTACCGCGCACCATTGATGCAGGAGTACCACAAGGATCAGCACTCTCTCCCATTCTGTTCAACATTTTTAGCTACGATATCCCCACTGAGGGTGACTCCAAGTTAGCGCTGTACGCAGATGATGTCGCCCTCTTCGCAACGCACAGCGACATTGCCGTAGCCAAGGACTATATTCAAACACATTAAACGAGTATGTTAACTGGACTCAGAAATGGAGAATAAAAATAAACCCGTTAAAAAGTCAACAAAAATCTTCACGTTACGCAAAAATCCTACTGAATTATGCCTTCACAATACATTTATTCCGTGGACCTCCTCACCGATAAAATACTTAGGAGTGTTGCTTGACAAAAGATTGACATGGAAACCACACATAAATGCAATAGCGAACAAAGCATCTGCCAAAATTTCAAAACTCTTCCTCTAATCAATGCCCTTCTTCATTGAAAGTCGAATGCCGATTGCTACTATTTAAGTCCCTAATTCTACCAACCATGACTTATGCATGTCCAGTTTGGGGTTGTGCAGCGACAAGCAATCTCCAAAAATTAACGGCCATTCAGAATGTATTTTTAAGAAGAACTTTAAATGCCCCCTGGTTCATTCCGAACATCCAGATTCGCAGAGAATTGAAAGTGCCGTCATTAATCGATCACATAACTCAAATAGCTCAAAACTTTTACCAAAACCTTCACACTTCCCCATGCTCCTTAACCTTCAGCCTAGGTCGCAATGCTGCATACTCACGTATTAAATCCAGGTATCCTAAAGACCGATTCAAACCACCGTAATCTCCCATAATGTCAATAGATCAACTGAAACAGTCTTCTACCTCGCTTCATTTACTTTAGCCCAATATTTCGAGTAAATAAACCACTGCTTATGGATGCCATTAAAAAGTAACAAACTGTGTATTTCATAATTTAACCTCCTCGAAAGACATGTATGTCGAACGAGAAGAAATAAATTAAAAAAAAAAAAAGGACATTTTCGGTTGTGCAATTCTCGAAGCGAGGTATGAATGATAATTACGCCTACAGCGCGTTACACAAAAGTACAATAATAGCAAAAATAATAATACCAAAATCACACAAACACACTGAAAAGTTTTAGCATAACACTGTGAGATGAACATGTACACTATGAAAACAATATGAACAGAACATTAAACAATGATGAAAAAAAAAACAGTATTAAAATAAAATGATGGAATAACCAGGTGCATCCCTCATACGAGTAAAGTTAAGCAAGTGTTGAAGCACTAATTTATAAAAATTAACAAAATTATTAAAAATAAAATTTAATGCAACAGACACAAGCCTAACATTCGATTAACAAAAAACACACGTTGGGCGTCAAATATGTGATGAACCCAACCTGCCGCCACGGCAACACACGCATGCGCGCAATGCGCGTAGCTCGCGGTCTGGGCACCTCACAAAGGGGGGGGGGATACCGTCACACCGAAGTGCGTCGGTAATCAGCTGACAGGTGTGCGCGTTAAATTTATCAATGAAGGGCGCCAAACGGGCACTTACCTATCAGCTGGCACCGGCATTTCGAGAACCTCAGGGGCAGGCACTCTTGAATGAGGGCATGCACGGGGTTTGCTATTACTACCACTACTTTACAATAATCACAAAGTTTTGTAACTTTAAGGTCAATCACCTGAATGGCAAGAACACATTTATTGCATTTGTTTCAATAATACAATTTGGGTAAGGATTCCCCTTAAACTAAATTATATGTTATTTACATTAAATGACACCTTTCCTATTTTTTACTGTCTTTGGAATAATTACAAAATGGAAGTCTTTCGTTCACCTCTTTCGATGATTGCACAATCCGTAGTCGTCCCCGAAGCAGTCGCTGTCGCGAGCCACACCACGGCAAGGCGCAGCCAACCGGAAGCAGCAGTGCGTGCGGTGATGGTGCTCCTGGCTCCGATCGGTGATTATTGGAGGAAGTCGTCTGACGCCACCCACTCCTCACCAGGCCAGCCTCAATGACTCGGCTGCACAATCATTCCTTCCGGAGGCGCCGGCCCGTTGAAATCGGAATAAATTCCTGATTGTCTTTTATAATGGGCGGCCTGCACTATGTTGGTCGACCCCAAGTCACTGCTCCCACTACCTCTCATCAACACTGCCGTCTCAATTCTGTGTCGTTCTCTCGCCTTCTATCCGTCTTCTGCCAAAAATCCGCTGCTCTCGAGCTTCCTGCGTCGCATCCCCACCCTTTTTCCACGTTTCGCCCATCGCTCCTTCACGTGATTGGAATTTTGAATATTATTGGCCGAAATCTTAGTTTCCGAAATATTCGACGCGAGTCGGAAGCCGATAGGGTATTTTCAAATTAACCTCATTTTCTGGCGCCTGATTGGTGGTCTTTGTTGTGTGTGTACACCGGAGATGAACAAAGCAGTCCTTTCTGCTGTCTTCGTGACGCTTATATGGGTCCTACGGGAACTCTTCAACAGTAGCCGGGATCTCTATAATTTGCTTGTTCCGGTGCCTAGCCGTGCACGTGGACTGGCCGCCGGTTGCCTGAAGGGCTGTCCCCGAGGGACAATTGCACCCTAATCGTAAATCTTTTGAATCTTCTGGCACGCGTTCGCGCGTCTTGCGCTGAGCCGTGTCAAATCAGGGACCTTCCTAATCGGCGTGACAGAGGGGGAAGTTTTGGGTCCGGCGACTAGCAATGACCTCATTGCAAAGGATATCCCTTCCGTTGGATATTGTTAAAGAATCCCCTTACGTTAAAAATGAACTGTTTGCGCTTAATGAATTCTAAGGTGTTACTCACTCTTAAACTACCTTCAAATTGAATTATGAAGTAAACATTATTTAAAACAATCTTAATTGGAAATATTTCTTCTGAGTCACATTATTTGCACGACGTCTAAAAGATGGAACATATCTATTTTGAGGGTTAATTGCCTGAAAAAAGTTTGAATTACAGTAAACAAGTTTTTATGGATGATCTGAATATATTGTGATCATCCCTTGTCGCGCTCCGCTGGCACGAACTTCGCCTACAATAATTCATTCTCTTAACAGTCCCATTGGTTACAGTCGGCGACTGCCTGCGAGTAATTCAAGAAGTAGGCCACCTCGTACCGCGTGCACATAATGTCACTTGTACCACCTAAAACAAGATTCGCCATCGTCACGGCCGTTTGCTGACAGACACTGCCACTCTGCGGGATATTACGCTCCGCGGCTGCCGTAACGCTGCAAACGGCGCATTAGCAGGTCCGTCGGGGCAGCCGAAATAGCGTCCCCGAGACGGTCCACTTGCAGCACTAAAGGACTGCGGGTTGTTAGGAATACGGCTTGAGCATCCGGGGCCGGAAAGACTGGGCGGAGTGCCACCTCGGCAGGAAGTACTTCCTTCTCTGCTCTCAAGTCGCCCCTGCTAAGCACTCGGGTCAGCGAGTTGGGAGTTGGCCGCGGTGAGTATGCTGCTCGCCAGTTTTGAAGGTCGATAGACCGGAATGTGCAGAACCCCATCATCTGGTCTTCAAAATTGGATGTGTTGTTTTGTGGATGGTCTCCTTGAAATTCCAATTTTGTGTAATTCATGCAATATTTAGAACAGTCGCAACATCTCCAAAGAGAGTCAAGGGATTTTCAAAGCAAAGAATCCACATTTAGCGAGAACAATTAATACTCTATTACAATTCTGATGTCACCTTCAAATAGCAGGTGCTGACACTAGCAATAATTCAAATTTAGTCAGTTGTGTAATAGGTGTCCCCATTTTCTTGAATGGACAAAAACTGCTAAATATGTTTTATTTGCTTATAAATTAATTATACTGTTTAATGAAAAGGTAATGATTTAGGGCGGTTAACAAATCTAAGTAATGTTTTGTTATTTAAAATATTGAATGTATTGGGATTAGATAAAACCTACTTCAAATGGAGAATGCCGGTTCAAATGTATTTACATTACGATTTAAGTACATATTGATCGTTGTTTTTTTATATTTGTTTCCTGAGTCAAATACCTGGCGACGTATTGATCTTCAAATCTTGAAGTAAAATAACGTATTGCAAATTTCGGAGTATGAGAGTTTAATTATATTGTAACATTTATTTACAGGCAAATTTCCTCGGAGAACAACTTTCACATGCACAATCGTTATTGTGTCATATTGATTATTCTAACACTTTCAAGAGTACATTGACTTACCTTTTGTACTCATTTTCCGCAAAAAATTGAGTCGCAGTAAAGATAATAAACACGTTCCCCTCCTCAGAGGAAATAATATCTATTCACTGAAGAGGAAATCCAAGGCATCACATGTTAACAGAACGCCAAGTAAACACGCCGACAGCCCCTATTGAAGTGATGGATGGTCCGCCAGTATGCTCTTCATTCGTCTTGGCTACCTTCGGAGTATAATCGACTGCTTCGTATCCGGGGACCTCTTTGATGTTGGACGATCGTCCGTGCGAGGAGACGCGCACGGCTGGATTTATTTTCTGCTCCTGGAAGCGCGGCGGTTATTTATGCGTGTTTTTTCGGATAAAAATAGGCGTCTTTCCGTCTGGAAGTCGGCAATCACAAGCGCAGCTTGGAGGACGTCAATTAAAGTTTCACCGAAGGCTCCTGCAGAATGCGGTTGCGCGAATGTCAATGAGCCAGTACCGATTCTGAAAGAAGATTCAGAATTCCAGGTAGGGCAGAAGATGCAAAAGTTTGTAGCGTTAGATATTTTGAGCTCTGTAGTACAGGTAAATGGCGTCAAACCACACTTGATTCTAATTGCAATACGTTCATGGAAAGTAGATTCATGACAGAAACTCTTTTTAACAGATTCCGGTCATTTTTAACTGATGTCAGATCCCTATCCAATTAATTATTATCAAACGTGCTACTCATCTAACGTTAAGATATTCTACAACAGACGTTTTGGTTTTGAAGTTAACTTCCATTCAAAGGAAGTTTAACATTAAAAAATTTCCACGAGTGAATACATTGCATATTTAACTTTCAATGTATTTTTTTACACATCTTTGGAGCGTACAAAACTTAACGATAAAAAATATTTCTTCTCTTTTACATTTGAAACTTGTATCTAAAGGACATTTTTCTTGTTGTTATGAATGTAGAAAGAAAATGTCAAACTGTAAATTAAAACTCATACACACTAGTTCAGTATATTCTCTTAAACCCTCGCTAAAGAGCCCTGACAATGTTTACATCTAGTTTTCTCGAACCACCCAAATGTGATGAGCATCTCGAGCCTCCTGATATATTACGTGATGTCAGTGTGTTAATATCAATGCCAGGGCAGAGGTTTCTCAAACCATATTTACTCTTTGGGGGTCCTTGATAGCGAAAAATCGATTGACGGCAAAACATTTGTCCGTCCGTCCGTCCGTCCGTGAACAACCATAGTACTAAACCGTTCATCCGATTTTGCCTCAAGTTGATATTCTCCAATCGATCTGGCTCATGTTGCTGCCTCTTGAATTTGAAATCCATATTTTAATTTTGGGGGTACTTAACATAAAGCCTCTGGGACATTATCCAAATTTTCAAAATAATGTCTCCATCGTTTTTTATTAAATTTTGTTGTTTGATAGTGTAAATGACGTTTAAGACAATGGTGCGGATCCCATGTTCGTTAAAAACACTGATTTCTTGAAAATTGCAAAAGTTCAAACTTTTTTTGGCGTTTTCCTACAACTACAATCATGAAGATAAGAGATTTTTTCCTTAAAGATATATTTTGAATTAAGATCATGTACAATTTTTCGAAAATTTGAGTACTTTTGTCGGAATTTTGTGTGAAAAGAGAGTGTATGTGCTGTTTTGGCATCATTAGTTTCTTGTTTATTTCGCTATTAATGATTTAAAAACGTAGATGAAATCTTGACACAGAACGGAGGAAAATCGTCGAGGAAAGGACTGAAGAATAGAATAAAAGAAAAACTCAGAAATGTTCAAAGATTGACGGACATCGTTGTAACATACATTTTGTAACATTCAACAAGACATTACAGTTAACTCGTAGTTTGTTCTGCAGTGGCGATGCAATCCAGCAGGCGTAATAAACCAACAACGAAGTCTCGTTTTCTGTAATAAATTCATTAGAACATCTGATTTTTATTGCATATTTACATCTTCAGTGAGAATTTTGAAAGATATACTGTGTTTCATTTATCAAGTGGAAGGACAGGTTACGGTTTATAAAAGTCGCACAACTTGAATTTCAGTTTGCTTAGATTCTTTGTTTACGACGTAAATTCTAATTCTGCGACCATTAATAACAAGAAAGTTTTATGCTCACTTATGTGACGTGTAAAATCTAGACGATGTATTAGACTGTGAATTTCGTTGACTTCAGTAGTTACCAATGCTCATACTTTATACTAATATACTCTATACTCTTCCCTAATATTTGAGGAAAGTAATTCTTAATAATGACAAATATAACAAAAAATAATTCTTTAATAATAAGTCCCACACGATATTCGAAAAGATACAATTTTAAACAACACTATGCTCATCTTTGCTGTGCTTTAGTTAAAACGTCTATTGCCAAACAGAAAAAACGTTTCTACGATATCGTATCATTATTGACTGTCATAGAGTGTTAAGTAATGCATGTAAGTAATGTCTTTAAATATAAATTCTATAATCTTTCACATTCTTCAGCCTGAGTAAATCGGATCATCTCACAATACATTGCGTGAGGTGATTTCAACGACCCTAGAAAATTACCAGTGGTAATAATCATTCTATTGTAGTGTGTGTAAGAGAATAAATAAGTGCTAAAACTAATAGAAATTCGAAACAATTCCAAAGAGCCATAACACTACTTATGTCATTGTTGGAGTTTAGAACCAAACTTTATCTTAATTAAATGAAATATTGATAATTGATATATTTCATAGGTAAATTATTAGCACGTTAACTCTGAAATTATTTTGATATTATTTAAGATGAAATAATGTGAAAGATTCGAATGATAAAAGAACCCTTCTGGAATTGGTATTCGTCAAAATGTAGGGTTCGTCTCACCTCTAAAAATCTTATAATGAGTTAAATATATTGTGGATATGTCCACTAAAACTTACTTTACTTAAAAATTAAGATGATATTTATTTATTTATTTTTATTTATTTTACGTCAAAAAACAGTTAAAAACTGCGTATGACGTGCTATGGGGAAAAATGAATTGTGTGCACATTTTCAAAATTCTGTGATCCCTACACTAAGTCATATACTACTTAAATTTTGAAAGGGAGAAAAAAACAAAAACTCCCATGTAATAAAATCTATTTTCAAGGATAAATAAGCAATAAATTTTGAATTTTGAAAGGGAGAAAAAAACAAAAACTCCCATGTAATAAAATCTATTTTCAAGGATAAATAAGCAATAAATTTTGGCTCTTATTACTTCCTGCCGACAACATGGAAACGACAATTTGAATAATTGTATTTCCACTGAATTCTAGAAGACGTGCACAGAAAATGAAGTTACATTTATGTCCAGAAGCAAAACAAGGGCCATCTCAGCATGTGCTCAATGGATCAGGAAACTGGACGAAAAACCTGATCGAGATGATAAATATATGGAAATAAATTTGGCCACGTTTTTAGATGAAATAAGAAAAGGAGATGGGGGATAGATATATAGGTATATAATACCGTTATCTCAAGTGGGATTTTCACTCAACATTTCTGATCTTAAAATATTTATAATACTCATAGCTTTTAATACGCGTGTTGCAATTGTAAGGTTGCCTCCCTTGTATCAAACTTTAACAGAACCACAAGAGGTACGCGGAATATATCTGATACCATTCTCAAGAACATCCAATAGTCTGATAGAAATTGATATCGCCGTTATCGATCCTGATCCGCAGACTGAGTTTCTCTCGGAGCATTGCCAACGTCTCTGCGCAGGCTCTGGCTGAGAGGTCCTATGGTTCGACTCCCGATGGAGGCGGATTTTCTACTCTACCTTCCTTCCTAGGTCGAATTTAGCCGGTGTTTAGAAGATAAATCTAGCGGTCAGCTACTCAGTTCGGTAGTTTTCCGAGGTTTCTCTAATGAATATCAGACGAATGCCGGAACAGTATCGCCTCTGACCGGAAGGTCCTAGAGTTCCTGTCCCGACTGTGACAGGATTTTGAATAATAGCTACTCGACATTTTTGATAATAGCTACGAGACTACTCAGATTTTCAACTGTAGCTAGGCCGTTGTTAGAAGGAGAATTCTAGCGGCCGGCTGTTCAGATCGGTAGTTTTCCGCAGTTTCTCCGATGAACATCCAGTGAATGTCGGAGCAGTGCCCTAACAAACGGGTCATTTACCGCGCGCGATCTTTCCTTTCCCTTCCTTGACTTTTCTTCCCCTTACACACACACACACTCACATGCACTGCACTACCACACATGTCGGGAGACGAGTCAGAAGCTTAGAGCTTGTCCTGTCTGGGGTGCTGTCACGCTAGTGGGAGATACCTGGTTGGGGAAAATTCCCGCAAGTCGCCGTAGGTTGGCAGCGGATCTCGACAATCAGCGGGTGAAGATCACCGCCACGTTCTGCGATAAACATGCACTACACTTGAGGGACCAATGACCTTAGCTGTTGACGCGCCCTGAATCACTAATTAATCAATCAACCGGACAAACGAGCAACTAGCCGCCCACGATCTTTCATTCTTCGTTACTCTTTCCTTCCTCTTCACACACACTCTTACATGACATGTCGGGATATCGGACATCCGGGTGCCCGGAAACATTATTCAATCAATCGCCTGATCCAATAAAAATGTTTTAGAAAATGAATTTCCATTAACGATTAAATGAACAAGTTCACGCAGCTTACTTTTACCGATGCCAGTTTTCGTAGCGTACTATTGCAATTTTTCTCATCCCCTTAAACAAAAAAATGCGAAGTCGTTTTACAGTAGGTTAGGCAGAACTCTGATCGACGTAGGCAGGTTTGGAGCTGTGCGCAGATCTGACGGAGGCTCCGTTGGTGAATGCGTCAGGAGCGCCTTACGCCCGTCAACTGTCGCCTCGGCCGCCTGTCTGTCAGAGGCGCTCTGTATGCATAGATGGGGCGGAACCCGTATTCAGGGTCGCCTCCGCCAAAAATACGCGCAGCCTCCCACGCCGCCGCCCGGCAGCGGGGCGCAACCTCGCGCCGGCAGCCTCCCTCTACCTAGATACACGGCATTGCAAGGAAAGTCGAGGGACTATTACCGCACACCATAATTAAATGTTCACAATTTAGCATGCAGGGAACATATGGATATGTCTAGAACAGTTTAAAGCATAGCTTTATAATCGGAACCGTTATAATTTTGTGATGTTGATGCGACCATATGCATAAGTTTACTCACTCTCACTCTCCCTTTCTGTCTCCTTCTTGCCACCTCCATTTCTTTCCCTCCCTCCCCTCTCTCTCTCTCTCTCTCTCTCTCTCTCTCTCTCTTTCTTTCAAAAGGACTTACATTTTAATTTCATTGCAATTAATCATCTTCCTTCAAGCACTTGCTTTTGTGCCAGAGAAACATCTATTTAAAATAGTATAACATCTTTTTAAAATAGTATTAATAGTACACAGAAGAACAATTTGTACGCCTTTTGAAGAGTTGAGAACATCAGTCCAGATAGCATACATTTTTCTGAAACATCCTCAAATGTTGTGCTTCGGAGAATTCTCCAGAGTCAATCTCTTGCCGAATCTTTCAGTTTCCGACTCAACGCCGTCAGTATCTCAAGTTCGTTTCTTTGGTCTCTTCTCGTTGCGTCATCAACTCGCTCCGTCCCTCGTCCCTTCATCGCGTCCACCCACCAGCAACTGCTTACCTGCCGGAGATCGCGGATTTATTTGTTTTGAGAGCGCCAGATTCTAGACTGCGGTGAGCCAAAAAGGAGGAGCGCAGGACGGAGAAGAACAAATGAGCATGCTCCACATGTGCACATTCCACTCAGGTCCACCATCAGCACTTCTCTGCTCTGGCTTCATTTCACTGCTTCCGACTTCACACGTTTCAAGTTCTGCTTTGTCCCATCTCAACTTTTCTATTCAGCCTTCTCTTCTCTTCGTTCTCTTCTCGGACTCTCCTCAACATATTATCCCTTATTCCACCGATTTTTCCAAACCCCATCTGTCAATTCATGAATTGTTCCCTTCTTACATTAAACCACCTTAATTCTTCCTTCCCTGTCTATTGTATTTTGTTCATCTCCAAACCGTCAAACCTGTCCTTAACCTCTTTTCTTCCGTCCCTCCTTCCCTTCAACTGGACACTGCCCTTCACCAGAACGTAGACTCTAAATTGCCCTCCAATGCCCCTATCTCATGCCAACTCCATTCTGCTGCGCATTATTTCCACTGTCACTCAGTTTCAACCGTTTCTGCCACTTTCCTTCCGGTTCCAACTCCACTGATCTCCTGATCTTCCCGCTGTAGGTTTCATGGCATCTGCCTTCGTAAGATTTGCCCCACCTCCACCTTACATCGACAGTTCTATTGGTTGCTTGTGATAGAAAACCACATGGTGTATTGCGGAAGTATGGTACCAGTTGAGACAACACCACGTGGCAGACGTGAAGAGAAAGAAGTCTTATATGCTAAAAATGTAAAACAAAAGGTTTCTCTTGACGCCATGTTTCCGCCATATGCCCCTAGAGGCTTCTAGCTGTTGCAACTTCAAATTGCAAAGCTGTTTGTTCTTTCTACTATACTCGGAAAATCGTATTTCCAGTGTTTCTCTATTATTTAACTATAAACGAGAGTAAATACCGAACTTCCAGATCGTTGGGAGTGCTTCTGTACATAAACATGAATTGTAATTAATTTTCCACTTCTAAACTTATTCTTCTTACCGTTAAAGAAGAAATGTTATTGATTTTTTTCTCCTCATTACAAAATATCTTGATTTTGCCTTTCTCTGTTTTTTATTTCTCTTTGAAGCTTTGGAAAACACTTTTGGTTTTGCGCTAGAATCCTTCCTTCTTTTACAGTTATTATTTTTTTTTAATTCTCCTTTTCCAGTTTCGGCTGTTTGTTTCCAAATCTTGTTCGACCTCTTCTGACCATATTGTTATTCACTTCTTCCAAATACATTTGACATTCTTTAAATACATTTTTATCAATTTCTGATCATTAAACATAAATTAAACTAAATAAGTGAACCTTTCTTTTATTGTATTAAAAAGAATAAATGAAATTAGAAGGAATAAATAGACAGTCATTAAATATAAGTCCACTCATTTGTGACTGCCAAAATTTGATATTTTTTTGCACAGTCAATTGCAACCAAATTATCTTATGATGTTACTTAATACAATGCAGTAACATTTTTGTAATTAAACTCTAGAAAATTATTATAAATAGAATCCTATACTATAAAAAAAAATACTAATATTATTTAAATAATTCAATAAATGTTTGTGTCTTTTTCGTTGTTGATAACATCCATTCATAAAATTGAATATATTAATGACTATGTTACTATCACTATTTGATTATTATTATTATTATTATTATTATTATTATTATTATTATTATTATTATTATTATTATTATTTTATTACATCAAATTCCCTAACTCTAAGAAATTGTTAAAATACTACTTATAACTAGTTACTTAATGTGAAAAAAATTAAAATGTTGCTTATTTTGATTAAATAATTTAATTGTGTTTTGCTAGAGCTTTAGAAAACGTAAATATTGATAAATACTTTTTCAATTAAATCATTGATTTTCAAACTAACCACATATTACTTACAGGCTAACCATAACTTAATGAAAGTTGAATGTCATTTATGCAGGAATGTAAATGTAATTTTTTAAATTTTATTGGCTCCAGTTTATTAGAAATTGTTTCAAAAAACACAGAATTAACCACTTAATGCCATACAATGAATGACTATACATTTTGTTAGTGTTACTTTTAATGCTTTGTAACGTGCGTAGCCTTCCAGTTGGCAGATGAATTGTGAATAAGTAGCAGGATATAAATTGAATATATACGTTTATATATATATATATATATATATATATATATATATTTATATATATACCAGGGGTGATACTTACATGCTTTGGTCTTTTATATGCTTTCACATTCATAATTTTTCTCTTGCCATAAATGTGTTAATTATTAACTTAATAACTTTCACCTTCATAAACCATGCATTTCCAGACACTAACGTTGAACTTACAGTGAATTGTATTTTGTCAAAATGGTTTCCTGAATGATTCACATGGAATATATATAGTGCAGTATTATCTCTTCGTGAGCATGTCCAACAGGGAAAGTTACGTTTATTAAGACAAGTTACTACACTTGCGAACGAGCCAATGAGAGCGAGCGCTCTCCCTCCCCGCTAGTCCAACGGTCCCTCCGTCACAACACTTTATTACGAGATTTTACGAGCCACTGGAGAAACCACCGAATTCTCCTAAAGCTTCTGTGTTCCCGCTCGCTCTTTAATCGATCCACTCTTTGCGATTCTCCCGCGTTCCAGGGACCTCCATCTCGCTTCTTCCATCAAATCTTCGCCTCGTCTGTTTTCTAGTTCCAGACAATGCAACTGTTTGCCCCATGCTCGCGCTTCAGCTTTCTTGTTTTGTTCTGCCTCTCTTTTCGCTTGCTCTGCACATATCTCCGTTCCAATAATTCTTCCTTTCACCACAAGTGTTTGTGGTATGCCATTCCAACCAATTCGCGATAAATGTGTCCTTTCAATCCATCTCTATCCTGCCCAGTTATGTGTGTTTCCTCCGAACTTCAGTGCCCAGCAATAACAACTCATTATTTTCCTGCCTTCGCTGTATTCCTGTAATATAGCTCTCAACTTAGCTATCCGCTCTGAAAACATCTCCAGTGTTCGCTACACATTCAGCTCTTCTCCTCGGTTTAATAGAACTCCTATTTCATTTACATGACGAAATCCTCTAGATGCACTTATAGAACAGTTTCCTCATTGTTCGCAACTGGCTACGAAAGCTCAGTAGCAACGTCGCTGCCTGTGCAGCATTGTGGCCCCAAAGGTTCTTCCGTTCGCATCCCGACGTGGCGGATTTTCGACAGGAGCTTCATTCCTGGGGCGAATTCAGCCATTGGCTGGGTAAAATATCTAGCAATCGGTTGCCTTGGTTGATAGCTTTCGTGGTCTATCCGACGTGTCGTACGCATCACGACTTCCTGCAACCTTTCCTTTAACATCATCGCCCCTTCCTCTCCCTTTACACACACACACGCTCACATACTTAAACTCACACGCACCAGACTGTCACACTGTCAAGTCGGGCGCTTAGGGTTTGTCCCGCTGGGGAGGAGCTGCTCTTGGGGAAATACCTGTGGGGTAAAAGCCCCAAGCCGAACTCGCTTTCCAGCGGGGGAGGAACAATGCGACTTCCAAGGACATATCATGCAGCATACTTCCGCTTTAGCACCCCCTGGAATCAATGCTCATGTACTCACTCTGTATTTTAACAATATCGTTCTCAATACTGCTATCCACTCCGGAAACATCTCTTGAATTCGCTGCACATGATTTTGAGGTCTCCTCCACATTGTTATCGGCCTTTATGTATTCTCTACATTCCTCATTCTTTTCCGTTCCAGTCGACAGAAAAACTGGCTCGTCATCCGTGTTCCACCTCCGGAAACCCCCATCGCTATCTACGTATTTGCCCGTTCACGACCTGCCTCCGGTGCGCCGGCGTGTCTGTCCGACCGTTCACGACCTCCCTTGTGTGGTTCGGGCCGTGGCTCTCGCTCCGTTGCCCCCGCCCCCCCCGCGCCCCTCAGTCGCCGCGAAGCTCAATTGCACGCCGGCCGTCCACCCCGCCCCGCCCCGCCCAGCCCCGCCCCGCCCCCCCGCTCCGCCCGCCCGCCACGCCCCGCCACGCCCCGCCACGCCCGCCCCGCCCGCCCGCCCCGCCACGCCCGCCACGCCCGTCCCTGCCCCGTCCCCTGCCCCGTCCCCTGCCCCGTCCCCTGCCGCGTCCCCTGCCCCGTCCCCTGCCCCGTCCCCTGCCCCGTCCCCTGCCCCGTCCCCTGCCCCGTCCCCTGCCCGTCCCCTGCCCCGTCCCTGCCCTCCCGCCCGCCCCGCGCCGCGCAGTCCGCGAGCTCATGCACGCCGGCCGTCCACCCGCCCGCCCGCCCGCCCGCCCGGCCCGCCCCGCCCCGCGGCAACCCTGGCAGCCGTTCAAGTAAACAGCCCAGAGGAGGACACGCGCTTATTTACCGCGTATTTCCTGCCGCATAAAAATTCTGAAGACCTCGCAATTTGTGTGCGGCCCGCTCGGCTCGTTCGTCGTCGAGGGGCGGGGGGGAGGGCAGTCGCAGCGCGGGGCGCTGAGTCGGTGGCGCAGCTTCGGGGAAGCGCGGGCGGTTCTTCCGCGAACAGCGGCGGCGCGGCTGACCTCCGAGGTTGTGTTGGCGCGTTGCTGCCTCGCCGTCCGCTTCCGCGAAGACGAAATCGCGCGCCCCGTCGAAGCGGTTGAGTCTCTCGGAAAGGCTGCCCGGTAGCGTTCACTTGCAAATGAGCTTGGCGTCTCTCAAGGAAAATTCATATGTGAATTCCTGAAACGTTCGAATAAGAGAAACTCACTTATAAAATTATGATATATGAATTTATTTTATTCTTATGGTTAAAGACGCTTCTTAATTACCAAAAATCGCCCACGGGTGATAAAAATGTTTTTATCTACTCTCTTATGTGCATACCCACTCTTTTAGGCAAATCGTATCTTATTTGCTTCCCTCAGTTAAAGTGGTTTATAATACGTCTCAAAAAATGCGCTGTTATAAAAATCTAAATCCTAGCTGTTATTTGCATCCTACCTGTCACTTTACAGATACCTAGTTTGATTAGTTTATGCAAGCGACATAGATTCGTTCGTTTCGCGCGTAACTGTTTTCTGCAACGCATGTCAACCGTTTCTCTCAATTCTCACGATTTTTAAATTGTATTTATGAACAAATAATGGAATAAAATAAAATAAAATATTACACCCGACGATAAAGATCGTCACTATATTGAACGCGTACTCTTAGTGATGCATTTCAGTAAGGGACATTTCTTCTTATGCTCTAGATGTTGCTGTGAATTTGTCATGTATTTTATTTGAATTAAAAACAGTACGTGAAAAATAACCCTTTCTTCTTATTCTACATCAAATAGGTCTTCCTATGTCATGATCCTCTCGAGGGGAACACAAAATCAAGTTTATAGAACAGTTATTTACAAACAAGTAAGAGAGCCAATAAAAAAACACTGAAGAGAACAAGTTCGCCAGCGTAACCGCACGAAAGAAAAGGCGGTCTGTCTTAACACCCTCGGCAGGGACGGGCAAGTATCATTAGGCAGTAGAGGCGAGTGGCCGCCAAACTGCTATCTCTCGAGGACGCGCCATCACTACAAAAATCCTTATTATTTCTTAATGATAGATGAATCCGGGAGGAGGAATTAGTTTGATTAAAAACGGCTGGAATTAAACCGACGCCGGAAGTAGCGTAAAACAAATGATTCGTCAACTACAATATGTCCTTGGTATCCTTTTCAACTTGCATCCATGTATGAAATCGACAGAAAGGTTCAAAAGCTGCGCAGTCCAGCGCCTGCTGCGAATGCCAAAAGCGAGGCGCAGATCGCCCCCCCCTAGGACGCACCCAAAAGCGCCGCGACGCAGAAAGAAGGCGCGCGCCGCGCCAGCCGAACAGACGTCGCGACGCAAGGCCGGATTTCTCCGATGGAATGCAATATGGGAGATTTAGATCTGATGCCGGATGTTCTCTCCGTTGAGATACGTCGTTTGTTGGGTTCAGCAGACACGAGACAGATGAAAGAAGCGTTCAGCATGTTTTCGAAACGGAGTATCCGCGTCTTGAAAATATAACTGAAACACTCCGGCCATCTCCAGTAAAGTAATAGTAAAAACTCATCTTAAATGTGATATTCTTCAAGAAAAATAAGTAACTTCTCTTGTAGTCCGTTTCCAAATACTCGCGGTATGTTATTAGAATATCTTCTGCAGTAATCATTTTAATATTGTTTGAGCAAGAAAATCATACTGCAAAATACGTTTTGCTGCATTTACATCAATGACAAATTTGCATTGCAAAAAAGATTTCAAGGAAGCAAATATACTCTGCTGTATTACTCACATTAGTTCTCATTATATCTGCGAATGAAATTAACAACACAACACGAACTCTGTAATGAGTAGCGAACATTCCTGTTCTTCTATAAATCATTCGCTTCCATTCACACACTGTTTAGTCGTCCAACGCTTCATCCTCTCTGGCATCACGTTACATCGTTACGCTCTATTTCTTGAATGACCCACCAGGCCCCTCGACCAGATTTCTCCAGAGGAACGTCACACTCAATGATTTACATTCTCTGCTAGAGACCCGCTCAGTTTTAATTTGGCTGAAGCCATCTCTCCTTCGAGTCACCCGCATTCCTCTTAGGGATATAGGAAAATGTCCAACACAACGCAGTTCTGTTTAGAGAGTGTCTAAATATTACCAAAGAAATTCTGGTAATACATATTTATCATCAGATGATATTTTGCATTTAAAGTGTTTCTGTTTTGTAAAGTATTTTTTGTTTTTATACTATCAGATATTCGATTAACAACTTTAGGTAAAGTAAACAGATGAAGCGTTAATAATCAAATCGTTCTATTCGAACTTAATTTAATTTAATACATGCACTGATGTGTCATTTATGAAGTTATAAGTGAAAATTCAGTGTTGAATTTTTTTTAATGCCAGATGGTATTTTGTTACGTTTTATATTTCTTGAAATTAGGTATTAAAAGACAAAAAATGTACCTCTAAGTTAGAGACAATATTTTCATCAAATTGTCCTACATCGCTTGTGCGAAAGTCGTATTAGAGAATTAATGTGAAATAGTTTAAACATACATAATTAAATTATACAGCAGATACTTTCATACAGACTGTTTCATCAATCATTACGGTTGAGAAAAAAACAGGACTTTTGCAATACAAGGTGTAGGCCACTTCAAATGAGTTTATGAGTGTTTAAAATGAAAATTGGGTAAGCGACCTAGCCAAAAAGTTGGTGACAAATGAGACTATGTCATGATCAGTCGTTTCTACACTCATTTATTCCAACTTCTCTTTAAATATCTACAGTAATACTTAATGCAGAACATTTAGTCTAATGACGTGAAAATTACCAAATGAGTTGATATCGATAATTCAGCTAGACGTCTCTAATTCTGAACCCAACGATCAATCTGTTCATTTCTTTGGAAATAACTTGTGGTCGTCCTTGAAAAGTATTCCGATCGAGCTGTCACTTTAACGTATTAGGTTGCCGGGTGTCGCAGGCTCCAGGGAGGACTCCTCGGCGCACGCTCAGCCGAGTGATTAATCTTCGCTCCCACGCGCGCTCTCGAGGCGGTGCCTGCCTCCACTTCCTCCGCACCTCTTCATCACGCGCCTCTCGCCACGCCTCCAGCGCCGGTGCCCTTCGTGCACCCTTCGTGCACCCTTCGTGCACCCTTCGTGCACCCTTCGTGCACCCTTCGTGCACCCTTCGTGCACCCTTCGTGCACCCTTCGTGCACCCTTCGTGCACCCTTCGTGCACCCTTCGTGCACCCTTCGTGCACCCTTGCCCTTCGTGCACCCTTCGTGCCCGCCGACGCACAATGAGTGTAGCCTTGTGTCGGCTCATGAGTGCCAACATCCTATTAGCTTGAATGTACCTGTTTCTCTGGCAGCACGTCGCCGGCTCCCGTGGGTATTCTGCCCTCCACAGCCGGGCATCTGTCCGCGAGAGCGGTGAAAGCGCAAGTAGCGGGGGGCAGGCGCCTTTGCGGGGAGGAGAGCAGTCGGCCATTTGCACAGAGGGGTCGTGGCGATGCGCAGATTGAATGACTGGGCGTCTAATTCAATTACCCATGCTGTGGAATTATTTTCTCACTTATTTCAATGGGTATTCTCCTGTATTTCTAGCTAAAATGGCCATATTTCACTGTTTATGTTCTTCTGTGCTCTGCTATAAATCCTCATAATTTGTTTTTACTTTACGCTCGTTGTGACTATTAATTTAATCATGATTGTTTTTAAATTAAGATTTTTAGCTTCCATAGAACCGTCTTATTCAATTAAACATAAAAAAAAAATATTACACCATCAATCCTACTAGCAATTATAACACTGGTATCTAAATCAAATATGAATATCTAATTCATTTTAGGTCCATACTTGACAATATAATATATGGACAACACACATGTCCAAAATAAAAGGCAATTTACTTGAACTGTATGCAACTGTCCGTCATGTTCTCGCAATTGATCTTTCAATTTTCGCGCTACGGTTCGAAATGCGCATTCTCATTGTCCCCACTCCAAGTATGGGCCTTATCCCCACCCTTCTTAGCTTGCTGCATTTGCACTCAAGTTGCTCGCACGCGGCTCTCGAGGTCAAAGTGAAAAGTGCAAAAGACCTGCTCTAACATTCTTCCATCTCCTGAACCCGTTCTATTACGTATGCTGGTATTCTTCACAACCGAGTTTTTTTCTCAATGTGGCTTTCTCGTTTCTTGGCTTCAAGTTATGCTGCTACCCACATAATTCTCCAATTCTTCCACTTTCCTTCCCTCTATCGTCCTGTGTCTTATTGTCTCTCTATTTCTCGTTGAGAAATGCCACTTGTCTCTCTGTAATCCGCGCTAGCTTAACAACAAATTCTTTCCTCTGCAGAATCGCTGGTCAGATGGTACTACGTTTTGAGCTCCAACTAGGGCAGATTTTCAACACTCTAGATATCTGAGTCGAATATTCAATCACAGTCTGAAGGAGAATTCTAGTGGACAGATGCAGTGATCAATAGTCGTCCATGGTTCCTCCAATTAATAACAGGCGAATACCAGGGCTGTACACAAATAAAAGAGCCATTGACCGCCTCATCCTTGTCCCCTCCCGTCCCCTTACACATACACAATACTTACATGCACTTCACTACTACATATGTTTGAATACCAGCCGGGAGTTCTAAGATTTTCCCTGATGGGACGATCCCACCAGCAGACCTGTGTGTCAGCGCCGGATCCCAGCTTCTAACGACCGATGAGCGTTCCGAACCTCCCGTGATGTAATATCCACTGCACTTACTATAGTGACTAATGGTACTCAGCCACTCTTGTCAAACGATATTATTTCCCTAATGTATGCAGAATTCGTATTTTTTCATTCCGTGCTTTGGCTGCATGCACTTCTCCATATCCCTCCTTGTTCTCTTCACTCTTGCACTATTCCACCAGATGTTGGTCTCTATAGCCGACCTTTTTGGGAGAAAGTGAGATCTCGTTAGGGCGGGATATTGTCGGAGGGCTTTAATTTTGCCGGGCATTCGACAGGGTTCTTTTACATGCCACAAGAGTGACATGACTACTGTTGATTTTCTGCCATCGAAAATCCACGCACCTCGGCCGGGATGGAACTCGCTTACTGTGGATTCGGAGGCCAGTTCGCTAGCCCCTCACCCACCGAGGTGCGCCATCGCATCGCGATGCCTCTCTATTCTTCGTTGCGTCACCGCTCGCTCTCGGACATCTGCCTCCGGCGCCCCCGCCCCCGGTGCGCCCTGGCCTATTTCTCTCCGCCTCCTGGCAGCCCCACCCCCGCCCCCGCCCCGCCCTCGGCGCGCCCTGGCCTACTCCTCTCCGCCTCCTGGCAGCCCCACCCCCACCCCCGGCGCGCCCTGGCCTCTCCCCTCCGCCTCCTGGCAGCCCCCCCCCCACCCCCACCCTCGGCGCGCCCTGGCCTACTCCTCTCCCCCTCCTGGCAGCCCCGCCCCCGCCCCCGGCGCGCCCTGGTCTACTCCTCTCCGCCTTCTGGAAGCCCCACCCCGCCCCCACCCCCGCCCCCGTGCACCCTGGCCTACTCCTCTCCGCCTCCTGGCAGCCCCACCCCCACCCCGCCCCCGGTGCGCCCTGGCTTACTCCTCTCCTGGCAGCCCGCCCGCCCCGGCCGCCCTGGTCTACTCCTCTCCCGCCTTCTGGAAGCCCCACCCCGCCCCCCACCCCCGCCCCCGTGCACCCTGGCCTACTCCTCTCCGCCTCCTGGCAGCCCCACCCCCACCCCGCCCCCGGTGCGCCCTGGCTTACTCCTCTCCGCCTCCTGGGCCCGCACCCTGCCCCCCCCCCCCCACCCTGCGCCGACCTCCTCCGCCTCCTGGGCCCCACCCCCTCGGCGCGCCCCGGCCTACTCCTCTCCGCCTCCTGGCAGCCCGCCCCACCCCACCCCACCCACCCTCGGGCGCCTGGCCCCTCTCCGCCTCCTGGCAGCCCCACCCCACCTCGGGCGCCTGGCCTCTCCTCTCCGCCTCCTGCAGCCCGCCCCACCCCACCCCACCTCGCGCGCCTGGCTTCTCCTCCGCCTCCTGGCAGCCCCACCCCACCCCTCGCGCGCCCCGCCTACTCCTCCGCCTCCTGGCAGCCCCACCCCACCCCCCCACCCTCAGCGCGCCTGGCTTACTCCCTTTCCCCCTCCTGGCCCCCCCCACCCTCGGCGCCCTGGCCTCTCCTCCGCCTCCTGGCAGCCCCACCCCACCCCCACCCTCCCGGCGCGCCCTGGCTTCCCCCTCCGCCTCCTGAGCCCCACCCCCACCCCGGCGCGCCCTGGCTCACTCTCCGCCTCCTGGCCCCACACCCCCACCCCCGCCCCGTGCGCCCTGACTTACTCTCTCCGCCCCCTGCGCCCACCCCCCCCCGGCGCGGCCCCGCCCCTCCTTTCCCCCTCCGGGAGCCCCACCCCCACCCCCACCCCCGCCCCCGTGCGCCCTGACTTACTCCTCTCCGCCTCCTGGCAGCCCCACCCCCACCCCCGGCGCGCCCTGGCCCTCCTCTCCGCCTCCGGCAGCCCCACCCCACCCCACCCTCGGCGCGCCTGGCCTACTCCTCTCCCCTCCTGGCGCCCTGCCCCGCCCCCGGCGCGCCTGGTCTCTCCTCTTTCCCCCTTCTAAAGCCCCACCCGCCCCCACCCCGCCCCGTGCACCTGCCTCTCCTTCCGCCTCCTGGCGCCCCACCCCCACCCCCGGGCGCCCCGGCCTCCTCTCCCCCTCTTGGGAGCCGCCCCGGCCCCGGCGCGCCCTGGTCTCCTCCGCCTTCTGAAACCCACCCGCCCCACCCCCGCCCCGTGCACCCTGGCCTACTCCTCCGCCTCCTGGCAGCCCAAACCCCCGCCCCGGTGCGCCTGGCTTACTCCCTCCGCTCCTGCGCCCGACGCCCCACCCACCCCACCCTCGGGGCGCCTGACTTACTCCTCTCCGCCTCCGGCGCCACCTCCACCCCCGGCGCGCCCCGGCCACTCCTCTCCGCCTCCTGGCAGCCCCCCCCACCCCACCCCACCCCACCCCGCGCCCTGGCTTCTCCTCTCCGCCTCTGGCAGCCCCCCACCCTCGGCGCGCCCCGGCCCCTCCTTCCGCCTCCTGGCAGCCCGCCCACCCCCACCCCACCCCCCCTCGGCGCGCCCTGGCGTTCGCCTCTCCGCCCCCTGGCACCCCCCACCCCACCCTCGGCCCGCCCCGGCCTACTCCTCCCCGCCTCCTGGCAGCCCCACCCCCACCCCCACCCCCACCCTCAGCGCGCCCTGGCTTACTCTCCGCCTCCTGGCGCTCCACCGCACCTCGGCGCGCCCTGGCCTCCTCTCCGCCTCCTGGCAGCCCCACCCCCACCCCCACCCCCACCCTCGGCGCGCCCTGGCTTACTCCTCTCCGCCTCCTGGCAGCCCCACCCCCACCCTCGGCGCGCCCTGGCCTACTCCTCTCCGCCTCCTGGCAGCCCCACCCCCCCCCCCACCCCGCGCCCTGGCTTCCCTCCGCCTCCTGCGCCCCCCCCCCCACCCCACCCTCGGCGCCCTGGCCTACTCCTCCGCCTCCTGGCAGCCCCACCCCACCCTCGGCGCCCTGGCCTACTCCTCTCCCTCTGGCAGCCCGCCCCACCCCCACCCCACCCCCACCCTCGGCGCCCTGGCTTCTCCTTCCGCTCCTGGCGCCCCCCCACCCTGGCGCGCCCTGGCCACTCCTTTCCCCCTCCCCGCCCAGCCCCACCCCCACCCTCGGCGCGCCCTGGCTTACTCCTCTCCGCCTCCTGGCAGCCCCACCCCACCCGGCGCCCTGGCCTACTCCCTCTCCGCCTCCTGGCGCCCCACCCCACCCCACCCCACCTCGCGCGCCCTGCCTTCTCTCGTCCCGGCAGCCCCACCCCCCCCTCGGGCGCCCTGGCCTACTCCTCCGCCTCCTGCGCCCCCCCCCCCCCACCCCCCGGCGCGCCCCGGCCTCTCCTCCGCCTCCTGGCAGCCCCACCCCCCCCCTCGGCGCGCCCTGGCCTACTCCTCTCCGCCCCCTGGCAGCCCCACCCCACCCCACCCCACCCTCGGCGCGCCCCGGCTTCCCTCCGCCTCCTGGCAGCCCCACCCCCACCCTCGGCGCGCCCTGGCCTACTCCTCTCCGCCTCCTGGCAGCCCCGCCCCCACCCCACCCCCACCCCCACCCTCGGCGCGCCCTGGCTTACTCCTCTCCGGGCCCCCGAGCCCCCCCCACCCTCGGCGCGCCCTGGCCCACCCTCTCCGCCTCCCGGCAGCCCCACCCCACCCCCGGCGCGCCCTGGCTTACTCCTCCCGCCTCCTGCAGCCCCACCCCACCCCGGCGCGCCCCGGGCCCACTCCTCTCCGCCTCCTGGCAGCCCACCCCACCCACCCCACCCCCGGGGCGCCCTGGTTTCCCCCCTTCCGCCTCCCGGCAGCCCCACCCCACCCTCGGCGCGCCCCGGCCTACTCCTCTCCGCCTCCTGGGGCCCCACCCCACCCCCGCGCCTGGCCTACTCCCTCTCCGCCTCCTGGCGCCCCACCCCCCTCCGGCGCCCCGGCCTCCTCTCCGCCTCCTGGCAGCCCCACCCCGCCCCCGGTGCGCCCTGGCTTATTCCTCTCCGCTCCTGGCAGCCCCGCACCCGCCAGCCCCGCCCCTGCGTGCCGCGGACACGCCCACCCACTCGCAGCGCGTGGCGCGTTTGTTTACAGCGCGCCTCACGCGGCCCTGTAAAATGAGAAAGAATGTGCAATTTGGCCGCGAGCGAAAACATTTGTTGGTTGCTTTGCTTCTGCGTCTATATATACATGACGACGCTTTTCATTTCGTACATGATTTTAGGGTGTGGTTTCAAAATAAACAGCTTTTCCGCTCGCGTGATGGGTAAACAGGCGAAGACAGCTCGCGGTTTGCAGTTTAGTTCTGGTCCAGAGGGGACTCTGCAGTGGAGAGGGCGTTCTCGCCTATCCGTCATTGCTGTTGTGTAAGATGGCAATGAGACTGAGAGGAAAGTACTCTTGAATTCCTCCTTCGTTGCAAGCGAAAAGGATGCAGTTGTGATGTAACGTGAAGATACGGATGTAATACGTTTGAAGACCCCGATCACTCGTTCGCGTAAACAACGCATTATTAAAATTTAAAATATGAGTAAATCACATACCTACTTTCAAAAATTATATATTACAAACAGAATATGATTAAAGATATTTGACAACCTAATAAGTTCACAAGCAAGAAAGATTTTTTTTATTTTCCATTTATTTACAATCTGTTTTTGAGCAAACATTCAGTAAATGGGATAATTATGAGAGCAATTAGAAACTATAAAACTAGAAATCTTCCCGGGAAGGTTGTTCAAAAGGGAAAGGGAAAGCCAAAATATGATATCTTTTGGGGGTGGTTTTCTCCTCTTCAGTAAATTTTTGATGGATTTGGATGTTTTTTTAAACCCGTTCTTAGGAGATTGGTGATTTCTTCATATATTGTTGGTATCGTAAGGTCTCAGTAGTTTGTCATTTGTCACGTACCATGGTGCTTGGTAATCTTAAACATTTGGCTGAACCTTCTAAGTATCTCTATTTTCGATTTGCTGGCAGACCCCCTAGTTGTATTCCTGCCCCAAATTGGCCTGATTTTTGCCGGAGAAGTACTTTTTTAAGGAAAGACTTTGGGGTTGATGACCCGGGATAATTGGGAGAATCTGATTTTTCTTCTTTCTTCTTTGCGAATAGGGATTTCTCCTTTTAAACCCTTTTGTCCATGTGAAATCCCAAGTATTTAACACGGATACTTGTGCTAGCTCAACATTTTTAACTGGACTTTTGGACACTATTTTTTTTCAAAATAAATATGATGTTTTTTGATTTGTGACGTTCGCTTGTATTTCCATCTTTGTAACCATTCTAGTTGGTTCAGGTGTTCTTCAGATTTAATGAAGCTTGTTGTGGGTCTTCGCGCACTGCAAGAATTGCTTTTGGTCCCAAAAATCACCGAGTAGTATTTCATTCATAGGGAGATCATATGTGTATATAAAGGCAAAGTGGGAGCAAGTACACACCTTGAGGACTCCCGATTTAATGTGGGAAAGGGTGATAGTTTTTTTGTTGTTTAATCTAAGTGCGATTAATAGGGGAGATTTACAAAAGGGAGTACGGATGGGGCAAAAAGGATTTAATTTAATAAAAAGTCCTTCGTAAAAACTTGTATGGTACTTTTGTTGTAAGAAAACTGCTGCACTGTGCTTTTTCTTTAGGCTTGGTAACTTTAATCCCAAACTGATGTTCTGGGATTATTTCTTGGGAGGTTTTTAAAAGTTGGGGGAGGATTTTTTTAAAAACCTTTTATAAAATTTGGGAAAAGCTTATTAAATAAAATGCCAGATCGTTGGGTGATTTGCCCGGCTTTTTATTGCTATGATCTGGTATCTTCCATTGTCCGGGGAAAAGATTGCATCGAAATTGCATTGAAAAAGGGGTGATAAATTTATAAAGTATGATAATTCCCCAAGATTTGCCGGGGATTAGATCATAACCTGGGGTTTTATTTGGGTTTATAAAGCGCTGAATGTTTCTGACTTTATTGATGGAAAAATATTGCATTGGAAGTGATAATTGACAATGAGCGTCATTATATCGAAGCACTTCTTCCACATCTGCATTGTTCCGTGGAGTTACTGGTTCAAATACCGAAGGGAAATGTTCTGCAAGTCGTTCAATATTCTCTGTTGCACTTCTTGCCCGGGTTCCATCTTTCTTTCTTATTGGAGGCATTTGAATTTGTGGACCTTTATTTTTCTTAGTAGCTCTCCAGATCGAATAATTTGTTGCTGCGGTTGCTGTTAGTGACTGTACATATTGTGCAAAAGATTCATTTCGATGTCGTATCAATACCTGCTTCAGCTGCCTGGAGGCTCTGTTTAGATTTGCTCTGTCTTCAGGGTGCCTGGTTGTCATCCAAATACGTCGTAATCGCCGTTTCTCTATCATTTTTTCTCTTACGTTTATAGGTATTGTCGATTGCTTGTTTTGAACAGTTTGAGGTGTTGAATCCCATGCGGCGTGTTGAATACATTTTGTCAAGTATTCAGTGGCTTCTTTAATATCTTCTGAGTTTCTCAGAGGCACATTTGCTAGTGAAATGCTATCCAAAATTTCACGAAATTTGTTCTAGGCTGTGAATTTGTTGTGGAGTCTTGGCGGCGAGGGACGATGTAACACTTCTGAGTTTATGGTCAGAATTACAGGGGAGTGGTCTGGCGACATGTTGTGATTTGGTTCTATACAGATTTTGTCTAGCGAAATACCTTTAGTAATCCAGAAGGTCCGGTATTTTGCTTCTGTCAGCGGGCCAGTAAGTCGGTTCTCCCGTAGACACTACCGTAAGATTATTTCTAAGAACACAGTTATATAGGCGTCTTCCTTTTGGTGTATTTAGTCTTGAGCCCCAATGCACACGTTTTGCATTGTAGTCGCCACCAACAATGAATCTTGATCCAACATTGTTGAATGCTTCATACATTGCCTCCGATACATTATGCCTAGGTGGACAGTATACTGCTGTTATGTTGATTGGCCCGCATAAATCTTGAAGTTGGACAGAAGTTACCTGTATGTATTCATAGTTATATTCTTTTAGTTCATGATGTTTAATTTTGTTCCGTAAAATAATGGCAGTTCCTCCGTGAGCAGTGCCATACGGGTGTTGTGTATTATAGGTCACGTATCCGGGGATTGAGAAATACGACCTCTTGGTAAAATGAGTTTCTCTAATTAGCATGATGTCAATTTTATAATTCGGTAGAAATAAAATTAATTCTTGTTTGTGCTGTAAGAGGCCATTTGCATTCCATGTTGCTAACTTTAATGCCATGATGACTTGTAAAGATTCAATTTATTTTAGAGATAAGAATCCTGAGTAAATTTAGAACTGAACTTATCTGATCTGTTTTGTTGTTTTAGTATTTTTTTCAAATCTTGAAAATGATTCTTGTATTACATTTCCGAGGTCTGCTGCTTGGATGGTTACTGCGCGGACGTACGATTGAGCATTTTTTATTCGGGTGTGAATATAAATACGTGAGGTTTCCAAGTTGCTTTCTGGGTAAGTTTTTAATCCAGGATATTCATCCATATCTGGCTTGTATTGACCTTGTATAGTATTACTTGTGTGGATTTTCCGTCGATCACTTGTTGGGTACGATCTTTTGATACGTTCTTGGTAGACCCTACAGGATTTGTAGTTTGCTGGATGGCCCTCGTCGCAAAGTGCACATTTTGGTTTTGTATGGATATCTTTCTTGCACATTTCAGTGAGATGTTCTTCTCCACACTTCACACATCTAGGACGTCGTTTGCAGTATGCACGACTGTGGTTGTACTGTTGGATCTGTAGCATTGCACAATTTCTTTTTTTTATACTGGTTCGAATTTGACTTGGGCGTGCATTAGTTTAGTAATTTTGTAGATATCTGCATTGTTCCGTTGTGGTTCTAAGTCGACATAGAAAAGGCATGTTGGGTTTTTTGTCACTCTGTGACGAATGTTGTGAATATTTCTGACTTGATGACCTAATTCCTCTAGTTCATTTTTAATGATCTCTGTTTGAACAGATGGATGTACGTGCCGGAGGACTACACGAAATGCTCTCTCTTTTTTTTAATTGATACGTGTGGTACATTTCCTTTTTTCATTTAAGAATTTTATGATTTCTCTGTAGCTTTCTATTGTCTCTGGGTTGACTTTCACTTCATTGTTATACATTTTGTATGTAAATGTATTTTCTTCGATGCCTTCTCGTAGAGATTGTGTGAATGAGGGCACATTTATGACATTTGACTGAAATGTCGCCCATTCTCTCTCGATTTTTCTCATCGTTTATTTCCTTTTTAAAAAAATGTTAAAATGCACGCTCCGCAATGTTGGTCTTTATCTATTATGGGCTAGACTTTTTGAGATGTTAATTGAAACAAGAGCAGCGAATGATACACAATGATCATTGTTGAAAATGTACTTTTTCTTTGCTGAATGTTCACTATTGGTTATAAAAGAGAGATTGGAGTGCTTCCTTAGGTCAAGCATGACCAAGAGTTTTGTAAATAGTTATTACTTTGCAATAACCTGAAAGTTAAAAGTTCATAGTTCGTTAGAATAAATATTTAACTTTTGAATTTGCTCAGTCATAGTCATTTGCTCAGTCGATGATATCTCACATATTTTCCTCGGTTTTTCATTTCTTTGAGGTTAAATACAGTCCTCATTTCCAAAAATTGCGAAACAATATAAATCTTCACTCCTTAGAATGCGAGTCGACACTCCCGAAAACTTCATGGATATATTCGCTGTGTCGTGTTCATTGTGTTCCTATTTAACAATAGAATACACTTATTGATCAATCAGTTAAGATAATGAGCGAACAAATTCACTCTTGACTCGAACTCACTACAACGTATGAGAATGCAATTTTGATCTTTGATTAATTAAATTATTATTTTGCCGATTTTTTAGCTCCCTAGAATTTTTAGTTTTTGGTGAAGTACTCATGGCCCTGTGTTCAGTTACATCTTTGTGCTCCTCCGCGAGCGGCCTCGCTCTCGCGTGCCACCAGACCACTCGGCTGAGCGCGCGTGACGTCATCTCGAGGTGGAGCCTGCCCACACTGCAAGAGACAATGAAAAATGATATTTATTTAATTACCTAAAATTTATTTAATTTGTTAAAAATGTATTACGATAGTTACAGATTTTTGTATAGAACAGCTAGGGGACAATATCCCCCATTTCTAATTCTAATGACACTGGATCTGAAGATGATTAGAAGAATGAATACAGAAACACATACGAGTAGATCAATGCAAGAGAGCACAACAAATTAGTGAAGTTACAGTTCAAACGAAGTTTTAATTTCGATTTCTATCAAGGTAACGGATCGCCAGCCATGAACTGACTCTTTTCGCCTTCCGGAAAACCTTTGTGAAAAGGCGCAGAAATCACGGCTTCAGAGAGAAAATGTAGAATCCATTTTTTCTACAGTTTCTTTCCAAATATTAAAAAATTGATCGTTGCATTCGTCTCTTCGAGTGCCTTAGAATTTACTAAATAAATCATTCAAAAAAGAATTGTTTCAATATCTCAAAAATTAACAATGTTATAAATTAGAAAACGAAATGTGTTATTTCCCCATTCATCTACGTCATAAAGCAAATGTGTGAATTAAATATTTATGTAATTATATATTGTGAATTTAAAATATTTCGAGAAACTGTTGAAAAAGATGTAAACTTTTATTCTAACATTAAGAATTATTTACTAATCTTAATTACTAAATGCAATTACAAAATCGTAATTACTGCATTAATTTTCTCGTTCGTGATTAGTTTGTTCAATTATAATGACTATTTTTTTGTCAATTGAATAGAATAGTATGTATTTACGTAACCTTAGTAGACAAAGTGAGTCTTGTCCTTCGAATGAAGTGTTGACGGACGAGACAACGATTAGAGCCAGGTCCGCCATTTTGAAATGAGGCCGCCAAATACACTTTCGTTGCGTACATTATTTTTTTGCATGATTTCACGAAAAGTTAAAAGTACAAATTCTTAGAGACATTTCCAATGTGCCAGGTGGCCGCCATTTTAATGGATGTTGCCCTCTATGTTTTGCTTACTTTGCAGTATTCAATTGTTTTATTTGGCCATGACATATTTGTGGTGGATTTGTGATACAAAATAGACAAAGCCTATTTTGTATCACGTGTATTTTTCGACTAATAAATGGTGAATCTAATTACTAGTTTCGATGCATAAGTACTGAAAAGTAAACAAAGTAAAAGAACTTGATGAACAAATTACACTGCAACAATGCAATTTACGTACTTCACAAAATTACTATTTTTATACCAACTATTTTCTTCAGCGCAACGAACATGTCAATTACACATTGGCAGAATTTCTTTAAATTTAGTTTGCCTCAAGGTTTTCCATTGATCTTCTATCAAATATTGATTCCATACTTGTGGAAACGTTTCTTAAAGAATGTCATCGACATAGCCTCTTGAGAAATATCCTGTAGACCTCTCCATTTTCTCGAAATTGTTTCACTGCACTTGAACGCATCTTTAAAACAGGATTATACTTGAAACGTAATTTCTGTGAGCGTTAAAAAAATGACAAAAAACAGTTGGATATAGCCAGACTAATGGATTCGTAAAAATGGCCAGAAAACATAAAACTGCCATGACGTGAAAGCTAGAAACCTGTTACCTCCGCAACCTGAAAGAGAAGACCACTTTCCGCTTGTTGCAAATACCAAGCAACACATTACCTCTAAAACCCACTTGCACACGCATGTATTTTGCTGACTACCCGACCCAGACCTAAAGCTCAGATTACAAGACAACGTCTCGGTCTGCTGTTTCTCCATTGGATTGCAAAACGTTCTTTGAATCTGGCAACTCGTTAAGACTTTTTTTAAATAGATCGAGGCTGATATATCCCAGTGATGTAATAATTCAAAAAGGTGAAGAGACTAAAAAATATTAATGGGAAAAGGTAAGACATCATAAATTCGAACAACCAGTCAATAAAAAATTTCATTTGCAAGGAAATTGAAAACAACCACTGCAAGAACAGTTACCTCACAGATAAGAAGACGTTTCCCTTAAAGCCTCCTCGCGCATCCTCTGCCGGGTCGTGAACCGGGCACCTTGAACCTGAGTGGGCGTGGCGCAGGTGCCTGGCTGGCGGCGGCGTCGCGCCGTTTGCATGCAGATGCGACGCCGCGCCTGAGTGTTATGGCGGCGTCCTCCGGCGCGGCGCCGCGACGCCACGCGTCGCTTGACCTCCGTCCCTCCGCTCATCTTGTTGCCTTCGGGTTCTTCCGGGGATTCTTCCAGGCCGTTTATTTATTCTACAGGAGTCGTCTTCTTGTGTAAAAAGTTCCATGGATGAAAGGAAATCGTCCTCGGATGATGGTCAGAAGGTAACAGACTGAACAGCCAGTATTTTAATGCATTTTTGAGATCGTTATTATAAAAAAAGGAGAGAAACATTTTCATTCATTTAGTTTACTTCAATTAACATACGATGCTTTTTCGTTGGAAATCATTTTCATGTTGATGAGATGCCAGATGTTGAGTACAATTTTTATGTACGAAGAATACTTTAGAAGCAACAAAATTCAGTTTTTATCGTTTTTATATATTTGACTCTGATATAATCTTACACTCTAATCTAAAGCAATTTTTTCTATGATTAAAGTGCTGAGAAACGAATTCTGGATAATTTAGTTTTTGCACACTTCGTGTAATACAGAGTTTCGATTGGTCATGAGAAAACAACTTATTCCATTTTTATAAATTACATAAAATATTATTCTTAAAACTTCTGAACAGTATTTTTGTCTCTCAAAGAGAAATAACGTGGATGAAAACTTTTTATTATAAAGAAAAAATCAAAACGAAGGTTCTTGTAAAATATTATTTATTGGATATGAATACTTCCATTGAATTCTGAGTACAAAAAATAACTGAGTGCTCTGGGATTTCCGAGACTAAATTCCAAAACGGAAAGTACAAAGTCACAGGAACGTCACTTCAGTGTCGGAAAGTGGTGAAACATCATTTTTATTGTGTTAAAAATTATAAACTAAATCGCAATGAATTTAATACAAATACTTGTTACACCAATTGAATACATATACTCGTATTGATACCACAAATGCTATACATTTTTTATGGTTTCAATACGAGTACATGTATTAAATTCGTTTAACGAATAACATTAAAATCATACCACATACTGCGAGAGCTCACAGTTTATAAATTAGAAAACAAGTAAATCCATGTAAATGACGTTAACAGGCATACATTAATAGATCTTGCAAATGGACTAAATATTTTTGATTTAATAACGAGCACTTTAAGACGCACAGCAATAGCTATTTTGCCTCTGTAGTAAATTCATTTCCATTTCACCACCACCACTTCCGCAATCTTCAGTTTTGCGACACCTTTGTTCTGTCGTACAAAATGAGACAGGGAAGGTTGAAACTGTAGCGTCTGCGGACACGAATGCTCTACGTATGAAAGGCATTAATTTGTTATATTCAATTCAATTTTATTAGTAATTGGTTTACAAGATTAACCTATTACATACTGCCGAGTATATTCACGGCGCAAATAACTTCTTACAAAAGTTATAATAGCCCAAATCATTCATCAACCCGCCCAGAATTGACACCCAGTTGTATTTACTAGAATTAGGATATGCATTTCTTGATCTCAAAAGTTTGTTGAAAATTATACGTGAGTATCAACAAGACGCCATAGATAGTAATTTTGTCACGTAAGTCAGCGATCTTTTAATCTCTTCTGATTCTATTTTACTTGAGCCAGTCTCGTTTGTAATCATGTACCCAGGAGTTGTTCATGATAGCCCGAAAGACGTTTGTAGAAGTTCGTTTGTATCTTATCCAATTGATTAGTGTATCTTAGACTCCAGATACCTGCAGCGTATAGCACAGTTGTTGCTACCATCGAGTCGAAGAGTTTTTAATAATCTGTCTTCCTGTCATTTTTCCCTGATATTAAAATTTTCCAGACTAAACCCAATGCCGTGTTTCCTTTGGTCATGGCATTGGCAGCTGCATAGTTGAATAACCCTGACATTGTGAATTGGATGCCTAAATACGTGTACTGCTTGACCATTTCTATAATTTCACCTCTACACTTCACTGCCCTCTCTGATCTCATTCTGCCTGACTTTTTGAATCTCCCTTTTTCTTTCTTTCTTTCTTTCTTTCTTTCTTTCTTTTTTCCTTTATTATTATTATTGTTATTATTATTATTATTATTATTATTATTATTTTTATTAACTTCGAGCGATTTCTTCTGACAATACTTGGATAGCGTGTCTATCTTGTGTTGAAGATCCATCACATCGGTTGCCAGGATACTCAAATAATCAGCAAAAAGAAGAATGTCCGCTTTAAATTCGGTGTCAGTGAAATCTTCATCCACAAAGAAACTGGTAATGTCACGAAGGAAAAGAGCAAATAGTGTAGGGCTCAACGAATTACCTTGTAGTACGCTTTGTATTACTTCTATCGAATTGGCAGTAGAATGGGTGTTGATTCTTACTTTCATTGATGCTCTTCCATAGAGATTCTGAAGAATCTTTATAATATTGCCGCTTACCCCTGATTCATGTAGTGATTCCCATTGGATATTGTGGATCACAGAGTCGAAAGCTCTTCTGAAATCTACAAACGCCACATACAGTTTTTTTCTGTAGATATAACTAGCTGTAGTTCTATTTTGCCTTGTAATATAAACAAGTTATCTTCAAAAGACCTGTCCGGTCGGAAGCCGGATTGACATTCAGGCAAAATGTTGAAATTCTCTCTCCACATTATCAATTGATTCGCAATCAGCGATGTGAATATTTTAGTTATCGAGTTTGCAAGCGCTATTCCACGGTAATTGAGTGAGTATTCTTCGTTTCCCTTCTTGTGGATCAAAATAACTTTCTACTCACACCAACTTGATGGCACATTTTCAGTCTTAAGAACCATGTTAAAGAGTTTAGGTAATTGATTAAACCAGTTTGGAGGAAGTATCTTGTAGAATAGATTGGACATTCCGTCGGGCCCCGGAGTTTTATTGTTCTTTAGTTTAGGAATGATTATATTTAATTCTTCTGGAGCAATCTCTTTGTCTAGAATTGTCTGTCTACATGGTTCGTTGTACTGGTAACTCTGTGAGTACATATTTTAATATAAATCTTAAATTACCTTTTCTGGGATTGTACAAATCTTACTTTTTTCCGCTCTTAAGTTACGGACTGTTTTTCAAAAGTCGGCACTATTGTTGATATTTTAAAGGTTAACTTTTTAAGTGAATTGGTTATTTTTTGTTAGATTAACGTAGTTCTTCTTCGATCCAATGTAATAATGTCTTCGTTCTAAGATTTTAGTTCTACATCCTTTTCTAATTTATTTCTCGTTTCTTTGCGTAAAATTTGACGTTCTTTGTCATATCGTGGCTTGTCTATAGTTCTGCCTCATTAATTTGTTATACTATTTGTATAATAGTGCACGTGCATTGGAGAAATGGTAATCAAATCTTTGTTTTTGGCAGTTTCCTTCACTCGGTAAGAAAGGTTTAAAACAATTTCTTTATATTCAAATGATAATTCATCTCACATCAAATGAGTAATCTTTTTTCAATTTTGATTGGTTGTTATTATAGTCAATCATTTACGAAATTATCTCACCAACAAACACTAATTTTCAAAAGATATTAAAAAGGTTTTTGTTAACTTCTTTATTGAAATGTTTATATATCCTATATCTTCGAATTTTATACTACTGAAATTACAAACTTAACTGCAAGAGTTTTGCTAAACTGTGTGTGTGTGTGTGTGTGTGTGTGTAACTAAACTGTCATATGTGTTGTCAAGCCGGAGATTCCACTTCTCTTCATTGTTCGCCCTGGACCGTCTTGATGGTGATCACATTTCGGTGACCTCGGTAGATTCCTCTCTCGTAAAGAGAAGGACAGTGCAGCTTTCTCCCTACATCGCCCCAGTTACATCCCATCTGCGTCCCTCACTGGGCTTTGGAGGGAATAACAGTAAAATTTAAGAGTCCAAGTATTCGACATCTCCATGTCCGAGGGAGCGTTCTGGCATCTCCTTCCATCCACAGAGCAGCCGAGTCGATGGCGGTAGCGCAGGCGGTGGCGGAGGCGGTGGCGGTGGCGGTAGCAGTGGCGGCGGCGGCGGTGGCGGTGGCAGTGGCAGTGGCGGGGGCGGGGGCAGCATGAAGTCGACAAGTCGGTCGCGACTCAGCGTTCTCTCTGCCGGCCGACTCGATAAAATCGTGGCAATAAAATGGCGGATAAATCACAGAGAGAGCCCCGGGGACATTTTAATGCGACGTTGCTCATGCGCATTCCTTCCCAACGATTGACTTTCTTAAGTTTTCCCTCAAATATCTCCACTCGTTTTCGTGAAGACTATAAAATGGCAGTGACTTTATGTTAAGTGAAATCTCATGAAGATACGCGGCAGTTGTGGTTTGTCGTTCCATACGTCGTACGGAATTTGTTTGTTGTACAATTTATAAGGAAAACATCTTTGATGTCTGATGTATATCAAGTTCTATGTTGTCAGATGTATACACAGGAAAACTTAAAAAGTTCAACGAAAAATGTAGAAGGACAACACAAAAATAACAGAAAATTGAGGTAAAAGTTACAGTCACAATGTGAACAATGTTAGGCGAAAAATTGCTCTTTATCCCTACTAAAAAAGGTAACGAAATAACAGATATATTATTCATCATAGTAAATACAATTTTCCCTGATAAAAGACATCGAGGATCTTATGTTAAAAATTTTAAACTTTCTTATCATTACAGTTAAGTTAAAGTAATTTAATAGAATATTCACTCTTTGGATGAAAAAAAAATTCTAAAATTCTGATGTCTGTCATTCATCATCCAGCAGGTAATGGACTTAGGGTATTCTATATAAACAAATACCTTTTTAAATTTTGTTGTCATACGAAGGAAATATTGAAAGAACACTCAAAATAAATTGTTCAGAAATTTTTGGTTGAAGGGTTTCGGAGACGGGTTGCGTATTACTCGAGTCCACAAATCCACTGAGTGTTACCTGCCGGGAGCTTACGTAATCATGTAAGCCGTGCTAACGCTTCCTCTACAAGTAAAAAATTAGATGCCGTAAATACTTCTCCCTAGACGCAGATCGACTTCCAAATTGAGGAAGAATAGAAAGAACCACTTAGGCGATTGGATCGTAGATTGTTTTTGCCGATTTGGAAGATTAAGGTCCCTTTGGGTGGGAAAGCACAAGCAAATGACGCCGTAATGCGTTTGCCGGGCAGCGGCGCGCGCCTGTCACTCCATTCCATCTATTGATCAGGTTTGACATCGAACGTGATGAAAGGACGACAACGAATTTTGTATCTTAATTAAATTAATGTATGGGTAAATTGCTTTGAATGCATTCTCTCTTTCATATTTCCTAAATGTTCAGGAAAGGATTTCTAGAAAAGTTGCAGCTTAAAAATTGTAAAATACCAACCGGCAATAACGAGATTTCGAGAATAAAATACAAATTTAATGTAAAGGAGATTTTAATAGATATCTTTCTTTCCTTGAATGCTGTCATTATTTGATAATTCTATTACGAAGTTTTTGTAAATACGATTACTACAGGTCAATCGCTTCGAAATACATCTTTCTAAAGATTAAGAATTTTGAAATATACACCATAGACAGTTCTAAATTAGTATAGATACATTAGTGAAGTTAAAACAAACGAAATAAAGTATTACATCCTATCATGATAGTGGCAATCGTTTATATCTTCGAAAATGATAAACATATTTACGACAAGAAAGAAGCAATTTTACTTGACGCCTAACTGGGACAGGAAGAACTTGTTCCAGAATAAAGATGCCAAGGAAAAAGTGAACAAATATTAATGCTGTGCCGTGATAATTTCATTATTATCAGATATTTTACAAGATCTTAGACGGTAAAATTCATTTGACTTGCCAATCAAAATACTCTTCTCTAATTTGAATTTATTTTTCATTTTAAGCTGATCAGTTTAGTCAGTTGTAATAAATGTTGAGGTCTTTCATTGAATTTCTAGAAAAAAAACAATTTGTTTTAACTGAAGTCGCCAGTAAATTCTCCAAAAAAATATTTCCTTCTTATACTCGCCATGTTTCACGTTTCTACACATAAACCATGGGTTGGAGTCACCGGGTTCATAATTGTTTCTATCTGACGTTGATGTCCGTGTTTGAAGCCAGGAAAATGTTTGAAGAAAGATGGTTATGTAAACCATTTTCAGGTCTATAGAATAAAAAAAAACAAAATTTTATTCAAAATTCTATCCTTCAAACAATTGCTTGCACATTTACAATTAAATATGAACGCTAAAAGTATAGGATATTTCTTAATAAACTCCATGTTAGATATTATTTCTGTAAGTAGTTTTTTTAGTGATTGGTGCTTCCGAGCCGTCTGTTGCTGAGGTCACGGATCCTGTGAGTGTAGCGTGCGTTTTATCGCGGGAAGTGGCAGAGATCTTCCAATTCCCTAGATTGGCGCGAACGTAAACGTGGGCTTGCGGGGTTTTCTCCAACCACGTATCTCCCACCACCGCCACAGCCGGGACAAGCTCCAAGCTCCCGACTGCTCTCCTGACATATCTGGCAGTGTAGTGCATGTTAGTGTGTGTGTGTGTATGTGTGTGTGTGTGTGTAAGGGGGTGAGGATAAAACAGAAGAGGAAGGAAAGATCGCGCGCGGCCCGTAAGCCCCTTTGTTTGGCATTTCCCTGGTGTTGTTCAGAGAAATTACAGAAAACTACCTATCAGAGCAGCCGGGCGCTAGAATTCATCTCTAGAGAGGCTGTATTCGTCCTAGCTGAGAAGTTAGTGTCGAAATTCGTGACACCGTTGGGTCTCAAGCCCTGGGATCTTCCGGTCAGGGGCGCCGTAGTTACATCAGTTAATGAGTTGAGCCACCTAAGTCGGCAGTTTTTTAACACTATAATTTACGTAAAATAAAGCAATATTAATATAATTTAAAATTGTTTTGTAATAATAATAATAATAATAATAATAATAATAATAGTAATAGTAATAGTGTAGTATCTAATCAAAAGGCAAAAAATCATAAAACGATGTTTATTCAAGACCAGGTACAATAGCCGAAGTTCCGTATCGACAGTAGAGTGCACCAAATGCGAAGCCGTGTCACCGTTTTCCAGAAGTCCCAAAAGCAGCCGAGTCGTCGAATATCCACTAGAGAGTTCCTCTTTCGTTGCACAGGTCGTCGTCGTAGCCGATCCCCACTCTTCACACTTGAAGTCGCTCGCCAGAACCCAGTCGCTATCACCGTCGCGAGCTATCTGTCCTGGCGTCGAGTCGGAGCCCTCTTATAGCCCGGGATTTGGGCTGTCCGAGTGACGCCGCGTCGAAGGCTGGGGTGCCGACGTTTCGACCGACATATCGCGGTCCTCTTCAGGGCTGTACTGCAAGAAGACCACGACATGTCGGTCGAAACGTCGGCACCTCAGCCTTCGACGCGGCGTCACTGACAGCCCAGATCACGACTCTGGTCGCGGAAGCCTACGATATCAACTATATGGATTATGGGAAGCCTACGATATCATTCTTATAGCCCGCTAGGGCTAGCGGCCCGCCGACTAGCTGCGGAGTAGGGGCGGTGGCGAGTCCCTACTCGCTTGCTCGGGCGTGACGGCCGCACGCGGACAGCCCAGGCCGACCCGCAACGGTCGCCTTGCTCTCCCGCCGGGGGCGGTAACGCCCCTACGTCGCTCGGCGGCGGCTCTTTCAAATGCGCGCGGGCGGTCACGACAAATAGTAATAGCAATAGCAATAATTCTACAAATTTTCTCTATGTAGTATTTTAAAGTAACATAAATCACATAATTTTCTATCAACTCAATGACTAATATAAAAAATGGATAATACAAGATAACGACACAATAATAAAATATTAATGATAGTAAGTCAAAATGTTTGCCTATCATATATAAATATTATAACGCATTAAACACGTGATTTTCCAACTACTCTGCACTGAACTTCAGATCACTTCTTTTCCTGACACTATGACACATCGTTTCTTATTCGTTCTATTCACTCCACTTCTCCTTACAACTCATCTCTTCAATACAAGCATGGTATTATCATTTGATTATATATTTAATAATAACCAAAGTAAACAATAAGTAACAATAATAAATGCCTACGCTATTAAAAAATGTACTATTATTATTAGGCGGCGGATTTTGATGTCCTAAAACATCGCCAAAGATGATTAATAAAAAATACTCTTAATTTTTTAAATACCCTAGAAGCAAAGAAAAATTACGTAAAAAATGTTATTTAAACAAGTTCGGATAAATAAGATGTTGGATACGTTACCCATGTAGTCGAGGCTTCTTCTATTCGTTCAAGTTAACTCAGCTTCCTAACTTTTGGTTTGGACTGTTCTTTACCAGAAAATCTGTCTGCAGTTATCGCGAAAGTGGGTGAACCGGCGATGGCGCTGACAGGCGTCACAGGAACCTTAGAGTACATACTCACACTGGCAGACATTACAACTTATGAGCGAAGAAATCGAATAGTCTACCAGGTAGAGGTACTCAGGAATTTTGTGGAGAACATTTGTTGTATCTCGTAAATATTATTTGAAGCAAGTACCATTGAAACGAAATTGAAATAAATTAAAACATAAAAAAAGAAATTAAAAATGACGGGAAAAGGTAAAAAGACTTAGTGGTCGAAATCAACGGAAAAAAATTAAATAAGGACGAATAAAATTGGGTAATTTCCTTTTGTTATAACTAACTATATAATAGTAATTTTACGTTATAACAAATTTAGTATTTTAGTATAATTTATAGTATAAAAGTACAATTTTAGTATAAAATATAATTTCTATACTAAATGGTATTTTTCTAAAGTGAAAAGAAAAAATGACATTTCATTGAAATCCGCCCCCTAATTACTACATTACATCAATTATATTTGAACTTTTAAACACAACTTTGAGGGTTCAAAGACTGTCATAGACTACTTATTTGAGTCCACAACACTTCTGTTAGTAAAGGAAAATTATCCAACACGTGGTCTCTCAGCATTCAACTGTATTTTGTGCATGCGAACCCCTCTACTAAAGTATAAAAATACTAAAGTATTAAAGTATGAGTGTGTTAAGGCGGTTTTTCCTACCGAAATCCGCGAACCAAAACTTAAACGGACGCGAGGCAGAATTCTCAGAGGAACCGAAATGCCCGGTTCGCAATGGTTAGGGTTTTTACCAAGTGTGGATAGTGGCAGAAAGATAGTGGCTGGAATCTAAGTTAGTAGATAGCTAAGTGACGTGCGGTCCAAGGGGTCGAGGTAAAATTCCTTATGGAATTGGTGACTGGAAACAAACCACGGGGCGCTGGCTATTGTTGTAAGGAATTGATTCTGTGTTACTAGATCTTTGTTTATATATGTTTGGGAAATGTTTATCCATATTGGGCAGGTGAACAAGTGTGGAGGTCATATAATAATTTGGTATATTAAATATAACGGAATTGAATGGTAGGCAGCTTTTTTGTAAATAAGTGATTTTTGCGGCAGTAATTTTATTTTGGCGTGACTTGGTTTGTTATCTATATCGTGTTTGTGCAGTTGAGTTTGCTGTGAAGTGGAAATCCCAGATATTTCGCCAGTTTGTTGGGGAGTGTCACTTTATTAAATTATTGAGTGTCAAAGGAGTGAATGGAGTGTAAGCTCTTAATGTAAATATTTTAGCGTGAGTTTTACTTGGATTCATTTGAATCTTGAGTTTGAAATCCCAGCTACCTAATATGTTAAGGTATAATTCAATTATAATTCATATTAAATTGATGAGGCGACTGAAGAGAATATGGCAGTGTCTTCTGCAAATTGAGAAGTTTGGATGTTATTTAGGGAGTTCAGTGACGTACAAGTTGAATAAAGTTGCAGAAAGCGGAGAGCCTTGAGGGAGTACTGCATTTAATGTTCTTGGCTTTGAGTGATGGTTGTTAACATTTATCGAAAATGTATAGTTGAGGAAATCTTTTAGGATAATGACAGTCGGTGAAGACTGCGTTTTTTTTTATTTTACTTTTTTTTAGATGTGTATTATAATTGAATTCTTCCAAATGAGCAACAAGAAGTCGGTTGTGAAGCATGAGTTTAATATGTTATTGATGTATGCTACTCTTTTTGGAGGCAAATAGTTAGCAAGCTGTTATTCATATAACTGCGACCTGGAGATTTTTTAAGTGGAAGAATTTTTATAATTTTATTAATTTCTTTACGAAACGCGTATTGAATTTTATGGTGAGATGGAGCAACTGAGCAATTGAGCTATTGAGCAATTGAGGTTGCTGAAGCACGAGTTTAATATGTTATTGAAGTAAGCTACTCTTTTTGGAGGCAAATACTTTAAAGCGACCTGGAGATTTTTTAATTGGAAGGATTTTTATAATTTTACTAATTTAATTACGACACGCGTATTGAATTTGATGGTGAAATTGAGCAACATTTTCCTGCGCATGTAGACACACCGATGGACGCAATGTTTTCAACCAAGAGCTGGCGGCGGCGGCGAAGGGTCGTGTTGGTGGGGGCGGCGGCGTCATGGGGCGCAGTAATGGAGAGCTGTTAGCGGGGCGGGAGAGGGGGCGGGGCGAAGCAATTATCCCCGCAGCGACCGCCTCCGCCAGCGCCGTCTGGCGCCGCGCCGTGCGGCCGAGCGACGTCATCAATCGGCCCGGTGGCCGAGATCGCTAAGGCAGTAGTGACGTAGTGATCTCGGAGCGAAGGGTCGCGGGTTCGAGTCCCGCCTCGGACATGGTTGTATTTGTGTTCGTCCTTTCACCCTCGATCATCACCATTCAGTATTAAATCCTGTAAATTAGTTAGTAGTAAGATACAAGAAGTGAGAGATAATATGCTCAAACGTGAATGCCCAAAAAACGTTATGTATTACAAATAAAAAATGTTCAAACCCCTGAAAGGCAAAACTGCCGAACAGGAAGAAAATAAATTTTTAAAAAAATGTGACGTCATCCAACGACAGTTACCGAGACTGATGCGCTGGAGGAGAAAAAATAGACAATTGACTTTTGCTTATTGTCAGGAACAGAGGTTCAATAGAATACTTCGAAATAATAAATAGATTTGAATGTTTAAATATAATATAAAAATAGTAAAAACATTCATGTAAAATATTTATAACTTAAAAACCGTTCACTAACCTATATATTCAGGTTAGTGTATTACTAACGTATATATTCAGGTTAATTTTTCAATTTTCTCGTTCATCCATTATCAAAATTCTTACTTTAAAAAGAAAGTTTTTTTATAAATATAGTATTTATTTCACTGTACTTTTGGTATTCCTTTTCATAATTCTAAAGACTTGATTCAGTTCGCAAGTAATACTACACACTTACTATTTCCGTATAGTGTGTCTCTCAATTTCCGCTGTAGTCATAAAATTGTCCAGTAGTGTCATTATTTATATCTTATACAAACAATAAAATCTTTATTGTAAATTTATTTAAAGTACATATTTCATATGCTACATTTCAAGAAATTAATTATTACTTTCCAATGTAACAACTACAATGGTTATATGGATATGTTACAACTTCCTAAGGATAGCTAAATGTAATAACAAATTAACTATTGAAATTTTGATACATTCATAGAATTTGTGATTATTTAATAGTAATTCTTAGAGTTTAGAGCATTTCCCCAAATAAGTAATATAAGATTTTGACTTATACCACCATCGTAAATAAAAAATATTAATTATTTTGACTTTGTCCAGGACATTGCGATTTCACTCCAATACAGTGAATTTCCTATCGAAAACAATTGCTTTGACCGATTCGTAAGATTGTATTGGGTGCACATAAGAAAGCAATTTCTTGGGTGCCCTAGTTGATAAATCCTGGAAAAGCGGGGGCATGTGTCATCATTTTGAAAGGCAGTTCTTTTACATCTTTATTAAATTCACACAATGCAAACTCTGAATCACGAGTATTATTGATTAATGCTTGGATCTCTCTGATGTTTGAGATTAATTCTGGCTTTCCTGTGATGTTTTCGTTTTTTTTTTGTTTTGTTTTTGTTTTTTAGTTCTATGAACTTTTCTATGCATGTCCATTTCAGATTCTTCTTTTCCATTTTGATGTTTTTCATCATTTAATTTTCTTTTGATTCTTTACAATTAGAATGTGTTTTATCTATATTTATAATTTCCAGTGCACACAGAAATTGAAAGAAAACTATGTATCCTACGGACTTTTGAGAGGTGTCGATTGTTTGTCAGATATCCCGGAATTTGGGAGAAAATATAAAAACATCTTACTGATTTCCAATGTTCGCAGAAAACTATGAAGCCTCTGTCCATGTGAGAGGTGTGTCTGTTGTTTCACACCCCAGGAACTTTGATAAAATCCAAACACAATGAAAGAGCTTCGAGTTTGGCTGAACATTCGAATATTTGATTCGGTTATTCCACCTACTCTTATAATGCACGTACCGATTGAATTCTCATATTTAGTACGTCACTTAGTGCAACACAATGACTTCACGCGCAAGCAAATCTTCGAGAAAGAGGCCACTCGCCATTAAATATTTGCTACTCATTGCTTTTTCTGATGGAACAGCAACTACTTCGATTTTTTGGATTGTAAAGAACTGTAGTTCTGTGTATACAATATACTACGTTACTGCAGGTTTTCAAAAGAATATCTTTGTTGAAATATCCAATTTACTAAATGAATGTGGCTTCGCCGACGCTGTAAACTGCTTTAAAAATATTTCAATGTGTTGAAAATGTCTACGTGTCAAGCATGTCTTTGTTCAAATAATTTCTTACAGCATCTGGCACTATTAGACTTCCCAATGAATCGTAGTAGCTGATAATGTAATATTCCCGTTCAAAAGTCCCCAAAACCCAATAGCCTTGCGAATGAATTATTCCGGCCGGATCCAAAATCAAATCATCAGTTCCCTACCAGGAGACCGAAACGCGTCAAATGATCTCGATTGGTACTCGGGAAGTGACGGCCGCACGGACGTACACTGGCAGTTACTCAACTACTATAAAGGGATTGTAGTGATAAGGAAGAGTCTTTTATTTCTTGTTCTTGAGTCCTGTGCTTGCTACCTTTTTTTGAAAACCATTTCCTGTGGTTTTCTCTCAAAACCGAAAAGCTTAACTGACCTTAAATAAATGTTTTCAGTTCCTTTTTCAATCTTCAATTTTCTTATCGCAACATTCTTTATTCGCATTATTCTACATTTTTCTTCCTTATCCTTTCATCGTGCTCTCTGACTCTCTTTATCTGGCCAACCACGCCCACTCCTCTCCCTGAGCCTTGCCCTCGAGGAGCCCTCCGCGCTTATTGCCCTGTGGAAGGGGCGACGCGCGCGGGCGCCCGCTGACCCAGTGCTCCAGATCGGCGAAGCGGCTCCCCGCCGAGTCGCCGCTCTCAGAACGCTCCCTTATCGCCGCATGTCGAGGCTCCCAGCAACTTGGAATTTGCTCCACAGACGTTTGCAGGTTACAGGTTGGGAATGGCATACGTCGCAAAGAACGTCGTTAATTATTTGATTTTTTTTTTCAAGGATGACACTTAGTAGGCTGTATACAAGAGGCCGCTTTGAACCTTCACACTTCCCCATACTCCTTAATCTTCAGCCTAGGTCGCAATGCTGCATGCTCACGTATTAAATCCAGGTATCCCAAAGACCGATTCAAACCACCGTAATCCCCCATAATTGTCAATAGATCAGACTGAAACAGTCTTCAACCTCGCTTCATTTACTATAGCCCATTGTTTACGTTATTCCGAGTAATAAAAACCACTGCTTGTGGATGGCCATTCCCAAAAAGTAAAAAAAACTATGTAATTCATAATTTAACCTCCTCGAAAGACAAGTATGTCGAACGAGAAGAAATAAATTTAAAAAAAAGAGGCCGCTTTATCGTTTCCCTTGGTTTCTTTAATAAACTGAAACATTTTGGTGTTTTAGTTCCTTTTAAAAATATCAATGTATAGTTGTTTTAGTTGTTCACCATATTTTGTACGTAGTAAAGAGGAAGAATTGAAAAGCTGCGTTAAAATCTGCGATTTTTTGACAGAAAAACGCTGGATGTTGGGCTCTGGTATGAAAAAGTAGATAAATCACGTTTTTACATGTAGTTAATTACTTCCACTAACACTTTATGTCCTCAGAATAGACGTTTCGTTGGTCCTTGAGACAGAAAAATTGATTGATAGCAAAATATCTGTTTCTCGAACTCCCTCTGTCTGTCTTCCTACCGTCTGGCTGTCTGCCCGACTGTGTCTGCCTCTCCATCTGTCGTCAATGATATCGCATAAACAGTTCAGACAATGTCCCTAAAATTGATATTCCTCAATCGACCTGAGCGCACGTATTCCTACAAAAATTTGTTGCCATGACTTATGCCCCAACCCTCGTATGAGTATTAATCTAATTTTCGCGGAATAAAATAAAACGTTCATACCTTTGTTCACACCATTTACGTATTAATACACATAATTTCTAGCAGTTGTATTCATTACATTCCATAACTAATTCTTTTTTTTATTTCGGTGAAATTCAAGAAAGTTTTTCATTTTCCATTTTTCCAATTTATTATTTAAGATATGTGTGATTTTTCCATTGTACGTCATATTATGCTTTAAATGACAGTTCGATCAAGCCCGTTAACATATCCGATTATACTCGAAAAATGTATTAATATTTTTTCGACTAATTCATTGTATAAAACCATATACATCTCTCCTACTATGTTCTCATGGTATCTCCAGGAGTAAGTAACACGTAACGATCAGTAATTATTTTATTATAGGCGATGAAGGAAGGTGGAAAGCGATACTTTGGCAGAGATGCCACTGCTAGTGTTAGATTCGTTATTATCTTGCACTTGAAGTTCAAATCATGTGCCTCGTGGTAGTGTTTACGTAAGGTCCTCTACTGGCGTGTGTATGGAGGGTGTGGTCAGGCTGCTAGTGACGTTGTTCCCATTATAGTACCTGAATTTCCGACAACTCCGAAGATAGTTTCCTTGATTGGTAATGAACATCTGTTTTCTACACTGTCACGCATTTAGACAAGTTCAAATAAGAATATTTTTGTCTTAATTCAGAAGTCTTGTAATTGTAAAATTTAATAATTCGTTTCATTGGGTTGTAATATGAAGATCAGAGTTCAACATGATCTTGAGAGAGGAGTGGTTAATAAAGATATTTTATATTCAAATTATTAGTAAGACCCGAAGAGGGGACAATAATATTGTTCCAGAACGTGGACAACTAAAAAATAGTGGGAATGCGTAGCATATCAAAACGTTCCCTCTTCTTCGTGTTTTTACTCAACAACTAATGATATTGTTAAAAAATACTCCATGACATTTAAAGATCCAAAATTGAGATAAAAATCTCTATCTTTAATATTACAGAAGTGCTTGACACCCACTACACCCATTCGTACATTCTGACAAACTGACTAAACGCTGTGGTAGACTGACCGACAGACATTCCGTATTTCGGGTAAAAAATGGCATGTATCTCCTCGCCACCGGCACCAATTTTAACCATCTTTGAAACAGCACTAACATACCAAATTCCTAACTTTAATTCAACATGAAACTTATCATCGAACGTTCGAGATCGTGATGTATAGAGCTGATACCAATACTTTTCCTAGGAAGTTTCATTGACAAACACTCCATAAAAATCTGATTAATTATATCTGAGGTCGTAAAAACTAGAAGACTTTGAGGAATGAGAATTTTTGTAAGTTGAAATAATAATTCAATGAATTAATAGATGAGTAAAGGTCCGAACGAACTCTTGTCAGTGTTTATCAATCTGAAACTCGTTTCACAACCTGGTTAGGACGATGGCATTATTTTTTAAAAATTAAAGTAAATATAATATTTTACTTGATGCTACAATTGTCACAATTAGTTACGTTTGTCATTTTAGTTTTCGGATAATACGATAAACAATCATAGCCTGTTTAGTGTCACAATTTCCTTAACGCTTGATTTCTTAAGCTTCCTCCTTACCGTTGCAGTTTTAAGATTCTATTTACGTTAAATCAAAGTAAATAGTACTCCTTTTTTCAGTTTTAAAGCACAATTTAAGAAACGTATGTCAAGAGGATATGTCTGTTGCCTCTTGCGGTAGCATTAATAAGATTCATGCAAGTAAAATAAGAATTTCCATCCGTAGTAAATGGAAGAGTGCTTCTGATAGATAAAATCTGTGTGATTTGTTTGACAATAATGGCTCGCTCTTCTTCCGGCAATTATGGGAGTCAATTACACCAACTTGGCGCTCCGAGTGGGCGAACTGGTAGACCGATGTGAATTCCAAGTGACTGAGGCATATTTCAAGGGAACCGGAGAAGGTTATGGTTCTAGCATACATAGGATATCCTCTTGTGTAAGTGTTGATGAAATCTTCTCCTTGTCGAAAGTCCTCTAGGTGTGTTTTCAATAGAATTCTCAATAAATACATTTTGTTACATGAGTCACTGTCAAAACAACATGAACCCAGATTTTAACATTTAAACTTAAGATTTCGACTCAAGAATATCGTTCAAATAAACTCAAGACTAGACTAAATATCATGTTGATTAATATTTTTTAATATTTTACTCTTCTAAAAATTTTTGATCATAGAAAAATGGAGAGAAAAAAAGAAATTTAAAGCATTTATGGGGGAAAAATTACAGAGGAAATAACAGAAGAGAGGTAGAATACTCAATCATCAGTTGACAACAGGCAATAGACAATAGGTGAATGTTAACAACATTCACCACAACGATCATTCATTGCCTGCGAGTGCAGAACTTCGTACTGTTCATTGTATGCGAGTGCAGAACTTCATTCTCGTTCATTGCATGCGAGTGCAGAACTTCATTCTCGTTCATTGTATGCGAGTGCAGAACTTCATTCTCGTTCATTGTACGCGAGTGCAGAACTTCATACTTGTTCATTGCCTGCAAGTGCAGAACTTCGTACTCGTTCATTGCATGTGAGTGCAGCAGAAGAAGGCTGCATCTCCTTTGGTGGTGATGAACACTGGCCCGAAATCCGAAGCATGGTTTTCACACTTGAATTTCAACCGGCCGAAGATAAGAACACGAGTAAAACAACACGAGTAATTCCATATAAGAAAAAACTAAAGATTGTGAGATAATATAAGGATTGCCCAGGCTAAACTTTTACAATATCAGTTCGCCAACGTTTCGGCTATGTATTTTTCCATCTTCAGGGCTCTATAATCACAACAGTATTAATTCTGAATTACACACAAGTTTGTACTAATTAAATACAGCAGCTGATTCGAATATATAACAAACCCAAATCAGTTATATCAGTAACTAAATGGATATGTAAATTGTTTCAAATATCACATTTAACATGGATAACTGTACATATGTCATATATAACGTGATATATTTTACTACACTTTGTAAAAACTTCTCTTCCTCATTAAATGCATTCAGTTTTATAAGAATGTTGTGGAGGTTTTTATAACTTGAGAAATTGTATTCTCATAATATTTTGAAAATTGCATGGTTGTCCTTATTCAGATCAATCCTCCATTATCCTCCATCGGTTATCGCAAGAATTGCGCATATTGCGCAAGAAGTGCTGAATACGAAAATAAGAGCATGAAGTAAATTTTGTTTGTAAGAAGGAATTCTGATTACATTAAAGTTCATATTCGTGGAAAAAGATGTCAAAATATTTCCTGTGGCAGTAATACTATTTTCCACTTCTACACAGAAGATATTGTGAGAGAGAAATTGATATATTTTGAAAAATCCTATAGATTTAATTGACTGAATTATCACCATTTCATTTCTGACATCAGAAATAGATCTTTTGTCATTTCAATCCCTTGATACTTTATTTATGACCAATCATCGCATTATTTCCATCAGTTGCATATTTTGAGGTGAGAGGTTTCCTTCCACGTAAATACACTACATGAAAAATTTTCTTGCTTCTTTCTTTCTCGTCTTTCTTCGTAAGAAGAGAAAGCATTTTAATCGAGTAAAACGGCGATTTTTCGACAGAAAAACATTTTCTGACCCTGGTAGCGAAAAACTGGATAAATCGTGTTCTTATGTATAGTAAATTACTTCCTCTAACATGTGGAATCTGTAAACATGTTTCGTGGGTTCTTAATTCCGAAAAACATTACGTTGAACATTTTCGTTGAACTGTGAATTTTTGAAAATTGCAAACGTGAATAAGAATAACGCGGGAAGGATTGTTGATTCATTTTTTCGTGTTTCCGGTCGCGTCAACTGCTTTGGTCATTATTCCCGTCAGTGTAGTTCATGTCGTTTCTCGGGTGATGGCGGTGATCTTCTCCCGCTGGATGGCGAGATCCGGCGCTTACCTACCGTCGGCTAGTGGGGTTTTCCCCGCTAATCGGGACTCTCCCACCAGCGGGGCACCGCACCAGCCGGGACAAGCTCTAAGCTCCCGGTCGGTCTCCCGGAATATGTGGTAGTGTAGTGCATGTTAGTGTAAGTGTGTAAATAAGAGGAGAGGATAGGACGAGGAAGAGGAAGGACAGATCGCGCGCGGTCCGTGGCCCGTTTGGTAGGGTACTGCTCCGGCATTCGCCTGAATTCGACCTAGCTGAAAAGCTAGTGTCCAAAATCCTGCCGCCGTCAGGACTCAAGCCTAGGACCTCCCAGTCAGAGGTGCTGCAGTGACCCCAGTCGATGCGCTGAGCTACCGCTCCCGGTGAGAAGGATTGTGATGAAGTGGCGCCTTTAGGTGGTGACTCCATACTAGTTCGGATCGCTGTCGGGCGGCGGCAGCGGCAATGACAGCGGCGCCTGCGAAGACGGCGACGGCGCCGTGGCGGGGGGGCGGGGGCGGCTTCCGGGCGGTGGGCGGGGCGGCGCTGTTGATCCCGGCCGCCTGGGATTAAAGCTGCCGCGCCGGACCAATGATGTATAAGATATAGATGACTCACGTATATACTCTATGGATAGGGCAAAGTGAAGTCAGCTGCGCCATGACAGTTGTTGGCAAAACATACTCTTGTGCGTGTGTTATCGTTGTGATATAGGTACTGTTTCTGCCAATATTTGCATTTTTCTGTTATGTGTTCTGCGTGAGAGCATTCATTAGTATGCCTGTTTCATGTGCTGCGTACAATTGCACTAATAGGTTAAAAAAGGATATGGAATTCCTTTCATAGCTATGTACCAAAGACACGACTTTGAAATACTGCTTGAGTTTTTCTTAGAATATACTACAAAAACGACATTTAATTTTATTGTTAACCTTGATTTTTTAGCTTTCCTCTAAAAAACGAGGATTTTCTTAAAAAGTGAATTGTGTCGATGAAGGAGGATTGGACACTAACCGCGAGAGAGAGGTTATGTTCAGAACATTTTGAACCTTCCTGCTTTAAGTAAAAGTCTCGTGTGGGTACCACTGGTTGATACACCTTATACCACTGTATTGTACATATTTTAGTATTAATTTTTTATATTTATTAACATTTTTGTATAATTACATGTTGTGTAATCATAGACGGGAAATATGAGCGTCAAACCCGCTAAATTAATTACTTTTAAGAGATCAGTAATTTTAAAAATGCAAATAACAGCTTTTTTGACATTGTATGAAATAAATGTATTGTCCTTTCTCATAGATCCTAACATGATTTTTCTCTGACGTAGGGGTTCCGTTTTAGTCAGACAATAATTAAACAAAAAATTATTATTTTCATTAAGTTTCTTAAATATCAATAGTTTTCGATGTGATTAGAAAACAGAATATTCAGTTTTAGTCTGTCTTGTGGGCGCATAATATACGAGCTAGAATATACTAGGATAATCTAGATCGTTGATAATACAGCATAACCTTTTCATAAAAGCCTTTTGCCAACAACTGTCATGGCTGCCACGCGCAATCTCGGCTTCAAATATGGCGGGCCGCCGCTGTTTACGAGCGCCGGCAAACGCTGCCGCGCCGGCCCAAACGCCATTTGCAAAAAGCGCGCCGGCCGCTCGCCTTGCAAAACACGGCCGCGAGTCTCTCGGAAGACGCTCCTGCGACGCATCGCTGCGATTCAAAACTGCGATGCTGTTGTGGTGTATCGGACTTTCCAAGGTCAAGGTCTCGGAATAAAAGGCGCTGGTCGCTAGCGGGGTGGCGAATGCTTGTGTTGCAAAGAACTTCACGTGTAGTTTCGAGTTATTTGGTGACAAACGTCATTGTTTACTAACTTGTTCTACGCTATTAATATTAAAATTAGAAATAACTTTTATAATACTATCTATTTCGTCATGGTCGATCTTTAAGTTTTTTTTTTTTTTTTCGATTTTATAGTAGTTTTCGCTTAATTTTATATTTTATCTTTTCCAATTTCCATGTGATATAATGTGTTTCATATTAATATTGCCTAACCTTTGCTAATAATGTGAGAAAGTATGAAAAACGACTCATACAATGGCTACAACAGTACCACCGCTAATTACTAGTGATCAGTGAATGTTTTCATCGAACTTCCTTACAAGGTTTTTCTTAAGACTGGATTTCAACAGACAATTGTCAGTTTTAACATGTATTAAAACATTAAATTGATAATTCAATGAAAAATTATAATTACTCTATTGCTATTTTCAAGTCATGTACGAATTAGACCGTATATTTAAGCGAAGATACATAACTTAAGTGCAGCGTAAATAGTTTACGAGAATTGCAATCGTGATTTGGGATGAAAAAAACGGACGAAACGTAAGTTCCCTATATATTTTTTTTCAGAACAAGAAAGGTTAAACGGCATTTTCGTTTACGGTAAAGTGACGAAGCATGTACACGTGGGTGGCAGTGGCGGTCGTTCCAATGGAGGGCAGTCAGAGCTATCTAGCGGGGCGCCGGCGCACTGCGCTGCCGACAGGGCGACGACGCATCGCGTCCGCGCGCCGTTTCGCCCTCAACAAGGCGGTCATCACGCGGACAGCGCACAGCGAGGAGTAAAACCTGAAGGGCGGCAAAGATGCCTACCATACGGGGTGCATTGTGACGGTAATGATGGCGATGACACAGGTGGAAATCGTGACGGTGGTAATTTACGATGATGTGATAAGAGCACATTGGTTGACGTTGAAGATGGCTATGCTTGTGTTTGGCTAAAAGAACAAATAATGAAAGTAAGGATAAGAGATTAGTCGGTGACACTGATACCACAGGGACGATGGTGGAAGTTGCAGTTTGTGGGAAAATAATAAAAACATGGAATGAATGCAATATCGGGACTTAGTGCACGGAATGATGGTGAGACCGTGGGACTGAGCCAGAGAGCCCAAGTGGCTAAGAGCATGTAAGTGACTGGAAGAGAGGCGCTTCTCCTTATTTCAGAAAGTCTCATATTACGTTCCTGCCACACAATTGCAAAATTATAGAAATCTGCAAAGACAAAGGCTGTATAAAGAAATAATATTCATGGATGCTAACTCGATTTAGCACATATTTGCAGTACACGTTTTCTCTATGCAGTGTGTTACATACAACTGCAATAAAGAGAGAACAAGCGTACCATGCGAGTACTCTCGCATGTCAAAACGCCACCCTCTTCCCTATTTCTTCATATTAAGCCTGTAATTTCTTCAAGACCCTGTTATTCCCCATCACGTGTTCTATGTCTCTTTGTAATTGATAACAATACAATACACCCTTGTCAATACGCACTTTTCTTATTTAACGTTATTACCGAGCAAAGAGGTACACCCGTGTAACTCAATTGCGCAGAATATCAAGTAATTAGTTTAATTTCACATACAGTTGCATATCTACGACCTCTGAACAGGTGAGGTAGAATCGAAAAGAGTCGAACCAGCAAAATGTAATAAAATGTTCAAGAAGATAAATAAAAATAAATAATAAATAAATAAAATATAAATTAATTAATTATTAAATAAATTTTTATTGGTGGCGAGGCTCAGGCCATTTAGCCTGCTCTTCCGCCTGACCACTTTCAAAATTTATATTACAATAGTACATAATAAAGGAAGTCATTCAATGAAAAATACGCACGCAATTTGGATGCAGGTTTTCACATGGATGACAGGAGTGAAAGCGAGGGAGGACGAGTTTGATAGAAAATCGGAAAGAATCGGGATGGAAGGAACGGTAGAAGGAAAGAAAAATAAAGAAAAAGGAAAGAAAAGATTGTGAGAAAAATCAGTGAAATGTTAATAAGTTCTGCTAATTGTTTCATGGAGTTTTGAAGAAGCTAAAATTGCGTACGTATTTTTGAATAATCCTAGAAAAACTAGAAAGAGAGGAATTTCGTCAGCATTCAAGCGAAAACATCTCAAGTTAAGAGTTCAAGCCCTGAGAGAAACTGAATACATTGAGAGATAATGGTAAATGATTTTGCGTGTATTTCATAATAATACCATTATTATTATTACATGATAAAGTGCCGTAAAACTATTTGGTCCTTAAATAAAGTTTAAAAAATTAAAAATGTGTATATAATCAATTCATTTTTAGGAAATGTTAACAGATAAAATATTCCACAAACTATCAAATTGGAAAATTTTAAGAATTTAGAAATTTTACCGTTTAGATTATTCCCAAGACCCGAAAACCGACCCATCATCTCTCACACGAATTTGCCTTAAGCGATTGAGTAAACCCAGTAAACTAATCAGATGGCGGCTTAAGCCAAGACACAATACAAGTAAACAATTTTCAGTGTACACATAATACAAAAAAACGAAAATATTTTGAATTTTATATTTTGTCTAAATGTACGACGCAGTTTGTAAGAGATGAAGAACTGAAACAGAAAGATTGCAAATTAGTGAAACACATGTAGGCAAAATTAAAAGCATATCATTAAAATATTTTGAATACATACACATATGAGCAAATGCTCGTGCATAATCACACAACAAAGGTATGCATACCTCTGCGTACTGCAATAAACGAGATGTATGAGATGAAATCTTGTCCTTCATATGTTATTTAAAATGATTGAAGGAGTGTACGAGTAGATTATAGAGACATATAGCTAGGCTATGAATTTGTCAATTTTTTTAATATAATAAATGTAAAAGTAATGTAATAAATGTAAAAGATAGGAGGAGTGATATTTTTGTGTCAAAAGATTAGTTTACTTTATAGAACTAAATAGTTAGATAATAGTATGAAAATTGGAGGGGAAAGGGGGGATAAAGTAACCTAGGATGAAAACTAAGAGAAAAGAAAACAAAAGAAAGAGCGAGTATTTTAGCAATCCGAAGAGAGAGAGAGAGAGAGAGAGAGTAGAGAGAGAGAGAGAGAGAGAGAGAGAGAGAGAAAATAAAGAGATATGAGAAACGTTAAGGATTAGATGGAGTTATTTATTTAAGAAATGGGGTAGAACTTTTATAGTAGAAAGGAGATTGTGGGATAGGAATAGGAATGAGATACGTCACAGTGCTGAAGTTGTGCGGAATCCACCCAGATCTAATTGTTGGCAAGCGAGCAGTGGAACTATTGTTATGTAATATTTTCATGGATCCAGTTAGTGACTTCTTTTTTAAACTTATGACATGTACTGCTACTTTTATAGTAGAAAGGAGATTGTTCCGAGCACGGATGGCAGTGACAGTGAATGATTTGCTGAACACAGTAGTATTGTTTATGCGGAATACAAATAAGGCGTGACGCTCTGACACGATGTAGCTTCATAACCTGAAATCGTTGTGATAGGATGGAATGATGTGTGCTGTTTAAAATCTTGTAAAGGAGGAGAAGGCAGTGAAGTAAACATCATCCTAGAGATTACGGTGTGAGAAACGTTTCATTGAGGCCTTTGGCCTTATTTTAGTTTTTCAGGCCCTAAACGCTTCATTTAGAAATTAATAAACGATATAAATTCAAAAATCCGCCCCCGAGTGTTGCGGGTGGCATTTGACATTAATATTTAGGTGCGTTTTTTAAACAAATCCTTCATATTTTTAAAGTCAAAATGCAATTCGTCACGACTCCGTGAAATTCTCTTTCTTTAGAGACCTCATTTGTAAATATTGGTTGCATGTGAGAGCCGCAAAAGGTATGTACACTACTGAAGTAATATAGGAGGCGACAGTAGTTTCACAGAATCGTTTCGTGAATACGTCCAGCTTCATCGTTTGGTTTAGAAACTTAAGTATCTGAAATACAATCGTCATCTCCACGAATCTTCAGGCGAAAATATGAGAATAATTTGAGAATAAGTATTGCTTTACAATTAACCAGAATTTAATTTGCAAGTAAAAGCCGAGTTATTTCAAATGAAATGTGTGTTTCAATGGAAGGTCTAATGATGTCAAGTTAACCGTACGAGGTGGTTATGAGTTTCCTCGGAGCGCTTGCCTCAATGTGGTAGCGCAAGGCATGAGGCGGGGGGTGGATGAGGGGGGGAGCATCTGGCAGCCAGACACTCAGCGCGTCGATCCGCTGGCGTCCCTCGCGAGGGAAGCTCTGGGAGTAGAAGAAAATATATTTGGCCGTGGTTAAAGGAAGAGAAACGAAGTAAAACTTGGCGAAAACGACTGCGACTGCCCTTAGTTTTCTTATTTATCTTGTGAGTAATATTTACATCCGAAAAGAGAATTCCAATCAACATCGTAGCTCAAGAGAGTGACTCGGCTTTTAAGCTTACAGCACGAATTCTAATTAGAACTTTTCTGGTATAAATCTTTAGTTCTGGCCTATATAGTTTGCATAGACTGCTGCAAATATACAAGATTTGGGTACGACTATTATATTTGATTTAAATACAACTACAAGAGTTGAACACACTGTCCAGTTGGTCAAATTATTAAAACATTGATCTCTTATTTGGGATAAATATTATTCTATATTTTTATGTAAATATTTATTATAAGTTGAAATATTTTGTTTAAAATATCTTTTATAAAAAAATTCTCTCATTTCTGAAAATATTTTCATGTCTATCTAAAAACTTTCCAGAATTTTCTTCAGAATGTTTTAGCAGTCTCAGTACTAGATACTCTCCTATATTTTGAAAAAGAACTAATATATCTTCCGGGAGAATTTGGAAAATATGTCTCGCCCAAAATATTTTACGGACTAAGCGTTACTTTAATTTCGCAAGCAGTAGAAATAATATTTACTAATATCCAAAATATTTGGTTAACGAAGGTCGTGACCGCGCAAAATGTTCACATTCGGAGTGTTTTCATATTTTACTCCAGGGAAATTTTAAAATCACACATTTTGTTTCTCAAGTCCCACAAATATTTTGAGAAAAATTTTAACAGCAAGAAGCAACATTTCGGTTTCTTAACTTAATTTCTGAAGAAACTAAAAGATAATACGCATTCATGACTCAGGTGTTGGTGAACATTCCACCCTCCAGTTAGCTTCGGGGATAAAGTGTCGTATGGATAGCGGAAGTGGCTTGTAATGCTTTCGCCTACGGTAGATAAAACATAGCTCGACAAATGCATAAGTTTCGTTACAAAACAGTGGCAGCTCATGAACATATATTCACGATAGGCAAAACCGATTACTGAACATGGGGACATATGGGCTATGCCCCTCCTCAACCCAATTCTTTTTGTAACTTTATTCAATTTATTCAAAATAATAGTGTCACTAACATCACAATCCAAAGTATCCTTTCTATGGAGCTGGCGCAGACGTGATTTCAAGATATTTTGAATCTAAAAAAGTATAGCGAGTTTTTGTTCTGACAATAATTCATAAATTGGAGTCAATTTTTTTCCAGGCGTTTTTAATTCACTGAATTACATATGTAATCTTTTGACATTTCATGTTCTTTTACAGGTTTTGATGAAATTTTTCATGTCAAAATATCTATCGATCTTCCAAGTAGTACTCTACATAATAAGCAATAACAGACAGCCAAAAATAAAATTTAGCTTTAGCTTCATTATCTGTTAGTCATTTATTAGAATCATACAACGATGGATTGAAATTTATTGCATTTCTCGCTACCACGATGTACAACCACATTCAATATAGTACGTCGCCACAAAATTTGTCTCGTCACTGCACCTGTTATAATATTAACGTATACACAGATTTAAATATTTAAAAAACCAGTAACTAATAATGCTCAGCATACTAATGTAAGGGGGTAAATAAATACTTCTTAAATAATAATCACTTTTTCCGCTTATTAACTCCTCAACAAAAACGTAGACACACGCGCTAGGCGGCTTGCATATGAGTGGAAATCCGTGCAGGCAAGCAACAAAAGAATTCGCTGGCCTACGCTAAACGCGCATGCGTTACCTTCCCCTTCTCATTTACGTAGCCCTCCCTTCCCTTCCTCTCTTTTCTCCTCTTTACTTTTTTTTTCCCCTTTTTCCTCTTTCTTTCTCCTTCTCTCCTTTTCCCCTCTCCTTGTTCTCTCTTGCTCTCTTTTGCTCTCTCGCTGTCTCTTGCTCTCTCGCTCTCTCTCTCGTTCGCTCTCACGCTTTCTCTCTCGTTCGCTCTCGCATTGAATGTGTTTATTATGGTAAATAATGACTTTCATTTTTTCATTGATTTCTTATAAGCATCAAGCATTGAATAAGCATTGGCATTTTATACTTGAAGTTTATTATCAATGTTATTATTATTTAAAATTGTTGACATCAATGTAAGTCGGTTAAGTTAGCTGTAAGTTGTAGTAATCAATTAATTGAGATGATAAATGTTTGAAAATTCTCTTTATTTTTTCCTGAATTCTCGAATAAAAAGAATATAAGAACAGACGTTTATTTATCTCGCAACATCGTCTAAGTGAGTAATTTAGTGTTTAGTTCACGGTTGTTGACATACTAATAATCATTTCGATATGTTCATGCTGTTCTAAACAAAGATATTTTCATATTTTGATAGAAGCATCACCAATTATTTGTTGCCAGAAGTACATAAATGCCTGAATAAGAAATCTTTCCTCTTGAGACATGTGGGAACATTGCAATTGAAGCAGAATATGGGAGTACATATTCATAATGATATAGCATGAGGTAAATTTTCTATTTATTTATAAAATATTGGAAAAGGAAAATGTGTAAATTGATGGTGAAGGCAGAATCTCATTTTCTCATGATTTTGTACAAATGACAAAAGTGTAGACAGTCTGATTAAAAATGTTTTTCCTAACGAGCAATTTTCACTCCAGCAAATGAGTGTATAAATGTAAGTCCTATAAATGTAAAGATCATGCACATGTTGCCTGGTGAAATTAAAACATTTGTTCGTAGTGTTCTTTATATTGTTCAATGTATGCACTCTACTGTTGAATTTCTGAATTTTATTGAAATATCTGGGATACAATTCAATAAGCTGTAGTTAAAGGTAGGAGTTCCTGTTCTTTAACTAAGAAATCTTGATGTGGCATGGATGTGACTGAAAGTGAAGGAGCTAAAAAAATAATTTTGTTGAATGTGAAATACAAACTGGTTGTGAAAACAGCAATCTGTATTAATACCAAGAATTCCCATTATAAGCCTACCTACTGATTTCAATTTCAATTTAACAAACAACAGTTCCCATTAAAAGTTTCATTTGAAATTATAACAAATAAATAAATCGTGTAGCAGGAACACATGAACTGCTTGGAAGTAAGGCCTGCTTAAAAGTCTCCAGAAATAATAATTTACTTATTTAATGTTCTGTGAAGAAAAGCTGTTAATATAGTTATAAAAAAGCACCAACCATTGTGAATTAATAAATGATAAAAAAATATTTTCTGTATCAAATTCCTTAAAATTTATGTTAATATTAGTGTTTGTTATTTCTTTTATTATAAAAAAATATTACACAGAAATAACATATTTTCATTACACAAAAAGTACATAATAATTGACAGAGAATGGTGACAGATTATCAATTTATGTACTAATGTAAAACACTAACAATCCTTATATGTATTGCTAATCTTAATCGTAAGCGTGCGCAGATGATTTTCTCCCCCATACGTCACATACAGTTTTTGACTAAATAAATAAAAATAAATAAATAATTTAAAGTCAATACGCAGTTCAGTTATAGATCAAATAAATAGAGCTGAGAATTCAAATTTTCTTATTAATACATGCACCAACATGAGTAATTACTGTACCTATTACCATTATATACATGAGAGCAAGTTTTGTTCGAGTTCCATTTTGCCTTAAAACTGATTTTAAGCATGAAATGGTGTAGGATAGTGTTCTTCCAAGCCTTTAAATGCTCAATCTCAGCGAAATATATACACATTCACAAGTACAATTAGCAGAATGACGAAGAATAACAACCATGCGCTGTGGTAGTGAGTGAGAAGTGGTTAGCAAACCAAATGTGGAAACATACATGTGGCAATGAAAGTTTCGGGGGGAAAAATTTGCTATTTGAGAACACTCACGTAAGTTAGGTTACGTTGGATTAATGAAGTTATCACCTAGAAAAAGCAATCGATTACAGGACAATATATATAATTAATTGAATTCAAATGTGTAAACTTTCCACGAGGGTTTAGCTAATGACAATTTCAGAAAGAATCGTGGAAGTTTCCCACTACAACTTTTTCTAAAGGAAGTTGGTATCCACTGGATTCGCAACGGTTACGTCGTTGTGCATATCGTATACGCGCCCTTTCGATTCCATCACATCAAGTACGTTCCAGATCGCACTCAAGCGTGCATTCATTTGGGCCAAAGTACACAATTGGTACGCAAAACTGAATATTGTTTCAAGTTCTTGTGCACATTCCGGACATAGGAGAAATGACTCCATGTACGTTTGCGCGTACATCTAGCGCACATTGGCGTGCAAGCCCATTTTTGGGAGGGGATGCTTAATCGCCATTTTCTTAAAACGGCTTCAAATTTTACAATGAAAATTTTTATATAGAACGAGGTTTTTCTCTTCTGTAATATTCTTGAAGTAATATTTTGGTTCTACTATTTGTAAACCGAAAAGTTGAGAAAATGTCAAAAAATGTCATAAAATGTCAAACAATTTACTTTGGGAGGCGATAGTTGGCAGCTGACCGAGAAGAGGATGGAGCAAGACCGTAAAGACAGTCAACAGCAAGGAAATTAGAAAACTTTACTACAAGAAAATATGTGCCATTCTGTAGCACCACTAGTTACTTCCTCATATATGTACGAATATTAAACTTATTCTGTTCATTTCATTCTGATCATTAGTACCTTTAAGCCGATGTATAAGAAAAGCAAAATAGTAGTCATAAGAAACACTAGTTGTCCTGGGGATCATCTTCTTTTTGCTGTGCGTATCCCAGTTGTCTCCACGTTGTCCTCTCTTGGGCCAGTCTCGTCCAGGTGCGATCAGCTGCCTTTCTTAGCTCGTCTGGCCATGTTCTCCTCCGTCTCCCTTGAATCCTATAACCACATCGAGGGTCCCAGATCGTTGTAGTTTATGCTGATCTTAGTTGGTCTTGTCTTATGATGTGTCCTCCCCAACGCTTTTTTTTTGGTTTGGTGTCCTTGTTGGTTTTTCCAATTTCCGTAGATGGTATTTTGTCTAAGAGCGACATGTTTAACATTTTTCGTTCCATTTTCCTCTGGAATCGTTGTATTCATTTTATTTGCGTTACTGTTAAGGACCATTTGGTGTTCTCAGTGCAACAAGTGTTTCTTATAGCTACTATTTTGTATCGCTTATATATTTCTTGGTGATTTTCATCATTTTACTTTAGTGATTTTACAAATATCAACCTACTGTAACCCTGCTAAGCAGGAGACCTTTGCCCTTCACGAGATGTTGTAAGGTAATAATAATAATAATAATAATAATAATAATAATAATAATAATAATAATAATAATAATATGTATATACTGAGTAATATACGTAGTATAGACATATTAATGTAATGCTGCGGAAAATCGATTTCGAGATTTCAACGGAAATACACATTGTGGGGTCCCCTGATACCGAAAAAGTTGTTTTTTCAAAACGTCCGTCCGTCCGTAGACACCACTAGTGCTTAAATCATGCGAAGGAATTTTTCCAAACTGAAGAAGCCTCCGTCCATCTGGGTCTAGTTGAAGCTTTGAAATTTTGAAAAACAATCTTTAAAAATTGAGGGTACTTTACATGAAGCATACGGGACATTTTCAAAATTTTCTCAAAAATGTCTCCAAATTATTTCTTTAAATTTTTTGTAAGAATAGAGTAAAATACACTTACAAAGGTGGCATAAGTCCAATTTTCACTTAGCTCTTAATTTTCGATAATTTGTAAAGTCTGGATTTTTTGGCGTATTCCTACAACTACAAAATTGAAGATAGAGATTTTTCCTTCAAATGAAATTTGTTGTCCATAATTATTTCTCTCATAATTATGGGCGATTATGCGATGGTAGGGAGCTATCCGCTAGGTGGCCTTGGCTGAACGGCCACGAAACGATTCAGTGTAAAAGTTTAACTGATAAAAGTTTAACTGATAAAACTGAGTCATACGCAGTTTTTAACTGTTTTTTAACGTAAAATAAATAAATAAATAAATAAATAAATAAATAAATAAATAAAAATAAAATAAAAAAATAAAAAAATAAATAAATAAATAAAAAAATAAAAAAATAAAAAAATAAAAAAATAAATAAATAAATAAATAAAAAAAAAATAAATAAATAAATAAATGATAAAAAAAACTAAAAAAGTCATACGCAGTTTTTAACTGTTTTTTGATAAAAAAAATAAATAAATAAAATTCGCAGAAAATGTCCCGTATGTAAGACGTGGTCGTTTGTGCAGTGGCGGTGGTGGTGGCGTTCTTCGTGTGCTGGGCGCCGCACCACGCGCAGCGGCTGCTGGCCGTGTTCGCCAGCGCCAACCGCGAGCAGCTCAGCCCCGTGGTGGAGCCGCTCTACCAGGCGCTCACCTACGTCTCGGGCATCCTCTACTACCTCTCCACCGCCATCAACCCCGTGCTCTACCACATCATGTCGCACAAGTTCCGGGAGGCTTTCAAGGTGAGCACAAAAGCGAACTAGTTACTGCTTTCTCGTGGGATGCTATTTTCATGCTGAGCAGATGGTGTAAGCAGATATCCTCTTAAAAGAGAAAAAATCTCACAAGAGAAAATCTGGGAACTAAACTGTTGCTAAATACCCTAATGTAGTACGATATTTCGTTACAATTGATGTTTTTAATTGCTGAATGACAATTTCATTGTCCTGTAGTGTACCTGTTCTGATGAGTCTTTCCTCGGGCTCTATCTTGATCTAGAAGGAATATTTAATCAGAATAGTGTTGGATTTGACGGTCTACATTAGTCATTAAAATTTAATTTCTTAATAATTTAATGATTAAACAAAATTGTAGCTTGGTAGTATCTACAATATACGTGGTAGGTAGAGATTTAAATTATTGCATCTTACAATCCTTAAGCCGACCTGGATGACCGAGGTGGCTAAGAGCGAGTACCGACTCAGCGCTTCGGTCCGAAGGGTCGCGGGTTCGGGTCCGAGGCATGGCTGTTTGTCCCTTGACTTTATGTGTGTGTTGTCGCGGAGGGCCCCGCGTTCTGCTGACCCCAGATCAGAGGAGCCCGCAAGTATTTGTCTAGTGTATGGTCGAATATGCGTCCCTTCGGGACGTAAAGGGCAACCGGCTGTCAGCTGGATAATAGCCCTAGGGAAAAAAAATCTTTAATTCCCATATCCCATTCCATCAAAATAGAAGTGAACGAATTTTTCTGGCTCGTCTAAGAATTGGTCATACAAATAATAACACACCAACATGAACTAACGAAGTAATAACCAAAATTAAGTGATTCCTGATAAATATCTCTCTCTATATATATTCCATATTTTTTAAATACTTTGTCAATATATGTGAGTGCCCAATACTGTGAAAATCAATCATGTTCTTAAATCATTGCAGCGTTACAATACTGAAATAAGAAAATGTTGATTTTTTTGTGAAAATGTTTATAAATTATCAAAAGCAACCTTGTACATCAAATGACTTGGTTGCTAATGATCTCGACGTTTATGTGATCTTTAATTAAAACAAAATGAAAGAAACATTATTGCATCTCATGTACTCACGTGAGTACATGGCAATCAATTACATTATTTTAATACTAGTGATACCTTCTTATCCCATGTTTCGGAGAATTACAAATTGCAGAGTAATTAAAGAATTTTTTCTTAAACAAGATATGTTTCCACCATAGATAAATATCAATTTTCACTTTAATACATAGCAGTCGTTAATGAATGAACTTTATAATTTGAACCATCAAAGAAACAATTCATGCATTTCCGAGAAAAATCTCTTTTAATATAATCAAATTATGTGCTACCCTTATCATGATTCAATCGTATCATGCAATCAACTTTGTTTGTTGTCGTTAATAACGCACTCTGTATCATACAAGAATACATCAACATTCATCCAGTTGGTTGGGTGATCCCAGAACATATTCAAAACATTCTTCTGTTAAACTTTTTTTCTCTACTATTTTACGTAACGAGTCTCCAAGCCCCTTAAGGGGCGTTGAGCGCTTTACGCTGGGGAGTAATCCTCCTTTAAATTTGTGCGCTGGTGAGTAATCCTTCATTAACTTTTTCCTATGTCGCGACGCAGTCAGTTGTGAAGAGGACAGACAGGTAGCATGCGTCAGGTGTATGCGTCTCCTGCTACGCGCTAAGGAATAAGGATAGGGGTAGGGGCTTAGAACCCTTCACAGAGGTTGGACTAGCCCTTGTGAAGCAGCCAAACTCGTTTTGTTGGAACAACTTTCACATGAGTTTCGACGCGAATCGAACCCGGACCTCAGAGGCGACTTCGCTATGTGCCACGAGCGAGCCGCTGAATTTCCATTCCTCACAGTGTACGGAAATTACGATCATGATAGAGAAGAATGTGATGATCTTAAAAATCGGCAAAACAAATTCTGAAATTTGAGAGTACTGTTAAGAAACGTGGTGGTTTGAGCGCCGCAATCGAAGGGCGCATTAAGACCATCACTCCAACCGATTGTGATTTATCATTAATTATTAAAATACGTTCAATTCGGTATATAGGGATTTTCAATTATATCGTATTTGTTGTTTTAATACTCAAATTAATCAATGCAACATACTTGTATTAACGCATAATTTTCTTACATTGACTTTTATTTATTTTTTTTTTTCTTACTTTTTTCTTTTTCTTTTTTTCTCTTTCTTTCTTCCTCTCTTTCTTCTTTCTTCTCTTCTTTCTTCTTCTTTCTTTCTCTTTCTTTCTTCTTTCTTTCTCTTTCTTCTTCTTTCTTTCTCTTTCTTCTTCTTTCTTTCTTTCTTTCTTTCTTTCTTTCTTTCCTTTTTCCTTCTTCTTCTTCTTTCTTCTTTCTTCTTTCTCTTTCTTTCTTTCTTTCTTTCTTTCTTTCTTTCTTTCTTTCTTTCTTTTCTTTCCTTTCTTTCTTTCTTCTTCTTTCTCTTCTTCTTTCTTTCTTCTTTCTTCTTCTTCTTTCTCTTTCCTTCTTACTGTCTTTCTTTTTATTTCTTTCTTTCTTTGAAAGGATAGTTCTTCAAAAGTTTCAAACGAATTCGTATAAAATTTATAACATGTTTATAACATGGGCAAATAAAATATTTTTTAACACAAAAATTTTGACTAAAATTTTCAGAATAAGATGAAAATAAATGATCTGATATAAGCAAGGGACACTCAAGAAGAGAATCCTCGAAATGGATCTGGGCGAATGAAGACTATGGTTTCTTCAGAGAGCTCCTGCTGTTAAATGGATCGTAGAGAGGTTGGGAGGAGAGAGCGTGGGGCATGGTCATGGCGAGAAGCTTGCCGATAGTCAGCAAAAAGCAGCAAACAGTGCAGCACTGGGTAGCATCCACGGCTGACTCTACATTCTCGAAATAGCGGCGAAGGTAGCAGCAGCTACACGTGCCAGACAGAAGACGGTGGAGGAGGGGGCACACATGACAGCGAGCAAGCAAAGAGAGAAGAGCGAAAGAGAGAGGATAAGGAGATACAGAGGGGCCTTGAGAGAAGCAGAGAGATAGGTCAGGGGGAGAGCGAGGGGTAAGGCGAGGAGCAGAGAATGAAGCAAAGAGAGAGAGAGAGAGAGAGAGAGAGAGAGAGAATGGACAAGCGGGAGAAGAAAAATGAAAAGCACTGAGATGAGGGGAGAGATAGGAGAGGAGGAGAGATGGAGAGTGAGAGGAGAGATAGAGAGTGAGAGGAGAGAGATGGAGAGAGAGGAGAGATAGAGAGTAGAGGAGAGTGAGAGAGAAGGTAAATAGATACTACGCCAACTTACAGAGACGGAGATGGTAGGCGTCTGGTCAAGGCAAATAATGAATACAGAACAAGGATGCAAAGGAAGAAGTAAAATACATTAACAGTATTAAACGTTCAAATGAAATACTCTAAACTGAATTATGCGTATGCTTCTTTAAGCATCGCGTATGATAAGTGGAACGGTGCATGAGTGTCTGTTTCGTGGCTAATTTATGACGAAAATCAAAATAGTTTATAAATAACGTGACACGAGAGGCTAAGAAATAGGAAACACATTTTATGAGAGTTTTCGGATTGCGTGCAGTTTGGAAAAAGAATGGAAGGAAATAGATAACGCGTATATAATGAGGGCGAAGGCCAAGACGCTAGACTGTAGATTGGGGAGGAAGAAATATGGCTGTGGGGCCTGCGCTGCCAGATGCACGCGCCCAGACGGGAGCCCAATAGTGCCCCCACTGCCTGATTGGCCGGAATGTTCAGTGGGGCGGTAGAGGTTCGCGGTCAAGTGCACCAACGCGCTCGCCTCGTTCTCATCTATTCGTTTTATCGACTCGAGTGTTGCCCCTGAACGTCTTAGTTGTTAAACCCATTGACGCCTCGACTTCCTAGTAACATCAACTGCTGGAGTTTTACTTTTTTTCGTCAAAATTGATCTGTACTTGATAATGAAATGGTTCTCAAATCAAATTAGTGGTGTTACAACACATAGTATTCTCGCATTGTTTGTAAGGCCTATGCAATATTATACCTATATAAACCTGCAAAAGTGTTTCCTACCAGCAAACATTTTTTCTCCGCGCCGAGATTCGAACTAAGGTTTTCCAAGTCGACCCGAGAGGCTCATTACCGCTACTTCACAGTCGCACTCAGCTTCACAACTTCACTGACCCTTAAACAATCTGGTTTCTTGCAATGTTTATAACATTCGAAATTTTCGAAAATTCAGGTGGTTAAACGGAAATGAGATCTGCGTCATTTTTAAGCGTCCTTTACTCTATTCGAGAAAAAATATTTGGAGTTAGGAAATATCTTTTTTAAACATTAATTTCACGCAAAAATTACACGAAAGCTACTTGAACCGTCTAAAAAGTGTACATGCAACTTTTTAAAGATTTATTCTTTTATAACATTTTATTTAAGAAAAAATCTCTATCATCAATATTATACTTTTGCAATGATAATTTTCACAATTTTTTACCATGCAAAGAGTTTGTCGCAAATTGAACCAGCACTACTCTTTCACTGACCAGTGATATATACAAGGGAAAAAATTAATGAAAGTATTTGGAACAGTTTTTGAGAAAGTAATTGTTTAAAAATGTTTGCTGAAGCTAAGTGAGTGAGATTAGCTGCCGTCGCTTTTCACACATACCCCCACCACCGGAGTTGAGTATCCTTACAAACTTCCTGTTCATAATAAATTCTTCTAAACCCCTGTAAATATTAAAATTACATAAGGATTCTCTCTTTTACCTTTTCGAAAAGCAAAAGCCTTTCGCTTGTATTTTTGCGTCTCTGGAGTATACACACTGTCATGTACTTCCAGTGATCCCTGACATGTACTTCCAGATCTGAGAGATGGACGTAAACTTTTCATTGCATAGCATTCAAATACAAAAATTGCGTTGAATGTAAAAATTCCGTAAGAATTGTTTGTTGGTTTTCGGTTGTTGTTTTTTTCGTTCATCATGTAGATCCCCTGACTAAATATATTACCTCACACACCAGACATGAAAGAATTCTCAATTGGATTAAATGAGGGCAATTCTTTTTCATTGCCGTTGTTTACAAACATCGTTTAACCTTCTTCAAACGAGAACCGCTCACTTTCTCTTCCGAACCTCTTGTCGACATGGCTGGTGAGTTTTCTTTGGGGAAAACATGCGTGTCAATTTTTTTCTCTTGACCTCGTGTCATCAAGTAAATATTTTTCTTAACATTTCTTATATTCTTACATTTTTCCGCACAAAATTTCTTTCGGAACATGCAGTCCCGAAGATCATGATTTGTTCCTATTTTCGATTGAACGTGGAGAAATTGCGAACTTATTACTGATGCCTCATTGTGTACAAAGTATCTCCATAAAATCGGAAAATAATCATGAAAATATTTCAACAGCAACGCTTTAGAAGCGTCTCCTTAGAATGTGCTTGGGTTTTGGCCCTTCTCTGCCGGCGCCGAGTCCCAACAGCGAGGGGCGGAGGCAGGAAGAGTGGGAGTAAATTGGTGGCGGGAAGGCGGCAGGAAATTCACAGAATAAATCTAGATTACTGCTGTTCCAACACTGGAGACGTACGCAAGGTTGCTGCCTCGGGAGCGCTCGTGAACAACAAAAGTGTTTTGATAGCGGTCATTGGCGAGTGCTGCGCGGGGTGCCGACAAATGCCGTTTTATCCGCGTAATATGTTTTTACTCATTTCTAGAACCAATATGGAGTTGAACCATATGCTTTTAATTATTTAATTAACCAGTATTAGTAAATTATTTTTACAAAATAAACCTAATAGCCCATTGAAAAGTTTAGACGGTAACAATAAACAAAATTGTAAACATTTAACAACGCAAGATTTTGGAAGCTCATGGAAAGCAAAGGTTGATTAGTGTCTTAGAGTTATACTATATTATTACAACATAAAACAATAATTCGCGGTAGTAATTGTTTTATGAATGATTCGTATTGCTTGGAAAAGTTGCTGCAAAATTCACGGGAAACATATTTGGAGGATATTTTTAAAAGTTTGATTCCACATGTTTCCATGATATAGTTTTGTTTATTGTTATTGGGTTCAAAAGAGTTTTCATAATATATTTTTGAACCTTTCATTGCATTTTAACATAATTTTATATTTTTCTTTTTTTCACAAAGAGAAAGTCTCCCCTTGATCAATGCTAAAAGAAAGACATGATAAGAAAGAATTTGAGAACAGTGGCATTTTTTTAAATGTGTATAGTAAGTGAAATCCATTAAAAGCTTAATACAATTCTAAAAGTTTATACAAAGGAAGACATTACTTTTAAGTAATAAATACGTCAAGAATTTACATTTAATCTCAGCAGGTCGGGTATTAAGACTGACACGCTACTTCGTACTCTGCAAACTATTTAAACTTGAAAGAGCAATTTTAGTACTTGTAAAATAAATTACAATCCGGCTCATTGAAAGAAATACGTTGGATTCAAGATAAGTACTTGAGAACTCCTGTCCATATGCGGGAGCGGCCAGAGAAAATGTGCGACTGGGGTTGTAAATCCATAAACAAAAGTTCCCACTCCAATAAATTAACGTAATACGAATGTAATTTATTGTAATTAGAAGTAAATAAATTTTTAATTGTTTTGAATTGAAAAAAAATCGGGGCTCCAATAAAGTAGGAGCGAGAGCAACCCCCCCCCCCGCCTGCTAGGCATCACTGTTCAAAATTTCGCCTCTTTGTCCAACTGTACCCCGTTTAATACCACCGTTGCTTCCATTTAATTGTAATGTGTGAATCATATTTTCTCTCTTCGGAGAGTGAACGCACAAATGAGTACTCAAACATAAAGTCGCAAAAATAAAATATTACTAGAACATTTTCGCATTTGCGATTAAAACTTTTTTCTGAGCAGTGTTTTTCAATTTTCTTGCTCAATATAATTCACTGCAATTGACAATGCGCCAAACTGTGAGTATTTCAATAGTACACTCGCTAGCCAATTTGAAATAAAAAACCGCCCCCGAAGATGTTTAAAAAAACAAATGTGATTGATTTTCAGATATCTTTTTCTGACATTTTTTTCTGACAAGCGGCAGCACTTCCCACTCTTCTTTTTGTAAAGATTATGTTGCAAATCCAGTTCTGTTCATAATTTTCGTAATTATCACGCATATAATGTAATTGCGTTGGTTGCGATGTCAGGGACTGTAAACTGAGGAGACGTCACAAACTCGTGATGTGACTGACGGGCGTTAACGCAAGGCACATGTTCCCAGCGTGAAATACATGCTGAAGCAGTAATGAAACAGGAATATATTAACAAAAACATGTTCCCAATCCCAAAGTGGATGTCAAAATTTAAATTTACTTTACGCGGGGTTGAATCAAATAAAAACTTTAACTATTTGTATCTGGTAATTTAATAAAATCGTAAGAAATGTGAAAATGTCACATTACTTATTAGTGACCCCATTACGTTCTATGGAAGTTTCCGTCACTTAGGAGATGTCTAGATGCTTTTTCAAAAGAAACCCATAGTTTACAGGTAGATACTCGTGCTCCAGATTTTTCATTCCTTCATCGTATCGGAAATACTTCCTTCCAGACTTTTGTGCAGTTTGAAGTCGTGAAAATCACGCGGGCGAAGTCTGAGAAATGGAGTAGACTTGATTTCATGTCCTGGATTGTGAAAAAAGGTTGAAGCACGGAGTCGACATTGTTGAGAAACGGCAAAACTTGTGAATTCAAATATCTTCGTCCCTTATATCTGAAATAGAGACGAAAGTGATTCGCGATATTTTACGTGCCGCTGATCATTCTTGTTCATGTCGGGTTCCAAATTCACCCACATTTTGTCCGAAAAGAGAGTAAGTGTGGCTGTTGGGAAGACTTTGGGCGACTGGACTGGTCCGGTCGTGGGGTGTACGCGACAGAAGTTCCTCCTCCAACAGACGCTATAACAGAAAGCATGAATCGCCATAGTGCGCTAACATTCTGAATAATAAATCAATGTCTACAACTTCAACTTCACAACTCAAACACATTACTTCTGATGTAAAGCTGTGCATATCGCCAAAACCACAGCAATATTTGCATTCATTCTGCTCCAGTTAGTGTCGTGTTCCTGAATTGTGTCATATGTCGAGCATTGTTTGAATACCACTGCAGTCAACCTTCAAATAATAAACGCCCCGTATCTTGAATTTTTATCGTACTTACAATGTTTTCATTTGATTCACCCATGTACTTGCTATCTCCTCCCCCATCATCTTTACAGCTGACACTATCTAGATGATAATTTTTTTAAGAATATGGACGTATCTCTCTCAGTTTATTAGCTAGATGTCATGTATAGCAATAAGTTAGCAAATTACCTTATTAGCTAAATGACTAATAAATTAGTCATCTAAATTATAAGCTAGATGATTGAATTAGAAACGAATCATTAATCATTATTAGGGGATGGACTTTAATGAAATGTCATTTTTTTCCTTTTCACTTTAGGACAATGCCCTTTAGTATAGAGAGATTCATTTTATGTTACGACCCATTTTTATAGGTTATTATTTTGCATTATTTTTGTCGCTTTCTACTACTAAGTCTTTTTTTACCTTTTTACGTCATTTTTTTTTTGCTGATTTAATCGATTTTAACGTCCTTTTTAATGGTACTTACTTCAAATAATCTTTACGAGATATAACAAATGTTCTTCAAAGAATTACTCAGTAGCCTCTTCGATTTGTTTGCTCAGAAATTGTTTTGGCAGCCGTTGTGATGTAATTTTGCGACGTATTTTAGCACCATTGCCGGTGTGGCCGATTTCGGGATCACTCAAAAGACAGATTTCCTGGTAAAGAACAATCCAAACCAAAAGTTTCAACCGGAGTTCACTCGAATGAATGGAAGAAGTATCGATTACATCAGTATCCAACAGCTTGAGTTCTTCATCTGAACTGGTTTTCATAAGATTTTTTACGTCATTTTCTTTTGGTTTTAGTATATTTTTAAAGCATTTCAAGAGCATTTTAGTGATCATTTTGGGCGCTGTTTTAAGTCATCAAAACCAGCTCTCTAATCATTATCATTCACTCATTTTACCTTTCAACATTGTCAAATAAAAAAAAATTATTTTCATCATTCTAATCACCCCGGATCCGTTCCTCGCCACCAGGCGAATGCCGGAGCAGTACCCTAACAAACGAGCCACGAACCGCGCGCTATCGTTCCTTCTTCTTCCTTGTCCTATTCCCCTTACGAACGCACGCGCGCGCACACACACACACACACACACACACACTTACACTAACATGCACTACACTACCACATATTCTGGGAGACGGTCGGGAGCGCAGGGTTTGTCCCGACCGGAGCCCGCTGGTGGGAGAGTCCTGGTAAGGGGGAAACCCAGCTAGCCGACGGTAGGTCGGCGCCGGATCTCGCCATCCAGCAGGGGAAGATCACCGCCCCCTCCCATGAAAATAGCATGCACTACAGTTACAGGACTGATGAGCTCTGTAGTCGACGTGCCCGGAATCTCTAACAACCGCTGGATGCGTGGCGCGCTTGTTGCAGTCGACGCTGGCGCAGCAGTGCGGGCTGTCGCGCAGCCGCGCGGCCAAGCGGCGCACGTACAGCGTGCTGGCGCGGCCGCTGCCCGGGCGGGGCTCGTCGGCGCGCGGGGCGTGCGCGGGCGCGGGCCGGGGCGTGCGCCGCCCGCTGTCCGCCGCCCCACCGCGCCGCCGCCGCAGCCCGTCTCCGCCGCCAGCTGCTTCAGGCTAGTCGTAGCTAATTTCAAGAATATGTTGTAAGCGGGCCGTCTCCCGCCATGGAGAACGGTCGTGTGTGGACAGTGAGAAGTGTGTTGAGGGTTTCTTTCGAGGAACGAGACATAGGAGATGCATGCTGTGCATGTTGGACCACATGAAAAGGTTGCAATACTTGTATATAGAGATAGGAATAAGGAGTGTATGGCTCACGGTTATGGACAATTATAAGAGAATGTGGATTTCATTATAAACACACACTAATGGCAGATACATCACATTCTGCAGTGTGCAAATAATTAGAATGGAGTGATTTGTATGTACTTAATAAAAATAAGTAACATTCCTTCACGAACGGCTTTAAAGGTTAGAGATGTTGTGCCCTTCATTCCATGTTATATATTTGACTCGAACCGTGTTTGATGTCCCTAACACTATGCCTCGCGCTGAATGGCTTCCCCGATGGCCGAAAGGACAAGGCGCGCGCAGCCGCTCACCGCCGCGTGTCGTGTCGCCCTGCAGGCCCCGGGGCGTGTCCGAGTGCAGCCAGGCCACGGCGTCCACGTCGCTGGGGCCCGGCAGCGACGCGCCCGCGCCCCTGCCGCCCGCCGCGCGCCCCGGCGACGTGCTGGCGGCGCTGCTGGCCCCGCGCGCGCCGCCGCCGCGGCGCCGCCGCCAGCTGCGGCACCATCAGCAACTCCTCGCTGCAGGACCTCGACCGCACCGAGTTCGAGGGCGCGGAGCTGGCGCTCTACATGGGGGAGCTCAACGAGCGGCGCTGACGCCACCTTCCAAAAGGCACTTTAAAGGCCTAAGTCACAGGTCCTTGATTTTATGAAGGTTTAGTACACGGTCCTCCATTGGCTCCTTCACAACCTTTCTTTTCTGCAACTCTTCTGAGGAAAACTTGAACGACAGAGTTCGAAGGCGCGGAATTTATATTGCATTTTGGGACTAGGTATTTCAAAGAAGAACAATTGTTTGTAAATATAGCGTGTTTGATGGCCTCGATTTAAAAATACAGGTCATTTTCGTTGATACGATTTCATTCTGTAACGAAGAGTCCCCGTGCATTTGCGCACAGGCCGATGCGGCCCAAGGGGAGGTGTCGGTGGGGCTCCACCTATTCGTCGCCGTCGGCACAAGGAAGAGCTTGTGTGTCGAGCACAACGCTCCGGCCGCCTTTAGCTCCAGGAAAGATCCTGGTACTCACTTAGAAAGGAGGCTAAGACGATTCATAATATCAAATCTGTTTTTAAAAACTATTAATTAAAACAATAAGAAATAAATTAAAAGAAAATTAAAATAATTGTCTTCATTATGTCTAATGATCATGAAGCCTTCATTAATAAAGTTCATGACAAGTTCGGTCGTAGTTAATTGAAATCAAAATCTGGCCGCGATTTTGAGGATCACGCCCAGGCACCACAAGGGACGCCCAAGAGGCGCGCGCCGCGTCTCGCGTCGAGGTGGGCTTCGTAGGAAGCTCGACGAAGGTCGAGGAGGATCGAAACGAGCGCGAAACCTGCATCCACTATCCGCAACTATCCCATACAATAGAAAAAACCTAGTTAGAAACCTAGTTTCAGCGGGATTAAACGAGGGGGATTTTTGAGTTTTGAAAACAATTTATATTCAAACGTTAAAAGGCAGTGCATTTCCGCTATTCTGTAAGATATGATACATTTTATTTTCTGTAAAGTGTATCTCGGCAAAGAGCTTAAACATTTCGTGGGCTTTTCGGTTCTATTTAAATAACTATTTTACGAATTCTCAATAACGACTTTCTATATTTTACAGATAGATTTCACGTTTTGTTTTGTAAACAAAGTTAATCAACTCGTTCAATTGATCACTAATTCAGGGCAATCCATTGAAATTAAAGAAACGACGTAGACTTTCAAATTAAACACACATCCCTCAGTCCTGTATCACACAGATTTGAGAAGAAAACCATAGAAGTTAACGAATTATGCCATAGAAGTAAAATAAAAGGAGAATGCAACGCGCAGCACACTTTACCTTCGTCCAACTCGGAATCTACCTTTAAAGCCAGGTTCTCACGATTCAAATCGAACACAATATGTTACGTGCATCTTCATATGCAAAGTGAGACATTTTTGGTTGTTCTAATACATTTTTGAAGGTTTCCCTCATCCAGTAGCATGGATTGCTAGAAACGCCGAAACCGTGATATTCAATTAAAAACATCAACAAATATTTTAAAAGATGTTTCTCGTCATCGTCTTCTTCTTCTTCTGTCTTCTTCTTCTTTTCTTTTTTTTCTTTTTTTTTTTTTTTTCTTTTTTTTCTTTTTCTTTCTTCTTTTCTTTTTTTCTTTTTCTTTTTCTTCTTTGTCGTCTTTTCTTCTTCTTTTCATTGTTTCAATTTCTGAATGGTCACTGCAAACCTCTGCCATAGAGTAAAGACCTCTTTAGTCTATGTCTGTGCTAATTCAGAAAGACAGACCTTTCAGTTTTTTGCTGCTGTGTTAGGAAAAAAATAATTAATTTCAGAAAAATCTATCATAACCTCTGTTAACAAGATCTATGGATGGTTGCAATTGAAAAGTTGTCAAACTAAATGAAAAACAACTTCACTTATGCACCCTAGACTGATAAAATCTCAAAAGAACTTTCAGGAAATTGATTGCTTTTTTCCTATATCCTTGATTTGAGCATCTGGAAGTGTCATAATGCCCTATATTTTTATTTGTATAATATTTCAGTATATTTTAAAATTACTAGGACAATGGGGGACCATTCAGTATGGAATTATCCATTTTTATCCTTTGCATTCAATCAAGGACACTGATGACTATCCTAGTCACTAGTTTAGCACAAGTGGTCTGAATGAAAGTACCCCCCCACTTTTCTTTTTCTTTAAGCAATTAAGGTGAAGCTATTCATTGAGAAGCAATTCTAAATAATCAGTTTAAAGCACATGAACATTTTAGTATGTAGTTTGATGATTTAAAATGTATTTTCTACTTTTTAAGCAGGATGTCTTGTGGGACACAAACTGTTTAATGAGCTTTTCCCCAGGAGAGGGAAGTTTTCATGGTATTAAAATACATTACACTTCCCTCTCCCCAAATAATTGCATTTCTGTAATGATATGTACTTTCAAAAAATTAATTGTATGAATTATAAGTATCTAAAACATTATTGCCAATGTTTCCAGTATTGACTGTATTGTAGCAACTGGTCTTTTCCAAATCAGTACTAGTGCACTGTGTGCTTTGTGCTTCAATGTGCTGCTACGCCATAATGTATTACATACTGCTTAAAATAAAATAAATTCCAAACCAATTGGTTTAAACCACTTATATTGTGTTTATTATATACATATTATGAAGGAAAATGAATTCCCACTACTTTAAGAAAAAAAAATATCAGCTTCATAAAATTGGGTATTATAAAATATTTATAACAGTATCATGCAGGAACTACAGATCGCCATAACCCAGAAGATAGAACAGGATGTGAATTAGCAATGAATCAACGAATGAAACAAAAACAGGCCTATCTTAGCAGCTCAGTCTGAATAAACCTCAAGAATGCTCTTGGTAAACTTTTCTTTTCCATTTTCCTTGATTTGAGATAAGAGAAAAAAATTCAACGTTGAAAGAAACAAGAATTTCTTTTCTCAATATCTTTCAAAAAACAGGATGTTTCTAGCATGTCTATCATACCCATTCTGAGACAGTATGAATAAATGTGATGAAACACTTTTCATTTATATTATGCAAATAATTGAAGTGTGGTATAGATCCTTTTTTCTAATAAATGTTTTGAGTCCAATTTTATTACAATTTTAACATTCATGTTCATTGAAGAATTTAATTTTTCTTTGAAACAGTTCCAGTTTAAAAAATCATTTATCAATATCTTTGAAAGCAATAAAAAGTTCAACATTTGAACAGTAATTTTCAATGAATCTATTACATCAATTTATTTACAAGAAAAATGAATTTCAGTATGATAATGTTTTAATAATTCACAGTGCTTTACAAAGTTTTCGAATGGGTCATCTTAAGTGAATCACCTTATATGAAAATTGCTCTTGAGCATGCTTTTTCGAAATACACACAATACTTAGTATAAATGAATAGATTATAATATTAAATTATCTACAATTATCATAAATATTTATTGACTTAGGAGCTGCATTCTTAAAAAAGACAATCAAACTACACAGTTCTTAAAATATATTCTCATTAAATAATTAATGTAACATTTTCCATATTCTTACAGATGTCCCATCAGGTACACCATACAATAACACGGTAGCAGTGTCAACTCTAGGCAATGGCAGACAGGGCAATCATCCAGGGCCCCGATGATGGAAGGGCTGGAAAAAAATTAGTAAAAAAACCGAAAAAGAAATTAGAACTCGAGAAAATCATAATAGTAATTTTATAAGTCATGGTACAGTAGTCGGATATTTCATAAAATTTTCAATTGATTTTTTACCTTAAATAGTTCATTATAACCATTACTTATACAGTAAGACTATGAAATGAATCAAATGATGATAACATTAAAATAGTTTCTACTTAAATTCATATTTATTATTTCATGTATTTAACAAGTGATTTTATGAAATACTAACTAAACACAATTTTTTTTGCATTTTAAGCTTATTGTAGAAATTGTAATATTTGATTACTAAATGCTTTTACTTAAAACTATTATTTTAAAAAAATGTCCAAAAACTTTCTCTCGCATAAGCCTTATATTTTTAGTTATTTGTTGAAATAAAATAATGGATATAGTTTCTTGATACAACTTTCGCATCTTTAATTTTTTCGGGGGAGGGGGGGCACGATTCAGCATTGCCCTGGACCAAAATTATCTAGCTCCGGCACTGCACGGAAGTATGAATTTCAAAGAAATAAAACCAATGGTAAAGCAATACTATTAATAACCAAATAGGTAATGTAATTTAATATTTATTCTAACAGGCTTACAGAAGAAATTAAATTAAATGATACTTGAAATATAGAAAACTGATCTAACCAACCCACCTTTCAGATACTCTCTATCCCTCCAAAAATAAGTGGCAGAAACAACAGAAGAAAAGTAAATCATCTGCTAAATTCTCCAAAAGTGTCACAGACCTATTGGAATATGTTCTGCTAAGTATTTAAATTTTCATTTCATTAAGCAAGAAACTAATGACAGTTTAAGAAAATTTTGATTATATTATAAATATGTTTGATGAAGATCTACAGGAAATGTGTTGGAAGGACACAAAATTGGTTATGACAAGAACACATTAACTAAGAAATTATTAAAATTGAATTAACAGGTTCCAGCAACGTTTCAGAGGTTTCAAGGAATTTCAGCACTCAATCTTTGTAAAAACTGGTCCCAAACCAAATTTGAAACTTGTTATGTATCTCAGCAGTACTGTTAGCAGTATCAAAACTTTAGAACTATTGTTCTTAAAAGTAATCGAAGGTGAGTTAACATATTCTTGCCAAGACCTCTTCTATTATTATAAATTATCCAATGGAAAAATATTTCTTAAAAATTCTTCCATAATTTTAGAATGTGAAATAAGCAAATTAAATAGGATGCTAATATTATGGAAAATACATTTCATCTTCATCATTGTCATCATCATCATCATTATCACCACCACCACCATCATCGTCGTCGTAATGATCACCAATGACGACGACAATGTTTCTAATTTAGGACTGGTATTCCTCATAGTGAGTAGAAAATCACTATGCAAATCCTGTTGGTGTCATCTTCTTATCAATCTGCATGCTAAATAAGCAAATTAAATTGCTGAGCTACACTTTATCAAAAAAGTACCGCAATAGAGGGCATTACACTTCACAACAAATTGAGCCATGATATTAAAGATATTAATACAATACATAGATTTAAAAGTAAATTGAAAGCTTTCCTGCTTAACAACATGTTCTACAGTGTGAAGGAATACACAAATCACATCACTACCTCCCTTAAAAAACAAAAATAAAAATTCTAATCCCATTGATTCTCTGTTTCATGTTGACTGTTCAAGTTGAAGCAAAGAAAAAAGAACTGGCATATCCCATCCTGCCTGTGTTAAATTGCAGTTGGACTGATGTAGAAGGAGAATGCCAAACCCAAATTCTATTTCCTTCATCCTGAATATGCTAAATGCACTAGGCATCATTAATATCGTTAAATCATTTCTGAATGAATAGTATTTTATTATTAGTATTGTTACTATTATAATTGATATTACTATTATTATTACTATTATAATTATTACTATTACTGTTACTATTATTATTATTATTATTATTGTAAGATCAATGACCAACTTGATCAGGGTTTTTTGTCCAGTTTCCCTTGATCCTTTGAGCAAATGCTGAGATGGTCCCCATTGTTTTGATTTCTGGACAGTAAATGTAACTTCACTCCGCCATATCTGACTCGTCATACACGATTGAAATTGTATTTGTGACTCAATAAATATTATTATTATTATTATTATTATTATTATTATTATTATTATTATTATTATTATTATTATTATTATTATAAATAAGATGCTAATGTAATGGAAATACATTCATCATCAGAGGCAACAATGAAAACAACACCTCCAGTTTAGGAAGGGTGTTCCTGACCCTCTAGTAAGTAGTAAATCACTATCCTTGAAGCAATAAAGAGTTCCTGCTGGTGTCAACTTCTTTTTTATCTGCTACTTCTTTTATCTTTGGGTCACTAGTTTAATCCCACCTGTGATAATCATGTTTGTCTCTTCTTTTTTTAGATCCTCTCCTTTTCTTCTGGTATTCTTTTATTTCTTCTGACACACTTCCAGTTCTTTTCAAAGACTAAATTTTGTCTGTTCTTTTTACTCTTAAGATTGACCTTAAAATCTTCCAATAAACTACTTCTATACATCTGGTTTCCTTTGCACCAATTGTTCACATTCTTGAACAATACTTCAACATTCCATTTGTTGTGAAGCTATGAATTCTCAAAATTATTTACTTTCTCTTGGGTTCAACATATTTATTATTCCTTGGTTTCTATTTTATTTTTCTACTTGTTCTTCTATATGCTTTTGTTGTAATCCAATCGTATTTCCAAAATATTTAAAGGTGGTAATTTGTGAATTTTCTATTACTATGTTCCCTCACAAGATGTTATTTGCCAGAGAAGACTAGTAGTTTTCTTTTTCTTTTTTTTCTTTCCTTTTAATTTTATTTTCTTTTTAGATATGCTTTGTCACTTTTGCTCCATTCAAAGACTGCATTCTGTAGCACGTCTTCTGAGTCAATTATTTTGGCTATTCATCTGCAAATAATACTGTCAATAATGTTTGGGTGTTTGTTATCTTTATTCCTGCTTGTTTTCCAATTCCATTCTTTAATCATGTGATTAATGAGACATTCATATTTTCCGTTGTGCCTTTATTTTGTTTTATTACAAGCATTTGATAAAAGTTTGAGATTTGCTTGCTTGAGATTAGCTATCGTAGTATTGTACTAATCGTAGTAGTTTCAAAGTAAATGATCATTATTTGTGGTGGTAAGTAATGTTCTTTCTTTTTTATTTATATATATATATATATATATATATATATATATATATATATATATATATATATATATATATATATATATATATATTTATAATCTGTTGGAGTGTAAATACTTTGTAATTAGTATTAAAGTATATTTAATGAATGTGTACACATCTTGAAATATACTATTTTGTTATGAGAGGTAATACTACAAGTTCAGGGGAAATCATCAATAAATCCATAATTTGTGTAGCAATTAGTGGATATATCAAAGAATTTATCATGCACAAGTGGTATTACCAATCTCTTTCCATTTTCAAATATTCTGGATGTAATTAATTACATGAAAAAGCATTAGTGAGACATAATTTATACCCAAATTGCCCTCCAAAAACATGATAAGTACCAGTCAATTTAGAGGAATTTACAACCTAGTTACCTTATTGACGGGTTTGATGAAAGAGAAGATTGTAATAATTCATTTTCAATTTAATTTCTATGATAATTATGAGATAATGCATTATTATTAATTTTATATTATCACTCACTCACCTTGCATAGGCTGATTTCCAGATTTTGACGCCTCTAGAACATGACCTGTGTGTGAATAAAATTAAATATCTAAGGGGTATCAAATATATTTAAATATATATTTGTATATAAAAAATTTATTATTTAAAAATGTTTTTTTATATTTTTTTATGGTGTGACAAAAATGTATATATTACTTAGATGTTGTTTTTCTTGATTTTATTTTAGCAAAGGCTACTCAATGATGTTGTCACAGAGGCTATTTTGGAATGCAACTGAATCAATGAAGTGAAGAGCAAGATTGGATAGTGGTTTCTGACCTATTGAGTTTCTATGATTATTACATGTCTAACATGTATGTGTCGAAATAATAGCTCTAATTATCAAGGCATTAACTTGTTAAATACTAGCTACAAAATATATGCAAAAGTAATAACCAAAAGAGTACAAGGAATTGTTGAACATATACTTCTAGAAGAACAGAATGGTTTCAGGAAGAGAAGGTCCTGTATAGATGGAGTATTCACCTTCAAACAAACTCTGAGAAATGAACCTGGAAACCCATAATTTGTTCATTTACTTGGAGAAAGCATTTGACACAGTAATAAGGCATACACTTTGGACAAGCATGGAAAAAAAGGAATACCCAGAAAACTAATAAAAAGCATGTATGATGAAACTCTGATATATGTGAATCTTATGAATACAAAGAGATGAATTTCAAAATAAATGAAGGGGTTGGATACGGGTGCCCACTATAACCTACATTGTTTAATATACATATCAATGCACTTCTCTCAGAATGGAAGAACGATTCACACAATGGCAGAATTTCAATAGGAAATAGTACAAAAATCAACATGCTCTTGTTTGCAGATGATATAGTTTTGGTCACTAATTGTGAAGATGGACTCCAGATGTTTACATTTCAATTACAAAAGTAGGCAATGAAATGTAATTGTAGAATTGTAGAATATCAATCAACAAAAGTAAGACTATGGCTTTCAGAGGTAAACATCCCATACAGTCAAAAATAGTAATAAACAACATTTCTTTCGAACAAGTATCCAACTTCCAATATTTAGGATCAACATGACATATCTGAATGACATTGCTGTGCTACAAAAAATATCTAAATTTGAGGCTATCTGTGGCACTAAACAATGAACATTGGGAAAGAAAGGAAAGATACACAAAAAGGGTAAAAATGATATTCCGTAAAAGGAAAAAAAGGAAAATTCCAAAAATTTGGAAAGGAAAAAAAAACAAGAAAAGATAAATATATATAGGAAAAACTGGACAGACCATTTACAAAGAATGAGCAATGAGAGATTGCACAAATAGGCCTATAACTATCTCCCAAAAGGAAAAAGAGAAGTAGGAAAACCCAAGAAGAGATGGTCTTCTCTAGACAACTTTGCTGGAACAGGTTAGATCAGCCTAATCCATGCAGCTGATGATGATGACGATGACATGTATGAGCGTAAACATTTATATTATATACTTTTGAACTTTTTGGACCCTAGGTGCATGAATGGTGCACCTAGGTCTAAATCTGCTATTTTTACTATGCAAAGTTTTGTTGAAGATACTCTTAATTCTTAATTCTAAAATCAAAAAATGATTTAACTGTGTTGTGTGTGATAATACGAACAGAAGTTTCAAACTGCATTATTCTTGCTGTATCCACTCTAGAACAGTAGAATACCCAATATATATCAACATAAATGTTTTTCTTTCTCCTCTTGAATTCTTGACTTTACTCCGACCCTTGCACATTATAGTACTCAGTACAGTTAGTATAGTACTCATTATAGTATTCAGAACAGTTCGTTTGGTATTTATATCAATATATGCACACATCATTCAAATACGTTTATAAAATAGTACTATGTACGTACTAATTTATCTGCATCTTAATTCTTTTCCTATTGTTACACTGATTATTTGACCTTTTGTTTTTTGTAATAACTGTATCCTGGTCCTGTGGGTAATAGTTATGAGGGATTCCACAGTAGTTGCCATTTATTGAAATTTATAAAGTTCCTTAATTCTTACTTTATGTCATAATTTACTTACATCAACGTGATTTTATGATCTCTGATAATTTTTTTTTATTTTACAATTTTTACAGTTCAGATTTTCTTTCACCTCAAAAGAGTAGTATTCTTTGGTACAATTGCCAAATAATAATTACCTTAGCTTGGTTAAAGTGTTTTCCTTTTGTTGATTTTGTCAATTACATGAGAAATGGAGGTAACCTGATACAATAACAAACAAATTATATGTTATGTATTTTTATTCAAAAAAATTTTTTTTTTTATAGTCTACATGATGCACTTATAAATTTGATTTATTCACTTTTTACATACATTCATATAAAATTAAATTTATAAAATATCTGAACAAAGTTGTACATTACAGTTCTTGTGACAAACTCATCAAACACTTCAGTTGCATAATGCAGTTAATATATTTGAACATTTCTGTTAATATGAAATAATTTAAGTTCAACCACTTTATGTACTATGTTTCACAGAAATTCAAATAAGTAAATGTTTAGAAAAGTTTAAATGAAAGTATAAAATGAATATCATAATATTAGATATCACATGCTTGTGGACGGTTTTGTTGAACAATATAAAATTGTGGACGGCTGATAACTTGAAAAAACACTTAAGGACACAACAGGCACTCTAATTTTATAACATTTAAAATAATACTAACAAACCAGAGCTTCTTGAATACCATGTGCAAAAATTGGAAGCACAATATTTCATGTTGAATTATCAACTAAAGAAAATTACATCAATACACAATTACAGGAATCACTAATTGAATTTGAAACTGGAATTACAGTGCTGAAATTTATATATGAATAAATGAAATTATGTTCCACAGCAAGGAAATTGAAATTCTAATTATTTAAAAATGTCTTACTAGACATCAACATTTGGGCATTCATAAACCAAAAAGACTTCATTAAAAGTCATAACCTTGATTGTTGGAGTATATTTCATAAATTCAATTTGCACATTAACTAATTGAATACGCTAATTTTCCAATTCAGACAAAATGTCTTCTGGTCACTATTTATCTTCATTATAACAAACAAAACAGGGGTTTTATTTAATCATTTACATTTTTGATAATGTGTAAGAGGGTTCTCAATATTTGAGTTTTGATCTACAAATATGTCATAACTTAGCAAAAAAGAAATTTGGAAAGTAAAAAACATAACTTCTACATTTCGTGAGAAGTTATGCATCTATTTTCACATTTCTTCACATTTAATTGCATCTTACATTGATTTATATTCAATAACAGATCATTTTCTTGGGCTCAACAATTTAAAACCATGTTCCAATAAAAATATTTAGATTAGTGAACCATAAGACATTAAACCATAAAACTTTAATCAATATGTTATCACAAAATATAAATGTTTAACAGGAATGTAAAAAATGAATCTGAGTAACATTAATATCAAAAAACCTATTTACATATAAAGTAAATCTCACACATGAATGAAGTTAATGAAATTAATGCATTGTTCCTTTAGTCTAAAGGTTATAAACATATATTGAGGTCATGTAAAAGGCACTTTATCCAAATTCACCTGACAATTGTGATACAACTATAAACTGTGATAATCACCAAAGAGTGATAGACTATAAAGTATAGAAAGGTAGATTGTGAAAGTCCCACATGTTAACAAAGTTGAACAGGTGACATTATCCTCAAAGTTCTCATTTTATTCTATATAATTTCACTTGCTTTTTTTTTTAAATAATGACTATGCATGTGAAATCTCTCATAACAATCATAAATACTAAAAATGACAATTCCTGAATATCAGAGATTTACTCAGCATTTTGGCTTGTAAATATTGAATTCACATAAGTGATATGTGAAATTGCAGTGCCTTGAGTCTCTCTTGAAACTCATTTAGTCTCATCTGACCCAAGGAAGGGCAATATTAGTGACTACTAAACTTATTGTCACTAATAAAAGAAAAAACTTTGGCTTTGAAACACTTGCAGGGTTGCATCCATCTGAAGAGCATGTATATACACACGAACGGTATTCCAATTCATCTCCAGGCTGCTGGATGTAATTGCAGTAGTTGCCCAAATCAAGCGGAGAGCAAAATCGCTTTGTACCTAATCCACCTAATACACAAAACAGAACATCGTAAGATTTATTTATTAACAGCCAAGTAAATGTTATAAACAATATTATTTTCTATCACTATGTTATGTGAGGAAATGGAAACTGTGATCTGCTTTAATCCTTATCATTTCATAAGATGCACTCTTTAGAGCAATTGTCCATTAGCAGTTTAAATTTACTGTGATAAAGGACAATTAATCTTTATTATCTTAGTCAAAGGTTCATTAATCATCAATAAAATGATCTCATATATTTAGAAGCAAATAATTTGTTATTAGCTATGCCACTGGTAAGAGAATATGTTCGGAAAATTTTATAGTCAATCCTGTAATATTTTGCTGACTAGAACAAGACTATATTTATTCTTAAAATATTTAATGAATAATGAAAATTTAATCTGTGAAATAGAGTATGATGCTGACACCTCAATGAAATATCAAAAGACAGTTAAAATAAAAAATTAAAACAAAAAATTCTCTTAAATCAATCTATTTACCTAAATGAAAATAGTTAGAAATGTAATTAAGAATTTGATTATACTAAGCAATTTTGAAAAGCAAGGTTCAAGTTAGTCCTGTAGTTGAAAGTCAGTACTTTGCATTAATTTATCTGGTCCCTTGTTATTCTTAAATAATCATGGCAATTTATAGTACATGTCCATCAATACATGAAAATTAAAAACTGTTTATGTTTCATGAAAATAACTTATTGAAAGGTTATCTCAGTTAATAAGACTGAAGAGATGGAAAGTTTGATAAAAAAAATACACATATTTAGAATTTGGTTATCAAATTTTCCATCTTTTGAATCTTATTGTGATAGAAAACTTTTCAATAAATTATTTTGATGAAATGTGGAAAATGTTTATCTTCAATTTTTGATGGATGTGTACTACAAGTTGCAAATGACTGTTTAAGTAAAAGGGTCTGAATAAATTAATACAAGTATCAAACTATCAACAGCCATTCTTAAAAGTATCCTGTATAGTTGAAAGTCCCATTTCGCCTTAATACAGGTAACAATTTCTTTTCAGACATGTTACTAGCTTTTATAAATAAGCATAAAAAATATATATTTTTCCCTATATGCTACTGGCGCCATTTAAGATTTAGCATGTCTCACTTTGCAAATAGCACATTTTTTTTTTATTTATGTCCAGGAATAAGTTTTATGTTGTTACTATTACAAAGAAAAATATATATTAATGAGGGAGAATAATATAATACAGGTATTTTATTATGATACACAACCAATAACTAATGTAATTATTAACATATTAATGACAAACACAACATGAGGGTCATAACATACCTCCAAAAATACCAGTAGTTTTGATGCAATACTCAGCCCCATATATGTCATTGCAGTTAGTTGGATGCAGAGTTTCATCATGAATGAGAAGATCAGAGCAGCGAATGTCAAAAGGTGTAGAACATTGGTAACATTCCAAACTCAGAGCTTAAGTTACAAGAGAGCATGCGAAAGAGAACCAGATTCATTATACCAAAACCAGGGAAATATCAACTACAAGAAAGAACTACTGTTAAGTTCTTAAGAGATGTTAACTTGCAACTACATTTTCAATAAATTAATGAGAGGTGGTTAACAAGGAAACAGTGATCAAATACAAGAGATCAAGTAAGGTTCTTGTGGTCATATGAAACATTAGAACAAGTCTACACTATAACTTAATGGAATGTCAAATGTTTCACATATCACAAAATGTTAATGCCCCAAGCCAGCAAGCAAAAATCACTGACAAAATTCAAAATTTTGACACCTTCATAACGGCCTGTATGTTTCACACAATACTGGGCATTATAGATGTTGTCGCATGATTGTGGGGTGATATCTGCATCTGTCATATACTCGTTGCACTGAAATGGGTTTTCATGATCAGTGCTAAGACACTGATAACATGAAATCCCACTAGCTACAAAACACCAGAGAATAAATTAAAACATCTCGTGAGCTAAACAATTAATGCTTTGTTGTAATATTATAACTGTATACTTATAAAACAGTTTATGTTTGCAGTTTACTATCATGTAAACAATACGAAAAACTTACCTCCTCCGCAAAACACAGCCAGAAAACTTATAAGGCAGAGGTATATGAACTTGTGTAACCGCATCATATTATACATTTGAAGTACTGTCTAAAGCAATAACTCTTCTTAATGTAATCGTCAATGCCAAATGTGCTAAAAAAATACTTCTGCTATAAACAAACTACTACTTGCTATGGGCGTCTCCTTTCTTCACAAACAAATCAGCAGCACGCTAAGAACATCAATGAAAGACATACCTTTTCGTATTCTCGCAACTTGTGTCATTAAGCCTTGGTCAATCATTCCATGAAATCTTTCTGAAATACTGGACTCTGACAATTCAGTAAGCATATTTTACAATCTTCATGTATATAATTATATGTACTTATTTCCAGCTGTGTTATTTTTCAATTGGAAAATACTTGGAGAGAATTGTGATAACTTTCCATTTACGATTTAAGATACAATGAACATGGCGGTGGCGGTGACTTCACGATTCGTGTTGAAGCATAGCAGAGAATTTAAATTGAATTTCAAACATGCAACTTGTGCATTGGCTATTATATCAAACCGAAATATGCATTTTACATATGTTGCAGAAAAACCACCCGAGGAAAAAGGTATTTTAGCTTAATGTTCGTACTTAACCTCAATGAAGCATGGTTTACTTAAGAGTAAATCCACTTTGTGTTACTTGTTGCAGGAGAAACAGTGAAACTCAATATGTTTCAAGCGATCAACAGCGCTCTCGACATCGCTCTGGAAAAAGATCCGTCAGCAGGTAGTTTTAACTGTCTGTATTGCTTTTGCGAAAACTGACATGCGATGTCACATGTTTTGTGACTTTTCAGTTGTATTTGGTGAAGATGTGGCGTTTGGAGGAGTGTTTCGCTGTACGTTAGGACTTCAGAAAAAATATGGGAAAGAAAGGGTATTTAATACCCCATTATGTGAACAAGGAATCGCCGGATTTGGGATTGGTCTAGCAAATGTTGGTGCTACTGCAATTGCAGAGATGCAGTTTGCGGATTATATATTTCCTGCATTTGATCAGGTGGGGATAATTTATGGTATTATATCATTGGCTATTAATACATAATATAATTACATTGTATTTTTCAGCTTGTGAATGAAGCAGCAAAATGCAGGTATCGAAGTGGAAATATGTTTGACTGTGGAAGTCTAACAGTTCGAGCACCATGCAGTGCTGTGGGTCACGGAGGACTGTATCATTCTCAGAGTCCAGAAGCTTATTTTGCTCATACACCAGGACTGAAGGTTTTGAACCTCTTTCACATTAGAAAATTTTTGCGTTAACACCATTTGCATTAAGTCTTACTTAAGTGTTTGGAAATTTTAGATTGTCATTCCACGTGGTCCTATTAAAGCTAAAGGATTGCTTCTGTCGTGTATTCGAGACAAGGACCCATGTATTTTCTTCGAACCAAAAATTCTTTACCGTGCTGCTGTTGAAGAAGTTCCTATTTCTGACTATTCTTTACCCATTGGAAAAGCAGATGTTCTCCTAGAGGGTAAGGTCCAAGTTTTCTCTTTTTTAACTTGTCTGTTGTATAATCATAGGGATTGCATTTCTAAAGTGAAAGAAAGATTAAAATGTCCCGTTTATAAAAGGAGCAATTTTTGTTAATTAGTTCTGCAATAAGAAAGTAATTAATAATTTATGTAAAGTTAATTTTGGTTTTATTTATTGTATCTATAATTTTTTCATTTCAAGAAAAGATGGTTTCCAAAATTTTTCCAAAGTTCATTTATGAAACTTCATCTAGAATATCACAGTACATCTTTTGCAAATATATTTCGTATACATTAGATCCTAGCGTTGAAGAGGTTATGAATTAAAAAATAAAACCCATCTACCACATCATTATTAAGTTAAGTCGAATTTAATTGGATCTATTTGTTACGTTTCTCGAAGATGTGACCACATAAGTTGTTTTATTGTTAATTGTTAGTGTTATGAGAAGTTAGATTAGATATTTTTAAAAACTGTAGACACAGAAATGTCTTAAATATTGTACATGTTGCAAAACTCATGAATGCCATTGACCTGTCTTTCTTATTACTGCTTGAGAACTTATTTTATCCAACTTTTTAATCTTTTTTGAAGTGACATTGATTTTCCTTAATTATTATCAAACTTAATTGAGTTCTGTCCAAAACAATATTTAGGTGAAAATTATATTGGTACTTCACAAGAAAGTATTTTTTTAATTCTAATTGCAGTGCATTTCATAACTGGTATAGAAACATAGATTTACCGAAGAAATGATTGAATTAAATATTTAATTGAGTTATTTTCTGCCCTGTTCTTTTCTTGTGCGTTTTGTTGTGCGCTAGGGACGGCAGATTCGGTTTCGGGGCCTTTCACATCGCGGTTTTATCTCTGACGTCAGAGGGATTGCGGAGGCGCGCTTGCTATTGCTCGCGAACGAATGACGTCGGCTCGGCAGAAGCATCTTAGTTCGAGGTCAAAACGGCTGAACGGTGGAGCACATGAGCTCTTGACACTCGACCGAATTGAGCGATAGGCGTGGATCGCGGGTATTTACAGAGTCGAGCACTGGGGAATACATGTGCGAACATTTTATGTAGTGGCGTACTCGATCGAATCCTTCCGTTGTGGTTAAAAACCATTGGATCGGGAATTGCAGCAAATATTCACAATCCAAAAACAAAATTGACGCAACCGAGACATGCGAATATTAAAATATTTTCTCTTCACTTAAAAAAATATTGTAATTTGTAGTCTTCGTTGACACCAATACATTGAAAATGGACGTGGAATCTCTTCTCTTTTTAGTGAATCGTTAGCGTATATTCGTCGAGAAATATGACCATGAATTATCAGGACTCTTCCACTCGTGAAATTGAAACCAATGGTGTTTAACTGTGCATACAAAATGCCCCGATCAGGGCGGTGTATCAAAAAGTTCATCGCTTTTTCTATCCGATTTTTCTTACCGCATCTCCCTACTGGCCAATTACAAACTGACTCAAGGAGGCGGTATTCATCGATCTTTGTCGATGTCCAATAAACCGCATATGTACTGTTAAATAACATATTTGATTTTAGTTTTGTTGAGGCTGCAGAATAGCTTCAGCAAATTTTTTGGGAGCTACAGAATGCTGGATTGGGTTGCCCACAGAGCGTGGCCATAACTTCCTAGCGTGCCACCAGGAAAAATTCTGAACGGCAATTATTTGAGAACTATTAGTTTATCTCAGCGTGAAAATTGAAGTTGTCAATGTTTCCTTAGGCGATCAGAAGATTATTTTCTTTTGTATTTCGTATTATAATTTCTGTTCTTTTTCACCTTTACGCGCCCAAAAAACACGATCTTTATACAGAATCTGCAACAGCTGTAAGGCTGCTGCCGCTACCAACAGTCAAAAAAACTCATTTCGTCAATGCAGCCAAATATTACGCCTTTTTACTGACGAGGCGATCTTTTATGCAAACGCTCGGCTGAAAAATTCTCCAACAATTGCCTCTCGTGGCGTCATAGGAATAGACGGTATTTCCTGGAAGTCCCGACAATGGTAGCGTGCTTACGCGCCAATAACTCTCAGCTGAGGTCGCAATACCAACCCTACAAAATTAAATTGATAGTCGGTAGCATATATACGTGCGTCTTAACGGTTTTTTACTCGAGCGAGGCGAATCGCCGCGAAACTGTTTCTGCCACCTTTTTAAGTAATGGGATTCTACCGCGCTCATTTGGAAAGACGTTTTATTCTTGGAATGTTGACCACTCCACTGCGTCTCCAGTATCTGGCGCCATCTCACGAGTGTCTATGAAAGCAGTTCAGCTCTTCAATTTTTGATTTAACTCCAAGTATTTTTTTTAATTGTAACTTTCGGGGCGGGGGGGGGGGGAATGAAAGATGACTCAAAACTCTTTGTGCACGGGTTTTGCAGTCAGAGCCAGCCAAACCATTTTAAATCCTAGTTGTTTTGGACAGATCATTAACTGCTCTAGACTTGAGGATGATTATTCGCTCCACCGATAAAAGTACTATTGCTATTCATTTCAGAAACTCTTTCCGGGATCACGTCTAGTTAGGGTTTTGATTTATAAACTGCAACAATTAGTTTCTGTTTATGATACAGGACAGCTAAGAACGTGTAGTGAAAACGCTTGTCGCTGCCATAGGGGAGTGTTGAAGAGAGTTGAAAATCGTATAAGAGAGTGGAACCAGGAAGAATAGATATGCGCGTGCGCAGAACGAGATCGCAGTCAATTTGCTTTACGCTGCTCCCTGTGAAACGTCCCTAAAGACCCTAGAAAGCATGCAGTCCAGAATCCACTATTTCTGCGTGAAAACATTTCAGCATGTTCGACTTTCTTTTTCGTACAGAAAACGTAGTTTGACTTCAGTGCTTCTTATACGTCTCTCGCGGATTTGTTTACGGCGGAAATAGTCCATTGTTTTCAATTTAGTGGTTAGGTGAGGTAAAAGGTACAATTCGTGAGATTTCTGATTCGCGAGGCTGATTCGAGTTGTCGGCTTTTCCGGTGAGTTTATTTTACTCCCTCTGACAAATGTGACGTCACTTCTGCCGCCAGGACGTCGTCCATTCGGAGCGTTTGTGCGCGCAACGCTGAAGCCTTTGCAGCCACAACCGTGCTGCTTCGAGCGACAACGACGACGCTCTTTGTTTTTATCAGCGTGTTTCATTAATGCTTGAAAAAAAAATTAATAAAGTAGCTCAGAACGCACCTACACAAACGTCGGCAATGATTGAACTCCGACGGTGCAATTCAGTAATTTATGCGTGTAGAGACAGAGCTCCTAACGGTGTCTCGGGGCAACTTGTTCAGAAAACGTGCAGACCTGTAAGCGCGACTTTTGGCTTCCTTTACTTATAGTTTCTGTATGAGAGTCTGCAGGAATTTGTGTACCGTGTCCAACGCATTGATAGTTCCGAGAGGGACCGCCCCCAAACATTGGTGGCGCCCTCTAGTAGTGTGGACCCTGGCAGGGCCACGCGGCTTCGGCGTGGCGCGCGCGCCGCAGATTGGCCACGCGCTAAAAGCAGCGCGCCCCGCCGCTCTCCAGCCGCCGCTCTCCACCGGTATTTCTGGCGACTGGCTTCGTCCGAGTGCTCAGGCAGGTGTATTTTTAGCCCGCGCGGCACTTTTCCTTTTGTGCTTCGGGCCGTGGAAGAAGGGAAGGAGAGAGCAGACTAATGAAACGCTTCGTGCATGGTTTATTAAGGTTCTTATTTACAAATAAATATGATTACACAGAGTATAAAAAAGAACGTTCCACAACAAAAGAAGCCAATACGCAGGCCGCTATTTCAGGTACTGAAAACAGACGTCATAGATGACATTGGAAATATCGTCATGCGTTGAATTTTTGATTTCGCATGAAAAAAGTAATGACAGAAATCCCATTAGTTCAAGTGTGCCTGCTTTTCGTATCGAGTGATACGCAGACTGATTTATTATGATCAGCTTTTAGTGTCTTAAAGTAGTTTTTCAGTTAGTTTACAGAATATTCTTATAATAAAACATTGTAGAAGTATAAATAGAAAGTTGATACGTGTTGACATATTGCCTCTACCAACCATCCAAACAATACAATCGTTTTGATGGGGAGTGACCAGTTGTGAATGACGATGCTCAGTCCACCTCCTCGATGGTGACGCCGCTGGGCGGGTCGGGGTAGGGGTCGGGGCGCTTGGGGCCGTAGCGGCTGCGCTGGCCGGGCGCGAAGTCGTCCTCGTCGTCGTCCCCCGTAGGGGGGGGCCGGCCCGTGGCGGGGCGCGTCCGGTGTGAGGCGGGCGGTGGCGCGTCGTCGTCGTGGTCGCGGAGGCGGGCGAGCGCGGGCGCGCACACGCGCTGCAGCTCGCGCAGCTCCACCTCGTACTCGTGCTGCGGCGGGCCGCCGGGCCGCGCGCAGCTCCGGGCCGCGCAGCGCCCAGCCCGCCCGCGCGCTCAGCACGTACCTGCGCCCAACGCACGCGCGTCAGACAGCCTGCCCGGCGAGGTTTCGCTTGGACGAATGAAACAGATTAGTGGGGAACAGCCAAAGTGGTTCACATAGCAAACATTCGCTCTTCCTTCGTGATGGGCCTGCAATCCCAAAGAAAATGCCAGAACAAACGACAAACCCGTGCACTAGCGCCCCGAGACTCTTGCCCTACTCCAAGTCGAATTATTTAATTGCAAAGAACTTCGTAGTTAGCACAAGAAAAAAAATCAACACGAACCTTTTCTTTTAAAAAATCCTTAGATTCATTGATAAAAAATTAATTTAAAGATGGAAGTAATGATTAAATTTATTAAAGAAATGGCATCCAATTTCTGTTTATTTTCTTATCAGCTTAGTAATATATTCCTTATTAGGGAATTCAGTCTTTTGAGTTTCTTCTCACTTTTGGAAGCGGGAGAGAGCATGTGCGGTTTATTGCCCCCCTCCCCCACGGATTCTCTGAGCACATTTATATACACAATCCAATGAAACATTTCTGAGAACGAGGCCCTATGATTGATTACTTCTCAACTTTTGACTTCTGTGATTGGTCTACACTATAATAAATCTGTACCATAATGAGCATCATTATGCAACGAGCTGCCACCATCTATTACGCAAGTACAAATACAACCGGAATAAATGCATCTTTACGTGGTATATAAGTAACTTCCGGATTTCCGTCCGTCACTCACGGTTGGAGCCATTCCCGTGCACCAGTCAAGACAAATGTGCTCCCATTCAAAGCGTTTCGGTTTCCTGCTGGGGAACTGAAAAATTGTTTGCAATCCTACCAGAAGGATCTAAGAAATATCCGGAAACGTTTGTTTTCGCATTTTTTTGAGCGCTAGTCGAGCGAACCTCGCACCCCAGCGCCATGCTGCGATGACCACTAAACAGTTTTAGCACCACGCGTAAGGTAGCGACGTTATGCACCAACAGTCACATGACGGACCTTGAAGTCATAACGTCTAGGCGTTACGACCTTATACCTTCCTAAATAGTGCACGCCTATAGGAGTCTCTGCGGTCACTTCACACGCGGCAAAATGGCCGCCAAAAAAAAGACAGGAAACGTTGGGGATTTTTCCATCTGTTAAACAGATTCTCGTATGTGAGGGAGTTACAATTATTCCTTACTAACTCCACAACGGTGGCAAGAATTAACAGGAAATGTCGGAGAAGTGATAGGAAAGAAATTCGTAAAAAAGAAGTTGAAATCATATCTTTGGGATAGGCAAGAACAGTTGATACAAAATTCCAGAGTGCATACTCATTGCAGAGGGCCACAAAATCTAAAACTCCAAACACAATATGCATTTATTATACTCTTCTCCCGTATCGTAGTTTAAACGTCTCACCGCTAGTATAGAGTCTCTGATATATTATGCAACTTCTTTGTTCAACGCCTGAAACGTTTCTTTTGTTATAATGCATAACGCAATGTCGCAATTGCTTAAACTCTTCTGATCGTCGTTCATTATGAGCGTATAAAATTCTTAGTCACGTGATCAATAGTTTAAGGACGTCTCCTTACGCCTGGCGCTAAAACTCCCTAATAGTTGACCAAGGAAATTGCATAATATATCAGAGAATCTAGGCTAGCGGTGAGACTTTTAAACCACGATACGATACAAGAGTATAATAAATGTACATTGTGTTTGGAGTTTTAGATTTTGTGGGCCTCTGCGATGAGTATGCAGTCTGGAATTTTCTATCGACTGTTCTTGAGAACGTAGGAAATATTTTCAAACAGCGTTCATTATGAGAGTAAGACATAACCTATTCCAAAGATATGATTTCAACTTCTTTTTCGCAAATTTCTTTCGTGTCACTTCTCCAACATTTATCGTTAATTCGTGCCAACGTTTTAGAATTAGTCAGGAATAGTTGTAACTGACTCACATACGAGAATCGGTTTGTCGGAGATGGAACAACCTCAACGCGGCCATTTTGTCGCTTGTAAGGTGACCGTAGAGACTCCTGTAGGCGTGCACTATTTATGAAGGTATAAGATCGTAAGGTAAGACGTTATGACTTGAAGGTCCGTCACGTGCGGGCGACGCCGGTCGGTAAATAAGCCGGGCTGGAGAGGCGACGGCGCGCCGCCGCCCCGAGCTGGCGTCCGCCGCCGACACGTTGAGGATGCCGTCGGCGTCCAGGTCGAACGTCACGTCGATCTTGGGCGCCCCGCGCGGCGCCGGCGCCAGCCCCGTCAGGTCGAACGTGCCCAGCAGGTTGTTGTTGCGCGTCATGGCGCGCTCGCCCTCGAACACCTGCAGCGCACGCGATGATAAAACAATTACTGAAGATCGGAAAAATTCGTACACAAATATGTAATGATAACAGAATGTGTAACAAATATGTTTGATTGATTGATTTTTTTCGTGTTTCCGGGCGCGTCAACTCCTTTGGTTATTAGTCCCGTTAGTGTAGTGAATGTTTTTTCTCGGGAGATGGCGGTGATTTTCCCCTGCTGGATGGCGAGATCCGGCGCCGACCTACCGTGGGCTAATGGGGGTTTCCCCCTAACCAGGACTCTCCCACCAGCGGGGCACCGCTCCAGCCGGGACAAGCTCTAAGCTCCCGACCGGTCTCCCGGAATATGTGGTAGTGTAGTGCATGTTAGTGTGTGTGTGTATAAGGGGCGAAGATAGGGCAAAGAAGAGGAGGATAGGACAAGGAAGAGGAAGGAAAGATCGCGCGCGGTCTGTGGCCCTTTTGGTAGGGTACTGCTCCGGCATTCGCCTGGTGTTGATCGGAGAAATCACGGAAAACTACCGATCAGAGCAGCCGGCCGCTAGATTTCTCCTCCAGACAGCCACTGAATTCGACCTCGTTGAAACGCTGGTCGAAAATCCTGCCGCCGTCTCGGTATAAATATGTTAAATTGCATGTAATATGTAGTATTAAATTTCACTAAATATTAAAAACCATTACGTAATATAAAATTACATTTTAAAACATTTTTCCTAAACCAATTTTAAAAGTAATACAATCGTCTTAAAATTCGTTTGCAGAGTACAACTTGGTGCACACCATACAACTTTTCCGTCAGTAGTAGAAGCTTAATTTATTGCTATTGTGATAAATCTTTCTTGTCGAGCTCCCCGGTGGGTTAGCTATTTGTGAATTTTTTTAACATTAAATTATAGAAATTTATCGTCCAATTTAACCATGGGTTCGACATCATATTACTCCTCACCTGTTGCATGTGGATGTGTAATTCTATACATAATCACATTTCTGGAAGTTCTATTGATTGAAATCAATTATTAGATTGCTGGCAACTAGTATAAATTGTCAGCCTCTTGAGTTGGTAACAATGAAATTAATTTCGTTATATTCCTGTTTCTGTACATGTCTTAAAATTAAAGTTACGTAAGAATCATAAAAAAATGATATCAATTTGAAAGGCTTTATTTCGAGAAGAAGCTTTAGGATTTGCAATGAAATTTATGAGGAGAGATCATTGCTGTCGCATCTTGATGACAAGAACGGGTCATGAAAAGGATCTTGGAAAGTAGCGACAGATCACATGTAGGCCGTCAGTATTAATCAACTGAGATTTCCAGTGCACTGATGGTTTGTATTTGTCAGCCGAAATTCTTTAGCAATCATGTTTGACGTGGTGAATGAAATCTAAAAATTTGCTCTGTAAATAATTTGTCTATTTTACATTACAAACACTCGTTAGCTCCTACACCGGATGTAATTGTGCAATCGAATCAAGTAAATCAATTTTACTTTCAAGAATTCATATTCCTTATAAAAAATCAGTTAGAACTGAATTTTTCATTTTCCTAAAGCAGAATTTTCCTAAAGCAGAATTCATTTTCCTAAAATTGAAAGCCTTTGCGTGATACTATCTTCATTACCAGAAAATCAACAAGTTACATGACAGTAACTTGGTAACAACAGTAATTGTGTTTGTTTTAACTGGGGTGCACCATCGATTGAAAAGCTAAAACGTCAGAAGTTATAAATTCGCATTGAGTAAGAGCTTGTGTCCTCTGTAACCCCCCGCATTGAAGACGAAAAGTTCCGAGCGTTTTAATTTGACCCCTTTCACCTTTCATCGTCGAGTCCCAGACGTTTCGGGACACCCGCGCGCAGGTCGCACTCGCGCGAGTGGGCGACAATGCAAAGCGGCTGGTGGCGCTGGCGCGGCGCCGGCGAGCGCGGGGCGGGCGGCTGCGCGGGTGGCGGCGACGCGCGGCGCTTACGAAACGCCGCCTGCCACGCGGCGCGGCGCCCTTTGTTTGCTCTTTATGTAACGGTGCCGCTCTGGAGCAAAAAACGTCCAAAACGTTCCCTGGTATTCCAAACGACTGATGTTCTATGAAATAATAGAACAACAACAAAGCTTGTGTCGAAATATATGGCAGGTAACCAAAGTGTGTGATGTAACTAATGATAAGCATAGTAGTTTCATATCATGTACGTGATCACGCGTATTTTATAATATTTTGGTTCATGCGTTGCTTTCGTCCATTTAACAAATATAAGGAGTTGCTATGAAATTTAAACAATCAGATTAAGTTAACAGTAAACAAACAGCAGGTGAAAGCATAGTGGGTGTCAGACAATTTGTCACCAAAATTAGTCACGATTACACTTTTTCACGGAATTGAAAATGTCGCAGTGGTCAACTGGTCCTGTATATTGATTCAGTGGTGAGGTGTAGTTGACATTTACATAATTGAAATGATTGAAGGCGTTATCATTGTCAACAATAGTATTTATTTCACAAATAGCAGCTTTCGATGGCTTAGCCATCATCATCAGTTTTATTCTGTCTGGGAGCCACTAAAACGAGTGCGCAGCAAACGACTGCACAAAAACGAGGCGCAGTCGTTTTTGTGGCTCCCAGACAACAGAAAACTGATGATGATGGCTAAGCCATCGAAAGCTGCTATTTGTGAAATAAATACTATTGTTGACAATGATAACGCCTTCAATCATTTCAACTGGTCCTGTGTGAAGGCTCATAGCGACCGAATTTGTTTCGTCCCAGTGCATAGCTGGTTACACGTTTCAAGTAAAGACGATGTATTTCGTTTTAAACGAAACATATTTTTAGTTTCAAAATAGAGGATTTCACGTAACCTGAAAAAGAATACATCAGACGAGTGTACTGTTTTCCGGGCACTTGTTGAAATTGACGTGTAATGCAAGGCAAGGGTGAGGGTGTGCATCAAAAGATCGAGCACATCGGGGGAGGGGGTGTGGCGGGCAAGAGGCCAGTGCGAGCGGCTGCCTTTACGCAACGCCACCGTCGCGGGCGGTGCGCACGCGTGCGCGCCGATTCGTGATCTCCAATCGGGAGCGACCTCGCGCGCCGCCGAGCCCACCCAAGCGGACACTTGCGGATGCATGTTCAGCTTTACGTTTGGTTCATTTCAATCTCGCCCAGCAGTGCAGCAGAATTAAACGAAGAGAACACCGGAGAACAGTTTGTTACCACCTAAAAGCATCGATGAATTCGTGGAGTGCGTTGGTGTTGTTTATTCAGTGCTTTTGCTGGTACAAGCGTTGACTTATTGTAATAATACTCTATTAATGACATAGATTATAGATTGAGTATTTTAAACAGTAAAAATGTATTATTAAAAATGACGTCTGAACGTGTTTTGTCGAAAGAAAAAACGACCTTTGTGGCTAAGGGCATCAACTGACGTCATTGCAGTTCCGCTGACAGGGCCATCCTAGAGGTCGAGTCCCGGCCATGGCAGGATTTTTGACGCTTGCTAGATAGCGGGTTGAGTTCAGCCTCTGTGTGGACGAGAATTCTGTCGGCCGGTTGCGCTCTGGTCGGTAGTTTTCCGAGTTTTTTCCGATCAACATCAGGCGGGGCAGTGCCCTAACAAACTGACCACAATCCGCACGTGATCTTTCCATTCATGTCCTTGTCTTCTCCTCGCCCCCTATACGCACCCACTCTTACATGCGTTACTCTGCCACATACGTCGGTAGGCCAGTCGGGAGCTTGGCCCGGCTGGGGGGGGGGGACTGTTAAGGGAAAGTCCCGCAAGCCGTCGTGTAGGTCGACGCCAGATCTCGCCATCCTGCGGCGGAAGATCACCTCCACCTCCCTCAATAAAACATCACTGCATTTACGGGATGAATGACCTTAGTAGTGGACGCGCCCGGAATCTCAATGTAGTCAATGGAGGAGAGAAGAGAGAATTGAAAGTGTCTGATCACTTTGAAACTAATAAGATTTTTAAAACCTGAGTACACGCCATAAACGAATGTACGTTAACATTGTACTGTATTTGTTCATTCGTTAATAAAATGATTGTACGCTTGAACTATGGCGCTTGGAACATGATTTGATGTAACGAAGACAATTGACATAAATGAGACAGCTGTGTCGTAGTCTGCTTCTTAGTGATGAAGTTGTACTCTTTATCTCGGGATTCATAATTAATTACTCATTCACAGAATTATTCAGGCCACATTTCGTCGATTGGTAACAATGCTTGTATTTGTTGCCCTAATTTTCAGCCACAAGAAAGGCCAAGGTAGTGAACTTTTACAGTAAACATGATTTGGTAGGTCCTTAGCGAAGGGTGTGTGGGCGACAGTGGTCCTACCAGTGCAGTTTCCGATGCAATCGACCTCGCATGCGCCGATGTCGATTTCCTTTCGTGACCCACTTCAGTTGCCGAACGGGTTGCTGGGCGTTGGCCGTTTCGCCCTGTCTGAATCGCCGAGCTCATAAACGATCTAGCGGTCATTACCGTTGGTTAATTGGTGGCCTTCGCACTCCATCGGCCCTCACACTTTCCCATTCCCGATTGTCCGATATGACAGCGCGAGGCTCCTAACTGCTCGTACCTCGTGGTGACGTACGTTTGGCCCTGCGGGGGAGGGGGCTGTGAACGGAAGTCGGGGTTCATCAGGGCCTTGTTGACCTCTTCATTGCCTTAAAGGAAACAATCTCCCAGAGGCATTGCGATAATTTAATGATTCTAAGATAATTGGGTTTGAGTATATCATAATGAAGTGGTACGACACGTAATCCCTGCAAACATCATTTGCCTCTAAACCGTATGTGTGCACTTGTCAAAAATGGATTTTCTCCATTCGATCTGGGTCCCGTGAAGGCCCTACGAATTTCATAGAAACCTTTTACTTTAAGATGTTTTTTAAACGAAGCTCAAATTTTAAAAATTTTCTCTAAAACTCCTCCAATTTTTTCTTAAAGTGTCTTCTTTCAAGACGGATAAAGTGAGCTTGTAGATATGGGAAGTCCTTTTTTATTAAAGCCTTGAAGCTCAAAAATTGGGAAAGTTCAACTGTTTTCCAGCATTCCTTGTACCACATTATTGAAATCAAAGATTTCCTTTTTAATGCAATCGATTCTTCAATATTAGGAATTTAAAGTCGTTCACAATGTTTTTCACAGTATTTGTAGTTTTCGCGTTAATAAAATTGCTTCAATGTTTTCAAAGTACATAAAGAAAATTTTCTCAAATACTACCTTTTTCATTGAATTCCTAAAAGTTACACGTATGCAGATTTTTACGTTAGTTACACGTATGCAAGCCCTCGCTTGTAACATATACGTTGCAAATGTATTGCAATATTTAATGCACTTTTAGATAACGATCTCGAAATCGCGAAAAGTTTCAAGTATGAATGAACTCAAAATCGCATATTTTCAAAAAAGCTCAAACTGCATTTTGTCCAAAGCAACTGCAATATTTTTTTTTATTTTGGGTATTAAAAGAGGGTGTCCTTTTTTGTGATTTTTGAAAGTGTTATTTTCATTAAAGTATTACGTGAAATTTTCGTTCCAGAACGAGTTGATTGCTTACTAATGATTTTGTCTATACGCCCAACTCGATTTTCATAGCCTAAAAGTGTAAAAACTGTTCTCGAATGTAAAAAATAAAAAAAATAATAAAAATTGAATTGTAATGCTGCCGGAATTTTCATAATTCTCGAGTTGGAATACGGAAGCAGAAACTCATTTCTTATGCCTTTGTAAAAGAATTGTAGAAAATTGTTTGTAATTTTTGCAAATTAGTGTTAAACGCTGAAAACATTAAAGCCTGGTGCCTGGAAACGAGTGTATTTCTCCGCGGCTAAGTGGATACTCGCACAAGGTGCTCGGTAGGAGGATAATTTAAATAGAGAGAGAGAGAATGAGAGAAATAAATAAAAATACTAATTCCGTCAGAAAATGAACTTGAGTAATTGGGAATCCTTCTGATGTTGCATTCTTTGTCATTTCGTGCGAAAGTTGTGTGATGTCTTTTGACATTAAGCCAAAAAATATATAATAATATCGATTTTTTGTCTAATTGAAACTTCATCTTTGTTATTTATTTTATTTTTTTGAAACAACTTTTTCTTTTGGTGAAAATGTCCTCTTTTGAATAAGATACTGATTAAACATAGTTTGCAACACTGCCAAGAAGTATACTAGAATTTTCAAGTATATAATTACAATTTCACATCTACGCACGACCTCCTCATTTTAAGACAATGTTTTCGGAAGGGAGAGCATGTTGGTACTCTGCAATGTGTGAGGATCGTGATTACTTATTAGAAAGTTTATCTGGTCTTTTCCACTTGTCTTTCGTGGTGTGCGTGAGTAATTTCGCGTCGAACGTAATTCAATTTCCAAACACAGGAAAGTTGTATGTGGTAGTGTCGGTACTTAGGTTTTTGTGTATACTTCATGTCGAGAAGTGGATGTAATTTTAGCGAGAAGTTGATCTTCTCCGATAATTCGGGTTGTTAAAACGAAGATAACAGTATTCATGCGCCGTTAAAAGGAAACGTGCCAGTAAATGAGAGGGCAGATTTCTTCCAGATAGCCTTTCATCACCATTCTGTTCGTAATGGAGATCGTGATCAGTTCGTGAAGTGCCTCGTAATTCAATTTTTCCACAGTATCCGGTCTTCTGTAAATATTTGCGCAGTCTTATGACAGGTGAGTGAGGGTTAAAGGAAAAATACGTTAAAATTGTCCATTCTTTAAGAGAAACTGCGTTTATGACGATGGTAACGGAAAGTGCTCATTACGTTTGTTTTTAAATGCATTTGCATTTTTGGCGAGTACCAATGGCAAAATGAAAACCTTCAGTTGATCAAACCGCGTTGTCATTTATGTCAAGTTCCGTAATAAAGTATTTTAAAGTAAAGTAATAAAGTATTCTGTATTTATGTCAAGTCCCTTAAGTAAGAAGTTAACAATGAAGAAATTATCATAAAATATGAAAATCAATCCGAAATCAATAGAATTTGGAGTGAAGGATTTGTGAGTGTTTGGTAAAACTGTATCACGTGTTGTGCGATATCACGAACATTTCTAATAGCATTCGAATATTCGATGTTGGTATTGGTTTTCTCTTTTCCAATCGAAACTCGGAGGATTGGTTGGATTGAAGCAAATTGTGGGGAGCCATGGAGTGAATTTGAATGGAACGCTCGGAGATTTATGAAGCATGACCAAGACGGTCGAAGGAAATTGATAGCGTATTATTGCCAGTTGGAGCGAGTAGGGAAAAAGGGAGATAAGACACTTTTCTCTAAATAAATAACACCTCAAGAGCCCACCATAAACAAAACGAAATCGAACCTAGGAATGAACTGATTAGGTAAATGTGTACATAAGATGCAGATACCGGGAGCGGTAGCTCAGTGCATCAGCTGATGTCACTGCAGCGCCTCTGACCTGGAGAACCTAGGTTCCCACTCCCCACGGTGGCAGGATTTGCGACACTAGCTCTTCAGCTAGGTCGAATTCAGTCGGAGTCTGGAGGAGAACTCTAGTGGCCGGCTGTTCTGATCGGTAGTTTTCCGTGGTTTCTCTGATTAACATCAGGCGAATGCCGGAGCAGTACCCTACCAAGCGGACCACGGACCACGCGCGATCTTTCCTTCCTCTTCCTTGTCCTATCTTCTCCCATTACACACTTACACTAACATGCACTACACTACCACATATTCCGGCAGACCGGTCGGGAGCTTGTCCCAAGTGGGGAGGTGCCCCGCTGGTGGGAAAGTCCTGGTTAGGGGGAAACCCCACTAGCGGACGGTAGGTGGGCGCCGGGGGGGAAGATCACCGCTATCTCCCGCGAGAAAACATGCACTACCCTCACGGGACTAATGCCCGGAAACACGAAAAAATCAATCAATCAAAGATGCAGATAAAATGTTAGGCCGAAGTCCGCTGAAGGAGAAAGTGTGGTTTGTGGCACGCACCTGGATGGTGACGGCGGTCTGGTTGTCGTGGTAGGTGGTGAAGGTCTGCGTCTGCCTGCTGGGGATGCGCGTGTTGCGGTGGATGATGTTGTTCATGACGCCGCCGGCCGTCTCGATGCCCAGCGACAGCGGCGCCACGTCCACCAGCAGCAGGTCCGCGATCTGGCGGCTGGAGTCGCCGCTGAGCACGGCCGCCTGCACGGCGGCGCCGTACGCCACGGCCTCGTCCGGGTTGATGGACAGGTTGAGCGCCTTGCCGTGGAAGAAGTCTTGCAGCAGGCGCTGGATCTTGGGGATGCGCGTGCTGCCGCCCACCAGCAGTACCTGCGCAGTTGAGAGCGCGCCATCAGTCGTTCGCTCGACGCATCGCCTTCATGACTGCCTTTAAAGTAGTGGGGAGACGATAGAGTTTGAAATATCTAGCGGCGGCGATGGTGTATCGGACTGCTATACCCAAGTTTGCGGGTTCAAACCCGATCGAAGCCGTGGATTTTTAACGGCGAAAAAATCCTTCGTACGCCTTCCTTCGGAGGGGAAGTAAAGCCGGCTGTCCCATGTTAGCACATTTACTGCATGTAAAAGATCCTCAAGCCTAAATGACGCCTCTGAGCTAAATTCAAATCGCCTGTTTCGTCGCCCAAGTAATACATTCTTTCTCCCATGATAGGTGAAAGGTGTGTAACGAAATTTGCGTGGTCAGACGGAAGAGCAGGCCCGATGGCCTGAGTCTCGCCACGTAAAATAAGGCAAATTCAATTCAATTCAATTCAATTCAATCTACCCGTAGGAATTTTGAAAAGCCTATTCATGTTGTAAATATGTAAGATGTAATTTATCCACTAATTTCACTCTCATAAAGGCCTGCTGAGTGACGCCGGTTATGAAGTATCGTTCGTATGAAATGGTTTGAAGTATTGAACTGATGGCAGCTTTGCTCTTTTGCTTTCCAAAATGAATGTGAATTATTAGAATCAGATTCAATTCACCTAATGTTTGAAGTGGGATAATTGTTTAAGGATAAACCAGGCTAAATATTTCTCCTATAAACTTCTTGAAATTGAGGTTTCTTGTATGGACATGTTCTCATGTTACGAAATATTAATTCTACTAGAGATAATGGAAAATTGGTTGTTAATTGGACTTCAAATATCATTTAGAATGTAGGTATGCATTGATGTCGGTCTTTGGGTGCTTGTGTAATTTGGGGTTTTGCAAAAATATGTTTGCGTAACCAAAAAACACACTATCTGGTTTGATCTCTGGAACGTGTTCAGGTAAAGGTAGAGGGGAAGAGGGTGGTGTTGCTGTTGGATGTTTGTCATCCGCCTCACGTGACAGCATCCGGGACGTTGACTGTTACTAAAGAGAAGCTTTTCGGCCAACTCCTCCTTTCGTTGGAATGTTCAGATGCTGTCTTGATAATGGAATAATATATTCCACTAATTGAATTTAGAATGACAAACTCGTCACAATTAGAAATTTACTAGTCTGAACTGAAAAGAGGAGTTGCGCTTCCTTCTTTGTCTAGTAATGAAAATGTGGCTCTGATTTGAGAATTTTAGTCCTTGGTATGTTTATTTCATATGCAAAATGAATCATTTCATGTGCAATACTATTCGGATGTAGGCCCTCTGATAATTCAGAACTAATAAAATATGTATTTCAGACAAAGAAGGTAATACTACAATAATACAATTTTGTTTCTAAAATATGATGTAAAGGTTGAAAATGTTTATGAATACGTTGACTTGAAGAAACTAGTGGGTTAATAATGAATAATACGATTGTACGAATGTTCCACACGTTCTTTCGTGTTGACCTCTGCCGCAAAGTGTATTTCGAGATCGGTCTCAACACCAAAGATTTTAAGAACATATGATGCATAGAACGGGAAATGGCCTCTAATCAGGTCATCCTCCGTAGCTAAGACCTTACACCCGAGCTCGGTGTGCGCAGATCTTAATAGCGGCAGGAGACGCAAAAAGGCGCGGGGGGTTGGCCGAGCGCCAGCGCCGCCATCGAGACGCCTGGAGCGTTTAATTTGGGGCTCGCGCGCCGCGGAGGCGGCGGCGGCGGCGTTGGGCGCGTGCACGTCACGCCCCGAGAAAATGAAATGCAGTTTTCGCGGCGGTGGCGCCGCCGCGTGCCCCGGGCGCCCTGCCAGGGTGCAGCGCCAGGCGGGGCCGGATAGGCACCCCGGACCACGCCGATGTCTCACGGGAGGAATCAGCGGCTGACAGCGCGATGCTATTCATCCGAAGGATGTTGGCGTCTATTTGGGGGAAGTGAATAAGCGAAGAATGCAGGTGACGTGCATGCCTGCCCTTTGCGCATGAGTTCGATTTGCGGAGTGTACCGGGATACGAAAATACCGCGATTGTGATTTAAGAATATTAATTTTCGAACGAATCAGTATTTACTCAAACGAAAGTTGATTGTGAATGTACAATGTTAATTTAAAATATTTTGTATATAATCTACATAAAATCAGATCGTAGTACTTAATGTTGATAAATACTTGTTATATTTTTTAAATAGTTATTTCGTATCGTAGTCGTTCGTAATGACACTAGCGAATTTGAATTTGAAGTGTCCAAGAGCACGATAGACCAATTTATTCTCTGATTTAAATTTTTTGATCTCTGGTGAGCTGGGAGGATAGCTCTGCTCTCCAACCGGAAGTTTCAATTTCAAAAATTGAAGCTCCCCATTGGAGAGTGGTGCTCCCTCTCTTAATTCACCAAGTATCAGGGATATTAAGTCTGAGAATACAAGTTTTGTTTAATGTAGGAAACTTTCGCTCTACATTTGCATTTGTTTGTGTTGGATGAGGGCGTTCACCCGTCGGCAATGGCCGTGCGAATAAAGAGGATTGCGGGGTGCTGACCTCGTCGATGTCCGCCTTGGTGCCTTGGGGTCGCACAGCTGCTCGAAGCGCGCGCGCGTCACCTTGGTGTAGAAGTCGATGCCGTCGAGCAGCGCGTCCACCTCCACGCCGGCCTCCGTGCTGGAGGAGAGCGTGCGCTTGGCGCGCTCGGCGGCCGTGCGCAGGCGGCGCAGCGCGCGCGCGGCCGGCCGAAGTCCTCGCCGCCCAGGTGCGTGTCGCCCGCCGTCGCCTTCACCTCGAACAGCGAGCCCTCCGCCACGCTCAGCACCGACACGTCGAAGGTGCCGCCGCCCAGGTCGAACACCAGGATGGTCTTCTCGCCCTTGAGGTTCTTGTCCAGCCCGTAGGCCAGCGCGGCGGCCGTCGGCTCGTTGAGGATGCGCAGCACGTTGAGGCCCGCGATGGCGCCGGCGTCCTTGGGGCCTGCCGCTGCGCGTCGTTGAAGTAGGCCGGCACCGTGATGACGGCGTCGCGGACCTGCATTCATTTCATTAGGAGATGTTACTTTTAATGGAAAAGGATAGGAAAGTAATTTTCATGTACGTAAATTACATTTAATGTACACAAGTTAGCAGTCGTACATTGAATCTACATTGATTTTAATGGAAGCATTAAATTTAATATACAGGTACATGAATCTCCCTTTAATGTACAAGGTACATTAACATTCATGTACAGTCATACATTAAATCTACATTTTTTCCTGATTTTAAATTTAATGTAGTTTGTGAGTACCTTCTAAAGTGTACCTTCTAAAATTGATTCTCATTGCAAGGGTACATAATTTCGTGGCGCTGGGAGTGTGCCCCTGGTTAAAAACAGTAAGTGAAATACTACTTAGAAAAATATATCTATTGAATTTGAAGTAACCTCTTGAGAAGAGTTTGTCAATTGGATGTAAGACGAGAAAGAACACTACTTATCAACTATAATCTAAAATTGCAGGTGCACGGTCACGACAGTCATTTGGATGGACTAGGAAGAAACACGAATCCAATTAACTTTATTTTATTTGAAAATCCATTTAGTGCACAAAAATTTGGAATGTCATTAATCCCTTCAGAGATTGCAGTATTGTTAAGATTTATCATACATTTGTTAACAGAGATGTAGGTAACCCTTTGATAATTGGAAAATAATTAAATAAACATTTCGAAGAATGAGGCGAGGTGGGATTGTTTCAAGTTTCCATGGATTCACTATCACTTTTCATCTCAAGCAGTTTTTCACTGTGTTTGCGGATGTTGGGGCAATTGGCGATCGGTTCATGAAATGAGAGTTTGGTTCTGTGAAATGCGGCGTGATTTATATTGCGTGCATTTTGAAGAATAGTGCTATTTCGTTGCATAATCTCTCCTCATTGGTAATGTATGAGACACATTAGAACAGTTAAAAGATTTGAGCGACATCGGCTTTGTTGCACAGTATCGATAGACAAGTTAATCATTGTATTGAGCTTAAATGAAGATCACACATCTTGAATAAGTTCTAGAATGTTTGTGTATTGAGTTAATTGTGCTACAAAAATGGAAAAGATAGTTCATTAGGTACTTAAAGAAATGTTTTCCCAATGGACATTTCTTTCCGAATATCTGTATGTAGAAGATTCTACTATTACGTAACATTTTAGCGTTAATAATTGTTCGAGAAAAGTATGACTTCGAAGTTTCTTTAAGTACTTTATCGCGTTTGTGCTGATTTTTCTGTGTAGTTTCTTGTTTAAGAAAACCAAGAAGAATGTTGTTTTGTGTTCTCGCGGTGATTTCAGCAACGACCATCGCCATTTGCGTTCGGTGTAATCGATTTGCACATGGAAGGTCGGTCTACCACGTGATGTGCTGACGTCAGTAGTATTTCGAGAAGTTTCTGTCCGCAACCTAATTTCAAGCTATGCCACCTTAATATTGTGCGAAAATTAATTTTCTTCTTTCATAATCAACTTATTTGATTCTATAGAACAGTTGTTTCAGATCAAACGTTTCGAGGCTTTTTGTTAATATGTTCCATGTCAATAAATTTGTAAATTAAAATGAGCCCCAGTGATGAACTATAAAAAAAATAATTTTGGGAGGCCTTTCAAATGTGTGACATAATGTATCGAACATTCTCTTATTGCAGACGTTAGTGCACTCATATTGAGTACGCTTGGAGAATAAGCATGCAAGAATATCGTGGTTTGTAATTACCATTGCTTGTAATGTAATTATTGTGATATTTTCTAAAAACGAGTGCAAATTTCACTTTTGTGGGCAAGTTCGTTGCACCTTTTACTGTGAATGTTTTCAGCAACTATTGGGAAAGCTTTTGGCAGTATATAGACATTGGTTCAGATGAAAGAATTTACTGTTGGAGTAATCGAAATTCCTATGCGACAGCATACAGCAGATAAAGTAAAGAATGTGAAACTATGCATCATCTTGAAGTATCATTTCTTTTCCGTATAATTAGTGATTGATGCTTTTAGATTCTGTTGAAAACATCTCATTTTGGTAAATTCTTTTCCATAAAGAAGCAACTTTTACGCGAAACGCTATGTAGAAACCTTCTTCTCAATGTAGAAAATGAAAAATTCACATACTGTTATCGCTGCACTGTCAGAAATTACATTAAATTTAATGTACGATTGCACACGAATTTTAATGTACCTTGTACATTAAAGGGGGATTAATGTACGTACACGTATATTAAATTTAATGTACTAGTACATTAAATGTACTGTACGTGTACATTAAATTTATTTCACATACATGAAAATTACTTTCATGCGCTTTTACATTAAAAGTAATGCAGAAATTTGTGAGAGTGTGGTGTCCTTACCTTGGCGCCCAAGTAGGCCTCTGCCGTTTCCTTCATCTTGGCGTCGTCGAAGCGCCGGCCGATGAGGCGCTTGACGTCGAACACCGTGTTGCTGGGGTTCACCGCCACCTGGTTTGGCCGCGTCGCCGATGAGGCGCTCCGCGTCCGTGAAGGCGACGTAGCTGGGCGTGGTGCGGTTGCCCATGTCGTTGGCGATGATCTCCACCTTGCCATGCTGCCCACGCCCACGCACGGTGGGGTGCCGGGCGGCATGGCGGAGCGCGTTCTCTCCTTTGGCGCGCGCGCCCGCCCGCGCCCGCCCTTATATACGTCGCCGTGGCAACGGACGGCCCCAGAATAGCCCCGCGGGGCGGGCGGCGCGTCACTCGTTGATGCAATGCGGGATCGAAATAGCACCTTGATTCACTCACGTGCGTAAGGCTGAAGCCGGCCGGCGCGCGCGGCGCGGCGCGGCGGGCGCCGGTCGCCCCCAATGGCCGCTGGCGGTTCCGGTGTTTGTCTTCGTCTGTCGCCGGCCTTTCTAGTGCGGGCGATTCGCGCGCTATGGAGGCGGCGGCGTTGCCGACTTTGGGAGGGCGGAAGTGGATGTGTTTTCTGTGCTGGTCGTTTGTCGCCATGTATTCCTGTATGTTTGTTTTGCTTCCTTGATCCTGGTTAGATAATGTTTACAAACCCTGCGGGTTCAAAGATTTCAATTCACAAGTGAGTGTACTATTTTTCGTTGATAAGTTGCACAGTAGTTGATGATAGGATTAACCAAGTAATATTAATCGTTTATTTTTTTAGTCTCTGTAGTCTAAAATAAGATTGTTCAAATGATCTTTTCGTATACCAGCATTATAAATTACCTTTTCTGTTGCTAGAAATGACGACGTATTAGCATTTAACGACGCGAATGATTGCACCATCACAAGTTCAGCCAATCGCAGCGAGAGAATCGTGGGGAGGTGTAAGTAAACGGAACAGCCGACCACCATTTTCTCGCACAGATGTCAAATATCGTAGACGTCACAAGAAAGTCGTTCGGAAAATTAAGTTTGCTTCTCTTATAAATTTATAATGGTGTTATACAAGAAATAGCGTATGCACCTCTTTTATAATGTTGCTTTACTGCTTTCCTGCAAATTTAAAACTAACGTCGGTTTCAAAGCATGTGCTCATCCATTAAAGCGTAACGTTATAAACTAGTTCACAAAATACTATTATGCATCACTAACGGCTTCTGTCGTAAATATTTGCATAGTCTCAGGGCATTGAAATAAAGATATATTGGTATTATAAAAAGGGAGTTTTTGTTGCCACTATTCGGGAAACACGCGCAACGCATTTTTGACTGAAAGTGGTGGCCGAAATACCTCGCATTCCTTAGATCGTCTGCGTACGTTCTTTTTCTGATGTGTTGTTTGTGTACATTTTTGTGATGTGCTTCTTTGTGTAAAGTACACCTTGCGAAAAAAAGGATCCGAAAATATACTGTTTTAAGTTCTTCAAATATTTAGCTACTAACAGTGTGGCAAACTGTAATGATTTGGGAGCGTATTTTAATGAATTGTCAGTTTTTTTTCTTTTCACACTAGAACAATGTTTTTAGCACATTCGTTTTAAATAACGAGAAAAGGAAATTACTTTTTTTGGGGGGGGGGATTTCGATTAATATGTCTTTGCATTTCCCATCATGTTAAAGCATTTTTTGCTGCTTTCAATGATTTTAATATTTTAATGGTACTTCAAATAATATTTACTACAGGTAAATGTTCTTCACAGAATTCCTGAGTGATCTATGCGATTTCTTCGCACAGAAATTGTAAAGTCAGCCATTGTATGTAATCTAAGCTTCTGTAACTTCAGCACCGTTGTCGGTTCGGCCAATTTCGCGATAACTAAAGACAGCGATATTCTGCTAAAGAAAAGTTCAAGCAAAAAGTTTGCAAGTCAATTTTTTTGTTTGTATTGACGAAACTACAGATGTCGAGGGTCGAAATGGTTTTATTGTTGGGACTCTTGACCGAATGCACCAGATAAAATATTCCTTTTAACAACAGACTTTTTGGAAAATTATAGAAACTAATTTATATTGAATTATTTTTCAGTATTAAATTAAATTTTTGGATAATGCTTGGAAATTTAAATTTATGAAGTTTATTAGAAAGTAATTTATTAAAATGAACTAAAAATCAATAAAAGTAATAAAACATAATTCTCCAAAAATCAGTGTAATTTAACTATCTGGACTGCTTTTGATCAAAATTTTTATATTTTCGTTGCTTTTAGGACGCTTTATAAACACTTTAAGAGCTTTTTTAAAATCATTTTAGCATTGTATCAGGTCATCAAAATCGGCCCCCTAGTGATGATACTTTTCAAAAGGATCCATATCCACAGTCCAGTAGTTAGATTCTTGAATGAGACATTAATCAGTTTTCTTGACATTCATAATTAGTTTGTCGTTCATGTATTTTTCATTGAAGTATAAAAGGCGTTTTAATTTAAGTCGAAATTACGGAATATTCAGGATGAAATTTTCTAGCGTTGGAAGTCTTATTGAGAAATAGCATGTGTGACATTGATTTTATTGGAGATACGCTTCAAATTGATAAATGGCGCTCCTGAAAAATAGCAGTTTTTTTAAAGTAACCTGTTTTATTAGTAGAAATCTTAGGTATTTTCAGAAATTATTTCAAAAACTTTTTTCTCCAAAAAGCAAAACGTATTTTTTAACGTTTTGCTGTTTTCATTTCAGACAAAATGAAATATTGTAAACGTGCTTACCGAAAGAATGATATGTTGTATCACAATATTTGTTGAATTTCTCAAGTATTTGCTGATTCGATTACACTATCTCTTGCAGTTTTTACAACACTTCCATCATTCCCTTTTCTTGTATCATTTGCCAAATGATATAAAATAATCTGGAAACGAATTATTGCCCATTCTACTGTAAATCCGTTTCGTCTGGATCAGGATTAAAACTGAAAATTAGAACTTTCAGATATTGGGTTACGGTTTTCTTTTTTTTGTTCCTGTATTCTTCTTACGTTTACTTCTAGTTTTTAAAAGGGTATTAGCTGCAGTTTAACAATAGAGTTGCTGCTACGTGCACCATATGTAGAGTTATATGCTAATGTGGAAACCTTCCTAAAATTAATTTCAGACAGATATTAAGTATTGTGATAAAGATGATGTTTTATCCGTCCTTTGAGGGAAGTAGGTTTGTGATAAAAATAAAAGCTAAGTATTTTCATCATACTGTATTAAATGAAGTGAATCTAAAATTTAGTAAATGGGTTATAAAGAAGTGATAAGCATGATTTTGTAACTCATTCGAGGTAACTTCGAGCTATTAAGATGTGAGAATGCATTACCGTTTGACTTTATTAACTGCTAAACGTCCATTTGCATGTGACGGCAGACGCAGATGGCGTCTCGCAGACTAACGAGCCGTGAAATACACGTTGTTCGCATCGGAAATAGCGCCGACGACAAGCGAGCGTTTGGCGCGTTCGGGTGCTCCGCCTCGACCTTCCCCTGGACACTGGTCCCGATCGGAACACAAGGGGCCTGCCAGTGAGAGAGAAAACAGCAACTATAACAATAAATAGAATTTCTCTGAAAGCTGAATGTTATTAGGGATAATAACATTCACACCACACAATCATTTACTAGTTTGGTCGAGTCCTAGTTATAAAGTAAAAAGTACGACCAAGAAATGTGTGCTTTTCTTCATAAGGTTCAATATAGGGAGAGGATATGCGTAAGGTTTTTCAAGTTCAGCGAGAAAATAAACATGTACTGGCTTTAGTGTGGCACCTTCAACGAGCTCAACAATTTTCAAGTATTTTCTTATTCATTAATGTGAAATATTTTAAAATTAGATTTGTAGGATAAGAAGAAAAAATTGTTAGTTCCTTCCAGTTCAAGACTCATCGAACGACACCTCGCTTCGCCCATGTTATAATGAAGGAGTTTTCAATGAAGTATATTCCAAACACAGAACATTACACTGAAATCTTAAGGCAGTTCTTAATTGTTACGCATTATATCTTCTTTGAACAAGCCTGTGTTTGATTTGAAAATTCGTATTTGACGACATGACATATCATATGGCATTTGACATAAGTTCATATCTGCTATATATGTGATGTACGGTAAAGTAAAAATGTACAGAGTTAACCGGACAATGAACCTTTTTTTTATTTCCTGGTTTGTTCTCGAACAAAAATCGATATAACATATACCGGTGTTGGCCATCCAGATTTTGAACCGATGTTATACGTGCGTTTGATTGAAAAGCGCCGACCTGTGCGCCCCCGCATTTGGGCCCACAGGCGCGCGCGGTTGTTGTGTCGACCTTGGGCTGGAGCGTCTAAAAGCGTCGCTTCGCACCCCGACCGCTCTTCTGTCGCCATTGTCGGCTGGCGCGGCATAGTGGGCCGTGGGCCCCTCCGCGAAGCAGGGCGTTCTCCGGTCGCGCTCCCCGGCGTTTTTCCCTCGGCTCCGAGCTTTGATGTGGACGGCGCTTCCGCGGGCGGGGACGTCGCGGGCCGCGACGCAGCTGAGCGCCGCGTGGGGCTGGCACCGGCGCCCGGCACGCGGCCCGGCTGCGCGGGCGCGGAGCGCGGACACGGTGCGTGGCGGCAATACGCACCCTTATGTAGTAGTAATGATTTTGATGAAGCGTTATGATGGGCGTATGAGTTACCTTACCTAATTCCTTCGTTCCCACAAATGTGTAAATATTTGAATATATTTCCATCTCGTCTTACCTAATTGACTTTTTTGTTTGTGTGGAAAGTTAATAGTCACTTAACGAATCACGACGTGTCTTCAATTTGCGTTGCTGAAGTTTATACCTTTGCCGCATCTGTTGCTTATTCTTGGTTAACGATATCCGTGAAATGTCAATTTGTCGAAGCTGTCATTTCAGCCGAGAACAGATGTCGAAGCCCTGTGAATGCACTAGAAGTGATGTTACAAAACGCTATGGTATGATATTCGGATAACCTTTGAACGGGGTTATCCATCGAAGACCACTTTCTTTTAATGTCTTTTTTGACACAGTCTGCTGTCACTCCTAATAAAAAGATGGTTTTGCTCTCGTGCATCATAAAAAATACAGTCTTAGATAATAAGTTTGGCTATTTTTTAAAATTCAGTTGCTAAATGCCTGCTGAGTAAAATGTGTTTTCTTCCACAACTTCTCGATGGCATTCAATCAGCTTCTGCTGAATAAGAATTATAAATACGACGCTCCTGCTGGAAACATTTTGCACTACCTACCCCCATGTGACCCCTCTTGGCCAAACGTCCTTCTAGATGTACCTGGTCTTCATTGGAAGTACACACTTTCTGCGTTTTTTTGGTGCAGTGATAAAATGGCCTCCTCTTTTGGCATACAATTGTAACTATAATTGCGTAAAGTATTTGAATATGAAATATAAATAGAGGGAATAATTTAATTTAATTTGGCGTATCTAATGTATATTTTAAATTTGTATTTATTTATGGATTCGACTTTTGGTTCCTATCAATTGTCAAGTCCACATTATATTAAAATTTTGGCATTGTATAGGTTGCACAGGATATTACATTAAAATGTATGAAAAGTGTCATGACAAGTTTGTTAAAATATTTTTCCTAGCAACGTTGTCGAGACCGTGGTTTGGTCTCAATTTTTTGTTAACCACGACATAAAACGCCATACTGTATGACTAAAATTTAAAATATTCTAAAATGAAGTGTTACTGACAATAAAATAGAGAAATTTAATTGTACTACAAAAAAATTTAAAAATCTGAACTAAACTTAACATATTTGTCAAATATTCATTATTAATCCCCTCTAAATACTCTTTGATTGAATTGACAGTTATGCGCACGTTCTGATGTTGCCACAGGAAATGGTGGCGGCTGTCCTCTCAAATAGCTTTCAATAAGGGAGATACGAGGACTATTCAATAAGTAACGAGACAAATTGCTGCAGCTCAAAAATGATTTATTTAATGAATTTGTCTACTTTTCAATATAGTCTCCAAGAACACACATTTGTTCGATAGTTCTTCTAATTTGCGTATGCCAGTAGCATAACATTCCTTCGGTTGATCTCGAAGTCACTGTTGCACCACGTCTTTAACTTCATTTGATGCAAAATGTTTGCCACCAAAGCCGCTTCCAGTGGTCCAAACAGGTGGAAGTCAGATGGGGCAAGATCGGGGCTGTAGGGGATGTAGAAGGATTTCCCGCCGCATGTTTTGGAAGTGCCGTATGTGGGCGCGCGTTGTCATGAAGCCAAATGACACCTTCTATCCAGAGTCCACGACGTTTCGTCCGAATGGCAGGCTTTAATTTGTTTTAGAGCATATTACTATTATATTACCTGATGATAGTTCGTTGATCTTCGAGATAATCACAATAAATAGGCCGTTGGGAGCCAAGAATATTGTAAGCATGACTTTACCTGCAGACGCATGACTCTTGAATTTCTTTCGAGTGAGAGAATTCGCATGCTTCCATTGAAGATTTTGTCGTTTAGGTTCAGGCTCATAATGATAGATCCAGGTTTCGTTAGGTGTTACTATTCCAATGGAAAGTGCGTCTTTTTTGAGTCAAACAACTTCTTTCAATTGTAGACTAATTTGATGTTGATTTCTTTGTGAGTATCCGTAAGTTGTCTTGGAACCCATCTCGCACATGTTTTCTTGAAGTGTATTTTTTCTGAATGATGTACGCAGTTGCAACACTCGTGTGCACTTCTGCAGCTATCAGTTCAACAGTAATACCCCTATTGTCTCGAATGAACGCGTCAATGCGAGATTCGAGCCAGGAAGATGCAACTTCGACCGGTCGCCCACTTCGTTGCTCGTCAGACATGCTCACATGGCCACTTTTAAACGGATCCACCCATTTGTACACATTCGAACGGTTCAAACAATTACACTTTTGACTTCCTCTGCGACCAAAAATGTTAATACTGCGCGTTGTTCTTCCATGCTTCAATGCCCGAAAGTATCTGCCTTTGTTAAAAGTGATTTCCAGGTTATGTTTGCAAGGTGGTGTCGAACAGATGAACATATACCATAACAAGGATGCCAACTTGACGTTTTGAAAATATTGCATTGATTAATTAAACAGTTTTTCAGCAGCAGCGATTGGTCTTGTTAGTGAATAATCTGTGTATATTGCAACTCTTTCTAGCTCGTTGATGTCCCTTCTTACAGGCTCCGAACATGAATAGCCCTCTATAGATTCTAGAATCGAGAAGGCCGTGCTGGTTCTGTTTCTAGCTGCGCGATATAGAGCGGCTGAAGCGCCGCCACCTACGCATCAAAATGAATGCCGAACCATTTTTTTACAGTCAACTCCGAGAGGGTGCAGGTCGCTGTACTTACTGAACATCAATTATAAATAAAAGTACCAACAATGCGTAATATGCATTTTTATATAGCATTTGAAATTGCTCTCAAGTAAACGATAACTTATTTGTCTTGCTAAACGAATTTCAGAGATAATTTGACAGTATTGCTATGAAATGGCAACTCATATCCCCGGCTCTGCTCCGACCACTTCTAGCAAAAGGAGAGTTTAACAAAACGTGCGCATAGTGTTTGTCCAGCAACTTTGAAAACGCATTGCTTTCTGAACCGGCGATTGTAATAAGAATCGAAGATAATTGAAATGTTACGGTTATCATCCTTACCAATCGTCTAAGTCTGGAATTTGTAAATCCAGTTCAAAAGTAGAAAGCATTTCAATGAAAGCTAGTGTGATCTGATCTTTTGGTAAAGGTGGTGGATACGTACCGACATATCCTATATTACATGAAATACGCTTAGAACAGGTTATGAAATTAAATTACAGTTATAGATGTGTACAAAAAGGGACGCATTATTTTATCATAAAACTTATTCAAACAGCTTACAGAAGGCAGTATTGTACGTACTTTTCAGATAATGATAATTCCTTTGGTTAGTGTGGGGAACCCGTTAAAAAATTCAAGAACTCATTACAAATTTGCTGGTAATTATATTTAGTCATCTTTATGTTTTTTACTTGTAAATGTAATGTTTCTACTATCCAAATTTTATTTACTTTCGGGAAGAACCTTCTTACAAATGCATTGGTATCCAGTAGGGAGAGGATGGGCAGAATCACTATTGATAAATGTTGGAATTATTGTCCTTCAAGTGAAGAAATACGAATATTTCTATCCATCGTTTATATACAGCCACTGAGTCACCCAAGCTATTCTACGGATATTTTCCCAGTGCTACCTATCGTGTTAAATATGCAAATTCATAAAATATTTCAGTGCTTTTATCCATGCCTGGCTACGAATTCAACTCTTTTCAATCTCGGAGCCTGTAGGAATGCGGTTCTGTAAAGCCTAGTGGAAAATCTCCTGTTGGCGAATGTAGGAAATGGGTCCGACCCTCTACCACCTTGTGGAAGCGAAATTGCTTCAGGCTGCAAAGAAGGACGTTTGGACGTCCTGTCCTGTCCTGTCCTGTCTCCAAACTCCGGAACGACAGGCTGCGCGACAGGAGGACTTCTGGTCAGTCAAGAAAGCTCTTAATTGAACAATATGTTGGATTTTGTTACTGTGACACGCCTGAAAAACTGAAAGCATTGTGTGTACTATATTCCAGCCACTAATATAAATAAAATGAAGTTAAACGAAAAAATAATAGCAATAAAAAAAAACTTCTGGTACATTCATACAACCCGTTCAGTATAGCAGTTTTGTACTCTGCCACTCCTGTATTTTTACTTGATAAAAGATGACGGTTCTTAGTGCTGCGAACATCCACAAAGAGCGATGAAACCATATGGCCAGCTCCTAGTAGTATTGTATTTCGTTGGTCTCCAGAGAGAACCGTGAATATACTACGACCGTATTTTATATTTTTGGAATTAAACTCGTATATGTGGAGAAGTGTTGTGTACAATTACTTCTGTAGAGGCAGAACTTCCTTTTAGCCGCTCTGAATCCATGTTAAGATCTGATCCGTAACGTTCTATGCTCCGAAAATGCTTGTAGAGAGCAATTTTAATCACTAATGAATTTTTATTTTACATATTTAAAAAAAGAAAAGATACATATGTACATACAAATGGTTTTTATTACAATTAATTCCGTTCCCTATTTATGACGTATACCCTAGGTAATAGTTTTTACATCATAGTGTGTATTGCTTCCAGAAAGATTGTGTGCTAGAAAGTGTCTTATTTGTAATATCACATTTCTATTTTAGTGTAGTGTATGCTGTAAAACCACTGATGATGTGGGGCTTAGAGTGCATATTTGACAGTGAATTGTCGTAACATCAATCCTTCGTTCTCATCTCCGTGTTATTTCTGTGATACGGAAATATCATACCATATACTATGAAATGGTATATCAGATTTCACTTGATTATCTGCGTATTCGATTCGTGTGCTGTTTTTCGTGTAGTGTTCTTGCGTGTTATTTGGCTTGTACCCGTCATGAATTATGCGTTTCCCACGTGTAGAACGCAAAAGTACGTTCGGACGATCTCCGTGAGGCAACGCAGCCCGGCCGTGATCAGCGGCGGGTGAGTCGGGCGATGAATCGCGCGTTGGTAACGGCGGGCGGCGCGCGTGCCAGCGCCGGTCGCCGCTGCCTTTGTGAATAACCCCTCTCTAAATACCCCGGTCCGCGGCGCGCCGTCCAGCCGCATCGCCTCTCGCGCGCTGCTCGCCTCCAGAATAACCGAAGGTTGAGCGCAGGCCCCTCATCCCGCTGGACGCTCGCGCGGTGCGTTTCCAGGAACTCGCCGTGGAATAGCCGCGGCGCCTGCATTTTCCCAACGCCCTCGGTCATCTTGTGTAAGAAAATAAAATGTGCCCCTGCACCAATGAGGAATGCGACGGAGAAAATAAATTTGGAATACTATGGATCGTAATGTAGTATAATGCCACTCCTGTATTTTTACTTGATAAAAGGTGACGGTCCATAGTGCCGCGAGCATCCTCAAAGAGCGATGAAACCATATAGCCAGCTCTTGTTTCGTTACCTCCTACTCTTTTCTGAGCTCAATTACTATTTCAGAATTGTGAAAGAAAAAAATGCACTTATATGATGAACTCAGCGTAGCAACATAAGTGGCGTAGATTTAATGTAAATAAATAAATGTCAATGTGCCAAAATGTAGTGCTCTACTTTTGAAAATGTCCACTCTACTACCAAGGGTTGTTTATCGTCAAGAATATGTCTAAGACTTGACCTATAAAATTAGAGAGTAGGCTGTTGTCCTTTTGTTATTAGGTTGTTCTTCAAAATAAAAATGTATGGGATTTTGTTTCTTTTCAATCCGGGGTGATTTGTTAAGAAGAGGTTTTCCATTAATCACTATATGTGTTGCGGAATACTGAAAGGGATCATTTGTCGGGTAACAAAGTTTTACGCGACACGCAAGAAACCAAAATGTTATTTCTTTTTTTCATTGTATTTAGATTTTGTAAATATCATTCCAAAAAATATGGTGATTTGTTAAATTACGAAAGTTTGAAACCTTTTTTCTTAACTCCTTTTTTCGAAAACATACATTAAAACTACCATAACTTAGCCAAATGTTCATATATTTGAATATTTTTGCTCCAAATTTTGGAATTTAATTGTTCATAATTTGGCATAAATTACTCAGTTTTGAAATTTTTTCGCATAACATAAAAGAGTTTGAATTCTGTGAAACTTTAAGACTTGTTTTGAAATACAAATAATTTAAGAAAATAAGCGTAAGTATGTTTTCTTTAAATAAATATACAAATTAGGTTCTTGTGAAAAAATGTCATTAATTGGACTTGGGTTTTTACTTGAATTTAATTAAATGCATTTTCGTGATAATTTGAAGTACGCCAACTCTGTATTTATTCCCACTAAATGTAAACAAACGTCACATTTCTGATAGCCTACTTCACACCAACATCCGTGATTCTACCACCTGCGCCAGGACCGATGATCCAAAACATTCACATCCGGTGAGTTCGAATCCCGGTTTGTTGCGGCAGCTGCTGGGCGGGTTCCAGCTCCCTGCCTCCCTCCCACCCTTGCGCGCAAGCGGGCGGCTGGAGGCGCTACCAGAAATACGCGCGTTTGACGTGGGTCGCCCGCGGATTGTGCCCCGGCCGCCTTGCGGGAGGTTCGAGCGAGGAGGTGCTGGGCGCAAACCTACACTGTCAGAAATTTCTGCATTACCTTTAATATAAAAGTACATGGAAGTAATTTTCATGTACGTAATTTCAATTTAATATCCATAAGTAAGTTAACAGTCGTACATCAAATCCACACAGATTTTAATTTAAGCAATAAATGTAATGTACAGGTACATCTGTTAATTGTTTATGTACAAGGTACATTAAATTCATGCGTATTCGTACACTAAATCTACATTAAATTTAATGTAATTTCTAACAATGTACTACGCCACTTAAGTTGCTACGCTGAGTTGATCATATATGTGCTTTTTTTTTTCTTTCACAATTCTGAAACAGTAATTGAGCTCAGAAAAGAGTAGCAGGTGACGAAACAAGATCGTGCAGCTGTTATATTTCTGGGCTATCAATAATTTGAAAGTATTCGTTGAGAAATATTCAAAGAAAGAGCATGTTATATTTGACCTTGACCAAAATATCTTTAGGTTATGTAAATTTCGAATTGGTTCTTAATACTTTGTATTGTCAATAAAGTTCAATATACAAGTAAATGTTTAAAATGGGAACATCTCAGTTTAAAGGGAGTCGTTCATGAGTATCGAATACATTTCCTAGGACTGAGTAAAATTTAATGCATATCAGACCTTCCTATCGTGGTTTCCTCTCGAATTCATTTTTTCGAAAACTGACGTTTATTCACATTCAGAAGTTACATGTTTATTCTGAACGCGTAGGGACATTTCTTGTTGTTTCGGAGTGGTTTTTGGCAAATTGCGTGTTTTATAATATCCTCCCGAGGAAAATAAGTGCAAGTAAATCAAAAGGTTGTTCGCACGGTCACCGATATGCAGCAATTCAAATCAAATTAATGGCGGCTAGAATATAATTTGTTCAACATTTTTTCATTAGAGAATCGTACATTATAATTGTGTACTTAGTTCCACAAGTTTCTATTTTATTCATTTTGCCTGCACTGATGACATTTTCTCTTTTACACATCCGTGTTCTTTCTCCAGGAGAATGCCGAAGCAGTACCTCATTAAAGGGGCCGATTCTATCCTCTCCCCTTACGCTCATACACTTACATGCACTACACAACCACACATGTCGGGAGCTTGGCCGGCCGAGGCGGCGAGATGTTTAGAGGGCGGAACGCCCGCGAGTCAACGTGCAGATCGCTGCATCCACGGGGAGGAACATCTCCACCAACCGGCGTAAAACTACACCAATGGGACTAATGACCACAAGGGGCGGTGTGCTCAGAAAAATCGTTCATTCAAACCGTCTTCTTTTGGAGATTTTCCCCAACCAGGTATCTCCCACCAGCGTGACACAGCCTCAGACGGAGCAAGCTCTAAGCTCCCGACTAATCTCAGGGTATGTGTGATAGTGTAGTGCATGTAAGGCGTGAGAATAGGACAAGGAAGAGGAAGGACACATCGCGCGCGGTCCGTGGCCCGTTTCGTAGGGTACTGCTCCGGCATTTGCCTGGTGTTGATCGGAGAAACCACGAAAAACTACCCATCAGAACCGCCGGCCGCTAGAATTCTCCTCCAGACAGCGAATGAATTCGACCTAGTTCACAAGCCAGTGTCGAAGATCCTGCCACCATCGGTACTCGAATCGTAGTATCTCCCAGTTAGAGGCACTGCAGTGATATCAGTTATGAATCGTTTGGAATGGAAGAATTTTGAAATCATACCTCTAGTCGAGGGAATGCATCGAAAGCATCGTCCGCTTCATATTCCTCATTCCGGAGCAATATGCATAATCCAATGTGCTTGTGTTTTTTAATGGTGTAAGGAACCGTTTAGCTAGCCGGACACTTCTTCCAACCCTATAAGTGCCTTGCACTATCTGTATGGTGTTGTGACTTCTAATAAACCCCCATGGGCAACCCACAGATGCAACGATCTTTATATTTAAAATACTTAGTGTTTTCATTTAGAAAATAATTTGAGGTTTCTACTGAACCAAATTTCATGATTTTGCATTTGGCGTCTTGTGCATTATCGTTTGCTTTTATTCTCCTGTTTTATAATACAAAACTTTAAGTATAAATAAAATCGTAAAATTAATAGAATAAACATTTATCTACTCATTCTTCATTGCGGTATTTTCAAGACAAAGTATAATACAATTAACAATAGAATGCAAGGATATCCTGCATCAGGTTACATTTGGCGAAGCGAATGAAGCGGGTGTTCTAAATTTTCGAAGATTAGCTATTTTTATCTTATCCGAAATCCATTGCAGCGTCCGGAGTCCGTGAAATGTCTCTTTATTACAGTCCTATAGTAAAAGGATATTCGTTGTCACGATAAACAACGGTGAAACTGTTGCCGATAATTGAACATTATGATGTACACAATAACATTATTGTATTGAAAAACGAAAGAATGTACATTAACACATTTATAGTTAATTTATTAATGAAAGTAACACATTTACTCATAATACTCATCGAATAAAGTATAATATATACACGCTCGTATACATTCCTACGAACCTGTATGTAGAATTGGTACTTACGTTCGCTGCAAAATAAGGTAATATAACTTCCTCACGTGCGTTCTTAATGTTTCTTTCTTTCCTCCACTCCTTGAAAATTTCATATTTTTCACGATATACATCTTTTTTCCCAAGTTCATCCCTTGAGAGCAAAGTCTTCCCACCAAGTAGGATCGGTTCACATAATAAGTACATGAATCAAACCAAAATAGAATATAGGACGAGACACAATAAAAAATTCATAAATATGGTATCAAGGAAATAGTAACTTGTACACGTACATCAGCATGTAGAAGTCCAATTAATAGTATTATTACATGACCAAAAGCAGAATATCAGTACATACATTCAATATTCATTCCAAACACAGGCGACACACGAATCGAAATATATATTGGGTAGTAAATCTAACACAGCTTTCGCAACTTTACTTTTAATACTCAGGAACATCTTCCATTTTCTCGCTACAGACATAGATTGTCAACTCAAATATACCCTTCAAGGCCTCCAATGTGCCACAAAAATCAATATAAATTCTATTCATCCGTACGCCTCCAGCTCACAACGTTTGGCGGTCGTATAAAATAAAATATTGTATATTACACGCGGCATTATGTGCTCGTTAGTATACATCGCGCTGACCTGCTCGCGAATAATTAGCTAACTTGCACATAATGGTCTATTTCAGCCGCTTGTAAGAAAAATATGATAAAATGCAAAAGTTTGTATTATAAATAAACGCAATATCCAGCAATCGTTTGACACGTGTCCCTTTGGAAAAATTCTTATTGATAATATTTATGTCATGCATTTCTTGTTGATGGATTGTTTCGTGTTTCCGGGCGCGTCATCAGCTATGGTCATAGTTCGGTAATTCAAGTGCATGTTTATCACGGGAGATGGCTGTACATATGTGGCAGTGCATTGCATGTAAGTGTGTGTATAAGTAAGGGTTGAGGATAGGGCAAGGAAGAGGAAGGAAAGATCCCAATCGTTTGTTAGGGTACTGCTCCGGTATTCGCCTGGTATTGATGGTAGAAACCACAGAAAACTACCGATAAGAGCAATTGGCCGCTGGAATTCTCCTCGAGATCCAGGTGTCTAGAAGTGTTGAAAATCCTGCCACCGTCGGAACTCGACCCCTAGTACCCCTCGGCCAGGCATTGTAGTGTTGTCACATAATGCCCTGAGCCACCTCAACGGAAGTTTTTTTAGTTAAGATGAATAGCGGGATATTGTATATATAGCCCTCTAAACCATACATATACAGATCACAAATTTACGGTTTAAATTTTCTAAATGTACACATACTAATAGAAAAAAAGCATTTTATTTAAATTTTCAGAAACATGTTTAACTCTGTTTCAACAAACAGTAGTGATTGCGTTGTACCAGAATTTGTAAACGTATCCCTCTTCACCAGTTTTGGAGAAAAAAGAACATGAGGCAATATTTATGGATTTTTCGATTTTCCCGTGTGGTGTATACTATATGCAGTACTTTTCGGTTGCAACTTTCAAGCCGTACCCTTTGTGTGCTGTGATGGGCGGGGTGTGAGCCTGGTGTGAATGAGGCTCGCGCTCTGGCCGTGTGCCCAGGCCGCCGCCTCCCGCGCTATTTGCCTTCCCAGAGGCCTCCAAAAAGACACGTCACTTTCGTTGGGTCCGTCTTTCTGGGCGGTAGTTGCGTGTGGTGTGATGGTGAACATCGATCAAAGCTTTTATTTACGGAGTACGTATGGGTTTCCTCTTCTGGTAATGTCAGTTTGTTTTGCTTTCCAGTGTTTATTTCGCCAACTGCAAAATACTTGTCTTCCTCGTTTCGGTTTCTTTAGGGTAGTTCAAGAATTTAAAATGTATTCACATTCAAATTCAGACATATATGTTCATGGCAGCATAATGCTTTGTCCTTTCGCCGTATTGTGAGTCAAATTTGTGATGCGGGGTTGCTAGTTGGGCGTTGCTGAGCAATGGCAAAAGATGAACCGCAAAAGACCGTTACCCAGCAACTTTTTTTTTTATATTCATACATAATATTTACATTACCAGTGATTTGTATACATTATTACATTTGCGAGTAGAACTGCTTGATGTGATTTCCAATGAAGTTTCTCGAAAACTCAAAACTTTTCTGTGCAAAGGAGCTTCACGTTTCGCTTTGAGAGTAGCGCTTAACATTGTTGATTATGACATGTAGTTTTTGGGCTGTATTTCTTGCATTCTGGGCCTTGGGCTCTTGCCATACAACAAATAAATATAGTCAAAAACGGATTCAAATTTTTTAACGCAAATTTCCATGTATTAAGAGGTTTTACACTTCTATGACATTCTTGAAGTCATGTTTCATTTCTGCCATTAGGATACCAAAAAATTGAGAAAATGTGAAAAATGTAGTAGTGCGGCGATAGATGGCAGCTGGTTTTCTTGAAACTTTTTGACCTGAGCAACGCCATTTTGCCAATTCTTTTGTTGCTTTTTAAATTACACATTTTTTTAAGACCTCTAACGACATTAGTAGTATTTACCTTACATGTACATTATTTCAATTGTGAGTACAAGTGCTTCGGATGATGTCTTATAAAGTTTCTCGAAAACATACTTTTTTGTGAAAATGTGTTCACAATTCCGCATTTTCAATCACCCTTGTACGACTTTTTCTCAAGAGACATCACCAAATTATTTCTTTAAACTTTTTATACAGTTAGTGTTAAATGTACCGATTAAAATAACATTAATGCCATTTTTATTTTTTTAAAAATTACACAAAAGTATTCTTATTAATTATTTCTCTCGTCGTTAATATTAACATTACGGCCATTTTCTTTACATGATTACATTTATGAACACAAGTGCTTCAAATGAGTTCTGATGAAATTTCTAGAAAATTCGAAACTTTTCTGTGAAAATCATCTAAATAAAATGCATTTTCAGAAACGTCAAAACGCCATTTTCTCAAGAACGACTCCAAATGTTTCAATGAAAATTTGGATATAGGACTCTTTACTCTTCCGTAATATTCTTAAATACTTTTCGGCAACTGAAAAATCGAAAACATGTGACAAAATGTCGTTTTGGCTCTCATTGGTAGCAGTTTAGCGAGGGCAATACAGGAAAGGTAGCCTAGACAAAAAGATTACAAAACCAAGTAATGCGAGAAAGTCCGTGCCATTCTGTAGCACACACTAGTTTTCTTTATCCCCCCCTCCCCCACGGATAGAGAAAAGGTGGCATTAAAAATAGTGGAGGTCCAGTTCATGTCGAAGTGTCTAAATTTTGATAATTGCAAAATTTAGATATAATGCGAGAAAGTATGTTTTGTATGCACTATTACTTGCGCTATTTTCTTTTAGAATTCGTCCGTTGTATGTATGCACTATTCGTTTCTAGAATTCATCGAGAATATTGTACAGGAATCAGTCTACGAATATTGTCAATCGATTGGTCATGTCTGAGTTGTCGAGTGGAATCAAATGAGTACATTGAAAGAAGTTGTTCTGTAATAGTTTGAACTCCTCCGCCCCCAAAAAAGCATCGCGCGAATTTTCTCAGAATGTTCCAGAAAGAACTGGTAGAAAGTTTCTCCCCAATAGGCCGGACGCGTGAAGTGAAGCTTCACCCCACAGGGCGCAATTCGACTGCGTCGGCAGGTACTTCTACCTTCCTTTTACGTACCTCTGTAAATATTCTTATGCATCTCGTTCCGATTTCCTCCTTAGTGTAAGGATTGCTTTCCACGATTACCGTGGTCTACTTAGTATTGTATTGCTCGATTATAATTGCTCCACTTCTGCCTGGTTTGAAGAAAGAGTTGCAGGTCCTTTTAAAGCACCGCCACTTTTAGGGGATCACGTTCGTGGAAACAAAACTTGAAACCCCCTACCACGAGCCTGTTACCCCGCTGATTTAACACACGCAATTCCAAAGTTTCTGCCATGTTCACCTGCATTTAAGGTTTTCTCTGTGCTGTGTTAGAACATCTATTTACTCTACTTATGAATAGAAATGTTTTCTCCTTCCGAAACATGGGGATGCAGTCTGGCTACACCTTCTCCGGTAACGAAAAGTGAAAGCTTATTTCCCCATAGCACGTCATACGCAGTTTTTAACTGTTTTTTGACGTAAAATAAATAAATAAAAGCATAAAAAAAGTGATGAGCTGGGAAGCGGGGGTGAGTAAAAAGTGTCCGCTGGAGCACCACCTCCTAGAGTTAACTCTAGGAGGTGGTGGCTGGAGGCAGTCGGGCGATTCCTGCTCCAAATGGAGGGCCGAACGATTGTGTAAAGGATAGCTTTACGCAGCTGTGTGGTGCATGGAAGGGTGTGGTGGTGCGCAGGCGACGCGGCGACGCTGGTGGGCTGGGGCACGCAGGTGCACGTACTGCGCGAGGCGGCGGAGATGGCCCGCGCGCGCCTCGGAGCGGCGTGCGAAGTCATCGACCTCGTCTCCATCCTGCCCTGGGACCGACACACTGTCTGCGAGGTGAGTGCAAGCTTTTATGATGTTATTGGAGGTAATGCAATACAAGTGACGGGCAAAATTAAACTTCCGTGTTATATTCGGGTTAATGTATAGAAGAACACAATTTCGTTTTAATACTAAATTAACCCGGCTCCGGTCCTCAAATTTGATCCTTCCTTACGATCCTCGGGACCCATACAATTTCTCTTGCACATGACTGACTTTTTCAACGATTATATTTAGTAAAGATTATAGGAAATTAAAATTATACACGGAAATTTTATTTATACGCATTTATTTTATTGTTAAGATTGTGAGATGAAAAGTAGTGGTTACCTGTGCAAAATGTATGGTAGTAAATGAATGGATATGTAGCAAAAGTAGAAAAATATTGTATTCAACAGATGTAGAACAAATGTCATTAATATGATTTTTACATGTTAATGTTTTATTTGGAGCAGTGCTAAGCAATTTTGTTGTCTTTTTGTGAAAGAATATCCTTCCCGTTTTTCGAGTAGAATCTAACAAAACTGAATTTGAAGTGGTGAATTATTCATCGGATCTCTTCTTTTCAATAAGCGTTCACTTGAAGTTCGTGGCAGACGTGTTCCACCTTCACTAACAGCTTTACAAAAGACTCAAAGAACTACAAAAGACAATTTTTTTAAAAGTTTTTTTGTGTTAACCTTTTTAAAATCTGAATTTACCTTTGTGAACAAAACATGAGCTTTGAGCAATGAGCTCAAACTTTATCATTACGAAGAATCGTCGGCTTGCGGATAATTGTAACATATTCTATAACATTTCACCTGTAAACACTTACGGTGAAGCCATTGACTTCAGGAATTACACAGGTCAACGTGGATGTTTCTTTAATGATTTTGATACTTGATTTATTAGTAAGTTGGTCTCCTGAATCCAAAAATGACTACTTTTGTCGTTTCGCAAACCAATCTACATCGATATTATATTAGTATGAAGCCACAAGGGCGTTATTTTATAGCGCATTTATCATAATATCACAGCACTTCGATTGATATTTGGTGCGGTAAATTCCCTGGCAACGCGGGAAATTGCAGCTACTTTTTAATAAGCTGTAATAATATAATATTTAATAATTTAATATTTATTAATATTTAATAATATTTGATAATTGTATTTGCTGTAAATATATTTTGTTATTTTTGTGAATGGTTTGTGATTGCAAAACAAAGATAGAACATAACCTTATTTGTTCAAAACGCTTCTTATGTAATGAAGCTGGAGAAATAGAATAAACTGCGGGTCCTGATAACGTGCAGCATTGGCGTAACGAAATGAGTGCTCGCCCAGCCGTAAAAATTTTATCCAGAGCCCCTTTATAAAATTGTATTGCAAACACAAGTAGTGTTAGTAACTGAAATTAGAAAAAAGTCCCCTAAAAATATGCCTTCTTTTGTTGAGTTACGGAACTGGTTAAAGGGAAGGAGGAATGCATTGAGTTTTGATGTTCCTATGGTATGACACGAGCCAAACAACCATCTAAATGATTGTTATTTTTGTGTCAGAAAAGTAAAAATTCTAAATACAAAGAACACACAAAGAATTCTGCATCCTCATTTGGCGTCTGCTAGAAGAGCTGAACCACATTGTATTGACGTTCCTATACTGGAACCTTTCTTGAACCTGGAGATACTCATACTACACTCTAGTTAAAAAGCCAGTAGTGGACGAGTACCGAAGACAAACCCACACCCTGTACACAAAATGAACTCAATGATTTGGTCCAATATTTAAATCGCTCTAAGGATGCATCCTAAATTCTCGCTTCACGGCTGAAAGAATACCTGCCAGATCCAGGAATGTACGTTACAGTTTACAGATACCGAAAGGCCTAGAACTTTTTTTTAACAGGAATACTCCTTAGCATATTTCACTTGCATTTCAAATCTCATAAATAAGTTAAGGACAATTGAGAAAACAGATTAATGGAGGCTTTTCATTGATTCACGCAAAAAACATTTTTAATGTGTGTTGCTGCATTACGGTATCAATTCATCAGGCCCATATTATAAGAAAGAGCTTATTAGACAAACATCTCTTACCACCCTTACATATGGGAGTTAATGAAACAATTTACTAAGACTAATTACTATACAATTACTAGAGTCGAAGAAGATATCTTAACCCTTTCTGTCCCACTGTAGCCATATGGCTATATCACGTTCTTGGTCTCATTATACCGCTTGAATATCATTTGAATCAATAACTGCGACTTCCATCCATTTCTGTGTATTGAATTATTTAACAAATAGATCATAGGATATACATTTTCCTACGGATTTCTGGAGTTGTTTTCTCTTCGTTGGGTGTTCAAATGTGAATCACGATCTGCAGGGTCTAATTATTATAAAATATCTCAGCGATAGTAAATTTTTTAGATAAATGTATTTTCCGTTTTGAAGAATAGGGTTTGTTTGCAGTACAGATTATCACAATACACGGATTTATGTAAAAACTAGGGAGATATTTGAATGAGAAATGTGTCGTTGTCATATGGCTACAAGGGGCACATAGAGCACACACAACCTACAAACGGAGATTCCTTCATATCTATCGTAACTGAATTTGGTAATGATATAAACCTAATTTGAAGCAAAGATGATTTTTATTATAATAGAGGCTTGAATAAATGTATAAATGACAGATAAACCCAATCACTTGTTATCTTTGATGTAGCAACGAGTATGACATAAATGATCTGTTGTCCGGTCAAGATGAGAAGACTGTCATTATTAGGGTAATATTGTTGTAATTTGAACAGATGCCAAATGATATAATGAAAATATCGAAATGAACAATAACAAACTACGTAATCGAAGGAAACAAATTCAAAAAAATTAGGAACGGTATATCATGTTTCAAATAACAACTAATATAAATAAATTCAAAGGTTGATCATTTGTTTACATCTATATTTTTGCCTTACATATTTTGTTTGTTCATTATAAATAATTTGGGATTGAAAGGGTTAATAGGGTCACAGATGAGTGAACGATCTAAAGATGAAGATTTTAATGCATGTTTGACACCTTCAGAATGTAATAGTGGAAACAAATCGTTCATGAGTTTTTGAGAAATTTTTAAGAACCAGACTATGACCATCCCATAAATAATATGCTCAAAAAATTAAGCCTTAAGCTAAAACTGTAGTCTGAAAGTGCATTTCCTTCACTCACATTCAGTTAGACTGCTTTGAAGGAAATTGGGGACAGTAAGTGAGGAAGAGGTGAGAGCTGTCACCAAGATGTTAAGAACGTAATAAGGCAGAACCAGTAGCGATGGAATACACTTACGATAGCTCACCACTATTCATTATTGCAACACGATGACCCGGCCACAGTCCACAGGAGAGAAATTGGGACGAGAAGATTTTTATCTAAGCGACAGCAGTTCATTTGACTACTTATTCACATGAACGGTGATTTTAAAGCTTTTTTTTCTTTGACATTTGTTACTTACGATATGTCTTATGTTAATGTGTTTAATTTTCATGTTTTTAACAGCTATGAAGGAACAATGTAATGTAAACTTTATTGTAATACATTTTTTATCAAACTGATTTTGCAGGTGCCAAGTCGGCGAATATTATTAAAATTTTTGAATCAATTTTTAATCTAAGTGCTTCAGGAAAGTGGGAGGTTTTTCTGAAATATTTGCACTTTAAAATATAAAAACAGTTTACATTATGATTCACAAAAAAGATGTCAGGTCTGTGTTATTTTCATTCCACCTCCTGAAGAAATTACTTAATACTGTTTGCATTTAAAGAAAAGTTAGCTTTTCCCATAACCTCTCCTACGTTGTCGACTTAGTGCAAATCTAACTACATGGAGAGTATCTCTCGGTTCTTTCATGCCCTACGGGGCTACACTTTGTTACTCTTCTCTATTTCATACTGCACATACAAATGAATCCTCATACTCAGAGCGTCACTGCGTACGAAACAGCTGATAGTGTACAACAGTAAGGCTCCGAAGATGAAGCTGCTCGCCATTAAATATATGCTATTTATGTTTTGCATTATGGAAGAGTGAATGTTTTGATAAATTTTGGTTTGTGAAGAACTGTTGTATTGTATCTATACTATTAATGGTATTTCACTATTCGTGATTCGTTTTTGTTGCAATATCTAAATTATTGCATGGTTGTACGAAAGTACTTTATTTTATGTTCTTGAGCAGTGTAGTGGTGACTTTTGGCAAACGTACGTGTGTGTGTGTGTATGTGTGTAGTTGTAATTGAAGTTGTTGCAGGATTTTGGCTGCTGTAGGGCATCAGTTAGTTGATATTTAGATTTTGTCGGTGTGTGTTTTAAATTAAATATGACGTGTTTTCATTTCAAGTATTGTGTAGTACCATTAAGAAAGATCACCGTAAAAATGTTCCCCATTCTATATTCAGTCATCCCTTTACTATTTTCTTACCGACTTCCATCTTGAAAGAATTAGAGGTACAGCTCTTTTTGATTTACGTCCATACACATTTTATAAACATTTTATAATAACACATAAAATAAACATTTTATTCCCGAGCGAGTCATGTACTGCCCAGTGCTATGAAATGAGTGTTGTGAGTTGGCAGTCAGCGGCCCTTTGGGTGTGAGGGAGGAGTGTGGGATGAATTGCTCTGTTCCTTGCGCAGTCGGTGAAGAAGACAGGCCGCTGCGTGGTGGCGCACGAGGCCCCGCTGACGGGCGGCTTCGGGGCGGAGGTCGCAGCCACCATTCAGGTGAGGAGGCGTGGCCACACGCTGAAATACGCCTGTAAGGTGCCTTGATTTCTAAAAAATGTACCAAGATAAGAGGAGTTATCGACGAGTAAAGCATATTTTATGTGACTGTATGAGAAGGTAAAGGGAGGGTAATGTTGACGAGTTTCTTTTCTGGGTTCTTTATTGCTTGCTCGGTTTAACTCGTTTCCATGGGATGCATCTTTGCATTGTTCTTGAACTTCTGAGTGACGGTGCACTTTTGATATTGGTTATATACTATTTATACGATATTATTGTCTTTTAAATGTTGTGAGATGCCTAAATTTCTGCAACGTGTTTTTGTTATTGTCGAAGTATTATCGATGATATGCGATTTTGAAAATGTGCACTTTACTTCCAATTTCTCTATTATTTAAGTGAATAAGGTACAGAAAGTTCACAACTCTATAGCCACCATTATATTGTCAGGGCGCCGGGAAAATACTAGTTTTTCGTCATTTCGGGTACCATTGTGGACGGCTTGGACCCGTCACAAGATAAGCCACATCGACCACAGCAAGCATAGAGATAGTCCTAAATGTTAATATCTCGATTTTGTTCGAAGAGTGTCGCATCTTGTTACTGTTCCAATAACGTCAGAAATATGAACCCAAAAAGCTACTCAATAATATTTACTAATAGTGGGAGTGTTGCTGTGTGGCTTATCGTGTTGCTACCCTAAGCACCCTGTTTGAATTCGTGAGCAGACCTCTTTTCGCAGCTGTTGCTCAGTTTCCCCATTCTTTTGATTTTAACTTCTTGTAAAAAAGGCAAAACATGCAAAAACCCACCAATTAATTGTAGACATGTCTTCACGGTATTGAACATTTTACTCTTAAGATTAATTAATCAGTTTCACGCATTTAATTTTCACTTTATATATAATCGTTTTATTAAAAAATCAATGTTTTTTTTTTCTGCGAAACCAAATTTGCATTTTTTATTTCAACTTTGGATTATGCGTATAAACACGAGTATAAAAAGATGTGACAATAGCATTTATTTTACCGTAAAATTATATTAAAGTGGGACGTCCCTAACTTGCTTGGTGTGTTACTATAAACATTGTTTTCCTTTGTTCTCAATACGTGAAATGTGAATTTGCATCTGTACGTAAATTGCTCTTCTACAAGGGTTTAAACGATCTTTTGAAAGATAGGACAGACATGTGTCCGTTCACGGTTCTACACGTAGAACCCTACAACATTTCCCGGCAACTCGATGACGTTTGCGGCGTGCGCAGCATCTTGCGGAGGCGGTCGGCGCACAATGGGCCTCTGTGAGGGCCGTGCGCCGCTGAAGGGGTCTGGGTCTGGGTCTGGGTCTGGGTCTGGGCCTGGGCCTGGGCCTGGGCCTGGGCCTGGGCCTGGGCCTGGGCCTGGGCCTGGGCCTGGGCCTGGGCCTGGGCCTGGGCCTGGGCCTGGGCCTGGGCCTGGGCCTGGGCCTGGGCCTGGGCCTGGGCCTGGGCCTGGGCCTGGGCCTGGGCCTGGGCCTGGGCCTGGGCCTGGGCCTGGGCCTGGGCCTGGGCCTGGGCCTGGGCCCTGGGCCGGGGGGCCAACGGCGCGCTGTGCGTAGAAGCCTCGCGCTCCCCTGCCCGCTGTTTGTTGCTCTTCTCGCGTTTCACATGTGCCGAGAAGATGGAGGTTGACGACTGCCGCAGTTCGGCGCTTATCAAACCGTACGGATCATCGTGAGATGCCCTTGTCCTTAACGTTTGCTCTTGTGCATTTTACAAGCTTTTCTTGTTAGTGAATTAACACACAAATTGAATCAGTTGAACCGGATTTTTATGTAATTACATAATTTTTGCCTTTCTACTTACCGTTCTCAAAATTGTAATCTTGGTGAATCGTCGCCATCCTAATACAATACCTTTTTTTCGTTACATATTTTTACATATTTAGTACTATATTACATATTTTACTATTTTCACAAAAAATATTTTTAATCTATCATTTTTCTTCAATTTGATTACATTTTTTATGATTTTTTTTTTTTAATCAGAATTTTTTCCTGCATAAATACTATGTGCTGTCGACTCGAGGTGCGCTACATTAAGACGCGGTCGGATGTTTTTCCAGACCGGCGCGCCTGCTTGAGTTAGATCAGTGATATGGAAGTACACGTCTGAGATCATTTTCACCTTTAGGTATTATGGACGTCGCGTTTCGTGACCTTTAACCGTAATTTTCGAAAAACTGTGGCGATCGTCGACGTGTAATAATTCGATGAGAATGCTTCACGATGCAGTGATGGTTTGCTAGTTGTAGGTATTGCCAGTTTGTACGAGGGCTTCCATTGCGTCTACTGTGGCTCCTAAACTGTGGTCCTGGATAGCGATAGATTAAAACTTTTATTACCGAAGGGAAAGTTGCGAAGTTCAAACGTGCATCAACTTGTGCTCTTCAAATGATTTTTAAAACGTTTGAATTATTTTTAAAACTTTTTTCGGAAATTTTTGATAAATGTAATTTCGAATTAGGTTAATGTTTCATAATTTGTGTATTTTAATATTACATATTATACCTGATTTTACATATTTATTACATATTCTTACTGTTTTTATTACATATTTATGTACATATTTTGACTTTCCTTCTACATATTTTTTCGGTCTCTCTTAATAAGTTTAGGATTGACTTCATTTCATTTGTAGTTTATTTCACGTCGTATATTCAGTACTGAGGTGTTAAAGCAGTGCTGTATTCGCGGGAAGAATAATTCTTGAATAGTGGTTACAATTTCCCTGATATCTTCGACGTCAATATTGTCATGTTTTTCAGTTTCACTCAAAATTAATGTTGGCAGGCAAGGGATGCGTGGATTGAAGTTTCCGAGTAGAGGTTTGTCTACTACTGTGATTATGATATTTTAACAAAAGCACCAGAAGAAACACCTCGCCTTGTGCTAATATTCTTTTTGAGGTCAATTATATTTTGCAGTTGAAATGTTGTACTTGTAAGAGATTATGGTATTTTTAATTCCGATTTTGAGTGACCGTTTTTAAATGTGTCCTCTTGATTTTCCAGCCGAAGCGTTTCCCTTCTCTCCCCTCGCACATCCCTCATTGCATTTACCCTTCGGTGCCGTTGATGGTCGTAAAAGAAATCAAGTCCTCTAATATGCTGTATCAAAATACGTTTACGGACTTGTCGGAAAGAAACTTATCATCTCTTATCGTTTCAAGAAAAGGTCGCTCCTAATTTAGCAATTGTAATCTCTCGCAGATGCTGTTTTTGGCTACAACCATTGAACAGTCAGTGGAATGTGTTGTTAGAATGGTATGCATGTTTGTGCTAAGATATTCGCCAGAAGGGATGCGCAGGTGGTGTGGGTGCCAGTTGAGTGGCACGGGCCGTTGCTCTGCCGCAGGAGAAGTGCTTCCTGCACTTGGAGGCGCCCGTGCAGCGCGTGGCCGGCTTCGACACGCCCTTCCCGCACGTCTTCGAGCCCTTTTACCTGCCCGACAAGTGGCGCTGCCTGGCGGCCATCGAGCGCGCGCTCAATTATTGAGTGCCCTCCGCTGCCCCGGCCCGCGACTGGCTCTCTGTGCAGGCAAACGCAAGCGGCGTGGTCCACACGAGAGAATCGTGTGATGCAAACCTTCCTCAAGTGGATGAGATGCAAAATTTTAAGTTTATAATCGAAAACATGATACGATCTGGTAGGAACACTCTCCAAAGTGTTTATGGGAATGCAAACAATGTTTTTCTAATGTTCTCGAAACTTCTATTCAACCTTCTTCGTAACAATGTCAGTAAATATTACATGTAAAATCTCGAATGAAAACTTTTATTTTTTCTGTTTTTAATTGTTTAAACTTTTGTAATGGATCACCAGTTCACGTATCCTCAATTTACCGCGTGTTTTATCTGCATTGAGGGCCATTTCAGCCAGAGTTCATTGGTCACATTCATGCCAGTGCCTGCTTTTACCTAATCGTAATGAATTTACAGGGTGTTGCTGAACAAAAATATTGTTTTGTCATCTAATCTACAGATTGATTGTTGTTTTATTTTGTGAAGTTCTTTCAGAAACATTTTATATCTGCATTTTTATGCCCCGGTTTTCACATGTGCATGTAAGTGAGTTTTGTAGTTTTTTTTATGATGTAGTTAATTACCAAAGATACAAAATACTTCCAAAGCCATTCCTTTTTCTCAGAATTAATGTATTTTTTATAACAAAATCGTTGTTTTGTAAGAAAATCAGTGTAAATGCTATCTCTTGTTGTTGTTTATGAAAGAGATGACTTTTTACTTCAAATGGCAGCTTTGGTTTGAATGATTCTTTTATGGAAAATATTTATAGAATATTTTTATTATTATAATTGCATTACACTGGATGATTCTTAACTACTTGATCGGTATTTCTTTGTAGTTGAATGTTTAGAGTATTTGTGTGTGCTGGTGTGGATTTCCTGTAATTGTGGGATTATTATTTTGATAATACTTTTTCATGGTTACTGCACTTTTGTTATCACTTGTTAATTAATTATCAATCCAAGAGAGATGAGTCTGATTGCATAATGATGGGTTCCTGCTAAGTAATCCTAGGGAAAAAGGCCGAAATGGGTTACAATGTTTATTTGTTGACCACATGTTCATTTGTGAATTTGTCAATATAACAGCCTGTGTTTTCGTTTGGATTGTTCTACTGGAGCACTACACTGAGATTGTAATATTTTGTAAGGTTTTTTAAATGAATTTGTCAATAAAATTGATGTTTTTATCTTGTTATATATCAAATATACATACCACTTGTTAGCATTTGTTTGTTCTTATCATGCACTATGATATATTCCCCAACCTTTGCTCCTTTGCATCCAACATGAGGAACGTTTGTTCATCATTGTTTCCATCGCCTCAACAATACTATCTCGAATTTTCGGTCTTAAAATCCGCCTTTAAGGTTTTTTACAGCTTTGATTTCCCACAAGTGGCACAAGGTCTTGCATGTTGCAAGAAGATAAAAGCAATTTTGTAGCCAAATATCGGGATGTATGGATGCATGCAAATAGTCGCATAACAAGCATTCGAAGCATTAAGGTGACACTTGGTAAATAAGTCGAGTTCTAGTTGAGCCGTTTCGGATGTCATTAAGATATTTTAATTTGGGGGTTACTTTCCATGAACCCCAGTGAGAAATTTTCTTGAACATTTCTGCAATTTTTTTACTTTCCTTCACTTTCGTTAATCACTTGTTAATTAATTTTCAATCCAAGAGAGATGAGTCTGATTGCGTGATGATGGGTTCCTGCTGAGTACAGTACCTGAGACAGGCAAATGCAAGGCCTGAAATGTGGCTTACAATGTTTATTTCTAGATCACATGCTCATTTGCAATTTTTGATAAAATAATTGGTTTTGCGGGTCCCTGATGCCGAAAAATTGGATAATTGATGTTCATATGTGTGGTAAATTACTTTATCACTTTACGTAGTCAGAACCCACGTTTTGTTGGTCCTGCATACCGTAAAAATTGGTTTATGCCTAAACGTCCTAATTTTATCAACGCTAGCGCCTAAACGGTGGGGCGATTTTCTCGGGAATTGGTATTCCCCAATAGAAGAAGAGTTAATTGGATACAATTTGCTATATTCGCAATACGAGAATGGAAACGCGACATAATAGTTTGATATTCATAGAATTACTTGCATTGTAAGGCGATAACTCGCAGTGTGGAAAGCAATTATATTTTGTCGAGAGTGTTGATGTATTGACTTTAAAAGTATTTGTTTTTGCACCTCGAGCGCTATGATCTGTCATAAGTTTCACAACTGGTGGCTGAGATATGGTAACGCGGTGTGACGTCGTGTGTTCAACAAATCACAGACAAGATAGCTTTGGTGTATACACAGTGTATTTACATATATACACATAACTGCCCTACCATTTACTACAGGAACATTTGCTCCCCGTTAGCATCTTCTAACTGCCAAATATATTGTTAACATGAGCCTGGCGCTCATACCCGCAAGCTTGCGGCCTCCTACGCACACTGGCGTCTCGCGACAAAGTTCGAGGAACAAAAGGCTACCCTTTTCAGGGCCGGCCCGCCTTTAAAGCCTCCCTGAGACTGCATCGCCACCCGCCGGGTGCTACTGCCCGGCGGATGACACTTCCTGCCGGGACTTGCGACACATCTGGCACGAGTGTGACGCGTACCCTGTCGAACTGCACCCTGGGCTCGGCCTCCCTCGCTTCCTGCTCATTGTGGTGCATTCTACATGTGTCCACTCTGAAAGTGTCCGTGATACCCGCTGTACACCACGCTGCCGCGTGCGTTTCAGTAGCGGACGCTACAACGGAAAGACATTGCCATATTACAATGGGACGTAAACCGCGAGCGGTAGCTCAGTGCATCATTTGATGTCACTGCAGCGCCTCTGACTGGCACGTCCTGGGTTCTGACCAGGATTTTCGACACTAGCTTTACAGCTAGGTCGAATTCAGTCGCTGTCTGGAGGAGAATTCTGGCGGCCGGCTGCTCTGATCGGTAGTTTTGCGTGGTTTCTCCAATCAACATCAGGCGAATGCCGGAGCAGCACCCTAACAACCGGGCCACGGACCGCGCGCGATCTTTCCTTCCTCATCCCTGTCCTATCCTCTCCCCTTATACACACACATGCTCTACAGTACCACACATGTCGGGAGATTAGAGCTTGTCCCGGCTGAGGCGGTGCCCCGCTGGTGGGAGAGTGCTGGTTAGGGGGAAACCCCACTAGCCGACGGTAGGTCGGCGCCGGATCTCGCCATCCAGCGCTGAAAGATCACCGTAATCTCCCGAGAAAAACATGCATTACTCTAACGGGACTAATGACCAAATTAGTTGACGTAACCGTATCAATGTAAGAAAGTGTGTATTTTGGGTTACTAGTTTCTTTAAATGTTTTTGCTTGCTTAGAAGAAAGTTCGTTTGGTAGAGTTTTGATTGAACTATGAAATTATAAAAATGACCGTATTTCATTTTTTTTCCCTTGAATTTTTATTTTATTTGTGAAACTTAAATGTTAAAGGCAAATATTATTTGTCATAGCCCTGAGTTTTAGATCTTTAAACGATGTCCTGTACTTTTTTTTTAAAGAAAAATGAGTGGGTTTTGTGTAATAACTAGTAGCATGAAGAGGAGGGAAAGTTTCGGTATGGTTTGCGTTCCCACAATGTTTTCAGTAAATCAGGTTGCTGTGATGCAGTTAGCGATTTTAGAAATTGTACACAAATCTGCTGTACCGTGTTTCAATTTTAAACATGAAACTGATTTATAACTGCTATCTCTAATAATAAATGCAGTGTCACGTTCTTTATTGAAAAGTGTGTATAAAAAGAGTGTAATTATTCACATTAATTGTTGCTATGGAAGGAGTGAATTGGAAATTTCCCAGTATATTCTGTGAATTTGTGAAATATATCTGGAATTGATCAATCCAATCACGTCAAAACATAACTTGCTCATTAATATTCTAAAGTGTCTAATGTAAAATCAGAATTCGATGTTTCTATCTACATCAGTCGCTTTTCTTACGTAAGTGAATTCATCAAATGAACATTGCAGCTCACGGGCGTCGCTGGGCGTGCAGGACGAGTAGCGTGTTGCAAGTCCTCGTTGTCCTGTTGGCCCTAGAGCACCGCCTGAGGCGTCCCCTGCATGCTCCCGCAAGCCCAGTCCGCCCGCCGCCAGGATGTTGGCGGAAGACCCGCCTAGGAGCGCGCCGCCCCACGCCGCCGCGCAGGCGCCGTTCCCCGCCCGCCAACAGGTAGGTAGTCTCCGTGCCCCACACCTAACCGTCTCTTAATAACGCTTGGCAAGCACCCCGAAAGCATGGAAAATTATTGGTGTTAAATTTGCTTCACTTAATTTACGAACTGAGAGAAATATTTCGCACTTCAAACAAAAGTCTTGTCTTAATATAGGGAGTGTAAATATAATGCATGAAATAAATGTAGAACTTACATATCACCTTCATGCTTACTTTTTTTTTTCTACAGTCACAGCAGGTTAAGAAAATAAATGGCATATGTCGCACTGACGTAGTTACATTGCTAGTTTGATAAACTATTATTGCTTGAACATTTGTTCCATTATTCGCAAGTCCACAATTATATTTGATTACACAAAATACCATCGTCGGGTTTATTGTCCTCTCTCTTTTACATTTCATACTCCGAAGACATCCCGAGAGGATATATTTTGGTTGGTAGCTTAACGTTATTGGTTAAACTTATTAACTTCATCACCGACAAAAGCCACATTTTCCCTCATTCCTCTTTTGAAATATTGTATCAGTTCTTAATGTATGTCTTAATGTCTTTACAGTGTGATATAACAATATTTTAATTATTGACTCTTAGGTCTTGCATAAAACATGTATGTTTCAACACGAGTAAGTTAATAAATCTAATGATAATGGCAGTTATGAAAAAAAGCATTTGATGGAATTTTGTATTACGTTGTATGTTTGCTATTTACTAGTAATTAAGTATCTTCGCTAATTGGTATAAGCATATTGACGATTGTAATCGTCTCAAAAAGTTAATGTCTGTGACTTACATATTTCAAATGAATCTTCAAACAAGAAGGCTGGAGAATTAAAATAAAAAAGGATACAGTTTTTATTAACTGACTTTGAAATATCTTCGTGACGCAAACTTCACTTTCTATGTAGAATTTGTTTGCTTAACCCAAACTTCTCAATTTGAACCAAACTCTAACGTTTTTAACCGCTTAAATTCTTCTAACATTTCTAATTGCTCTTTTAAACTAAAATGTTTCGGGAGAGACTTCGGAAATATACACAGACGCGAAGGCTAATTACTGAATTTGTCTGTCATTTGTGGGAAAAGTAATTGACGAAAGATTTTGAAAAGCTTTATCCGTGAGATCCTAAGGAGAATATGCGAGAAAAACAGACGCTGTGGGGCTTGGATGGAGGATTGGCGACAACCTGTTTGCAGCGTTTGAAACTTCGCGGCACGAATGCTTAGGGCTCAAGTTGGTGCTGCACTCTAGAAGTATATTCAAGCATGATCAGTAGTTAGTATTTCTGCCACTAGGTAGCAGAAGTTGCAAAAAACGCGACACATGTTCATGGATGCAAGAGCGCCTGTTTGGAATGCATGCTCTATAAATTAATTTAAAATTAATGCGGAGAACCTCGGCGGTACACCACAGTGGAATGTACTGCGAACAATTTTCTTGCTGTCTCTCGCTGATTAAGTTTGGAGCATCATTCTGCCCATGTGAATTTTGGTTGTTCACAAACGACCTCTCGGATTCTGCGGGGAATATCTCGTTTCACTTGCGGTCGCATGCTGACCCCTCATTTCCCAGTGGATAGGTTGTTGCCGCGCATTATCAAATACCACTCTCCGGTCTCTTCCCGACCCTTTCAATTACAGAGGGTATTCATTTCTCCGTCGATTAGTGTTGTCGCAGCCATTAATTAGATTCGTTTTCAAAGTGTTTTCTATTTAGATTTGGATCTATTGTTTATAGAGGCATTTGAGCGGGATTCGACCGGATGTGGATCTGTGAACAGCATTTGAACAAATACGCAAGATAATCACTTGTTAGTTCAACACACTTTTTAAAATTAAAAAGATACGTGAAGGTTATAACATGGAAATTAAAATATTCGTTACAAAATCTTTGTTCTGTACAACACAAATTTTAGTTTAGATAGTGCTCTTACAGTGATGTATAAGGAGAATGGTTTGTATTCTGTGAAATTTCCCTTTTGATAAACTATACTAGTTAAACTTGTTTTCATTCATATTCTGTGCTAAGATGAGACAGTAGACAGAGAATCAATTTTTATTTTACGTTAATTATGAATTTTTAATTGGAAACAAATCATTAGTATTTTTCCTTCCTGGTTACAAATTACTTTTTGTAACAATGCTCTTTACTGAAGAGGAATAATCCTGAATGAAGGTTTTTACCGGAGATCATGAGCATTTGAAAATGTGTATCAAATGGCTTCAGCACAATGTTTCGGCTCTTTGTTTCGGTTGCACATAAATTTGAGTGAAAAAAGCTTCCAGTCGTTCGTATGTCTGCAATAAAATTGTAAACTAAAGTTTTAAATTACGCTGTACAATCAACAAACTTGTATCATTAGCTTTATGCGTTTATCTTTTGACATTTCAATCTGTATAATTAATTTCTAATTACATTTGTTGACTCGTCAAAATTTTACCATATACTTAAGACATACTTGAAGTACAATGCTATTTACAGATGATGTTGAAGGATTTTATTTTGGCAAATATCTGTGCTAAAGATCCAGTTCACCTTGATAGCTCCGCCTAACGCATCGTCGCGTGCTTCTCCAGACGCCGTTTCGCAAACCGCTCTCCCGATTTCGTCGGCCGAAGCTGCATTCCCGCAACGTGCAGTGTGTCTCGCGTGATGAGCAGTGCGCCTGGTGCAGTGTTGGCGGGGGGAGGAGGGGGGGGCAGGGGGGCGGGGTTGCGCAGAGGTGGAGGCTCCTGGCGGCGAGCACGCGCGCACGCGCTCTGGCGCAAGCGCGGCCGAAGCCGCAAATATAAAAAGAACGCTTCATTATTGCGATACGCGCTGTGTTCTCCGTTCACTCGTTTCGCAACACGAGCCCGGGCAATCAGCATCGTTTCCTTTCTTGCTGTTCATGCCCCCCGGGAGGCTGGAGCAGCCACGTTGGGATATCGCCACGGGATGAGAAAAGGCTCCGTAGCGTAGAAAAGTGGCACTTTTGCCTAAGCAGGTGAATTATGATCCTGCCTTCTGGCTCATCAGGAGGAGGGTGTACAGCTGATCCCCTTGGTTATGTAGCATACTAAGGCCATGGAAGTGCATTTCGCATACCTATTGCACCGTTTCAATCGGCAACGAACGGCTATTTTAACGCTATTGAATGAATCTTGGTGAGTCGGGTTCGAGCAAGAAAGAGCAATTTCGAGCAAGAAAAGCAATTTTGGCACGGAATTGCTTTTCTTGTTCGAATTTCTTGTATTTTCGGAACTTTTTTAGGGTTTACAGTAGTGCAGAATTTGAGAGGTGTTTTTACAAGGTTTTTGCGTGCCAGAGACACTTGTAAGTTGTTCAGTGATGCAAGTGTATAGACAGAGTTTCGGCGTGTTTGAGAAGAATGTCAGGTATGGCATGGAATTGACATATGTCATTTCCTGATCAATAGGATTTTAATACGTGGTCCAAACGATGAGGTAGGCCTGAGTTCAACTCTCTTCGAATGCTGCCCATCGGCCACGTTACCGCGCCACGGTCTCATTAGAGGATCATTCCATGAGTCCGGCGCTGCCATCTCGGACTTTGTAGTTTCAGGAGTGAAATAGTTTTTGAGACACAGTGGTTTTTTTTTATGCAGGATACAGTATTATTTCGAGATGTTTGCTTGTTTGGAAAATAATATTTTATTCTCCGTTATTGCTAATCCTGTGAAACTGAACTTACTTCTACGAGACCTGCTGCTGTACTCAATGAAACTAATATCAATTTTTCCTTTATTATAAGTGAATACATTGCAACAAAGTCGCCGGAAAAAATTAGTGTTAAAGAAATTCCAAATTTAAGATCGAATAGCCATTACTTCAGAAATTAAGTGTAAATTGATGATTTTGGTAAAAGAAAATAAACCAAAAAGGTAAATACATCCTTCTATTACAAAATAGTAACTCCTAGAAATTCTTTCAAACCTATCTCATTCGAAAGAGCAGTTTCTAAAGCTTGTAAAGTAGTGAATTTAATTATCCATCGAAGGTAAACATTGGACAAAATGTAAAACGTTGAAAAAGTTAGTGTTCAATAAAAGTCCAACATTTTATTGGTAACATTAAACTAAGAAAATCGATATTTACCTCACAATATTGCAACGTAACATTGCTTTTGAATGCAAAATTTCAACCTTCGATCTCTTACTTCCAGTGGAAACCAGTTTAAAATTGTGACTTTTGCAAAACGTTCCAAGGTAATGTGTTTTCAATTATACGTGACCATGGAGACTACTACGTATAGAGGGGTCTTCAACGAAGTGGACAACTCCTCTCCCGATGCGATTTCCAGTCGTACTGGCAGCTTGGTGCTTGTTTATTATTAACACTCGTATATTTGTTGTTATTATTATTATTATTATTATTATCGGTGTTCCTGAATTCATATCTCTTCTCGCAATAATTTTATTAGCACAACTTGAACTAATGAACCTTTTCCTCGTGAATAAAAGTATCAGATATATGACTAACGTTTGCGTCGGTGTAAAAGCGGAAGCGCTCCTACGGTAACCGGAAAGGATGCAAAATAAAGAGGTGTAGACAACAATGAAAGGAGTCGCGGTAGTAGTCTAGCGAAAGCTTGATGGGGGCCGTAGCTTAGCGACAGCTCGATTGCGGCGACAAATGGGAAAGAGCGACCGATTACAATTCTCCGACGACGGAAGAGCCGCCAATAAAGCGATGTTCGCGTATGCGCGTGTCAAGAAAGGCGGAAGCGCCAGCCGCCTCTGATGCGGCAGCGTTGACGCACGCGCGAGCTGTCGATGAGACGTTCGTCCGAGCGCACGAGAGCGGTGGCAGCGAACACAGGAAGCCGCCGTGATTCAACATCGAACGTCGAGTGACTCGAGGCAAGAATGGAGAGTGACCGAGCACGATACTTCCGGTGTTTTTTGTTTTTTTTTTAATATTTTATCTGTAAATCCGAAGTAGTATTTTTTAAATAAAAGGAGCTATTTCTTAACGGGATTAAGAGACCGTCCAATTGTTTTTCATCTAAACTCATAAACATTTCATGCGTAGTATTACATTATGAAAAGTAATGAAATATTTTTGTAAGTTTCAAGTGCCCTCAAGGAGCGCGACGAGCGCGATTTCTTTCCAGTACCAGTATCCGGTTTCAAAACCCGTTAACGCCTTGTGGAATGACGGAGTAAAAAGAGATGGCTTATTGCAGGTTTTTATGTTGTTTTTTTTCGTGCTGGCTCCTCTAATTGCACCATTGTCTCATATCCTCATCCAGTATCGGATCCAGGGGGGTGCACGGGGCACTTTCTTTTATTTTGCAAAATTGATTTCAATATTTGTGATGTAATTATTTAAAAAATAATATTGTATAGTATCGTATATTCACTACAAAAATAATATACAATATAATAAATAATGTTTGTTATTTAACAAAAATCTATTATGGGCCCTTCCAAAATGATCGGCTGGATCTGCTCGTGTACTGATCATCCTCTCTGACACCACCAAGTAAGAACTACCAAGATATAAAATTGCTTGCCAGAATCCTTGAAAGGAAGATCTAAGACACAGAAGTGCCGGCAAAAATAGGGCACCTGGAGATGCTCATTTCGACGGAAGAAGGCGACATAAGAAAACGCGTTCCTCCTGCTGCTGCCTGTGTGCAGGAGAGTGGGGAGTCCGCTGCACTTTCGCTACCGCTTCGCGCGGCACGTCCGCCAGCCGCCGCCTCGCACAGGTCGGCGGTATGCTAAAGAAGCTCACTACGTCTTTTGTGATGTTTTGAGTTATTTACATCGCGAAGCACCATTTTTACTTTCTCGTATACGTACGAGAGTATACTTCCTCATATATACGGATTAATATACGTAGGAAAGAGAAAGTTACGTAATGCTGCGGAAAATCGATTTCGAGATTTCAACGGAAATAAACGTTTTGGGGTCCCCTGGTACCGAAAAAGGGTTTTTTTTTTCTTTGTTTTTCTTCAAAACGTTCGTCCGTCCGTCTGTCCGTCCGACGGTCCGTCCGTCTCTCCGTCCGTCCCCGTCCGTCCATCCGTCTGGTGTACGTGAACAACACCAGCGCCTGAACTATGCGTACGATCTTTTCCAAATTGAAGAGACTCCTGTCCATATGGCTTTGGTTGAAGCTTTGGAATTTTGAAAAACATTTCTTAAAATTTGGTGGTACTTGACATGAAACCCTCGGACATTTTCAAACTTTTCTCAAATACGGCTCCAAATTTTTCCTTTACATTTCTTCAAAGTACAGAGTAAAATACACTGATAAAGGTGGCATAGGTCGGATTTTCACAGTTAACTCTGAATTTTCGAAAATAGTAAAATATTTTCTTGTCGTTCCTCGCCATCTTCCTACAACTATAAAATTGAACACAGAGATTTATTCTTCAAATGAAATTTGTTCTCCATAAATAGTTATTTCATTAAGGTCATGAAGATTATTTTGAAAAGTTAGTTTTTAGTAGTTTTCGTGTGATAGAGCGTGAAATATTTGCAATTATAAAAAAATAACTAAATCACGCTTGTCTCAAAAAAGGCTGTAAAGCTTTTCTTTAAATTTGTTGTAGGAGTAGTACCAAGTGCACTCTATCCGATGATAAAAACGACATATTCTACTCTATTCTTTTCTCTATCCGATGATAAAAACGACATATTCTACTCTATTCTACATAAACGACTCTATTCTTTTGTATTTTCAAAACTTAAAAATGTAATTTTTTGACATGTCTCTCACGTTTAATATTTACTTACATTTTTTTAATTTAATTTAAAAGTCAACAGTTTTCTGTAATACAAAATATCACATTTTCGGAAACGCTCAAACGCGATTTTTTCGAAAATGGCTCCAAAGCTTTTCTTCAATTTTTTTCATGGATATTGCTATTTGCGCTGTTTAATATGACAAAGTGCATTTTGGTATATTTTTTGTTTTGTTCAAAAATTACACATGTATTTTTTTTTTAAATATCTTTCATGTCTTTAATATACACATTTCCATCGATTTGTATAAATTATTACATTTGTGAGTGGAAGTGCTTCAAATGCCTTCAAATGAAGGATTTCGAAAACTCAATAGATTACTATGAAATAGAGCTTCAAATTTCGCATTTACAGTAATGCTTAATCGCCATTTTCTTAAAAACGGCTTCAAATTTTTCAATGAAAATTTCTATTTAGAACGATGTTTTACTCTTTTTTAATATTCTTGAAATAATATTTCGGTTGTACTATTAAGAAAGCAAAAATGTAAAAAAAATGTAGTTTGGTCGACGATAGATGGCAGCTGGTCAGAGAATGGAGCAAGACCTTAAAGCCAGATCGCACCATGGAAATGAGAGAAATTTGGTCCGAGAAAATCTGTGCCATTCTATAGCACCTCTAGTTTCACTTATTTTGATTAGTTAAATTGCAAAGGTCTTGAAGTTTGGGTGTATTAAATTGACGATGTTTTCGTCATTTAACTAAGTTACAGAACAGTGAAAATGAAGAGAAAAAATGATCGTTGATCTGTTGTTGTTTTTGGATCCTAAAAAAACAATATTTTATATTAAAATGAATGCTGAATTTATGCAAATGAAAACTGAATTTTTATCATATCTAGCAAACGATATTCAATAGACAAATTTAACAGACTCAACTTCGAAATTGTCTACATTTCATGAGTAGCACTGTCTGAAACTCCTCCTGAAACTTTATGAACTAGGTGAACTTTTATAACAAAAATGTTTTGTTAACATTTATATAGAAAAAATATTTTAATCATTTTATTACTCTATTTCTGAATTGAAAAGGATCGACAAGTCACTTTTTAACCAATTATTACGGCAAAGTTTATATCAGAAGCACAGAAATAAAATGAATGCCATAAAATTTTAATTTTCTTAATTTAAACACGAAAAAACTTTTTTCGCTGTAAGTACTTACCGTGTGGATATTTTAGCCTCATATTTTGAAAATATTTTCTACATCGAAACATGTGGGGAAAAATCTGATTCGAATTGTAAACTAAGGTCGGAAACCCCCCTTATCCGATTAGAGCCTTTCAGCAGTTTTGAAATGTACATTTGTGATAGTTGTGTTAAGTCTTAAGCAAAAGAAAGGAGAATGTTTCAACTCCTCCAATTGATATTGGAGCCCGCCCGACTGCTAGGACGAGCTAATATGCTTTGAGGGCAGTTTTGCTTCTTTTCCTCTTCACTCTATGGAAATTGAACGATCAGGGCAGATTGAGATGGTCGAATACTATTAATGAGAGTGATTGGAATCGCTAGTGAGTACCGCAATCTGCACTCACATTTACTCACATTTTTCTGTAATAACAAAACATAGTTAAGTATGTCAGAATACATTGGCTCGTAAATAATGACCGACTCGAATATAAAAAAATTGAAAACAAATTATGTTTTTTCCTTCTAGAATTTAAATGAAATATATAAAAAGTGGCGTAAAAGAAGCAATGGCGAATTTCAGACCCTGACGTGCCTAGTGCAGTTCGTAGTATCAGTAATTTCTCCTTCCTTTCTGGTACTGGAGAACAATCGCAGTTTTCTAAGCTTGGTCCATTCAGTCATTGCCGTTTCCTGAAAAACAACTATATCTTAAAGTCAATCACCATTTACTGCGCAGTTTGCATAATTCGCTGGCGAATGTCTTAATAGCTGCCGCGTCTTGTTGCTATGTGAATGAGAGGAAAGAAAAGGAACTCCAGATATTTAGCGAATAGTATAGTCTTACTGGTTTGCGATATAGTCAAGCTGTTACATAAAAGCTTTCTTCTGACTAAGATTTAAATTATAACAGTTTAGATAAATTGAAAAAATAGTATAAGAGTCGTATTCCAAATATTTCAAGTTCCTGTGAAAACGTTTTGTAAAAATGTTAATCATCTAATTAACTGTCATTTCTTTAGGAGGCAATACAAATTCATTACTGTTGAAGTAAACTACGTATCAATTACAGTCTAAACGAAGTAAACCACGTTTCTAATTGTAGGAGTATTAAAACTTTAAATACAAGCAGCGAAATTAAACCTTGTTTTTGAAATCAGAGGAGTTTCTTATGAATTTTAATGGAGAGTCATGTTGTGATTAGAAGGAGCGAAACAGCTCACAATTATATTTTCTAGAAACAACTGCTGAGTTATTTCCATGTTGCACGGTTCTTCCTCAATCCTGATTAGGGTCGCAATTCGAGGTTTAAAATCCTGTTCCTTCTGCTAACGAGTTTCCAATTAACTATAAATACGTGTGCTATTCCTGCTTGTGCATATTGCAGTGTGTCTAGATTGGTAATTGCCATGGCATAGTTGCCACGTGAGTGCGTCGTTCTGGGAAAGATCCGCGCGCAGCTGGGGACAAGTCGGCGGGCGCCGAACGCACTCCCTGAGCACCCCGCTCCTCTTCCAACTGTCCGCACACCTCATAATAATAATAATAATAATAATAATAATAATAATAATAATAATAATAATAGTAATAGTTTAATACCAAAATCCCTCATCAAACATCTGCAAGAATTGAATATAAAGCATATACTAGGAACAGTACAAAAAGCAGTCATTCTAGACACCTGTCAAATTGTCAGAAAACTGTCACTGATGTGTCTGATATGTAGTGTTAGAGGTCCTGGAAATGAATGAAGATCTTGCTCGTTACTTGCTCTGAGCCGTACGAGTGAGCCTAGCCACAATGACATCTGTGGCAGGTGAATGTTTCCCCCCCGCGTGGGAGAAGTGCATAAGTCATAATAATAATAATAATAATAATAATAATAATAATAATGTCTTTATTAATGGTGAGACTCAGGCCATAGGGCCTGCTCTTCTGCCTGACCAATGAGTCTACATTGATACAGAGTAGTAACATATAAGAGGGGAGGGAAATCTGTACATTTACGTCTGGGAGCGCAAAACTAGGGACCATCCCGGCATACGCCTTAAGCAAGTGAGTAAACCCATCGGCCTCGTTGATGGCCGTCCGCGTTCTCCCAGCCGCACGCTGGTTGAGTCATAATTGCAAATGCCAGTGGATTTGCGGAAAAATAGGTTTCAATGGGTTTTTGAGGTCGCTGAATTTGAATATCATAATAAAATTTCAAAATTCAAAATGGCGGATCAACTCATTTAAAAATAAACAAAAGTGCATAATATATATATATATATATATATATATATATATATATATATATATATATATATGGAATTCTGAAGACCATGTATGTTTAATCATTATAAAAATTTATATCCGTAATTTTCTTATTAAAAGTAATTATAAGGAGGTGAAATCGAAAAAATGTACAGAGAAAATAATTCCCTGTGGTGTCGAAGAAACTTCCGGGATATCTAGTGTTAAATCATACGAAGTAGCATTGCAGTAAAGTGGATTAAAATAAAAAGGTGCAGGTATGTGGAGCTAAATGTGAGTGATTCTGATTAAGGGTCAACGTGATAAATAAAAAAATTGATTGAGGCAGGAATACGCAGGACAAAAATATAATTCACAATATACATGACTAAGATTGTTACGCTCCATAGGTTAGGCTTCAGCCGTAATATACATTAAATATTTAGACACCTTTTCTTAAAAATGTTCTTCACTTACAGTCAAAAGAGTCTTCTATTCGGAAACACGAAAAGAATCCAGAGAAAAATAATTTAAACACTTTTTTAATTTAACAAAGTTAGTCGACAAGAAGCAATGAATTCGCGTGTTTCGAGCAACGGTAGCTTTATGAGACCGTGACGACGACAAAAATGATTGAAATAATGTTCTGGAGCTAAAGTGGTGTACTCCAATGTCTTCCAAACGAGATTTGATAAGTCAGAGTTCCGAACGCGCCCTTTGAATTTTGCCATTATGACTAGGTGTTTTGCCCGATTCCACCAGTGTGAGCCGTAATGGTATCGGACGCCGGGTCTTGCGTTTGTATCTTGCGTTTGTTCTCATTCGTTTTACAAAGTCGATCTGCACATTTTGTTTTGTATCTGATTTGCTCCCTTATTCCTTCTCAACTTCAACATTCTGTATTATTTCTTATCCTGGGTTTTATCATTCCTTGAGTTATATGTCTTGAAACGAATCCATTGGGCTTGTTATAATTGTTGCACATGTTCAGTGATTCTATCGTGTGCTTTACATCTTGCTTTCTCTTTCTTTATTTCTTTCTTTCTCTTTCTTTCTTTCTTTTGATCTTCTACGTTGTGCACTTCCCGTCAATTGCGACCATTCCCTTGTTTTCGCTCACGTGATAATATTGGTGAACCGCATCAATTTAAAATAACAAATTTATTTTATTAACATTTATATTATTACCTGGTTGCTTTAATTCCTTACTTTCACTAATAACAAAATATGGAAATATTTTCAGTAACTTTTCGCATATGAAATACACTTACTCAAAAATCAAAATGACAAGCATTGCCATACAGCCAGAGCGGTCCATTTCTCGCGAGCCATGCTTCTTACCACTTGCGCCTTTGACACGCGCATCAGAAAGGAGGGGGTGTTAAGACGCTTCGCCTTGAGGCCTGTGCGGCCGCCCCCGCAGGCGCCGGGGCTGATGAGCGCGGGTCCCTGTTTCATCGCGCCGATTGCTTTGATGGCGTCGGCCGCCAGCGCCTTGCGGAGCGCCTCGAAAGCGCTCGCCGCCGCCTACTGGCCCCAGCCAAGGTACGCACGCTCTGGCACACTCTGGCACGCTGTGGCACGCTCTGGCAGAAGAAATCGAACTGGTGCAAGCTTGAAGAAGTCTTCAAGAGATGCAATAATTTTAAAAATAAAAAATTGAAAAACTGAAACACGACATTCCAGCAATAGAGACAAAGAGCACACTGCATTCAATATGCAGCGCTGGAAAAACATCCATTCGTAACGCATTAAAAATTACAGGTCGCAAAGGAAAGGCAACAATATTGATTTTGTGTGGACCTAAGAGACAGACACGTTTTTGAAATAAAAGATATATTTTGTTTCTCTAATGAAATGAAATATTGTTTTACTGCTGAAAATAAAATTTCACTGCTAAAGCAATTAAAAAAATCGAAAGATTCAATTTTTTTAACGTTGACAACAATCGCGGTAACAAAAGATGTGTGCGATTTGTACCTATTGGTCGATAATATACAATGTTTAGATATTTCATTTGATACTCTTCGTTTTTGAATACGCAGTGGCAGTAGATGTAAAATTTGTGACATTTGAGAGTGAATAATACGACTTAATTATAAATGACAATGAGATGCTTTATTAACGAGAGACAAGTATTAATTCAGGGGCAACAATAATTGGAAATGAAACATCTTTGAGTAGGTAAAGTAACTCTATTGTTGTGTGTAATATTATATTTGATTTCAATTTTTAGTAAAATACAAAATAAACTGTTAGGTTACCTCGGGACAAACAGTTGGCCGCGCCGCTTTTCAAGAACATTCCCTATCGCCCTAGGGCCCAGGAGAGAAGACAATTTCTATCATTCGATAAACAGTGTACTTCAGTAACACTGTATTGTCCTTTAACCTTTTGAATAAAACATATATTTGTGACTTTTATAGATTAGCATCCAAGGCTTCTATTGTTTCGGATGCTCAGTGAATTTACTTCTGAATATAATTTTAATATACTTCTTCCTATTCTCTATTACTGGAAAGTGATACTTTGACATTACGTAGCCTTTCTATCCCGCCCACCACGGTCTGCCCTTTTCCGTCACGCCGAGCCCGCCACACCCCGCCCACTCCCCCCGTTCTATCCCAATCAACCCATTCCTTCTCCTCCTTTCCCACCCCGTCTTGTTCCGTCTCGTCTCGCCTCGGCCAGATCCGCTACGAGCACGCCCGCAGTACTGTGCAGTCCTTAATGCTTAGATACATGGCGAATCGCATTAAACAACGAGTGCTGTTACGTCACATTCTTTTTCGCATTATTTCTAAATTTGCAATTCTGAAAATTCAGAGCGTTCAACGAAAATAATATCTACGCCATTCTTTGAGGCATTCCTTGTTTTAACCGTGAAAAAAAAATCAAGAAAAAATTTGGAGTGCTTTTGAGAAAATGTTTGAGAATTTTTTTTTAATTGAATAAATGTCAAGCACAAATTTCGCAAAACCTCTCGTTTAGAAAAAAGAAATGAATCTGACTTTTTATAAATGGCTGCTTTTTTAGAACATTGTTTAAAGCAAAAATCGCTATCTTCAATTTTGTAGTTTTAAGAGGTTAAAATTTCGTAATTTTCGAAAATAGAGTTCGCCGGAAATGAGTATATCAGCATTTTCTACCTTTTTATACATACAACGAGAAAGTTTAAAGAAAAAAATTGAATTCGGTTTTGAGAAAATAATTATTTTACAAAATTTAAAATTGTCTTTTTCACGCAAAATAATTCGAAAACGACTCATATTTTTCAAAACTTCCACATGGCATTATTTCAAGATGTCTTTCAGAAATAGATTTTAATAAGGTTATCTTTGATATTCTTGTTGTAGGAAGAGGTCGAAACCATTAAAACTCTTGCAAATTTCGAAATTCAGGCTCTTCAACGAAAATGAAACATGCATCATTTTCTTAAACAAGATTTACTCACTTTTTCGTTACCAGGGCCCTGCAATAAGCGTTCTCTGTCAAAAATTTGCAGTTTTCGGACGCACGAAAACTCTTTCTGTCTTCTTACGAAATGCGAAACAATGAAAAAACACATTTTTCCTACGTTTAATGATTTCACACCGCATTAAGAATATTGAAAAAACTCCTTCTTTGAGATTACAAAGTTTTGGGATCTGATTCGATCAGTTTCTTCCCTTAACGTAGATGAATTGTAGTTTTGAACAAATTGGATTGAATTTTTTTATATTAATCGAAAGGGTTATGTTTGTGGATCAATTTCGGCTCACTGTGCGGCGTAAGCATCTTCCTGGGGCAAGCGAAGATTCGCTCTCTCTCCGAGGCTCGTGCCCGATCGAAAGCCTTGGATCAACGTCCTTGGCTACCAGGTGTTTTTATTGATCGCGTATCCGGAGCAATTTCTTGTGCTGTTTCTCGTGTGTGCTTCGGTAAGTTAAGCTCGAGGCCTTGTTCCGAAGAACAAAGAGGTTCTGTTCGATTTGACAGGTCGGTCTGTTTCTTACGTTCACAGATATTTAACTTTTCGTAAAACATGCAATATAATCAGGTCAATTTTCATTTACAGGCATCGTGTGCCATAGATTTTTTGGACACCCGTTTATCTAATGGTTATTCCTGAATTGGGTAAGCAAAATCCGTGTGTACGAATGCAGATCAGTATCTTCATTTTTCTGTCCACCTTTTTACACCGAAGGGTAGAAATTGTCTCCAAATTTATACTTTTCAGGTTTTCCTGGAGAAGCCACCTGCCAGACGTCGCATTCAGAAGAGCATTTCAATTATTGTCTTGAAATTGTCTTCACGAACGATTATTCTTTTGTTGGAAGTACTTTAACAGATTGAACTGAACGTCATATTTCTTTATGAGAGCAAAATATTTCCCAATGAGCTTTGATATGAATGCCCGGGTCGATGGCGATACTTCAAACGGCCATTCAAGAATTGTTCATCGCATCCAGGGCAACGAACAATAATATGCTGCGACAGTGCATTGTATTAATAGTTTATATGGTTCTTCAAGAGCATAGAATTTCCTGCTCTCCCTCTGTTGCAATCCCCATACCAACATATCCGCCGTAGACTGATCTCCTTTCCCTCTGTCCTCAGGATCATCCAAGATCCTCTTACTCAAGCTCAGGTATGTGGCCCTCACGTTCGCGGATGAACGTCCCTGGCCAATTAATTTTTTTATTGATCGCGTATCCGGGGCAACTTCATGTGACCTCTGAAGCAGAATCACTGAAAGGTTAAGTTTGAAGCCTTATTAGGAGCGATTACTCACAGATGATTACTCGGCACTATCCGAAAGGCATTCGTAGAAAAGGATCTTGTTCGTATGATTGAACTGAAAGCAATTTTTCCTCGAGAGTGTTGTAGCCTAGAAATTATTCTTGTTTTTCTTTATTTTTTTCCATATGCATAATGGCATAAACAGGATCAGGATATTTCATTTTGTGCACGTGCTTTATCATTACTCCATTTCATAATTTATAAATATTTGTTCAGCGTCTGGGGCGGAGGCGGATCGTTAATTTTCGTTAGTTATCTGCTGTTGATGTGTTCCTGCTTCTTGCTGCTGTGTATGTAAATTGTTTTCCTTCTGTTGAATGCTCCTCACGATTGATCTCTTGCTACTTTGTAAAATTAGGTTTTCATGTGTCGAAAGTTCTCACAATTAATATCTTATATGTAAAGCATGATTTTTCATGAGTTGAGTGTTGCTCAATTATCTCTCTACCATCTAATACATTGTTTTGGATGTGTTGAATGTTACTCAGAGGGCATCCACTATCTTCATTCTCATTCAGTCGTTAAGAACACTGCAACAATACTTCAAAATCACATCCTTTGCTTTCCATCTAGAGGTTTGGTAATGATTTTTGTAAATGATATTTTTTGTACATTACTTATCACTGGCGCCATGTAGATTAATGTTGGTAAACAATAAACAATGTGTGTGCATAAAATCGTTAAGAACAATAAGAAACAGCGTAAAATTATTCGTGTTGAAAATTGCATTAATTTCCTGTCGTTCTATTTTATTTAGAACTTATTGTTACAGTCGCTTTAGACTCGTGCACGAAAGAATTTGGCAAGCATTTCCTGTCTTGATCACACTTTTTTGATGGAAGATAATTAGCATTTGAGAAAGTAAAAGGAATGTGATCGATGTGTGCTACCAAAGAAATCGAATAATAAGAAAAACTTTCGATTCAAAGCCAACATTCTACCTTACAACAGAAAGGTTGCAAAATTTCTTCAAGGAAGTCGTTTTTAGTTATAAACTACTGTACTTTAGTTTCCTTGTATTACACTGACGCCATCGTCAAGTAGATAAAAAGGAGTTGCATTCACGACCTACTGTTCCGAGATGAACTCGTAAAACGCCGATACCCGAGTTGCGAGATGGCTTTTAGCCTCTTTCCACTCTTCCTCCGACGTCGTCATCGTCGTTCAGAATTAGCGGAAGTGTTCGCCCAACAGCGGGAGGTCGGGTCAGGGGCGAGGTTGCACGCGATCGGGTGAACTGCTGTTGCCAACCCCTCTCCGCCAATCACTCGTCATCTGAGCCACGAAGCCCCTCCCCCACTCCGGCGCCCCGTGTTGCATCTGTCGCTCGCATCTCTGCCTCCGTCTACTTCCGCCTTGGACGAGCCATCGCTCTTCGCGCCCCTCTGCCACCCAGGCCTCTCGCCCCCCGCCACCGCCACGCGGCGCTGATTCCTTTCAACGAACTGGTTGACTCAAGATCGATATGGTTTTGCAAGAAGGAAAGCAAACGATGGTCGTAAATTGTTGGTTAGTTGATCAGTGATTCCGGGCGCATAACTGCTTTGGTCATTAGTCCCGTCAAGGTAGTGCATGTTTTTTTCCTCGTTAGATGACGGTGATCTTCCTCCGCTGGATGGTGAGATCCGGCGCCGACCTACCGTTGGCTAGCGGGGTTTTCCCCTAACCAGGACTCTCCCACCAGCGGGGCACCGCCCCGGCCGGGACAATCTCTAAGCTCACGACTGGTCTCCCGGAATATGTGGTAGTGTAGTGTAAGTGTGTGTGTGTGTGTGTGTGAGGGGAGAGGATAGGACAAAGAAGAGGAAGGAAAGATCGCGCGCGGTCCGTGGCCCGTTTGTTAGGATACTGCTCCGGTATTCGTCTGTCTGTTGATCGGAGAAATCACGGAAAACTACCGATCAGAGCAGCCGGTCCCTAGAATTCTCCTGCAGACAGCGACTGAATTCGATCTAGCTGAAAAGCTAGTGTCGAAAATCCTGCCGCCCTCAGGACTGTAGCCTCTCGGCCAGAGGCGCTGCAGTGACATCAATTGATGCACTGAGCTACCGCTCCCCGTCGTCGTAAATTATAACTAGACAAGTTCAACAAGGAATGTGGAAGAATGTTCGACTCTTCGATTTCGTATTGACAGTAAACTTCCCATGGAAAATAGAAGTAATAATAAAAAAACATTATTTCCTAAAATCACAAGAGAGTGACGCCTTCGCCGTCGCAGCAGGCGTTTCCTCTCCTCGACCACACCCCGTCCACGTGCACTTCCGCCTGCACGCTCCCCCGCCCCCGCCGCCGCCGCCCTCGCCGTTCGCGGAAGCGGAGCCCCATAAACCGGAGCGAGCGGCGGCGGCCGCGTTTTAACGACCCGCGCCTGCCTTAATTATCTTGTCAAAACCGGCGGAGGAGACGTTCACTCGAAGCAGAAGGTCGCAGGTTCGAGTCGGGCGCCTGCGCGAGCGCGCGCGCGGCGCCAGCTCCGCCTTTCGCCGCCCTCCGAGAGGGCGGGGCCGCAAGCGCCAGGCGCTCCGCACACGCACGTCCGCCAAAGGCCCAACTGCGTGTTTTTTATTGATTTTTCGTGTTTCCGGACGCGTCAACTACTTTGGTCATTAGTCCCTTAGTGTAGTGCATGTTTGTTCTCGGGAGATGGCGGTGGTCTTCCCCCGCTCGATGGCGAGATCCGTCGCCGACCTACCGTTGGCTAGTGGGGATTCCCCCTAACCAGGACTCTCCCACCAACGGGGCACCGCCCCAGCCGGGACAAGCTCTAAGCTCCAGGCCGGTCTCCCGGAATGTGTGGTGGAGTAGTGCATGTTAGTGTGTGTATGTAAGGGGAGAGGATAGGGCTAGGAAGAGGAAGGAAAGATCGCGCGCGGTCCGTGGCCCGTTTCTTAGGGTGCTGCTCCGGCATTCGCCTGGTGTTGATGGGAGAAATCACGGAGAAATACCGATCAGAGCAGTCGGCCGTCAGAATTCTCCTGCAGACAGCGACTGAATTCGACCTAGCTGAAGAGCTAGTGTCGAAAATCCTACCGCCGTCAGGACTCGAACCTAAGACCTCCCGATTACAAGCGCTGCAGTGACAAAGTGCGGGTTGTGTGTCACTATTTCACTCGGGTCTGTCACTGTCGTAAGTAACCAATGCTAAGCAAGAAAATATTCAAATTAAACCAATCCCACATGTTTATTGTCTTGTGATTATCACTTAGTTTAGCTTTTGCACTCCGCTGTAATAACCTTTTAAGATGAAGATAGCAATTGCTTTAGGTCCGTAATAGCTTGTGAACATCAAAATAATATTAAAATGTTTCGTTTTGGTAATGTTTAAAACTCTGAAATAGAATCCATAACTGAAGATTCAGAGCCGAAAAATAGCAAAAGAAACAGAGAAAATGTGAGGAAGTAATTACAAGAATTGTGTGAACAAAGAAAATACAAATACACACCACAAACCACAAACGAAGAAGTTACACATATTTTAGGCAATTTATATGCGACGATTAGATGATGAAGAGTACAAACTACAGAGAATATGCTATTAAAACTATGTGGAACGTTACAACCAATATATTGAGACAAATACTTTAATAAGTACACACGTGTGTTTAATCCATTAGAAATTGAAGAACCCCACTGCTAATTCACCTTGTGTATCTTCCATTTCAAATTCCACGGAAAACCACCATATCGGAAACTCAACTTCCTACAACTTTAATAAATGTTCTTGAAATAAATGTTCTTGTAAGAAACTTCGTTATAATTGTCTTCTGAAAGTTATATTACCATTAAATTGAAACATATTTGAAATAATTTTCGGCATTAAACTATTATTCATATTTTACTTGATTATAAGTTATTACAGGAGACAGTGATAGCAATTTTGAATAATATATCTCTTCGTAATTCCTGTGATTTTAATTATCCATTCGATTCAGAGTCACACTAAATACCACTCGAAGTGCTGTGATATTAGTTATGAAAATTCTGTAGTGTCTGATATTTTAAACGGAAATAAATCGAGCGACCGTCCGCAGCTTCCGGCTGTCAGTTTTTGGCCAGTTCAAACGCAGATCAGGGATGGGACCGTTGATTCGAGAAAAGGTCTATGTGTGTGTATGTATGTGATAAAATCTGTAGTAGTATGTATCTGACATTCCAAAGAAGAATAAAATGTAGCTACAAGTCACCATTTTCGAATTTGCTATTTTCTGCGTGGTTTATATTTTCAACTGCACTTTTTTAATGAATCGATGTAGCATTTTATCCGAACATCATGTGATCATACTTTTCTGACAATTACAACAAGAGATAACTTTGAAATAATGATTTTTATTAGTTTTCTGCTCGTATTAGAGGGAATGAAAATAGCCCAGGAACGTTTGTGAGTGTTAATTCATATATTACAATTTACATAAAATGAAATACATTAAAAATAATTCATTGCAAGTAATGTAGTCGTCTGCTTCCGAAATCTTCGTACATTCGTTCGTATGTTCGGAATATGCGAACAATAGTTGAATCATCCTATTCTGTCGAAATTTCATTTTTCAAGATTCGCCATTGATCGATATAGTACACAATTTTGAACCGCAAGGCTTCTGCAGAATTGTTTGGTTATTGAAAACCATAAAAGAATTCACATGAGCATTTCCGCTAGTGTATGTATGGGCGTGCGATAAACATTTCTTGGCACATATATTTGAATGATTTTGTAAGAGTCACAATTTTTATTTTCACTGTATTAGCGTTTCGAAATTAAGACATACCTACACTTGGGATTCTAAATAGCACTGAATTTAACATGAAGTTATTCAAAGTTAAGTTTTAGGAAAACACACTGATTTCCCAAACTTCCCGTAAGTCACAAAAATTATTTTAAGACATTTCTTGCTAAACATATTCCATTATTCGAAGTATCCCTGCGTGACAGACGATCCTCAATTGTCTTCACAATTTCACCACTAATCCAAATCAGCATGGATAACTTCCGTACCTAACCTCACAATGGCCCAGTGCCCTGGACTGCACTGACGCGATCGTCAGTGCAGTTTAGGGTGCCCCGAGTGCGCCTTCATTCCATGTCATTGTGCGAAAGGAACATGCGCTTCTATGCACTGGTGCGCCCTAGCGGTCAAATGAAACACGAAAGCTGCCCTGGGTGCGCACCATTGCGGTGAATGAAAAGCGCTGTGAGTTATTGCGTTAGTGCAAGACCACTTATGAAAATCTCAAAAGAATGGGTTGCTGGAGATAACGGAAAGTGACTCTGCATCTTTCGGACAATTCAGTGGTAGAATTTCCGTTTTTCACTTCGAGAAGCAAGACAGGATAATGTAAGGTAGTTCTGGAATTACCTTCACATTATCCTGTATTGACTTGTTTGCAGCTACCAGGACAAAATCACCACCACCTCCAGGGACACTACACTTACTTTTTTACACTTACAGATACTATGTACTGCACTTACGGGCCTTAGCCGTTGATGCGCTTGGAATTACTTTCACGCGCTGGAATGCACTTGAAATCAATTGACTTGATTCCATTACTTGTTTCCTCCATGTCGTCTCAGCGTAACTTTTATCTATAACTTCTTATATTATAGCTTCTTCTTACCTGTAATGTAATGTCAATTATGGAATATTTTCAAATATGGTGTTGTGGGTATTGTGGTACAAGAGAATGTCTTTTGAGCATAATAAGAACTCATGGTAGAAAGTTGAAATATAAAAAAAGATTCGCGCTTTGAAAGTTACAGACCACCGCGATCTGAAAGGCCCTTGCTGTGACGAGAGGGTTAACCTTTCCCCCATCTCTTAGCTTTGATCGGAAAAAAATATTAATCATTATGATGTGCTAGAAAGTTCTCACTTACATTCAACAGGGCTATCTACAATCACCATATAAATATAAAAAGTCTATGTTAGTAATAGATGGCGATAGTATCCAATAGCAGTGCTTCCGATAATGGAATATTATTGATAAATGATAGATGAAATGTACTAGCGTGCAGGAAGTTCTCCATGTTCCTGTCTAGAATTTGCGGTCAAAGTACCGGAAAGGAACGGAAGCACCTTTCTCAAGTCGGGATCTTCCCGAATGGTGCAGTGATAAATCTTGATTATGAGTTCACGACACTTGTAATTTCTGTAATACATAAAATACATGTGTTGCATATATCAATGTATCCAGCAGAGTACCGGAAGGTAGGTACTAAAGTACTGAAGGGCCCAAAGAAGTTGGTGATAAGACGTTGCTTCTCGTATTACCAACAACATGACTTTTGTAATTGTCATCACATTGATGGTTTTTCATTGAAGATTGCTTTATCTATCTCTTTAATAGTAGTAGAACATCCTTTATTTTAAAGCAGTATTAAAATATACTGAATAGCCATCCGATTATAAATTCCCTGACAACGGTTGCAGTGAGTCATTTAACAGAAGGAATATATAATTTCTTTTGTTTCGGAACAATTTAAATTAACGCTGGGATGCAAAGGGGCCGAGGTAACTTTTCACTCCGTCGTCGGCGTCAGCGCATGAAAGCATATCTTGATTGTTCTTCACTCGTCCGCCTAGAAAGTATAGTTGGAAGCGAAGTAGCACTTAAGTGCTCCAGTGAAAGAGAACCGGGAACCATGCTCTTTGGCGCGAGTCACGTAAAAAGCTTCGTGTTGACTAGAGGTGCGGCTAGCGGCCGATGCTGTCCCTCGGCTATCAGCGGCGCACTCGTACGTGTTACAAAGAGAGAGCGACCTCATCTCGAAGGTGTCCGTATCGATGCTCTCGCTCCCGCGGTGAACGCTGCCTGTTCGACTCCCGGCAGATCACGTCTCGCCAAGGGAGAGTCGACTCGCGCCCACAACCCACAAGGAGCGCGCTTGGGGCAAAGGGCAGCTGCTCCTCTCTCGGAGCCATTAGGCGTAGTCGCGGAAAGCAGAATACGACCCAGCTTTAAGCACAACTTACATCGAAGTAAAGGGGTGCTCGGCATACAACGTTATACGTCCGTCCGTGCAGGGTAATATTTCATAAAGTCTGCCAAAATAAAATAAATAAAACTACGATCAAAACTAGTATTGTTTTCGTTTTGGTTAGTTCGTTTTAAGATATTTTATTTTTCCTGAAATTGAACTGATGTTGTAAGAATATCACTCATTGTAAATAGCATTGTCACATATGTTCTTTTAAGTCTGTTGCTATCAGTTTTGTTAAAAGATAACAACTTTAATTTAAATGTTTAACGAAAGCAATAATTTAAATGTATAAGTAGTCCAGTATACCGTCAAACGTATTTTAAAGATATTTTATGAAATATCTCCTAATAGTGTAATGGCTGATTATTTAACAAAATAAACCACAGTTCTAATTTACAGATTCTCTTCGTTTCATTCTTATTTATTTACAAAATGTGCATGGTTTATAGCATAGCAAAATCAACTGGAATTGGGTGACAAATACATTTTCTCTACAAATTATTGAATAGACACCCTAGCATCCGATTGAACAAACAGAATTACTTTGGCGAATTGTAGTTTTTGCGTACTAGAGTAAACCATTAATAATTTAGCATTGTCTTATTAATATTGTTCTTAAACAATAATCATTTCACGAAGGAAGTGCAGTATCTTTTTTCAAGAGTACATACATGATGAGAGTTCGCTGAGAAGCAAGAACTGCGAATCGTGGAATTCATGGAATGGTATGTCTGTTGTTTTTTTTTAAGTAAGTCAATATTTCTCAAACGTATGGCTACGCATATCAAGAACTAATGGTATTCTGAAAATTAATTAGAAAATAAAAAGGTTTGATTACATTTCCATTCATATTTTACAAAGTTGCATTGCATATCTTCGCGGTCCGTTAAAATAATGTTTCACATGTGTAATAGGCTTTGAACATGGTATCTGTTCCTTCTCTTATCCTATGCCTATACATTTCTTCTCGTTCTCTTTCCCTATTCTGCTGCGTGCAATGTACAAACTCCAGCTCTTGAACGTATTTCCTTGTCCGATTGTGAACACTGGAAACTCGGCTAGACTTAATACCTTACCAGTTGCCTCGTTAAAGCTTATTATTTGGAGTGGTAGGCTATTATCCCACTCGGTTGGAGGCCGGAGCGGAGGCGATGATGAGCTGGCGCATGAGCCCCCCCCCCCCCTCCTCGTGGAACGGTCGACTGCTTCGTGAACGGCGCGGCGCCAACAAAGCCTCTCGTTCAGGAAGTGCTCTGCTGAATGATGCACTACAGGAGCCGTTCAGCATGCCATGTATGGATCTAGGCAGCGAAATATATGATCTATGTTATTCACTTTTACCGAGCAGCATTTCAGTCACGATGCAAACCATTTCATAAATCTGATTATCTTTACTGGCAAAACTTTCAAATTTAGCTTGTTGGTTCTAAGAAATAAGAGACATTTCTTGTAGATTGATGAACCTTTCAGATTAATGTTTTCCCTCACGAATATCCTGTCATTACATTGCGAAGTTAGCAGAATAAAATTCAAAGATGAATTTAGTCCTTTCGATAAAGATTAAGAAAATATAATGATAATAATAATAATAATAATAATAATAATAACGATAACAACAACCTCGAATTGAAGCCTCTTGGTACAATGCAAAAGGAAATAGGTAAAGGAAACTTTGTGGATGGTCGTCAAGACGACACACTTATGAGGCTGGTCATTAAATCTCACACGAAAGAACGGTAATAGAGGCGTTGGAAGTGTAGCAAGAAGCATTGCGTAGAAAACTATGCAGGACACATCAGTATAACACAATGGTGAACTGCTGATACTACTTGTCATGAAATCGATACACAAAAATGTTAAAGAAACCGTGAAGAAACAAACCACTCCATAGACAATGTTTAAAAAGGGTAAAATGGAAAACAAATACTATTTGTGTGGCATAAAAGGGGAAGAATGAAGTCAGAAATGGAAGCAGCTGCAATAGCTGCGTAAGATCAGGTACTGATGGCACATTATGATAAAGTGGATCTCAAAATTTCGTTGGATGATGAATTTTTGTCAGGAACAGGCACAAGCACTTGAATTTATCATATCGTCTGAGGTTATCCAATTGTAGAAAAGAACAAGTACCTGAAACGGCACGATAGGGTCAGTGTATACCTCTGACAGATCTCCCTGATCCACTCGAAGTTCCAAATACATGCGAGTAAGTGGTACAATAATTCACCAAAATCTGTAAAGCGTGTTGGATTGTGTAGAATGCACGACGAACGAATCTACACGAGTCGTACGGTAGCAGCAAACAACAAAACAAATAATCAGACCACTACTGCTTTATGCATGTCCCATATGGACAAACGCAGCCCCCACAAATGTCAATAAAATTCAAGTAATGCAAAATAAATTTTTAAGATAAATCACGAATGCCCGCTGGTTCATAAGTAATAAACAACTTCATTCAGAATTAAACATCAATACAATAATAAACCAAATAGCACAAATATCACACAACTTCTACCAAAACCTAACAGACATACCAGCAGCATCCCATTACAAACTACCGAAAAATCCAACCCGCACTCGAATAAAAAATATATTTCCTTTTGAAGCATTCCTCAAAATTTTAGCCAACGACGATTCTTAACACCGAGGTTCTCCCCAAGAGTATCCTCTTCAATGTATAGACTAAGTTAGCTTAGCTATTTTAACTAGACTAAGTCTGAAAAAATACATCTGTAAAGTAATTGTACTGAACGATGTAAATCTTCCAAAATGAATAAATGTGTGCTATATAAAAGAAAAAAGCAGCAAACAAACCGGATAATTGTATCCGCAATTTGGAGGAGTAATCGTGTCTGCATGTAAATGTCGCTTTGCCATGCGATCACAACGTTCTGGGGAGGCAGATAAACGTCTTAAATACAAGACTTTTGAAATCGAGATCAACCGGATGTGGAGTGCAAGAACGCAGCCTACAACACGTACCAATAGTTATCGGATGTCTGAGATTTGTTCCGCAAAATTCATAGAAATTGTTCTCACGTCATTCAAAATATAGGAATGTAGAAGATAAAGCGTTGTTGGGGGCAGCTCCTATTCTGCGCAAAGTATTATAAAGGCATCCACCGTCACGAATTCTGTTCCTTATTGTTAGGAATCTGGTTGCATCTTATATGTAACCGACACGTATCATCTTTAATCCATAATTTTAGGGGGTAATTATTGTCATTATCATCATCATTTATGTCCACTTAAGACCGAAATGTCACTATTGTTTCATGGGGATAATAATAATACAATATAATAATAATAATAATAATTATAATAATAATAATAATAATAATAATTCATCAATAACAATACCCATTTTATTTGTATTCTCATAGCCAAAAATGAGCGATTTTCGAAAAGTCGCCAATAAGTTTGCTTTGTTTCTTTAATGTAAGTTTTCCTCTTAATGTAAGACTAGAAAAATATGAGTCATTTTCTGTTTAACCGCTAAATGGAGCTTTCCTAGAACCGACATTAACCGAGTGCCTGAAACATAGAAGGTGAGTTTCTCCGCAGTCTCTGCATCGCCCCGGTAGACAAAGTGCTCGGGAAAGGCGGCAAGGTGTGAGAGGGCGCTCGCCGCTGGGTTCCGCTGCGGGGCGCGCGCGCCGCCTCGCGCCGCCTCGGGGTTTTGCGCGCCTTTCAGCCTTCTCGCGGCGGCGGCGCTCGTGCGCGTCGCGCGGGCGGAAGAGCAGCGCCACGCCCCCCTCCCCCTTCCCCCGTGAAAATGACGTCAAGTCTTGAGGCGTTTTCTATGGAAAAGCCCATGACTCTACTTACAACCTTTTGATATATGTTGGAAGCGGGAAAGTAAATTGAAAATTTTGATTTCAATCTAAAAAGTTGAATTTACTATATTATTGATTTTTTTTGTGCAGAAGTTTTACACTTCGAATTGGAGAATGTGCTTGATTAAAAAAGTGCAGTACTGCTATTATTCCTCTGTCTCGATATTTGCCATTCAAAACGTAACCTAACCTTAGCGCCTACTGGCTTCACCTGACGGACGTTATCACATTTTGTTATAAATAATAGAAGAGTGGGTGTGGTGAATTAAAATAATAGGGTCGCCCTTTCGAGTGCAGTATGAAACGCTTCTTGTTCGTCGATTTCCTTTGGTGAGAGACATTTTCTTAATGATAGTAAGTGGGTGTAAAAGTGACGTTTGACATATGTCAGAAATCGCATAGGATTATAGAACAATAATTCGCACAGTTTTGGTATATCCTAGGTCAACCCGATCGTCGTACAGTATTATCGATCATCGAGATTTTCAGTAAAGCGTTTCAAATCTTCCTCTTTTATAATGTAGTATCATTTAAAATCTTTATTTTGATGGTGTAATGTGTTCTCTGCATTGTCATAATTTTCTTTGGTTACAATTTTTTGGTTTCTTGAGGAATTTACTTTTTTTATTGCAATAATTGCTTCAGATAAATTGTCTGGGAGGTAAGTAAATAGTCATTTTACTCTTCTTAAAACGCGTAATGACTATAATTAGAAAAAAATGTCTCCGTTCTTATTTTTTGTAAGCATGCCTGCCTGAAGGTTTAAAAATATATCTGGAACGTAGTTTGCGTGCACTACTTGCTGAAGTACTCTTAATTGGCCGATACTTTCTCCCAGTGATTTGACCACCTGTTCTGTGTAGTGAATTACTATAGATATTTTTTCATCATGAAAATTATCGCGTGCAAACAATTTTTAACGTGGATGTTTATTGCGTGTATTTGCATGCGGGCGAATTAAGGTACATTTGCATATGAAATACGTACCATAATCGTCGACTTGTCACAGGAGGTCAATGTTGTAATGACGCCCTTGGGATTGTGTATGCGAGAAGTAACTGTCAGTGCAAGAAATCGTCATATTATTGAAAGTTTATTATTTCAAGTGCAAGCAATCTGAACATTATTGAATGTGTATTATTAAGTGCACTATAAAGTGGAACATAGTTTTCATTGACAGTAAAAAAATAAATAAATAACAGTAGCGATATTTGAAGAATTTGTGCAATGTTCAGTCATTAAAATTTAATCTTCAAAACTGGTTAACAAAGACTTGTCTTTTATATTCATTTTCATTTTGAAATCAATCAATAAAGTATATTATCAAGAACGTTGTTTTGACTCGAGAAAGACTAACTTGTACCCTTTAAAGAACCCATGTGTACGAACTGTAGCGTTGGCAACAGTGGTCCATATGTCTATTACACCGCGCACATACACGCACACATTACTGGGGTAGGGAAAGGTATTGTGGCGAAGAATCGGGTTTAGAGGTAGAACAACCACATTATGCCACAATAACTGAAGGCATCCTTCCCCCATCAGCACGAACCAGAAACACTGCTTATTCAAATGTATGTATTGTCTCTCGCTCTCTTCTAAAACGGGTGAAAATCGTCAACGAAGGAAATTAGTCGTATAACTGGTTCAATCTGTAGATTACACTGGCCTTCTATAATAAACTTATATTTGGTCAAGCAATCAATCAAACCTAAAATGTGCACTTTTAGGAGAAACAAATTGTTATGTGGCACAGGAACTAGTTTTCTTCCCTTCGTATTTACGCGATACATAGTGACGAGATCATTAGCTTTAATGTGTGTTAACAGTACATCCCGAAGCTGTCGTGAAAAAAAAAATTCTTCGAATTCTTGTCAGACTAATTGGAAGGAATGGAAACGTTTCCAGGAACACCCAACTGATGTGAAGGTCTTGCTGCGCTAGCATCTCTCCGCTGGAGGAAACGTATCAAAACATTGGGGGAAGGTGCCGTGGTGTCCGGAAAGGCGCCGGCCGCTGGAGAAAGGCCGCGCGGCGAGCGAGCGGGCGGGCGGGCGGGTGAGCGTATGAGGCGAGTGGGCGGCGGCGGCGGGGGGCCGGTCACGACAGCCAAGGCCGCGGAGTCGCCGCGGGCCCAGCTTTCCTGCCGGCGCGCGCCGCCCCCGCCGCCGCCCGCTTTCACTTTCGCCGTCGCTCCCCGGCCGCCCGCCGCCCGCGCCCACACGCTGCGGTTACCCAACACTGACGCGCGCTCGCTCTGGCGGCGGCGGCGCCGAGCGCGCAGCCCCGGCTTCAGACCCCGGCAGGGCGGAGATGGGCTCTCGCGCCGATCGCATCGCCGGTCGCCTTTCGCCAGCAGCTTCTCGCGTCCCCCCCTCCCGCGCCCGGCCACTGGGCGGCTTTTGTGTAACGCAAGTGGAACGTTAAACACGTTTGGTTCGCCGGACGACGTTTCCGATCTTGGGGGACTCGTTTTCGTTTGTTCGCTTTTCTTCATTATGGTCGTAATTGATGATTTTTCACTATTCGATTACATCTGAAGGCACGTGGTGTTTGATGTAAATAAATAATCTTTTTTTATGTTAAATCGCCCGTAATTGCTAGCCAGGAATTTGATTTGTGAACTTCATATCAATAGAAAAGAAATCACACAGTAGGCTCCCAAAAGTTAATTTATTATAATATTTCTTATGACCAACAATAAAGGTACGTACATACACGATATTCTAAAAAAAGTGTTTATCATCATTTAGTACTTGTGGTATAGTTTTATATTCTGAATTTTAAAAATATGTGAAACATTTGATTTTTAAAATTTTACCAGGATGGCACTATGTTATTCCTCCGTCAGCGAAGAGCGTGCATTCGGAAAGTTGCTTTGACGCTCTTCTTCCAAGTTTTTTGAATCTTAAAAGTGTATCATCGTCTTCTCTCTTACTCATCTACCGCATCTCTGAGATCAAGCAACGCAATGTGTACAGCCCTTTTTAGTTTACGCCTCGTGGTACAAGATCGGCAACGTTCCCCTGTCGGCATTGTCATTGAATTTCCATCATAGTCACTTTCAAACCCGAGAAGAGGAGTCTAACGACCCAAAGGCAAGTGGTCTGTGACAAGGAAAAGACAAGAAATCCTGAGAATGACAGAGTAAATAGTTCTTCACTTTGAAAGACGAAGACAAATCAGCTCACATCCCGTAACACCCAAATTGTGAATTATTATTGTCCGCTGAAGTCAAATGTGAAAACCGTAGATATCCCTCTGCAAAAGCACTAGAGGCTCTTACTTCTAATGTAGTGAAATTTAAAAATATACTAAATTCCATGTAGACCATCATTAGTAATACTGAGATTTTTATCATTACGATTATTATTATTATTATTATTATTATTATTATTATTATTATTATTATTATTATTATTATTATTATTATGGTCATGTCCCTTATATAGTGAAATGATGTTTTAGACAAGGTATAAGTCAATTAACTGATAACTAAAAATAAATTAGATTTAGTGTATCAATCTGTAATTCTATTCGTAATTATATTTGGAAACATTCGTAATAGTTTTGTAATTGTAAATCTAGTTATAATCATGTTTGCCACCGAGCATTAGTTCAAAGTGAACTTTAAAACAAGGGGAACTATAAAAAAATGGTTTTGTCAGAAACAATGAAAAAGGAACTTAGGAAGAGGAAACCGAAGGAGGAATGGAAGAAAAGAAATGAGATTGAAAGAAGTGGAGTAGGATTGATTGATTTTTTTGTGTTTCCAGACGCGTCAACGGCGTTGGTCATTAGTCCCGTAAGTGTAGTGCATGTTTGTTCTCCGGAGATGGCGGTGATTTTCCCCCGCTGGATGGCGAGATCCGGCGCCGACCTACCGTCGGCTAGTGGGATTTCCCCCTAACCAGGACTCGCCCACCAGCGGGGCACCGCCCCAGCCGGGACAAGCTCTAAGCTCCAGACCGGTCTCCCGGAATATGTGGTAGTGTAGTGCATATTAGTGTAAGTGTGTGTGTAAGGGGAGATGATAGGACAAGGAAGAGGAAGGAAATATCGCGCGCGGTCCGTGGCCCGTTTGTTAGGGTACTGCTCCTGCATTCGCTTGGTGTTGATCGGAGAAACCACGGAAAAACACCGATCAGAGCAGCCGGCCGCTAGAATTCTCCTCCAGACTGAATTCGACCTAGCTGAAAAGCTAGCGTCGAAAATCCTGGTCAGAACCTTGGACCTCCAGTGACATCGGTTGATGCACTGAGCTACGGCTCCCGGTAAGTGGAGTAGAGGAGGTTCCGGGGGACGAGCGGCTCTCCGGCGTCGAGCTCGGCGAGGAGCGGAAGGGGGCAGGCGGCGTTGCGCCACGCGCCGTCTCAGCGCCGTCTGGGGCGCGTTCATTCAGCGGCCGACATCTGCCCTCCGGCCAAAGACTTTCCGCAAGGCTTCACTGTCATGTGGGCGACAGAAGCGGTCTGCGGATTGGGTGTTATAACGGTCAGCGTGCCGAACTGTTGGACCCGAATTTGCGGGTTCGAAGCCGTGGATTTTTAAGGCTGAAAAAATCCTTCCTTCGGAGGGGAAGTGAAGCCGACTGTCCCATTTAGTAGATTTACTGCATGTAAAAGATCCTCAAGTCAAACCTCTGGGCTGATTTCAAATCGCCTGTTTCGTCGCCCAAGATTCGTCACTAGATTGTGGAAGGAGCGTAGCAAAATTTGGGTGGTCAGATGGAAGAGCGGGCCTGATGGCTCGAGTCTCGCCATGTAAAATAAAGCATTAACTGAACTTAACAGGTATTTTGATGCAATTTCATTTTTCAACGAACTTCTTTCACGGCTTCATTATGAGTATTATCGAAATTAGCGTTAGACAAAATAATTTAAAAATTTTTTTTGAGAGACTGACATACCGTTTGTTTTCTAGAACAAAAAAATATTATTGTATTTTTTTGCAGAGTTGTTACGTTAATGCGAGTATTTGGCTGTGTTCCGCATCCGTATTTTCGACCACACTTCTTCTGAAGCATACCCTCGGCGGCGTTATGTCCCGTCTCGTTCCAGCAGGACTGCTCTATGGTATTTAGAACTGTCTCATTGCGATAAGTACTATGACAAATTCGAGTTGATCATTCCAATTTTTCCAAAGAAATTGTTTTATCACTCCTCTGGAGAAATCAAATAAAAAAATGTTGCTTTCAAATATCAGCGGTTGTTCTAATAGGAGTATCAAGATCCTCTTGAGATGTCACGCCAGAGAAAATGAATGCGTGAAGTCAACTTTCACTAATATGAGAAATATTTACTTACATCTATGTCACGTTATTTTTAAAGACAGTCAATTAAAAGTAACTCAAATCAATGAAATAATCATGGCAGGCAATATATTAGTAGTATCTAAATGTTTTCTGCGCGAAAAATAAACTTCATTCTCGTAAAAAATGAAGAAATTCGTTTTTTTTCGTGTTCCAAAATGTCGAATGCTCAGTATAAAACATATTAAAGTAAAACTCTTTGTTGTCATTTTCTAAAATTATTCTCTTCACGTACACATTAGCACGATACTAGCTTAGTAATTGATAGTCTTTCATCAGAAACTAACGACCCCGCTCACCTTTAAGTCAGCGCATTCAATTTCAATGCGTCTCGCATTTAAAACTCATTTCGCATCTAACGATTGTAAAATACTGATAATCTGCCTAAGCACGGTGCCGATTACGGTACCTACAATTCTAAGCGCCTCGAAGCATTAACACTCGAAATAAATTTCGCCTCGGTGCTCCTAAGGAATTGTAACATGAGCCGTGTGAGGTAACAAGGCTTCCGCCTCTTTTTGCCTTGAAGCCCCTTAATCGATCCTTGGATGACTTGTGATTGTGGAGAATGTCTCTGCAAGAACCGCCCCCGGGGCTGAGCGGCGACGAAAGCGCCCTCCCGGCGCGACGCCCCGTTAAAGCGAGGCGGACTCGACAACGCCGACAAAACTTTGATGTTTGGAAAGATCTGTACTCAAAATTAAAACATCGATATTAATAAAACATCGATCCAAAACCATCGGCATTTTTAAACATCGATGTTTTAAAACTGGATTTGTAACTATTGAAGTTGACACAGGGGATATTTAATTTCAAAGTGATATCGTTGATTTTTAATTGACATTTAACTCACAAAACAAAGTCAAATATCATCAGAACAATTAACGAAACTCGGATTATCTGAATCGATTAATTCAAAAATATTATGAGCTTGACGAAAACTCACTTTAATTTTTTACTCTTCGTCACATTGGTCTGAAGAATTATCAAGAAGTATTACTCCGTATGTACGTACGTATACGACGCATGTGTCCCTATCTGAGGAATCTTACGATTCACTTACTGTGAACAAATGATAATAAATACTCCGTAAAATTGGACGCAAAATGAAGGAAACCATAGATGAAGAGAAAATTATTGACATTCTGACCCATAATTCTTGCATGTTGCTGACTGAAATATCTTAAGTGACAGAAAAGTAAAGATACCCCTTTCAGGTTGGTTTGAAGACAAAAAATTGACAAAAAGTTGGAAAGAAATTATTTCTAAATCAAATGATTAAATGAAGGCCTGAGAAAATTGACGAAAAAACTCCACAAAAATTGCTACAAAAATAGCAATGAACAAAAAAAACGATATAAAACTTACGTAAAGGTTGCCAGGAGGAGAATTCTAGCGGCTGGCTGCTCTGATCGGTAGTTTTCCGTGGTTTCTCCGATCAACACCAGGCGAATGCCGGAGCAGTACCCTACCAAACGGGCCACGGACCGCGCCCGATCTTTCCTTCCTCTTCCTTGTCCTATCCTCTCCCCTTACACACACACTTACATGCACTACACTAACACATACTCTGGGAGACCGGTCGGGAGCTTAGAGCTTGTCCCGACTGGGGCGGTGCCCCGCTGGTGGGAGAGTCCTGGTTAGGGTGAAACCCCACTAGCCGACGGTAGGTCGGCACCGGATCTCGACATTCAGCGGGGGAAGATCACCGCCATCTCCCGAGAAAAGCATGCACTACACTAACGGGACTAATGACCACAGCAGTTGACGCGTCCGGAAACACGAAAAAATCAATCAATTGAAGGTTAAATAAATAATGCTTAAAAAGCACTAAAGCGATAAACGGTGTCGCCTTTAGAGAGATACGATGAAGTCTCAAGCGTTCGTTATCCATCGATGCCTTTTCGTCTGCCGGCGCGGAGAAACGAAGTATAAGGTGTCGATCGGTCTCGATGGGAATGGCGGAACTAGCATTCTCGACCTCAGCGGTCTTGTCGTGGCGGTCTCCTCGCCGAGAACGATCGAAACTGAACATTTTTATGATCGACTCTCTTGAGGACAGACAACATTGTGATGCAGACGAAAAGCTCTGGCAGTAGCGTGGTTTCAAGTGTGCTCTCTGCCAGACCACTAAAGACCCGAAAGCACTGAAAAACTGAGGAGTGGACTCGTCCAGCGAAAATCTCAGCTCTCTTCCAAACTGTAACGACTTCACAACTCACCTTCGATCGCAACCTATCTGGAAAACGCCTAAACTATTGGAATACTGCACAAAGCGAAATATCTTTTTTTATTGCTTATTGATAATGGAAACATTCAGCGAGTGCGTCCTGCATTTTGAAATAAAAGATAAATACACAAACAAAGACTGTTTACTATGAGTTGCGTACACTACTTCTTAGTACGAATTCAAGGAAACTTAAAAGTGCTCTTGGGATCATTGTCAGCTCTTGGTATCAGATGGCAGTCTTGTTGATTCAGGTCACCCTAGTGTTTTGTTTACTTTGCGAAACCCTGTGTTTTCTTTACGGTCGGCGTACTGCAAAGAGCAACTTTCTATTCAATGAACAAAAAATGAAAGTTGTGATTTTCATACATTAGTGCTTGAAAATTACTGATCAATAATTTCAATAAATTATTATTAAAAAAGTATTATACAATTATATTGTTATATCTGCTCTTTTTGTCAAGAACGTTATGTCAGCTCAGTTTTTGTGCCTTTTCTTCCGTTGAGGATTACTTGCTGCCTAGCTGCCCTTTTATCCGATGTCTCACCACAAAACACACCGCTTCCAAGTCGAACTAGGAAAGCCACCCGATTTGAACCGCTCGCAGAGGCTTCTTGCTCTTGTAACAATTGCGGATGTTTGGCGAACGGGCGCGGAAAGCGATCTCCTCACGTAACGGGGAAGGTTTCAGCCACTTGTGCCTCGAGATCCCCACTCCTGCTCGGTTCGCACTCCAAGAAGCCCCAACTCGGTTCACACTTAGTTCACACTCGGTTCACACTTGGTTCACACTCGGCTCACACTCGGCTCACAGTCGGTTTACACTCGGTTTACACTCGATTTACACTCGGTTTACACTCGGTTTACACTCGGTTCACACTTGGCTCACACTCGGTACACTCGGCTCACACTCGGTCACACTCGGACTCGGATCACAGTCGGTTTACACTCTTTACCTCGGTCACACTCGGTCTACCTCGGTTTCACTCGGTTTACACTCGGTTTACACTCGGTTTACACTCGGTTTACACTCGGTTCACACACGGCTCCCACTCCAAGAAGCCCCTGCGTCGCGCTCGGCCGCTGCGGGTATTGCTCCACGCAGCCCCTCCGGGTGCGAACCCCGCCGCCGCGCCGCGCCGCGCCGATGCCCTGTAGGATGCGACCGGGCGCTGCGCCCCGCCGCCGCCGCCAAGGAACCGCTCTAAGCCTTGCTTGTCCTAAATCCGCGGAACACAGTGCAAACCAAGGACACAGGTACGATCTCAGTGGGTCACAACCACGGTTACTGCAACACTAGCGAAGTGACAATTACATGGGAATATTTTTTCTATATTGTTGTTTATTGTCATGGTTACGCAAGTTAAACACGCATGTCACTGTGAGATTGAAGAAAATAATAAGAATAACGATTGAATACTCTCATTATTAATAACAGCAATGAAATATCGAATAGTAGTGTGAAGGGAAAAGTTCATAACAGTGCACCAACATTGTATTTAAATAAATGATACACATTTTTATCAGTTTCAATTTGCATTTGACGATTCATCAGGTAAGGTGAGAAAAGGCCTCAAATTCAAACGGAAATATATCTTTAAGGATTATTGTTTGAAATAACTTGCGTGCCAGTGAAGCAAGAGATGAACATACCGCAGTTAGTGGCACGATGACATCCTTTGTAGGGAGCCCTCTAAAAGAACTTGGATTACGCGCGGTAGAAAATGAGGTTGACGTGATTTTTCCTTGGAAAGCTTTATTCTTCCTCCATTCGAGCGGTGAGGAACCGAGGAAAGCAAATGTTTTGTTTTCGATTGGTAACCTGTAATTTCTGCTGATCTCTTTATGATTTGCAAACTGATTTTAGTGCGTTAGTGGCCGGCAGCAGCAAAAATATGTCCGTCGAGTGTGTGGAAAATGTGATCCTGGAGCAGCAAAAATCGTATTCTGAAACTGCACGAAACGAAACGAAGTCATGAAATCATGAAGTCAGCTGCGTCTTGGGGAATGAGAATTCAGTCGAGACGCTCAGTACAGGAATAGGCGAAATAACACAACCAATAGCATGAGTCACATTGTTGAACTGGGTGTAGGTAAAATGAGAATAAACAGTTCTTTCTATTTTATAAAAAAAAGATTGAATACAAATGCTAGTTTTGGATAATGAGGACCATTTAAATGGGATAATGGAGACTGCGATTTTCCCTCGAAAAATTTCATTTAGTCGTTTTCTGATTAAAATGTGAAGCCAAAAAAAAACTAAATAGAATTCGAAAACATTTGGTATTATGTTTATAGAATGTCATGAAAACGAACACAAACGCGAAGAGGGAAAATGAAGCATAGAGGATTTACAAACAACTTTCAAGTCTACCGACGAGAGCAGATCTATCCAGGAGTCTGTTAAATCAATGATATTCCATAAACCACCTTCAAAAAGCAGCTCTGGTACGATTACGTGAAGATGAAACCCTAAGCAGTGAAATGAAAGCCCGCGGTTAGGTAAGTGAACTTTTTATGAACAATAAAAAAGTGGCTAATGGATCACTTTATCACCTGTGGCCGAAACAAACTACCGCAAGGGCCCTACCATACTTTCATCAAACACAATAAATTGATTTCCAATTCCGTATACAAGCACTTGTAGACCTACTCACGTAACCTTTAAATCCGACACAAGTGACTAAACCTTTAAACAACTACTGAGATTGATTAGTCCTATTACCGGGAATCAAGACGAATGTCCGAAAAAGAGCAACACTCAGAAAGTTTTACTGCGACTCCGTTAAGAAAAACAAAACGAAACACAAAAGAAAAAGACAAATCAGACAAGCGGACCTAAACCGAATAAGAAAAGTAACAATAAGATTAGCAAAAAGATCTGCAAGTTCTGAAGAGATGGAAAAATGCAAAAATGGCAAGGGAAATTTTTTTTGTAAAGCCAAGGCCTAGAATTTGAAGAGCTGAATCATCGACGAATGACATATATTCCATTTTAATTCGCGATGACGATTATATTATGCAGAATCGCTTCACTTTAACATGCTTCGGTCTTAATTCGAATGAAGGAGTTCCATTTCATGTAAAAGGTATAACAATTTCGCACATATTTTCTGCGCTGATTTATTTTTTTTATTTATTTTACGTCAAAAAACAGTTAAAAACTGCGTATGACGTGCTATGGGGAAAAGTGAATTGTGTGCACATTTTCAAAATTCTGTGATCCCTACACTAAGTCATATACTACTTAAATTTTGAATTTTGAAAGGGAGAAAAAAAAACAAAAAACTCCCATGTAATAAAATCTATTTTCAAGGATAAATAAGCAATAAATTTTGAATTTTGAAAGGGAGAAAAAAACAACAAAAAACTCCCATGTAATAAAATCTATTTTCAAGGATAAATAAGCAATAAATTTTGGCTCTTATTACTTCCTGCCGCGACAACATGGAAACTATAATTTGAAGAATTGTGTTTCCCACTGAATTCTAGAAGACGTGCACAGAAAATGAAGTTACATTTATGTCCAGAAGCAAAACAATTGACAAAGAAGATGACTTTATGTAATTATAGTGCAAAAGAGAATTAATCATTATAATAAGCATATTTACATTTACTTTGTTTGTTATGTCATCATGAAATTCTTTTATAACCGACCTACAATTAATAACGCATTAGAAAAAACATTTTATATATTAATTTTCATTTTTCCTTAGTAGGTCCCAGTGTACCCGTTTTCCTTATGGAGAGTGGAAGTTGAAATGCAGTAGCTGCTGAGTTGATTGTTTGTCTCGGGTTGACATTCGATAAGGTGTCTCTGAAGCTCTGGGAGATGTTATTTGCAAATCTTAATTTCCATGAATGTAAAAAAGATTACCCACCACAATTAGTGTTTAAGGAGACGCAAAATTTACTTCAAGCAGCAATACATCAATGTGACGTATCAATATTACTTTTACGTAATACTGTGCTGTAAACACAGCTGCGTAACAAAACCCAATAGAGGAATGAAAAGGTAATCTTAATGGCCGTCGGCCGTTAAGGAATTAACGGCCGCCGGACGTTAAGGAATCACGTAAGAGAATACCTCACAGATTTTTCTTTACCAAACCCCAGCTTTACTGTTTCAGTCACTTCATTTACATTTTTGCATTGACGCCAAAATTTGAAATCTTCGTATTCCTTCTCATACCGTAATTTCGTTTTTGTTGGTAATGTATCGAAATTAGCTCTATTCGCTGTCTCCACAAGATCTTCTGGAATATCCATCTCAAATTTTGTGGAAGATTTATCTTTTTAATGATGTCAAAGCCACCACGTATTAAACAATCGAATCCAAATGTCTCGACCAGACCAATATTATAGTTGGTCTTGGACTCGCGTCTAAATCGATATAGACGGAGGCGTTGCATTCCTACGCAAGCAAAGGCAAGAACATTTTTTATTTAAATTATTTTTCTTATAATAAAATGGTATTGCGAAAAGTATTGAACGACACACGGCCGATAACACGAACAACAGACTTGGTTGGATATAAACCTCGGCTATTGCCTCGGCTGACAAACTTCAAGCGCGTTTGTTATTTGGTGTCTATCGGTTTAATACTATTTTACATTAAACACTTTGAAAAGCCTTTTTCGATTCCTGCGAGTTTTGGCCACAGGAAACTGATGAGAGTGACGTATTTGCAGCCTCTTGTGTGTATGCGCATGCTCTTAGCGTGAGCCAGAATTTGGAAGTGAGCAGAACGCGACGTGCCGAGGGATGTGAGAAGACGGCGGCCTTGGGCGCGCCGTGCCGTCCATCCGATCCGGTCCGGTCCGGCGCGTCTCGCCCGCCGACCGCTCGCCCGCCTCCGTCCAAGGCCTGCGTGTGCTCTTCTCGTGCCATCTTCGCTCCGGTCACGATTCAATGAATTAAGAGCTTGATGAAGGCAGTGAATTGTCGTTTACTCCCGTACAGAAAGAGTCGTGTCATGTTCTGCAGGTTACTCAAAGGCTAATGCTAAAATATCACTAGTGCTGCAACGATAAATTTTTCCCTCCAAGGGATGGTGAAAGGCGTCAAACATCGCCGGAGAGAAGTACGATCGCGCATGCTGGCATTTGGATTGTGTTACTTCATTGTTATCGCCATAATGTCGAAATCGTATTCTATAACCATGACACGAACAATTAAATATATGTTATTCTTTTATACAAATTGAATGGTTATATATAAATCTTTTTAAAATCCATGTGCCAAAATAACTTCTTAAGAAAAATCTTTGGTGGCATATTGATATATTGCAGAGAGGATTTTCATTCTTAGAAAATTGTGTGGATTTTCCAAATGTCTCCTGTTTATATTAAGCTCGACGAATTTCGGAACAATTAACAAGCCGAGTAATTTACTATCCAGAAAATTTGGTGAAAAATGTTGGTGAAATATATCTTTTGTGAGGATTTTCAAACACGTCATTTGGAGAGATCCATCGTTTGGACATTTTTTAAATAAAATCTCTGGAATCTGTGATCAGTATAATGAGGAAAGCAATATCTGTGCGAGATGAAGAGAAAATTAGAATAATTTGTGATATGGGTATGAGTTTACTCGAAATATAATTTTCCTAAACATAAAATGCAACTTTATTTACAAAATAGTTGTGCAGTTTGGTTTGAATTTCAGAATATAATTTCGCTAAAATTCTCTCAGAGTGAGAAAAATGCGTATTTGTGGGAAATGCTTTGTATTTATTTATTTATTTATTTATTTATTTTACGTCAAAAAACAGTTAAAAACTGTGTATGACGTGCTATGGGGAAAAGTGAATTGTGTGCACATTTTAAAATTGCGATCCCTACACCAAGTCATATATTATTAAATTTTGAATTTTTGAAAGGGAGAAAAAAAAACAAAAAACTCCCATGTAATAAAACCTATTTTCAGGGATAAACAAGCAATACATTTTGAATTTTGAAAGGGAGAAAAAAATACTCCCATGTAATAAAATCCATTTTCAAGGATAAATAAGCAATAAAAGGGAGAAAAAACAACAAAAAAACTCCCATGTAATAAAATCTATTTTCAATGAAAATAAGCAATGGATTTTGGCTCTTATTACTTCCTGCCGCGACAACATGGAAACGATAATTTGAATAATTGTATTTCCCACTGAATTCTAGAAGACGTGCACAGAAATGAAGTTACATTTACATGACGAACATGTACATGACGAGCATGTTGGCTGGCAAACAAGTATAGACAACTCTCAAGCAAAATGACTAAATGGCGCTTCCTTGTGGCTACTCAAGCGTGTCCACTCGTGATTATGGAAATCATGTAGATCTAGAAAGTTTCTCGACCCTCTGAAATGGACGGAATGTTAAGAGACCCTTCTGAATGTTACGTGCTTTGTCAGATTGTAAAACATTAAACTATCGCTTTCGTGACAGCTCTCTGTTTATACCCAACTCTCATTGCTTCAGGATAAATATCTGTGCATTATGTATTTGTAAAGCGATGTAGATTTTTGTGAGCGTTGGGAAACATTCGCTGATTACAAATTGTGTATAGCTTAATCTAACGCTTAATCCAACATTCCTAAAATTGTGAATTGTTTTTAAATTCCCGTTCTCTAATTCACATTCTCATATATTTCATTATTTTTAACATCGAAAGAATCCTTACTGTCTCAAGTAATGGACGTAAAAAAGCAATTCATACAAATATTTCAAATAAATGTAGTTGTTTGTCCACACGAATTTTGCGACTCGCATTGAAAATATAGATACGCTATTAAAATATGACCATTGAATGTGCAAATCATCTCAGGTCATTGGTGCATAAGGAAAGCTAGGTTTATAACTCTGCGTGTGCGAGGGAAGAGAGTTAGATTGAATGAAAAACCGTAATTATTTAGCATATAAGTATGGTGTGCGCGGTCAGCAACCGACCTTATCAATGAGGTGTGGATCCAGGGAACACCAGGCGAATGCTGGAGCAGTACACTAACAAACGGGCCACGGACCGCGCGCGATCTGTCCTTCCTCTTCCTTGTCCTATCCTCTTCCCTTACACACACACACACACACACACACAACATGCTCTACACTACCACATATTCCCGGAAGACCGGTCGGGAGCTTGTCCCGGCTGGGGCGGTGCTCCGCTGGTGGGAGAGTCCTGGTTAGGGGGAAACCCCGCTAGCCGATGGTAGGTCGGCGCCGGATCTCGCCATCCAGCGAGGGAAGATCACCACCATCTCCCTTAAAATGCAGTGCACTACACTTACGGGACTAATGATGAAAGCTGTTGTCGCGCTCCGACACACGAAAAAATCAATCAATTCACCTATTTTTAGACCACCTATAGAATGAAGCCAGAAAACAATAAGGTTCCTTGATAGGTGACTGCGCTTCACTGCGCCATTTGATTCGTGCGACGTGTGTGTTTGAAAGGCACCTGTCTCACAGGGTGCTGTGGGAGGACGAGCGACTGTGATTTACATCCTCCGAGTGCTGCAGAAGTGTAGAGAAAGGCTGCAAATCAGTACCGATGTTTGCAGAGCAAGCGCAAGTGCTGTGGGAATCGCTAGGGCCGGGGAGGGATGACGCCTGTGCGCTCTCGCTGCTGCGGCCTTGCGTCATCGCCGGCGGCAGCGGCTGGCACAGCACAGCAGCCGCAGCACAGCAGCCGCAGCCGCCGCCGCCGCGGGCAAAAACCAGGGGCGTGACATTGGCCAGGGCCGTTTTCACCTTGCGGCCGGCGCGGCGCTGGCGGCGGTGGGGCCGGCCTGACTCACCCGCGGAGGCGACGGCCACCATGAAACATCCACGTTTTTAATGCATCGTCCGAAAAGTGATGCTTTTAAAACTATTTTATGTCAACTTCTAAAATTAATGGTTTGCGCGCGCAATAATATTTTGCAGCTGAGTTTATAAATGTATAACCACGATCAATTTGGCAACAAAACAAAGTAAGTAAACAAATGGTGCTACAGAATGGCACAGAGTGTTTCGTATTCCTTTTTTATTTTCTTTGGTCTTGGTTAGCCGTTCGGGCTTGCCGCATACTCTTTCCAGCTGCCATCTATCGCCATACATTTTTTTGAAAGTTTATAAATTTTTCGGTTTCTTAAATATAGAACCAATATATTACTTACATAATATTGTAGAAGAGTAAAACCACGTACTACATGACAATTTTCATTGAAAATGCCGTTTAAGCGTCACTTGTATGCGAAAATAGAGGCTCTTTTTCACAAAACGTTTTAGTTTTAGAAAAACGTCATTTAAAGTCATTTAGATCACTTGAACTTAATAATGCAAAAATATTTCCGAAGCGCTGCAAAAGTGCTTATTAACGGAGCGATATTTTAAAAAATTACATTTGTATAATTTTTAAAAACAAATTAATACAGAAAAATGAATTTTATGCCATATTAAACAGTGCAATAAGCACGATCTTTATGAAAAGTTTGAAGAAAAAATTTGGAGCCGTTTTTGAGCAAATAGCGTTTGAGCGTTTCTGAAAATGCGCAATTTTGAGCTCGTTTTCATGGAAAACCTTTGAGTTTTCGAGAAACTTTATAAGACATCATTTTATACACATGTACTCTTAATTGAAAGGATGTTAACAAATCGCTGCTAATGTAAATATGAACCACGTGAGAAACAAGTAAAACAATTACGATTTTGTCTATTTTAGAAACAAAAGAATGGAGCAAAATGGGATTTCTGTCATCTCATAGGGTACCTTTACTGTTATGTACTAACAGAAACAACAACAGTTCTTTCATCAAGTTTTATTGAAAAACCACAATCCAAAATCACATCCGTTGTACATAGCCAAGTTCAGAATACCAGAAGAAATAAACACACGTCGTCAACACCAGCACTACCTCACAAAACCACAACTCCCAGGCACTTACTCGCTGCTCTCTAAAGCCACACTGCCTTTGCCCCGGGCGGGGCCCCCTTAAATACGCCCCCCGAGGCATTGAGGCGAGTCTGTCGCTTCCCGCCTTCCTGGCGGCGGCAAGGAGGGACAGGCTACGCTCGGTCGGCCGACACGGCCCGGTGCACCCGGGCAGGCGCAGGCGCTCGCCCTGCGCCTGGTGGCGTTCTCCCGTACCAGCCATTACTTAAGCAGTCGCGCTCCCGGCGCGACGCTGCGGCGGCCCCAGTGGGCCGAAACTATGTGCCCGCTACAGTGTGCCCGCTATGTGGGCACAATTGCTGTTATACACAGCACCCTCCCTTCTTATTTTGCTTGATATGGCTTGTATCTCTTGCGCAACCTCTTGCTGCAACGTCTCGGCTCGCTCCGCTCCGGTGGCTCCACGTGCTCGCCTGGGTGCTGATCCGGCTGCTGGTGCTCCTCATTTCCAACTCCTGATGTGGCCGTTGAACAGAGGCGCTCCGGTACGGACTGTACCGAGACAAGGACCTGGGGCTGCCCCGTCCTCCCGTGCCGGGGGGCCCCCCGGCCCCCCTTGGTTCCGGCGCGACGCTCCGGCTGTCCCCAGTTTCCTCCTCTGGTGCTGACAGCTCCTGTTGACCGCTTCCGGGCGCCACTCGACTGTCTGCCTCGCAGTCCATTGGTTGAAGGCACTCCGTCGGTTCCCGTTCTCCCGGCGGGTCCGGGTGCGCCCGCTCGAACTGGGCGTCGTGTTGTGGCTGCTCGGGTTGGGCGTCCTGTGGCGTCTGCTCCGGCTGAGCGCCATCCGGACACTGCCCCGTTAGGCCTGGCGGGGGTGACTCCTGTTGTAGCTGCTCCTGCTCGGACGGCCCCTGGTGCCCTGGCTGGTGGTGCTGTTCTTGCTGCTGCCAAGAAAACCGCCTGCTCCCCTGCAAGAAAGGAGTATTAGCTGTTTTGTTAGGAGAGAAAGTTTCTGCGCCTAAGTTCTCCGAGCTGTCCAGGTCCTTCACTGGAAAATGCCGAGGCCTCAACTGCTCCTGATGCCTCCTAACCTGTCTGTCCCTAGTCCTGACTGTATAGCATCTTGCTCCTTCTACTTTCACTATCGTTCCGGGGATCCAACGAGGTGAATCTTTGTGCGTCTTGAGCATCACTCTAGCGCCCTCTTCGAACCTCGACGGCTCAGTTTTGTACGTCTTTTCCTTCGGAAAAAATAGAGACAGCAACGTTCGAGGTTGCCGACCATGAAGCCTCTGCGCCGGACTAGTCCCTTCTCTTCCCGGAAGAGCTCTATATGATGATAAGAGTTCTAGGACTGCTTCCTGCTGATCCCTGCCTTCAAATTTTGCTTTGTTCATTGCACTTTGAAGGTTTGCACAAAGCGCTCTGCCTCCCCATTGGAACGCGGATGAAAAGGAGGTGCCAGAATGTGCTCAATCCCGTTGATCTGGCAAAATCTCTGGAACAACTCCCCCGTGAACTGGGGCCCGTTGTCTGAGACTATTGTTGCCGGTAACCCCTCTATAGAGAATACTGATTGGAGCGCTCGAACTGTGGACTCTGTCGTGGTGTTAGTCATACGAATTACGTACGGGAAGCCTGATGAGGCATCTACTAGGACTAACCACATACTTCCTTGAAACGGGCCCGCGAAGTCGATGTGGATTCTCTGCCAGACGTCCTGAGGCTCCGGCCACTCCTTAAAACTGCTTCCTGGACTCTTCTGAAAAGCCTGGCACGGCTCACATGACCTGACCCTGTTTTCTATATCCTTATCAATACCAGGCCAGTAGCAATATTTCCTGGCTAATTGTTTGGTGAGGACAATTCCCCAGTGTCCCTTGTGCAATATGCCTAGGACCCTCTGTCTCAAACGTGTCGGGATGACCACCCTAACCTGGTCCCCGGCTTCTAACAGTAGCACTCCTGCTCTAACTTTCAACCTCTCCCTGAACTTCCACAGTGGGTTGGATTCCAAATTATTTGAGGACTCCTTTTACCTGACCTGATGAAAGCCCTGATGCTTGCCAGTTGGGTGTCCTGGTCGGTCTGTGCGGCTATCACCCGTTGGTCCAGGGGAAACTGAAGAACTGCTTCTTCCTGAAGCTGGTCCAGCTGCAGACATTCCAGCTCTTGTTCGTCGAACCTATTATCCGGTCCCACAGGCAGCCTGGATAGGGCATCCGCATTGCCATGCTGAGCTGTGGATCTAAACATAATACGATAATTATAATCCGACAGGAACAGAGCCCATCTCTGCAGCTTCCGCAGCGTATTATCTGGGATTCTCTTCGCCGGATGGAACAACTCCACCAGGGGCTTGTGGTCTGTAACGATCAGGAACCTGTTCCCATACAAATATTCGTTAAATTTACGCACTCCAAATATTATTGATAGTGCCTCCTTTTCAATTTGGGCGTACCTGCGCTGATGGATATTGAGCGTTTTGGACGCAAACGCGATGGGGTGTTCCTGCCCTAATTCATCTTTCTGCGACAAAACCGCTCCAATCCCGTAGTCAGACGCGTCCGTTGCCAGGATGAGTGTTCTTTCCGGGTCAAAATGTCTTAGTTTCACTGCCTCTACGAGTGCCTTTCTAATTTTCTCGAACGCTGTGTGGCAAGCTGGGGACCACAAAAAACTGGCGCCCTTCCTACGTAGAGCATTGAGTGGTGCCGCTACCTCGGAAAAATCCTGAATGAACTTGGCATAATAGTTTGCCTTACCCAAAAATGATTGTAGTTGCTTAATGTCCCTAGGTGCAGGAAGGTTCACAATGGCTTCTACATTGGCTTGCGTAGGTCTAATGCCCTCTTTATCTATCATGTGGCCTAGATACGTTATGCAGGGCTTAAAAAACTCGCATTTTTTTAGTTTTGCTTTTAACCCGGCCGCCTGCAGCCTTCCCAATACGTCCCTTAGGTTCTGAATATGCTCATCATTTGTTCTACCTGTTACCACAATATCGTCCAGGTAGTTCATGCTGCCCGGCACTCCCGCTATTAATTGCTCCAGGTATCTTTGAAAAATTGGAGCTGCTGATGCTACCCCGAACGGCAGTCTCTCATACTGGAATAAACCTAACGGCGTATTCACTGTCAGACATTTCTTAGATTCCTGGTCTAAAGGAAGCTGTAGGTAGGCATCCCGAAGATCTATTTTAGAAAAATATTTACCCCCAGCTAACTTCTGGAATAATTCTTCTGGTCGGGGAATAGGATATTTTTCAATCTCGAGCTGCGCATTCACCGTGGATTTAAAGTCTCCACACAAACGGATAGACCCATCAGCTTTTTTCACTACTACCAACGGCGTAGCCCAAACACTAGTTTTTACTGGCGTAATAATCCCAAGCTTTTGCAATCTTCCCAATTCACTATTTACCTGCTTCCGCAGTGCCAGAGGAACGGGCCGCGCTTTGCAGTACCGAGGAACTGCGCCGTCTTTCAGCTGGATGTGTGCTTCCCAATCGTTGGCTTTCCCGAGACCATCCTGGAACAAATTCTCAAAATCCTTTCCCAAAATTTCAATTTCGCCGAAAGGCACCGTTTCGGAGACCAAATTTATACGATCCTCAATCTTGAAATGGAAAGTACGAAACACGTCCATCCCCATCACATTCGTCGTATCTTCTCTATTCACCACTGTGATGGTTCCTTCTCGGTGCACTCCCTTGTAACCAATCACTGCTCGAAAACTACCTTTAACGTCAATTTTGTCTTTGCCGAAAGAGCACAGGTTTAGGTTAGACTTACTGCACTGCGGGGACCCTAATCTGCGATATGTTCGTAAATTGATTAAAGTGACTGGTGAGCCAGTATCTACTTGGAACTTGATCTTCTCACCTGTTACCTCCAAATCCACAAACACCTTACTCTCGTCTTCCCTGCTGATTACCTCATTCACAACATTAATCTCCATTCTTTCTTTCTCTTCCTTCGTACCTGGGGCTCCTCTTGATTTCTTCTGACACACCGACTGAATGTGACCAGTTACTCCACAAAAATAACACTTCGCATTTCTGAATTTACACTTTTCTCTGCTGTGAGACACTTCACAGAATCTACATGACTTGAAACTCTGCTTCCGCGGGCTCTTTGCTTTCTGCTGTGCCTCCCTATTACCTACTGTATTTCTTGAAAACAGCATTACTTCCATAGGATCTGTTATTTGCTTTGCTGCTCTACTGGTAATTTCGAAAGTTGTAGCTATTTTTTGGACTTCAGCCAGGGAAGGATCCTCCAGCTGCAAAGCTTCCATTCTCACCTTGCCTTCCGGGGTATGTTGCACTATCATGTCTCTGATCAAAGATTCTGCATAGGATAAACCACAAACACACTTGAAAGCACAGTCCCTTGTCAACCCAGTTAATTCCGTCACCCACTCTTTGTGCGAGTCCCCCGGCTTGATTCTGCTTTTGAAAAAACTGTACCTCGCTGCCACCACATGAGGTTTCTTTTCAAAATGTGAAGACAGTTTCTCCATTAATTGCGGGAACTCCACTTCCTCTACTTTTTTCAACGGAAAAAGTTTCTGCAACAGTTCATATAATTCACTCCCTGAGATACTCAAAAAGAAAGCTCTTTTGTTTACATTATCTGTGACGCCATGATACAAAAAATGCTGGTTCAATCTGGCATGATATGAAGTCCATCCCTCTTTTTCCGGCTCAAATCTCGGAAAACTAGGTGCCGAATGCGATCTTGGTTGCTGCTCTGGCCGTGCGGTCAACAATGCTCTTAACCCCTCTAACAACACCTGATTCTGCTCCAAAATGTTTTTCAGCACTTCTTCCATCACTTGCTTTTACCCTCGTCGCCAATTAGAACTGTTATGTACTAACAGAAACAACAACAGTTCTTTCATCAAGTTTTATTGAAAAACCACAATCCAAAATCACATCCGTTGTACATAGCCAAGTTCAGAATACCAGAAGAAATAAACACACGTCGTCAACACCAGCACTACCTCACAAAACCACAACTCCCAGGCACTTACTCGCTGCTCTCTAAAGCCACACTGCCTTTGCCCCGGGCGGGGCCCCCTTAAATACGCCCCCCGAGGCATTGAGGCGAGTCTGTCGCTTCCCGCCTTCCTGGCGGCGGCAAGGAGGGACAGGCTACGCTCGGTCGGCCGACACGGCCCGGTGCACCCGGGCAGGCGCAGGCGCTCGCCCTGCGCCTGGTGGCGTTCTCCCGTACCAGCCATTACTTGAGCAGTCGCGCTCCCGGCGCGACGCTGCGGCGGCCCCAGTGGGCCGAAACTATGTGCCCGCTACAGTGTGCCCGCTATGTGGGCACAATTGCTGTTATACACAGCATTTACCTCTATCCCTACCAAAAGTTTGAACAAAAGAATTAGAACCGTTTTTGAGAAAATCTTCTTTTTGTTATTTTTTTTAATATTGCACTTATTATACGCAATATTGCGGGAAAACTACTAAAATTTTCGAAAAAGTTTACATGGAAACCTCATGGAAAGATCTAATTGTGGATAAAAAATTACTTGAAGGAAAAATCTGTATCTTTAATTTTATAGTTGTAGGAAGACGCCAAAAAAATTCAATGTTTTGCACTTGCACAGTTATTAAATCGGACCTATGCCTTCTTTATAACTGTATTTTGCTCTATTCCTGCAAGCAATTTAAAGAAACAATTTGGAGTCTTTTTGAGAAAAAGTTGAAAAAGTATTCTTGGCTGTCCGGAATGATCCGCGTCTCCGTCGATGGAACTGTTTCGGCCATCTTGTTGTGGCCTTCTTCAGAGCTATACTGCTGCCCAGTGGCCAGCGAGTCGCAATATATAGTTGGGGGAGGGATAGGAGCAATGCCGGGAGACCAGATAATGAGGGGGGAGTAGGACGGAGAGAGAAGAGAATAGAAAACTGAACAGGATAGACATCTGCGTGGTCGGAGACGGGTGGAAAAGCCGAAAGGCAAGGGGCCAATAAGCGCCCACGTCATTGGCCGACCGAGGGGGTGCCTCCGCGGAGCGCGACCGTATTGGCGGAGAGCGACAGCTCGTCTCCTGGTGTTTCTGAGGCGGCGCCGGATCGTCTCTGTTGAGGTTTGCGGGTCTCCTGGAGATTTCCAAAGCCTCTTTGATCAAACGAGACCGCCACCGGTCTTCTGTAGATATTGTACGGGTCTCGTGGTAATTGATGAGGTGACCCGTTTCGGCGGCATGTTGGGCTAAGACGTATTTTGAAGCCTGTCATGTGGCATATGCTCCCGCATCCGCTCTTCTACCGTGCATCCGCTTTGGCCGATGTAAAGAAGCCCACAACTTCATACACGCCGGCATCTTGAAGAGGGTCCGGACAATGCTTCACCTGGTCCAGGCTCCCCCCGATTTTGTTGCGCGCATGGAACACGGGGCGTATATCGGCTCTGCACAGCAGTCTACCAATCTTGTCCGTGACCCCTTTGATGTAAGGTAAACGAGCTGTCTTGCGGGGCGGACTGGAAGGCTCGTTCAGTTCCCTCGATATAGAAGAGTCGAGCCTCCATAGGGCATGATGCACGCTAAGCATTAGACAGGAAGGTCTCTCTGCGTAGGGCCTTTTCTGACTGTAAGTAATTGTGGTCACCTATCAAGGAGGTCCCGTGGGTGAGGGTGGAAAGGACACCCCTTTCGTGGCAGGTGGTGGTGTGAGTCGGCATGTAGGTAGCTGGTTGTTATGGATAGATTTGCGGTAGAGAGAATGGTCGAGTGTTCTATCAGGGCGCCTGGTACAAGGACATACAAGAAACGGAGGTTCTGTTCTTTTGCCATAATGAACTTGATGCGCAGGTGGATGTTGTTGAAGTGCGCGAGGAAGGTCACAAGGAAATCGGTGCCATGGGGCCAGATGAATGTGTCATCAACGTAGCGCAGCCTGGCAACGGTTTTAAGGGCGCGTGTTTTAAGGCCTGCTCTTCAAAGGATCCCATGAACAGATTCGCTACAACAGGGGATAACGTGGCCCATAGCGGTGCCTTCTGTCCGAGCGTAATATCCTCGCCTGTATTGGAAAACGCTTGTCGTTAGACAGATGTCGGTGAGTTTGGTCCACTCCCTCGGAAGAAAATGCAATAAGAGGTTGTCTTCTACGATCTTGATGACGTCACTGATGGGAACCATGGTAGAGAGGGAGGTGACGTCGAAGTTGACCAGGATATCGTCAGGCCTTAATCTAGTGGAGAGGATGAGTTCGATGAAATGTTTGGAGTTGAGAACGGGGGATGGCATATGGTCGGTGAGAAATTTCATTTTATTGGCCAAGAAGCGAACTAAATGTTGGGTAGGTGAGTTGATAGCACTAGCTATTGAGCAGAGGGGAACTTCGGGTTTGTGGATTTTGGGTAGGTCATAGATGCATGGTATGTATGTATGAAACCCCATGTGGTTGACGGAGCTAAAATGAGAAGTAATGTTTTGAGTAATAGTTGGTATGGGTCTCAGTTCATAATATTGATTATGTGAGTTATTATATGGTCGATGATATGAAAGGAATGCTCAGAAACTCATTTTGAGGTGGACATTTTGTGGATTGTAAATAAGGGCCTATGGTGGCATATTATTTGGTGGTCTGGTTGGGGTCTGTTGGGTAGCAAATTGGTTCATGGGAGGAGGGCATGACGTTCTAGACGTGGAGTATATGACTTAAGCAGTTTTAGATGTCAGTCTCCCAACAAAACAATGTGAGGATAATTGGAGATGATATTATTATATGATAGAAGTGGATAATTTTTGTTCGCGGGTTTGTAAGTTGCTAATATTATGGGATCAATGTCTTTGAAACGTGAACTCATTGCAATTGTTTCTAGCTCTGGAGAGCTGAATTCCTGGACCAATACAGATTTCATAAATTTTATTTCAATTTTACAGCAACTTCTGTTTACAGCATTTCTATGTTTTACCTTAGAGGTACCATATGATAAATTTCACATAAAACAACATACTATGCGCATCCAGAGGCAACATTTTTGGGAAAACGTCGGTACGTTGCTCTCGTGCACTACGAATCAGAACAGGATGTTTGAAGCGTCCATTGAGAATGATGTTGAAGCACTGTGCTCACCAGGCGGCACGGGCAACTGGTGCTCGAGGGACGTACTGCGTACGAATCAGTGCAGGAGAGCTTTAGGTCCAAGGGGGCCGGGCAACTGGCGCACGGGAAGCAAACTGCGTCTGCCACCGCCTACGAATCAGACCAGGTAAATGCTTGAGGCGTCTGCTACATTGCTTGGCTCATTGAGAATGGATGCTGGAGAACTGTGCTGGCCAGCTGCTTCGGTCTGGATGAATGTTGGAGCATTGTGCGGACCAGGCGGTTGGGCAAGTGGCGTGCGAGTGGCGCACTGCATGAGGCGCCGTACAACAGACCAGGAGAGGCTTGAAGCGTTTGCTGCATTTGTCGGTCCTTTGGAATGGAATGTTGGGGCACGGTCGTGACCAGGCGCCGTGGGCAAGTGGCGCACGGGGCACGGACTGCGTGTACCGCCCCCCTACGAATCACGCCGGGACATTGCTTACAGTGCCTGCTTGATTGCTGGGTCCATTGAGAATGGAATGTTGGAGCACTGTGCTGACCAGGCGGATTGGGCAACTGGTGCACGAGTGGCGCACTGCATGAGGCGCCGCTTCACCAGACCCAGACCCAGACCAGGACAGTACTTGAGGCGTCTGCTACATTGCGCGGTCCAATGGTCGTGTGCACGTTTGTGACAGGCTGGGCAAGAATGTTGGTTCCCGAGGGGCGCGCAGCGTCTGCCGCCGCGGGCCATAGGCGCCGCCGTTGCGCCACCGTTCGCGCCACGAAGCGCCGCGTTGGCATGTGGCTGAAGGCCGCTGAGCGCTCTCCTCTCGCACGCGGGGGCAGCTGCCACGAGATTGGGAGAGGGACTAAAAAGGCCCCTCAAGCGCCCACGGCTCTTTCCAAGGGTCTAATGAACTCAAGGTCGCTGGGAGAACTGGAGAATGCACTCACAGATGACTACCGTCCATTTGGTAAAAAGAGTTTGGAATTCTCTCCAGCAAAGAGTGAACTCAAACGTGTGCTGTATTTGGGAAAAGTTAATTTCATCAACTGTACTGCCTCTCAAGTAAATCGGTTGGGAAAGTGACGCCGTGAATGCATGTGGCGTCCATTGTTTTGAAAGTAGGGAAGCGGTTAGCGATGTAATAGAAAGGGAACTAGAACTTTATAGAACTTTTTGCATCGTATTTAAAAGCTGTTGTTCACAAAACATCACCTATCTCTCATGGAAACGTAAGTGCTAGAATAGGTGGTAGCAATATTGGAATAATGTAAGTTTATTGTGAATACGATAAGATCTTCTGCGAAGATGAATAGGGAATTTCCGTGTGTAACAATGGTTGTTATTGATGGCGTTCTTTTGTACATTCCAGATTTATAACTGAGTACATTAACTTTCCCATCACGATTATCGACTATCTAAGAAAGTGTGAACTAAAATAGTTTATATTTATTCTGCCATAATGTGTGGTGGTTAGGTCAAAATAAGTTTCCATTTTCTTTTCGATGTTTCAATTTCGTATTGGTAAAATTACTATTATCCTCAAAGGTGACATATTGCTTTATTGAAATACCTTTTTCTTCTTTCTTGAGTTGGTTTTTGAATCGTTGTGTTATCAAAACTAGCTCATTCATTTTGTTTACTAAAATTAAATGTCTGCAGTTTTGCTATTTTTATAGGTCCCTTCTTAACCTAACGAAAGGATAATCTAATTCATATCCAGCCAAATAGCATTTAATGTGGCGAGAACATATCGTGTTACAACCATACGGCGTATGGAGCGAGAAGAATTTTGCTTTTCCTGTAAAATATTCGGGATTGGCACGAGGTGATTTTAATAGCAAACGCGTCAATGTTAAAAATATCATTTGCATTTCAGAGAAATGTTCATACGGAAAGTAATTTAGAAGACAAAGTTTGAATGTGAGGTACATATTGGGTTTTAAAAAAACTGTTTTCACTTATGATTTGCTTTAAGAAAGAGTCAAACGTTCTTCAGTAGCTCAGTGCTAGCGCATGGTTCGATTCAGAATGGACGCTTATGCATCGCGTCTAAAGTTTACTAATGAATTGCTGAATAATGGAAAAGCCTCTCTCGAAAACTGCTGAACGAATAAAAAGGTATTTTATTATAGATTTCATCACTAATTGTAGAATATTGATCGCAGAAACCTTGTCTGGCGAAGAGACTCCGCCTTCAAGAGAACTAATCGCGTATCACAACTTTTCTCTGGATAAGGATCTTCTCTTGGTTACTACGCCAATAACGGATCTAATGAACTATCACTTACAACGTACGATAGACGATAGCTGAAAGAGTGATGCGGCCTTTGACGTGCGAAAGCGAGAGCATCACTCACGACGTATCATGGCCTCCTGTCCACGTCAAAGACGCCTGCGTCTCGTCAAGAAGCGAGCCACGCGGCGGCGGCCGCGGGGCCAGGGCAAGGGGCTGGCGAGGGGGGCGAGGGCGCGGGCCGCCTCGTACTCCTGAACTTGACAAGCACGGTTGCGCTTGGCCGGCCCCCCCCAAGGGACACGCTCCGGCGGCTGTGCCGAGGCCGCCCCGCCACGCGCCCTCCGCGCTGCGCCCACCGACAAGGGAGTTTTTTGTTTTTTTTCTCCCTTTCAAAATTCAAAATTTATTGCTTGTTTATCCTTGAAAATAGATTTTATATGGGAGTTTTTTGTTTTTTTTTTCTCCCTTTCAAAATTCAAAATTTATTGCTTGTTTATCCTTGAAAATAGATTTTATTATATGGGAGTTTTTTGTTGTTTTTTTTCTCCCTTTCAAAAATTCAAAACTTTCACTTTCCCCCATAGCACGTCATACGCAGTTTTTAACTGTTTTTTTACGTAAAATAAATAAAATAAACAAGAAATGAACGCGTCGATGGACAAAATATGGCCCGTGCTGGGGACTGCCCGTGTTTGACCGTGTGAAGGGTGGCGAGATCGCATCCGCTCTACGTGTCCCGTGGCTTAGGTATCCTTTGGCTGTCCTGCGTAGTCTGTGACGGAGGACCTAGAGTAACGCTGTTCTCATCTGAACCGAAGACACGCAAGTGCATTCATCCACTCTGTGGATTGTGCCATTCTACCTATTCGCATACTAAGGCGTAGAGAGCTTTGACAAAAAAGGCTTTAAAATAGAAGCAAGGGTGCAAATGTTACTAAACTGAGGAAGGAGGAGGTGGAGAAGAAATATAATCGAGAGGAAAAAGTCACTAAAAAAGCACTAGTAATTTTTGTAGATTCTTAAAATTATCCGGCTACAGTAGTTAATTCGTTAAGTAAAACTGAGCAGACAATTAGCACTGAATAGATCCCTTGCCTAAAAATTGCCAATTTTCAATTGGTTCTTTATATTAATTTATTTCCAAACACCGATTTGTTCCAGTGGAAACCGCTTGAAAATTGCAAAATTTTGATTATGGTGGAGTAGTGGACTCAGGAAATTGGTGTTACACCCCCGGCACGTGTTTGAGGAACTTGCCCAAACGAGTGCCACTTTATCTCACGTTATTATGATGTCAATAATAATAATAATAATAATAATAATAATAATAATAATAATAATAATAATAATAAATAGTGCTGAATAAAATCAAGAAGGACGTCACAATCATTGATATTACGGTACCACTGTCACATAATCTCCACTCCGCATACACGAACAAAGTCACAAAATACCAAGAGCTAGCAGATGAGATAAAGAAGATTTGGAAAGTAAAGAAGGTTCAGATCCGTCCCCAACCGGAATAATACCATCCCTCATCAAACATCTGTAAGAATTGAATATAAAGCATATACTAGCAACAGTACAAAAAGCAGTCATTCTAGACACCTGTCGCATTGTCAGAAAAACTGTCACTGATGTGTCTGATATGTCGTGTTAGAGGTCATGGAAGTAAATGAAGATCTTGCTCATTACTTGCTCTGAGCAGTCCCAGTGAGCCTAGCCACAATGACATCTGAGGCAGGTGAATGTTTCACCCCCCCCCCCGCGTGAGAGAAGTGCATAATAATAATAATAATAATAATAATAATAATAATAATAATAATAATGTATTTGCTTATTCTTTAAATATAAAAGAAGTGAAAATAATAGTTATTTGTTCATCAAGGCCGTTATAAGAGCTCTAATGATTGAGCGACGACAAAACGCAAAAAAATCATTAGAAATAGTTAACGCCCGTGGTAGATACATAATATTTTTTACCTAATTTTATAGATTCAGATTGACTTATTCACTAACTAACTATATTTAACTTGACTCGGTTTGTCTTTTCATATTTCCCTCCCAAAATTTCCTCTCATAAGAGAATATGTAGCATCATTCATCTGTTTTTATATTTCCCTCATAACGACGATTTTTAGATCCAGCTAAGTTATCGACGTAAGTAAACGAAGTCCAAAATACTTTAACGTGATTTTAATGGTAAAATTAGACATTTATTTTACCGTAATAGAGAATCATATACTATACTGATGAATTTATGTCTATGATAACTTTTTACTGACTGAAATAAACGTACCATGACGACGGTATTTTATTCGAAGCATAGAAAAATGGTCTCATATACACTCGAACGGACTCGTACGTAAGGCAAAAAGGAAGAGGGAAAGGAAAGGGAATGGAGAGGAGGTGAGCGGTGTGACCTTAGGGTGACAAAGGCAGGCGAAAGGACGGCGGCGCCGCGCCGAGTGAAGAGAAAGTGGAGACAGTGCGTCGCTGACAAGTCTGAACGCGCAGGCATTCGCAGAGGCAATAGACATTTACTTTATTTGTAGGCTTCTAAACGTCATTCGCACACAAATGATTGCGTTTTGAAGGAGAAGTGTTCTAATGATGCATTGTGTGTTGAGCATAATTCTAAAGGGAAGTTGTTAGACTCTGTTGTGAATGTGCAGTTACAGCTTTAGCAGAAATGAGAAAAGAAAAACTACGATTATTGGATCCAGGATGGTCATAAATCTTATTGAATAAAGTATTCACGAGGAACTGAATAAAATATATAATTGAGAACCATTTTCTCATTATTCGTGTTACTTGGGTTAAAACCGTGTTCATTTTTTTTAAATAATTACAAATTTGTTGAAATTGTGTGGCACTAGTAAAACTGCCACCTTTGTCAGTAGAGATAAAAAATGGCTAATTATACTGTAAACAGAAGAATATTTTTAGTGAAATTGTATGTTAAACCTAAATAAAATGATTGACTTATTCTCTTCTGTCCATTTTCATCATGAACGATACCACGAAGTTTAATTTTTATGATGAAAAAATAGCATACAAATCAATGAAGTTCAAGTATTTCAATGGACAAATAGAATTCAAAGAACCCAAGTAACCTACTAGGTGCTCGTATTTTGAAATGTTTTATCGTTGTCTTTAAAATACACCTTGATCGTATCTAGTGATACTTGGAATTGCGTAAGAAGCGAAAAGCGAGAAGCATTAGCATAAGAAAAAAAATTGTCCTTGTGAGAAAAAAACATCTCAATGTACAATTAGTAAATACTAGAGAGATTTTTAAGGGCGATACAAATTTTCTCTGAGTATTTCAAAATATCATATTACACATTCTTAAACAAAATATTAGGACATTTGATAGGAAACGTTTTTCGTACTTATCAAATTTATGGACTTTTATTGGAACTCCTCAAAGAGTTAGTTTTTGAAATGTGTGAATATTTTAGAACACCTTTCTGCGAACGTAATTAAATTTTACATAGTATATTTCGTTTTTGTTCCTGTAGTTCGTATAATGATCGAGAGAGTTGTTGCAAACTCAAGGTTTAATAAGAATAATAAATGTGAGATTTTTCCTCTTGTTCCTCTGCAAAATTTCGAAATATAAATCCGTTTCATAGTCACATATGATCTCATCTTAGTCATTTTATTTTGTGTGAAATATTTACCGCATTAAATCTTCCCTGAATATCTTTCCAATCTAATAGATTATTTTTACTTCTTTACAATAGTTTTTTTTTCTTTTGATCTCGGAACAACTTTATGAAGATCCACGTTGTGCTTCTTCTATAGGATAAAAGTGGTAAGCTCAGTTACGGTAACAGTTGTACGACGTAACGGTAGTAATACTGCTCGTCTTTTCCTCTGACATAGTCTTGTTTTCATCTGCACGAATTTGTGCTCACAAAGCCTTGGAAATTTTCCTTGTCGAAATCGTTTTTGCTGAATTTTTGCGCTGTGTCGCTTACCGCAGTGACAGGGAGAACTAGAACAACCGCAAGAATGACTCGGCGATGAGGAAAGAGTAGCGATTGTGCGGTGAGGTATCGGCGAAGAGCAAGAAGTGTGCTCCAGGAGGGTGACGCCGCTCAGTGCAGAGTTAAGGAGCGTGTAATGAGCGTAATGATTTCATCGATTGGGCGTCCGCGCCGAGTGATGCCGACCTTGAGACCCCGGCGGCATCTCCGCTGGGCGTTTTTGCGAAAGCCAGGCGCGGAGGGCGTGGTGAAGGAGCTCTGTGGGCTCGGGGAAGGTCGCACTGGTTGGCGTGTTCCGAATGCGGTGCGGCAGCCGCTCGAACAAATTGCAAGTGTGCTCTCTTCACTTCCTCGGTTGCTTACGTTGCTCTAAGCGTATCCTTCGGAGTACTTGCTTGTTTAAACTGCATCCTTGTTCTGCTTCTGTCGAATTGCGTTCCTCTCACACGTTTACTTTTCCATTGAAAATAACGAAATATATTACCTTTGCCTCGTTAATTCAAGGAAAGAATAGTGTAATTTGCGACGAGGTTGAAAGAAGTCTACCTCGCTCAATCTGTTCAATAAAAGGGGAAATGGGCTTCGTTAAGGTATATCTAACTAATCTAAGATATATGGCACTAAAGTGTTATCGTAAATATGAAAGAAGGAAGCAAGGGTTAATAACTTTACAATTTTCTCAGTTCTTTTTTTAAATCAATGTAATCGGAAATAAATGCCTTTCGAAAAAATGTATTTACAAATGAGCCAATTAGTAAAATACGTAATGTTTTCGTATTGCAAGATAACTTTCGAGATAAAAAGTGCTGAACAAAATTTATTGAACATATGTGATGTTGGATAGCCTTGATAACTTGGGGTGAGACCAGAGCTAAACAATTGTTCACAAATATTTGAATTGTAAAATTTAATTAATTGGAGACGTTTCAATTTACTTTTGTAAAATTGAATGTGATTTTTGTATTCTGCAAAAAATGAATGAGACATTGTTGATTTTTTTTTCGTCCAGTCATCTGAATTTAAACGAAACAATGAATGGAGATACAATTATAAAGAAAATTGTTTTTATGAATATAAAATGAAGTAACCTATCGTAAATAATGAACAGTTGGATATTAAATGTACTGTTCTTTTTAATCCAATGTAAATAGTATATTACCGTTAGGACAATATTTCCAGATGTCCGAATGCGAAATGCCTAAAATTTGAAAGTGGGTTAAAAAAGATTTAGACAAAATTCCCTAAGGTGTTTCTCAGTATGAGTGTGTTAGGTCACCATCAACCACTCAGATTCATCCATTCATTGATTCATTCATTAGACTTATGTATTCGTTGACATTTGTTTGCTTATTTTATCTACGTATTGCACTTGCATATTGTAAAGCCAACACTAAACGGCACACAAAGTTGCTGTTAGGTAGATTCGCTTTCTTTCAAAGCCCGTTCTTCCGTGAGGATTCAGAGTGGGCAGTGGTGAAGCCAGCTTTGCCCGCGCAACGGTACTTGGCGGGCAACCTCCTCGCGATGTGCGAGCGTCCGCGCGGGAGGCGGCGCCGCGCGCAAGGCCGAGTCCCGGTGCGCGCCCGCCGCCGGCCGTTTAAACGCGCATTGGCCGCGCGGGCGGCCGGCCGCTAGGGGGCGCTGGCGGAATGCACCGCCGGGGCGGGGCGGGGCGGGGCGGGGCGGGGCGGGGCGGGGCGGGGCGGGGCGGGGCGGGGCGGGGGCGGCCTTGGCAAGGCTGTCCGCTCACCGCTGCGGGCGCCGCTGCCCCTTCAAGGCCCCTGCGGGACGCCTGCCCGGCGCTGTCACGCCACACCAAGCGTTTGTGTTGTGGAAACGAATTGAATGGAAATTCAACCGACAGAAATAAGCATGCGTCTTATACCTCACGTTATCTGTTTTATATCAACGTGCATTTGATCAATATTTGCCGTGATATATTGATAATGCATGCAATTAATAATGAGATTATGCTGAGATTGAACAAACAACTGTTGATTATATGATTTTACGATGATACACCCTTTTTCAACTATTCATTTATTTACTATTTATTTATTTAATGCCAAAACATTAATCCTGTTTTTGATGTTTAGTGAACAAAAACTACCTGTGTAGGATTTCTTTTACGATAATAATACTTCAGATTTTGCTAAGGCAAAAATATATGGTCTTCAGTTCTAGATGTTTAATTTATAAACTAATTTCATTTTAAAAAGGTTCGATCGCTGATTACACTACTCAAAAATTGGACGCTTCCTTCGATGTAACCAAGGTAAGCTTGTATAAAATTATTCTTGCTTGTCTTATAATCTATTACAAATTCTGTAGCAAGTGAGTTTATTTATGTTTGTTTCTTTTGTGGAAGTAACAAATGACTTCTGCTCCTGACTATCGAAGTAATTGTAGATATGCTCCCCAGATACTTCATTTGAAATGGTTTGAACTTCTTAAAGTCATGGCTGAAGTGTTAGTGGGGCAGTAATGACAATATTATGATATTATGCAACCGATTCCAATAATGAAAGTATGTGCTGTTGAAAAAAACTGTAGTTCTTTATGGAAATACACAGTATATTTGAAGGAAAAAACTTCAAAACAAAATGATATTGATCAACTCGTTTAGTTTTAACAATTGATTTTATTATTAGAATATTCTGACATTTTGGAGTTTAACAGTTAAGTTTTAGACCAACGACTTTTTAAAGATATGTAAACTCCTTCATCTATAAGATGTAGTAACTGGCTGGTGTCTGCTGAAAATTATATGTATAACTCCCAAATTATTACACTCTTTTGTGCACAGATGATAAATCGAACTTCTTGCCCGTGTAAATTTACTGACCTTATAAATAATAATGATGCAAACAAATGTTTGTATTATGTAATTACATTTTTATTTTGTAAAGTAGGGATATTCCATTTTTTATTCAAATTCGTCATACTTACTCAAAACATTTACTGCATTACTCGTTCCATAATATTCGACATTTTTTCTGCATTTACATTTTTGAAAAATCTGTTGTTCATTACTCTCGTCAGGAATTATTTTAACTAATTCATCTTTAATTCTCAATCATCTATTGATATTTTCAAGGTACCGTACTTTTGGTTTCAAAGTATTTCTGGAAGCTATAATTTATTAGTTTGGGACAAAGAATAGTATGAAATGTAACCGTTCGAAAACCATAAGATCAGTCTTGCATGATATTCAACAATCTGTAATACCCCGTTGCTTCAGAAACTGCAAGTTTATAGCATAGTCGTAAAGATACCATGACGCTAAACCTGTATTGTTATTCTTTGCTAATATTTTCTTTCACTTAGTGCTGCACTTTCTCTTACCTTGATTTGAGGTCTGCGCAACTCATCTTTCCTTTCCTTATTTCACTATTTGCGTGATGACGTACGTCGAATGAGGCATCTTAGACGTGAAGAAGTCGCAATCTCAGGAGATATTGAAAAGTTCTCAGTAGGTCCTTCCAGACAAGAGATTTTAAAATGCACAAAGTACTGCAATTCTTTCACGGACATCAAGATTCTACGTTGCTCTGTTGCCGTGGGCAATTCTTTATTGGCACTCGTACATCCTGAAATTTTGCAACATTAATTTAAAATAAAAGTAAGGAAATGCGACTTAGAATGAAATAAAACATGTTATAACACATGGGCGGTAATGTTACACAACGTTTTAGAAATTCCAGCCTCTGCACTCAACGTCGTCTCGAGCAACCTAAAGCTATGAGACCAAAAACAAATCTCAACCAAATTATATCTAAAATTTTAGACAATTTTTGCGCTAGTTAAGTGCCATATTCACGAATTAGCTGCTATATTTATTCTATATTTAGTCTAAAGCTAGCAGTGTCCACTCAGAAAATCCATCTCAAAATCAATTCAAAAAGTAGAGGTGCTACAGAATGGCACAGACTTTCTCGTATTATCGTTTTCTAATTTCTTTAGTGTGATCTGGATTTAATGGTTTTGCTCCATTCTCTGGCCAGCTGCCATCTATCGTCGCCCAAAGTACATTTTTTTGACGTTTTCTCAACGTTTTGCTTTCCTAGTAGTACAACCCAAATATTACTTCAAAAGTATTAAAGAAGAGTAAAAACTCGTCCTAAATAGAAATTTTCAGTGACAAATTTGAAGTGATTTTTAAGAAAATGGCGATTAATCGGTACTGTAAATGCGAAATTTGAAGCTCATTTTCACAGGAATCTATTGACTTTTCGAAAAAGTTTACTTAAAATCATTTGAAGCACTTCCACTCACAATTGTAATATTGCATACAAATCGATGAAAATGTCCATATTAACTGAGTGAGAGGTATTTAAAAGAAGTACATTTGTGCAATTTTTGAAAAAACAAAAGAATACACCAAAATGAACTTTACATCATATTAAAGAGTACAATTAGCACTATCATTTGGAAAAGTTTGAAGAAAATATTTGGAGACATTATTGAGAAAATAGCGTTTGAGCCTTTCTGAAATGCGAAATTTTGAGATCTTTTTCACAAAAAACTGTTGAGTTTCGAAAAACTTTATATGACATTATTTAAAGCACATTTACTCATAAATTTAATAATGTAAAGAAATTGCCTGTCATGTAAATATTTCCGACGTGAAAGAAAAATGAAAAACATTAGTGTTTTATAACTGAAGAAAAAACAAAAGAATAGATTAATATTGCTTGTATGTCACAGTATAGTGTACATTTGGCACGACCACTATAAAAAATTTAAAGAAGGAATTTTTAGTCGTTTTTAAGAAAATCTTGTTTTTGTTATTTTTTAAAATTACAGATATTGCACGCACTATTGCACGAAAACTACTAAAATGTTCACAAAAATCTTTATGAAGGAACTATTTATGGACAACAAATTTCATATGAAGGAAAAATCTCTATCTTTAATTCTAGTTTTAGAAACGCGCGGGAGAAATTTGAAGTTTTGCAATTTTCTAACATTCAGAGTTACCTGTGAAAATAGGACCTACGCCACCTTCAGAAGGATATTTTACTCTATTCTTACAAGAATTTTAAGTAAAAAATTTGCATATATTTTTGAAAAAATTTTGAAAATGTCCTCGGGGTACTTCCAAATATTAAAGAATGTTTTTCAATATTTCAAAGCTTGAACTTAAGTCGGAAGGACAGTGGTTTCTTGAATTTTGAAAAAAATCTATGTATGGTTTAGGCGCTAGGACGGATTCACAGATGGAAGGATACACAGGCAAACAGACGGACGGACGGTCTTTTTGAAGGAAAGAAAAAAAAAAGCTTTTTGGTATCAAGGGACCCCAAATCGTGCATTTCTGTTGAAATCTCGAAATCGATTTTCCACAGCATTACATAACTTCCTCTATTCTACGTATATTACTCCGTATATACGTGTGTATACGAGAAAGTAATGTCAAGCTTCTCAAATTATTATAGTGTATCATGTATCTGTGTTTAGGTTGGAAACGCCTTTTGACCGTACAAAATGTAAGGAAATTATCATAAATTGGGTGTAAATGCATGTTCTTAATAAACGTTAGCTCATGTTTTGAGCTGACCAGCAGAATACTGATGCTGATAAACTGAATGATACAGCCATTGCCACCTAAATCATAGTATCGAGTTTTACAGTCCTAAGCAAAATCTGTGTGAATTGAACATATTATTGAATCCTTATTCATGTAGTGTAATGTTAATTCAATATATTTGTAAATTGATCGCTATCTTTATGGATCAGTTGACGAATATTTAGGATTTTGAGTGACACAAACTGATGTTAGAAACCATTCAAACTCTGTAGAAACAAAAGCGTCAGTATCGAATTATTCAGATGTTTGAAATATGAGGACGTCTTGCGGTATTGGCTTTCATTCTCCGCCAGTTGAGTGTGCTGAAGTTTCATTATAGGCAAAAGTTTTGAATTATTTTGTGTCTTGTATTGATTCGTGAAGATGTTTTAATTTTCAACGCTTTAGCACTTATTCGGTGTACGAGTAATTTTTATTGTTTGAACAAATTTTATCTCGTTTTACGAAACATTAAATACTTATAGATTTTTGAAGCCTATGATATAAACTATCGCAGTGAGTATTTTATTAAGTTTGATGTTGATTGTTATAATTTTTGCATGTTAATTTTCTTTGTATTTAATGCATTTCGTATCACACTAAATGCCAATAATTAAACCCAAATTAAAAGATAGTTTTCTTCCTCGAAATTAGCACATTGCAGTTTTTCTATCTAAAAATAGAAAAATTAGTCCTGAATTTCATTTTTTTTAATTTTTCGTTCAGCATTTATTTCACCTTTAAAAACAGAGTTGAATAAAGAGAGATAGCATTATTAAATACGTAGGTCAGGGAAAATGTTTTAATCGGAAAAAATGTAAATATGTAAAAATGTAAATAAGTTTAGTTTTTTGACATTCGATGAGTGAATTGTTAACTTTTATTGTAATTTGGCTACAATTCCCCCAATAATATATTATGTTACATTAAGAATACAAAGTTTCATTACACTGTTTTATATTTTAAATATTTGTGTTATAAATGACCGATGCACAGCTGCTTGTTTGAAAATTGCTATTAATATTAGTTGTTTGACAAGAAATATTTACTTATTTAAGAGGTAGAAAATGCAAAAAACAGCACTTCAATTATTGCCTGTATGGTGTGCTTTTTAATTGCAGACGAAATTGATAAAATTTCAACCATGACTTCATTTACCTAATCTTGTTATAAATAATCATTTAGATAAAACTAAACGGAGATGAAATTCTCATATAACCACATGTTTTTTAACAATAACGTTCACAAGAATATTTTTCCGTGTAAGACAAAGTACGAGCGCAACAATGCCCGACTGTGAAAAGTGATTGTATTGACCTGGAGAAGTTAATTTCAAACGTTGGCGTGTTCCTTCTGTTATGCACTCTTACAAAATAACTTTTGTATACGTTCAAGTATGAATTGTCTGCAAAGGTTTCCTTGAGATCTCAGTTTGCGCTTGTTAAAGGAGTGTGGGGTATTTATTTTGTTGTTATATTTATAAAATCAAATCTGAAACTCGTTTACACGGGGTAAATAATTTCTATTACGCAGATATAAATGCTTATTGTTAGCTAATATTGGCCAAAAACCTAGTTGCTATCTTTAATTCACAATTAAAATATGTATACTAAATGAAAATCATTTGGGAATATAGAGTTGAAGAAAACTAAGACAGAAAGCACCTAATCGCAAATTTACCTATGCATATTAGTTATATATTAATGATTTCCTTGAGTTGGAATCGTTTATAACATATATACGAGTTGGGTACTAGTTAAAAATTAAATAAAATCGTTTGTAATGAAACGCTTGAATTATTACAATATATTTTTATTTATTTTTATTTAATTTTCTTTTATTTAAATTAATTTTTGTCGTTCTTGATCAAAATGAAAATTCTTGTTAACGTGATTAAATTTTTATTTGAACAGTTGGATTGCAGATTTTTCTCAAGCGCTGACAATTTGCCAGAATATATATTAACAGAGTCGCCATTTATGAGGCACATCGTTCAGACATAATTTTAGATCATATTTGAGAATAATTCTATAAAAAACAAAGAGGCTGCTTTTGCTGTAAGAGTTTTATATCATTTGAGACTACACTTATTCACGAAAAATAAAATAGTAAAATTTATTATTGTTAAGAAACATTAATACTAAGAAGTCATTAAATACATTTATTTCTATCCCACTTATAATCGATCTTCATCGAATGTGGTTGAAAACCTTTGGGTCAACTTCCTCAATCTAGATTTCGTCCATTTTCCTGAATGAAGTTAATGCACAGGTAAACTCTTGCCGTGTTTCTGGTCAATTATATACAGTTCTCTCACAATACTGTACCTCTCACAATCCAAAAGTTCAGATATTCAAAAGTTTATTGTTATGTTAATAAATGCAAAGTAAATGGACACACTTTAAAATAAACTTACTGCCTTTAACTAACAATGTTTTGAAGCAATTACAACAAACTTCACAGCCTTGCAGGAAAATGGATTTTTGAAAAATGAGAGAGTAAAATATTTTTTTTAAATTTCTTCGGTTATCGTGAGACTTACAATGCCGAAAATTGGCGGGCTTGGAGCTGCATCCGAATCTGCATTCGATAGCTCCATCGATTGTCGGAGCCATGTACGCCGCATGAGTAAAGAGTAGGCAATTTGATTATAGGGGATTGGGACATTGCTTGGACTTACGAGATGAGAATGAATTCTTTTTTCTTTTTCGCAAACAGCGAACGTCCTGCAGAAAATCTTGGAAAAAATTGGATAAATTCTTTATATATATATATATATATATATATATATATATATATATATATATATATATATATATATAATTTACTTTAACATGTGGTGTAGCCAGAATCCATGTTTTGTGGATCCTTGACAGCGCAGTATCCTTTCGTGGCAACTTCGTTTGTCTTTCCGTCCGTCCGTCTGTGATAAACGCCAGCGCTTAAATTGTTCAGCCAATTTCTCCAAAATTGATATTCTCCGATCGATCTGAACGACCTCAAAGTTTTGAGAGTTTCAAACGGATATTTTGATTTTTATTTTCTCGTATAGAGAATCTATACGTATATACAGAGTATTATACGTAGTTTAGAGAAAGTTGTATTATGTTGCACGAAAAAAGGCGAGTTTTCGACGGAAAAAAATTACCGGGACCCTACAAGTGATTAAACCTGTTGCCAAATTAAGAAAAAATCACCCTTCTTGTTGGATAGCCAGAATTCCTGTTTTTGTGGGTCCTTGATGCCGAAAAAACAAATTGAAAGCAAAACGTCCGCCCGTCCGTCTATCCGTCCATCCGTCCGTCCGTCTGTGAACACTACTAGCCCCTCAACCATTCGTACGATCTTTTCCAAATTGAAGAATTCGTTGTCGATCTGGCTCTAGCTGAAGCTTGAACAATTTGAAAAAACATTCTTTAAAATTTGGCGGTTCTTTACATGAAAAGACATTTTCACAATTTTCTCAAAAATGACTCCAAATTTTTTCTTTAAATTTCTTGAACGACTAGAGTAAAATACACTTATAAAGGTGGCGTATGTCCGATTTTCAGGGGTGACTGAATTTTTGAAACTTGCAAAAGTTTGAATTTTTTCGGCGTCTTCGTACAACTATAAAATTGAAGACAAATATTTTTCCTTCAAATTAAATTTGTTGTCCATAAATAGTTCTTTCAATTAAGTCATAAAGATTTTTTTTTTTTTTGATTTATTTCTTTATTCTATTTATAAGTACATTTGATTAAAATATAAAGTTTCTCAAAAACTTAACATTTTTCTGTTAAAATAAGCTCAAAATTCCGCATTTATAGAAACGGTCAAACGCTGTTTTCTTAAAAAACGGACACAGAATTTTTCTTCAGACCTTCCTTATTGAAAGTGTTAATAGCACTGTTTAAGAAGGCATAATATTACTTTTGCTGCATTCCTTTTTTTTTTCAAAAAATATCCAAAAGTAATTGTTTTGACAAACCTGTCACGCCATTAATATTCACATTTCCAGTAATTTATATGCATAATTGCATTTGTGACTGGAAGTGTATCCAGTGACTTTAAATAAAGAGTTTCGAAAATTCAATTGCTTTCTGTAAAAAAGAGCTTCAAATTTCGCATTGACAGTAACGCTTAAGCACACTTTTCTTAAAAATGGCTCCAAATTTTTAACTAAAAATGGCCATTTAGTAGGACGTTTTACGCTTCTTTTTAATATTCTTAAAGTAATATATCGGTTCCACTCATACCGAAAATTTGAAAAAATTCAAAATAATATACTTTGAGCGGCGATAGATGGCAGCTGGCAAGTTCGAATAGGTTGCCCAGATCAAAGAAAATATAAAGCTATTACGAGAAAGTTCTTGCCATTCTGAAGTACCTATAGTTTAGGTCCTCAAAAAGGCTCCAAATTCTGTTATTAAACTTTTTTCTTGGATAAAGGGCGCCAAAGTGAATGGTGTAGGTATAATCATGTTTATCAAAATGTCAGATTTTTCGAAAATTACAAAATTGCAATTTGTTTGTGCGTATTGCTTCAACTACAGTATTAAAGATTTGTTCCTTATTAAAATCTGTTCTTTAAAGACATCTCCAAATATGGTAATGTCTCAATTTCTCAAAAATATTCGTTGTTTTTGTGTAATTTTGCGCGAATTTGTTTTTCTCAAACATCGCTCCAATTGTTTCTTTAACGTTTTTTCTTAAATGTATCATGGGACGATAAAAAATATGGTGCTAGTTGCATTTTCGGTGCCTCCTTCATATTTTCGAAAATTGGAAAAATATAATATTTCAAAACTACAAAATTGAAGATTGAGATTTTGTCCTAGACAGTCTCTGTTGTAAAAAAACAGCCCTTTAAACAGGGTCATGTACAATCTTTTGAAAGCACGAGTGTATTTTGCATAATTTGTGTTTGAAATTAACACAATTTCTAAAAAAATTATTTTCTTACAAACCGCACCAAACTTTTTCATTCATTTTTCTCCTCATAACAGCGGACGGTAAAAAACATGGTGCTAGTCCCATTTTCGGCGAATTTGGAAAATTTATTTTCGAAAATTGAAAATATTGCGTGTAGTATTAGATTGTATTAGATTGAGGCAACTACTTTGAGAAGCCAAGGCCCTGTTTAGAAACTTACGGACCGTGAAAGGTGGCTCAAAGCATCAACTGATGTCACTGTAGTGACTCTGACCGGGAGGGTCTAGGCTCGAGTCATGACGATGGCAGTATTTTCGACACTAGTTTGTCAGCTAGATCGAATTCAGTTGTTGTCTGGAAGAGAATTCTAGCTGGTCACTAGAATTCTCCTCCAGACAGCGAGTGATTCGTTCTAGCTGACAAGTTAGCGTAAAGAATGCTGCCACCATCGGGACTCGAACCTAGTCAGAGGCACTGCAGTTGATGTCAGGAGACACCTCTCCCGGTTTAGCTGGTTTGAGGGAACAACCTGTAGCCGACGGTAGGTCGTCGACGGATCTCGCCATCCCGCAGGGGAAGACCACCGCCACGTCCCGAGGGAAAAACATGCACTACACTTACAGACCGTCGTTGACGCGCCCGTAGTGACTAACAATCAATGAATCGAACCTATGGCGCTTCATTGACGTATCGCTGACGTCGAGTTCACTCTGTGAACCTGGGTTCGCGTGTCGCTGATGCGTAATGCGAGAAAGAACGAGCTGGTATAGCCCTAGTGGTTTCCTTTCCTTTCCCTTTCGCTGTGCGCGTCGTCCTCCCTGGCGGATGAGTCGGCGTCGCGGCGGGTGCGCGTGAGGTATGCGCTGGCCGCGGCGGCGCTGCCGGGTTGCAACGCCGCTCGCCGCCGCCGCCGCCTGCGCCTGTCGAAATGCAGGTGCCGCTCCAGTTGGCAGCGGCGGCGGCGGCGGCGCGCCGACCGCTTAGCGCCGTTGCGTCACCGGCGCAGCGGCGACGGGAGCGGGGTTGACTCGCGTCGGCGCACGGCGAGCGTCGTGTGTCGGGCCTCGACAGATTAAAACGATTCGATTGAATAATTTTTTCGTGTTTCCGGGCGCGCCAACGGCTTTGGTCATTAGTCCCGTTTGTATAGTGCATGTTTTTCTCGGGAGATGGCGGTGATTTTCTCCCGCTGGATGGCGAGATTCGGCGCCGACCTACCGTCGGCTAGTGGGGTTTCCCCCTAACCAGGACTCTCCCACCAGCGGGGCACCGCCCCAGTCGGGACAAGATCTAAGCTCGCGACCGGTCTCCAGAATTTGTAGTAGTGTAGTTAATGTAAGTGTAAGTGTGTGTAAGGGGAGAGGATAGGACAAGGAAGAGGAAGGACAGATCGCGCGCGGTCCGTGGCCCGTTTGGTAGGGTACTGCTCCGGCATTCGCCTGGTAACGGATTTATCCGTTCAGAGATCGGTTCTGAATTTTTTGTTTTTTAGAAATTAATTTTGAATGTACGTTTTGTTGACTAGGGCAAAATATGAGGCTCTAGGAAAAAAGTAGCACTTATGAACTCTTTTATATATGAGTAATATTCAACAGAATTTGTAGCCATAATAAAAATAGTCTAAAGCTGAATCCATTTTAAAAACGTCATATGTTAGACGAATACATAAATATTGTACTGAAATATGCGAACAACACCCAAAATTCAGAGAGCAATTCAATTAACACAACAATCTTGTTTAGTGTAGTTATTTTATGTAATGTGTATGAGCAAAAAACTACTCACAAATTTTCATGCAGTTCTGACAGGTTTTTTAACTCCTAATTGTTAAAACAAAAAATCTTTCGCAATATCATGAAATAACTGATATTCAGAATCTTAAATTCGAGTATTTGCAGCATTCCACACTATTGTTTTCCATTCAAAATTATTGTTTTCCAGACTCTGCATTCGAAATAAAATCTTAAGTAGGAATCACATTTCCTAACGACTAGTGTGGTGGTAAGGGAGGTCAAGTAGAAAATTCATAATTTTTTGTCAGAAGAAAAATAATCATTTTTAGAGCAAGACCAACGTCAGCAACTAATTCAGTTCTCTTATTCTTTACATAATATTAAATAAGTGCACCGGACATAATTAACAGCCACCGGAACAATGTTTTCTCAGGCAAAATGTCTGCAAATTTCATTAGCATTCTCAACAAAGTCTTTGAAAATATTTGTCGAGTAATATAAAGGAATTGACGATTAATGTTTTCCCTTCCTTGACATCCTAGAACAATGCTTTATTGTCATTGTTTCAGAAAACTTCATATTTATTGTTTCAACGAGTTTTATATCTGTGGCCGCATTCGTGACGATTCCTAATGATTTGTAGAAGAACACAGAATCTAATGAGATCTGTTTCTTCTACCCTTTCCTTTTTACGACAGGTGTCTATCGTATATCTGAATATATTACTGAGTATGCAAAGTTGACCGTGATATTCGTTTATGCAAATCAGAACAGAACGTAATGAGAATATAACGGCTTTGTAACGTTATCTCAATTTTCTCATTTATATGGTGCTCATTTTTAACCCACTTTTAATTAACTTGTAATGTAAACGATCAAGTTCCACCAACTTCAAATGTTTTATATTTTTAGCTTCATAAAACTTTGAGGAATACTTTGAATGACAATACATGCTTATGAGGTTTCTGGAGGTGACGCCTCGGACCTCCCATGCCAATGTTACTTTTAATGTACGTAAAAATGCAAAATAAATTAATAAACTTCTTTTTAACTTTGGATACATATGTAATATCGGTAACACGCCATGATGATTTTTGGGGTGTCACCCAAACATCAGACTCGCCAATGAAATAATACAGTATTAAATAAAATTCCACAGAATCAAAATAATCGAATTAAAGGAGTTAAAAATGAAGGTTTAACAATTACTAATTTTGTTTATGAATTGTTTTAATGAACTCAAATGTATGAAAGAGTATAAACTACTGTTCTCAAAGCTTAAGTTCCAGCTAATAAAAAGTTACAAATTTAAAAATAATTCAATCACTACAAAAGATTCAACGCATTTTTAAATATTCTTTTCTTTTATTTAATAAAAAAGGCATTTTTGCTTTAGGGTCTCTTCAGCATCTTCATAACATAATTTCATTATCTAGAAATGACTTAGGTGGACTTAGACTGGCATATCAATTCTTAGAGATTGTACATTTTGTTGCGTTACTTCATCTTCTACATCATTCGTACTTATCTCAAGTTGAATTGATTGATTGATTGATTTTTTCGTGTTTCCGGGCGCGTCAACTGTTTCGGTCATTAGTCCCGTTAGTGTAGGGCATGTTTTTTTTCTCGGGAGATGGCGGTGATCTTCCCCCGCTGGATGGCGAGATCCGGCGCCGATGTACCGTCGGCTAGTGGGTTTTCCCCCTAACCAGGACTCTCCCACCAGCGGGGCACCGCCCCAGCCGGGACAAGCTCTAAGCTCTCGACCGGTCTCCCGGAATATGTGGTAGTGTAGTGATGTTAGTGTGTGTGTGTGTGTGTGTGTGTGTGTGTGTGTGTGTGTGTGTGTAAGGGGAGAGAATGGGACAAGGAAGAGGAAGGACAGATCGCACGCGGTCCGTGGCCCGTTTGGTAGGGTAATGTTCCGGCATTCGCCTGGTGTTGCTCGGAGAAACCACGGAAAACTACCGATCAGAGCAGCCGGTCGCTAGAATTCTCCTCCAGACAGCAGCTGAATTCAACCTAACTGAAAAGCTAGTGTCGAAAATCCTACCGCCGGCAGGACTCGAACCTAGGACCTCCCGGTTAGAGGCGCTGCAGTGATCAAGTTGTATTGTTGAACGTCTACTTCTCTTTCTCGCCTCACTGCACTTGAGGCGCAGCGGCCTTCTTATATAATTGGGTTGCGCCCCGCGGGCGCGTCTCGTCGCGAATTGGCGCCCGGCCGCCCCGGGCCAGGCCGGGCCCCATGAATGAACGCCCGCTGGCGCAAGCGCCCCGGACGCCCGCCTTTCGCCCGCGACCATTGGGATGCACCGCGCCGCCCTGGCCATCCGCTCTGCAATGCACCGGTCCCGCCCCGCCCCGCCCCGCCCCGCCCCGCCCCGCCCCGCCCCGCCCCGCCCCGCCACGCCCCGCTCCGCCCGCCATGCCCGCCGCGCCCGCCACGCCCCGCCACGCCGCCCGCCACGCCCCGCCACGCTCCGCCACGCCCCGCAACGGAGTATATTGAGAAGGCGTGACCAACTCTGGACGGGAAAATTGATTTACCTACCAAAAACAGTGTAGTAAAGAATATGTGAACTTGTCAAAAAATTCTAAATTTTTGATAAATTATTTGGACTTTTTGTCATATTCCGTCCGTTTTGAATTTTTAGTAATTTTTTCATCCAAAGTTTATACCAATTCAATGTTCATATTCCTTTCTGTCCTGTCGATGAAAATATCATCATTCTTTGTTTTGCGAAATTCATTGCGCTGTCAACCATTTATGGGATATAATTAATTTATTATTATTATTGTTAGTGCAGCATTGAACTATCGTTTCAGATGAACAATTGATTGGAAAGTTCCAGTGGTGAGGAAAATCTCAGAGGACAATGTACAAGACCGCCTCGACCCATTGATCCAACTCGTTTATCTTGAAGAATTCCTTTAAAAAACTTGCACGTATGCTCTTTAATGAAAGGATTTGCAACGTCGCGTCAGGTAGCGTCTTTAATTCAAGGCGCTTTTACTGCTGAAGAGAAAAGGGCGTTTGGTTGATTTCTTCTTTTCACTATAACATCTGCTTGTCAAGGTTGTAATTGATGGTTTCCTATTTCGTTTATTTCTGGCACTTCTCATGTCTTTGAGACCGTACATTTAAACTTTCCCCTAGCGACTGGACACAATTACATTCAATTCATGTTTTGTTATCATTAAAAAATTAGCATTCCAGACTATATTGGTCATCTTTCATCGTACAATGGAAGATAGAGGTCAGTCTAATCCAACAAAAGCAAATTCCTTGTTTCCTCAATTAAAAATATATTTAATAGTATTCAGCGTGAATTAATTTACAAAATCGTTCATAAAAATATCGTTGAAATAAGGCCGTGTGTAAAGTACAAGGATTTTAAAGTCTACTGTAAAGTTTGAGGATTAAGGAACAAAATTCGGGAATACATTGGCAACTTTTGTTGATAACAATAAATGTGCAAATATTTTCAGGCTAGTGAGGAAAAAGCTACTTTCTTGTTTCGTTATTTAAAATTCGTTCAGAATGGAATATTCACAAAAAGTTGTCGCTTAAAGTATTGTTACTTTTTTTTAGATTGTGTTCTGAATATTTTATATTGTGAATGACCTGAATTGTTCGAGTTTTGAGTTTGTTTATTAGGGCAATATACACTGGCCCTTAGGTTTGCTTTTGTGATTTGATGAGTGGAAAATGTAAAATTGCTGATGAAGTTTTATATGAAACACCTAGATTCTAGATGTATAGCTGTAAAAATGTGTCTTGCTCTAAAAGTGTTAAAATAAAATTTTACTTCACGAACTCTCCAAAATTATTAAACAGAGAGTTCCTTAATTACACCGACAAAAATACTGTTCACTCTTATCGTTACTTGTAATTTAGAGTTAGATGCAATCGGTTTTACGTCGAAATTCTTTTATTTTCTGGTAAACGTCTTGAAGGGTTTTCTTGAGAACAAACATTTTCGGCGGGAAACCGGTTGCAATAAACCATCTCAAATAGCAATAAGAAAGAGCATTACAAAGAACATTACTCAAATAGCAATAAGAAACTACATTACATTTTCAGAATCAGAATAATTAAGAGACATCCTGTAATTTTCCGGTTCCGATTAGCATATATTGACTTAAATCTACGAAGAGAAATGTCCCATACTGTCAGAATATTTTATCTTTTTCATTGGATTTATAATTTTCCAAATCAGCGACTGTAATTTGCTTAGGAACAAAAATGTCTCGAGTTTGTGTTAATGATTATGTTTGGATAACAAAGTGTAAGCTCTTGTAACGTATCGTATCTCAAGTTTAGTTTTTTCTTTTCTTCTTAACGTTTTTATTACAAAACATTAACTTTTATTACAAAAAAATCCAACTATAAATCAATTTTTTGAAAAGTCTTCCATTTGTCTTTATAATAATAATTGTTTATGATACGACCATTTTGTCTTGCGAACAGGGGAGGTTGGGGCAGGAGGCCGCTGGGCCGAGTGGCGCGGTCCTAAAAGCAAAATTAAATCACTTTTACATCGCGCGGCATACACTATTTGTTAGTCAGCTTTAATTGCGATCATTTTATTTTTATTCAAGAAGGCCCTATACAAATCACTTAAATAGACATTATGGCCAGTAGTAGTTGAAGCGGTCGAAACTATTTTGTGTTATTTCTTGCATTCACAGATTTATGTGAATCCATGAGCATCGTCTCACTTTCAGCACTAGAGCTAAAAATTGAGATTTTAGCAGCACATGAAAGAACCGCTTTACCTAGAGGCTGTCTAAAAATATTAACTTTTAAATACAAACTTTTTAATAGCTATTTGATTAAGAGTTAATTTACTTACACAAACATATTCTATGATTTTTTTCTTTTCTTTCTTAAATATTACACGATTTCTTTTCGGACACCCTCCCTCCCCCCATGGATTGGCGCCTTGACAAGTATTTACTTCACTTATGGGTAAATGCGGCCCCGGCAGAGGGAGGGGGGAAGCGCTAAGAATGAGACCGAAAGTGGGATGTATGATTTGCAATCCGTTCATACAAGTTGGAAGGGCGGTATGGACAGTCGGAGGTGGGATTGGCGGAGCGGCGAAGCGGGGAGAAGGCGGCTGCATTCTCGGCAAGGCCGCGGCGCGTGGCGCAACCCCCAACGGCAGCGGGGGGCGGGGGTTGGCGCGGAGCAGGTGGCGGCTGGCCGCAACGGCTTTCTCCGGGCGACTTGCGCCACGCCATGCAGCAGCAGCAGCCTTCGACCTTCCGGCCGCCTCGCGGCTCACCCACGCGGCGCGCCTTGCGGTTAGTGCTCGCGCCCGCCAACAGATGGAGCGCGCGCGGCGAGAGGCACCTTCGCGTTTGGGCGACTCGCGGTCGCCGTACAAGGAGTTCCTGCTCGCGCTTTGGCCAGCCTCCCTCCGCCGCTTCCGCTTTGCAGGCGAACCGATTTCGGGAATGACGAGTGGCCGCTGCGCGTGCTGCCTCGGCAAGGTCGCGTGGCACAGTGATATTACGGCGCGGGTAATGGTTTTTGCGACGGCGTGTTGCGCAAATAGCAGGTGCGTAAGCAGCGACCTTGTCGCGTTGGCGTTCGCACGCACGGCACAGTTACGCAGCATCACGTCCTGAGTGGATGCGTTAACGACGATACTTCATATGTTTATTCTTAATAAATGTAGAATGATTCATCGTAACATGAGTGCATTTTAGTATATTATGAAAACTGAAAAGCTACAATATTTACAGAAAACCCCTTATCATGAACAATCTTTCATAATCTTTCATAATAAAAAAATGACAGCTAATCCACGTTGCTTAGTTAGTATTTTTCTTCTTTTGTGTCATCTTTCACTCATTGAAGACAGATCATTGAACAAGGTCACAAACAATTATTTTAAAATAAAGAGTATTTTTTCCGGAAAATTTAGGGATTTTTAGATTTTTTTTTTCCTTACTTGCAAAAATGACCCCAATTTTTTTCCTTACTTGTTTTACTCGGATATAACAAAGGACGCATAAAAATAACGCAGGTCTCGTTTTCGTGAAACTCTGAAGTTTCGAAATTACTTAAGTTATAAATAATGCTGAAAGTATTTGCTACTAGTAGTATGGTGTTCTTTATTTACACATTAATGGAAAGAAGTTATTCTCTTTTTTGAAAGGAAAATGAATTATTCTTAATATAGTGCGTAGTGTTTTAATAATCAACATTCCGGGAAATTATTTTTCTTGAAGTCAATTTTCATCATTCTACATTAAAGAAATATATTTTATAGGAAGAATTTACGCTACCAGAATTCATATTCCTTCAGTTTCAGAGATCGAAATGATCCTCAGTGTGTTTGACGTTGCAGTTTTACTTTCCGTCATTATTAACAGAACCGTGAGTGACGAAAAGATGCTGATTAAAGCACTAGTAATAAATCTGTTACGCAAGGGTTATTAATTTCAATCAGTTTAACCTGATTAAAATTCATATGCAGGGAGATTTAAAATTATTTTAAAGAAATTCACTCGATATTTTTTCTGGAGATAAATACAAAAGTTAATAAGAATTTGAACACACGATCGGGCGCGATTTTTGTACCGGAAAATGTATTTCTGGTATAGTTTAGTGTTTCATATATTGGCTATTTGGCTTTGAATTTGCCGAGGAAAATAATACAAAAATGTCCTAAAAGTATTTATTTCCAATTAGCAAAGTTAACATATATACTAGCAATAATGAAGGTGCAATCAAACCAGATTGCAGAGCCTTCCGTCGTGGAGGTTCCGACGGGGCAGATGTGTCTCCCTGTGCGCAGCCTCTGCTCCGGCGGGGCCCGCGCCTCCCGCGCCGCAGGGCTGCGGGCTCGCCTTGGCCCCCCCCCCTTCGGCGTGGCGTCGCCCGCCCACCGCCGCCCCGATGGGAGCGCCCCGGCCCGTAGCCCCGGCCCGGGCGAACGTCACAGTTGTTGGCGGGTGCACGTTTTTTTTTATTTATTTATTTATTTATTTATTTATTTATTTATTTATTTATTTATTTATTTATTTATTTATTTATTTATTTATTTATTTATTTATTTATTTATTTATTTATTTATTTATTTATTTATTTATTTATTTATTTATTTATTTTTTATTTATTTATTTATTATTTATTTATTTATTTATTTATTTATTTATTTATTTATTTATTTATTTATTTATTTATTTATTTATTTATTTATTTATTTATTTATTTATTTATTTATTTATTTATTTATTTATTTATTTATTTATTTATTTGCATGAATCGTGGATTATTTGACGTTTCCGCTTGATCTTGGAAATGGGTATGACAAATTTTATTGGGCGTTGTTCATTATTTGTAGATCGTTTCTTATTCTACCGTTTACGCGAATGCTCGGAAAAAGTGACACCGAAGCATACTGGCTGGTCTAGGGTACTCCATACATTTAGTTTTAAATAATACAATAATTATTGTAATGATAATGTTAAACTGTAGTTCAAGTAACATTATTGGCGAAAGAGGAAGGAAAGAGAGAGAGGAAATTATGGGTTTGTACTTATAGCTCACTGAAAAGAAATATAATTTTTCGTTTTATTAATTTTGCTACAAAAGTGTATACAATTGCAAGTACACAAAAGTATACAATTGCAAATGAACGGACAATGTATGTGGCGGGAGATTTTCCTTCTTACCATATTATTGTGATAAAAAGAAAAGTCTTCAGAAAAGTAATAGTTAACGCGTTGCCTAGTGTTTTAACCACTTTTTGACCCAATTCTTATCTACAGAATTTACTCAGAGTGCAAGCGATGATATCCGACCATTTGGACGTCATTCAAATTATTCTTCGAATTTGCGAGTCATTTGATGTGACATTTCAGATCTCGCTGAGAAGGAGTATTATAAACTCGTACAGCTTTGATGAACTGCCAACGCCATCTTAATTGAGTTTACTGTAAATGGAATGTTTAGGTGAAATGATGATTTTTTAACGTCCTTGCGTTGTTTATAAGGATTAACGAGTATATAAATTGGAATCACGAGCTGTAATATATTTGAGACCTTTTCTCGTAAAATTGGTTCGCGCCTTATATGCCTACTGATACGAGTTGGCAAAAGAACGCTTTTATTCCGTTGTTTATGAAACGTCAACACCATATCGTGAGTCTGCGAGAAGGTAATTACTTAAGTATGACTTTTGCATTCAGTTGGAAAACACATTTACATAAATAAAATGCCGTAATGCTAGCTTTCTCGGTGGGAAGTAACACGAGTGTTTGGTTGACAGGCCATTATTACACGAGGGGCGCCGGTCAAGGAAACGCCGGCCTGGGACGGGGGGGGTGCGTTTCGGCTGACGGTAGAACGTCCACCGCTCAAGTCAAGGATGAACAACTTTTCATTCTGTAAACCGCCCATTTCACCAACAATTTTTATTTTGTTAGGAACACATGTGTAATATTACTTCCTTATTCTTTTCTTAAAAACGAATGGAGTAGAACTTGATTAATCAATAACTTTTCGTGCATAAACTGATGTCACTGCAGCGCCTCTGACCGGGAGATCCTAGTTTCGAGTCCTGACGGCGGTAGGATTTTCGACACTAGCTTTTCAGCTAGGTCGAATTCAGTCGCTGTCTGGAGGAGAATTCTAGCGGCCGGCTGCTCTGATCGGTAGTGTTCCATGGTTCCTCCCATCAACACCAAGCGAATGCCGGAGCAGTACCGTACCAAACGGGCCACGGACCGCGCGCGATCTGTCCTTCCTCTTCCTTGTTCTATCCTCTCCCCTTACACACACACACTTACTCTAACATGCATTACACTACCACATATTCCGGGAGACTGGTCGGAAGCTTAGAACTTGTCCCGGCTGGGGCGGTGTCCCGCTGGTGGGAGAGTCCTGGTTAGGGGGAAACCCCACTAGCCGACGGTAGGTCGGCGCCGGTTCTCGCCATCCAGCGGGAGAAGATCACCACCGTCTCCCGAGAAAAAAACATGCACTACACTAACGGGACTAATGACCGAAGCAGTTGGCGTACCCGGAAACACGAACAAATCAATCAATCAATCAATAACTTTTGGAAGTACGAGGTACTTCGAATTTCAATGAAAATTAAGCAATCACCAGAAAATGCTCACATTCACTTGGATGTTCAGATCTATTGCATTGTTGAGTTCACGATGCAAATATTTAAAAAAGTCACTGTTTAACATTGTATTTGTTAAACAAATTATATAACATGTTGGCAAATTAATAACATGTTTTAAATAACAAAATATTACATGTTAGCTGTCCTAAAAAAATCGATGGCCAGTTTTCTCTTAATTTGTTCTCACAATGACAATTTTTTATGCCCTTTTGATAGAGACAATAAATCGTTTATCTGAAATTTCCATTTTTTTTCTCATTTGCATTTCTAATGAAAAACATCCTGTGAAACTTATGTTCGCCGTAATTAGCCTAAAATACACTTCAGAAAGCTGAATATTGTGGAAAGGTGTTGCTGAAATTGTTGTATTAGTTTATTATCATCTCTTTTAATGATTTTAGAAATTCTGTAAATAATAGCGATGCAATTTAGTAATGCGCCTGTGTCGACGACTTCAGTGCTACGCCCAACTAAGGCAATTTATTCTTTACATGCATCGCCGTAGTATTCCCTTGAAGAAATCCACTTCCATAGCTCTGGAAAACAGCAACGTGCGTCAATCAGCGTTAAAGTCGTGTTCTCTGGGGTGTTGCACGTTTGTGACGAGGAATATCGCTGCATTATTCAAATTTCAAGTATTCATCTACAAAATATCGCTAGTAAGTTAAGTTTTGTCGAGTAAATCAAAGAAATGATAAATATAATTTTTTTTAAAAATAGAGAATTGAAGTCCTTTTTTACATTGACCATAAGAGGGAAATATGATTTGATGAAATAAGTATTTTACATCTTAGGTACAATGTAAGTACTCTGAAGTATCCAGATTTTATTACGAGCATTTGTGTCTGGCGTGGTGAGACGAAGAGCCCACCGCCCCGCCCCCTCCCGTGCGTGGGGCGTGTGCCGGGCGGCAGGGAGGCGCCCACCGCTCGCGTGCTTGAGCCCCTGCATACAGAGAGAGCGCATTCCATTGCGCCAACGGTGCCGCCATTTTATATCCCGTTCAACTAAGCGGTATTGTCGGTAAGTTAGGAACCACCAATCTACCAAAAACGTATGATAATATACTCTCATAATGCCTCATAATGCTCCTCATAATGCTCCTCATAACGCGTCCGATTGCTCTCGTTTCTCCTTAATTTCTGAATACTGCCTGTCGGGGCTATCGGGTGAAAGGATATTGTGGCGTCAAACGGGTGTAATCAGTACACAAACGAGAGTGGGTTGTAATAAGAGCATGTTTATTCACAATTTAGACCGTAGTCACAAATAACCAATGCACTGTATACAATTAACTAACTAAATAGACCCCACTGCTAGGAGAGATATTTACAACGGCTACCACACCGCAACATACTACCTAATGTTTCGCCGTGCGTAGTACCGCCTGCTCTGAGACCGACTACATGTCTCACTAGTCACGACAATAACTGCCTGCTTCTTCGCCGCGTGCACGTTCGCACCTATCACCGCACGACCTACGCTGCTGCCGCCAGGATCGCAAAGAAGGAAGAGCTATTGTTCTCACGGCTCTTAAATAGCCCTCGCGACGCTGCCCGTCGCTTCCATTGCCTCCGCCCTAGTGATGCGCACACCCCGTCGGGAAAACCCCGTGCGTCATAGCTTCTGCCTTTGTCTACGCATCCGGTGCCCACCACGCACCACGTGCCTACGCTGTTTTAGCGACACGTCGCTACAATATTAAATGGCGGCGGCCGCTCGGTGTGCGCTACTCTCTGTATCTAGGGGCTCTCTCGTGCGCGTGGAAACTAAAGCACTAGGCGGCGCTGCCGCACCCGTTGACACAAGGGGGCGCGCCACGACATGCGTGCACACGCTGTCGCGCGAGGATCGGGCGATAATAAGACGCTCGCGGTAAACAAGTTTACTTAGTGGCAGGTGTTCAAAGCGCAGGCGGTCGAGTTTGGGAGACGGATGTAACACATTTGTTTAAAATTGAATTTGTAAAGAATTAAATTTAATTACGTCATGATACTTATCGCTAGTCAACTGATAAGATAACGAAATATCATCAAGTAATTCCTCTCTTTTCTGGTTTGGTTGATAAATAATAAAATAGTTTTTACAAATAATTAGTCTTCGCAACACCTCGCGAAAACAACGTATTCAGTGATGTACTCAACTGTAATTTCCTCTTAATGAGGCACCCGTGTGTACTGGTGCTGCCTTAATATGTTTTTGCAACTCTAAGCAGAGTAAATAGTATGTCATAAACATACTGAAGTTCAAAGTATACATTTATCATATTGTCTGTACGTTTTCCTCTTGCAGGCAGTTTGATGAAACTTGGTATTGAAGTGGGCATTTTATTTTTTTTTAATATTTTGCTATTATTTGGAAGGCAAATTTTATTAACTTCTACCTCCTAAACGTTTTATGTAATTGATCTGATAAAAACAAATTCTCTTCCCTTTTACCAAACCTAACGCTGTCAACACCGTGGCAATGGTGGAACAAGATTACAAACAGAACGAACATCTGGCATAACACTTTTCTAATTCACTCAGCCGTGCGTTCACAGTATTTGAGTCAGGGTAAATTTCCTCTGTTTTTTTTTCTTCGATACCATGCTTTAGGGTGGTGTTTGTCACATCCGATTATACTACAGACTGATGAAACAGGTGTTGCAAGGTCAAGGTCAGGCAATAGAAATTAATCAATATCTTCGTGTAGCAGGACAAATTTCTTATAGTTTTCCTCGAGGTATTTTATCAACTCCAAAGATATGGACGTTGTTCATCCAATCTCGAACAAAAATATTTTAATCAATAACACCGTTTAAATTTATAATAATCATGAACGATGTTACGATTAAAAAGAATTTGCTAACGTAAAATATGTTTGTTGTTGTGGTTATTGCATGATCTCCCTGCTACTGTAGAATTGGCTGAGATTTCGTTTTCTCAATACGAAATTATTTTCATAAGACTCCGTTTTGCAATACTATGTACGTTTTAGTGTTTTAAAATAGATCATAAGCATCAAAAACATGTGAAAGAGTTTGTAGTGTAAAACTGAACCATGTATACCATTCAGAATTTAAAAAAATTAAAAAAAAAAAACTATGTACGTGATTATTAGAGTCAATGAGATTCTGTTCTGAAGGAAAAAAATAAAAAGTTGTATCCTTTTTTGGCTAATATTTGTCATGTTGTGTATAGCATTCTGTGAGACATGTATTTAACATACCTGTGGTTGAAATTGTGGATGTGATTGAGATTGTGAGATGTATATTTAACATATCTGTTCTCAGTAATCTGTGTTTAAAAGTTATCAATTATCAAAGGTGGTTCGCATCTAACATTAGAATTTTCTTGTAGAAACGATACTCTTTGATTTTTATGTCTTGTATTGCCAAATTATGCAAGTCTGAATCCTCCTTGAGTAATCCGTCACGTTCCATGTACGCTCTGTATTGATGTATTCGGATTCGGTGGTATAATGGTTAGCGTATCGGACTGTTGTGCCCGAGTTTGTGGGTTCAAACCCGATCAAAGCCGTGGATTTTAAAGGGCGACAAATCCTTCGTACGCCTTCCTTCGGAGGGGAAGTAAAGCCGTCTGTCCCATGTAGTATATTTACTGCATGTAAAAGATTCTCAAGCCTAAATGAATACTCTGAGCAAAATTGAGTTCCGCCTGTTTCATCGCCCACTCCGCTAGGTGGTGAAAGGAGCGTAGCGAAATTTGCGTGGTTAGACGGAAGAGCGGGCCTGATGACCCGAGTCTCGCCACATAAAATAAGGCATTAACAACAAACATGTATTGGAAATATGAGTGGATGCATTCAAGGCGCAAAACGACTCCTGCAAGGTCGAGTGCACTGGATCCCATGGGAACTGCCAGTGCAACTCTGCGCGCGCCTAAGAGCACTCGAGGTCTTCCGGGCTCAATCGAGCTGGTGTATCGAATGATCGAAGCCCCGGCGAGGATGTGAGGGTGTACCGAGTCGCACGCGGTGTCGTATTGCGTGGCCTGGATCGCTTATCGCCTCTACGTCGCCATCTCCTCTACGTCCCGATGTCTCATCTCAACAATTTGGCGCGCTTCGTGCTCTTACGATATCTATCTTCCTTCCTCGCCGACCAATACAACTATCAGTTTCCATTGTCACGGTTTTCTCTTTTATAATTGCCTTTGCTATTCGCAATCTCGCTTCCATTGTCTCCGCTGTTGTTTTATCCTCGAAGTTGCTGCTATATGAGTAATGGTAGTTACTGTAATTTGCTACCATCATCTTTTCCAAGGCGCCACCTCTTTCGCCAGTGTTGCGATTTCATGTTTTGATCGAGTCGACCGCTTCTTGCCCTGGTGCACCGCCGCCGCTGCGCCGTCGAATGCAGCCGCAAGCGACCGCGTGGCGGGGCGGGGCGCGGGGCGGGCGGGCTGGGCGGTGCGCAGCGCCCGGTGCAGACGCGCCTGTTGCGTAATCTCGCCCCGCCCCCGCCCTAGCCCCGCCCTTCGCCCCGCGCTGCCCTCGCTTGCTTCTAGAGTAGACGCGAAATCTGCCTCTTGCATCGATATTTATTTTTATGCACAGGTAATTGTGCGCATATTCCACATGTAGTGTAATCGGGACAATAGTGAGGACGCTACCATATCACTTACGCCATTAGGTGAAAGAATTGAAATCGATTAATGAAACTGGTTGTCATATGTATCCAGGAAAGTGGTAAATACTGAATTTTCTATTTATTTTTAATTAAAACTATTCTGACTAAGACGATAAGTATTTGCATTGTATTAAGAGTAAACAGTAGTAGAGTAAATCAAATATTGGCAAGTAAACACAATTGTTATTCCCTAACTCTACCTTCTATATCATAAGCTTGATTTGATCAATCTGAACTAGATTCGATCTATAAATAGAAAGTATTTACGTTCGTTAAGCAAAACGAAAGGAAATAATTACCATTCATTCTGCAGAAACGCTTATCGTTTTCTTCAGTTTTGTCAAGAATTTAACAAAAAAATAGTCACTAGAATAGATATTCCACAGACAGTTATGACACCTAGCTCCACTTTCAACTTTCTCATTAATATCGTGTTCTAAAGCAATAGCATTTATTTAAAAATGCCAATCTGTGGAATTTTGTCAAGTACATTTTACCTTTGACCACGATGGCATGTGAATGAAGCCACAAGGAGACACAAGGATGTTGTGCAGGGAGGCCGTGCGTAGGTGCGTAGGAAGCGGCGCTGGGTCGAGGCCGGGCGCTGGCTCGGCGCATCCGCCTGCGGAGCACTTGCGTCTGCGTCGGATACTCATGCGGAGCGGCGGCCGCCGCCCGTCATGGGCCGAAATAGACGTGCGTCAAAGGCCGAGCCGCGGCTGTTGTTTGGCGCTGTGCGGCACGGCGCTGCGGACCGAATCAAACGTAAAGACCCTCCCTCGCCTGAGGCAGGCGACAGCGATGTGGGGGTGGGAGCGTTTCCATGATGAAAAAACGAGAGATGTTTGTTTGTATGGTCCTGAGTCCAACGTGTGTGGAATAAATGTTGTATGGCGTATCTTGAAAGTACTTACAAGAAGTCGAGCGTATAGTATGTAATATGTATAACGTATGTAACATGTTTTAGGTCATTTGGAAGTTAATTATACTGAAGAGGATGTTTTGGTTGGAGAAGAAAGTGACCTAATTTTGCCAGAAAAGTGAAGCTTTTAGGTGTTCGTGTAGATTTCAATAAATAGTCTGTGTAAGAGATTTAACGTAATTACATATTGTGAAGGAAATTACCGATTACTTTAAAGCCTATCAAGAACCCGGCCATGTTATTATTAATCGAATATAAATAAAAATGTAATGTTTTATCCTATAAAGAATTGAACGTCTGTTTTGAATGTACAATTTTGTGTTTAATATTTCTTTTTACAGTAAGAAATCGAATACATTTTACGCCTAATAATTGGTCTTCATTGAACCCTGAATTTATGAGTGATTCGTTTGCGTGGATATCCTCAGTCAGAGCTAACGACGTAACGTAGTTAACGAGATGTGTGGCACAGGTAGACCGTATGATAAAAATCGTTCTTCATCCACTCGTAGAAATATTGATTTCTATGATAAAACGTCTAATGCTTTTGAGCACGTCACATTCCATATTGCTGATAAATCGCATAAAAAAGGCGAAGTCGTAAAATATTAAGTCAAAATACATGAACGTTACGAACAACATTGCAAGAGTTCTCTACGAGATGCACATAACATACGCATGAACGTATAATGTAATTCCTGTTAAGATTGAAAGTGTCCAGTTTGTTATCAGACGATCAAGAAAAGTCTACCGGGCGAATGCTCGAGGAATGCGAAGCGAGCGGCATTGCAAGGTGCAAGTGGGCCTTTGTTTGGCCGGGGCAGGCGGAGGCGCCGCGGCGGCGCCGCCCTCCCCCCGCCTTCCCCCCAGCGCCGCCGCCGCCGCTTTTTGCCGCGAGGAATTCCCGGCGAAATTCCTCCGGATGCGGAGAATGCCAAGGACTCGGGGCGCCGCGCGCTGCCTCCGCATGCGCCCACAGGGGCGCGCGCCACGGAACCGTAGTGGGAGATCTGTCACCGCAAGGGAAGGATCGTCGTGAACACATAAACCCAATTGCGTTAGACCGTTCTTTTATTCGACATACAAGAGGTCGGATGGGAGAGGTAGAATGATTATTGCATAATAATAATAATAATAATAATAATAATAATAATAATAATAGTAAATGAAATGGAACAATTTTCGGTTACCTTAAACAGGGTTTGAGGAAAACTAATACTTCAAAATGTATAACTTTATGGCATTTAAAAGTGAAATAGATCGAGATAATGTTCAATTTAATAAATAAAAAAAGTTATTTTCAGTTTCAGAAATTTGTAATGAACGTATGTAGAATACGATAGATTGTGAAAATAATCACTGTATTGGAATTACATCAAATTACAAAAAAAAAATACTTTTTTGATAATAAATTAGAAATAAATTTTTATTGACATTTTTCTTATGTCAGTGTTCTTAAAAAGGCAAAACATTGAAATTGGAGATCAAGAGTATCTTCTGTATTTAAAAGAAACTAGAGTAATGAGAATTGGAACGAAATGTTTACATCCATCAAAAGACCTCCCTTGTATTTGGGGAGTACCGCCGGCCGCGGCGCGGCGCGGCGTCTGCAAATGTCCCGCCGCGGCCCCGCCCGCCATCGCGCGGCCCGCTGACATTTGCCGCCGCCGATTCGAACAGGGCCCGCGCGACACGCGATGCTCGCAGCGGGAGCGAAAGGAAAAACGGGCGAAGACACCGTCAGATGCAAAATCCTCATAACGCTCTACAAGATGAACAAGCTATCGTTTGTCTTGTTGTAGTCAGTGATGATTTGTCTTCTTAACCCAGAGAGAAAATGCACGGCGGTAGGAGTATACCAACGTACACAGACACTGGCATGAACCATTGTTATCGGAAGAGAGAAATTTTATGGCACGACCAGTGAGTGAAAAATACCTGTGATGATCTGAACTAGAAAGTGAAGATGCGGTTGGACATAGAAAATGAGAATTTGTTCAACATCGCGTATATGGCACAACTTTTCGTCTGACCTAATTCACTGAACTACGTAAGTCATTTCAAATCGATGATTAATGATTTTAATAATTTTTCCCTTAATAGAACTGTTGGAGGCACTTATGGTTCTCGTGATAGCCAATTTCAATTGGCCTGGAATCTCTTTTGTTATGAGTCGTCCGTCTGTAGTTCGTTTACACGTTTCCAGGTGGCAGTAGAATTTTTTCTTTAAAATCAACGAGAAAAACAAAAACATTAAAGGCAGGAATACTTAACCTAACAATTTACGTTTATGAAAGTATAAATAACAGACCCAAAGGAAAAACAAGGAGAAAAGACATCAGGAAGTCGCATTGTGCTACTCGTAGTTGCCGCAAAGTGGCGTTGTGAGCGGGCCGGGAGGCATTGCAAGAGGAGGTGTTGCGGCAATTGCAGATGCGTCTGGAGGCCTCAGCGGAGAGGTCGATGAGGTCCTCGCCCAATTGCAGTTGGCGCAAGGCCCACCCCGGTGCAAACAGCGTGCACAGCGCAAACAGCGCCTCAGGCGCCCGTGCGACGTAGGCAGCCCGCAACGCACCTCTGGCGGGCGGGTTGCGTCTTTGTTTGCTGATGGGGCGCCGATTGTTCCTCTACTTTCTCTGCCGCTCCCGGCGGTCCTCTGACGAAAGGTCTCGCGTTTACTCTTGTTTTTTATTTCACTTAATAACGGCACGAAATGTACTTTTTCATTTTTTATTTTATTGTTTATGAATAAGGATTGTTATTGCTGTTTATCACAGTCACAAAGCAGGATACGCGAATTTGACGCCGTGTTGTGACTCACCAGATGACTAGTGAGAGTGGTCTCACCGCAGTTGAGAAATACAGGGCATTATAGCTACAGAATTGTAGGGTATTTGTGGTTTTAAATTGACAAGTAGAGACTTGAGAATGCAAAGCGTGAAATAGTAAATTATTGAAACGTAAAAATGTAATTGAGGTGCGTCATGTGTAATACTAATAGAACTTTTCTCGTGTGAACGTGAGTGAATAAAAGGTACCTTCACTATTCGTTTTGAAATACTTTAAAATAACGGATTCATCAAATACTTTATTTTAAAATAATTTAATCTTTTCTACAATATTTATACGTTCAGTGTAGATTTTTTATGAGAGAATCTGCGGAGGGAAACTTGTTTCCTAATTACGAACACAGATTTTTTATTTTTTTATAATATATCCTTGTGATTTTGTGTTGTATTCAGCACTTGATCATACTACAGTGTTCCTTTCCATCTTCGCAAGAGAAATCTTCGAGAACGGTATCAGTTACGAAGAGATGCAAGCGGCACGCCGCGACTGACATGGCACGCGCCGTGTCGCAAGGCGCCGTTGATAACGACCGTCGCAGCTCCGTCGCGCGCTCCGCCCCGCCCCGCCCACCCCACCTCGCGCCTTTCTCCATTTCCCTTTCGCTTGCAACTCAGCCGCCGACTCTCCACTCGCCCGGAATACGCGATGGCCAGCCGCATGCAGGCAGGTAGACTCGGCGCGGGGCCGCGCAGGCGGAGCCCCGGTCGCGTAATTGGAGGCGTTGACGCAACGTGGCGCTGCGGCCGCCGACCCTCCCCCGCCCGACAACGCCTTGCCCGCCCGACAACGCCTTGCCCGCCCGACAACGCCTTGCCCGCCCGGCAACGCCTTGCCCGCCCGACAACGCCTTGCCCGCCCGACAACGCCTTGCCCGCCCGACAACGCCTTGCCCGCCCGGCAACGCCTTGCCCGCCCGACAACGCCTTGCCCGCCCGGCAACGCCTTGCCCACCCGACAACGCCTTGCCCGCCCGACAACGCCTTGCCCGCCCGACAACGCCTTGCCCGCCCGGGAACGCCTTGCCCGCTCGGCAACGCCTTGCCCGCCCGACAACGCTTTGCCCGCCCGACAACGCCTTGCCCGCCCGACAACGCCTTGCCCGCCCGGCAACGCCCTCTGCGGCCTCGACAACGCCTTGCCCGCCCGACAACGCCTTGCCCGCTCGGCAACGCCTTGCCCGCCCGACAACGCTTTGCCCGCCCGACAACGCCTTGCACCCCGACAACGCCTTGCCCGCCCGACATCGCCTTGCCCGCCCGACAACGCCTTGCCCGCCCGACAACGCTTTGCCCGCCCGACAACGCCTTGCCCGCCCGACAACGCCTCTCTTTGCCGGCGACGCCCTCTGCGGCTTCGATCACCCTCCGGAAGCATCGTTCAGGTCAATGCGCGTGTTTGAATGTAGCGACCTTCTTGTCAATACGCTTCTCTTGGCTTCTCAGTCTATAATGATTTTGTATTACCTGAGGCGATAATAAATGAAAAATTATGAACTGAGCATTACTCTCTACTGAAGTTGGTAAGGGGCGAGACTATACCGATTATCCTCCAATGAATTTCGTATTTCAACTTTTAAATTGTAGTGAAATTTCTAGAGAGAAGCCTTCTAGATTGTGGTTCATTTCCCCGTTACTATTTACTGCAACTTCAAAAACATTTTTTCTATGAACTACAAGGTGAATAATTTCAATATGAACTTTGAATTTTTGCAATATCTAACCATTTTACCTTTATTAAAGACTACAAGAATTGTCTTAACTCTATAGGTTTTGTAATCCACCACGTCAGCACTTTTAGAACGGTATTTTTCATTGACTCTTAATACATCCTTATCTACATTAACATAACGGTAAAAATCAGAATAATTAATTTACTCTTTTGTATATTCTTTTTCTTCTTGAATTGTATCAAATAAGTTGAATGATTTCTCCTAAATATTTTCATTCTGTTACTTTCATATTAATTAACTCTGAAATCCAAAAATCGTTTTAATACGTCTGCGTTTACTCTGTCAAACTGCAAGTTGTAAGAAAACAGTTATAAAAGCAGCCTCTGACTCTTAACGTCTTGGGTCAGTGGCAGTCTTTTTTGCCCACTCTCTCCCACGAAGCCGTCCGAGGACCTGCTCTACGCAGCGGGGGCCGCGCTAACATACGAGCTCTGACAGCATGACCCCATTGACGTTTTGACAAGCTGCGGATCCAGCTGGCCTGCGCGGCCGCGGCGACTGTGACCTTTTGAGTCAGTAGCAACGGATGACTACTCCATGCGAGAAACCCTCTTTCTACCCCCATTGGTCATTGCGGGCGTTTGCACCTGAATTTCTCGAATACACTAGTTCGAGGGCGTTCGTTAACCCAATCGTATTAATAAACGGAAAACAAAACACGAAATTACTCTTTGAAAAGGTCTCTAAGATGCAGGATGTGAGTTTTTGTAAATCATTATATGCAAGAAAAATGCAGTTAGAATTGAGTAGGATTATTATGTCGTTTTTTAAATCGACAAATTATTGAACATTTTTGACTAAAAATTCTAAGAAATATCAATTTGCTTAGATTACGTAAAATGAACTAAAATGTACCTCCTGAACATAAACGTATTTTAAAAGCGGAGCTATAATGCAGTGAGAACGTGAAACTATGACGGTAGAAAAAGCTATCGTTTGCCAGTGTTCAGGATTATTCCAGAAGAAATACACAAAGTGTAATATTTACCGAATCAGTATCCCTATGTGTTGTAAAGTACTATACGTTAAAGTACCTTTCAAAATAGTCCCTTTACTACTGAATGGCGCTTTTGCATTATTGATAATTGATTATTTCCTCTTTTTTATCTTTTGCTGATCAACTCCAATGAATATCATGTCAAAACTTGTGAGTTTGCATAACAAAACACAGAACAAATCTAGTTTATATGTAGAACTATTCATATGTAGAAGTGTTTCATAACAACCTATAAGAACTAAAAATTAGCTTTTACTAAACGTACCGATCATTGCTATTCGTGCATTGTCACAAGATCATTGTTAATAGTCCCATCAGAATAACGTCATATTTAACTATGCATGGATTATTGCATAGTTATGCAGAGAATATTTTGCAAATATTAAAGCAAATTCAATTCCTCTCTTTTTCTTTCTCTTAATGGAAACAGGAAAGATTACAGTAATTGTAAATATATAGATGAATAATATTTTAAATGATATATTTAGGCCGGGAGCGGTGGCTCAGTACATTAACTAATGTTAGTGCAGTGCCTCTGACCGGGAGGTCCTAGGTTGGAGTCCCGACGACGCAGGATTTTCGACACTGGCTGGTGCGATAGGTCGAATTCAGTCGCTGTCTGCAGGAGAATTCTAGCGACCGGCTGTTCTGATCGGTAGTTTTCATTGTTTCTCCGATCAACACCAGGCGAATCCCGGGCAGTGCCCTAACAAATGGGCCACGGACCGCACGCGATCTTTCCTTCCTCTTCCTTGTCCTATCATCGTATCCACACACTTACACACGTCCTGCTAATGGGAGATGGGGGGGTTGCGGAAAACCCCGCTAGTCGACGGTCTGTCGGCACCGGATCTCACCATCCAATGGGGGAAGATCACCGATACCTCCCGATGAAAAACATGCACTATACTTACGGGACTAATGACCTCAGTATTTGATGCACCGAAAATCCTTAATCAATCATATTTCAATCATCAATTCATATTCTATCAATTTCTATCATCAATTATATTTAGAAATTTCTAACTCAGAGTACATTAAGAATTAAATTTAGATTTCTAAGCATATGTGGATTATTATTATATGTTATATTTAAATGATTTTTGGACATTTTTTCATCTATATCAATTTGGAATGATATTGTTATATACATAACAATATCCCTACATATCACTAGTATTTTTTTTATTAGGCGTTAATCCTATGGATTCCGAAACTTACACGACTGATAACGAAGTGTAAATGTTTTATTATCTTAATATATATATTAATTAATTCAGAATGGTTTTGTAAATCACTATTAAAACGAATATACAATAGGTTTGTAAATATTTATTTAAGAAAATAAATTTAAGAATGTGAGCATTTTTAAAGAAATAATTTAATATTTTTAAAAGAAGCTTGAAATCTTAATTTAAATTTGGAAAGATTCCGTGCGAAGTCTGCATTGTTCCGAGCAATGAGTTCATCTTTCCATGAGTAAATCACACACAAAATGGCAGAAATTAGTGTGTTCCGCTTTTTTCGCCTGCACTAACGAATTGTGTGCGATCAGTCTTTGATACAAGTGCCGAAGATCAACGAAAAGAATGACCTCTATCGGATTCGGGTTTAAAAAAATATTAGTAATTCATATGCTCACTCTGTCCCCAATAAGGATGGTCGACAGGGAAACGAACTTTACTGTTGCGTCCTAGGAATGGGGCGTCTTCCTGACCTTGCTCGTGAAATACAGCAGACCACATGTCAAGGGACGTCAGTAAAAGTTTCTGAACATCAGTCGCAATACGCATCTGATAAAGAAAAGAATGCTATAGAAACTTGATTAGAGGAGTCATTAGATGGGCGAATTTGTGATTCATGTCAAAAAGGAAGTCGGCTTCCAAAAATGCCCTTTGTGAGTGAAGAGAGCGTTGAGGTCAAAGACTAACGTGGCATTAACGAAGTAGCGGAAAGTCCAGTGAATATAGTGAAAACAATGAAAATCACGGAAATGACAATTTAATCTCTTTAGATAGTTTGTCAAATGTCTGCGAAATGAATGTAGAGAAGATAAAGAAAAGTTTTATTGCATTAGGAGAAACCCCCGTTAAGAAAAGAAAACTGATTAACGGTATCCCCATAAGAAATTTCAGATAGTAGAAAGTGCTATCTGATAATTTTTTCACACTCAAGACCTTGAACGTCAATTAAAAAATCATACAATAAAGATATTATTAAGAAACTCGATTCTTTTCATTCAATAGATCACAAGACGTTGAAAATTCAAATTTTAGTAATTTTTGAAAGTTGGAAATACAGTCAAATTAAACGGCACTTCGCAGTAATCGAACACAAGATAAACGTGAACAAAAAGTTGCAGGAAGAAATGGAATTTTGTTCAGACCTGAAAGTAAATTCGGTAAGGCATTAGAACTGAGCATTATGACGAAATTTCAGGAATTCTAAGGGAAGCGAGTAAATATCTTTAAAATCTTAAAAATCTTTTAAAAAAATTATCGGTTTGAAGATTGATATAATTTTTAATTTTGTCTATTTGAAGTTCACGGTGTATTTGTTTGTTGGAAATAAACCTTTCAGCTTTTAGTAATGTTTGTGAAAATTTGGTTTGTATTGTTGGTATTTTATTTATGTGAGTTGTAGAAGCATTGCACCAAATGAGGCATGCATATGTTAGGGATGGACGAATTATTGATTTTGTATATACTCATAATAACTAGCCGCAGTCTACGTGTAGTTTAAAGTGATGATTTAATAAAGGATATAATTTAGAAATTTTTGATAAGTCGAATTGGATATGTTATGAATATGGTGTTTCCATGTCAATCTTTTATCTGTATATAAACTTAAATATTTAACTGGAAGGTTATTTTCCATCCAGGGTACATTTGTGCTATTTATTAATAATAGAGGGGGATTTATTGGTGTACGATGTGCAAAGATTTTGGCTTGAGTTTTAGAAGGGTTTACAACAATTCTCCAATTTTGTGCTTATTTCACATATTTTTGTATTGCAGTTTGTAAAGTATTTCTAGCAATTTGGAAGTTTTTGTGGGTTGAGAATAAAGCAGTGTCATCATCATAAAGGGCGAGTGTAGTAAAAGGTGAAGAAGGAATGTGAGACGTACATATGTTAAAAAGCAAAGGAAAGAATGTGGATCCTTGAGGTATATCTGATACTATTGGTCGGTTGTGAAGAAAGAGATGTACTAATTTTAACAGTAAAATCGGTTAGTACGAAAGTTTTTTTAATATGATAAATAGATATAACGGCGTTTCAATATTTTGTAGCTTATAGAGAAGACCTTGATGACATATTTATCAAATGCTTTAGAAATGTCAAGAAATGTACCAATAGCGCGTTCTTTAAGATGAAAACCATTTGCAATTAATTCCGTAACCATAAGTAACTGATGAGTTGTTGAGTAGTGAGTTCTAAAGCCAAATTGATAATGTGGAAGAGCTTGTATTCCGATAATATACTCATTTATCCCCAGAACATTAACCATGAGTCGAATCGACTCACATAGTACACATAAGTAGCCATGCGCAGCCAGCATGTTGCACTAGCACTCTGACCGGTCACCTAAGGTTCCACTGTTTAGTGCCTCTTGTGATTCCACCTAAGTTGTGTCTCCGACATCTGCTGGGTTCGTGTGGCGTCATCATCTTCAAATGTCAGTGAGTCGAAATTACTCATGATTAGCAATAAGAGAATATTTTTGTGTTCATCGATCTTACTCATCGTTAGTAAAAGGAGGTATCGTTGTCTTGTTATGAGGAAATATGTTGCTGCTTGATGCTGAAAATTGATAAACAAGTGTGAGGATAATTTGGAGGACGATGATTGTGACTCATGACAGTGATTCAGACTTATTAAAAACAAAATTCATTAGAAGAGGTTTATGAAGATATCTAAGATATCAGAAACGCAGAGGTCGATGATAGAGAACATAGGCGAGAAAGAATACGACATGGATTAGGCAATGATCCTGGTTTAGCACAAATATCCGCTTTCAGTGTAATAACATCTGAAACTTTAGCTGACTCAGTCTTCTCGTGTGATTCATGTTCGTACATAATAACTTTTTCAAAGAGTACAGTAAAAGGCACAAATGGTTTTCAATGTAAAACATTTTGTTGAGTCTACTTATTAATTGCTAACAGCATGAACCAGGAAACTGAGGCAAAATATTGTTCATGTTCAACCCGGACGTATTATAAATGCTAGAAATTGTACTTACCCCACTTGAATACCCCCTGCTTTCATCACACAACCGTAGAAGGTACACAACATAACTGTGTAAACAAATGCGGGATTTACATTTGTGGAGTGCATATTACAAAACTTTGACATTCTTGTAATGTGTAACTGATGAGATTGATTGTTTATTGAAATTGTAATTTTCGGAATTTTTTTACTATACAGGAGTAATATACGCAGTACAGAGAAAGTTATGTAATGCCGCGGAAAATTAATGTTGAGAGTTCAATGGAAATACACGTTTTGGGGTGCCCTGATACCGAAAATATTTTTTTCAAAACGTCCGTTCGTCTGACCGTGTCTGGTCATCTGTCTGTGAACACTTCCAACACCTAAACCACATGTACGATGTTTTCGAAATTGAGGAAACCCCGGTACATCTGGCTCTCCTTGAAGCTTTGAAATTTGATGTGAGCATTTCAATGGAAGGGGGAGGGAAATTTATCTGATATGCAACAGTATTTTGGATACATTGTCGCATTGCTCTGTATCAATAATATAATTTGTTGTGGTACTTGGTATTCTTATTTCGTGAATGTTGAATTCGTGACTTCTTTCCTTTTTTGCAGACGCCTTACTACAGAAAAAGAGAATAAGTTTCAAAGTTCATCTATATCAGCTACGCAACACTCCCGACATCCTTCGCGGTTCTACTCCCGCCGCATTAAGGTAAGTGGACTTTTCAGAATATCAGTAAATCGTAGACACCTTTAAAACAGCAAAAGCAATCTCCAATTACATAAATGACTCGTTTGGATTTGATTAATTTTTTCAACATTTTTGTACTCGCCCTGTGACTTGTATTGTAGCCCTTAAAGTCTCACACATTGAAACAAAAGAAATATTTCAGAGATCACAGTGATCCTTCAAATATCTTCCATTCTTTTTCTTTTGACGAGAACAGAGTAGAAGTTTTGCGGCATTTTATCCCTCAATCCCCGGCGGTCCATAAGGATATCGTCTTTAGACGCCGACATGGAAATTCGATATTTCTCAGAGGTCGTAGCGGGATTTATGACTCCTCCGCTTCGCACCATATCACAAACGCAGCATCTGACGCGAGCCATGAAACTCCGGGACTTGGTAATGGGCCCCCCTCGCGCGCGGCTCTCGCTGCCGAATCGATAAGCGAATCCTCGAGGAAAGTGGCCGCTCGCTGCCGCCGCAGCTCCCAGCGCACGATGGGCGGAATGCGACTTCTGGACACGAGGAACCATGTTAAAATTTCAATTCAATTGCAATGTCGTTCCATTTGAATTCATTTGAAATTGTATTATATAAATGACTATATTCCCTCTTATGTTGAGAAATATGAAATTTATTTAAACGTTAATAAAAAATTACTGCAGTGTTATAATATTTTATCACATAATGATAGTTGTGGACTCAAAAATATGAACTCAGTTTTATTAACAAAATTGAGCCAAGAAATAACTACAGCTGTCTTCTGCAAATTTCCTTTACTTTTTACTTTCTCGTCACAACAAAAAATTCATTGCCTCGCCTTTACAACGAAAAATGGATAAACCCAGTTGCTACAGTAAGAAAAAAAGTCTCCAACTCGCGCTGTAATCAGAATCCGTGTTTGGTGAGTCCCTGATGCCGAAAAACTAATTGAAGGCAAAACGTCTGTCTGTCCGCCTGCCCGTCTGTCTGTCGGTCTGTCTGTCCTCCCGTCTGTGAACACTACTAGCGCCTAAACCACGCGTGCGATCTTTTCCAAATTGAAGAAACCCCTGTCCATCTCGGTCGAGTTGACGCCTTGAAAAAATTGAAAAACATTCGTTAAAATTTGGGGGTACTTAACATGAAGACCCCTGGCATTTTCAAAATTTTCTCAAAAACGGCTCCAATTTTTTCTTTAAATTTCTTGAAAGAAAAGACTAATACACACTTATAAAGATGCTGTAGGTACGATTTTCACGGTTAACACAGAATTTTCAAAATATGCAAAAGATTTACTTATTTTTCGGCGTCTTCCCACAAATACAAAATCGAAGATAGAGATTTTTCCTCCAAATGAAATTTGTTGTCCATAAGTAAGTTCATTAAGGTCATGTACATTGTTTTGAAAATTTTCGTAGATTTTGTGCGATACTGCGCGCAATAATTGCAATATTAAAAAATAACAAAAACAAGATTTTCTCAAAAACCGGCTCCAATTTTTTCTCTAAATTTTTGGTAGAGGTAGTGCCAAACAAACCCTATACTATGACATAAACGCCAATTACTCTTAGTCTTTTGTTTTTCCAAAAATTACAAAAATATAATGTTTCTGACTTCTCTCACGTCTGCAATATTTACTTTAGAGGATATTTCTTCACATTATTGTATTTATGAGTATATGTGCTTTAAATAATTTCATGCAAATTTTCTCGGAAACTCAACAGTTTTCTGTGAAAATGAGTTCAAAATTCCGCATTTTCAGAAACGCTCAAACGCCATTTTGTCAAAAATGGCCGCAATTTTTTCTTCGAAATTTGCGTTCGGATAGTGTCAAATGAACTATTTAAGATAATCTGAAATTAATTTTGCTGTATGCTTTTGTTTTTCAAAATGTACACAATTTTTTTTTAATATCTCTGATTCCTTTAATATGCTCATTTCCAGCAGTTTGTATTCATTATTGCACTTGTGAAAAGGTCTTCAAATTACTTCAAATTAAATGTACCGAAATCTCAATGGTTTTCTGTGGGAAAAAAAGCTACAAATTTCACATTTCCAGCAATACTTAAAACGCGAAAAACACAATTTTCTTATAAACGCCTCCCGATTTTTCGATAAAAATAACCATTTATGACGAGGTTTTACTGTCCTTTAATATTCGTAAAGTAATATTTCGGTTCTACTGTTTCGAAACCCAAAAATTATAAATAAAAAAATGTACATAGGCGACGATTGATAACAGCTGGCAAGAGTATGCGCCAAGTCCGAATAGCTATCCCTGACCAACAAATAGAAATCTAATACGAGAAGGTATGTGCCATTTCCAGCGCCGCTAGCTACTTTCTCGTATAATACGTATATATTGAGTAATATACGTAGTATATAGAAAGTTATGTAATGCTGCGGAAAATCGATTTCCAAATTTCAACGGAAATACACGTTTTGGGCTCCCCTGATACCGAAAAATTTGTGTCTCTGTCCGTGAACACTATTAGCGCCTAAATCATACGTAGGACTTTTTTAAAATTGAAGAAAGTCCCTGTCCATTTGGTTCTAGTTGAATCTTTGAAATTTTAAAAAACATTCTTTAAAATTTAATGGTACATTTCATGAAGCCCCTCAAACATTTTCTTTTTTTTTTCAAAAACGGCTTCAAATTTTTCTTTAAATTTCTTGTAAGAATAGCGTAAAATACACTTATAAAGGAGGCATAGGTCGGATTTTCACGGTTAACTCTGAATTTTCGAAAATTGCAAAAGTTTGAATTATTTTCGGCGTCTCCCTACAACTATAAAATTGGCCGTCAGCTGACCGGAGAATGTAGCAAAACCTTACAGCCAAACCACACAAAAGTAATTAGAAGAATTTGCTTCGAGAAAGTCTGTGCCATTCTGTTGCACTTCTAGTTATTGTTGTTATTCTTATTTCCGTGATAATTGATTGTATTTGCAAATCGTGGAAAATTATTTATTGATTTCAGTGACCTAAAATGATTTGCAAATTCGTGATATATAGTCCAAATACAATGGTGTACCCAGATGCTAGCCTGACATATCTCAACGTACGTCTTTGCTCACCTGAAGGGGGCAGAATATGGCTAAGTGTGTGCCCGAGAGTTTTGAATCCCCATAATGCTTACAAACAAGTAAAGTAGCTGTAAACCTAATACAAAGTTCCAAAAGACGCAGAAACGTCACATTTTAAAATAATTATTCACACGTCTGTAGTTTGAAATAGAGAGAAATATCGTTTGTTTTCCTTTACAATTGAATTTTTTGAAAAGGTTTGTTCTTCATGGTTCTGAGAGTGATATTTTTCATAAACACTTCCATAAACACGTTTGAGAAGAGAGAAGTGATACCACTAAGAGAGAGAGAGAGAATAACGACTAGCACAGGCATGAAAATACAGTAGATTTGGTTTTTGAACTTCGCATACTTAATATTTTTTATTATTTCTGGTCAAGAAAAATAGTTTTGAAATATACATAGGACGGAATCAACTATGATTTGGGTCCTATGTATTCGCGATTAGATTTAACTGTGTTTTTGTGAATGTATTTTCTGCTTCCTTACCAGTTTAATATATTCAGATTGAATATGTCATAAGAAGATGATCTTTAGTGAATTAGGAAGTAAATACATGACTGGATAAATGACAGAAGCTTACCAAAGAGATTCCTGCTATTAGCGAACTAACTTGCAATTGAAAACTGGACACTGCACGCGAAACGAAGTAACTCGTATCATTATTTTACGTGAACTTTGTTGAGTAGCGTCATTGCGTAAACTCGACATCTTGTTTCGGTATCTCGTCGATGTCACGATCTCCCGTTGATCACGCCGACGTCACAGTCCATTGGCCACCCTGACCAGGTAATACGTCGTGTACGTCGATTACGAGAGGCAAATTGCCCGGGCGGAGCGCGCGGCCTCGCCTCGGCTTCCCCGGCGCAGTGTAGGCCTTGAGCGGACTTCGCGCACGCGTATGTGCATGCACCTTCAAATTATTTGATTAGGCGGCGTTTTCCTTCTGGATGTTGCAGATCCAATCATTGTGGTTGGGTCATCTAATATAGGATTTATAACACTCAAGTAAACATAAAAAAAATGTTTAAACGTCGAATACATTCGTTTCACTCCACTTCACAACACAACTCTGAACATTACCATAATACATATAATAATCATAATAACAATATAACAACACTGAACTAACATAATAATAATAATAATAATAATAATAATAATAATTACTCTTTAGAAAAGGTTAGTGATTTGACAATTTAAAAAATATCAGAATGATATATAATGTATAAAATAAATATGTATACAAAGTACTAAGAAACTATGATCTGGGCTGTCCGGGTGACGCCGCGTCGAAGGCTGGGGTGCCGACGCGGCGTCACCCGGACAGCCCAGATCATAACTCTGGCCGCGGAAGCCTACGATATTACCAAGAAACTAATATATTGTTAAATTTGCTGTAGCTTTGAGTAAAAGGTTCAGAGTATGTCGTAGGGAAACTTTACCTGTTTCAAATAGTTCGGTTCGCGATTGAAAATTTCTCAACATCCGTTTTGTGCATTATTTTCTGAATGTTGTTCATGTATTCCACATGAAAAATGGATTAGGACAAAGTCGTTGGCGCCAAATATGTATGCAAAAACCAGAAATATTTGTAAGCATATTGACATCACCACGACCAAATCAAAAATAATCTTCCTTGTGTTTATAATTCTGCCTAGGGTCAATATTGTTATCGCGACGTAATTGCTTATATTTTCCTTTTCATACAACATTTTCCCCCAATATCATACGCATCATCATATGTGAAAAAATCTTTTATTTATTTCAAAAGATGTTATGATTGATCAAAAATTTGGAAAATTTATAAGGATAAAACAAATATAACAAAATAAAGGAAAGCATTTCCATTGTAAATATCTACATCACCCCTAACTTACATCATTAACTTGCCATTAAGCATTAAGTTGTTAGTATTATGTGACAATCAATTTCTATTTAAATTATCAATAAAGATTTATTATGGGATAACGGTGGTGTGATTCTTCAGGATGGTTGAATTTGGGTTGTAGGACATACTTGTGTGGGTCTAGGGGTGAAAGTATTGAAGATTTGGTTATGAGAAAATGGAAGAAATTGGAATTTTCTTTGTAGTGAAGGGGTATCTTTAGTCTGTAGTCTTGGAATGTTTTAGGTCGCCAGTTTTGTTTTCAATTTTCTTTCCAGTAAGTTCCCCATCTTTTCAGTAAGGACAGATGGAGACTGGATTATCAGCTTTGTGATTGTCATTACAGCTTTTGCATTTTGGTACCTGCCATTAGGGCAAGAAAATAGGGCGATTACGATTAGGGCAAGTAATCTAGTAATGCTGTTGTTTTTCACGTGATAAATATACTGAATGATGTGACATCGCATTCGATTACAAGTATCTACGCCGAAAGGATATTTCATAATTTCAATTTAGTTTTAATACGTCATTTTTGTGTGGCGCATTTTTTCGACAAAAAAGCGCGCAAGGTATTTGGGGATATTCTAAAAGTGATTAAGCTCTAATATGATGCAACGACGCGTCTCGAGCGAGGGGTAGCGCGCCTCCATCAAAATGGCGGCGGCTCGCCGGCTGCAGCGCGTGCCAGTGTGCAAGTAGCTCCCGCGCACGCGGTTGGCGCAAGAGGCGAGTTATAAACAAGCGAAAAAAAGTCGCTTGGTATTCGGCGCGTCGCTCGTCGGCCGCTCATTAATACCCCGGCCGCCGGCGCAGGCGAGGGGGGCGGGGGGGGGGTGATTGACGGCGGCGCGGCGCAGTTTCCACACCGCGCGTTGCGTTTTCAGAGGTTGGAGGAGCGATTATGAAAGCCCCTTTGCCAATTATCGCGAGTTTCCGATGCATAGAAATACGCTTCCACGGCGACGCGGCCTACGTGTTCGGCCGTTGCGCATTGCGTTTCGAAAAGATGTCGCCGTGCTGCATGCGTGGAGATATTTAACGATGTCGTGCGAGACAGAATGCGTTTTTCTACTGATGGCGAGCAATCTGGACGGCGGACAGAGCGTGGAGAGGCACAATTTCAATAGCGCTGCAGAAATGCTAGTTCAATACTCAATATTTGAGAGAAGACGAACAGTAAGGAAACTGTGAAGGAATCCCGCAATGACTAATCTACAGTACACAATGTTGAATTGAATTGATTGGTTTCGTTTACAAGTGCAAACTCTTGAGTACTTCTACTATTACCTTTTCTTTCAATTCCATTGGTAATTTTACACCTTCTTTTATATAAAACAAGATTTTAACAATACATAAATATTTTACAAATTTTTTTTATAAATGATACAATGCTGATAATTTACCGAAGATTTTGGAAATAGTTTTAAAAATTCAGTTAGCAAATCATGGATATTGCAGTAGGTGTTTGGAGAATTTCTAATTGTAAGATTTGGTTTAGCTGTTGTACCTAATAACCCAGTCAAATTTGACCAAACTGGTGATCGAAGGAAAAATATCCGGAGGTTTCATACTTGTTATGATGTTTGTTGCTACCTAGTATAATGTGTGCATTATACTAAAAATTCCTGGATTTGGAGGGGAGCGGTCGTAGGGGGGCGTGGTTTTTTTTGCATGTATCTCCATATCGAGTCGACCGAAAACTATACTGCTTCCGTAAATACAAACAAGAACTATCCAAGTCTATAACTTTACAAGGGTTAAATTTACAGCAAAGCCTTATATGAACTTTTTTCTAGAAAATTTTATCTACATTAATTTTGTGTAGATCATAATTTTCGGTAGGATTGATAGCTACGGAGATATATGCAAAGAACTTAGTAAAACCTCCTTTAAACGACCCCTTCCCCGGCTCACCCCCTACAAGTGCAGTAGATACCAACAAACAATCATACCATTTTCAAAACTCCGGGATTTTTTCACTTAATTTGTCTAATTTACAGGTTATAAAGAGAATATTATTGTTAATGAGATGCTAGAAGTGACTAGTAGAAACGAATGGAAATTAACCATATACCATTAATTTTTAACCATGTATTGAACGGGTATATTCATAGTTCTTTTTGAATTTGCTGGTTTGTATGAATCCAAGAACTGTCAATGACCAACGTAAGAATTTGTTCTGTATTATAACTTTTGTTTACTACTAGTAGTAGCACCTCCTGAAATAGTGTAGGCTTAAGTTAATGACGGACGAATGATATATTTAAATATTAAGAGAACGTTTCTATGTTAATTTGAGAATTTTATTCTTTAAGGAATTTTTATGAATGATTTGTTTGCTATATTTTCGATATGGTCTTTCTATTTTAAACGTGTGTCAATGAATAAGCCGAAGTATTTAATTGGGATAGTAGATGGAGACCATTTCAGCTTTAAAATTCAGTATTAAAGGCTTCGTGGAATGTACACGTTTCAATAAAAATATAGTTTAGCATAACATTTGACGGAATTCATTTTAATATTCCACTTTTGAAACCTTACCTGAATCTAGTATTTATGACATCTACATTATTCTCCAATGTTCCTGCAAAACATATAGACTAATTACATCAAACAAGCCTTCTGTGTGGCATCAACAAGCCATCCAGGTTTTTAGGAAATGTAAAACAACTTTATGAAAAAAACTATCCAATAATATTGTAATTAATGCGAAGAGTCTTGTGATTTTTTCAAATCACTAAACAGCACTCATTTGAAGGATCTTCTTTGCTTGATCGTTTTGCTCAAATTGTGGAATATTTCGTAACTTAATTGGTTCTTAAATTGATGTCCTTTCTTTATTTTCATTCCAACACGTGTAAAATTTCTGTTGCACTTAGTTGGTAGTTACTTACAGCGACAACACCCGAAGAAGATTGGGAAATTTGAAACGTTGTTTAAAAGATTCAAAATAATTCTTCAATATACTCGAAATTTCGCTGTGTTGATAGAATCTTGAAAGATTTTCTATTTTTACCCTTGTAAGTTCTTTGAGTTGATGCTCCTATATGTCAGAAATTCATTTCAGAAATTTATCGTTTTCCAAGTGGTTAAAATGTTTTTTTTCTGCTGAGTTTGTTTGATTAAATGTAAGTTTTCGTGACACTCGAGGTGACATGAAACTGCCTACACCTACGCATATGGAGTAACATCACTGGAGTAATGGCAATGTATTTGTAATTTGTAATATTTACGCTCATTACATTCATTCCACTTTCGACCAGGTCGACGCCCGGCAGTGTGAGGTATGAGACGCATGACACATATACGTCATCATAAAGAACTTCTAAGAGCGTTGCTTCATACATAATTCCTATCATTAATGAACCACCCAAAGTGAATTTAAAGCGCGTTGATTTGTGTCCCATTCATAATATTAATAATCTCTTCACTGATTATGGTTTGATCAGTATTTGGGAAACTATTTAACCCTGATTATAAAATTTACATTCCAATTTCGTATCCTTGTTTAATGTTTCTAGAATATATTAAAACGTTAAAATATTGGGAATATATATTGAAAACATATTCTGATATTAAGATTCGCAGACATTCAAAAATCCATACAAGGGACTCTTTCAAATGAAACGTAATCATTTTTTCCTAAATAAATGTACAAGTTCTGTTGTTTATTTTTCGTTACATTTATTTATAAGAGGTGACGTTTATTAAAAAAATATTGAAAGATAACTATAATATTTCAATCACTTTTGATGTTATACGAATAGAAATTTCAGAATCAAAAGACGTTTGTTCTCATTTAACGGAGCGGCAGAACAAAGAAAAAGGTTGTGATCATTTGTTTTAGTATGTGTTACTGTTTGGAAGTATCTCTCTTTCTCGCTATGTTGCATATATAGGGAAGTTTTCTGTTTCATCTACATATACAGAAGTCATGCATTCCACGAACGTGGAAGTTCAAGGATGTCTTTTTGTCCCTTCAAATCACTTTTCTGTTTGGAATAAAACTTTCATGAGCGTAATTTCATGTATTTTCCTTTGGACGGTGACAAAGAATCAGAATCAAAATGTATGCACTGTTTTAAGTCCTTATTTTACCGCTGTCATCAGAAGCTATCGAGATTGATTGGCCAGTCCCGTTTCGTCTTTTTGCGAGAAGGCAATACGTGGGTTACCCCACGCTTTCCTCGATTGCGCTGGAGGCTACCGCTATGCCCTTGATTGAACTGGTTCTTCATTGCCAGCCCATCACCTGCAATTTGTGACTGCTTTTACTTCTCGTGTACTCATGGGAAAGTTATTGGCGCCGCGGAAAATGGATTTTCAATGGAAATACGTTTTGAAGTCCCCTCATACCAAAAAATGGTTTGTTGTTTGTTTTAAAATGTCTGAAGGTGGGTGTAAGGATGTTACTAATATTTATTATGTAAGAGGTACTGTGTCAATTCTTATCTGTATTTGGTATTATCTGTATTGGGTATTTGGATAAATTACTATCATTATAATTTAACTCTCAGTACTCTTTTTTTCTTTTTGGACATAAAGTACAATTTTTTCCACATATTCTGGAACAGAACGTCTCGTGTAATATTTATACGCATCATCATATGTGAAAAAATCTTTTATTTATTTCAAAAGATGTGATGATTGATCAAAAATTTAGAAAACTTATAAGGATAAAACCAATATCACAAAATAAAGAAAAGCATTTCATTGTAAATATCTACATCACCCTTAACTTACATCATTAACTTGCCATTAAGCATTAAGTTATTAGTATTATGTGACATTCAATTTCTATTTAATTTTATCTTCATTATGGAATAACGGTGGTGTGATTCTTCAGGATGGTGTGATTTCGGTTGTAGGAGATACTTGTGTGGGTCTGGGTGTGAAAGTATTGAAGATTTGGTTATGAGAAAATGGAGGAAATCGGAAAAATCCTTTGTAGTGAAGGGGTATCTTTAATGTGAAGTTTTGGAATGTTTTAGGTCGCCAGTTTTGTTTTCAATTTTATTTCCAGTAAGTTCTCCATCATTTCAGTAAGAACAGATGGAGACTGGATTATCAGCTTTGAGATTGTCATTACAGCTTTTGCATTTTGGTACCTACGATTAGGGCAAGAAAATAGGGCGATTACGATTAGGGCAAGTAATCTAGTAGTGATTACCCAAGCAACAAGCGCAACTAATTGAGACCGGGAGCGGTAGCTCAGTGCATCAACTGATGTCACTGCAGCGCCTCTGACCGGGAGGTTCGAGTCCTGACGGCGGTAGGATTTTCGACACTAGCTTTCAGCTGGGTCGAATTCAGTCGCTGTCTGGAGGAGAATTCTAGCCGGCTGCTCTGATCGGTAGTTTTCCGTGGTTTTCCGATGAACACCAGGCGAATGCCGGAGCAGTACCCTAACAAACGGGCCACGGACCGCGCGACATCTGTCCTTCCTCTTCCTTGTCGTATCCTCTCCCCTTACCACTTACACTAACATGCACTACACTACCACATATTCCGGGAGACCAGTCGGGAGCTTAGAGCTTGTCCCGGCTGGGGCGGTGCCCCGCTGGTGGGAGAGTCCTGGTTAGGGGGAAACCCCACTAGCCACGGTAGGTCGGCGCCGGATCTCGCCATCCAGCGGGGAAGATCACCGCCATCTTCCGAGAAAAAGCATGCACTACACTAACGGTACTAATGACCAAAGCAGTTGACGCGCCCGGAAACACGAAAAATTCAATCTATCAAACTAATTGAGTGGTTGCAATTATTATTTGCATGCCCATAATCCAGTTACTGTGGCATTTATCGGGTTATCTTCTTACTTTTAGTTGCAAATGTTTGATAGTATATATGTCCTTTGGGTTACTTCTGAAAAATAGCTGCGACTACTGGAATTGGTTTATTTTGTTCATGAAGTCGGGTGATTTGTATCAGAGATGAAAGCGTTGTGTATTGATATATTTCTGGGGCAATTTCTTGGTTTGGTTGGTATTCTTGTACACTTCAGGGGTATGTTTATTTAGAGGGTCTTTGAAGGAGTGAAAACTGAGACGAGCTTGTATTAGACACTTGATTAAGTTTCAGAAGGGTGAAAGAAGCACTTACTTAATTTTCTTGTATTAATCTGCAACTAAGTTTCTAGAGACTAGATTTGCAAGCATTATTATTGGTGATGCATGCTACTATAATCGGATCTATTTTACTGGATGTTTCACTATGATCGTTAGAAAGTTATTGATATGATTGAATATATTATAAGATGATTGTTATCAAGTTCTTTTAAATAATATTGAGTCAGGTTTTATATTTGAATCACTGAAAATATAGAAATTGTTACTAATTTTGGGGGGTTCACGCCTAATATTATTGTTTGTCACTGAACTCTTCCTAGAACCTCCTTTTCCGATAACTGAACGGTTGAGGGTTGTCTGAATCGATATCGTCGTAAAGAAATGCATGAGGCCCCGGCACTCCATTAACTGTGTAGGATCAGTTTTATCATGCGATATGACGGGGCCACACAGGGTATGCAAGGTTTGAGTACATGTCGCCACCACTGTCGGGGCGGTGAGTGAAGATTTCATTGATTCATTTTCAATCAACAATTTCATTGATTTCATTTTGGCAATCCCTCTATTCATTAAATTTTAGTATGGACTTCAATGAAGAATGTCATTGGCTTGTATACTACGATTCGTGACGTGTTCAAAGTCAACTGTATGTACGTATCTGTATTATTTCCATTATTTATTGGTATATTCCTTGTGGTGTGACTGCATCGAAAATTACAACCTCTAGTGTCGCACTTTCAATGTTACGTATCAATAATAAATTATGAATTTGATGATATTATTTTGTATTGTAAGTAATTAATCTAACCTAGTACTGTCGGCAAAATTCAGAAGCTACTTTCTGTGTCTTACAATGTTTGTTGTTTGATAGTGTATTATCCGCCATCTATCTAAGACATTTCAATGTATTTCAGTTGTCTGTAGTTTAATCTTGTTATATTTGATCTACTGTCATGCTGGACACTAACTATAAAGACCTGATACGTTTCGGATTTAACAACAAGACGCCATGGAAACCCTCAAGTCAATTTCATCAATTCAGTGTTACAAACTAAAAAAGTTTTACCCTGAATGTCGTGATGATTATTATTATTGGTCTATTACATAAACACAATACATAAGGACTAATGTGTCGCCATACAGGAGTTATGAAACACATTTCTTTTGTACGCAACTTCAAAATTTCCTTTCCTGAAAATCAATTATGCAGCCAGATCGTTGGATTCTTTAATTATTTGGAGAAGTGTTGTCTGTATGTTCCCTCGACCGTGACCTCTGGACCACGCCTCATTCGCGTGTTTTCATTATAAGCTTCGTTGGGCCACCATACTTGATATCTCGAATAGAGGTTATTTTTTCGTGGCTGATCTATTTAACAGCCCCTGCCTCCAGGAGAGACTTGCCTTCTCCAATGAGACTTTTGTCGAAAACTCACTTCACTCTTGTAGCCGACCATGAGCAGTGATCACGCTCTTTTAGACCGGGCCCCTTCTTCCCTGTCCAATCTTGAACCTCCCGTTTCCTCGTAAGAACGCTGCTGTCAACCCACGAGCGCCATTCGCGCCGTGACCTGCATCTGTGCCTGGAAGAGCCCGTTGTGCCGAGTTCGCTTCATTGCACGTAGCACCCGATTGCCTTCCTCGCCCGTCCCGCAGCGGATTATTTATTCACGCGCAAAACCTGTCGACGACGGCGACGGCCCGACGGCCGCAGCGGCGGCGGAGGCGGAGGCGAATGAAGGCGGCGCGCGCGGCTGACGGTTTTATTTCAAGAAAAGCAGCCCGCGACCGAGCGGCGCGCCTCGGGCGACTGCACCGGTTTCAGCGGAGGAAAACGTAAAGGAAGTGCGGGCCCCTGCGCCGCACAGTCATCCCAAAGATTGCTCAGCAGACGGAATGGAGATATGTCTGTGTTTTGAGGGTGAAGAGTCGTGTCATTAATGTTATATAGTTTAGAATGGTTAAAAGAACGCAATTTGTAAGTGAAGTCACTTTAAAGCCCTTGATATAATTACATGGGAAGGCAAATTGTGTATATCTGGGTGAAACTACATAAAGATATCACCACAGAAGAGCGGTTTTTTAATGTACTTATTTCGTGTGTAATGCTATATTGCTACAAATAACCTTTCAGCACCTCTCATTGTGAACAAATTCGTTGAAAAGGAACAAAGCCTGAAAAGCAGTACGTATTTCATATGTATAGTTTCCTTTCGAGGCAGATACTTTAATTTAATCGCCTGACCGGTTGCCCCCGCCGTGGGGGTGTTCGGCCCACTGCGGAGCGCGGGCCGCGCCGCGTTCCTTATTCGGTGGCCGGCAAGGCCGTTGGGTCCAGTCGGCGCGACTACTTTTACTCGCGCGCGAGGGCGGGCGGCCGGCGTCGCCCGGCGTCGCCCGCCGCTGCACCACACGCACCTTTCCCCACGGGCAGCCTTGTTAGGAAGCGAGCGGTTGGGCTGCAGCTACTCGTTTGTGGAAATTAGTCTAATGCGCAGCCCAAGAAAGAAGGGAAATGACTATTGGTACGTTCTGAAACAAAATGTTGTCGTTAGACATAACGAACCCAAACTGGTGTAAAACAGGGTCAACTGGGTGGAATGGATTTGTTGAAAATGCAATTACGAGAGTACTATGAAGTTTAAGAACGATTTTTGAAATATTTCTTATTAAAAAATCTGGATTGTAGAACGCTCTATAATTCTTTAACAAAAATGTACCCAGCGGACCCGGTGGCTGAGATCGCTAAGGCAGTAATGTCGTAGTGATCTCGAACCGGAGGGTCGCGGCTTCGAGTCCCGCTTGGACCTGGTTGTATTTGTGTCCGTCCTTTCACCCCTTATCATCATTTCGTTTTATCTTCATAGTTACCATAACGTTAACTCCAATAGTTGTCGCTAATGACCTAGATGTTGATGCGACCGTGAATAATCCCCATCAAAAAAAATATATACTCGTAATTCCTATATTTTTGACCACCTTCCCCATTGTACATTTTCGTAAAAATGTCAAGCACTTCGTCAAGAACACGTGAAGTCCATATAGCCCGAGCGTAATTCAAAATAAACGTACTCTAAAAATCGAAGAGATTGCTTCATTGACGTTTTGGATGTTAAATAACTTCGGTGTTTTTTTGGTAAAATGTGTTATTAGTAAATCATCGTGCCTATGTATTCAAAAGAGACGTTTTTGTTGTGTAAGTGGGCCCTACATTTTTCAGTTACTCCCTTCCTTCTACCGTAGGTTTTTTTAATTTAGTGGCCAGTCTCCATTCCCCTACACCATAAATATATTATTTCTTGAATGTATCCTTAAGTAAAATTTCGTTCGTCAGAAATCACTTGAGATAAAATTAAATATATAGCAAGTGACACATGAGAACCATTCAAAACACAGTAATGCAAGAAAAAGAAAATATTAATGATGATATTTTCATCTCGTTTCCAAGCATGGTGATTGGGACACAGAACATTTTTTCGAACTGCATCAATTTTACTATAATGGCTAAACTACTAAATGAAAGATTTTCGTAATAGAAATTTGTTTTATGAGCACCAGTTAAAGTAATCCAGATGCACTTTTAAGCGATGCTATTGTGCGTGAAATAATATTTCCATCTCAGTGAGTAATGTTTACTGTTAATATTATCAGCTAATATTATTATGGGTGGTCTTATTCTGTTTCTAAAATGATATTTTTTACGTGATGTTTTTGAAACATTACTTCATCCTGCCTAAAAAAATAAAGATAGAAATATTTCACTTCAATTTTTAGGTAAGATGACCTCTATTTTCGGTTGATAGATCCTGAAAAACAGCACTCGGCTTTCAAGTTCATGTTGTGTAAGTTATGATTTACTTTAATGATGAACGTAAAGGTGTCTAGAAGAATGCTAGAGTCGTCAGGACTTTCCTTTGCACGTCTTTCAGTCCTCTGTAGAAAGCGAATTTCTTACGTACTTTAGAAACTTGAGTCTTTCATTATGTCATTTCGTTTAAGAATAATGACTTAATAAAACACAGATACCAAATATTTCTGAAAATGTTTTCGTTTTTTAACCCACCTCAAGCAAAAATTATGCATATTTATTCAACATCTGTGATAGCAGTAGAAAAGTGTTATTTAAAGTGAAAATAAATTGCAAAGTTGTAATGATAGATACATTTTAAAATCAGTTATGTCTATTTTTAGTTTTATTACCTTTTTGTAGCATCATATTCAATTTATGTGCTCAATAATAGTTCGTTCAAGTCGTATAAAATAAACAATTTGTGTATTACGTTCTGTTAATTTCTAGTTCCTATTACCGCATTTTATTAAATCGTACGATACATAGACTTAACACACTATTCATTCAATTAACTTTATAATTAATTCTGAATACATAGATGGCATACTAGTTTGTTACTTTCCTCAGAAATTTGCTGACGTATCATATAGTGGTTTTTATACAATTCACGAACATCACAGAACGGCAATGCGCTTTCTGAGTACCTAGCTGCATGTTCGTGAAGCCTCTTTTCTCTATTTGCTTTTACCGGTAGTGGTAGCTCAGTGCATCAACTGATGTCACTGCAGTGTCTCTAACCGGGAGGTCATAGGTTCGAGTCCTGACGGCGGCAGGATTTTCGACACTAGGTTTTCAGCTAGGTCCAATTCAGTCGCTGTCTGGAGGAGAAGCCTTAGCGGGCGGCTGCTCTGATCGGTAGTTTTTCGTGGTTTCTCCGATCAACACCAGACGAATGCCGGAGCAGTACCCTACGGGCCACGGACCGCGTGCGATCTGTCCTTCCTCTTCCTTGTCTTATCCTATCTCCCTTACATACACACACACTTACACTAACATGCACTACACTACCACACATTCCGGGAGACCGGTCGGGAACTTAGAGCTTGTCCTAGCTGGGGCGATGCCCCGCTGGTGGGAGAGTCCTGGTTAGGGGGAACCACACTAGCCGACGGTAGGTCGGCGCCGGATCTCGCCATCTAGCGGGTTAAGATCACCGCCATCTCGCGAGAAAAAGCATGCACTACACTAACGGGACTAATGACCGAAGCAGTTGACGCGCCCGGTAACACGAATCAATCAATCTATTTGCTTTTGATCGTGAAAATCTATCACGAGCCCACGAAAATCACCAACGACATGGCACGGGCCTCAGCCCCGACGTTGCTGGCGCGGTCGCCGCGTGTCTTCCTGCTTCGCGCGCCGGGGCAGCGGCGTCTCGGCCGCGCTTAGTCACCGGCGCTTTCTCCGCCCGGCGCACGCGACCGTCAACGCGCCGCGTCGCAGGCCGTCCGCCGCCTGGACGTGCGACGCCGCGCGCATGCCGATGCGGCGGGAAGGCCCAGCACGCGCTCGCGGGCCTCCGCCTCCGCTCCCGCCAGGCAAAATGCGGTAGTCCAGGCAAAATGACGGCAACTGGAGGCACGGTGAAGATTTTCCAGCTTACTGACGTTGATTCTTGATATATTGGTGGCTCCTATACCCGCAATCTTTCACAGTCCGATTGATTCATTGATTTTTTCGTGTTTCTGGGTGCGTCAAGTGCTTCGGTAATTAGTCCCGTTAGTGTATTGCATGTTTTTTTCTCGGGAGATGGCGGTGATTTCCCCCTCGCTGGATGGCGAGTTCCGGTACCGACTTACCGTCGGCTAGTGGGGTTTCCCCCTAACCAGTAATCTCCCACCAGCAGGCACCACCCCAGCCGGGACAAGTTCTAAACTCCCGACCGGTCTCCCGGAATATGTGATAGTGTAGTGCATGTTAGTGTAAGTGAGTGTGTAAGGGGAGAGGATAGGAAAAGGAAGAGGAAGGACAGATCGCGCGCGGTCCGTGGCCCGTTTGTTAGGGTACTGCTCCGGCATTCGCCTGGTGTTGATCGGAGAAACCACGGAAAACTACCGATCAAGCAGCCGGCCGCTAGAATTCTCCTCCAGACAGCGACTGAATTCGACCTAGCTGAAAAGCTAGTGTCGAAAACCCTGCCGCCGTGGGGAGTGGAACCTAGGACCTCCCGGTCAGAGGCGCTGCAGTGGCATCAGTTGATGCACTGAGCTACCGCTCCCGGTTTCACAGTCCGAATTCTTATGACTACTGGAAAAAAGAGTCGCAGAATCGGCGTCGCAACAGAATGTTCTGCGCTGTGATGTAGGGGCGGGACGACGCAACTTGACGCAGCGTTTCCAGCGTTGCATTTGAAGAACGCGCCGCCTACTTGCCTTTTCCGTGTAATCGATGACGAGATGACGGCCGGTAATTGAGGCTTCTCACTAGCCATCTCGCGAATCGCTTGGGGTGGAGAAACGTACGAGACACGCAGGTGTTGCAAGACTGCATACTGTCAATAGGAATGGCAATCCAATGATGGATTCATTTGTTTAAGATGTATTGATTGTAATTTGTCTTCACCATCAGATATTTCGCCAGTCGGCACCCGATCGTGGCAGTTTGGGAACTAAAATTATTAAATAATTATATGACATAGTGATATTCAGGAAACCACTGAAAGATGATGAGATAGTAACGTTCTGAAAAATGTTTCTTACTTTATTCTGTGTGTCATTGCTTTCATCAGGACGACGAATGATATTAAGGACCAATGAGATCATAACGAGGATATAACCCAAACAGCATAGAAAAAATTATTGAGGAATAAACAATATGTATTAATTTGTACTTTATAATATAGTATTCTGTTCTTTAGTTGCAATTGATGAACTAGTTATCTTAAGGTCGTACTTCCAAGTTTAATGTACACGATATGCAACGCAATTAGTACTTTGAAGACCGCACTTTAGTGACAGTAACATCGTAAATGGCAAAGCATCCACCACTCTCCCACTTTTAGAAGAGTGTGTATCAGTAAACAAAACTCTACCCTCTAATGCGTAATCAAAAATTCAACTTCAATTATTGCCCATCAAAACTATCATATTCTTCTTTAATATCTTCAGACATACCCATCTTCTCTTCACATTACAATCTTTGTGGAATACCATCATAACTCAAACCTTCAACGAGTCAAAGTGGTGAATTGTAACTATTTCTGTGGATACTAGATTCAGGAGCATACGTGTCTTTATTGTTGTACGGGTTGCCTACGTTACGCAATAAGCAATAGTAATCAATTGGTACTGTCCCAATCTAACTTCAGTGATATCAGAATCGGACCCAAGCGCGGGAAGAGGTTTCAGGATAAATGGGCGCCCCTCTTGGATCCAGAGAAACTGCGTGTTCATCTTCTAAACATAATCCTACGTTTGGTAGTGACTACGTGTGAGACGGTTGCGCGTTTTTCAGTCCGCCATTCAGCACAAGTGAGGTGTCCGACGGGGCTCGGTCTACTGGTGGAATGCTGGCCATTATTTCTTAATCAGAATATTCTAAAAATAATCATCGATATAACCTGTTTCAGGGGGTTTTAAGCACCTAAAATGCGTTTGAGGGGTGGGTTATAGCACCTGCAGAGATGATAAATTGCTCATTTGAATCCCCTGGAAAAGAAAAATCGATTAGCATTATTTTTAGCTGGATTCCTCTAAATTATTCCGGAAGAATTGTCGAAAAAACACGATTTGAAAGAGTTTCAAGACATCTACGATAGTGAAATGTGAATAATTGATACTCCACTGCATTTCCGACGTAAGATGAATCGCTACAACTTCGTTTATGAGATTGACGATAATTAAATCTAATGTAATGAAATTTTAAAAAAAGTATTTCTGTCGATGCTTTTTCATGTAACTTTCTATGCCCGGAGAGAAACCAGACAACTGTATTGCTTAAAATTTCTTTATATTGTGAACTCTTGCAGTACATTTTTTCATGCAAATAGCAATCGGAGGCCCTATGCTAAACTAGCAACCTAATAAGATATTTAGCATAAAATAGCATGTTCTTTGAATATTATATTTAATACAAGAAATAGATGATAACCGCGAATAAATCTCCTATTTAAAAAAATGGTTGAGTTCTCTTTTCCACTCTTAGAAAATTCCTGTGTCAACCTGGGTAATTAAAAAACTGAGAGTGATTAGGAATATAACGATGTTATTTTTCCTAAATTAATCACCTCTCATGAAGAAGATCTAAAACAAGGCTTAAGGCATGGTCATTACTTGCAATGAAAAACCACTTACCATTCGTGAATCATTGCGTACTGAAGGCAACATAGCAATAAATGCTTGTTAGCGAAGATTTAGTAGCATTAAAGAAAACACACACAACATTAATATCTAAAAACGTAAGAACGTACAAAATTAAATATAATTTGATACTAAGCTAACTATAAATAGATTTTTTGTTATTTTAATCATTGATATTTGTGTGTAAAGCTGATTTTAATTCAATTGTGCGCCATTGCGATCTCTGACGTACCTTCCTTGTTCAAATAAAAAGAATAGAGAATCTCACGATTTCATGAAAAACTCGGCAAATTACTTTAGAATTATGCTCTTTCATCGCCTTGAGAAAATATTGATTCAGCAGTTTCCAGACAAGGTAATCTATATGTGGAACTCAACTCAAAACACACTAATTCTAAAAATACACTCACCATAAAAATGCAATAATACGCAATTTCAGGTCTTACATTGTAGGCGTTCTCATTAAATAATGAGGGGTGTGAAAGTCACCTATTATATTAAATAACAGTAAATTAAATGTTCAAAATGTACATAACGAACTATACGCTTTTTCTCGTAGAATTTCCTGTAGTTCTTAATTTAACATGGAGCATTATAACCCTGTCGTTCAAACTATCAATTAAGATGTTTGTAGTTTCAAGCTTTGTAAAGCTGAAAAGAATACAAAAATAGAATGTCGTCTATCTATAATTATTTCATATTGCGTTTCAACTTAACCTAAAAAAAGGTCTTCTCTACTACTTTATCTGCTCCTTATGAAGAGTACAATAGTGTCGAATTCCGAATATCCCCGTATTTATATAAAAAAATCTAAAAGTAATAATTGTAAGTTGAAGTAAGTAGTAACTGGAGTGTAGAGTTTTGTAACAAATTTTCAAAAAGCACTTGAAATTATGCCTTATTCTAAACTTCAAGTACATCAATTTACTATGTTACTAAATTACAAGCTACCTCATATTTCTAAACATGTGATATTTCGAAAAAAGTCTGACTAAATCAATAAATGATTGATTAAACACGCTTTAATAGGTGCTCTTTTACAGGTTTAAGATGTTTCTTTCTTTGTTTCAGATATTGTATATCTGAATTTCTTAGTTTTCGAAATCTCTTTTTTCTCATTTTCTGAAAATTGAGAAAGTAAAAATATTCGTGATTAATTGAAACATACTACGTTCTCTGTCGTCGGCCGATCACTGAGGGTACGTTGCGATATAAAACACAAAATAAGTCTTGGAGATAGATTTGTGACTATTCTCTTAGGAACATGGTGACATGGGATGCGCGTGCGAACAGCTGCCGGCTAACAGTGCTTTTCGCTGCGCGGGTCGCTGGTGCTCTGGGCGGGGGGGAGAGGGGCGGGGCGGGGGGGGGGGGGCGGGGCAAGTGCGTCTCCACAGCGCCGGCTGCGGCGGATCACCGGAGCCCGGCGGCCTTCAACTTGAAAAAAGCGGGCGGGCAACCTTGAAAACCACTGGGGCGTGCGGGCGGCCGACTTGGCCCGGTCCCACCCATCCACCCGCCCGCCCGGTCGACCCGCCGCGCCGGCAGGCCGGCGGGCGGCATTCGCGGCGCGCCCCGCGAGGCCGCCCCGCCCCGCCCCGCCCGGCCCCGCCCACAGCCACCGGCGCAGGCCCAGGTCCAGGCCCAGGTGTCGCCGTGGCGGCCGTCCAGAATCGCAACAAGCGCCCAGGCGCCCATGTTGGGCTGGGTCGCGGGGGACGTGGTGCGGCGATATGCAGTATAAAAGGGCGTTGCCGCACTCGTTGGCATTGAGCGTCATTTGTTTCTTTGAGAGGAGTAAAATGCTATGGTCTCTCACCTGAGATATCACCATTATTCTTGTATCGAAACCGAAATACTTGTCAAATGACATAGTGTCACTTTCAAATACATTATTGTGTTCTAAAAGTCTTAGATCTTCTTTATTGCTTTTAACATCAAATAATGTCTCAGTCTTCCTCTACTCATGTAGTACACATTGAAATAATTTAGGGAAAACTATTTGTTTATTAAATTTTATACATTTTAAGTTGATTTTGATTATGGTTAAATCAAGTGTTTCCATTATTAACCAGCCGTTTCAGAGAATATTTTCAAGTTGACACTAAACAGAAGAGAATATTCAGCTTAGTGAAGAAGTGATACAGTGATTCCAATTTTTGTAATTGGTCGTGTTGGAAACCGTTTGATTCCATTAGTGCTTAATGCACAAATAGTCGCTGTCGCAACCAGGATGTTTCTGTAAATAATTGTCCAGCCGCCTTGAGGTTTTATAAAGAATTTTTAATTTACTCTGGATTGAACTGTGAGCCCTCCCCGTGAACATGTCGCTGTGAGTCCTCCCCTGATGCACTAACAAATATGTTATTTAGTAATGGCAATGTTGTAAAAATGTAAAAAAAAAATTTCTAAAAAATAGCTCAAATTTTTCTTTGAAGTTTTTGTTTGAATAGACTAATGTTTTCTTAATAATGTTGGCGTAGAACTTATTTTCATTAAAAAGTCTGGAAATTTGTAAGTTTCCAAACTTTTTAAAATTGTGTTCACTTTTTTAATAGTTTAATAGATATCTCTTTAGTAATGGAAAATGAAAAAAATTACAATGCAAAGTGAAGAAGTGGTCTTCCTGAATATTAGACTTTCAAGTAATTTCCTGTGCCCTTACAAAAACAGTAGTTTTCACGTAGTTTACGTTTGAATTGTGGAGGATCACAAGACCATTACGACAAGTATTACGACATAATCATCGTGTCGAGATTGTTGAGTGCGGCTGTGGCGCTAACACAGCGCGGGCGGTTCTCGCCCCTCCAGCGCGCGGGTCCGGATCCCAGGCTGAGGAAATAGTTTGGTTTCGTCTTTTCTTAAAGGTTTTATAGTAATGCGCAAGTTACTCACTTCAATGAAAGAAGCTAACTCCTTTTAAACTTTTTTCAAAATATAAAGATATGTATTTTTTCGGACATAATCAGTTGGTTAATTTTTTTTCAAATAATGGCTGATTATCTAAAAAGAATATATTAATTAAAAGTTAACAATAATATGAGAAAATATTTGCTATAGTGGCACTATTACTTGTTTTTTCATCGGCTAGACGTAGCATTCAAGAAAAGTATTAGCATTTGTCCAAAAATGGAGGTCAAGCTTTTTGTTCTAAAGTGGTACAAAAATTGGTGATATGTTATTAGTATGTTCCTATGCTATAACAGATCTGCACTTATTAATGCTTTTGTAGATGTGTTGGTTCTTTTCGTTGTGTTACGCATTGTTACATATTGCCCGTCGTTGTGTTGCATGTTGGAGGTGTTCATCTGTCAAGAACGGCACGTGCGTCCCTCCATGTTTGAAGCATAAGCTAATGCGTTCGCCAAGTTCTTTGTCCCCCTTCCTGTCTATCGTTGTTCTGGTTTTGGGGTTGGCGAGCCTGTTCCTTGATGCAGCCCAAAGGGCGCCGTCGCGTGTGGTGAGGTGTGGAGGGCGCCCGTGGAGGGCGTGGCAGCGGTGCGGGAAGGACGCGTGATCCTGTCCAGCGCAGCCATTCAGGAGCGTAACTGGTGCAATGTGACTGTCTGCTACTCTCTTGGCTGTTCATCCCGAATGCAACCACGTGAAAGGAACTGTTTTGGTTCACAGGACCAGAAAAAATATGATCCAAGTAGATAGTCCTGCCCAAATTACATCGTATCAAATATCACATCACATAACATCCCATATCACATCACATCAAATAACATAGTTGTTACATTCCTTGTTTCATATAAAAATCTGTAAAAATGTTCAGTATCAGCTAATCTGCTGTTGCGACAAAAAAAGCGATCGGATGGGCGGGAGTGGGGTGACGCGTAGTAATTGTAGTCGAATACATTGCCTACAAATAAATTGCCTACAAATCTTTAATACACTCAAATTCTGCATTTCACAAAAGCTCGTACTAAACCAGTGAACAATCCACGCGTCGCTTTCTCATCTTTCAAATATTGTTTCTCCTCTAAATACGATGTTCCCCCCACTACAAGAGATTATCTGAGGAAGCCCTCGCATGTGCGTCACTCCGTGTCAGAGCCTCTCCGGTCCACCCGTCGAGGCAAAGGAGGAGCACCCGACGCGACTCGGTCTTCTGGAGAGGAACTGCTCATTTCTTTCGCGAATCCATCGAGAAGAATCAGAGGAATTTCTCGAAAAATGTGTGTGTGCAGGTTTTATACAAATAAACCTCTTTGACAGCTTAAGACATATTTAGAGGTGATCAGTAGCTCAATCAATTCTACTCCATGAAACAAATCAATTGACACTGTTCTTATCTGGTTCTCTCGAAGATATTTGGCAGAATTCTAGAAAAGAACATGTTTTTATATGATTGCATAGCACCTTCATTGAAGAAATCCTGTGAATAACTATACTCCTTTTCCATCAAGGACAATCTTAACGAGTTGATTCATCAAACTGAGGATATTGGAACCCAAATTGTAGCGCGGCAATTTCGCAAACTAGTTTTTCTATCGATATTTAAAAAAAAAACATTCTATGCCCAGGAATGAGTGAACCGGACAATCAACATATGTTCCAAATTTATTTTCATTATGAATTTACAAAGCACAAATAAAAAAATATAACATGAAAATAACGGCAGATGGCGTTACTTACAGTTACTTTAAAGTAATCATTATCAGCAAAAAATACTTTTCTTGAAAGAAAAGAAGTTAATTTCTCAGATTCTATCACTATTTCTAGTCGGTGATCACATTGAAATAAACATTTGAACTCAAACTCATAAAATAATTATTCCGACCTGTAAATTATGCAATAAGCACAAAAATACGACAAGGAAATAGGTCAAGAAAATTGAAAGCTATAAATTCTGCTCAATTTAGAGTTAACTGGTCCAACAATTACGTGCATTATTTTATGTGTGCGTGTTCAGTCGTGATCCACTGCTCTTTTTAACCGCTGCACGATTCAGACCAGTTTTCAGTTAACGACTGCAGTAATTGCATGTTTTAAGTTTCTATTTCTTCCTCCCTCATTTTCACTAAAGGAAACGAGTGGTTCTTCAACAACGCATACTTTTTGCGTTATTTGGAATGGTTACTCAAAACTTCTGGCAGCTTTTAAAATATGTTCATGACATTGTTTAGAGATCTAATTTTATTAAATTAGATTAGATTTAATTAAGAAACTAGTGAGAAAATCGCGTTATGTTGCAACTTTTCCTCCGCTTATTGTTCTTAGTTAATACTCAACACCTACTCATATTTTTTAATGCATGACTCATTCAAAGGTCTTAAGTTGAAAGTTAAATTGAATTGAAAAATAAATATCTCTCTTACATGTAGGCGGAGTGGAACGGTTTCTAAAATTAACTTGAACATTTGCAATTTTTAAATTTCAGAGATTTTAAAGATCATCAGAATGATACCATATTTATCAATCCATTTTCAGGTAAATTTAGAAAATGGTCATGTGAAGTACCTACAAAAGTTAAAATATCTCTTTTCCGGAACGCTAAAACTAAATCTTACTTCTAACGTATTTACCAAGTTTCAACTTTCTTATCTTGACGAGTGATGCGTAACACGTACTGCTTTCATCCATCCACACAGCCTTCCCGATTTTCAGGTACAAAATAGCGTTTATTTCCTCGGCGCCACCTTAATCATTGGAACTACACTAACAGCCCGCAATTGTGAAGTGCAGGTGAAGTCACAAGCCAAGATATACTTAAACACAAATTTTATGACCGAAAATTCAACACCAAACCGTATTGATAACATGATTCCAATACTTTCCCTACCTATATTATAGTTTACAAAAGAAAAGTAAAAAGTCTCTATCATCAATACTATAACTGAACGAACCCGTCGAAAAAAATTAAATTTCGGCAATTTTCTAATAATCAGAGCATATTGCTTCATTTGTATTAGCTTACTTCTTTCCAAGAAAAAAAAATGAAGGAAAAACTGGAAGAAATTTGAGAGAAAATCTTGTTCTTAAATATTCTTTATTTCTCACAAAATTACGAGAAAACTATTCATATTTTTTAATGTGTGACGTTATTTCTAGATTTATTTTTAAAAAATACAAAACATTGTTAAAAGGTAAAATCATGAAAAACGATCAGGATATTTTGAACTCAAATAATAAAACAAAAGCAATGTGGAATATAATAAAAAATACTACCAAATCAACTAGAAAACCCGTAGAGAATGTTGTTTTAAAATATAACGATATAAATGTGAACGATCCGGCAACAGTGGCTAATCTCTTTAACCAATACTTTTCGAGAATTGCTGCCGATCTCACTAAGGGTCTTCAGGCACAAAACTCAAAACAGACAGTTCACCCAAAATTTTAGACACAATGTTCGTTTCCGAAACTTCTTCCTATGAAATTCTCAAAATAATCGGTAAACTAAAAAAAAATATTCGTCCGGTTTAGATGAATTCCCGGATTCTTTGTTAAAGACTTGTGCGTATGCCATTATACACCCGTTAACTCACATATTTAATGCATCTTTATGCACTGGAACGTTTCCAGATATTTTCAAAACAGCTAAAATTAAGCCGCTTTTCAAAAAGGCAACAAACATGAAATTCAAAATTATCGGCCCATTTCTCTTCTATCAGTTTTTCAAAAATATTAGAGAGACTTTTTTACGTACGAATGGAAACCTTTCTCACTAAACACGACGCGCTTTCAGATTGCCAACATGGATTTAGAAAATCAAAATCAAAGGAAACAGCTATATTTTCTTTTCTTAAAGATGTCGCCTCATCATTGGATCAAAACGAGGCACCTATTGGATTTTTTAGATCCTCAAAAGCTTTTGACGTCATTGATCATGACATTTTACTTTCCAAATTACCTTCATATGGAATTCGTGGTATTGCTCTAGATTGGTTATGTTCGTACCTTAAACAACGATCTCAGAGAGTTGAAATACCTTACTGGAATGATGGAACATTACGTACGCACCTTTCCGACTCTTTGCCCGTTGCATGTGGAGTTCCTCAAGGATCGATTTTAGGCCCTACTCTGTTCCTACTTTACGTAAACGATATGCCCTCGACGATTCGAAACGGAAGAACGGTTCTCTTTGCGGATGATACGAACATCCTTTGCAATAAAGAAACCGTAAATAGTACAATATCAGATGTTTCAAATTGGTTCCGAAATAACAAATTAATAGTAAACGAAAAGAAAACGGTTTTAATGCAGTTTTCTATTTCAAATAAACAATTCTGTGCTCCATTGAAAATGAACAGTGTACCATTGACTGATGTTAAGGTAACAAAATTTTAGGTCTCTCAATTCAGTCAAACCTTAAATGGAACGTCCATTTAAATGAATTGAACACAAAATTAAGTTCATTATGCTACGCGTTCAGAATTCTTGCAAATTCAGTCAGCCTTCATACTGCTCGTTGTGTATACTTCGCGAATGTTCATTCCCGCCTGAGATATGGCATAATATTCTGGGGAAATACATCTTATAGCTCCCAGACTTTTAGATTACAAAACGAATTGTACGAATAATAACCAAATCCCACCCACGTGATTCATGTAAGCCTCTCTTCATTAATCTAGGAATTTTACCATTACCGTGTCTTTTTATTTACGAATCAGTGGTTTTTGTAAAAAATGACTTGCTCAAGGGCGGGAATATATTTTCAGAAAATGCCGAAGTCTATTACTATAACACTCGACGTAGAAATCATATTCATCAGGTGACAGTATCAACAGCTCATTACAAAAATTCACATACAATACATGTACATTATTTTACAACACTTTGCCAGATGACACTAAACGATTAAATTCAATAGAAAAGTTTAAATCCCAAGTGAAATCGTTTCTGCTGCAAAACTGTTTCTATACAATTGGAGACTATACTGAGCATCACAAGAAAAGGAACATTGATTTTAACAATGATACATAATGCATTATTTACCATTTGGACTGTATAAATGAGTATAAACAACCTGTAACAACTATTGTACTACAGCTTCCGGGTCAATGACCCCATCTCGATCAGGGTTTTCGTCCAGTTTCCCTGATCCATTGAGCAAATGCTGAGATGGCCCCTTGTTTTGCTTCTGGACATAAATGTAACTTCATTTCTGTGCACGTCTTCTAGAATTCAGTGGGAAATACATTTATTCAAATTATCGTTTCCATGTTGTCGCGGCAGGAAGTAATAAGAGCCAAAATTTATTGCTTATTTTCTTTGAAAATAGATTTTATTACATGGGAGTTTTTGTTGTTTTTTTTCTCCCTTTCAAAATTCAAAATTTATTGCTTATTTATCCTTGAAAATGGATTTTATTACATGGAGTTTTTGTTTTTTCTCCTTTCAAAATTCAAAATTTATTGCTTGTTTATCCTTGAAAATAGGTTTTATTACATGGGAGTTTTTTCTCCCTTTATAAAAAATAAAATATGACTTGGTGTAGAGATCGCAGAATTTTGAAAATGTGCACACAATTCACTTTTCCCCATAGCACGTCATACGCAGTTTTTAACTGTTTTTTTGACGCAAATAAATAATAAGTGTACTTAGCTCTTTCAGAGAAAAAAAGTAAAAAATTTGAAGCTATTTTTGAGAAAAAATTGAAAACGTCCTTGAAGAAAGTTCGTGTAAGATTGTAATTCACGGGGGAAAACATAGGCCAGGTCGATGGAGATGCATCAATTTTGCTAAAAATCTCGTAATACACCCGGCAACTAATATGCCGTAGGGATATAATTTTTGAAATATTTGGTTTTCGAGAAATTTATTCATCTTTGATTGTTTAATTGGGACTGTATAGTTTTCTCTTTAGCAATTGGTAGATCATAAAAAGAGGAATACAATGAAGTTTCGAATGTTAATGTTTTAATAGTAATTGGAGTATAAAATTATAGTTTGAACATGTGTTTTTAAATTAATCGGACAATATTTCCTGAAGCAGCCCTCTGTTGCCTTCGCGGGGCCGAGACTGTTACGGGCAGAGAGATGGCAATGAGGAAAAGAGGCGAAACTGCAGCAATGCATGGTCTTGTCACAGCACAAACATCAACGTCGATAATCAAAATTAAAGGTTGTTTCTATTGCTTCATCAGAATTGAACTTTCGACCTACTGGTTGTAATTCCAGAGCATGGATTCATAACGTCATAAAACATTGCAGTCAGTTCGCCGTTCCTTGCGCACACGTCTGCAGACGAGCATTTCTGTCGGTAGGGGCGCAGACCATAAGTGTACATAATTTATGTACATATTTGTATTTCGAAATTGTCTCAGTCTCTATAGCCGTGTAACGAAAGAAAAAAACTCAGGCAGGCCAAGTAAGGTAGGGACGGTGAAGGGAATACGTTTTTCTCCCCCCCCTCAAGTGTCCCTTAATTCTTAGGTGTGGATAGTAAATAAACACGAAGCCAGGCCTGGGAAATCCATTAGATGGTAAAGTCGTATTTATCCGACCCTAAAATGCCAAACATATACAATCAATTGTGTACAACTTTTTATTTATGTAAATTACCAAAGAGAAATTGAATAGCAGTAGATATGATGAATTATCTGGAGATATAATGGCAATCTTCAACCACTTATTCAATTTTCTTCTATTTAAAATATTTTAAAACGTTCTCGTATCTGGATACTTGTTAAGGTTGAAAATGATCTTTGTTAGTGTCTTTCGTAAACTAACAATTTCATTACATCCTTCATTTCAATGATCGATGCTTTGGAATTTCATTCAGTGGAAGATCGTTCACATTGATGTTGTTCGCATTAATCGTTCGTGTCATTGAAGTCAAGATCACAAATCGCTGTAATTGCGCGTGCGTTCTCAGTGTCCCATTCGGTCCCTGTCTTCAGACGTCAGTTGCAACGGACACTAGAGGAAGTTTTGTCTCTCATTTAAAATTACATGTCGGAAAGTATAATTTTATACTCAAACTTACTACCAAAACATTAACAAATGATACATTATTGCATTCCTCTTTTTATGACTATCCATTGCTAGTGAGAAAAATATATACTTGCATTGAAAAATCAATGATAAATAAATTTCTAGAAAACAAAAAGTATTCCTACCAATATGTGTACATTCTATTACTTGCCCCACGGTTGCGCGTCGTTGAGCGAACCTGCAGTTCGATACCATGAACCGTTTAGAAGTTAAGAGGCCGCCGCTAGTTGGTGGCTCACCCAGTATGTATAACAGAATTTGAGTAATTATAGTTCTTGAGTAACGAGCAAATAGAATCAAATAGTAACGGGATATAAACAGTTTCGAACTTTCTCCGAAGATTAATCTCCCTCTTGGATAACCACGTACGTGGATTTCCGAGGCGGCGGATGTCCTCTCTCCGCAGCCGGAAGCTCTTTCTGTTCTGCTTCCGTGCCAAGTCCCGGCGGCGAACGTCGCCCTGGGCCGATTGCTTCCGCAGACTAAGACGAATGCGGGGCGAACGGGGCGGTCAAGCGAGGTGTCGCCGCGAATGGAAGAGCGGGCTCCCCACCCCCACCCCCACCGCTCCCAGCGATTTGTAAAGCAGAACCTTGCTCGCGACGTCGGGGGTCGCGTGGCGGGCCGAGGAAGATGAATGTGACGAACCGCGTACCTGGAGCTCATGCGCGGGTTCATCAAAATGGACAACCTGTGCTTTCGGAGGAGATAGACGATGCAGGAAGATTGCGGGAGAATGTCCGATGAGGACAAGCGGGCTCGTTGACTTATTGCCAAAATAACTGACCAATCGTTTCGTAGCGGCGAGGTGCCTTGCATTAGCGCTCTGGCGCGCTTCCAGCGACCACTTTCTTCGGAGCCCAGCAGTCGCCGCCCGGTGAAGGTCGCGGGGACGCCTGATCTGCGGAAAGGCCGCGCGTTTTCTGCACTGGGTCTGCGTCCCGGGGCTAAAACGGGCATTTCGATGCGAGCCGTAGAAAAAATATTGCGGTTCCGCATGGTTTTTCTCCCGAATGAAATTATTTCCGTGGCAACCAGACTACTTTCTGGCGTGCAAAAAATAGGTGTTTAGTCGCAGTGCATTGATGTTCATGAAGAAACTACTGCCCATATCGCATTCGATGACAAACGTTTGACGCCGCCGACTGTTTGTATTTATCGGTTAATGCTTTTCGAATTATTGGTGTTTTTTTTTTCCCTTTGTTCGATTTATTATTCGGTAGTTTTTCATACATTTTCATACATACAGTTTTTCATACGAATGTGTCTGAGCTTCTACCGCTTGAAAAATAGGTATCATAAAATACAATCACAGGCCTATGAAGAATTCAGATATTCACTGACGGCTTTAAGGAAATATTGAGTTTTACTACCATTTCCAAAATTGTTCAGTGAGTATTTAATGTTGTCATTTTCTCAGTTCGTTACTACTTATCTGTTACCCATTTGAAACAAAAAAATTTAAAAAATAATTATTTTATTTTTCAAAACTATTATTTTTGCTTCAGATAAAGAGTACCAGGAAATAATTATGTTTACTAAAAAGCTATTTGAATTACGTTGTAAAAATTCAGAAATCATTTAGTACCTTTAGGCGTTAGATGGGAACATTCTATATCCCACCTCGCCCTTCCGATTCTTTCATTTCGTAAAAATGTAAGTAAAACACATAAATGTCCGCCCAATCCTGAGTTTCGACACTTCATTTCATGCTCCTCGAATTATCGTGCAATGCCGCGATCACTTCCTTGCAGCGATTCTGCGCGTGCGTGCTGCCCAGGCGACCGGATCACAGGCGTGCTTCGCGGCGAATTTCGAGAGCTTGGCCGCGCGTCGTGTGGTGTGGTGTCGCGCCGCAAATGCGTGCAAGAGGCGCGCGCGGGTCATGAAACGCTGAGCGGGGGCCGCTTGACGGAGCGAGCGCGCGTGCCCAGCACTCGGAAGAAGCGCCGTGCACAGCGCCCTCGGCGCCCGGCGGCGGCCGCCAGAACCACGCGCCGTCGTACCGCTCCCGCACGATAGGTGGTGCGACGAGCGCGCCAGCACTGCTGCCACGGACCACAGTGTCAAGACGTAGATGAAAGAATTTAGGAACATTTCATCATTTCGTGAAGAGTATTGATGAAGTAGTTGCTTTGGATCATTATTTATACTATAAACTGTAAATTCAACCACTGAACATTTCTTATGTACATAAATGCCTTTTCGAAAACGCAGAGTTCAATGGATATATGTAAAGCTGATGCACGGTCCTATAACATCTAGAACTACCGCAATTAACATAAACGCTACCACCAACAAACCATCGCAATCGCAGCTATTGATGTGTCTACAGCGTGTGCTTCAGGTTCCCCCCCCCCCGCTCTCCGCCAACTCATTGAGCATGATCCCTACCAATTGTTAGATAAAACTATACTACTTTACTTGAATTTTATCATTTTATTTAGAAAACCAATTGTAATCATAATAAGAACTTATGTAGCGATCGCAACATACTTATGTAGTACCATAGAGGGTCGCCCCTAGCAGATACTTTATCGATGATTTTTTGTACAAAGTAATAATAAAAATAAATTTTAAACTCAATAATTGCATTTCTATTCTTTGTTACAGACAATTACACGAAAAGGTATCGTTAGAAGTACTTTAAAACGAACAATATGTTTCATTACAAAATTAGGTTTCACTACCGACAAACTTACGAAGTATGTTTTCAGGATTACCGTTATTCCGGAAATAGTGTAATCATAGTTTCACCGTTGAAGGTACATTGAAATCCTCTCAAAACATTTCATTTTCATTTTTTCAGAATATTCTACAAAGATCCGGCTATAAATGGAGCCATCTTCGTCACAAACAAACCATTGATTTGTCTTGTTGAGAACAATCAACTGAACAATTGGTCTCTTACTAGGTGCGTAAACTAAGAAAATGCGTTTAAAATATAAAAAACCCCAAAACATTTTTTTCGCTAATTCTCATTAGAATGTTCTGGGAGGATCAGGAAAATTGGTCAGTTTCCGAACATGATTGAGATGCGTCGAAACCTCATTTATTCCGAATGGGGTGGGGGGGAAAAGTAACCATGAGTGACGAACGGACGAACTGATGGACGGTCATACGTAGGAAACCCAATGTTAGTTAAGCCTTGCAAAGCCGAAGGAGATGAGTATCAATTTTTTTTACATGTAAATATGTCTTCCCCAAGTCAGAACTAAAAGACCTTTATTTGTAACGTATTTGAAGTAGCCACCGAGGCTCTGTTTGTATAGTAAGGTTAATGTGCTTTCCTAACAGCTATTTGCACAGTAGTCAGTTGTGTTTCTGTCGTTTGATTTTAGCGATAGATGTAACCTTTTATTTTTGATGACTTTGTGTTGAATGTGGAGGGGAATCATAGGTTCATATGTTCAAAAGAGCGTATGCCGCAACTGAACGCCACTGTACAACTGCAGCCAAGAGTTCAGTTCTAAACCGCATTAGTGCTTCCATTAAAGAAGCAAGAATATCCAGGCCATTTAAAATTTTGAAAATGGATGGTAAATAGCTAGACATTGAATAAGCAGTATCTCTAACATTAAAGTCATTAAAATTGAAAAGATGTCTTGTATACTTCTCAGATTTTCTCAGATTCAGATGTTCATTCAGATGTTCTCAGATTTTGTGCATTTAAATTCACGTAGCCCAACTGGACGCAAATCTTTTGGGCTAGATACCAGCATGGACACGACTGCTTTCGTTTTCTCTCAATTTGAAAAACATTTGTGAGTTTTGTGATTCCTAAATTTTTGAAAAATTTTAGAGATCTAATAAAATTTGAGTTGAAGTATTTTCTAATTTTTACTTTCTCGCTTCCTCTACCGCGGTAGAGAGAAAGTTATGTCATGCGCAAAAAAACGGCGAAGTTTCGGCAGAAAAACTTCTTACAGGGCCCTGGGAACGAAAAAGAGAATAAATTCATAAGCTAAATTTTGATTTGACTTGAAGGTTCCAATTATTAAATTATAGACAGTCAAATAGAAAATTTATTCTTTTTACTTAATTATTATTACATATTAAAACATAAATCATTACAAGATTTTCTGGCAACGTTTCGGAGGTGAGGTGTACCTCCATCATCAGGCCGTGGCCTACATTGACATAAGTTGGGGAAACGTTGGCTACGTACTAAAAATAAAGATGGTTGACTCCATTCTGAGGTCAAGTCTAAAAACAGGCATTAAAAGAAATATTAGAAGGTGTCTAATTAGTTGGATTGTAAAAGATATAAAACACATTAAAGGTAAAAAAGTAAAATATCAAAATCATACATTCAACTAAGTTATGGTATATGCGTCTAATTTGTTGAAATATTGAAAGATTAAAAACAAATTATATATGAAGTAAACAATAAAATGTTAAATGATGTTAAAAAGTAAATAGAACAAAACAAACAAAAACAAAAACAAAAGGCAAGTGCACAGATGAGAAAGTCAGTACTCACAAAAGGAATCACCTACTGTCGCTAGAGTGCGGGCGATCCTACTACGGAGGTCGTAACGGCAGGAATGACGAGGTTGTGTGTGAGTAATGGGAGGGGGAATGATGGGAAGAAGGGGAGGGGGGCGGGTAGGCTGGGTGGGGATTGTGAAGAGTAACGGAAGAACGGCTGCGTAAAAAATATGGACATGGCGGTTTCTTTGGATTTGAATGAGAAGGTTGAATTTCGAGTACAGGAATCACATTGTTGGTATCGGGTTTTTCGCCAAGGTTTTGTTCGCGAACGAAGTCTTGTCAAGTCAAATCATTTCTAAAAGACAGCCTATTGCTACCTTCTAAGCTAAATTTTGAACAAAAATCTTCTACCCCGTGGTGCAGCCAGAAGCCTTGCTTTGTGGGTCCTTGATGCCGAAAAATCGATCGATGGCGAAACGTCTGTCCGTCTTTTCTCCAAAACTGATATTTCTCAATTCATCTGACTGATGTCTCGGCCCTTGAATTTGCAATCGATATTTAAATTTTGGTGGTACTACACATGATGCCACTCGGACATTTTCAAAATTTAAAAAAAAATGACTCCATCGTTTTTAATTAAATTTTGTTGTTGGAATTTTGTGTGAAATATAGGCAATTTTTAATTTTGTTTAAACTTTTTTTCCAAAAACGACTCCATCGTTTTTTATGAAATTTTGTTTTTGGATATTCTGAAGGAAATTTAAGAAAATGCTGCAGGTCTCGTGTTGTTTGAAAGCTCTGATTTTTCGAAAATGGAAAAAATTAACTTTTTGGCGTCTTCCTACAACTACAATTACGAAGAAACAAATTTTTTTGCTTAATGAAATGTGTTTATAAAACACACATTTTCAGATAAGGTACTATTTAATTTTTCAAAAACATTAGTTTTTTGTTAAATTTTGTGTCAAACATAGGCAATTTTTATTTTCTTTAAACCATTTTTTCTTAAAAACCACACTACATTTTCTGATTAAATTGGGAACTTAGCATACAGGACGCTTAAGAGAATGGTGTGTGTCTCATGATCTTTGAAATGTCTAATTTTGCGATAATTAAAAAAATTTGGTCTCTTCCTGCTACTACAATCATGAAAATACATATTTTAATGAAATATGTTAATAAAAAACAGATCTCAAAATAAGGTAACGTTGAATTTTTCGAAAATATGAGTGTTTTTTGTGTAATTTGGCGGCAAAAATAATCGCCCGCTCCGAATGTATTGTGCTTCGTGAACATAATTCCAGACAATTGGATGCTTTGTAAGTTAGAATTGTATATTATTTCATATATTTTGCTCGTTTTTTTGCATTCGACCTTTTGTTATTCGTTTACACATTCATCTTTTAGAAATTATTTGAAACCTATTTGAAATACATGAAAAAAAATTGATAGCTTTCAGGGAATATCAGATTGGAATGCAACAATGGATTTCCGCGTCGCGCTCACGAATTTCTGTGTATTACAGATCCAATTATTTTATTTATTTATTTTACGCCAAAAACAGTTAAAAACTGTATGTGACGTGCTACGAGGAGAAGTGAATTCTGTGCGTTTTCATATTCTGTGTTCCCTACCCTAAGCAACATACTACTTAAATTTTGAATGCAGAAAGAAAATTACCGTTTTTTTCAAGGATTCTTAACAAAATATTCGCCCCAAGGTAATACAATATATTGTCAAGGGCAAATCAGCTATAAATTTGCGCTATTATCCCTCATGTCCTTCGTGAAGGAATAATACCTTTCGCGACAACAGGCGAAGATAATTTGCACGTATTTCCTATTGGATTATAGAAGACGTGCACAGATAATGAAGTTTCTCTAATGTCCAGAAGCAAAACAAGGGTCTACCTCAACGTTTGCTCAAAGGATCAGGGGAAACTGGACGAAAAACCTGATCAAGATGGAAGGGAGGCATTGACCCAGAAGCTGCGGTACAATACTAGTTACAGGTTGTTTAGAATTATACAGTCCAAATGGTAAACAATACTTTATATATCACTGTTAAAATAAATGTTAATTTCCTTTTGACGCTCATTATATCTCTAATTGTATAGAAACAGGTATGCAGTAGAAACGATTTTACTTGGGATTTAAAATTTTCTTTCGAATTTAATCGTTTAATGTCTTCTGGCAAAGTGTTGTAAAATAATGTACATGTATTGTATGTAATTTTTTGTAGTGAGCTATTGATACTGTCACCTGATGAATATGATAACTATGCAGAGTGTCATAGACATCGACGTTTTCTGAATATATATTCCCGCCCTTAAATAAGTCATTTTGACAAATAACCCTGATTCGTAAATCAACAGGCAAGGTAATGGTAAAATTCCTAGATTAATAAAGAGAGACTTACAAAATCACGAGGATGGGATTTGCTTATTATTCGTACAAATCTTTTTTATAATCTTAACGTTTGGGGGCTATAAAATGTATTTCCCAAGAATAGTATGCCACGTCTCAAGCGGGAATGAACATTTGCAGAAATATACGCAACGAGGAGTATGAAGGCTTACTGAATTTGAAAGAATTCTGAACGCGTAGCACAATGAACTTAACTTAAGAAAATAGGGCCTAAAATCGATCCCTGCGGGGCTCCACGTGCAATTGACGAAGAGTCGGAAAGGTGTGTTTATAGTGTTCCATCATTCCAATTTGGTATTTCTACACTCTGAGATCATTGTTTAATATACTAACATAACCAATCTAGGGCAATACCACGGATTCCATCTGAAGGTAATTTGGAAAGTAAAACGCAATGATCAATGACGTCAAAAGCTTTAGAAAGATCTAAAACTAATCCAATAGATGCTTCGTTTTAATCCAATGATGAAACGACATCTTAAAGAATAGAAAATATAGCTTTTTCCGTAGATTTTGATTTTCTAAATTCATGTTGTCAATCTGAAAGCACGTCGTGTTTACGAGAAATGTTTCCATAGATATACAAAATCCATAAATAGATAAATTATGGTTGTACTTAATATTGGCAATATATGCTCTTAAAATAGTCAATAAACGCGCTTGAAACACAGAATAGCGGTAACATAAATATTGTGAGCAACATATAACATTTATGTACATAAATCTTCATTTTACACTGTAGTACAAAAGGCGTAAATTAAAAATATATTTTAAACATTATAATAAACGAAAGAGTTATTGAGCAAGAGAACCAATATCGTTACAGGATGCCATAACATTGAGTCCATGCGCACGAATAAAGTTACAGGAAGTAAATCGTTTCAGGCGAAAACAATCTTATCAGAAGACTATCGGAAATATTATGTTGATATTGTAACAGCATGGCCTGGAAATACGCAATTATGAAAAATAAAAATAGGCTACTTATGTTTTATTTTTGGTGAGCGATAAAGTTATGTAAATTTCCTTTCGATATGCCCAATCGGTAAATATATGCAATTGCATCAAGTTCCGCAGTTTAGTAATGAGTTTTACAAAAGTGGCGACTGGGATGTGTTAATTTGGAGAGAATTTCTGGGGCAAATAGTATTACACAACCATTTCTAATGGCGAGAAAGTCTGCTAGGTTATTTTATATCATTACGAATTCTTATTGGTTTCCAGAAAAGAGTGTTGGCACTTAGCACTCTTTGCTTTGTAACGCCTCAATTGTTTCATGACCAAAAAATGGGAATTCAAATATGTGACATGTCAGAAATTCTCCAAGGCGAAATTGTTCGTACATGTATAATATTTTTGACTCTGGAGCAAGGAATATGAGACGCCAAGATAAAATGCACATCACAAATAGAAGTACATCTTCATACACAAAATATATCCTTGTGAATACCATTAATCATTAACGTAGATGTTATCATGTTTTGTAGCAATCCCTGTAACATTTAATAATCTCACAGGCCTTTGTTCTTTATTTACTAGATATTTGTGATTCTGCTGTGGTAAAAGTCCAACAGTTACGACGAAATTCAAATTCAAGTCCCCTTACTTCCCAATTCGTGGTGTGTCCGTTTTTTATTCACCATGTGGTTCATTAACTCCCAATTTCGCGAGGAATGTTTTCTCTTTTCATTTGCTTTTTTTCTCATAGTGCATTTCCAGCGTAACTACTATATGCGGCGTTCCTGAAATTACAAAAGCTTTATTGTCTAGATGCAAACGAGGTCATGTCATCATTAGCTTTACGTACCATTGCGACAATATACGAATTGAAAAATAACTTGGATGTTTCTAGAATTGATCATTGGAGTGGAAACAGTGAATTACACTCAACAGAGAATAGACATCTAAATTACAATGATTGATCATTCAAAAGGGGCACAAAATATATTCATACAACAGGATAAGATGTACTTTTTACGCTCAAATATTTTTTAGTAATATTTTTTTTAAAATTTTCTCTTGGTTCAAAAGAAAACGTGTGTTTAATTTTTGTTTACTTTCTCTTAAGCGTCGTCTCCAGACAATAAACTGAATACAAACTAGTTGGATTTCTGCGATATTTCCATTCCCCTGACACCGTATCTCATTGTGCATCAAGGTAATGTAGCTTCATACTAGGAAGTAGGACCTATTTGAGAATTGACTTTGATTTTGATTTGTGAATTACAGCATTTAGGCCCGGTATTGTGCATGGGAAAACTCTAAATTTGCTAAGCTTTTATTTACTCCGTACTACGAAATTGCTCAGAATATTATAATTATTTTAATTTTACTTACATTTTGATTAATGTCTTTCTGACTACGTCTTAAATTCAGTAGGAAATACAATTATCAAATTAAACGTTTCAAGTTGTCTGTGTAGAAGTAATTAAGAAAAATTAGGTTTAATCTAATCGTTTGAAAAAGATTGTATTAATGAGATTTTTTTTTTTTCTTTCTCTTTCAAATTTAAAAGTTATTGTAATTATCTGAAAATCGATTTTAACATGGAATTTCCTTTGTCTCCTTTCAAAATTCTAAAATTGTCGTTGTGTTCTTTTCTTTGAAACATATACTTAACTACATAGATTTTATTGTCATTGTTTTTTCTCCTTTCAAAAATTCAAAATTTAAGTAGTATATATGACTTGGTGTAGAGATCGCAGAATTTTGAAAATGTGAAAACAATTCACTTTTCCCCATAGCACGTCATACGCAGTTTTTAACTGTTTTTTTTGACGCAAATAAATAAATAAATAAATAAATAAATAAATAAATTTTAAGATTTGGAATGTTTTCGACTACGTCTGTAAATTCCAGGTAAGCAGAGAACCTAAACCTCCAAAAATGTAACAAGAGGTGCAAAGAGTTATCGTTGTGTAGATTATAATTTAAGAAATCTAATTCGGGCCTAAAAATCGAGTTTAAAGAGATGAGAATGCACGATTTATTGTTTTTACTTTCTCGTATACTTACGTATATATGTACTGTAGAGAAAGTTATGTAATGCTGCGGAAAATTGATTTCAACCGAAATACACGCTTTGAGGTCCCCTGACACCGAAAAAGTGCTTTTTAAATGCCCCTCCGTCCGTCTGTGCTTCTGTCCATTCATGTCTGTAAACATCTCTAACTCGTACACCATACGTAAGATTTTTTCCAAAATGAATATTCCCCGGTCAATATGTCTCGAGTCGAAACTTTGCGATTTTGAAAAACATTCTGTAGAATATGGGGTACTTTGCATGAAGCCCCTGGTATATTTTCAAAACTTTCTCAACAATGGCACCAAATTTTCTCTTTAAATTCTTTGGAGGAATAGAGTAAAATACGCTTATAAAGATGACATAAGCCTGTGTTTCACAGTCAACTCTGAATTTTCCAAAGTTTCGTAATAGTTTGAATTTTTTCGTCATCTTCCTGCAACTACAAAATTAAGATAGAGATTTTTCCTTCAAGTAAATTTTTCTCCATAGTTAGTCCTTTAATTAAGGTCTAATACATTTTTTTGAAAATATTAATAGTTTTCGCGCAATATTGCATGCATATGTGCAATATTAAAATATAACAAAAACAAGATTTTCTAGTAAACGGCTCCAACTTTTTTAAAAATATGTTTGTAGGATATATGCAGATAAGATGACATAAAGGCCATAATTATCTATTTTGCTTTTTCAAAAATTACAAAAATGTAATTTTTTGAAATGATCTTTCACGTCGTTAATATACACACTTCCAACAATTTGTATGCATTATTACATTTGTAAGTGGATGCGCTTCAAATGACTTATTAAGTTTTTCGGAAACTCAAAAGACTTCTTGAAAGACGAGCTTCAAATTTCGTATTTACGGAGACGCTTAAACCCCATTTTCTTAAAAATGGCTCAAATTTTTCAACAAAAAATGTCGTATGAACGAGGTTTTATTCTTCTTTACTATTCTTAAAGTAATATTTCGGTTCTACATTAGAAAAAAAAGGATTTTGGCTACACCACGAGTTAGAGGATTTTTTTTCCAAAATTTAGTCACAGGATTTATCCACTTTTCATTACCAGCACCCAGCTATAAAACGATTTTCTGGCGAAAACTCGTCGTTTTCTGGCGCACGATTACATAACTTTCTCTTCTTGCCAAGAATTCGTAAGGCGAGAAAGTAAAACGAAAAATAGATAAAATTTCAAAAAAATGTACTTTGGGCTGCGATAGATGGCAGTTGGCGAAAGTATGTGGCAACACCGACCCATACTAAAGAATTTAAAAAACTAACTTGTACGAGAAAGTCTGTGCCACTTGCAGCACCACTCTATGTTTCATGAACGATTGCAACGTGATTTGCTGCGTAGTAAGTCTTGTGGGCTGAGGAGCGCCTGCTGAATTCGAAGTAGACTATTTTATACTATTCTACATTTTTCGTCTAGAATGTGTTAGACGCACTCCTGGGAGAATTTCTCAATCCAGATATTGCAAATTTACGGAATTTTGTCGATGACGTCTTATCAGTCGTAGAAACCGTGATGATTTTTGTGGAGTCAGTTTTATGGAACTTAATTGAAAAGAAAGAGGTGTACGTATACATATTGCGGCAAATAATGTACCTTCTAGAATGTTGCTATTTAATGAGAAAATTTAATATAATTCAAAACATTATCCAAAGGGATTTTTAAAAAGCATGAAAATTGAAAAGATAATTGATTAAATTCTATAAAGTAAAAAATTGATATTGCAACGTGTCTCTTTGGAAACGAGAATTGGACAATGCCAAGAAAAATAACTCAAAACTCTTGTTGCTATATGAGATTTCTGAGATAAGATTTTGGACAGGAAAAGGAATTCAAAAGTACATGATGAATTTGGGGATGTAGTCTTCCAGAGAAAATTAGTAACTATAGTGGATAATTCTTGGATTCAACACATTGAAAGGAAAATTTATATAATATTTCAATAAATCGAATAAATATTTCAATACAATCCACAAGGGCGAAGAAACCCTGGTCAACCGAGGAAGAACACACTTGTCTATATTTATAATCTTGCTTATTTATAGTTACTATATTCTGTTGTGCTTGTTTCAATCTTGTTTTTATAACATTATTTTTATTAAAGGATAAAAAATAGGAGAAGATATATATTTTTTGACGAGGGATGGAGATAATGTTTTAATGTAGTATTTCGCTTGTCTATAAATTATTGCTACGAGTCACGACCATACGTATGTGAGTTTCTTCCAATTTAGTATGAGTAATTTAGCTGGATTTAATATTTCTTTTTTTAGCTTTTCATTTGTAAGTAGCTTTCTTTGTTTCTATCATTTTCGAACTCAATTCATTATGCCTTCAAAAAGGACGCTGTACTGCATCAGCACCACACACTTTCCCCTATTATTGTAACTTACACATAATATTCTAACAGTATCTGATCTCAAGTTGAACAAGCTCGTTTGAACTCATTATAGTTTGAATTTACGCAACAACGCCCGGTTCTTCACGTTGGGGTCGCTTCATTTACCTGACAAATACTCTGCGAGTTTCTAACTCGTAAACATATTTTCCTGGGCTTTGACTGAAGTAAGCCGTAGATTTCCGCATTCTTCGCTCTTATTCTTTAACTACTGAGGTAATGCATTTAAGCGACATCTACGTATAGAAAAGTACTTACCCCCTTAATTAAAAAATAAAAATTTTAAATCCTTTTTTTTTTCTATTCCTAAATTTAAAAATTGAAGACATTTTTGAGAAAATAAATTTAAAAAAGTTTTGCAAACAGATTCGTTAAGAAAGAAATATCTAGTTTCAGTAATAGAAGCTTAGGAATGTTGGAATAAACTTCGAACTGTTGTAATTTTCGAAACAACAGATGTTTGATGAATGTAGGATCTTTACTACTTTATTTCTAAGGTTTTGGCCAATCAGGGCTTCATCATTCAACTTTTCTTCTGTCAGTAAATTTGTTTGTCATGAGCCATCATGAGCACACACATTGTTTGATTGGCAAAAGCTTTATAGGCTGTGACGAAGAGCAGACGTTTGATATTTTTGGATGCGAGGTGATTTCATAAAAAACCTTATCCGATCATAGGGTCTGATCAGTGACCGAATACGAATGGTGCCAGGAGCAGAGAAATGAATTTGCTCTCTCGAAGCATAATCTCTATTTCTTTCCTAATGAATAAAATATAAATAATGAAATAGTTGCTCAATTATTGTTATGAGTGTCGTATACCGTGTCAGATTGAGGATTCATTTTCTGGGTCATAGCCGAGCCCCCTGTGAAGCGCTGCACACTTAAAATGATGCACACTGATGAAAAAAAATATATCAGAATAAAGAAAATAAGAAATGTACACTTCTCCTTCTCTAAGCCGCAGTCATTTGAAGTTAATAGAATGAATTTTAATACAATTTCTTCATTACATTACATACGTCGCAATTGATGAAATGTCTAGAAAAGACATGATTCTGTGTGCAAGAGAAGAAATATAACTACATACGTACATCTTTCATCATGAAAGTATACTTAGAAAATAACCTACTTTATATTGATCTTTCAGTGAGGTTTATATCTTTGATTCATCAATAGAATTAATCTTGAATGTCTTTGGTATAAACTTTTGCTATAATTATTTCTTCTTTGGCTCCATATGTACTTTCTATAAATGATTTAAATGCTGAAAATTTGGGAGAAATTTTTCTTGTTTAGCGTCTATAAAACTTTCAGTTGATACATATGATCATTAACTGATTTTATCGGTGTATGTTCTACAGAAGGTGGGGTTTCTGTTATATCTTCCTTTTTACTTTCAATAAAAAAAAATTTGGGGCGGCGATTGATGGCATCAGGCAAGAAGGAGGGGAAAGACAGTACAGCACTAATCACAAAAAGGAAATTATAAAACTTTACTACGAGAAAATCTGTGCCATTCTGTAGCACCTCTAGTTTTCTTGTGCAATGATTTTTTATGTCCTGAAGATTTAGGCTGGCTGTTACTATTCAATACATTGCCTGAAGGAGCTGTTAAGTTCTTGGCTAAGGAGAATTTATTTCATTAATTACTGATGTTAAGTCTTGTGATTGTGGAATTTCAGGTTCTAACTGTTTTTCAGTTTGTGAGCTTTCAGGAACTTCAGTGGTTTTCGTTGCCTCATTTTCAGAAAGATTTAGAGGGGCCATGATTGGTAGTATGACCCTCTTGCTTACATAGGAAACAAGAAATAGTTTCAGTAGAAAAATATATTATGTATGTTGTGTCTTTATAAAAAATATTGTTGAATCAGGTAGCTTAATGACATCATGGGATTTATAAACACTTGCCTTCTGAAACTCAAGATATGAGATAAGCTAGGCTCTGATATGCCTGCTGACGAAGGAAATCTTAGTCGATGTTTTAATTCCTTTTTGATTTATACATTTTAGGATTTCCTCGTGGGATATTGGTAGGTAAACATTAGAGATGAGACTCTGACATGCTTATTAATTAAGGGTTACACTTAGTCTACGTTTATCTATTTCTATGAATTTGTGTGTATCTGTTATACTCTTAGCTATTTCAGAGCTTGAGAGAAAAATACAGATCCTGGTTATTGAATAGACGAAATATGAATTGTATGTTACTGGAATCAATAATTTATGCAATGCAATCTTGTTTATATATTCTTTAATACTTAATCCGTCTTGTGATCATGATTATAGCTTGATTTTGCTAGAAAAGTATCTTTCTGGGCAACATTAGCATAAGTTCCGCTTACTTCGTGTTGCTGTTCTGTATTGTTGGATGTTAGGGTTTTCCCTGTAGTCAGAAAAACCCAGGTTGGAAACCATATCAGCCACGGCTGTGGCTGTCTTCACTCTTGGTATTGAGAAATTACTTTTCAACACTACTAACAGTAATCACAATCCTGTACTTCACATGCGACACAATAATTTATTATTTGTCGTACAGCTCCGAGAATAACATTTGCTCCCTAGTTAAGGAACATGAATAAAGGGTTTGTTAACTCTTATAATATTTTTTTTACTGTTTCGTTATTTAAATCAGATTTATAAGTTAATAAATATCACCGTCAAATTAAATCCCTCCTTCTACCCTGCGTGAACATTCATTTGAGAAGTTGGTACTAAAGTTGTTTCTTTCCACGTGGATATTTCATTGTGAGCATCGTTGGCGACTTGTTTAAGTGCGGTTTCGGCGCATAGCCCGGCGCGGCGTGGCGCGGTGTGGCGCGCCCGCTCGCCCGCTCGCGCGCGTTGCGTCAGTCCGCGAGCGCCCTCAAGTAGCGTCTTCCGCGGAGCGCGCGTCATCCGGTCGTTACCCGCCGATTGTCCAATCGACGCCCGGCTCCGCGCACCCGGCATCGCGGCCCAGATGGTCTCCGCGCAGGCTAGACGCGCCTCGCTCCAGGCGAGCCTTGTCCTAGGGCCGTAGCCCTGGCGGGAATGAATCAGACACGGTACCGTACTCCTCGCGCAGCTTCAACGATGGATTGAAGAAATGCGGGTGGAGTGGGGGTATTAGTTACAAAGTCGGCCACTAGAGTATTTACAGCAATACCAACTTCTGGAAAATCAAAGTCGGCTACGTGTACGACCTGGTCATCGCTCTGCGTTGGCAACAGCAGGGACACTAGACAGGAGTATTAGGAACGTCCCTTGAAGGACCTGGACCTGCCTCAGCCATTTCTTTAGATAATAGTAATAAAGATAAACAGAAGTTCTCGATTATGAAAGCAACTAGCTTTGACTAGCTTCTGTTACGCACCAACGAAGGTTTAATGCTTGGAATGTTGTCATCAGTGCTCGGTGCGAGTTTTTGCCTTCAACTGCTCATTGCTCAAGGGAGGGGGAAGCAAGGTCGTCGTTCAAGAAAAGTTGCGCGAGAAATACGTATGTAGTTAGAGGTCTGGTATGGAAAATTGGAAGGCATGAAGGCATTCGTGTCCCAATGGAGGCGAATTTTCAACAATTGTTCATATGGGTCAGGCACTATTCCTGGACACGAATTCTGCAGGCCAGTTGCTCTAACAGGTGGTTTTGTTTCCGATCAATTTACGCGTTTGATAGTGGGGCAGGAGCCGCACCCATCCTAAACCTTCCTCTCATCCTAAGAGCCGGAAGTTCGACTAAACAATCTTCCCGATATGATCGGCAGTATATACGGCAGTATTAAATGAAAGTAGTTTTAAGCCCAAGTATCTCATTGGCATTTGGCGCCTTAGAACGAAGTTATTCTGCTTCAAAGGAGCTTTAAAAGTGAAATTATTAATCTACAAGTTTTTGTTACGCAATTTTCTTTTTCAACGACTCGTGACACTTTGCAAATAACTAATACATAACTAACTTTAATATTACCCAATTTTGATGAGGACACTCCATCTGAGTCCTTCTTATAACTTTTTGAAATTCGTGAAAGGAGATAAGTCTGGATAATGAGGATTTGAAATCACTCTTCTTAGATTTTGCGAGGAAATGTGTTTTATTTGAGTAATTCCTAGGAAAGAGTGGATTGTATTGTATTTTAGGAATAGGATTTTCGAAACAGCAAATTACTTACTGCTGGATAAAACGGTAGCTATTAAGGATAAAAAAGATTCTTTGTGTAATTGATTATTCGAAATTAATCAGGAAGGATCTGGTTCTCGAATGTTTTCAGTCGTTTTATCACCGTGAGGGCAGCACGTCCCCATTTACGACATGTATGTACTTTGGTGCACTAGCCTCTGACGAAGCCTTGGCTTACCAGCGGCGTCCCGGCCTTGCTGACATGGGTTACGGGGTACGTGTGATAGCAGATAGGCATGCCTACGCCGTGTACCGGTTTTCTCAACCTGAGAAGTGAGTTTTCTCATCGTTACACAGCAACATATACAAGAACATTGTACCGGGAACCGAACGCAGGGTCAGGTCATGGAATATTTGGGTACAATTTGTTATATTTTGAACGTGAACGCTATACTGTAATATGAATCATCTTTGATTGCTGTAACAGTGCGTGATCAATTCCTGATGTCTTCATTTTATATTTTTTATTAATTTTCAATAGTCGTTTTCATTTTTTCAAAAATATTAGAGAGATTTTTACACACGAATGGAAACCCCAGTAAACACGACGCGCCAAATTCCCAGTAAACACGACGCGCTTTCAGATTGCCAACATGCATTTAGAAAATCAAAATCTACGAAATAGCTACAATTTTTTCTCAAAGATATCGCCTCATCATTGAATAAAAAAAATCTATTGGATTATTTTTAGATCTTTCAAAAGCTGTTGATGTTATTGATCATAATATTTTACTTTCAAAATTACCTTTATATGGAATCCGTGGTATGGCCCTAAGTTTATTATGTTCGAACCTTAAACAACGATCTCAGAGAGTAGAAATACCTTACTGTAAGGATGAAACGTTATGTACATACCTTCCCGACCCTGTGCCAATTGCATGTGGAGTCCCGCAGGGATCGATTTTAGGCCCTATTTTTTCCTACTGTACGTAAACGATATGCCTCGACGATTAAAAACGGAAGAACAGTTCTCTTTGTGGATGATATGAACATTCTTTGCAATAAAGAAACCGTAAATAGTACAATATCAGATTTTAAATTGGTTCCGTAATAACAAAATAATAGTAAATGAAAAGAAAACTGTTTTAATGCAGTTTTACATTTCAAATAAACAATTCTGTACTCATATTGAAAATGAACGGTGTAGCATTGTAATAGCTAATATTAAGACACGAAATTTTTAGGTCTCAATTCAGTCAAACTCAAATGAAATATCCTTTAATGAAATGAACTCATATTAAGTTCATTATGCTATGCGTTCAGATTTCTTTCAAATTCAGTCAGCTTCATACTGCTCATGAATATTTCGCGAATGAACTTTCTCGCCTGTATATGGCATAATATTATCAGGAATACATCTTATAACTCCCAGACGTTTAGATTACAAAAAAGAGTACGAATAATAAGCTAATCCCATTCACGTGATTTTTGTAAGTCTCTATTAATCTAGGAATTTTACATTACCTTGTCTGTTGATTTACGAATCAGGTGTTTTTTGTCAAAAATGGCTTACTTAAAGGCGGGAATATATTTTCCGAAAACGCCAATGTCTATAACTTAAACACTCGTAATCATATTCATCAGGTGACAGTATCCCAACAGCTCACTACAAGAACTTCACATACAATACATGCACATTATTTTACAACACTTTGCCAGATGACTTTAAACGATTAAATTCGATAGAAAAGTTTAAATCCCAAGTGAAATCGTTTCTGCTGCATAACTGTTTCTATACAATTAGAGACTATACTGAGCATCAAAACTAAAGTAACATTTATTTTAACAGTGATATTTAAAGTATTATTTACCATTTGAACTGTGTAATTCTAAACAACCTGTAAAAAGTATTGTACCGTCGTTTCTGGGTCAATTCCTCCCCCCCCCCATCTTGATCAGGTTTTTCGTCCAGTTTCTGAATTGAATTGAATTGAATTTGCCTTATTTTACGTGGCGAGACTCAGGCCATGAGGCCTGCTCTTCCGTCTGACCACGCAAATTTCGTTACACTCCTTTCACCAATCATGGGAGAAAGAAGGTATTACTTGGGCGACGAAACAGGCGATTTGAATTTAGCTCAGAGGCGTCATTTAGGCTTGAGGATCTTTTACATGCAGTAAATGTACTAACATGGGACAGCCGGCTTTACTTCCCCTCCGAAGGAAGGCGTACGAACGATTTTTTCGCCCTTAAAAATCCACGGCTTCGATCGGGTTTGAACCCGCAAACTTGGGTATAGCAGTCCGATACGCTAACCGCTACACCACCGCCGCCGTTTCTCTGATCCTTTGAGCAAATGCACAGGTGGACCCTTATTTTGCTTCTGGATATAAATGTAACTTCATTATCTGTGGACGTCTGCTAGAATTCAGTGGGATAAGAGCCTAATGTATTGCTGATTTACCCTTGAAAATAAATTGTATTGCATCGGAGCGAATATTTTGTTAACAATTCTTGCAAATAAAGATTTGATATTCTGCAAACCGACTGAATTTGGCATAAAATTATGACCATTTTATTTTTTTAGTAATGTATATTTAACTCTTCAGTATTATATTTCATACAAAGAAAATGTAATGGTGGTCTTTTGAGAGCTGTTAATAAGTTTTGGAAACTTAACGATCTTATTTCCTTCTGAAAGCTGAAGATGCCACATATGCAATGTATTCTAAGAAAATGCCTTAGTAATTACTTAGAGACCCTTCTTCTGATGAAAAATAAGGTTGTCGCTTACGACATGCACCTGTACTTCTGTTATTTTTCTTGCTTCTATCAAAACCCCAGTGCTATTTAAATTTAATTGACCAAGCCATTTGAGAGGGATGCAATATTTAAACTCTCAGCTTAATAACGCGAATCGTCATTACTTTCAGTTCAGTCTTTTTCCGATTAAATGTCATGTGAGACGTGGAAATGTTGTGATGCGTCCTTTCTGTCAAGTATGTTGTAAGAGTTTCAACTGTCCAATAAAGTAACGTAAATCGGAGAGTAATGTTAGGAGCGGTTATAGTTACGGTTTCTCCCCAAAGACAGAAACGTCTTTGTTTCTAAGTAATGGGGTATTCACATGTTTTGGTAATGTTACCGGGAAAATCTTAATTATATACAGTGTGGCCCACCTAAGATGTTCCCTTCAATTTTCTCCTGAACCGTTGCAGATACTGAGATGCGGTTTTCACTAAAACTACTATATGCAAGGGAATATAGCCATGCATAATTTATTCTATTGCATTTTTATTGCAGAGATATTATTGCTGATGTTTTAAATGATTGACATAATATTTTTTACTCTCAAAAAGGTGAATGAAGACGAGTTCATAAATATGCATATCGCAATTATTTACTAATAATTTTCAAGAAAATTAAGGAGTTTATAAGTGAGCTATTTCCAAACTACTGTATTCCGTAATCTGAAACATGAGAATATCATGTTTTAGAAATGCGCTGAGATTATTGCCCTTTCTTGCTTCGATGAGTAAGGTGCGACTGGACATGCCCAGTGCATAGTTATTTCTAGGTTGCTATCAAAGCCCCAGTGTGAGAATTAAATGCAGATGTGTATATCCGTTGATGGATGCACATATTGAGTCATGCTTATAAATCAAGCTATTTTAGAATTGTTAACTTATCCTTTTTCTGTATTTTAAAGTATTTTTATTTCTTTTATTTACACGATATTTTACACTAACTTACATACTTACACTAACATGCACTACACTACCACATATTCCGGAAGGCCAGTCGGGAGCCAGTTAACGCTTGCAGGCTAGGGTGAAACCCGTTCTAGAGTGGATGAGTCCGGTTTAGAAACTTCTAGCCGAGTTGTAGTTCTGGCGCACGATCTTGCCATCCAGCGGGAAGATCAGCGCCATCTCTTGGAAAACATGCACTATAACGGACTATACACGGAGCAGTTGAGCCGAAACACGAAAAATCAATAATCAATTTAACGATTTGCAACTGAGAATAATGGAAACCCTTTAGGCACATAGTAGTTGTCGAGGTGTGATCGGTTGTGATTGGATTCTCGTGCCAGTGGTTATATAGAATATTAGCTGTCTGTTGGTGGTGTTATTTCTCGTTAAGATGCATCGGCTTGCCTGGATGCTAAAGTGTCCGGGCCCTCCGCACTCTTTGTCCGCGTGGGGCCACATGAACTCGTTCTTTGGGGCGGGTCGCGAGGAACGTTCTCGTTGTTTGAACCAGCACTCGACCCGTTCTCTTTTATTTCCCGCAGTCCGAATGCCTCTAATTTATTCGGCGACTTTTGGAAGCGGGCATGCGCGTGCAGAAAGTGAGTCACCGAGGAAAAGGCTGCGCCACGGGCAGTGCGCTCGCGCTGGGCCTCTGCTCGGTCGCGCGAGAGCCAAGCAATCCACTTTCATGAGGCTCTCCATCATCAAAGAAACCGAGGAAGGAATTCCCAGAAATGCCCAGGAAAATCAACTGTTCGGCCAACGAGGAGATTCCCGGCAGAGCAGTAATATAGTAGACATTACAACAAAATTTACATTATTACTTTTCCTGTATTTCGTATAGAGAGGGCTATGTACTTCTGCAAGAAATCAGTGTCGACATTTTGCCAAAATAATCGTTTTGGGGGTCTCTGATACCGATAAAAAAAATTTTTTTTTCCTTTCTTCCCTCTACTACCGTATAGCGAGGAAAAATATTGAAATCGGTTCAACAATACAATCTCGAATCCTTAGTTGAAAAATCTCTGTTGAAGGTTATTTTTATCAGCTGCAACTTTAATTTTTGAAAAATCTAAGGAATACATCAAAGTGACGTTTATGTCAAGTTATTCAACGGGTAGCTCTTCGCACAAAAGTTAAAGAAACATTCGAAGGTGTTTTGAGAAATTTATTTTAATTTTTAAATATTGCCTAATTTCACTCAAAATTACAGAAAAGTACTTCATTCTATCCTACAAAAATATATTATATTTTAAAAAAGTATGTCATCATTTAAAGATCTAATTTTGAAGACAGATTTTATTCAGAAGAAAAATCTCTTTCTTCGTAGTTGTAGGAAGACGCCGACAAAATTTTGAGCTTTTGAATTTTCGAGAATTCAAATATTTCAACCAGAACCCCCAGAAATTAAAACATCGCTTTCAAATTCAAAGGAGTTGCGACATCAGTCAGGAAGACAGAATTATCAATTTTGATGAAACCCCTGCTCACGGTTTAGCCGCTAGCATTGTTCACGGGCACACGGCCAGACATTTTGCCGTCAACTAATTTTTCGGTATTACGCACCCGGTATTCTGACTACTCAACATGTTAGAGGAAGTAATAAACTACATCAACAAGAATTATCCTCTATTTCGGTATCAGGGATCTACAGTACGAATTTTTCTGGCGAAAAATCCGCGTTTTTCGCTGTAGTGTTGCATAACTTTCTCTATACTACGTCTGTACTATGCGCAAACGTGAAAATCTTCATAATCGTAGTTGTATACACCGAACAGACCACCCTTACTGTATAAGAAGAGAAAGGATCATAATCGTGCGCTGGAAAACGGGGAATTTCTTACGGAAAAACTGTTGGCAAATTGATGCCTACTACGATCTTATTATAAGGTTATTATTATATTTTCCTTCTTCCTATCATATTTATTGCTATTATTATTCTAATAGTATTATTTATATATTTATTAATAACATGATTTGTAAATGACTTAGCGAATACCCAGAAGAATAGATTATCGGAAAAATTGAGTCACCAGTTGCTGATTACACAGCTTCTTAATGATGTAGAAATGTCTTATAGAACATAGAAAGTTGTATCAGAACATTCGAGAGAGGCGTGACAACGTACTATAATGTCTCTTCAATAAATGTGTGATTTGAAAGTAGCAAAGCCCACCAAAAGTGAACTAGTTGTGTGCTGATCACCAAAAGCAGTACAACTCAATGCAGAAGGCAAGTTCAAAAGCGAATTCTCCTGTCTTCTCGAAGATAAAGGTGAAATTCGTGACTCCCCTCAATTTTGAATTGATCCATGACTTCCTTGCATGGCACGAATCCATTCTGTGCAATGTGTCGATAAATGAACACGAGATAACTGCCATGTGAACATGATTTCGTGCTGTACAACCTTGTATCAATAATTCAGGAAGTCACATGACGATTAGATGCGATGGTGGAAAGCAGAAAAGTCAGATGGGTTTGTACTGATTGACATTTCATACTGAATTTATTACTTCTAATAATGTACTGTTTTCACTTTAGAACTATGTTCACTACTTATAGAGAAATGTTTTACGTCAAAACGAAAACCACCTTCATATACGTCTATAGCGCTGTGCATATGAACATGTATGTAAATTATTTGTTTCCTCTGTTTGTAAGGTGTGCAGGTAAACATTATTAAAATACCGTGTATTAAAAGTATGTACGACGACAACAATAGAAGATTCGAAGTAAATACAGTGATTACATAAATAATATGAATTCAAGGGAAGTAGTGTGTAATCAATAAACGAGGAAAATAGTGGAATTTATTGTGACAATAAACTTGTTTACGGCACGTAAGGTCGTGAGTTTCATCACTATACATTATTTGAGTAACCCCTCGAGAGTGCAGATGTGCATAAGTGTGATTCCGTCACCCACGCCTGGACCACTTCCCGTGCACCAATAGACACATATGAGGTGTCATTTGACGCGTCTCGGTTTCCTGATGGGGAACTGGTAATTTGTTTTTAAATCCGGCCGGTGCATTCAAAGGAATTTCCAAAAATGTGTTTTTGCGCGTTTTGGCGCTGTGACCTTAGTGAGTAAGCCGGGAATTAAACCTACGCTACCTACATAGATCTATGAAGGTGGCCTTGAGTAAACTCCAGTTCCCATTTTTCGCTCAATAGGCCATAATTTTATTTCACGACGTTCGGAACATAGTTCTTGAGTGAGCAAGTGAAGTTAATTTCAATAAAAGAGTGAATCGCGCGGCATATTTCATTTTACGATATCCATAAATTACCAACTACCATATTTTTGAAAGTAAATTTGCAAAAACCTACGAACAGTATTGCCTTAGAACTTATAACTTTGAAGAATTTCAAGTGAATACGGAGAAAACAAGACTGTGAGTAATGATCTGGGCTGTCCGGGTGACGCCGCGTCGAAGGCTGGGGTGCCGACGTTTCGACCGACATATCGCGGTCCTCTAGAGGGCTGTACTGCTGCTCAGGGCAAACTGAAGAGGACCGCGATATGTCCCACGTCACAACCACCTTCGCGACTACCGGACAGCCCAGATCATGACTCTGGCCGCGGAAGCCTACGATATCAAGACTGTGAGTAATGTTAGAGAATAAATTGTAAGTTCGACATTTCACTTTTACATTCTTAAGTGTACAAATACTGATTCTCAAATGAATGTGACCCAAAACTTATTCTTATTAAACTTATCTACTACCTTATTCACATATATGTATGTATTTTGGCAGGACAGCTCTTTACGATCTAAGCCCTACCAGCGATGTCCCGACCTTGCGTGGTTAGCACACAGCGATCCCTACGCCGTATATCTGGTCTTCTCAACCTGAGAAGTGAGCTTTCTCATCATCACGCAGCAACGGATTCTGGGACATTGCAAGGAAAGCGCAGAGTTAATGGTTGCTCCGACCAGGAATCGAACCCGCAGTTGGGCCGCAGAAAGCGAGCAGGCTAACCAACGAACCACCTAGGCCTACCGCCTTATTCGCATAAGCAACTAAATAGTCGGTTTTTAATGTTTTCTTACATTCGCATACGAAATGATTAATAGAGAGATTGCAGAAGTGGAATTAAACACAAATTTGACTGAGTTTGGGTTTTTAAAAACTAGGGGACAAAAATATGGAGTATTAAGCAAACTGGGAAAATCAAATGTAGTTGTAGAAGATTTTGCGACAGAATTTGCGGATCTAATTGAGAATGATCTTATATTAGGATTAGAAAATAACCCAGAAGAACAGCTCACAGGTGATCTTTGTGCATTATTGTACATATTAGCGAAATTCGTAAAAAAATCCCATTATCAATGCTTTCCAAGTATTTTTTACGGCGATTATAATTTTGAAATTGCAATATTACCAGTTCATATCCCGTGTGGATGTGACATACAAGGCCATTAAATGTTGAGAATTTGTGAAGGGGAATATAACATTATCGGCTACTACGCTTCACTGGCAAGTCCAATGACAGATACTGTAAGAACATATTTGAACAAAGCTACGCATGAAAGAAACGAAGAAAAAAAGAAATGTTCGACACATGAAAATACTTTTAAAACAGTTACGCGTCGGCAAAGCCACATTCAACTAGTTAATTATCTGAGAGGATGGGAGAATCGATAGTCGAGGAGTAAACAGTATCAGGCGCTGAGGTATTGCATCTAGTCAAAGAAAGGAGAAGGGTGAGAAAGAGGAGAAATCAACGACGGCGGAGCAAAATGGGGCCAGTACTGCGCATCTTAAATGCAAACAAATGAATAGCGCGCTGTATGAGTTGGAAGGCAGAAGCTACTCCGCCACGGTCACGATCGGGTGGGTAGAAGGCAGTTAGCTGCGGTGACGGTCAAATGTATTAAGTCGGATGAGTAGACATCTTGTGTGGTCAAGAGATTATTCTAAACATGGTGGTTAATTTAACGAGAAGCAGTAATTGTATGTGACTGATGACCAATGGTGCGTTGTCGACGTCCAAGAAGGTAGGGGCTCTTAAATTATTATTTTTTGCATGTATCATATTACGCATAATTTTTGTGATCAGTTTTATGCATATTACAAAACTAAATCTTGAATGTGAAGGGCGTACGTTGAATTCTGAACCGTGACTTGAGCCCGTTGTTCGAGCAACTTCTCTATTCTCCCTACGAAAGCTCGCTGCCCAGCGGAGCTGCAGGCATGTGGTTCGTACGACAACGCTCCCGCAAAGTGCGAGCTGCATGGTGTTGTTATTCGCTTCCTTCAAGAAGGGAATAACGGGGGTATCCAAATTTACGCATTTTAATCAGTAGTGCATCATGTTGTACTCCTTCTAAGTATTTTCTATAAAAATTATTCTAAATTAACATTTGATAGTTTGTAGCTATGAAATCGGTGAGTCTTAATAATTGATTAATTATAGAATGATTATTATGGAACTCACATTTCGTTTTGAGAAAATATTAAGAACTTTGAGTTTATTTGTTCTCGATAGAGATCCTTTTTTTGACTTTTGATATAAGTAATATTAAAGCAGTTTTCCAAATAGTAGAAAAGTAGTTGCGCGTAAACTACTGGGATTGGATTGTATGTAACTGTTTAAGATCTCACTGTTGATTTTGAAAGTTATTTAATGAAGAAATTGGAAATTTGATCTATACCTGGATAATTTCTATTTTTTAACTTCATAAATTTACCCGCACTGAAAATTAGGACGTGAGCGGTCGCGTGTATGACAATACTTTTTTTTAATTTTCATTAACAATATTTTACGAACAAATCGTCATTTACTTCAAATATGTAAATGTGTAATGGGATCTAAGACACTGAACAATTACAAAATACTATTAAATTTACTAGAACGTTGACTTATTACAAATTCTGTGAAATGCTACACGAAAGTGTAAGCATTATGCCTTTAAACAAACATAGACAAATATCTGAGTAGTATTTGTTTTTGAAAATCTCGTGCTCTATGTTTTGTGCATGGGTATACTTTGCATTACTATTATTAAATATAACAGTTTGACAAAATTGTTTAAACATATGGAGCCTCTATTCTCAATATGTTTCAATGTCAACACCAGATGAACTTCTCACAGATTTTCTTAGTAAGGCACATCTATTGGACATAATTTACGGAATTCTGTCGAGTGCCCTTCTTTCGTTGATGTCCACACAGATCAAAACCTTTCGCTTTGCCATTTGATGACTCCGCTGAACCATCGGTACCTTCTTGGACTCCCAGTGGAAGTATCCCCCGTGTTCTTAATGCTGTCAGTACAGATTTTCATTCGATTTTATTTTTAATTTCAAAAAGTTCAAAGCAACATCTTTTATAACTCCCCTTAGCCACTAATGTTCGTTGCATAAACATACAGAACATCGATTGCAGCGATATTCATGATATCAGCTTTGGTCAGAAACTGAACCGCGAGTGGTCGCGTAGATTACTATTGTAATCCAAGCTGTTTCCGGCGCTTATCGCTAGTGCAGCAGTTATGACGTGAGTCATATTTAGCTGTAATTTAATAGCTGGGGCCTTCTACGAAAGGTACTGAAACGGCCAAAAGTTTGTCAACTCTCGCTGTAAAAGCAAATGAAGAACACTGGATTAGGAAGGTGAAGTGCATTTTATTATAGAAACGATACATGAATTGATGAATAGAAAGGATGGGTTTTATTATTTAGTACAGAAATGATGACTGTTAAAATATTTTTTGAGTAAAAGAGGTACTTGAGTGAAAGAATTGTTTGTAAATGATTTCGCAGAATGTTTTCCTAAAAGTTGAGCTTCTGATGTAGGTAAATTATTATTTATTTTAATGTCGTTAAAAGTTTTTAATATTATGCTGATTTGAATGAAACTGAATTTGGTTGTATGAAGTAACTTTATTAATTTGAGAGACTCTATATTGTTGGAATTTATTTTTCACCTGTCGAGTTAGATGTTGAAAATGGAATTAATAGAATCACAAGTTATTTGTCATTGTAAGCGAATTATATGTCTGTGTTCTAAAATATCTTTAGGAAAGTGAGATAATGGGTAACTGTTGCGATTCATTGGTTTATAATACATAATTTTACACTATTAGTTTGAAATTGATTCCAATTCATTCTCTTAGTTATACCCGAAGTTGTACTTCGTGCCTTCTAACCGTTTCGTCCCATTGTGTGGCTGACTCCGCGCGAAAGAGAGCGACAGTAACCCAGTTACCCGCCACACGGGGGCGATGGCGGACAGCAGTTGCCGCCGGGGGCGGCAGCGGAGGAATTATGCCAGCGCAAAAACTGTTCCTGCCGCCGGGCGACCTTGAGAGCCGCGCGCTCGACAACACCGCCGCCGCCGGACCTCAGCGCGAATCACACACTTTGCCTTCCTGATTTATCACACAATTGGAATATCTTCCTTGACATTGCTTCTCACTTGTATTACCATCCGCCCTCGCTCACAATGATTTCGCTGATATATTGCAAGTAATATACCTAAATTCATCATGATGTGGCAGTTAGTGAGGTTCCTCACCTTTTCGGAGACATCATCATACACGATATCGAAAACAATAGGCTTCATCCCTGCTATTATCATTCATGTTTCATAAAACTATGCCGTATTGTATTCCTACGGGCTACAGGTACGTCATTCTCTCTGACGATATTAGAATAATTGCTATCAACGATGACTTGCTTCTCCATTCAATGTTGCAGTTGTTGTTAACGTGTTCCAACATTCGCTAACTTGTTCCAGCATTGTATATTCCAAACTTATTTTGGTACGTATAGGATATTTTTCTGCAAATATCATTGTTTTAGTCTTTGGTTTTGACATCTTAAGATTATATCCTTTACAAGTTTGGTTTAATTGATGAACAGTTTCTCTGTAAGTCATCCTGAGTTTTTAGTATGGTAGAAATTACAAAATTTCAGCGACCTAATGTGTAATCGTTGGGTTGCACTCCTGCTGTCTCACAGAGGCGTGTGTCCCTACCGAATCGCAGTACACTATACACTAATGGTAGATCCAAAGTTGTAGGCATTGCTATCATTCTACGGTCTGAGCATCTTCAATTATTTGCTCTGTATCGTAATGCAATTTACTGAAGCACCCTTCTTTTACTTCTTTATTTCTAATAATGCAATATAATTTTAACAATTACTGTCTCCTAGCTTATATTTTTTTTAATTTATTATTTTTTTTTAAAAATTAATTTAATTTCATTATAGACAATGTAACTTGAGTCCACTTTTTTATCTTAAATCAAAAGCAACAATTATATTAAGTTCACTTTTGAAATATACTTAATAGCAAGCAAATCATTACTTCTAATTCACTGCGAAGGAAATTGCTGTTTAAATGAACATGAGAAACTTAGATAAAATAACGAAGATCGTGTTTTTTTATCAGATAATGTCTCTTATCCGGGGAAGTCAAATCTGTGAACGATTTGATTGATTTTTAAAATCGGCTATTTATTTGAACAGTGGCCAGTTTTCTCTGTAATGATTTAATTTCAAATACATATTACAACATGTGTTGAATGCAGAGTTATTGTATTCTTCTATATTTAGCCACGATCATTTAGAAACCTGAAATACGAATCCCTTTTTATTATAAAACCTGTGAAATATCTGAAAATGTAAGACTGATATACTATTTCCAAAACAAATAATCATTTCCAAAAAAAAATTATTGTAGAAAATCATTTGTCATTGTATGAAGAGTACAAATATTCTTGTTCTTCTGATATTTATACTATTGCAATGATAGTTTTTAAATTTAAACTATTGTAACAAGTCACATATTTTCGATCTACTATTATTGCATTATTTTAACCATCCAGACCTAATTTGTATTGCTGTAACAAATTTAATTTGAAAGAAAACTAGTGATACTACAGAATTGCACAATCACACAAATGCTAGACATTTTCTTTTCAGAAATGCCTTTTAGGCATCAATAGGTGCTGAGATGAGGGTGGGGCAAAACTGAAATGGTAGTACAGGTAAAAGAGATAAGAAATCTAACTAGCACGAAAAAGTCTGTGCCAATCTGCAGCACCACTAGTTGATATTACATTTAACCACTTAATATTTCATATATTGAAATTGAATTATAATTTAAAAGAGTTAGAGATGAACAGAGGGGCAACCAGTCTTGTTGCGGCGCTCCTAGCACTAAATTCGTGATATATGGCCGCCATTTGTCAAGGTGACAATGTGATTTTCACCATGCCTCTGAATTAACTCGGTCTTCAGTTTGTTATGCCTATATGTAGTAAATTACTTCCTCTAACTCCTCTAAATATGTAGTAAAAATTCATGTTTTGATACCAAAAAGGACTTCATTAAGGAAGTGTGTGACAGAGAGACGACGAGCTACACCGACTCGTTTCCCGCCTGACATTTGGAATTTTTAGGACATTGTTTTAAACAAATTTTAAAGAACGATTAATAACATCAAAGGATGTCATAACAAGATCCAAAAAATTATCGTGACTCGCCACGCAAGCTTATGGACATTTCTAGAGCGCAATAAAAGAGACAAGGAGCTCCTTATTATGCATAAACTTCTAACAGGGCTCTCAAATTTTTAAAACAATTAAAAAATCTTATCGGACTAATTTAGAGCCAGTAGATATTATGGTTTCTAACGAAAAATATAACAAGCCAAATAATATATTTGCATATTTGATAGAATTAAGTTACTCCTTGAAAAGGCATGTAGATGTCGTAGAAGAATATCAATGAAATTTCTGTAACGTAGTACATGAATATTTTCAAAATATACATTACTCATTAGATTTCACAAATATATTTTGCAAGTACAATAAATATATTTTAATTCCACTTTATGAATTAAACAAACTTTCATTGAGTTAATCAGGATCTAACAAACGTTAGGACTTAGTTTATGCATAAGATTTGCATTAGACATTTATTCATTTAGACATTCTTCCATTGATATTTTTGCACATAGACTGACGTGATAAGTCAACATTTATTATGTAGACCTTTTATAGTAGACGAAGTGTCGTTAGAACTTCAATGTATTATACATTATTTACAGGCATTGGACAAAATAATAAAAGCCCCTGACTTAATAAAGCATTGGGCCATCATGTGCTTTTAGAACAGCTTCAGTTCGTCGCGGAACAGATTTGTAGAGTGAATAGTTTCCAACGGAATGTTCTTTCATTCTTGAACCAAAACACCAGCCAATTGCTTCAACGATTTTGGAGGTAAAAATCTGCTCCTTGCTCTTTGCTTTAAGCCCGTAACCATTAAATTATTTTAAGGTCTGGCATTTGTACTAGCCAGGGAAGATGATATTCTGATTCTCCGCAAACCTCGCCTGAACCTTTTTGCTCTGGGTATCTCCTTCCAGTCCGTACGTTCATCCAGTCATCAAGTCTCATAGTATTATGATCGTGACACTAATTCTTCCGCAGTTTTGCGTTGACTTGCATCATGGAGGGTTTCGCAATTGCAGACTATACATCACTGTTAGCTTTGTGAAGCTCCTGTCGAACTGGTTTGGGGGAAACAGTATTACTCAAGTGGCGTGTTGAGTTCGCAGATACTTTTGACGCGGTAGTTTTAAGTTTTCTTGCTACAATTCTTTTTAATGTTCGTCGGTCTCTGTCATTAAATTCGACTTTCACCTACTTTTCCTCTTCGGTTGATTTTTACCATGTTTTGTAAATGCTATTATTGCCATGGATAGTGTCTTTTGTGAAACGTTAAACACTTCCACTGCTTTCCCCAAAGATCATGCCGCTAACCGCACACCAAACATGTGCCCTCTTTCGCAGTCAGAGAGCTGACACATTTTGCCGATCGCTGGTGTTCACCGTGTTAGGGATCAAAGCCTACAAAACACTGCAATAAAACGTTCAAAACGGGACACGTCAACTGTGCAACGCAGCCGCGTCGCAGAGTTTATACGTCCGCAGTGGCGCCAACATGCAAAAAGATCTACTATGTTGATATTCATATTCCTGTAGGCCCCTGTACGTGGACCATACTCCTGCACTGACAGGTAATCGCGACAGGACATGTCGGCATAATGACGATTGCTCGCAGTATGGGCCTTAGTGGGAGATGTCTCGATTCTTGCCGCTAGGGCTAACAGGCCAGGAGTCCACGGCAAAGTCTGCCAATTTCCATAGTAGATGTGACAATCGGGGTCCATATTCGGCGTTTCCATGGCGCTAGTTCCCTCCATTTGGCGAATGGGCGATGCCAACCGGCGGGGGAGAGCGCCCATGGAGAAAGTGTTTATATGCGGGGCCGGTGGGCGAGCGAACGAGCGGCCGCTCAGGGAAGCAGCGATAGCCAAACGCCTCCCACGTACCGCTCTTCGTATGGGACTAGAGACATCACCATAGAAATAACAATTACCTACGTTCGCACATCACTAATTCCTTCTTTAAGAATGTTTCTCATACGCGTTTTTAGGGAAATTCTGCGATTGTTCTTACTTATTTACAAGCTGCCCCAGTCAAGAATTTCGTGCTTGCAACTCGTTCCCATGCGGAAGCCGAGCCCCTGCAGTCCACTCGCCGCCTCCACGACCTGATTTCCCTCAGCCGAACACTCGTTTCACCCAGTAGGTTGGTGACCGGCGAACCCCGTAGAACTCGCCCAGTGGGTTGGTGACCGGCGCGGCGGCGGCCGTGGGCGTCGTGTGGGGGCAATTCGTGAATGGCGAAGGCGGCGGCGGCGGAGGGCGTCTGTTTGCGGCGCCGGTCGATAGGCCGTCGCCGCCGCCGCCGCGGCGCGTCTCTGTTGGTAAACACTGAGCCCCGATGCGACCCGGCCCTCCCAGGCCGGCACGCCCCACTCCCACGAGGCCACGGCGCGACGTCGCTTTTAGCTCGCATCCGGCATTTCGCAGCTCCGAAAACACCCTCTCGCATTCCCGTTGAGGGCTGCGGAAGACATCTTTCCTGGAGGAGGAGCGTAGCATGAGGACGACACTTTTCACTTCTACCGATATCTGAGTATTCGTGGCAGCACTCGAACGACTTTATTGTCCAATTGTTATAATAATTTTGAAATATCACGATTATTAAAATAATGGCGTATAGAAACAATTAATTCGCTTCTGCAGACATGAATAGAACTAATATTTCATCAACTATAAATTAACGGACCTCACACCAACTGTTTTTATATTTTTTTTGACTAATGAGACGTAAGCTAACGAAAGCAGGCTATCTGAATAAAACTGAGTTGACAATAATGACTCCAATTATTTCAACTTTTAATAATCTCAACAAGACCTCATCAGCATTTCCACAATTTCCACAACGTTAAATCATAGTGGTTTTGTGGAATTCGTCTAATAAATTCATGAAATAAGTTTTTATAACGTAATGTTAAGTTGAAACAATGGGTCAATATTGCATTCAGGGTAGAACCATTGTTTCCTAACCATGTTAAATCGTAGTAATATGCAAATCTTTATAATATGTACCCTGATGTGGTAGGAAGAATCATCTCCAACAAAAACATCCCCATATGCGGTGGTGTCTCTGGTAGAGAGCGTGGTGGCACTGAGAGTTGGGCTGAAACAAATTCACGTTCTAATTCTGTACCTCGCCCTACGCCCTTCTGCCGCTCTCATTCCGCGTCACCGCCAGTGCCTTTTCGGTCGCCCTCCCCCTATCTGCAAACGAGTTTTTCTCCGCTCAACTCGCGCGGTGGTGTTCGTTGCTCCCCCGCCCAGCGCCGATGTACCGCCGCCCACACTTCGCGTGGGCGGGGGCAGCGGTGGCGGCGGCGGTCGCGCTGCGCGCCATTCAGCGCCCGCCCACGCGCCGCGGCGCCACAGGTTGTGACGTCAGCACGCGCGGGAAGTGGGGCTCCGCCGCCACCCCCGCAGCCGCCGCCGCCGGCGGCGGCACAGCGTGTCTATTGATCCACGGGCGCCAGCATCCACGCCCCCGCCGCGCCCCCCCGCCCCGCGCTCCGCACCCGCGAGGAGTATCGACCCGGCGCGTTTCGGCCGCCCACGAACCTTCCAGAGATTTGGCGCGCGCCGCTGGGCCAGGGGAGGGCGGCGGCGGCGGCGCCCGGGCCAGCGCCATATGGTGCGCTGGCACGCCGACCGGCGACCCGCGACGCCCTCGCCACGCCGCCCAGGGCTTCCGCGACGCGACGCGCGCCCAAGGACGCTCGCCCCGCGCGCCTGCGCAACGGGGGCGCGCGCTAGGGCGCTCTACGCACCGGCGACCTCACTACGTCCTTGGGGGAGGCTTGGCACGTGGGCACGTGCGTATGCTGCTGGGGGTGGATCGAGTGGCTGGTTGGGCCATTTTCATGTAAATTGGGTTTGTTCTACATGTGAGGCGTAAGGAGGTGTCTTGGATATGCAGTAAGTTTGCTTTGGGCGCATTAGAAAGCAGGCACCCAATATGACTGGCTCAGATGGTGGAGAATTATGATAATATATATACACAAACTACACAATTTTTCTTTCTGGAACCAACAAACATTCGATTGACTTTAAAAAAATAATAATCAGTCACTTATGTTGAATTAATCTTTCGCTTATTTTCAACTTTTTGAATCTTCCCTAGAATGATAACCGTGTTGTGTATTGACATAAATTTTAAAACGGTCTCTGTGACATACAAGATCTACCATCATTAATTTTTATTATATAGCACATGTATCCGTTTTCCTTCTCACGCTATAGTCGCGGTGTAGATGAATGCGCGGTGTATCCGAAATAATTTTCTTTCACCTCGCTCAAACGATAGAGCTGCTGTTTCTTCACCTTTTGAGAATGACCCAACAGTTTCATTCGAATAATTTACATTTCCGGGCGCGTGAACACCTACGGACATTTATTCCTTTAATTGCATCGTACATCCCGGGGGATAGCGGTGTTCCTTCTCCGCTGAAACGTGCGATCCGGTAGCCTGCGGGATTTCCCTCTCTAGGTCTTCCCCCGGATTGTCAACACCGCAGCCACGAAAAGCTGCTAGTTCCCAACTAAATGTGTGATAATGTAGTAATGTAAGTGCGTGTGTGTGCGTATAATGGGAGAGAAGGGACAAGCATGGGGAAGGAAAGATCACGCACGGTCCGTATCCCGTTTGTTAAGATCACTGCTTCGGCATTCGCTTGGTGTAGATCGGAGAAACCTCCGAAATCTACCGATCCTCGCCGCTATAATTCTCCTCCAGACAGAGATTAAATTCCACCTAGCAATTTAGCCAGTGGGGGTGACTGTGTATGTGTTTGCAAAAATTTTAAAGACGTTTTGAGGCACCGCTAATAGAGGGAGTGTGATACGTGTCTGCCCTCTACTATTTTTGCACATCCTTGGCTTGGCCTACGCAATCGTCTGCGTGCCTGGCCGGGGCGCAGATGCGCCGAGGGGCGCGCGGGCCAATCCAATGGGCAGCGGGGCCCGCCGCGAGGCGAGCGTCAATTATGGAAGTGGGGCGGCGGACGCGAGTCGGCGCCCGTAAGCACATTAGCGAGATGGCCGGATGCGATCGCCGCGCCTCCATTATGCAGCGGCCGAGGAGCTCAGCGCCCCCGGAAGCGCGCGCCGCTCCCACGCGGCCACTGCGCCACAACATGCGCTTGCACGCAGTGCTAGCAGTTCGGCGCTTCGTGGGCGTGGACACGGTGCCTTTGGACATTTCGAAAAAGGACCCCTTAACCCCTTCCGAACGGAACAGTTCGCATTACTGTCAACATTATTCATTTCTATTCTTAACCTTTCTTAGCCGACCTGGATGGCCGAGGTGACTAAGAGCGAGTACCGACTCAGCACTTCGGTCCGAAGGGTCGCGTGTTCGAGTCCCGTCTTGGGCATGGTTGTTTGTCCCTCTTTGTATGTATGTGTTGTCGCGGAGGGCCTCGCGTTCTGCTGACCCCAGAGACTTCAGAGGAACCCGCAAGTGTGTTGGTGTCTAATGTATGGTCGAATATGCGTCCCATCGGGACGCAAAGGGTAACCGGCTGTCGGCTGGATAAAAACTCTAGAAAGAAGAAGAACCTTTCTTAAAGCTGAAAACTTGGAGAATGATACAGAACATTTAGGGACGAGGCTTTCCAAACTCTCTGATAACCCTGTAAATGGTTCAACATATATCAATGTATTTACCAATTGTAAAATTAGTTTTAATTTCATTCTACTTGCATTCATTTACTAATAATACATCTCATATGTAAATAAAAATAATTCATTTGAAATGAATGAATCCGGGGTAAGTATCAATATTACAAAGACTCTTTAGAATCTACACAAGACGCACTACAAGGGGATTCATTCAGCCCTACACTATTTGGTCTTTTCCTTCGTTACATTACCAGTTTCTTCGTGGATGAAGGTTTCATTGACATAGAATTAAAAGCTGACATTCTTCTTTTTGCTGATGATTTGATTATCCTGGCAACCGATGTAATGAATCTTCAACATAAGATAGCACACTATCCAAGTATTGTCAAAAAATCCTCGAAGTTAATCTAAAAAAAAAGGTAATGAAATTCAAAAAGTCAGGCAGAATGAGTTCAGAGATGCCAGTAAAGTATAGAGGTAAAATTATAGAAATGGTCAAGCAGGAGACGTATTTAGGTATCCAATTTACAATGTCAGGGTTATCCAACTATGCAGCTGCCAATGACATGACCAAAGGAAACACCGCATTTGGTTCAGTCTGGAAAATCTTTATATCAGGGAAAATGATAGCGGGAACCTGATAGAAAACTTTTCATTCCATGGTAGCAACAATTGTGCTATACGATGCAGGTATCTGGGGTCTAAGATACGCTAATCAGTTGGATAAGATACAACAAACTTCAACAAACGTGTTTTGAGGCTATCGAGAACAGCTCCTGGGTAAATGATTAGAAAGGAGACTGGCTCAACTAAAATAGAATCAGAAGTAATTAAAAGATCACTGGCTTACGTGACAAATTACTATCTGTGGCACCATGTTGATACCCACGTTTAGTTTTGAACAAACATTTAGAAATGCATTTCCTAATTTAGTAAATACAACTGAGTCTATGTTCTGAACAGGTTGATAAATAATTTAGGCTTTCATAACTTAATTATCCAACAAAATCCGATTGTAATTCCCTCAATTGTTGCAACAATTGTAAGTAAAATCTTTGTGGACGATACACGTAGAATTATGAATACATTATACAGTACAGTATATCGAGACATTAGGGACAGGAACAGAGAAATATCTGACTTTGGCTCTCCCCACTTCCATTACTATAGTCGCACAAATCAGGAATGCCCAGTGACAAAAAGATCAACATCAACAGTAGAAATATGTTGCACAGAATACATTCAAATTCAACCTGATCGATATGTAATATGAATACTGCAGAAAATATTAATTATATTTTATGTAAGTGCCCAATCTATAAAGAGCTGAGAGGACAATATCACAATGATTCATTATCATTTCCCAATTGTTTGGTTTATCTAAACTCTGAAAGATCTAAAACTCTGTATTATTTTATTTCATCAATTCTGAAATTACGGACATTCATTATAAATGAATAGTCAAGCTAAAGCTAAATTCCACAGCACTAATGAATTGACTTATTATATCTGTAACGCGTCAAGCCTCACTTGATACAGCTTGTTTTTGTATATTTGTATGTTCTGTTGTCTCAATTATTTTGTAACTTATGTTATTGTATTATTTTGTGATTGTGTACTGTATTATTTGTATTTGTTGTGTTATTTATATCTTATGCTATTTGTTTTATCGGAAGTTATTTGTAAGCTATTTGTAAGAAGTTATTTGCTCCGTGAATATACTCGGCAATTTGTAATAGGTTAATCCTGTAAATGAATCACTAAAAAAATTGAATGGAATTGAATTATTACTAGTACTAGTGTTGTTGGTGAGATGGATGGAGCATTGGATATCAATCAGGACCATGCCGGATCAATCCTCATTATAGGAATTTTTATTTGTTGTTTGTCATTTATTAATAATTAACGTATTCAAGTTTCGTGCACCTTGCCGACCTTGTTTTTACTTTTTGGTGGAACCCCATCTTCAACGGGTCTTCCAGAGTTGAAGGTCAGGGATGATTTGTAGTAGGTTGTTGGTTATTCTTGTTGATTCTTTTCTTAATGACGATGATATGGATAAAGCAATGTTCCTCTTGTCTGAAGATTTTGCGTTCTCACTCGCAAATGTCGCCAAGTTGCGTGATTAGTCGCAACATTCGACTCATCAAACATTATAGTGAGTGAATAAAGGACATGATGCTCGTGAAGCTTCTGATTCCGCTGATAAAAGCCACTCTGGTCGCCTCGCACTAGTTTGAGCGCGTTGCCAAGCGGCTCTGGGCCAGCGGGGGAGCGGCGGGGGAGGCGCTATCCGTCGATCTGGGTGAGTTGGTCGGCGCCGGTGCGGAGTCTGGGCGACGGGCGCTGCGCGAGGTGTTTACTCTGAGGCGTGACGTGCCGAGCGGTGACGTGGCTCAGTCGTCAGGCAGCGTCCGCCTTGTTTCTCCTCGCCACCCCTCCCGGCCCCTCCCGCACGCTTCGCTCTTGCGTCGCACCTTGCCCCGCCATCCCCTCTCCTCCCCTCCCCGCCCCTCCCCGCCCTGCCCCTCGCCACCCTGCCCCTCTCCGCCCTGCCCTTCCCCCCCTGCCCTTCCTCTCCCCGCCCCCCTCCTCTCCCCGCCCTCACGGCCCTGCACCTCGCCCTGCCCCTCTTCCTAGCAAACAACGTTTTCGTTTTACTAATCACAACAAATGGTATAATAAACTCGACACTCGAGGATACTTCGTCTTAGTTTTCTGCCGGCCGAAAAAAAAGTGTCAACCGAGGAAAGAGACTAGACAGAATGTGCAAATGCATATTAAAAGAACTAATCCCAAAATCCCTAAGGCACATGTTAGCGTGTTTTCTGTAAGTTGCGCTCCGGTGTTGAGAGTTGCTGCAGGCGTGGGTGCCTTAGTAGTGACAGAGCGTCGCCCGCGTGTTGAGGGGTGTGGCGTCATTCGCCGCCGCGCACGTGTTCCACTCACGTCTCAGTGGCGACGTAATCCTGCTCTCCGACGCCAACTCCGCGCCAGATTTGTTGATAACGGCGTCCGCGCGTAACGCTCCGATAAACTTTGTCACGTTGAGGCGAATTTACAGGGGATCGGTCGGGAGGGGAGGAAAGGCTTGACGCGAGTACGGCTAACAGCGCATGCAAACGACAACGGTAGGCATACGAGAGTTGAATCTATTTATTGTATTTATATTGATTGATTTTTTCGTGTTTCCGGGCGCGTCAACTGCTTTGGTCATTAGTGCCGTTAGTGTAGTGCATGTTTTTTCTCGGGAGATGGCGGTGATCTACCCCCGCTGGATGGCGAGATCCGGTGCCGACCAACCTTCGGCTAGTGGGGTTTCCCCCTAACCAGCACTCTCCCACCAGCGGGGCACCCCCCCAGCCGGTACAAGCTCTAAGCTCACGACGGGTCTCCCGTAATATGTGGTAGTGTAGTACATGTTAGTGTGTGTGTGTGGGTAAGGGGAGGGGGATATGACAAGGATGAGGAAGGAAAGATCGCGCGTGGTCCGTGGCCCGTTTGTTAGGGTACAGCTCCGGCATTCGCCTGGTGCTGCTCGGAGAAACCACGGAAAACTACCGATCAGAGCAGCCGGCCGCTAGAAATCTTCTCCAGACAGCGAGGGAATTCAACCTAGCTGAAAAGCTAGTGTCGAAAATCCTGTCGTCATCAGGACTCGAACCCAGGACCTCCCCGTCAGAGGCGCTGCAGTGACATCACTGACCTACCGCTCCCGGTCTTCTATTTATAGATATTACAGGAATAATATAATGACAGTGTAATATGGAAGGAAAATATTAGTGTTCTGTATTTTTTCGAACAAGAAAGAAAACGTTTCAGCAAGATTTTAACGTGTTAAATTTCGCTGACTACTGCCATTTCATCTAGCTCATGGCGTTGATTCCAAGAATCGTCGCCCGGAGAATACGCTTCTAAGAATATTGCACGAAAATCCCTCATCCGACCACATTTCTTTTCGTGCGTTGCTACGGTTACAGCTGTCAGAGAAAATGGAAGATGCAAAGCCACAGCCGTGTGCGCGTTTATTTTGCACCTCGTTTCGGCGACTCCATGTGTTGCCTGGGCGTTTGTCAAGTAGTCGGTTTTATGATGGGCGTATTTTGTCTTGCGTACGAGACGACGACCTGGTTCAACGGCTCGGAGGAACGTATTTACTTTAGAATGTAGACTGGGACCCATTTCTCGTTCTTTTAGTAGCATTTCTTTCACGACCATTCACTTTGGAAAAAATGTTAAACAATGTTAGATAAGTGAGGTGGAGAGAATGTTGCAGGCAGGACTTGAAGTTTTGTTCATATTTAACATTTGCTCTACTATAGTCAACCGAGGTTTCAGGAACGTTGTTCATTTAATGAGGTCGAAATTTAATCTTATTCCTGCGAATAAGAATGTCGGAGCAGTACTTCATAATTTAAGAAGTGCTCCTGTGGCAAGCACGAAGGAGGGGGGGGCAGGGGCCGGTTCCGCGGGGAGCTGGCGAAGGCGGTGGGTGGGCCAGGGCGATGCAGATACAGCACGAAAGCGCCCACCGAACCCGAGCTGCGCGGCGCGCAGGCAGCAAAGGGCACGCGGGTGCGGGCGCACCGAGTCCACGGCGGGCGCAGGGCGCGCGACGCCCCCGCGCGGGCGAGTCCACGACGGCGCCCCCGCCCCCGCTCCCGCGCCCGCCCACGCGCCGTGACCTTTGACCGGGAGGGCGTTGGCGGCGGCGGCGGCGCGGAGCGGCCAGCGAAGCGCGAACGCGCACACCGGCGCCCTGTCGGCTCGCCGCGGCCCGTCAGCAGATCGCCCCGCCGCTCTGGCCAGCGCTTTCGCCCCTCGCTGCACCCCCCCTCCGCCTTCTGCCCCGCGCGCTGCATTCCATATGGTACCCGCTTGAAGCAGCTTGCGGCATTGCTTCTCGTTTCAACTTACTTTGCAAGACATGTCAAAGCGACCTTCATGAATGACAGTGAATTCAGAAACGTTTATAACGGAAAGTCGAATAACTGTATTTGTTGAATGTTTAAGGTTCAGTTTTCAGCGAAGCTACAAGATTATTTAGAACGCGTCATCAATGTATGAAAGTACCTTTAATCCGATTGTCCTATTGTTAATTAGATCCCGACTGTTACGTACGAAAACAATTATCACTGCAATGAAATGCAAATTAAATAAATATTACGCAATAATATTTCGATCTTAAAGAATCATCGTATATGTTAATCTTCATCTGTCACTCTGAATTGTATAATAATGTTTTATATTTCTTTATACAGATAACATCTGATAACCATGTCTGGAAAATAATGAGAAAAATGAAACTGAATGAATTTTGTAGACGATTCATGAAATATTTGTTTGTTATATTTTGGTTTTGTTTATATTTTCTTTCAATTTTTTCGAAAGGATGTACTTTATTCTCAACTTACAACTTCACTACATGACACTGAATGTACAAAGTGGTAGAACGTAATTTTGATTTCAAATGGATTTTATTTGAGATGCGCGCATGATTACGTCAATGTTCATTTTTGCACGCATGCACACATCATACGTCAACATCAATATTTCCGACTTTTATGAAATCACTGTACAAAACTTAAATGAAGAGAGTATTTGTGGTTTCGAATTTCGAATTTGTGGTGTCGGTTTTAAAAGCAATTTAATTATTGAAGAAAAGATTAGTATTCTTAAATATTACTTCATTGCTTATTCATTGATTACAAAGAAACCTCTGATCGTCCAACTCCTGGTTTTCTAATTTCCCACGTTGCCTTAAATAATATTAAAACAAGGAGCTAATCAAGTTCTCTGGGTCATTCATTTTTGAGAATATCAGTAATCCGACATGTGTCGAAATGTTGTTTGCCAAATTTTATGCAACAAATTGAGCTATAAGAACAAATCATTTCGTTTTGACTTGCAAAATTAACTTCATCGTCTGATGCAGTGGGTACTTCATTTTCTTTGCTTCTTTATCCGATTGATTGATTTTCTTGTGTTTGTGTTTCCGGGCGCGTCAACTGCTTCGGTCATTAGTCCCGTTAGTGTAGTGAATGTTTTTCTCGGGAGATGGCGGTGATCTTCCCCCGCTCGATGGCGAGATCCGGCACTGACCAACCGTCGGCAAGTGGGGTTTCCCCCTAACCAGGACTCTCCCACCAGCGGGGCACCGCCCCAGTCGGGTAGTCGGACCATGTAGTAGTGTAGTGCATGTTAGTGTAAGTGTGTGTGTAAGGGGAAAGGATAGGACAAGGAAGAGGAAGGACAGATCGCGCGCGATCCGTGGCCCGTTTTGTAGGGTACTGCTCCGGCATTCGCCTGGTGTTGATCGGAGAAACCACGGAAAACTACCGATCAGAGCAGCCGGGCGCTAGAATTCTCCTCCAGACAGCGATTGAATTCGACCTAGCTGTAAAGCTAGTGTCGAAAATCCTGCCCCGTCAGGACTCGAACCTAGGACCTCCCGGTCAGAAGCGCTGCAGTGACATCAGTTGATGCACTGAGCTACCGCTATCGGTGCTTCTTTATCCGAAGGTGGGATTGCAGCAGCTCTTTACCAAATTGTGCACAAAGTACAAAAATAAAGAGAAGTAAAAGGAACGTTGAGCGGAGCTAGGAATAATCTCTCTCTCTCTCTCTCTCTCTATATATATATATATATATATATATATATATATATATATATATATATGTATGTATGTATCGCACATATCGAAACACCGTAACATGAAAATTTCATGTCCGGGTCAATGGAGTATAAGATCGGTGAGCTACAGGGCTTCCTCTGTATTAGAACCGATTCCGATTGCAGTGTACTGTGACAGTGAATCCAAGGCCCGAGAGCCATCATTCCCGTAAAACGTTCCGTTTAATCGCCTTCATTTCGCTCTCGCAGATGCGCCCCGAGACGCGCGCGCCGGGAGCTGTCGGTGGAGAATGCAATCGGGGGTGTGACGGACGGGGGCAGAAGAGCCTATTTCAGCCCGAGGCGCCGGGCGCGCGTGGGCGGTGGCGGGGCGTGGGTGGGCGGCTGCGGCGGCGGGCGCGGGTGACGTCGGTTCGCCGATGACGTGGGCTAGCGGCCTCCCCCTCCGCCCCACCACCCCGCGCCCGCGCCCGCGCCCGCGACCCAGCGCTGCTCGCCGCCCCTCACGGTGCACAGGAAGAAGCTTTTTCCAAGTAGCAGGGCGGGATATAAGTGAAAGGAAGATTTGGGGGGGGGGGCACAACCAACTTGTTGATTCAGTGAGTCATTACTGCGGAAGAATAAAACAAAAGATAGTAGATTAGTTTAAAATCTACTCGGGAAAATATGTCATTAATTTGTTTGCAAAAGGATGAATTGGAACTAGTTATATTTTTTCTGCTCTCTGGCGAATCAAGAAAATCCACTTTTTACTGTCTTCTGTACACATACGTATATACGGAGTAATATTCGTAGTAAAGCGAAAGTTATGGAATGTTGCAGAAATTTGATTTCGAGATTTCAAGGGAAATATACGTTTTAGGGTCCCCTGATACCAAAACAGTGATGTTTTCAAAATGTCTGTCCGTCCGTCTGTCTGGTGTAAGTTTAACAACTCTAGCGCCTAAACTATGCGTAAGATTTTTTCCAACCTGAATAAACTACTGTTGATTTGACCTGAGTCGAAGCTCTGCGAATTTGAAAAATATTCATTAATTTTTTAGGGTCCTTTACATGAAATGTCGTATATTTAATTATACTGTATTCTTTTGTTTTTCAAAAAATTACACAAGTGTAATTTTTCTTTGAAATATTTCTCACGCCGTTTTCACATTACCAGCGGTTTGTATACATCATTAAGAGTGGATATGCTTCAAATTACTTCAAATGACGTTTATCGAAAAATAAACCAATTTCTGTGAAAAAGAGCTTAAAATGTCGCATTTACAGTAACGCTTAAACGTCATTTTCCTAGAAACGGCACTAAACTTTTCAATGAAAATTCTTATGCAGAACGAGGTTTTACCGTTCTTTAATATTCTTAAAGTAATATTTAAATTCTACTATTCCGAAACCCACAAATTGAACATTTTTAAAACTAGAGGTGTTACAGAGTAACACAGACTTTCTCGTAATTAAGTTTCTAATTTCCTTTGTGCGGACTGACTTTAAGGTGTTGCCAGTTTTCACATTTCCCCAAAGTTTTGCTTTCCTGGTAGTACGACCGAAATATTTCTTCAAAAATATTAAAGAAGACTGAAAGCACGTCCTAAATAGAAGTTTTCATTGAAAAATTTGAAATCGTTGTTCAGAAAATGGCGATTAAGCATTACGACATTTGAAGCTGTTTTTGACAGGAACCTATTGAGCTTACATAAAATTTCATTGAGAGTCATTTTAAGCTCTTCCACTCACAAATGCAACAATGCATACAAATCGATGGAAATGTGCATATTAACGGCGTGAGACATATTTTTAAAAAATTACATTTGTGTAATTTTTGAAAAAACAAAAGAATACACCAAAAAGAACTTTACGGCATATTAAACAGTGTCACTACCACTATCCGTTTGAAATGTGTGAAGAAAAAATTTGGAGCCATTTTCGAGAAAATGGCGTTTGAGCGTTTCTGAAAATGCAGAATTTTGAGTTAATTTTAACAGGAAACTGTTGAGGTTTCGAGAAACTTTATAAGACATTACTTAAAGGACTTGTACTCATACCTAAATTAATGTGAAGAAGTTGCCTCTAATGTAAATATGGCCGGCATGGGAGACAAGTCAAAAATAGTTATTTTCATATTAAGTGTGTGAAGTTTCCGTTTTTTTCATGATCGAGATTGAGATTTTTGCCGAGACCGTAGGTCGAGGCAAAAAGTCTCAATCGAGACCATGAAAAGGGCGGAAACTTTACACACGAAATATGAACAACATTTTTTAAATAAAATATAATACAAATAGTTTCGTAAACTTGTATTGGAAAAAAAAAAAGTATTCTAAAACCGTCAAAAAGACTTTTTTTCTCGGTAACAAGATAGTTGTTTGGAATTTTTTTAATGGCGATTAAAAAATGACGAAGTTCACGTACTGCTAGCGATGCAAAGAAGTTGTCTTTTTTATGCAGTTGTAGAAAAATTATATTTTTGTAATGTTTGAGAAAATAAAAGAATAGAGCTATGTGGCGTTTATGTCATGTTATAGGGTTCGTTTGGCATCAATCCAACGAAAAAGTGAAAGAAAATATTTGGGGCTATTTTTGAGAAAATCTTGTTTTGTTGTTTTTTAAAATTGCAAATATTGCACGCACTTTGGCACAAAAACTACTAAACTTATAAGTGCATTTTGGTCTATTCTTACAATAGATTTAAAGAAAAAATTTGAAGCCGTTTTTGAGAAAATTTACGTAACACATGACCCCACATTTTAAAGAACGTTTTTAAAAATTTCAAAGCTTCAACTAAAGCCATATCGAGCCCTTAAAAAATATGATTCTTCAATTTGGAAAAGGTCGTACGCATGGTTTAGGCGCAGATTTCACAGACGGACGGACGTTTTGAAAAAAGCAACTTTTTTCGGTATCTGGGGACCCCAAAACGTGTATTTCGGTTGAAATCTCCAAATCGATTTTCCGCAGCACTATATAACGTTCTATATTACATATATTGCTCCATATATACGTATGTATGCGAGAAAGCAAAATTGTATACTTTGGGCGATGATAGATGGCAGTCGGCAAAGTATGAAACAAGGCAGAATAGCTTGCTCTGACCATATAAAATAGAATACTATTACGATAAAATCTGTGCTATTTTGTAGCACTGCTAGTTTAAGTTCTTCTTCCGGACAATTACTGATGAAGTTATATTGAAATGAGGTTAGTTCATTCGACCCTTCCTTTGCGATATTTTCTCTGTATCTAAAAGGAATTAATTCTTGTATTGCAAGAAAGGGAATTTTAAAAAAAAGTATCTGGAAATTTGAAATTTGTAGTAAACGTCACTGGTGACAATGTTTTGTCAACCCTGTTTTTTTTCTTGACTTTTCTGGTTCTTTCCCTTTTATGCCATAATTCAAAGCTAATATTCTCTTCATTCTCTGGGTTTCTCAGAGCTGACACCTCGTAGAATGCAGACATTCTTCGTGAATCCAATGATACCAACTTGGAAAAAATGGCTTATTTAATGTGTACCCAATCCTTTATCTATAAGTAATATATAACCCTTTAGCTATATGTTGAAATTACTGCACATGTCTTCTCAAATTTGGAGAATACTTTCTTGCGATTAAAAAAAGTTTGTATCTCTATTAAATTCGTAGTAACAGGGAGGATAAGAAAGAGTAACTTTTAAAAAGTGTATTTTTCGAAATATTGGTCATATTACTCTTGTTGGATATTTAAGTTACTTTTGTGTAAAATGTCCTTATAAAAGTCTCTGTGTCACAATATTAAACAATTCTGTAATTCATTACACCTTCGGATGTAATATTGTTTGATGTTATTTTTAACATCTCTATTATGTCGTATAGTTTTATCTCATTTTCTTCCTTTCCTACGAAGCTTTAGAAATTTACTGATTAAATAACATTATTTGTATCTAATATTATTAATGAAAAAAATTGAATCAACTACTTGTAGTAGGTATAGAAAAAATAGTGTTTTTTGTGGATTTCTGTTATAAAAAATGGATCTTCTTTTTTTATGTAGTACATTATTCTCTTGAGTACGAAGTGTAGTTATAATTTATGATTGTGGGTTTTTGTTATCAAGAAAGTTCGTTTTTTCCAGCAATTTGATAAAGGCCAACGAACGACTGGAATACTAAAGCTTGTTTTCTTCTTCCATTCAGTTGTGATTTGTAATACATAAACCTCCTTTCACACATTCCTTTTTGTAATGAGCTGTTGATACTGTCACCTGATGAATATGATTTCTACGTCGAGTGTTATAGTAATAGACTTCGGCATTTTCTGAAAATATATTCCCGCCCTTGAGCAAGTCATTTTTTACAAAAACCACTGATTCGTAAATAAAAAGACACGGTAATGGTAGAATTCCTAGATGAATGAAGAGAGGCTTACATGAATCACGTGGGTGGGATTTGGTTATTATTCGTACAATTCGTTTTTGTAATCTAAAAGTATGGGAGCTATAAGATTATAAGATGTATTTCCCCAGGATATTATGCCATATCTCAGGCGGGAATGAACATTCGCAAAGTATACACAACGAGCAGTATGAAGGCTGACTGAATTTGCAAGAATTCTGAACGCGTAGCATAATGAACTTAATTTTGTGTTCAATTCATTTAAATGGACGTTCCATTTATGGTTTGACTGAATTGAGAGACCTAAAAATTTTGTTGCCTTAACATCTGTCAATGGTACACTGTTCATTTTCAATGGGGCACAGAATTGTTTATTTGAAATGGAAAACTGCATTAAAACCGTTTTCTGTTCGTTTACTGTATACGTTATATATATATATATTACGTTTAGGATATTATGCCATATCTCAGGCGGGAATGAATTCCTTTTTGCCACACCTTGAAATGTGGCGACCACCTGCGCGGCAGATGGCTCGCGGTTGACGACCTGCCCCCTCGCCCCGCGCCGCTTGCCTTCGGGGGGGGGGGCGATGCGGGGGCGGATGCGGGCGCGGTACGTTGCAGCAGCCCCCGCCGCCCGCTCGCGCGGCTGATTGATGTCCGGCGTGACTCGACTGCGGCCAAGAGGCGTCCTACGCCTCGTCACCTGCCTCTCACAAGATCAATTACCTCCATTTTTGGATCCCTAGTGCAGATAATATTTGTACATAATTATGAGCATAATGAATGAAAACATTTAATATTTACTTCGGTATATTTGTGACAGAATTCTAGTATGTCACGTATAAAGAGGGTGTTTCAAAAATACCTCATTTCCTCTGGTGTGCAGGATCTTTCCGTAAATATAAAGTGATTTAGGAGAAGAAAGAAATTTCATGAGATCCTTTATCAGTTTTTCCAAAACGAATGGTTCGAAGAGAACGTTCGTTAAAAAAACAAAAATGTGCTCTTCAAACCAAACTGGACTCTCGTGTCAATACGACATTTTATCGTACGACTTATATTCACATCATCGCAACGTAGGGTTTCATTAAGAGCAAAATGTATTCATAGTTGTCGCAATGAAGGTCTGGCTCCGAAATTGTGAAATTGTACTATGAATTTGTAGCATCCTGTACAGGCACAGTGCATGGAGATGTCCCTCCTGTATCTGAGTGGCCGGCACAAGTTGCCGTGAGCCGTTGTGGAGGTAGCGCTGCTGTGTTTGACGGTGTTCGTTATTTCTTCACCTTGCACCTCAAAAAGCGTAGAACATTTTACATGAATTTGATGTTGAGAGAAGTAATCTGTGCTGTGTTTGACGGTGTTCGTTATTTCTTCACCTTGCACCTCAAAATGCGTAGAATATTTTACATGAATTTGATGTTGAGCGAAGTAATCTGTGCTGTGTTTGACGGTGTTCGTTATTTCTTCACCTTGCACCTCAAAATGCGTAGAATATTTTACATGAATTTGATGTTGAGCGAAGTATTCTAGTTTGTATATGAGGAATTTCAAAGATGAAACAAACAAAATACTGGAATCCAATGAGTTTTCTAGTGCAACAAGAATAATTGAAAATAATCCAAACTTTTAAATAGAAATTGCCATTATAATCGTGTGTTTAATAAAATAAATAGAATCGCCGTAATAAATGTGTGTTTTTTTAGAGGTTACTAACATCCATGTTGTTGTAAAGCAAAAGTTTGAAGGTGAACCCCCAAATAACTTCCTATTCTGCGCAAAAGAGACGTTTGTACTGCTGCTAACATATTCACGGAATCTGATATTTTCAATACTTTGCTGAGCCCTTCAAGCAAAGTTTATTTCGTTTTCCCTGCAGTAAAATAAACTTTTTATTCTCAGTAAGAAGAAATCCAGAGGAATGAAATCTGGAGAATGCGGCAGTCAACTTTTGGCCTTATTCTGCTTATCCACGGTTCTCGGAATTTTCTACTCAGATGCACGTAATAGTGGGCAGGTACTCCGTCGTGCATGCAGGACATGCTCTGAATAATTTTCTACCGAATAGTGTCCAGAAGATATTGTAATACACATTTAAGTAAAGTGAAGTACGTATCACCGTTCATTCTATCGTGCAAAATAATAGGTCTAAAACTAAAATGTCCCAAACTGCCGACTGTAAGATTTGTAGTAGTAAAGCATACCCGACTTCTCGTGCCTACTTTTTAATGTGGATTTACATCTGCTCAATAATGCGAATCGTGCAAGATAAGGATACCATCATTATTAAAGGAAAACAAATTTGTGAATAATATTAAGGAGAGGAGGTTCATAACCCGACGCTCAAGGCATCAGGGGAAGAAGAATAAGATGATGATGATGATGAAGGAGAAAGTTCACATATGCACATTTGCTTTGTAGGAAGTTGAAACATGTAAGGAGTTGAGGACGATCTCGGTGGAGCTTGCACACTTTGCAAATTGTATAGATAGAGACTATTTGCTTTCAGCACGCGCCAATCCTTATAATGTGCAATTCCCGTTGAAGGTGAAATGGATCGTGTTGTTGGCTCTTTTAGTCTCTCAAATTCGCTCCTCAATACGGAGGTTGCCTGTTAAGTGTGATGAACACTTTTAGATCAAGTAAGAACTATAGTTGTGAAACATCTCTTTAAGTGAAAAGGATATTTATGTTTTATGAAATCTCTCTTAACTGCATCAAGACTGTTATAAGTTTATGTTACCACTTCTGCTGGATATGAATTTCCTTTAAAATCTTGAAATGACTTACAATAATCCAATTATTTCAGTTATTGTTTGTGTATTAAATCATAGATTGTTTAAATTATGTCCTTCTAAATAATTCGAAAGATATTATAATAAAGTTTGAGATCGTTTGACTACTCATACTTTATTTACTTAATGTTCTTAAATATAAAATTGTATGATATTTGTGGGGAGGGTGAAGGCAACCCGCTCGGCGCCCGAGCACCAAGGGTTGCGTGGTCGTCGAGGGAACGGGGCCTTGAATGAAGTCCCGAAGGCGACACACACGATTTCCATGCCCTTGAACTTTATTTATTGAGCAATTCATTGTTCAAGTAAGTGCTATATATTTGTTACATTTCGATCTTTCCCTTGAAGTGCACAATCGTGATTTTAATATTAGTGATATTTTCTTTTTGAGAAAAGAAAGTAAGAGAGAAAGTATAATGATTCATTGTTTCAGGAATGTCAGAACAGATATTAAGACAAACTGAAAGAACCTTTTTTGTCTTCTTGTTTTAATTTCTACCACAGTACGTTCAATGCTTATGCATATAGAAAATGTCTCAAACATGTTGTATGTTGTAAATTTTCGAAATATCGTTTTTTTTCACTACTTCCTTGCTCATCGTTCGTTCAAACTACTCGATGGAACTGCTAAACATGATAAAAGCGTTTCGCCTGGCTGTCGTGGGCTCGGTTCCCCACTCGGCCCACGCGCGTCGTATATCGCGGACTATCTGCGCCGTATGGCGGGCTGTCGCCCCCGCGCAGCGCGTGGGCGGGGCGAGCGGGGCGAGGGGGCGCTGGACCGGGCGCCGGCGGATGCAGCGTACTCGCCGTATCTGAGCGCGCAAACACAGACAGATAGCAGCCCCCGTGCACCGGACGCGATAGCCTCGCCAAGGTGCACAAGCGGGCTGCAGTGCGGGGTTTTGTTTAAAGTTGCTTAAATTTAAAATTATTTCTTCAGTATTCAGCAAAGTTAGGAACTCTAAGATACACATATTCATGCCAAAACATTGGCAGTTAAGAATGTCCAGCTCAAAAGTCTTAAAAGTGGTTTTGGTGCAACATCCTGTTTAAATTTCGACTCATTGAATGCCAATTATTGTGTACTGCCTCCAGTTTTCAAAAAACCTACACTACAAAAATAATAAATATCTATATACATCCCTCGGTAGCGTGGGTTATCATTTTCTAAATCGTCTGAAATATTGTGAACGAATCTAAGGCAGGGAGAGGGGGACAAGAAAATTCTACCTTTCATATCTTAAAGGCAACTTCAATATTTTTTTATAATATAATTTATTCTAAAGACTCGGTGAGTAGCCGCTACAGAAGGCTTACCATCACACGCGGAGTGCACCGGTAATTGATGAATGACAGGGCACACATGCTAAATTTGTTTAATGGGCGCCAAGTGTGCATCTTGCCTGCCATCCTGCTCCGGCATTGAGAAACTCAGTGTTTGGGTGCTCTGGATCGAAGGGATGTCTTACGTCTACTCGCTACTTTAATAATACACAGAGATGCAATTTTATAAGGTGTAACCCATCTCTATTGGCGGGATCACGTTTATTGACAAATAGAGAGTTCTTAAATACACTTTGTAATCACTAGTTCCTTAAAAATCTCCAGTTCAAAACTGTCATTTAAATTAAATGAAGATGGGCAAATGCACAGAAATAATGATGGCGATTACCTCACTTCGGTGGGATTGTACGCCCTCGAGCCTTTACCGGTCAATTTCAGTAGGATGTTCCGGCGGAGCACGGTAGAAGTGGCCCCATACTCGTCAGGAATGGATCTCGTACTCTTGTCGACTGTCCGGGAAGTTAGCAGCCGTCCGCGACCATGCTCGAAGCGGTGTACTCGACGCCATTATGTCAGATGGGCCGTCATACGCCACCTCGTCTGCGTTCACTCACCCTTTTATTACTTTTAGGGTGTCGGTCCGACTGATCCACCACACGGAATTAATTCCGATTGAGTGAATGATGGATAGTCGGATCGCTTAGGCCGACAGGTACTGGTCAGTCACACATCAGTAGATATTTGACCCCTCCACAAGTTGCCTGAGTTTAATCTTACAAAATCCTTCTTTCTCAAGTCACTAACTCAAATCTCCATAACAAGTGTGCTCCAACGTTTCACGCCCGAATCTCCCTTAACAAGTCTGTTTTCTCACGTTTCTCGCACGAGCCTCTGTTAACCCGTGTCCTTTCTGTAAACCTCAGTTTCTCCCTCGCTTTCTTCTCCCCACCCTATTTTGAAATTTTTATGCTATCACGTGCGTGATTCTTTGCGTCTGATTGGTTCGATCATCATGCTTCTGGAACCTTCCACACATTGTTTCTGTCGATTGGCTCTAGGCTATTCCTTCCCTTAGCGACCTACTTTACTATGTTTTTAATTGGTCGCCTTTGTGAGACCATGAACACGTGACAATATTGGAGAAAGTGAGGCCGTGTCCGCTGTCTGATGATTATTTTATGGTGCGCCTTAGAGATTAACAGGCTTAGTGCCACCAACTTCCTTAAGTTAACTGTTCCGATACTCAATGCGACGATCGCCGGGATCAAAGGATGAGTCGTAGGGGTGGAAAAGGCGCCTCCCGTCTCGAAGAAGCGGCTCGCAGAGGAGGTCGGGGAGTCTTTGTACTCCTGCGAAACCTTTGTGCGAGAAGGAGACGCGCGCACACTTGGGCGTGACGAAAAGCTCGGCAAGGGCGCCTGCGCCGATTGGTAAATTGGCGTGACAAAGGGGTCGTACGTGCGACTTGTCGCAATATCAATATTGTAATAACGTTATAGTAATATTATAAACAAATATGTATTGGCTAACCACACCTGCAACGATTGGGGCTGTTCTGTGGGGTCTGGGGCCATGATGTCAGAAATACTGTGGGTGGATGGTGCGGCCTCCCCGTCCTGGGTGAGCAACGCCTGCCTCCACCTTGAAGGCTCTCCGTTTCACGCGCCATTGGCGGCCACGCCCCCGCTCTCCACCAGTGCCGTGCGCCGCTGGCTGCGCGCCGCGCGGCTATTCCCGGCTGCGCCCAGCGCGACGCGGCGCGACGCGGGCTGTTGACCGGCCGCCTGGCCCCCGCCCGGCGCCCGCGCGTATTCTCGGCAGCTGTGACTCACGAATCCCAACGCCGCACCGGCGCCGCGCTGCACCACGCCGTCACTCGCGGTGGCGCAGAGCGAGGGGTGGTGCTGCCCCGGGCGTTCTTGCTCTACGTCGCCTCTAATGGAGATATAAAGCTCGTAGGGAGAAACGACGTGGCGCAGGCGAAGTTTGCACATTTTGAGAGGTGCGATGATTTGGCGCGAAAGAAAAGATCTGGAGGAGCAATTGTCTTCGAAGGAAACAATAGTGATTGAGATGATAACGTGGTGCAAATGGTTGCTGAAAAGGAAATGGCAGAGGCGACGAATGATGGTGCATCGTTGTCGTCAATGGAACTTTCCTTGAAAACCTCGTGGCTAATCGTAATGCCATCAAGGCGTTCTCCTCTGGATGAAGAATATCAAACGAATCGGTTAACTGCCTTTACCATGCGAAATCTCGCGGATAGTCAAAAGTTGACCCGAAACGCTGTCCGCAGGGGCGTTTCGTGTCTATTATTCTTTCCGCGTCTTCTTCGAAGTGGAAATAGAAACAGAGTACCTCATGAATTGATGTTGATATAGTTTTGAAGCTTTAAACTAACAACCGACAATGTGTTTGACTGCGATATTGCACGACTTCCCAACTTAGTATTCACTAAAATGCTGGAAGAGTCTGAAAATGGAATTGTATTCTTTTCCTCTTGCTATATCCTTATTACTAATCTCATTTTTCTAAATTATACTTCATAGCACAAAAACTTTGATTTTATTTACATGCACATTTTTACAAAAGCGTCATGCATAATATGAAAGCTACTTTATTTCAAGTGTAGAAGAAGATAGAATAATTAATATTGGTATTTTTTAGTGTTTCTCTTTTTCGAAGAAATAAAAAAAATAATTATGCAATACATCACTACTGAAAGTGTAAAAAGTCCATTTTCAGGAGAACATTTTTTTATCCCTTTGGTTCATTAGTTCTATTTTGTTTAGTTAATTTTGGTGTACGTCCTATCAGAATAGCTGTATACGTAAGAAAATTTGCCACCACGTCTAGATTATAAATAATCGCATCTAGCCCAAATAAAAAACGTGAAACTTTGGCAAGCGATCTTTTGCAACTCGATGACAATTATCAATATATTAGTACTATTATTTAGAACTTTCTTATAAACTAATAGCAATTATACAATATTATAAAGCATTAGTCATACTAATGCACACTCTAAAAATATTATAACAATAAACAGATAAATCAGCAGGTCGAATTCTGACGAATGAATGCTTTCTACATCATTTGGAATATTTATAAACCGTACTGCAACACTGATATTATCCCTCATAACATCATAAGAAGTTGCGTTTAGAACACAATTTCAATGTTTTAAAGTACCCAAATATTTGCAGGATGTGGTTAGACTTTCTCCATAGAAAATTAAAACAAACCATACCCCGTACGAGTAATTCAACATGCCAACATAAAACAATTTTGTCACCTCTTGAAAACTAAATTGAATATAATATTTTGAATGTCAAGTATTTAAATTGATTACTGTGAATGCAGTATAATACAGGCACTACAATTTTTTTAAGATATCTTTCATCTCACTTCAACAGTGACAGGCTTCACTGTTGCTTGAAACTATTTTCGTTTTTCTGCGCAAGGAAAAAGGAAACGGCAACTTTTTTCTTAGAGTAGAAAAGAAACGTTTATCGATATCCTGTTATAGTTTAGTAATAGTTCTTTTACCTAGTAGGGAGATATTTAAATAGTGTTTTTATAATGATGCCTATCGATCCCAAACGCGCAGGTGTTGCATGTAGGGTTGGGGGGGGGGCGGCGGGCCGTCGGTCAAGAAGCAGGAGGAGCCGCTCGACCGCCCACCCCTGAGGAAACACTTGTGGGCGCAAATGTCGAGGCTCGCTCCGACACGTGGGCGTGCCCCTTCCTTTTCCGTGCGCGCCACTTTCTCTGAATCGAGCGACTGAACAATGCAAATGTCACTTTCCCAAAGCTGTTTGACCTTTAAAAATATCGATTATAAATGACTTCGGCAATTTTGTGCTCAAACACAAATGTAATTCATTGCCTTACTAATGTACTTCATTTACATCTACATTGCAATACTAAAATGTGCCCCATGATAAACGTACACTTCTAACACATTAAAAATATAGCATTAAACAACATGGTAATTGAATAAAATAGATTGGAGTATAGTGGTGTAGTATGGCAAGATAATTTGGTCTTGTTTTCTTAATCATGTTACTAACATAAACCCTTGTTATTTCGTTGCATTTCAGTCATTTCAAAAAACCGTACCAATTTGAAAAATTCTTTTAATTTAAAGATTATATTAACCCTACTCACATTTTCATTATTATGCAATTGCCGTTCTTAATTTGCTAAAATTGAAGAATTAGATTGAAATTATTGGCATATTCACAATTTTACTTCTTCATTCGATATCTAATAATATGTTTACTTTCTCCTATACATACGTCTATACGGAAGTAATATACCTAGTACAGACAAAGTTATGTAATGCTGCGGAAAATCGATTTCGAGATTTCAAAGGAAATACACGTTTTGGGTTTCCCTGACACCGAAAAAGTGGTTCAAAACGTCCGTCCGTCCGTCTGTGAACACTGCTAGCTCCTAAACTACACGTTCAATCTTTTCCAAAATTGAAGAAACCCCTTTCCATCTGGCTCTAGTTGAAGCTTTCAAATTTTGAAAAGCATTCATTAAAATTCGGTGGTACTTCACAAGAAGCCCCCAGACATTTTCAAAATTTTTTCTTTAAATTCCTTGTAGGAATATAGTAAAGTATACTAATAAAGGTAACATAGGTCCGATATTCACGGTTAACTCCGAATTTTCGAAAATTTTAAAAGTTTGAATTTTTTCAGCATTTTTCTACAATTTGAAGATTGAGATTTGTCGTACATAAATAGTTCTTTGTGCATTTCATTAAAATTCACAAATTCCCAATGTTCATAGTGCATTTTTTAAAAATTTAAGAGTTTGTGCAATATTGTAATTTTAACAAAACAGGATTTTTTTCTTTAAGTTTTGGTAGGAGTAATACCAAGTGTACCCTATATGATGACAAACACCATATTGTCAATTCTTTTGTTGTTTTTTCAAAATTACAAAAAATAATGTTTTGTCTTGCGTTTCACATCGGTAATATTTACATTAGAGGCGATTTGTTCACATTATTATTTTTATAAATACATGTGTTTTAAATAGTGTCAAATAAAGTTTCTCAAAAAGTCAACAGTTTTCTGTAAAAATGAGCGCTAAATTCCGCATTTTTAGAAACTCTCAAACGCTATTTATTCGAAAACAGCCCAAAGTTTTATTAGATATTTCAAACGGATAGTGGTATCATGACATTGTTTAATATGACATAAAGATAATTTTCGTGTATTCTTTTATTTTTTTCAAAAATTACACAAATGTAATTTTTCTGAAACGCCGTTAATATGCACATTTTCATCGATTTGTATACATTATTACATTTGTGAGTGAAATTGCTTCAAATGACGTTAAATGAAGTTTCTCGAAATCTCAATAGATTCCTATGAAAAACAGCCTTTAAATTTCGCATGTATAGTAATGCTTAATCACCATTTTCTTAAAAACAGCTCCAAAATTTTCACTGGAAATGTATATTTTGGTCGAGGTTTTACTCTTATTTAATATTCTTGAAGTCATATTTCAGTTCTACTATTAAGATACCGAAAAGTTCTGAAAATGTCCTTTCGGTGACAATAGATGGCAGCTGGTTAGAGAATGGAGCACGACCTTAAAGACAGTCCACACCAAGGAAATTAAAAAAACTTGCTAGGAGAAAGTTTGTGCCGTTCAGCAACACTTCTAGTTTTAATTGAAATACTTTCTCCTGACATGAGATGATTTGTCAATCCATTTCACTAGCAGCAGAAGCAGGAGCAACGACGACAACAATAAAACATCACAATCATTAATTGTCTGTCGAGAGCTCACTCGTAGGCATAAGAACGGAAAATTACTGCGGAAAAGCTTTGCACGCACACATACAGAGGCCAATAATCGGAAAGAGGAGCTTTCTTTGAAGGATATCAACCTTACTACAAAGGAAACTGCGCTCATCAAATGCACATTTTGAATCAATAAACATAAATAACACCTCTGACCGGGAGGTCCTAGGTTCGAGTCCTCACGGCGCAGGATTTTCGACACTAGCTTTTCAGCTAGGTGCCTGGAGAAGAATTCTAGCGACCGGCTGCTCTGATAGGTAGTTTGTCGTGGTTTCTCCGATCAACACCAGGCTAATGCCGGAGCATTACCCTACGAAACGGGCTACGGATCGCGCGCGATCTGTCCTTCCTCTTCCTTGTCCTGTCCTCTCCTCTTACACACACACTTACACCAACATGCCCTACACTACCAAATATTCCGGAAGACCGGTCGGGAGTTTAGAGCTTGTCCCGGCTGGGGCGGTGCCCCGCTGGTGGGAGAGTCCTGGTTAGGGGTAAACCACACTAGCCGACGGTAGGTCGGCGCCGAATCTCGACATCCAGCTGGGGAAGATCACCGCCATCTCCCGAGAAAAAAATGCACTACAGTAACGGGACTAATGACCGAAGCAGTTGACGTGCCCGGAAACACGAAAAAATCAATCAATCAATCATCCTAAATTACATATTCAATACCGCCAAAAATTGAGAAAACTTACATACTTTCAATAAAGCTTGGATTGATAGAAACTACACCGCTTCTTCATAACGCGTGGCCGCGCTGCGCCGCTCTGCTCCGCGCTGTGCGGCCTCGCCCGCCCGCCTCTCTCGAGTGCCCTCGGACACGCAGCGGCCGTTCTGCCAGCGGACAACTCCGTCAGGCATGACAGTTCTTATCACTTTGAGGTGTAGCGCCCCTTCGGCATTGCAATTCCCGATCGATGGAACTCTGGATATTGTTACAAGTAGTTGAAACGGACACCTTCGTGATTATATAGTACATCACAGTGGAATACCCAAGAGGGATTCTCATGGGGTTAAAGATCAACCCTCCTCTAGAAGGCATTGATACATATTCAAAAATTGACCTTGTTACTCATTTTCTCTACTAACAAAAGTAATTCAGTACATCAATTGTTAATTTTAGAAATATTACAATTAGAAACTGAAATATATTTTGTATTCAACATACAGGAAAAAATCTTTATAAGAAAACATCATGTCGGCTGGTCACTAGACCCGTCGCACACCGAAAAATCCTGATTGCGCCCATGGTACGATGATTCGACTGTGCTAGTGCTTTTCCGCCCAGTACACTTTTGAAGTCAGTTTCACTACACTGAGTTTCTTATATCGTTGATCAGATGGATTCCGACGGAAATGACACACAAGGTTCAAGGGTACTGAGTACTCGATATTATCTAAAGAAACTCAGGATTCACGCCGCGTGAAAGAGAGGAAAAACATTCTAGCTTCGCGTTATCTCTTATTAAGAAGTTATTTTGCGATCCGAGAGTAATAGTCAGTTTGCTTGTCAATCACTGTTGGCAATGGGCTTCGTAATCGATAATTTCAATCTTTTTTTATTCATTGTCATAATGCATCAGTCATATCACCTGGACACCATGGACCATTCTTGGCGACCATGTTCATCAGAATAAATCAGCGGGTAAATGGAAAATAATTTAAAACGTATGGATTTACTATCCAGCATCAACTGAATGGTTTGTCTCATAAGCTATGAACAGATAACTAACAGAATGGACCCCATCATATCACTGGAATCAACTGATGTCTGAATTCAGTATTGCATAAATATCATGGGATATTTATTAATATACTGTTAGAATCACATTTATTTAGAATTAATTTTAGCTTATCGTGTTTGAGTTAAAAATTTCTTTCTTGTATATCTACACTTATTAGCTGCATGCCAGTATTATCCAATATTCGATTGCATTTCATTGTACATGTAATTTATGTTTCTTTACATTCTTACATTCTTTATATTGCATATGTATTTTAGTTACCTGGATATGACAGTATGTGCGGTAAACATTGATTTTTGTTCAATTCAGTAGATAATTAAGTCACATTTAAATATGCGAGAAGTTTTGTGATTCACTTTGCATTTGGATAATTCTAAATTATTAATGGGATATCGTAAATGAAGATTATTAAACGCAAGTGTTTGGCGGAGGTACTTTAATTTATATGAGTATTTCATAACAAGTACTAATATGTTCCCATTAGAACACTCAGCGAATTAACTTAATAAAGTGAACGGAAAATAAACGTCTTCTTTTTAACATTTTGAAACTTTTACATACGTCTATGAAATATGGTGTAGTAATGTGTTACTCACGTGCAACAGCTGAACGACATGCGATAGCTTTGTTGGTCGTGGCAGGTATACGAGTACTTGTTGTTCCTTTTAGCGATGGATATGTACGATACAATATTTATGTGTTCTGCCTGTTATTGGGTGACCTCTTGGCCAAGACGTTTAACGGCCGTTATCTGGCTTTCCACGTAAGGAACCGACTTACGCCACAGGTATATAACATGAACACCGGGCATGTGTTCAGGAAAGAGGTCATTTGTCCTCTACAGTAGCTGTTGGAAATCCCAGCGCGAGGAAAAACCGTTGTACCCAATCAGTCCTTTCTAATCAGCACGTTCAACCTACCCTGAATTCCCTGGACTCTAACGGAGACGTAATGGAAAGACAAGAATACTAAAAATTTGTAGAATACATCACCTATCCGCGTGTCCTCGTATTCATTCGTTCAATTCCACCTCTCTCCAATGCATTGGAGTCACTGCATGACAGCATGAAGAAAATGAGAGACAGTATAGTAAAGTCTTACTATACGCCTGATAATGTGTTGTGTCCTATTTTGAACATATCAACACCAATGATAAAATACGTGCTGTCGGATTGAATTTCGAGTGTGATTTTAAACTGAATGTGCCGACATACGGCGCGGCGATTGGGGATCCGGAACCAGTGAGCCTTCTGAGGGTGAGGGAGCGGAGGGGGAGGGGCTGAATCGTCCCAGAGGGCACGCAGGGCTCAGTGGCATCAGCGGCTGTGCCCCAGGGATGGCGCTTAGTTGCGGGCGTGCGAGGGGAGGGGCCGCCCTCGCGCGAGCGCCGGCGAGTGGCCCGTGCAGGTGAGCGCTCCGCCCTCCCCTCGCCCTCGCCCCTCCCCCCTCCCCTCGCCCCACTCTCCCCCCACTCGCCCCACCCACTCGCCCCACCCACTCGCCCCACCCACTCGCCCCACCCACTCGCCCCACCCACTCGCCCCACCCACTCGCCCCACCCACTCGCCCCACCCACTCGCCCCACCCACTCGCCCCACCCACTCGCCCCACCCACTCGCCCCACCCACTCGCCCCCCTGCCACCACTCGCCCCACCCACTCGCTCCACCCACTCGCCCCCCACTCCCCCCCACTCTCCCCCCCACTCGCCCCCCCACTCGCCCCTCCCTCGCCCCCTCACTCGCCACCCTCCCTCCTCCCCCCCCCTCCCCTGCCTCGGGCCACCCATCCTGTCGGCAACACCCTCTCTCAGCCCCGCGCTCCCGGCAGTTCTACTCGCTTCTGGCGGTGCTGTATCCTTCAGGCGGGCCGTTACGGTTTTCTTTTCTCGTATGTATATATGGAGTAGTATACGGATTTTCGGCAGAAAAGAATTCATTGTCGGGCCCAAGCCTTTGCAACGAAACAGAGGATAAATCCGGTTAAAAAATTAAGAAAAAAAAACCTAACACGTAGTGAAGCCAGAATCTGTGAATGTTTAATACTGAAAAACCAATTGAAAGCAAAACGTCCGTCGGTCCGTCTGTCAGTCTGTCCGTTCGTCTGATATATGTGAACAAACCTAGCGCTTAAACCATGCGTAGGATTTTTTCCAAATTGATGAAACCCCTAACGTTTTTGCGTGAGCTGAAGCTCTGCGATTTGGAAAATCATTTATTAATTTTTGGGGGGAATTTATATGAAACCCTAGGAACATTTACAAAATGTTCTCAAAAATGCTCTAAACTTTTTCTTTGAATTTCTTGTAAGAATAGAGTAAAATATACTTATAGAGGTGGCATAGGTCCGATTTTCAGGATTAACTCTCAATATTCGGAAATCGTAAAAGCATGAAGAGTTTCGGCAACTTCTTACAATTGAAGATAGAGACTTTTCCTTCGAATGAAATTTGTTGTCCATAAATAGTTCTTTCATTAAGATCATGTACACTTTTTAGAAAATTTTAGTAGTTTTCGTGCAATAATGCGTGCAATATTTGTAATTTTAAAAAATTACAAAAACAAGATTTTTTCAAAAATGACTCCAAATGTTTTCGTTCAATTTTTGGTATGGTTCGTACCAAACGAACCCTATACGATGACATAAACGCCACATTGCTGTAGTAGAGCAAGTAATATTTCGATTCCACTATTAAGAAAGCGAAAAGTTTAGAAAATATCAACAAAAAAAATGTTCTTTGGACGACGATAGATGGCAGCTGGAATGAGGATGGGGCAAGACCATCAAGCCAGTCCACACCAAGGAAATTAGAAAACTTTACTACGAGACAGTCTGTGCCATTCTATATAGTTTAGTCCTCTAGTTTAGTTCTCTGGTTTAATAATTAATACTATGTTATTGAGAAATATAGCGAGTATGTTATTTCATTTTAACAGAAAAAGCTTAGCAAAGCACAGCAAAAGCATAGATTGGTTCCATGGTTAACGGTTAAGTTATATTTTGCGCTTAATTTTGGCCAACAGCCCTTGGTTAGAAGCAATGCGATTACTCCAAGCTCCTTTGTGCTCTCATTTGGCAACTACGATTACATTAATCGTATTGAAACCATTTGAGGTATGCATTTCGTGTATCATGTACCAACGAGAACGATAGAGGTTTACGATACAAGTAAATATAGTAATGCATGGAAATCGGAGTTGAGTCGTTTAAAAACATTGCAATGTATGACGTCATGAAATGTTTCATCAGTACTATTTGTGGTAGGGAGTGTTCGGGGTTGAAGTAAGTGGAACATTTCCGTTGGTCCTATTCATATTGAACGACGCATGGATATAATAGGCTTAAGGCTTATTCGTATGTATGATACTATATACAATTGGTTCAGGAATTCTAGATTAACTGCCTAAATGAACTGGATAGACCGTTTTCATATTTTCTTATGACTCAGAAGCTCCTTTCTCAGCACACAGATTTATCAAATGCACAGTTCTTCTTTCTGTACCATCATACTACTAAATTTCAACATACAGCTAATGTATGATGGCATGCTTCACAATAATTTGTAACCAGACTTGAATATTTTGGAAAAGATATTTGTGTGATCGGAGTTTTCGTAACACAAATATCTCACTTCTCTTTTCTCCTTATACATTCCAGGGATTTCCAGAATAGATACTTGACGTTCTCTTGTTCGTGGTCTTGAAAAATAACAAAAATAGCATAGTGACAGCGCTGATATTTCAGAGCATTGATCGTATCTCATTTTGGTGGCAAACACTGTAATACCGCACCTAGGAGAGAGAGTTCGTGATCAACGAACCTTTCAGAAGAATGAAGAAGTGTTACGTAAGTCGGCATAGTTCTATCGGAATCATGGCTTGGCCCCTGTGGAAACAATGGCAGGGCGGAAATCGCTTATACAGATGTAAGAGAACAGTGCAGTGTCGGTATGTTGCAGAAAGTTCTGTTATTCTGACCTGAGGTAACTCTCCTGTAAACAACGGTTCGTCATTGCAGATTTAAAAAAATATTTCATTGCAAAGCACACAAACAATTTGTTACGTATTATATCCATTATTATCAACCTATCATGTATGTTTTTGGCATGTGTTTCCTGTAATGCAATTCTTCATTCTTGAAAATTATTTATGGTAAATTCGCTTGCAGTATATAAAATGTAAGTTCTGCATCTTTGTAACTTTTAACAAAAATGTATCTTATATGCAAAAATCTGAACGGTTTTTTAAAATAAACAAATGATGTTAATCCTTCGGAAAACTTCCTCATAAGGAAAATGTATTCGTGATGCCAATATTTAAACAATTTAATGCTTAACTGGGCAATATGAATTATAGTTGTTACATTTTATACACACACAGCACACTCACATTAAGAGTGTACTTTCGTAAATCGTAGGGTTGTGACAGTTTGTTTTAATTTGAGGATCGTTAAAAATATATATTTGTATTTTATTTGAACCGAGAGATATTTTCTTCCTTTACATGGCAATGCTACCAAGTGGACAGAAGCAAGTTTCCTCACATTAGATTGCATGGTGCACTCGAAGAGAAGTAATGACAAGATTTGTGACACTGTGAGCAATTGGTCGCGGTGTTCACGAAAACAACGCCGCTTCCCATTTGAAATGACCATGTTCGGGCAACGCAGGCGTGCAAAATGAGATAATACCAGAGAATACCTGACAATCGCGTCAGCAGATTAAAAGTTTCTTCTCATTTTACCAGACGAAATGACGACTCCGCGCGCCCGAATGCAGCGCCGTAATGACACATGAGCGGCGACCGCTGGAGAAAGCGAGGGAACAACCGGCAATCGGCGCATGATGATGATGCGCTTCGGAGGTGCACCTCACACGACGCAAGAGTGCCACTCCGCGTGCCACCTGCGACCTCCCCCCCCCCCCCGCCACGCGTCGCCCGCCACGCTCCCCGCCACGACTTCCCCGCCACGCCACCCGTGCACGCTCCCCCGCAACCCCTCGCCACGCCCCCGGCCCCGCTGCCACAACTCCCGCCACGCCACCGCCACGCCTCCCCCCACGTCTCCGCCTCGCCTCCCGCCCGCCCCACGCCACGCCACGCTCACGCCACTCACGCCCAGCCCGCCCCCGCCACGCCTCGCCCGCACGCCCCGCCACGCCCGCCCCACCCCCTGCCACGCCCCCGCCACGCCCCGCAACCCCTGCCGCCCCGCCCCGCTCACACTCCCGCCACGCTCCCCGCCACGCCCCACGCCACGCCTCACGCCCACTCACGCAGCCACGCCCCACGCCACGCCCCCCCACGCACGCCCCACGCCACGCCACGCCCGCCCCACGTCACGCCATGCCCCACGCCACGCCCCGCCGCCCCAAGCCACGCCCACGCCACGCCCCACGCCCTCGCCACACCCACGCCCGCCCACGCCACGCCCCACGCCACGCCCCACGCCACGCCCCAGCCACGCCCCCGCCAGCCCCACGCCCGCCCCGCCACGCCACGCCCCACGCCACGCCCCGCCCTCGCCACACCCCGCCACCCCACGCCACGCCGCACGCCACGCCCCACGCCACGCCCACGCCACGCCCCACGCCACGCCTCGCCTGCCACGCCCCCCCGGCCACGCTTACTCGCCACACACCCCTGCCACGCTCCCCTTCCCGCCCACCACCGCCCCGCGCCGCTCTGCACGCCCTACGTAGCGGACAGCGGGGCGAGCACAATGATAACCTCCGACGCTTGAGCCAAGTGTGCAGACATTTACTTTTCTTCTCTCTAACGTAGTGTAATAAGGAAAAGTATTTGGAATCACTTCATCAATACGATCTAGATTGTTCTTAAGGATTAAAATCCCGGATTAAGGTTGTTTGCAGTGTAAGTCAGCACACACGCCAGGATTTGCTCTATCAGCTCTGTTCCAAAGGTTGTTATTATTGGTGCTTGTGGAGAGGAGATAATGGTGGAGAGGAAGGTGCAATTTTTTCCCCGGAAACAGATTTGTATACATGGATGGGTGGATGTGTCACACACGAGTTGAGACTTAGCAAATATGTCACGATAGATTAAGATCTGATTGTATTGTTCCAGAGATCACTTAAATATTTTATTTATTGAGAGTACTTTGCGTGAAACCCCTGCGAAATTTTTAACATTTTTCTGGAGAATGGCTGAAATGTTCTTCTATACTGTTTCACAGAATAATAAGTACTTTTATAAGTTACGATTTTCATTAAAACCTTTGATATATTAAGAAAATTGCCAATAAAAATAAAACACTCAGAGTTTTCGTTTGAAAAGAAGTGTGTGCTTCCACTTAACCAAATTTCATGATAATTTATTTTAATGAAAGGTGAAAATGTTTTATCCCTTGCTATGCGGTTTTATATTATAACAGTAAATTTCAATAAAATCGTAAAATTAATAGAATTAACGTTTATCTGCCGTCATTTTTCATTATTTTATTACAAATATTAACTTTGAGATGCGAATAAACACTACGTGTATTTTGTAATCAAAGTTTTAATCAAAATGACGCTAATGTCACGGATTTACTACATTGTGCTCCATCCGAACAAAAATGGTGCTGTTTGGGGAAAATCTTGCGTACATTTTCTTTATTTACTACTTGACACAGAATCTCACGCAAAGTGCTGGTATCTGCGCCTGCCCCAGCCTTTCCGCGCCGCGTTGGCACAGTGGCAGCTGGCCGCGTCGGCCTGGCCGCTCCTCTTTAACCGCGCAGCCTCAACGCATGCGATATTGGAAAGGACTTTGCACGTAATTCGCTACAAGCCTCTGAATATTTATTCGTCGACATTGATTTCACGTATTGATTAAATAATATTCGTTAATTCATATGCTGAAAGAAGTACTTAACACTACGTTAAACAAGTAAAAACGAACCAGAATACTTTGATTTCCCAAATATCATTACAGTACGGAGTAGTTTTTGGTTGACAGGAATGGAAGTAATCATACTCCTAGGTAGTATTAAACTTCATTTGAATTGAACATGATGTTTTGTAGTTTTCGCATTAAGCAAATTTCGTGAGAAGATTGCAACATATTCTTTCATCTAAGTCTAGTGCTTATGACAAAGGTGACCGCAGAATATAATTATTTTTTTTATTTCGGGCCTTATTTTACCAGAATATTTCTATTGATGTTGAAGAAAATTAGTGCCTCCATGTAACACGTTCCATCGCTTCAATAGTATTTTCTTTGGTAAACAACGTGTAATCAAAAGAACTCATCGGGTTCGATGCTTATGCTGGGAGGTGTGAGTTAGCGACGTGGCGCCTGACTCGATCCCTGCCCCATGCCGCCCCGCGGACGCCGAGAACCTGGCGTTCCGGGCGCGCTCGCACGCCGCCCCACCCGCCCACGCCACGGCGCGCGCGCGCGCTTCGCCGCCCGCCCCGCCCCGCCCCGCCCGCCCCCGCCCCGCCCGCTGCCGCCCCGCCCGCCCGCCCCGCCCGCCGCGCCGCCGCCCGCCGCCCGCCCGCCCGCCGCACTGCGCGCGCGTCCTTGCCAAGGTGACGCGCCACGGCGGCGGCGGGAGCGATGCTACTTACGTAGGGAGGGTGACGGCGGCGACAACAGCGCGGCCTGTGGGTGCGACTCGATGGCTTTGCAGGGAGCGATACGTGGTTGGTAATATTGTGTTGCGACATTGTGGAGAAAACTAAAAGCTTTAGAGATGAAAACGAAACCGATGAAGCTTCTCGTGTCGATGGTAGTGGATGAAGGTGAAATTGAAAAGTTCCCTGTGAAGCGGATTGTTCACTGCGAATGGAAGCATTGTGGTAAGCCCTGAAATATGCAATGAACAAGTATTATTTCGGGATGATAGTATTTATTTCCTCGCGGTAGCTCAGTGCATCAACTGATGTCACTGCAGCGTCTCTGACCGGAAGGTCCGAAGTTCGAGTGCTGACGGCGGCAGGATTTGCGACACTAGCTTTTCAGCTAGGTCGGATTCAGTCGCTGTCTGGAGGAGAATTCTAGCGGCCGGCTGCTCTGATCGGTAGTTTTCCGTGGTTTCTCCGATTAACACCAGGCGAATGCCGGAGCAGTACCCTACAAACGGACCACGGACCGCGCGCGATCTTTCCTTCCTCTTCCTTGTCCTATCCTCTCCCTTACACAACACTGCACTAACTACCACACATTTCCGGGAGGCCGGTCGGGAGTTGAAGCTTGCCCGGCTGGGGCGTGCCCGCTGGTGGAGAGTCCTGGTTGGAAACCCCACTAGCCGACGGTAGGTCGGTGCCGGATCTCGCCATCCAGCTGGGGAAAATCACCGCAATCTCCCGAGGAAAAAACATGCACTACACTAAGGGACTAATGACCCAAGCAGTTGATGCGCGCCCGAAAAGACGAAAAAATACCGCATCATGAATCAATCCGATGTCTGTCAAGGCAAGCAACTGACCCAAAAGTAAAAACATGATTTCTAATCAATCCGTCTGAGGCACCAGAGAGTGCAGCAGTGAGGCAGCGCAGGAGGAAGCTCCGACGCCTCTGCGGCGCCGCTGTGCGCGCGGCGCCTCTCTCTCCTGCGCTCGCAGCCGCGCTGTAGGAGGGGGGCAATGCGGAAGTAGTGAATTTGCTTTTTATACCAGTTTTTTTTCTTTTCATTCCACCTAGTTATTGGGGCGTTGTAATAAAATAGATTGTCATTGAACAATGAAACATAAAATGTACTTATGCAATGAGTGCAGGTAGGAGCTCACATTAAATGCATGAGTGAACTTGCAAAAACTATATTTTTGTATCACGTTCTTGAGATTTTGTATGTCATACAAGTACGTTTGTAGAAATTTTGAATGTTCTGTCTTTGTAAACGGTTTGAATTTGATGAAATACAATACAGTAATTCGTCATTGATTCTGTCATGTGTCGTCACTCCTAATACACTCACAAATTTATTACAATTAGGATAAAGACAATTTCAGTGTCTAATAGAATTATGAGTCTTGAAATATTCATTTCCAAATTCTAACTTGTGCTGCTAGCATTCGACAATTTACTGCTACTTTTACATTTTCTGAACAACGGAAGATTTTTAAGACTACGAGACTAAAGAAGAGCGAAGTCAATGACTTTTCCAAAGTTTATTATTACTTATAGCCTTTTCGACGGCAGAATAATTGTAATTTACGTTCGAATAAGTTGATCGGGAATTCATTATTTCTGACCAACCACAACAATTCCAAGATTCCTCAGTTCCAATTTTCTATAGGACACTAAGTGTCGGTATGTTTAAGGAATGATGACTGCTTATGACATTGTTACTTTTTAGGTCATATACTTTGATAAACTAGTGTAAATTTTGAACTTTAGCATCCACCGGAACGTGCTGTGGATCAGGTCATTTCGTACAAGGTTCCACCCACATGTAGAGGTGTCCATCTTTCCTGCGCCGGAAGCTCCAACCTGACGCCATCGCGAACGCCGCCGCTGACAGCGAAGCGCGGCCTGCGAGGGCGCCTGCCCCTGTTTGCGCTCCATTACGCCGCCGGCGACAGCCCAGGCGCTTCACGCCCGACGCCATTTCCCTCCTCAAATCGAGGCTCATGTCAAAATGGAGGTAGCTGAGGTAACCGTGCATTGTGATAATAACAGTAATCCCCTTTACATAAGGAGCTAAGGAAAGACGACGCATTGTTTCCTCTTCGAATGAACCATGGATACATGTTTTTGTATTATTGCTGTATGCATAATTCACACTGTTTGAACAAATTAAAATGGAGAGTAATTACGATGAAGCAGATTCAACACGAAACAGTTTATTCAATTATAATTTCCTACGTTGGACTGGTACTTAAACCTCTTTGGTTTGCACACAATTGCCCTGAGACTGAATCAAACAAAACTAATGAATTAAATAAACTGTAAAGCCCGTTCAGTAAACGTATGTAGCAAAAACAAAACCTTGAAACATCATTCGTTTAAACGTACAATATGAAAGGACGAAAAAAATGATGTGTAATTTCATCTATGTTCAATTTTTTTTTATTGCAGACAGTCGATATATAATTCAACGCTGTTGGTATTTTTTCACAATAATATCATACCTCAACAAGCAATTTTTATGATGCGGTGTTTAATTATATTTTGTTTAATCTCAACAGGCGAAATTCCATATTAACACATGTGCAGTGTTAGAGATCTGAATTCTCTTGGAACGGTGCTGTCGTGTGTACACCGATGGCCTTTTTTCAAGAGAGAGGTAGCGAGGGAGGACTCAAACGCAGCTCTTCATTGACCGCCCCAAAGGACATGATCCTGTATTCGGCTAACACGACACGGCGACACCCGCGGCAAGTTTCTTTTTAAGAAACTCCTTTTTCAAGTTGGTATATTTAGAATAGCGGCTGGTAATTGAGCTCGCGTGTCGTTTTCTTCCGAAGAAGGCGTCGTTTTTGTGACGCAGATAAATTAGTTCGTGATGTCCTTGCGAAGGTCGTTTTTAAGTTTATGACTGGAGTTTCCTCGTCATGAAAATAACGCGGTATACTTAAATAATTTCAAGTATTTTCATCCGTTTTCAAATGTTTATTGATTTGCTTCTACTAAAAATTAGGTTACATTAAGCAGATTAATTTAATAAGTTCGGAATGAACTCCAGATATATATTGTTCGAATATTTTTTCATCAAAAATACTCTGCTCTTTCTTTTATTTATCGTCTTTACTAATGTAAGAAAAGAAAGTATTGTAATCGTTCGCCAAAAACGTGGGTTTTTAGACAAAAACTTTTATCGTGGGGTTATGAAATAGTGAATAAATTATCTTCCTGTGTATAGTATATTGCTTCTTCTCACACGTAGTGTAGCTATAATCCTTGTTTTCTGGGTTTTTGATACCGAAAAATTTTCTGTCTATGCCACTATGTGTCCATCTGTGATAAACGCCAGCGCCTAAACTGATCAGCCGACTTTCTCCAAAATTCACATTTTCCGATATATCTGATGGAACTCGAGACTATGCGAGTTTGATACGAATATTTTCATTTTTGAGGGTACTTCATATGAAGCCTTAAAAAACATTTTCAAAGTTGTCTCAAAAATCACTCAAAAGGTTTTTATGAAATTTTGTACACGGATAACGGAAAAGACGATTGAGACAATAATGCAGGTCTCCTGTTCCTTGAAACCCCTGATTTTTCGAAAATAGCAAAAGTTCATTTATGTTTGGGCGTCTTCCTACAACGATAATATTAAAGATAGAGATTCTTTTACTTTTTGAAATCTGTTCTTTAAAGGCATTATACTGACGGTTAATATTTCTGAAGTTTTTTGATGTGTCACCACCTCCCATAAGCAACTGTTTGATTTCTTCTGGCATATTGCTCGAAGGTAAACTTATTTTCCCATGTAAGCAACACAGAGAAAACTGGTTTGCAGAATTTTTCTGACATGGGAAGTACAAGTCAGAACAAAACTGACATTTCATAGACAACGACCCAACAGAAAACGAAATGACCCTACTATCACGACATCTACGCTGACTTTCTCTTCCCTGTGTCCAGTTAATGTACGTTTGCGTCTTTTGGGGCGCGTGGGCAAGGATTCGGAATTCGACATAACCTTGAACAACTTCATTACTTCAGTACAACCGAGCAAAACTCACTGTTCGAATGTTCTCTACAAAGTACACCACAATAGCAAATACATGCAAACTGTCAACACCACAATGTTGTTATTACACTGAAACAAAACCTTGACGAATTGTAAACAAATCTCAACAATCAAAATACAGCATCAAGCAGCGCCACCATGAAGCAGCCACTCTGGAAAAAACAATTGACTATTGCTAATCGTACTATTAAAGAATGATTTAATTAATTAATTTACACCATAAATGTTGATGAATCACCACAAACAATATATATATAACACATCTAGGGATAACATTCTTTCATTTAAAGGAGAAAATATTACAATCGGTTCAGTAGAAGCTCTAAACGAAGCCATGGCAGAATACGTTATTTTTAAATATATATTATTATTGTTTATGTTAAATGTTATTTCCTTTATATGATTTATGACGTGAAATCGTTCACTGGAAAGTCGTTTTCGTCGTAATATTATGTATGTAGAGCAGCAGGTGTCAATTTTCACTTGACGGAACGGCGTTATTCGGCCAGTGCAGTGACCTGCACACAAGATTCATGGAGGGGATGCCGGAATCCACGGAGGCGGTTGAGCGGGTCCGAGGCTCGTTGACGCAACCTCGCGTAGCCAGTGCCGTTCGCCCGAGCGAAGGCGCCGAAACCGGAATCCGCAGGCGGGCGCGAACCCAGGCGCACCGGGCGCTGCGCTTTCTCCGGTGGCGTACGGGCCCCGTCCCCTCCCCGTCCCCGTCCCCGTCCCGTCCCGTCCCCCGTCCCCGTCCCGTCCCCGTCCCCGTCCCTCGTCCCCGTCCCCGTCCCCGTCTCCTGTCCCCGTCCCCGTCCCCTGTCCCCGTCCGCCCCGTCCCCGTCCCGTCCCCGTCCCCGTCCCGTCCCCGTCCCCGTCCCGTCCCCGTCCCCGTCCCGTCCCTCCGTCCCCTGTCCCGTCCCGTCCCCGTCCCCGTCCCCGTCCCCGTCCCCGTCCCGTCCCGCCCCTTAAAAATGATAATTTTTAATGTCCCATCGCGAAGCCTTCGCCCGTTTGATCACATCAAAACAGCATTGCCGCCTCCAGCCGCGTTGGCAACACCAGGAGATGGAACATCATCAACATCAACAACAACAACAACAACGCAAAATGAAAATAATAGTGATTGTTAGGAAGTTACAGACAATAAACCAGGCGTCGTTTTAAAAATGATAATTTTTAATCACCGACTCACTACAATTGATAAAACGTAGTTCATGAGTTATAATGTGAAATTATCGCACAGAGGTTACCCCTTTTTCTGTTTTTTTTAAATAAATACGTGTTTTTACCCTCGATACTTTATTTACACTCGAGGATGACATTGTCGCATTTTTTATGATTCGCTTCAGTGTTAAAAATTTTCATGTTATATACTTTCGCGCAGATTATTATCTTATTAAGGAACAATTAACCAATTCTATTTTGCTTTTTTATTACTCGTGGATTCTCTGCTGTTAAAATTTAAAAAAGGTATAATCTAAAATATTCATGTGCATTGTAATTTTACTTGATTATGAACGATTCTATACGAGTGTGTGATTTTTATCAGCTTTATATAATTTGTTGTGATACCATGCACAGGTATGCGTTTATCATGATTTATGATATCTAATAAAGTAGTACTTCAGAAATTTGTGCCACATTTTTAGCATTCTACTTCAGAATTATATGTGTCCCACACACCTGTGAAAAAATTGCGAGGCGGTTTTACGTGCAAATAGCACTTTTACATTATTAAATGCAGTCAACATTTCCTCCAATGTGATTCGTAATGCTAATCAACATCCTCGTACGTATTCTGGACAATTTGTTTATATCATCTCTGAATTCGTTCATAGACCGTAATGGAACATACTTATCTCCATCTATTTACGCATTTTCATCATCGCCTCGCAGATGTATACGTGTATCTTTCTCTGGTATTTCATATTCCTCACAATTGTCTACCTTCTAGGATCTTGGTAAAAGATAATAATGCACTTGACATATAATTCTCGGTGTGAACGCAGAAAGAAATTCAAGAAATATCTGACGTATAACGTTTTTCTCGAATTTTGCTTTCGAACAAACCATTTCAGGAAGTATACTGGTGATGAATGTAAAAATTGATTGAAATGAAATGATGGAAGCAGTTCTTGGTGACAGGGATGTTTTATTTCTGACTTTAGACGATACCTTTAGTTGAGCCTTCTTCATGTGTGTATCGTCTTAGAGACGTGGCCACCGTAATGCCAATCCCATCTCCGTTCCCCTGGAGCGCCTAGGCCTAAGGCGTCGACTCGTGAGCGATGGATTTGACGTTGCGGGAGTGGCGACGGTGCTGCTGCCTGTGGCGACGCCGCGCGGTGGCGGGGGCCGTTGGTGACGACCACAACCGCCTCCCGTCCAGGGCCCAAGCCACAGACCCGTCCCACGAGGCTTGCGGGAAACGGTTTGAAAGTGGTAACGGGAACAAGTCGACATCAACGATTTGAATTCGCAAAATCAAAGCAATGCTTTTGATCTAAAAATGACGCATAAAATTGCGGCAATGATCGCAATATTTTTCTTTTACAAAATCTAAAACTTTGAAAGTAAAGTATAATTATATAGTAGAAAAAATCAGAGTACCCCATCATCTAGGAAGATAGCTAATAAGTATTCTAAAAAGAATATATCAATTTATAAGTATTTTATATAGTGAATATATTAACAAAAATTATATTATTCAATTTGTGTCGTTTTATGACGATTCTGTACCTTTCTTTTAGTATTCTCTAAATTTCAAAGTTCATTTTGTATCGAAAGTGTTGATTTATGCAACTGACGGTTTTTGGTGCCCGTTTAATCTTAAATGTATTTGCAGGTGTCTGTACCTTACCTAGTGGGTAGAAATTTTAAAAAATTGTGAAGTAGTAATAGAATGTGAAATCAAGTAGTTGCAGAATGCATTCATCATATGTGAAACTTCTCACGGAATTCGAGTGGAAATGTCTCTCCCACCGCTACGAATGTATCTATCTACTTTTATTTTAGGAATGCAATTGACACTGCGTTTTATCTTGTTATATGCCACATCTGCTCGTTTCATAATATCACCAAAATCATTTTCAAAACGTAAACTATCATTTCAAACTTTAATACTCTTATGATATGCCTTTATATTGCGTTTCTAGTCACGTTTTGATGGTGAGTTTTTTTTATAACTGTTCTCCAATTGGATACTCAATTTAAACTAAACATATTGGTAAATGAACTAAATCCATCGGATAATGAATAGTAAATCTCAGAACTGTGGAAACAATTCTCTATTAAATAGATTAAAAAAGTTAATAATTTCTCTTCCACAGGATTCCATCTCTTTGTATTCCACACCATTGTCCAACATTCAAAAATATATTTCATTTTCTATCAAAATCTTGTTTATTACGAATGGAAAATGTAATTACATGATTTTATTTAATTATACGGGAATAAATGCAAAATACACAACTTCAAAAGTATTTTAAAAGCACTTTTTACAACATACCTGTGTAATAATATCTGTATAAACCTGTACAATAAAGATGCTTGAACTTGCGTTTTCACAGTAACAAAACGTGTGTACTAATGTTCGTTTGTTAATGCTCCTTTCAAATATATCAAATTTCTTAAGTACTATGTAATGTGATAAAAATAACTTATAAATTGATTAAATAAGTGTTTGTTATTTCATTATTTCTATATTTAAATGGGTGTAAAATTTTCAGATCGTTACGTCCAGTGCTGTGAAAGAACATATAATTCAGCCTTGTGTTTGTTTTTTCTTCTTGTGTCATATATTTTTGCGATGTTGACAAGCACATACCAGGGATACGCTTACTTAACAGCCACTAAGAAATGAAAGTTTATTTAAATGACGAGTCACGAAATTTTTGTGATCAGTGCGATGGTCACAATGTGAAAACTTGTATGCCTTCCGCAGAATTCGATCATGAAAATTCCAACAGTTGTTCCGAGATTTTAGGACTGAATTAGATGAATTATTCTATTTTGTTAAGAAATATATTTCAGCTTATCTTGCAAAAAAAAAACGAAATATTACATACATCATTCTTTCAGTTGTTGATAGCTTGCACAAATAATTCTCTTGTCTAATCGATTACACAGCTTGGATAAAGGAAATGTGAATGGTGTTTTCCGCGTTTGGGAAGCATAAAGCAGGTTACATTTCCCGGTACGAGAAATCAGTGGACCAAAGCAAACCGCAGATGAAGCGGCTTCCCCAATCACTCGGCCAAACCTTTCTCGCGCTCTCATTCGTTTTCCGACTGTAGTGTAGCAGCCTTCATGCCTGGGTGCACTTGATAGAGTAGAAAAAGTTGTTGAGAAAGTCTCGGCGCAAGCAGATCAAGAGTATTTTTGTAGCAACATAATACAGTTATTTTTTGGTCATTATAGAGCGAGAGAAACTAAACAATGCCCCGCGATGAGGTCACTTGCATCCGCTCGTCCGTGACCCGAAGAGAAAGTACTTTACGTACGGGTTCTTTTTTATGACGACAATATTATATTGAATAATGAGTCTGGAAAATCCCTAAGGGCTGAATTGCATGTTTGTACGACGTTCTTTAAATATCTACTTTGAACTGAACTAAGTTAATTTTTTGATGACTGTGGTGACTTTTGAACGTTTTAAATCTAAGATATATTTTAAAAAGCACGTCGTATCTTGCGAAACAGGTTGTTTGTCCGTTGGCGTGTCGTTGAGAAATTGACAATTTCAGCGAATAGAAACACTCGAACACCTTACATTAGGTCTTACATTAAGTCATCACCTTTATACACATAATTTTTCAGACTACAATTTTTCTTCAACGGCATTCGGGAGAACGAAATGAAATGAATGAAGATTTAAATAATATTCAGGCGGCAACTGAAATATGTGTGTGACCTGTTTGTAAAAGAAGTGATAGCCAAATTAATTGTAATTGGTGTACATTTAAATCAGTGAAAGTGCTTCGGAAGTTGTACTCCTGCCTTCTACGTTGATTGGATGTTTATTTACTGTTAATAATAATATAGCGGGGCTTTGAAATGTGTAAAGGTGACCTGTTGATTTATCTGGAGAGCATGCAACGTCGGACGTATCTCAAATGCGCAGTACAAATTGTGTCGTAACCATTATAACCTTACTTCCGACCCACATCACCTCATAACACACCACACTTCCGCGCGTTATAACCTCATGATATTTTTTACAAAAGCACGTCAGTTTGAATATTCTCTCAACGTATTTTTATTTATATAAGACTTCACGAAATGCTTTAGTTTCCTAGTTGTGCCATTAATTCCCAAAATATGACCATACAATATTGAAATGAATCCTGCAAACAAGAATTTCTGAAGAAAACCTACGCCAAACTTTTTATTAAAACAACTAATAAAATTTCGACGGACTTTGTGATGCCGGGGGCATCAACTTCTAAGGTCATTAGTTCCGTAAGTGTAATGCATGTTTTATCGCGGTGATCTTCCCCACGTGGTGGTGAGAATAGTCGCCCACCTACATCGGCTTATTGGAATGTTCCCGCCCAGGTATCTCCCACCTGCGTGGCACCGCTCCAGCCGGCACAAGCTCTAAGCTACTGATTGGTCTCCCGGAATATTTGGGGAGTGTAATGCATGTTAGAGTAACTGTGTGTGTAGGGAGAAATGATAGGACAAGGAAGAGAAAGAAAAGATCGCGTGCGGTCCGTGGCCCGTTTCTTAGGGTACTGCTCCAGCATTCGCCTAATGTTCATCAAAACCAACACGGAAAACCCCTGATCTCAGAGCAGCCAACCGTTAGAAATCCCCTCCACAGTGATGTCACAGTCCGGACTCGAACCCGAGGACCTCCAGATCAAAGGTACTGCAGTGACAACATGATACCCTCGCCCATGCTGATCTGAGCTTGACGAGAAACTAACGATTTATTACATAACATATGAAAAATAATTATCAACTTATTAATGCATTTTGTAATTCAAGTTAACATCTTAATAATGCAGAATAACATAACGATATATAATGTACTAGATATAAAATGTGTATAGAATACGTTTCATCGTATGTGTGTACTTTTTATGTTCATCGCCAATCTTATGGTGTTCTAATAGACTAATCGATTCTTCCACTCCATTAACTCTGTTCCTAACAATCAGCATTATTACATGAACACTTCTGAAATGCAGAACTGCTTCATATGATGATTTTGCTTCCAGTTTTCGAAAGTTCAAGCTTCAATGTAAAGTAGTAAATGACACACAATTCCTTATTCTCATCTTCTTGTTGAGACGAGTCACTACCTTCACCAGTTGAATTCCTCTTCTCCGCCGTTCTCTCGTCAGACGCGTTTCATTTGACGCCAAAACGTCGTCAAAATCTTTCAGAAGCACGAGTGGTGATAAAGGCGCCGAATTAAATTTAGTGTATGAAGCAGAATGCAATTTAATCGCACGAACTATACTTATTATGTCTCTTTATTATTTAAAGCTTAGTAATTCTATTAATTCAAGATCCCCATGCCAGTCCCGGGCCTACGGTGCTTCTCGTGACGCCAGAAGGTCAGGCACCTTTAGAAGGAGGGGCGAGACAGCCTTCGTGATGTCCAAAAATGCAGGGTGAAAATGACAAAAGAAGAAATGATAATAAGTGAGTTTTCGGATGTGTGAGAAAATGTATCAAAAGCTACAAGGGATGGGGTAATGAAAGGACTTGCGACGTGGATGACGAAAAGTGTTGGACAAAATTGACTAGATCGACGTGAGGGTGGTTTATTGGGAATTCGGTAGGAATGTCCCAAGACTCTGCAAAGGAAATGGCAATTCATATCCTCTAATTGTAATTAAATATTAGTCATTGTATATATTCTACTTTACCACGTCATCAATTCAGAGTGTTGTACGTTTGTATGCTTTGAATATTCCTTCCAATTCTTTGTTTTTATGAGACACATAACAATTAAAAGTGGTGAGTATCGAACGGAAACCTAAAGAATTGTAAAATACTGAGTAGATAAGAGAAATAAGAATTCGAATGAATGAAGGAATTGAGAGGTGAAACAAACACTAGTACACAGCCAATAAAAGTATAGCCCCATGTTGCTGAGAGTCTGCTGGCCAAGTTTTTGTAAATTATATTTTATTGATTTTTAGATTGTACATATGTGAGTTTTAGTCTAAACTTTACATATGTTTGGTAGGCTTACATGCTAACTTATACTTAAAACTTATTTCTAAGACTTAAATCTAACATAAGGTTGAGGATGCCCTATTGGGTCCTCTATTCTGGTTCAAATTCGGAGAAGGTTTTGAGGAATATATTGTAGGGATATCTGTTTTCTTTTAATTCTGGTATGGTTCGGATTTTTTGCGGGTCTAAGGGAAGGGATTTGAGGTAAATAATGATAAAAGTCGGTGGCTAAGTATGCGATGTGATGTTCAATTCGTTCTAAGTTGAGTTCTTTCCTAAGCTGATGATTGGATGCTGTCCAAGTGCGCATTTGTTGTAAGGAAAGGAAAGGGGCGGGGCTGCGCCCACGAGCGCAGCGTCAATCGGGCGCGCCGGCACGCTCGGAGCGCGCGCCAGGGCGGCGGCGGCCGGGGGTTGGCGGCGCTTTCTCGCGCGTGCGCCCCGGCCGCGCGCGCCCTCGCGCCTTGGCCAACGCGCGACGTGTGGAAATCCAAATATTTTCTGTAATCTTAATGCGATCGGAGGTGTGGCGCGCGCGTTGCATAAGTGTCCCGCTCACTGGGCGACCGCCCCGCCCCCCCGCCGTCGCAGCCGCGAGCGCCGCTGTTCCGCCGGGGCCAAGGCTGCGCGCGCACGAACGCGCGGCGTTTTGCCTTGTCGCTTGAACGGATTTGGCGGCGCGGCTGTAGCGAAGGCTGCTGTCGATAAAAGGTTGACGATGGACGGGTTTTCTTCACATCGCGGCTCCTCGTAAGGGAATCAAACTCAACGAATAAGCGCACAAATTGATTGACTGATAGATTTTTTCGTGTTTTCGGGCGCGTCAACTGCTTCGGTCATTTGTCCGGTTAGTGTAGTGCATGTTTGTTTTTTTCTCGGGAGATGGCGGTGATCTTCCCTCGCTGAATGGCGAGATCCGGCCCCGACCTACCGTCGGCTAGTGGGGTTTCCCCCTAACCAGGACTCTCCCACCAGCGAGGCACCGCCCCAGCCGGGACAAGCTCTAAGCTCCCGACCGGTCTCCCGGCATGTGTAATAGTGTAGTGCATGTTAGTATAACTGTGTGTGTGAGTCAGGGGAGAGGATAGGACAAGGAAGAGGTAGAACAGATAAGCGCGCGGTCCGTGGCCCGTTTGGTAGGGTACTGCTCCGGCATTCGCCTGGTGTTGATCGGAGAAACCACGGAAAACTACCTATCAGAGCAGCAGGCCGCTAGAATTCTCCTCCACACAGCGAATGAATTCGACCTAGCTGAAAAGTCAGTGTCGAAAATCCTGCCGCCGTCAGGACTCGAACCTAGGACATTAATTGGATTCAAATTGATCATTTGCGTATTTATAAGAAATGAAATAATTTACTGAAATATTCAAGTACTCGGATTAAATTTCGTAATATTCTGATATTGAATTTAGTGAAGTTAAATAAGCGAGTGTAAAACCTTGACCTTCCTAATTAACGAAATAAAATAATACTAGGTTCACCCGTGCAAACATTCCGTACTTCGTGAATCATCCTAGTTTTATATGTGAAAATATTTTTATGCTGGGACCCAATTTCGAACGTGCCTGACAAACCGTACTACGAAGTGGGTATTCTCTATAAAACGTAGAAAGAACACGTATCATTGCGTAGATTACTGCACAAGGTAAGCAACTTGTGTTCTTTGAGGTTCAAGAAAATCCAATGTTTAGTGTCTAAACCCAAACTTCCAATGTTGCACGACAATTAAGTGTGATGCGGGTGGCATGTGCGCCTGCCTCTCCCCACAGCTCACACTGATAATTCTTTCTCGTCTGAAATGTTTGTTGCAGCACTGGGGGTTGATTCCCTTTCATCAGTAGACTTCCTAGATTCTGTCTCGGTGATTTCTTATAAATATTACAAATCTCTTGTCCTCTTAGGGTTTTGTATATAAAAAGGATGATTACATTGGTAACACTGCAAATGTAACAGTTTTATTTCTAAAGAGTCATTCTTCTTCCACGTGTCACGTCGTTCCATAAAACATTCCTGTTTTTTAAACTTAAGAATCAACTAAAATAATGATAATGATCGGATGTTTTCTGATAAGTTGTATTTTGTACATTATGCGCTCTCCATTTAATATCACAATATTTTATTAGTGGAGAAAAAATAATATTGAAACAAGATTTGGTGAAAAAATACATCCACCTTTGAAAATATACCCTGCAATTTGGGAGTGGAATGTAGTATTTTATTTGTTTACCACTTCGTGTGCTTAGATTGAGGTCATTGATTTATACTTCACTCAACTGCCGCCCCATTAATTTGTGGTTATTGGTGTGGCGTTAGTCTTTATTCTCAGAGCGCCTTGACTGAACCTTGACACTTTTAAAACCAATTATGGTGGTTTAAAGTGGTCATGAGAATAGGAACGGTAGACATTTTTATGTTACTCGTATGTAATTTGCTTTTCTTGCGATTTATTCCTGAGCGCGATGTCTCTGTTTATAAATATATTTTATTTAATGAGTATTTCTGATATATCTAATGACTTTTTCTATTTACAGAAGAGTTTAATATCTATATGGGTATAAATACATCACAAATAAATTGAAATAAACTGGATACATAATCGCCAATTCACGTGAGAAAGTTATTTATGAAGAGATTCATTTTTGATGAAGATGTTGTAGTACATACTAGATGAATATTGATGTACACCAAAATTGTACAAGCACATGAAAAAACTATAATAAAAATTGACGTCTTAATAAAATGAATCTCACTTGCTAAATCGATAGGGATTAAGTTTGATAGTTTATACAATGTATTCGTTTTACTGCAAATTCATACCAGTTTCATCCAAATTCAGATTCTCTCGTTATTTTTTGTAACGCATTGGTTTGAGAAAATAAATAAGAAACATGCTCTAATAATAAATATTTGCTCTGTTTGTCTTAATAGTTGTTAGTTTGTCTTAATAGTCGTGTTTGTCTTAGTAGTTGTCGATATAGGAAAGAATTAGAATACCTTTTGTTTCCATTTACTTCAAATGTTTTAAAATGTTCTCCACAAATGTTATTTATGTTCATTTACTACATTCGAGAGTATGGATAGGAAATTGCTTTTAAAAAGCGTAACTAAAATATTTATCAGATAACCGATCTCCAGAATTGCTTATTTTTATACTGAAACATAGCAAATTTGTCATTCTAACTTCGGAAGTATATTAAATGCAAGAGTGGATCGGATGTTTTTCACCTTGCTTGGAATTCTAGAAAAAATAGAAGTGAAGGGATAGACTGTTACTATTGAAGTTAAATTACTGCAATGGGATTGATGAACAGTTAATAATTCTTAGAAGGGTAAATGAATGTCTTGTTTTAGGAGAGAACAGTCACGAATGACAAATTATTACCAGAAAAATTACATATTTACCATATGGAAATCACTCACTCAGAGCTGTCTGAACAATGTCAGGAAGATTCGAAAGGAAAAGAAGGGGGGTTGGTTCTAGGTGGCAGTTTGTTGTATAGGGTATACATTCCAGGGGACGACATAAAACCCATTAAATAAGCCTCTGATGAAAAGGCAATTTCTCCGCATTGATCAGATTTAAGTCGAAACATGTTAACTTTGTCGATTATGGTATGAGAGCAGTGGTACCCCCACATCACACGATACTATAGCACATAACTCGGATGCGGTGCTTCAAACGTTCTTAAAAACGTTCTCTTCTTTTTCGGGCTCGCTTGTATTTTTTTATTCGCCAAATATAGTTCTTATGCTGCAATTTACAAAAAAACAAATCTTTTGTGACGTCTTCTACATTTTCTACGCTTTTTTATCTTTTGAATTTCTGGAATCGAGATGCGCTTCAAATTATGATCCTACTTCAATTTTCTGGAAGTCCAACAAAGCTCTAAGCGACAGACACTTCCGTGTTGAGACGATTGAGGCCGGCCACTGCCTTCACCAGTCCCCTCCCTCCCCAGTCCCTCCCCAGTCCCTCCCCAGTCCCTCCCCAGTCCCCTCCCTCTGTTACCACCACTGTGGCTACTCTCGCTCGCTCTCACACGCGCTTCTTGCCAGATCGGCAAAATCCTTCGAAACCAAATGCGATAAACGCGCGGAATCTCGACATCTTTGTTAATTTAAATTTGTTGTTAGAAGCTGCATTCAAACTAATCTAAGGGATCTTATATCTTTGTTATTAAACGCTTGGTAATATTACTGATAAAATTATTGATGCAGTAGCGGAACTGTGAAATGATTTAACGAAAACCAGTATGGACATATGGAATTCAACTTTGGGAAAAAAAAAATTAAGGTTAACTGGCTACTGGGAAGAAAATCATCGTTAAGCATCGCAAACAAATAATTGTGTATAAAGCAGTATTAAAACCAGTATGGACATATGGAATTCAACTTTGGGGAACAGCTCAAAATTCTAATATTGAAATATTACAACGCTTCCAGTCAATAGCCTTAAGAAAATTTGTAAATGCCCCCTGGTACGTAAAGAATGAAACATTACACAAAGACTTACAGATTCCAACTATAAAAGAAGAAATCAAGAATACCAGTGCAAAATACCTACAAAGACTACATAACCATCCGAATATTATAGCCATCAACTTACTAGACAATAGTGACTCCACCAGACGACTTCAACGCCATCATACTTTAGACCTTCCATATCGACTTTAAATTATTCATTTCAGAAATTGTAATTAATAGTTAATTTTTATTAATAATGTATCATTGGTGGAGTACGGTCATTGGATTTTACTCCTCTCATGTATTTGTTTACGTAAATCTATGTAATTTTGCCAAATGTTTGTTCACAAACAAATTGCAAAATAAAAAAAAAATAACAGGTACCGGTAAGTTGTGCTGGTTCCGCGTAGCTTTCACAGTTGCATAATTGGTAGGTACACTAATTATGAACGATTATTTCAAGAAATATTGGATTCAATGACAGAGTTTTAATGATTCGATCGAGAACGCCTCGATTCCGAAACGGAATACTTCTGCAAAGTACTAATTGCTTCCCTTCATAACATACGGAGGTTCATTGATTCATAACGTACGCTCAATGTTTATCTTCATAATTACTTTTTCGCTATTATGCGAAGGATCATTTCATTCGTTTCTGGTCGCCTTTCCGTATCTCAGAATGTTACTATTGACTATGAGTAACGTTATTAGGTGCATATTGGGAAAAAAATTAATAGTTAAAATTTACTAATAATGTTATAACACAATAATTGTGCATTTCAATATTTCGGAAAATGTAACCCAGGTACATTTTCAGTACATTTTAAGTATGTAATTAGAAGATTTAATAACAATAAATTTGAAATGTTTCAATTCTTCTTATTACGACAAGTAAAGTTCACGGGTTTGAATGATTTATAAGTCCCTATCGACACAAAATCTTGGAAATGCAACTATCGACTAGGGATTAACCTCACTAAAAATCTGATTTAGGAAGAAAAATATAGAATTTTGTGAATAATAAATTAAGTACTCTGAAGAATTCACCACGCATGCATGCATCCTGCACCACATGCCATTCGCATTACACATTATCATCCTTCATACCGTGAAAACTGTGCGATCTGGGCTCTTAAAATCTGATTTTGGGGATCCCGAAGCGGCGCGAGTTGTGTTTCTTGTAATTATATCTTCCATATCTTGAGATCAAGCGAAAGGCTACATTGATGGGTGGTTGACCTTGCAAATACGTTCGTTGATCTTTCACTGTGAAATCTCATGTGCAAAATAGAAGCAGTTCATGTTGCTTCTCTCCGGAAGACGATTCGATGCAAAAAAGTGGTTAGCATTCGCAATGAGCGGCGGGCTGACGCGATGAGTCGCGGCCTGCAGTTCTCGCTTCGCTCCGTCGCCGATCGCCTCTTCAAATGCCACGCGAAAGGTTACGGGGAGCTGCGTCCGTTTGTGCGCCATGAAAGGCGGCGGAGCGGGGGGGGGCGGGGCGGGGGCGGGGGCGTCAACTGTCGCCTGCAACCGCCGCCCGCCCGCGGCGCGGCCAACGTCTCTCCACCGCGTTGGCTGCAGGCAGCCGCTGACAACAGGGTACGCGCTCTCTTAGAATCAGCTGCAAGTTGGCGGATTCCTAAATATTCTTCTAGTACTAATGTATGTATTTGAGATCACATTAAATAATATACTGTCTAAATTACACGAAAGTCCGGTATACACGGTACAGTTTTCGTGCAGATTAGACGTACAGAAAACGTACAGTCCACACGGCACGTTTTCTATATTAACATGTTCATAATGTTTCATGCAGAAAGCCTACAGTTTGACTTACGCGCATCTAGCGGCAGAATGATTCACTAACTGTGATCGGTCATTTGGGTTTTGTGGTTATGTGTGTCAACGTGCGATTGTGTGAAGATAAACTTCCTTTTTCCTAATTATTGTCTTCCTATTTTTATTCTCTATGCCCATCATGGTTAATTAATACCAAATCAAGATCATAGAACGGACACACAAGAAATACAACCTCTGATACTACTCGGGCAGCGCAAATCAGTTGTTTCTCTTTAGACCTCCGAGCGGCGGCCTGTGGCGATTCGTGCAGAAAACGTATTGACAGTGTGTACGCGACTTTTGGCTTTTATACTTCTAGTTTGGAATGTTGAAGTTTCAATATAGAAATTGTATGAGAATCTCCAGGAAAACTGTACCGTGTATACCAGACCTTTAGAAATGTTGAATAACTTGAATAAAAAGCTTGAATAAATAAAAAATACGATCTTCATATTGTTATACACGCAATTCCAAGGCATGCAATATAAGCAATACATGCATATCCTTTGGCTGTATATCACTTCTTGCCTGCAGGCGAAAATTTCGTTATCCATTGTTCATATCAGCTTTGGAAAAATGTATTGTTTCGTAGGATTGTAGATAACAATTCTCAATATTTGTGTAGAAAGTGAATTAAAGGAATTTTAAACATTTTAAATTGAAACGCTTATTAGCTCTACGACAGTGAAGTTGCGAGTACAAACACAGCGTCTTTCCCTATGAAGAATTTGAACATAAAGTTGTGCTTTTGATTATCAGTTAGCCTAGCTCATTTTTCTGCATAAGAAAATCTATGTACTATCGGAATGCAGGGAAAATTAAGAACTTTAAATGTCATTTAGTTGTTTATACCTGTTTATCAATAATACTCATCTCCCCGAATACGTGGAATCGAAATCCTTAAAGCATAGAACCCATGAATTTGAGGTCTTAAGTAAAACTTGTTACTCGATATTTTGATATAAGATTGTTTCTTATAAATGAAACAATGAAATTCATTCCCATTAGAGTGAACTGTAACATGCAATTGTTAGCATTTTCATTTCCGTTCTTTCCGGCTTGCATTCCATTGCTTACCCAACATTTGTTGTGTACACCACAATCTTACCACAGTGAGTAACAAAAAATAACATAATTATACGGCAACTTCTATTAAAAACCATGAGGAAATAATTTCATGACTTTTTATCGTGTTTCAATTGACTGAAAGTAAATTTTTGAGATAAATGAACTGTACACGATTAGATAATATTGCTGTCGCTTAGGTAAGAAGTATATTATAGTAATAAATCAAAAAATCAAAATATATTATCAGTGGATTATAAGAGTTCAACGAACTTCCCTCGGCACACGACTTCTGTTGCTATAATTGGAATGCCTGTGAGTATGAAGATATCACTTTTGCTATAAATAACGAGCCATTTCAAATTTCTTCGAACAACATAAAAACAGAGTTCTCTACAGCCAAGGACATCCAATATCTACTTCTGAAATGCTCTTGATATTCTTTGCAATTATTTTATATCATTTATATGGTACTTATGATAGTATGCGTGTGCTCATTTTATATTGTTTACTTCTCAATTGAATTCCGTTAAACGACTTGAAATGTTATGAGAATGTACCGTACGAATGACCATTATTTATGGCGAACATTTCACATTAGTTTTAGTGTGAAAGGGATTGAGAATAACTGAGAATCGTATTACTAAAATTAAAATACATCAGATTTAATAATATTCGCAAGTGGTATTATTTAGAGATCACTCAGCACTTTTGAATTAACGAACAAGATTGATCTTCAGGGTTTTGAGTCGATGAAAAATTCTTGTTTTCCCATCGCCATGAAATTAATTTCCAGCTTGTGAAACGTAGATTAAATTAATATTTGATAAATGTGGCGATTGATAAAATTGTTAAGAATTGCTTCCGAAAGAGGGTGTTCTATTTTTACTTGAAAGTTATTTTACCACAACTCGGTTGCTACAATATCGATACCTCGGTGGAAGAATTTCCGACCCTGACATGGAATTCTTGTAGAGTGCGTTGCGAGTCGCGCTTTGCCCTGGTAGAAGGGCGTGCAAACGCGCTGTCCGCTCCGACGCGACATTCCAGGAAATTCTTTGAAGGCGTGCTGCATCCGTCCCGAGACGAGTTGCTTCTCCGCGTCCGGAGCCCCTTCTGTGTCCGTCGCCCCGCCCCTGCCCCCGCCCTCACCCCCACCCCGGTCACCTACCCACCCCACCCCGCCCCGCGCTGCCCGTCACCACTAACGCAACAGCAGCACCGCCTCAATGGTCAGGGCCACGCTCACCATTTCCCTCTAATTGATTCTTTGATTTTTTCGTGTTTCCGGGCTCGTCGACTGCTTTGGTCATTAGTCCCGTTAGTGTAGTGAATGTTTTTCTCGGGAGATGGTGACCTTCCCTCGCTGGATGGCGAGATCCGGCGCCGACCTACCGTTGGCTAGTGGGGTTTCCTACTAACCAGGACTTTCCCACCAGCGGGGCACCGCCCCAGTCGCACAGGCTCTAAGCTCCCGACCGGTCTCCCGGAATATGTGGTAGTGTAATGCATGTTAGTGTAAGTGTGTGTGTAAGGGGAGAGGATAGGACAAGGAAGAAGAAAGAAAGATCGCGCGCGGTCCGTAGCCCGTTTGTTAGGTACTGCTCCGGCATTCGCCTGGTGTTGATCGGAGAAACCACGGAAAACTACCGATAAGAGCAGCCGGCCGCTAGCATTCTCCTCCAGATAGCGACTGAATTCGACCTAGCTGAAAAGCTAGTGTCGAAAATCATGCCGCCCTGCGGACTCGAACCGCGCGGCGGCTCGAGATTGTTCGGCCCTTTGAAGTTGACCATTGCAGCAGTCATTTGCGTAGCGTCCCCCTCAATCCACCGCTCGCGCCAACACCTTCCTCCTCCTCTTCCTCTTGCGCCGCCGCCTCGACGGCACGGTCGCCGGCCGGAAGAGCGTGGCGCGGCGGGGGCGGCTGCTGCCCGCGAGGCTCCCTGGGCGGCGGCGGGCGCCGGAAATGGGATTGGGGTCCCGGTGGAGGCGCCTCTTTGTGGGGGCGGCCGCAGCGGAACGCGAGCCCGCAGGCGCCGGTCGGCCGGCGTGCGGGTGGGGGCTTCCTAATTTACGGCTGTCTTGTTTTTGTTTGGCCGCTCGCCGAATTTAATTCAGCCGGCACGCTGGGCAGCGGCGTCCCCCGGCGCGCGCCATTCAAGGAGCTTGAAAACTCCGCCAGCGCTCTCTTCTCCGTTAATCGGATTACGCGCAGGTACTGACCCTGCCAGCGAGTTGCAGGGCGACCTGGACGCGCGGCCCAGCGGAGCCTGGGATGAAGCAGCGTCGGGCGGAAAGTAGACTGGGTTTCAAGGGTAGCAAACATTCTTAGGCAAGAAAAGTTAGTGGTCTGATTGGGAAATCGGACGATAATAAGGGAGAAAATGGAAAACGGAAAGGACGGTGAAGATGGCAATGCATAGACTGACCAAGAATATGCTCGCAAACATGGGTCCGGCAGATGAACCGAGAAGGCAGATGCCAGATAAATGAGTATCTTGCCTGCGGCGATGTACCACAACACCTCAAATCCACTTCTTGTTTCCATTACAATGTACGAAATTGCGATTAAACCGTCAATGCTTCGGTTAAGGAGCGTCGTCGCGACGCTGTGTTGCTGCACACTGGCGCAGTGAGGACTTCCATCCCAGGTCCCTCGGAGTTTCATTTGTGTGCGGTTTCCTACACCGCTGCACTTTCCATTACGAGTTTTCGTCTTAAATGAGAAACGCCTGGCGCTGCCAACTCCTCTTTTGAGTTTCTAGGAGTGCTGTACTCCCAATCAACTCCTATGCTCACGAAGTTCATGTAACCGCTCAAAGTAAGTGTAGGAAGTGCATTAAAACAGAAACATTGTACGTATTTAATCGAGCCAGTTCAAATTATATATTACTTCCCCAGACTTTGTCGACGTTCGTTTCTTTTCTTCGGAAGGTTGCTGTAGGTGTAATGTACAGTTATCATATGCATTGAACAGAGTTACTCGAAAATAAAGAATTGAAAACATGTAGCAGTTATTACAGCGATGACATTGGAGATGCCTTTCACAATCTGATTTTCTAGGAAAGTGTGAAAAGTGTCCATGGGGAAAGTTGATCTCGACTGCTTCCGTTCGATAGTTACGTTCACGGTCCCGCTACTCCTTGTATGAGTGGTGCTCTGTGGCCTTGGCGTTGACGAGTAGAGGGCGGCTGAAGGCGTGGCGGGGAGCGGCCGAGGCTTCTGTCTGAGGCCCCGTGCCGGAGCCGGAGCCGGAAGCGATTCGCCTTTCCTTCCGGAGGCCCCGAGGAGCCGGCGCGGCGCGACGCGACGCCAGGAGAGGGGGTGCGGAGTCCTTGTGCGCGGCCGCCAGCCAACGCCCCACCCACCCCACGCCGCCCACTCCCACTCACTCGCTGTGCTTCTCTCACTCCGGCTCACTCCCTCTCTCTGCGCCCAATGCCTTCAAATTGAAGTGCATTGCAAGTTCATGTTTCTATTGTAGTCGCACATTATTCATTGATAATTTGCGGCCTAGTTGCAATTACTGTTATAGAACATTATTTCTGGATTATTTAATTGAAATAACATTTCTCCTGTTGCTTTCTATTTTTCCTATATTTATGGCAACATAAATATAGGGAAGAATGTCATTCTCATATATTATTCAGAGTATAGCAATGATATTTAAAAGAAATATTACATATATATATATATATATATATATATATATATATATATAATGTATATTGTCAAACTAGCTTATATAAATCGGCATTGTCCGGTTCCTTATTTATTACAGACTCTATTTGACCTATTGCCATTGCTATTTATTCCTTCACGTCGATTCGTTGACCAGTTTTCAAAAATATTACTTCGTGACAATTTGAAGTGTATTCCCAATTCCTTAAAATATCCAATTTTAGTCCTAGACATATACTAGTACACACACTGAAATTCTGCGAAATTCTGATGAGAGTTTAATGGAATATTTCGTTTTTAGTGTCCCTGACACCGCAAATTTGTTGTTTTTTATTATTATGTTTTAATTAAAAGTCTGCCTCTCAGTGGTGATCTATGCATCAGCCTATCTATGCCTTCGCCTTTTTCTAAGAATGGAGAACAATACAGTGAATTATTTGTCGCAAGTTCCATTTTCCTTAGAACTTTTGAATTTTGTAAAATGAGGGATATGTATTTTTTATGGATGCGACGAGGCATGTGAGATGTTGAACAACTTGCTGGCGTAAATGCTGACGTGATAGACTCCGGAACTGACAGTTTCCATATTCAATCTCAGCGCTTCCAAATGTTTGGACGGATTTGCAACACACCCAGAGGCTTGTGTTAGGTCTGCGAGGAACTCCCATGCAAATAACCTGGCGCTGACGCAAAAGCATAAGCAATAGAGTACATGTATTCGAAATTATCGTTGGTATGTATATATTATGACATAACTCTCTCACATAATACATAAAAGATGTGCTGTTGTAATACGAATACTTTGCAATTGCGCTATAGTTGAAAAATATACGTGGAGAACAAAAGCACAATCTTGCACGAGACCAAATACGTAAAGCCGCTGAAAAGTTTACGTTTTATAGTAATATATACATACTATAAGGGAATGGGTTTTCTACTATAAAGGAATGGGAATATCCAAGAAAAGATCCTATATGTAAAATAGCACACAGTTTATTTTGTATCATAATTTGAATTACAGCATCTGTTGGTTGGTGCTGTTTCGATGTAAACAGGAGCGAACCACATGACTAAGTCTTTATCTCAAAATGACACATTACTTAACACCAGTAATTATTATCGTTTGTAGAAATCTTCGCGAAAAATTATCTCAAAAGTCTCTCCTCCAAGCAATAAATTGGTGCGATTATGATGTTACTTAGGTGCTACTTATTGTATTTCTGAGCTAATCAAATGATGGAAGTTAAATAAGTTCCCCAATTTTAGACAAGTAATATGTATGGCACATAAACAGAGTAGAACACATGTTCATTATAAAAGATCTTACTAGTGTGTAACATCGGTTAGGTATTACAGGTTTTGACAGTGACAGAATTGAAGGCAAAGAATAGAAGTACCAAACTGCAGTTTGCCAACAGGTATGCCAATCGAAAGACTAGTGAATGAGCTATAAAACTATGAAATATTGAATAATAAATTTGACTTGTTTACTTCTGATAGAATTGTTGACCAATTGATCACCTTTAACTGATGACCAATCAGTCAAAGGAACAACAGAAGATTCCAAGAACCCACCGAGGAGTCTATATTATCTATGGGATAGCTTTTCAAGACCCAGTAGGGTTTTGATTAAAGATGATGGAAATGATATGCAATCTAGGAGAATTTCCAATAGCAGAAAGAATATGCCTCGTAAATGGATATGCCAACATTATAATTACCCCCAAGCATTCCCATGTGCAGATTAACAAGTCATAAAATGTAAGGTAACTATTTTGGAAGGATAGAACCGAAATTCGGCCCTCAACAGATTTGAACATTTGTGGGAAAAGTCAATCGGTATTCTTCCCCAAAGAAAATTCCAGAATAAATAAGAATTCTTAGCCTTTTATATGTGACGAGTAGTCGAGAATTTCCCACAAGCAATGCGCCAAACTGGTTCATTTCGTCCCTGTCAGGTACGTAGCCGTAATCAAGGCAAAAGGAGTTTTAACAATGTATAAAGTTTTCGAGATTTTATTATTAGAAACAATTATTTGTTCTTTCAACTTGTTTCGGTGTGTACTAAATGCTTGTAATTCAATAGAATATTTAGCTTATTTTGTTTGTCTCTTTTTTTACAATTTTTTATCCTAGATAGAAGAAAAAATGCCAGTAAACGTGACGTAATATAGTGATAACTAACTTTTTTCACGATTTCAATTTCAGCTTCTTACAACACTCTTTCTACAAAAAACGACATTGAAACAGTGTAAACACTTATGTAGCAACATTGTGTTGCAATACTATTGCAGTTCTCTACATTCATAGTATTTTAAAAAATTGAAGAACCTATTACTTTGGTGAATGGACATGTCCTTCTTATGTAGTACATGACAATATAGTTTTTTCATTAATAGTATTATTGTTAAAAAATCTGTATTCAGAATCTTCTTTTGACTTATAACAAATCGGAAAAATTTTCTTTGAATTCGTTATGTTTGATTTTCGTAGAATGAAAAAGTATGTCATGTCAGTTCTTTTGACATGAAGTCTTCATTTCTTTTGACTTCAGATATTGTTTCCTAGTTTCTTTTTATTATATCGTTTTATTGTTTTTTATGTATTGTACTGTATGCACAACTTTTTCAGTCACGTTACCAAGCTCGCGATGAATGCCGTTGATCTCCTAAGTAAATGAAACAAACTAAGTAAAAATAGGATTTTAACAAGAAAAATTATTTCAGCCATTCTTGTATTGGGTACCCTCTTATGTGTTTTATACAGAATATATAGTATTTAAAAAAATGTGATGTTTCGAGCCTGATGATGGTGGAAATTGAGCCTCAAAACGTCATTTTGTTGAAATATTTATAAATTCATATTAACTCCAATAGTTTGTTGAAGAAACTGTTCATCTCATGAACGGCCAAAATAATTTTCCTTGTTAAAAAAAATGGCAGACAAGAACTGTGATAAAAATAGGATTTTATTTATTCATTGTTAACCAGTATTGTTTCATCTAAAGGGAACCATACATATTCATTACTTAGGAATAATTTACAAAATTGTAACCCAACAAAAATATTAATTACAAAAAACAATTTAAAAAAATGAAATTTTACATCAAATTGTAATAGCGAGAAATCACTAAAATTTTTTGAATACATTACATCATCATTTCAACACTTAACACATATTCACTTTATGTGAATTTTGTTTACATACTAATATAGTTACATTTCATCGCGGTCACTTGGTTTTCTATTCGTTCACAACTTATGCAGTATATCGTTTTTGCACCAGTTTCCTTCCCTCTACTTTAACCGACATCAGACCGAAAATGTTTTAAAAATGACTTAAGTGGACTGTGAATAAATCAATATCAATATAAAAAATTTTCTACACCTTACGATGTTACTTTCATGACCAGACGGGTGGTGAATACTGCTCACACAATGCAGTCTTTGAGAAAACGAAGATAAAACAACTCTTGTAGCTTCGAACATGTGGACAAAATCAGATGTCATTAGAAGATAGCATACTCGCGCTGAATTGTTGAGTTTTTGAGAAATGAGGGAGGAAACAGTCGGTCTGGTGAACGCGATTCACCAATGCACCCTCTCTACGATTGTTCTTCTCTGTGTGTATCTATTTTCAACTGAGACTGCGTAAATATGTGTATTGTCTGTATCTGTAACTTATGAAATTATTTATTCGAAGAATAGATACAAAAATATGCAAACTAATATTCGAAAAGACGTGAACAAATGAAATTGTGTTGATCTCAGGAATTGTATTATTGTGCTTTTGTCTAAAACCAATATATGTCCTATTTCAGAACACTACCAACCTACGAGTATATACAAATTTTCAGGTACAAAATGAAAAAGATTTTTGGGGTGCTGGCCATCAAAAGTAATTGCATATTATATTGCTTTGCAATACTGGTGATTCTCTTGCATTTGCGTTTCCTATTTCAGCGCTACTTATAATTAAAACTTTGAATTAAAACCGAACGATGGTAGTCCATCGTTATAAACTCGGAATATTGATTGCAATTTGAATTGTTGCGAAAAAATCAAGAGCACAGAGCGATCAATTGCAGAATCTCTTTCATATTCATGGAAATCTGGAAACCCAATTTGAATACATTTCATACTCCAAGTAACTTTTGGCATCGTTCTGTAAGTGAATTTTACATTTGTAATATCTTGTTTCAGTTGTCCTATTTACTTCTTTTATCGTTCGTCATACATTTCCGTGTAACTGCTATTACAAATTCTCTAGTTTTAGAGCCGACTATTAAACTATTCTTGTCGCATCTAAGAAATAAGAAATTTCTTTCTTTGTGAAATGTAATGAAGTGGGCTTACATCATTTCATTATTTCTCCTGTCTCCACCTTGAGGATCTGAACAACCTGTATTCAAAATCCTATTGGCGACGCCGATCACGTGAAGATGTGGAGTGTGGTGTGCACCCACGTGTGAAACATGGGAGAGACACGGACCTGGCGCCTCTGGCGAAGACACAATGGGCTCTGCCTGTCCTCCGGCGACACGCAGCTGCGGCTCCGAATATGCCGCGAGACACACGCACTGTATCGCGTGCGCACTCGCGGACGTAGCGAACAATCGCGCTATTTATTCACGGGATTAGCTGACGTTTCAAGGTTCACCATCTTCACGCCAGCGTTGTATTTACCGAAGGGTTTCCTTAATGCGCTTATTTCAAATTTCTGATATTAATTTCAGGTATGTTGCCTGTAATGGGTAGTTAATCAATAAAAGAATTTTCATCGAGGAGGTAACGATATATTTCATGTTCATAATCTATGTAAACATTTTTGTTTGTAAAAAAATATTTGATAATATGTGTTTTCTCTTTGTAATATTTTATCGTCAGTTATGTGAATCCAATTAAATTTGCAGACGTGGTAGACTGATTAGTAAACATTCATGAAAGAGCAGTTTTAAGAACTAAACATTTTAATCTCAGTTTTCAACTAAAAGGAAAATTATTTTAAAGTGTGCCTACTGATTTACCAATGGGCACGTCACCCCCATCCCGCCTGTGACCTACCCAAGTGCCGCTCTAGATCGCCTTCTCAGATTGCACGATGCTCCGTAGATGCATTGTGAATTGCATTTTAGTCATTTTTGTAAAAGAAAGAAGAAAAAACAATGATGGAATTATTTTCAGAAGGAAATATCACGTTAGAATATTCCAAGTTAAGAGGTGTCAATGAGTATGACAAAAATCATGACAATCGGATGATATGTTGAAATGGTATTGGAGAACATTCACACATTCATTTACTTTTATAGTTTAAGAAAAACATGGGAAAATTCGGACCTACGAATTCAAAACCTGTTTATAATTAAGCATACTTGAATTGAGTAAATACAAATGACTTTGCCTTTGCTACTTTAGCCTTTGCCAATTTTGAAAACACGATTGAATGTGATTTTGCCATTCATAAACATTTATGAATACACATAGTATGTCCGCAATTGAAACGACGTTTCAGTGATAAAATCTGCGCTATTACAATTCAGAATAGATTAATTTAGCCACGAAACATGAATACTTTCAATGATTACTTTTTGAATCCGTAAAATTGTAGTTGATTTTGCAACTGTGATTGTGTCTCAGTAGGATAAAGCCAGTTTATTGTGTACGGCTTCTGATTCCCAGACATGCGTGGTGGCCATTGATATTTACAATCCTTGCCTATAGAGCGTCCTAATGGGGCCATTTCTAACCATTGTGCCAGGGAATATGGAGCTGCGAGAGCATTGTGCTTTGAACGAATGACAGGACAATGCGAAAGTACAAAGGTAAAAAGCAGCTTACACACCCTGAATCTCTTTCATATTTAGTGTTTTAAATGCTATGGAATGCCAAAATGTTCAGCAAAGAACACGCGCCACAATCCTGCAAAGCGGTTTATTGGAATGCATTGTTGGACCGAAATGTCCAGGCTCTCCCAAATACGTTTGTTGTATTGTTGTTCAGAACAGAGATAATGTGATGTCACGTTTTCTCAAGTTTATAAATATTTTCTCATATTTTTATCCTATCAAACTGGCGATGAAGTTTATTAAACAGCAAAGGGACGGCACCTGCATTAGAAATTAACCCCATTGTATGACAATTTTTTTAATCACAGTATTTTGTCCAGCAGTCATTTTTCTAATAAGATTCCTCATATTTCGTGTGGATTGTTTATACCATAACCTAGAGTTTTGTATATTTTACATTATTATTTTATTTTATTACAAATACATATTTCTTAGAAGGATTGTAAATAATCAGAAATATTGTATTCTTCGTTTGTTATACAAGGATAATTATTGTTACTACTTCAGAATAGCTCTTAATTGCTATTTTCATTGCATTCCCTTTTATCATTAATTATCTAATTCTCACAACCATTTTATTACTATTTTATTATTAAAAAATATTCGTAGTATTAGGCTTTCGTAAGTGCAGTTCTCTTTCCAAACGTACGAGAAGACGTATTGTGAACAGATATTCGTGTTTTTCATGTAGCCGATATTTTCACTTTACGGAAATTTGCCTTATTTTGCAACACATCTCTCGAACATAATTTTTCAAGAGTAGTCTATGTACCCTGTATTCTCTCCACTTATTTCAATTGGATCTTCCATTCTAATCTAAGTTTCATTTTCGTTCATTTATTTACGTCTTGAGACAATCAGCTACGTTTCTATATGCACTGTAGAGATACTAGCAATAAGCTTACGAAAAACTGAAAATGGGATGTTAACAGAAATATATTTTGAATTTACGATTTTCAAGAACGGATACATTTACTTCATCTTGACGACTGCCTGAAAACTGCACTAGATTTTGATGCACCTCTACTTTAAATTTCTTTTTCAGAAGTTACTCTCTGTATTTATGCGCTTAATCTTTGTGTATTTAGACTAAGTATACAGTGAACTGAATATAAATTAAATTGTTAATTTTTCATTATAGAACATGCTTTCCCTTAGAAAAAGAATTAAACAATATATGTGGTAGTTGTTCGCCATCATTACTCATTCACATTCTCAGACTAGTACTTTTCTTAATAAATAAAAGGAAATTCCCAGCTAATACAGTATTATCAAAAAAATCTGACAATTCAGTGGTTTTGTTCTATATACATTTTAAATCGTTGAAAAGAATGGAGACCCCAATCGGGAAGTGAAGACCGGTGAAATGACTTGCAGTTGCTCTGACCACGGAGCTTCCGTGTCAATCAATGCTTCAGATTCGTAGGCATGATGTATTGCCCGTTTTATATTTTATTGTGATCACCATGTCACCTTGATTGTTAAATATTTTACACAGTATTGTTCTTATTTCTTGTTTAACGATGTGCAGAATGTTCAGTATTTTAAAAAGTGTTGTACAATAATATCAGGAAATACACATGTTTCTTCGAATGATTATGACTTATGCTTTTGACAGAAATCTATTTTCAGAAGTGGAATATTATAGTATAGCGACGAGTGCATTATCGGGTCAAATTTACACACATTATGAAGTCAATTTCTGCTTCTTAACTTTATCTTTATTCTCCTTGCATCTTCCCGCTTGTGCACCACACGACATCGATTCATTAATTCTTTCACAAAGGAACCACTTCATTTCTCCCCAAAAATTCAAGTCGATTAGAAACTGAAAAACTTGTCCTTTTTCTGTGCAATGATTTTAATAATACAAATGCTTAACAGGTTCGAAAAGGAATCTTATACTTGAATGTATATGGTTCCTACTAGCGTACCCGTGCGAGAACTTTCGAATGTACGCACCCATATTCCCTATTTTTTCATTTACATATTAAGCCTGTAATATATTTTTTTTTCTTCAAGACCCTCTTACCCTCCGTCACTTGCTCTTTATGTATCCTTGTAATTGATAACAATACAGTACACCCTTGCCAATACAAACAATTCTTATTTAACTATATAACCGAGCAGAGATGTTAACCCGTGTACTTCAATCGCGTAGAATATCAAGTAATTTGATTAATTTCACATTCAGGTGCAGATTCTGCATGCTCTGAAAAGGTGGGGAATTATCGAGAAGCATCAAATCAGCAAAAATGGAATAGAATGTTCAAGACAATCTCATCCTATCGATTATGGTGTGAAGGATAACTATTTGAGGCCTTTGAATGCAACATGTTGGTTTTTAAGACCCTAAAACGCTTCGTTTAGGAGTTATTTAACGATGTAGATTCAGAAATACTACGGAGTGCTGCGGTTTGCATTTGACAAGAATATTTATCTGCCTTTTTTAAAAACAAATCTTTCATATGTTTAAAGTCAAAATGCAATTCGTCACGTCACCGTAAAATTCTCTTTCTTTAGAGACCTCATTAATAAAGATTCGTTGCGTGTGAGAACCGCAAAAGGTATGTGTACTACTGAAATAATGTAGGAGATAAATTTTCAGAGCCAGTAGCGGTCGCAATGTGGCGGGGATTATGTTTAATGAAAGCGACTTATAGAACAATTATCAAACTATTGCAAATACTTTTTTCACGAAGTGATGTATAATGTTTAATTTTATATTAACTAATTAAAGAGAAATCATGTTTTAAGTAAGTAATATTAATTGGTGAAAATTGAACCGCGGCGAAGTTCTCTAAGTTCTCGTTGATAGTGCGTCGCACGTGAAGTAAGCGCATCGCCAAATAAAGCCAAGAGCCAAAATCTTCACAATCGAACCATGGCCCTCTCGTTTAAAATCAGTAACAAAAGTATCCCATGGACTCTACAAAACAATCTAGTGTTACAAACAAATACCTTTCCTCTATACGGACAGCACACTCAACTCCCACACTGAAACCCAGATACCAGAGTTCAACAAGCAAATGACAAAGTACTACAGTCGAAACCCCGGCTACAGTTAAATCCCTATGTGCATGATATAGCTTATTTCTCCGATCATTCAAATCTGCACCTGATCAATCAAGATAGGCATCTCTACCTAAGAAAAAAATTTGAACGTCAAACATTAATCAAACGTAAATACCCCATTCATTCATATCCAAAAATGTTCTCCAATCCCTCTGATTTACAGAAGTGCTCTGAAAGTTCACTCCAGAGAAAATTCCGTTGTAGTTTAGCTCCAAATTAAGTTAATTCATAAGTCTGAAACCAGTTTATCACAAGTGGAAAATTCAACTTCAATGGTTTTTCTAGCTGTGTTCATTCTCATTGTGTCATGTATTGCAAATTTTATAACCATAAACAATGTACGTACATTCTAAACGAAACATAGAAGCAACCTTTTGCACTCCTGACTGCTAGACGTTGATTTAACCGAAATCGCTAAAGTATTGTGACCATTGTGGCCAGGCTTAGTTTATTCATGATTTGTGTGGGTTCGAATCTTCTAAATCACATCTATGCATCCTTCTTGATTACATCTATGGGTTACTTTATCTTTTTTATCCAAAGCGGTGCGCTAACTAGCGCTATCAGCTGAGTAGCGCTCCCATTAGGGTGATTTTATGAACTTCATACTGGTAAAACTTCTTACTGGAAGATGGTCGGGAGTATGCAACACATGTTGCTTATAGTAACGAAGACTGTGACAGGGTGGGAAGGGATGACAGGGATGAAGGGACGACGATGACAGGGTGGGAAGGGCCAGGAGTTGGCAGGGTGAAGCGCTTCACTCCGCAGGGATGGAAGGGATAGGCTAGAGCTGGGCAGGTGAGAAGGGACAGGTTGAGAATGACGGGAAGGGGAAGGGCCGGCAAGGGCAGGGAAACAACATGCATAGAATTAATTCCTATTCCTGTCTAAAAGATAACTGTGATTTTTAAATAGCCGGACGATGCAGCCTATAAAATGAAGTAAAAAATGAAACTGTAGCTGTCGTAGATAAAATGTTGAAGGATATACGTTTCATTGCGCTGTCCAAATTCAATATTGTTTCATTATGTACCTCTAAACTATTTATCGCTCTTCCGATTTTCAGACAGACTCACTGACGATTTAGACGATTACTTCTAACAGCATTTACCTTGTTCGTAATTACTTTAACCTGCTAAGATTTTTCAGTGACAGTAATGTATATTTTTTGCTCGTAAAATAGAATAAGTTCACCGTTAAATCCGCGGGGAGTCGCCAGCGCGAGACCCTGTCGCCGATGAAGTCCACCGCAGTCGTGGACGAAACGTCTGTCCCTTGCACGCCAACTGGGTCATGGCCTACCAGTCCGGAAACTATGATAATGATTATTTTGAATAATGGTTTTGAAATTCGTTAAATCAAAAGGATTCCGCATTTGTAACTGTTAAATAATGATCAATAACAGCTAATCGTATTCTAGTACTTCATTATTCTCCCCCTAAAATATCAGCGTTATATTATATTTGTCCATGTTCTGCATGGTTTACAATAATAATGCAATACTGCCCATTGCTCCTGATCACAGGGTTACCAGAAATTTTTTTCCCAGCGGAGGACAGTTTTCCAAAAGAGAGGACATTTCAATGAAAAAGAGGACATTTTACATTTTTATAGTTCCCGATGTATAGACAATTTACTCAACAATTCCAAACCATTAATAGCCTTTGAAAATCATACTTTATAAGTCTTTGAAAATATACTTTGCGTCTTTAAAAATGAAAGCTTCCGACTAAATAACTTACTCTCCGCCTCCACCCTCATTATCCACCAAACAACAAGCATAAATAAGTTTTATATCACAATAATCCTAATGATCTATTATGCAGGCCATTTATTTGAGTAAAAATGTAGATATTGAAGACATGAAGTCGTTTTAATTAATTCTATTACTTTAAAATTATGCCAGTGTTATTTTCAATATTCAACAAAACAAAAAAGGAAGACTTTCCATGTGAATTTCAAAATGGTGGGAGGACAATAAACTAGAGGTGCTACAGAATGACACAGACTTTCAGTAAAGTGTTCTAATTTCCTTGGTGTGGATTAGCTTTATGTTCTTGCTCCATTCTCTTGCCAGCAGCCATCTATCGCCGCCCAAAGTACATTTTTTGAATTTTTTTTTTACTTTTCCGTTTCCTAATAGTAGAACTGGAATATTACTTTAAGAATTCTGTGGTGGCAGCGGAGATTTTGTGGTATTCCGTGATAAAATCTGGGATGAATGAGGTGTCAAACCACAATAAAGACTAAATAATTTTACTTCACATAAAATTAGGCCATACACGTGTTTCAGGAGCGTTCTCCCATCATCAGTGGCTCTATAATATATAAAATGACATAAACAAATAAATAAGTGTTTAATCTGTGTTAACTGGGTAAGTTCCTTGTTGAAATAATTTTATTTAGTAAATTTGCGCTTCATTGTAGATATTGTTTTTCATATGTTTATTTGTTTATGTCATTTTATATATTATAGAGCCACTGATGATGGGAGAACGCTCCTAAAGCCTAATTTTATGTGAAGTAAAATTATTTAGTCTTTATTGTGGTTTGATACCTCATTCATCCCAGACTTTAAGAATATTAAAGAAGAGTAAAATCTTGTCCTAAATGGCAATTTTAATTGAAAAATTTAGAGCTGTTTTCAAGAAAATGGCGTTTAAGCGTTACCGTAAGTGCGAAATTTGAAGATCTTTTTCACAGAAATCTTTGAATTTTAAAAAATTTTTAAATAAGCGCTTTTACTCACAAATGTAATGATCTATACAAATTGATGTAAATGTGCATATTAACGGCGTGACACATATTGAAAAAAATTGATTTAATTTTTAAAAAAACAAAAGAATACACCAACATGAACTTTACGTTATAATAAACAATGCAATTAGCACTATTCGTTGAAAAAGTTTGAAGAAAAGATGTGGAGCCGTTTTTGAGAAAATGGCATTGGAACGTTTCTGAAAGTGCGGAAATTTGAGTTCATTTTCACAGAAAACTCAAGAACACAGGAGAGTTTTCACAGACCACAGAAGAGTTTTCCAAAAATTTTGTATGACATTATTTATCATAATGTAAACAAAATTTTCGGAAATGTAAATATTAACGACGTGAGAAATGAGTCAAAAAATTACATATTTGTAATTTTTGAAAAAACAAAACAATAGATTACTGTGGCGTTTATGTCATCTTACACAGTACATTTAGAACTATTCATACCAAAACAAATAAAGAAAAATTTGGAGCTGTTTTTGAAAAAATTGGGAGCTGTTTTTCTCCTTTTTTTTTCAAATTGCAAATATTGCTCGCAATAATGGGCGAAAACTATGAAAATTTACAAAAAAATATACAGAACCATACGAATGAACTGATTATGAGCAACAAATTTCATTTGAAGGAAAATGTCTTTCTTTAATATTGTAGCTGCAGAAAGACGCCAAATCGAAAATTCAGAGTTAACTGAGAAAATCTTACCTATACCACCTTTCTCAGTGTGTTTTAATCTATTCTTACAAGACATTTAAAAAAAATTGGAGCCATATTTTAGAAATTTTTAAAATTGTCCGGGGCTCTTCATGTAAAGTAGTACCCCCAAATTTTAAAGAATATCTTTCAAACTCTCAAAGCTTCAACTAAAGCTCGATGGACAGGGGTTTCTTCAATTTGGAAAAAATTCTACTCATGGTTTAGGCGCTAGAAGTGTTCACAGAGGGACGGACGTACAGAGGGACGGACGGACGAACTGAAGTTTTGTTTCAATTGTTTTTTCGGTATCAAGGACCCACAAAACTGGTATTCTGGCTGCACCACGAGAGAAAATAGAGATTAGAGCGATTAGAGGATTTTTCTCTTAATTTAGCAACTGGATTTAGATAGATAGATAGAAATTTATTCTACAATTGGGCAGATGATGCCCGGTGGCAGAATGCAAAATAACAATTACAAATAACATAATAATATATAAAAAATAAATATAAACAATCAAATTGACTTTGTCATTTCCTATATATGCAGATGGCATTTAAATTCCTATACTAAACATTAAAATGCATATACACTATCATATAAATGAATAAACCTACATATTACACAAATATACATACATACAAACATATACGCATGTATACATAGACGAAGGAACCCTCACATCACTTCAAATGAAATCACTTCACTTCACTTCACTGCACTGCACTGCATATAACTTTATCTAAATATTAATTGTTCATTACTGTTTACTGTAGACTACGCATAATCGCACCTTTCACTTCACTTCACTTCACTTCACTATACGTTTTCACCCTATTGACTAATTTCCTATATTTTTTTCTAAAACCTCGCGCTGAGCAAGGAAATGGCTCAAAAACTGCCGCAGGCAAATCGTTCCAATCTACTATAGTTCTGTTTACAAAGGCGAATTTCCCTACGTCCGTTCTTTGTATTCTTGTTCTAATTTTATATTTGTGATCAAATCTATTTAAATAATCTGGTTTATCTAACCTTCCCCGTATTTCCTGGCATGCGGAGCAACCAACGTAAGATTTATACAGCGCGCAAAGTCGTGCCCTCTTCCTCCGGCGTTCTAATGATTCCCAATGCGCAGGTGTGTTCTTCCGAAATGTATATTTTGCCACTCTGTTTTGTATCCTCTCTAAGCTCTTTGTAAGTCCTATTCTGTACGGATCCCAACAACTAGCTCCGTATTCCATTACCGGCCTAACAAGATTTATCCACTTTTTTGTTTTCATGGCCCGGAAATGATTTTTTTCTGTCGATAATTCCCCGTTTTTTCGCGCAGCATTACATAACTTTCTCTATACTACGTATATACATACATAGACGAGAAAGTTAAAAGGAGGACATAAGTTAAAAGGAACCCTGCTGATCGGCATATCCTGTATAATAGGAAGTTAAATAATCCTACTACTTACATGCTCAGCTAGTATTTATCATTAGCTTTTAAACGTATAAGTATTATTTATATTGTTTCGTAACATAGATTTCAACTGAAAAGGAAAAGGTCCTCTTTCTCAGAGGCTTCGTTGCATGGGTCAGCCTCGTTTGCCGCATGCGATTCGCCGCCCTCGGGGCGCTCGCGACGGAGAGCTGCCGGATGCATCCCGGCTGCCTTCCCGGCCCGGCGCGGCCCGGCCCGACGGGGGGCGCTGACAGCCCGGCTCGGAAGCTGCGCTCGATTTGCCCGCTGCGACGGACGTCAGATTTCTCCGCTTACGTCATTGGACATCGTTAATTATCTCTCGATGCAACTGAGATTACGCTCAAGTTTGGTCGCGCACTGATCAGCAACGAAGGCTTTCCTTACGTCAGACTTCCTAGAGACAGCCGTTTCTGCTTAGTTTTAAGCACAAGTTCGGATTTATCGAAGAGAATTTAGCAGGGTAATGGATTTCCTTTGAACAGTTATTCGCGTCAACTTTATATAATCTCCCTTCGTTTTTACATTTTGAACGGAGTGCGGCGTTGTGACCTGAAAAATTGCTTCAATTGTTTGTGTATCATTTTTTAAGAGCTACTATGAAATCTCGTTGTTTCGAGGTGTATCATGTTTGTAGAAACATCCTTCAACAGCCTACGTTACTTCGAAGCTCGATTGGTCTAAAAAAAGGGGTATTCACATTCATAAAATTCTCAAAGGTGTATGATACCATGCAACGGAAATTAATAAACAAGAAAATAATTGAAAAGTGGGAATGGGAAACGCTGAAAGTACCCAACTCACTCTGCACTTCCGGCGTTCGAAGGAACTGATACCGAAGTATCATACATGCTCCTACATCGATTGGAATCATTTTGAACTATAAGGTAACATTTCTGCTATTTCCAACTTCCTTTCCAAGTTATTCATCGTGAGTGCATTCAGTTGTTTCCATGAAAAATCTGAAATTATGCAATTTTGACCAATTTTGATCCAATCCTATTTCTAATCTTCAGTTGTTTACATAAAACGTGTGTATTACAGTTTTAAAGAAAATATACGAACATTTTCGTATTTTTACTGCAGATTATACAACATCTTATCACCTTATCTTGCAGGTTAAGTGGGTGGATCAGTGATAAATTTGGTTCTCAAATGACAATTAATGGATATTCCGGTCGTATGGCTTCTTCCAAAGGTAACTTTCTTAATATTTTCTGCAGTTCGTCGCCTAGCAATTTGTCTTGTGTTGATACGTGAGAAATTTCATCATCAGCGTGATTATTTCCATGTTTTCATTTTAATTTATAACGTATGAAATAGCCATTTTGAGAAGAGAAAATATCTTATTATTAGGTGATTATTCATACAAGCACACAGGAAAGAATGACAATTATTTTATTACATAAATTCTTACTTCCTTTTTTGAAGTGAAATATGCATTAGCCACTATCGTAACTAGTAACTTGTCATTATCTCCAGTCAAATGGACAAAGGAATGAAATGTTCATTGAAATTTAGATGCATTGCTTATACTTTCTCGTGAACGTAGTCATTTGCGGTGTAATTCACGTAATATAGAGAAGGTTATGTAATACTGCGGAACATCTATGTCGAGATTTTGATACCGAAAAAACGTTTGTCTTTTTTTCCGAAATGTTATTCCGTTTGTGAAAAACACTAGCTATTAACATACTATTAACATACTAAACTATTAACATACCTTTTTCCAAAATGGATATTCCCAAGTCCATTTCGTGGGTTTTCGAAAAACATTCTTGAAATTTGGAAGTGTTTACCTGAAGCCTCTGAGACATTTTCAAAATTTTCTCAAAAATTTTCCAATTATTTTCTTTAAATTTTCTTCAACGAATAGAGTGGAATACACTTAGAAGATGGATGGCATAGGTCCGATTTTCTCTGTTCCCTCCGAAATTACGAAAATTGCAAAAGTTAGAATTTTCTCCGGCGCCATCTTACAATTATAACTTTAAAGATAGATTTTTTCAAATGAAATTTGTTATCCACAATTAGTTATTTCGTTAATATCTATACATTTTTTGACAATTCCAATAGTTTTGGCGCAATCTTGTGTGAAGTATGTTAAAAAATATCAAAAACAAAAATTTCTTAAAAACGGCTCCAATTTTTTTTTCGAACATTTGATAGGCATAAGGTTAAATATACTACATAAGATGACATAAACGCCATTTTTCTGTTTGCTTTTGTTTTTGTTGTTTAATTACACAAATGTAATTTTTATTGAAATGTCTGCGGAAGATCATAGCGCCTCTGGAGGAAAAAATGCAATATACTTACGGGATTAAAGACCTTAAGAGTTGATGCGCCCGGAAACACGAAATAATCAATCATTAATCAGTTTTAGGCCTCAAAAACGAAAACATCTTACTTTTATCTTGGAAACTACTTTTTTTTACGGTTGTGACAGTGCATTGTTATAGATTTGCATTCGAAAGATGTGTTACTAAATTTACAGAAAAAGTTGTTGAAAATTGAAAACAATTTTAATAAACCGGCGATTCACTTGACTCTGATTTGATAAAATGACTATCAATGTAATTCATTTGTTCCGTTCAATTCTACTATTTTATTCATTCGACACACATTAATGCGGACCAATTTAATTCCATTTATCCCAGTCGTTCAAGAATTCACACCAACTGCGAGAATATTCCTTGGTAATTAATATCACTATCACACTTGATAATTAATATAAAATGAATTAGCAAGAATTTTCGATTTATAATACGTACGTCAACAATTATTGGGATGTTTCATGTTTAACAATTGAATCTCATGACCTAATTCCGTTTATCTACTTTTACCAGATTATATTATTGCTCTTTAAGCACAAATGTGGCTTTTCTAGATTGAAATTTACCAATGTACGTAATAACTCCATACCAATGTTTTCAATATTTACATTAATTTAAAAAAATGAACATTTTCAATAGCTTGAAAGGGGCATTACGTTTATGTAATGTAATTCACTTTTATTTTTTATGAACGTGTTTGAAATGAATGAGAGGACAGTTGCATGTATTATTTTAGGTGAAGTGAAAAGTCGTATTTGCATCATTCAGCCATTTTCTGTGTGAAAGCAACTGGACATTTGTTCTTTTATTCCTTTTGTAATTTGTTCATTTGTGATAGGGTGAACCATCCTGCTGGCAAAAAATATTCAGGAAATGGTCAACAATTGCCCGTTGGCTATTGTGGCGTGTGTAGTGGTTCTAGTTTCTTTTCGGATTCTCGTCGGAGCCCCCTCCCGAGGCGAGAGCGTTCGTTCCCTGGGTGCAAGGGGGCTCGTTCCGGAGCCTCCTCGGAGGGCGGCTCTGGGCCCAGTTGGCAGCCCCTGCAAGCGGAGCTCCGTTCTCCTCGCGGCGGCGGCGGCGGCGGCGGTGCGAAGCCGCGCTCGGCGCATGCGCGTCTCGGCCGCCGCCGCGCGCCCCCCCCTCCCCCCGCGCTGGCACGCCGCCGCCCCGCCGCGCCGTGCGCTAGTGTGGCGTGTGGCTTGAGCGCGTCGAGTGCCGAGCGAGCAGCCTGTGTGTCGCGTCCGTCGAGCCAGCCGTCCTTCGCAGCCTCTTCACTCACTCACTCTCTCACTCTCTTCGTGTCTCCCTCTCTCTCTCTCTCCCTCTCACTCTCTTTGCAATTCACGTGTACGTTTTTCTGATCTGTCGCTCGGTGCGCGCTCCAAGTCGACACGCGTTCGCAACCCTCATCTCAGCGAACCACACTCATTTTGCGACTTTCAAGTTTCAATTCCCGTAAAAGCTAACTGTCAGATTGTAGCGTGTTAAAGAAAAATTCTCTCTCTCTCAAAAGAGCTAGTAACCGGCAAGATTGTTCGTACAAAAGGCGTCACCACGAGTTCAACCACGGCGGAAAAAGAGGGCTCCACCACGTCCAGCAGGAGGAGCAGAAAAAGAATGGAGGGATCCAAGCCAGGAACAGAAGCAGGCGAGGTCGTGGCAGGCTGCAAGCCCTTGGTCATCACCGAAGAAGGACTACCCCTCATGCAGGTAAGATGACACTCGGCCGAGAGGCTTTGCTGGGTGCTTCACGGCGGGTGCAGTGCCGGGAATCGCTTTTGGGCGTCGAAGGAGGCGATATCGAGCGCGGGAGCACCAACATATGGTGCGCGTGGCGAGCGGTGGGCGTGCGGGGGTGGAGGTGGGCGCGCATGACGTCATGCCAGGGCGGCGCCCGGGACGCTCGGCGCGGAAGATTCTGGACCTGCGCCCTTCCCCTCCCCCACCCCCTTCCCTTCCTCTTCCCGCCCGGATTCCCTACGCAGCTTCCCATGATCCAGATACTTTTACGGGATGTGCTTCAAACTTAAGGGGTTTTGTTGCCTGTCGTCCTTCCGCCCTTCATCGCTCCCTCGTGCTGAGTGGTCGCCATGGCAACACGGAGCATGAATGGGTTTGCCTCTACGAGAGGAGCAGCACGCTATTTCGACCACGATCGCATCGCCCGTACGTCGGTCGTCGGTTGTAGATAACTCTCAACCACTCAGGCTTGACGAACCACTCAGATGATAGTTCCACCAAAGTCGTGAAATGTGTTCAGAATAAAAGTGTGTGCCATTTTATTGGAATGTTTCAAAGACGTTACAATTACCTTACCATGTATCTGATCAATGTGATGAAGAATTTCAAAGGCACTTGTAATTACATGTAGAATGTTGTTTGACCTAGAAAAATAGTTTACATTATAATCTTCCTTTAGAGAGAAGCATTTTGTAATATACTATTGACGTTGTTGAAACTTAAATTTCCCAGTGTGCAAGTGTTGCACATTGTTGTTTGACACAGTACAGGATTATGTTGGAAGGTCAGGATCGATCGATTGGGTACTGCCGTAATGGTGTCGAGACCATTGGTACTAATTTTACGGGTTTCACATACTTTTGCACTAACTACTGGACTCAGAGAGTTTCGCAAGTGTGAATCGTCTTTTAAAGGGCACCTGTTCATTATATTTTAAAATATAAGATTTTATAGTTGAATATATGGAAAATGGCATTTTTTATGGTTTGTATGTACTGCAAGTGATCAATACTTACGTTCTTTCTTTGGGTGTTCAAAAATGTGTGTAAATTGTTTGTATTTTTGTACCATAATCATTTAAATGTTAAGAGTTAATTCAGTTTTACAGTTAATATTCGTGAAAGCTTAACAGACAAAACGACAGGGTAAAATGGGGTTTTCGCATGTTAGGCTGAAAAGATTTAAGCACTTCCCTTTAGCTGCTAACTCTTTAAAGCGAGAGAAGAGAAATCGATGAAGGGTTTAGATGACGTACATCCGCAACTGGTAATTCCTACACGAAAAATTTAAAATGTTAATAAATTGTCTGTGAAGATGACGTTGTATGCATTCGATTGCTGTATTTATTCTTTCCCAGCATTCCATCTTGTACGCGTGATTCAAATAAATTGCGATGACATAAACTCGGTTCTTTAGAGTATATTCTCTTTACTAGTGTGGATGCAGCGCTTCTGACCGGGAGGTGTTAGGTTCGAGTCCTGACGGCGCCAGGATTTTCGACATTAGCTTTCCAGCTAGGTCGAATTCAGTCGCTGTCTGGAGGAGAAGTCTAGCGGCCGGCTGCTCTGATCGGTAGTTTTCTGTGGTTTCTCCAATCAACACCAGGCGAATGCCAGAGCAGTACCCTACCAAACGGGCCACGGACCGCGCGCGATCTTTCCTTCCTCTTCCTTGTCCTATCCTCTTCCCTTACAGATACACACTTACACTAACAAGCAATACACTACCACATATTCCGGGAGATCGGTCGGGAACGTAGAGCTTGTCCCGGCTGGGAGGGTGCCCCGCTGGTGGGAGAGTCCTGGTTAGGGGTAAACCCCACTAGCCGACGGTAGGTCGGCGCCGGATCTCGTCATCCAGCGGGGTAAGATCACCGCCATCCCCGAGGAAACATGCACTACACTAACGGGACTAATGACCAAAGCAGTTGACGGGTCCGGAAACACGAAAAAATCAATCAATCAATCTGACTAGTGTGGAATATTCAAGTATTTTCTGTCGAATAAACAGTACGGATTTAATAAATAGTATTTGTTGAGGTTTTTTGAAAGGAAGTACCCTCTTATGTTTTGAAAATGTATGGTATTTTCGTAGAGGAACTATAAGAACTATGTTTCAGATGAGATACAAAAGAGTTAGAATTGTTTGTTTCGAACACATCTAGTTGATCGGCAGAGAAAATCAGAAACACGAATACTAAGGTAGCCTTCGAGCCACGTGCAGAATAGAACACTTCTAGAGAGTACCACGGATTTGATGTGTCCAGTGAGAATTTGCGTCTTAATGTAGATTTCAGATATAAAAGAATGATCAATTGTCATTTTCAACTGATACTTGTTCAGCACCTTTTGTACATAGAAACTGATTTAATATACCCATAAATGGAAATGGAGTATCCATATTTACTTTCACATATACAAGGTATTCATTGGGAATAATGGAGGCACAAGAGACATATTTCGAATGGAAATGCAGGTAGAGGGGGAAGAAATATCTGGGGAAATGGGTGAAGATTCGTGGTGGGTTTACCAGTTTTCCTCAGCAAACTACAAATGGAGCAATCGGAAATAGAACATGTGATATCCAGATATGAAGGGTGACGCCGTATCGTAAGTCTTTTAATTCTCAGTTAGTTAATAAATCTCTGCACCGGAGCCACCGTAGGGGGAGGCAGTGGTGACGTCGGCCAGAACGTCCGGCATGCACCGCGGCGCACAGTGGGACGACATACCTTAGAAATATCATCAGGCAATTCAAATTAAAGCGGGATATTGTGTGATATGGCATTTATCTCTCCTTTTCATTCAATATTTTATTAAAATATGTTTATTTACGGACAAACATTAATTTAACACAGTTTCATTGGTGTTATGCGTATCTTGTACATCATCTTCGTTTTAAAACTTCCAATGATTATTTTCACAGAACAAAAATATTTGACTTGCACGCCGCACTGCAATTTCTGTCCGTCTTGGATGACGCAGAAGAGCCATATGTTCAACCTGAAGTACAACTTTCATTTGTAACTTCCGGGCGTTCGTAGTCCCGGGATTGAAGTCTCTACATGAGTGTAGCCAACGTAAGAGTTAAGAATTCCCCCCTGGAAGCATTTCTTTTCTATTTCGCCCCAGCGCGCGCGGGGGCGGTCGGCGCGGACGCGCGTTCACGCTCCTAAAACCTGACGCCACGCGTGCGGTCTGGCGTCACGCTGCGCCGCCGGCGATGGCCATCGCCACGTGAAGGTGCCCGCACCGCCTGGGCTCGAAGCTTATTCCACTTTGGGATTTCTGCAAGGGCTTAAGTGTCCAGAAAGACGTAACGGATTCGGCACATTTTTTTATTTTTAGAAACGTCTCTTCCATCTTCATTTTAAAAATCATGGATTTATTTCTTAATACAAATTATTCCTCAATATTAAATCTTTAAATCATTCCACATACATTTTTTTGTATTAGAATTTTTTCGAAAAATTATTAGTAATTTTCAATGAAATAGAGGCCGTTAAGAACATATGTAAAGAAGGTTTTCTCAAAAACATTCCATTTTCTCTTTAAATACTTCATTCGGGAGAGTTACGTTTGCTTAATAATATAGGACAGGTCCAATTTTCATTCAAACAACTTGATCTCCCTACATCACTACGTATTCAAAATAGAGTTACATTTCTTCATGCAATTTCTTCCTCAATATTAGATCATTTCATTTACAATTTTTAAATTATTAATATTTTTCTCGTAATTTTGAGTTAGTTTCGTTGAATGATATCAGGACGAAGTTCAATTTTTTTGTTATCTTACATTATCAGTCCTTGAAATTTGAAACGTACGTTTATGTTGATAGTGTCTTCAATCGTGAAGTGCAATTTTTAAAAGAAAGCATAAGAACATATTCTTCATTTTTATATCCCTGGCGGTGATTTTGCAATATTTTGTTGTCATTACAGAACCTTGAAGCTCGTTTCGCCCGACACTGCGGATAGGGACGAGTCAGTTACAGTTTGAACATCTTCACGAATGATGTGTTACTTTTGTTGTCATTAATGGGTAATGAAATTAGTGATTTAATCCTAATCATCCAGAACATTTTCTTCATATTATTGCCATACTAAAATTAAGTAAAAAAAAAAAAAAAGTTCACCGTTTCGAAAAGGATGTCTCTCGTGCAGCGTGTCGTACCTGCCGACCGTGTCTTGTGACCGAGCACTGTGGGCGGCTGCGAGCCCAGGTGCTAAGCGGACGTGTGGAAGGGCGGCCGCCGCGTGGTCTGGGCCGCGCGGCAGTCAGCTGCCGCATGTGACGTCAGGGGCCTTACAAAACGACTGCGGGCGAATCCGGTGCCCCGTGACGCAACGGCGCGGCGGCGTCGCGGCGCCTGGCCCGGTCACCCGGCAGGCGCCCGCTGCTTGCGTCTGCGGAGTGGGGGCAGGGGGCAAGAAGCGCCGCGGAGGGAGAGATTTCGGAGAGAAATCCCGCGAGGCAATCACAACAGGGAAAAGGCATGCACCTTTTCATTGCTTTACTAGAATCATCGTCACTTTTTGTTTCTAACATTTTAATTCAGTACTTACATGAATAAGAATAACCCTAGTTCGATGTAAGAGTAAAACTTCATCAGATAAGGGTTCTTTCATCGTAACTATTTTCGACGTTTCATATGTATTGAAAAAACGTAATGGTTTTGTCATCTGACCACAATTTTTTTCGTAATATATTCCCTTCTTCTTTGGGAGGCTTGCCGTATTTTTCAGGCTTTTATTGTATTTCGACACTATTCGATCTCTTTTTGTCATAAAATATATCTTATTACCGAATAGAAACGTAATACTTTTGGAAACATCTGTTACTACTCGCTGCTCCTTTTCAACGAAATAATAAAAATTATTTCCTCTGTTATACTTACTGAATTTGTGTTTAAAATGCAATGTACTCGAAGACTAAGAACATAAGGAGGCATCGTTTGTTTCAACGCAGCTAGAATGAAAAGTTTGTTGAGGGTCTCACCGTGCGTCAAAGATTCGTAATTTTCTCTTAATTGACCGTTTCGCAAATGAAGATACATTCAACGGTATTTTGCGCGGTATCTCGTCTGTCATTCGTGAAATTGGGACGGTTTCATATAGCGTAATATTGTAACTACCACGTATACATTTCGATTATTGTTAACGTTTATTAGAATAATCAATGACCCATGCATTACGTTCGTTTGGAAAACAACTGCGAATTGCAGGCAAAATTAGGTCGTTCATAAATGAATTGATACCTTCCATGTCATTCCATATTTCAATTTGAGTATTCATTTGAGTAGAGTAACATTTTGCTTGTAATTCGAATAACGAATTCGCTTCTGTGCAAGTATCATTTGATATCTGGTAACAAATTGGGTCATCAAAGTACAGTGTGTTCTTGGTTAATGTAGGTCAGCAAATAAGCATGCTGATGTGATGTTTTACTCGTAATATGAAATGCTGAAAAAAAAAAAGTTTCTAAAACACGAAATCTTGGGTCCATTTCATGAAAGGAAATGCACATTTTATAATTTCATCTACCGCTGCATTAGTGTAAATTTCATTTTTAGATTCTATAATTCTCTCGACAACTTTATGGTACTTCGTATAAATATCTGCAACATTATTTCTGCAAATGGTATTTGTGGCCAGTGTAGTATTTTTTTCCTCTTCATGGACTTTATTCACAATATGCGAAAAAGAATTCACCAAGTCACTGTCTTATATCCAATGAATGAAATATTCAATTCCTTACAGTTATGAATATTAATTTCCTCAAAATTTATTAAGTTTACACGATTGTTCTCATTTATTATAATGATCAATTGCAAATTAAAAATACATCTACATTATCACGCATGAATAATGTTCATCACGTTTGATAAAACGACATTCATTTAAGAGTAATGCTCTAGATAGTTCTATCATGAGTTGCACCGTCTTCAGGCAGCTTTTCAAGCTTTAGCATGTCATTTTTCATTTGTTAGTAATCCTGAACGAGTTTCACCCTGAAAGAGGCCAGCCATTAAAGGCTGCTGAACCGAGAGTGGGAAGGTGCCTCCCCGCGCCGGTGCGTTCTGCAGTGGTCCTTGGCTGGCGTTGGGAGCGGGGGCCGCCGAGCGTGCATGAGTTTGAATATTCGAAGCAGCCACCTTTCCATTCGCCGAGCGGCCGCGAGCAGCCCCTGTCTGCCTGCGCGCGGGTTCCGCTCTGTTTGGGCGCGCGTGCTGATGGCTGCTCGGCCGGCGTGCTCTCCGCTGCGGGCGACGTTCCCAAAAGAATGGCAGGGCACCCCGACACATGGTTTTGCGTTACCATCTACAAATCGATTTTCAGCAGCACTGCATGACTTTATACTATATTTATTACTCCGTTTAAGATAAAATTTGAAAAATCTTAACACAGGTCATATTTACACGTGTCTGGAAAACTCAATCGGGATGAATCGGTTCCGCGAAAAATTGGCTGCCAATTGAGGTGACCGCTTATTAGTGCCCCTTTGGATTATTCCACTGTATTATCTATAGTTAAAACGTAGATAGCGAATTTTCGATGGTAATTCGATAATCGTGGTCTTAAAATATAAATGAGTTTATGCGCTAAGAGATAATTCCTTATCAGTCTGATTAATTTTAAGCGTAATGGCTTATAGCTGAATTTGAATACGAGTACAATAGATTAGTACAACGTTTGTCCGCAAAAATTAATTCAAAGAAACCCCTTCTTTTTGACACGTATATCTGTTAAAATTCATATATTGTACACACTTCTTACAACAAATCTTGCGTATCGTGCCAACACAACAGAATACTAACTTATTACAAGAATTTAATTCTAGTGATACATCTCAAAATGGTTTTCATGTACATAAACTAAGACTGCGAACTTAGATTATTCTTGATTCATTCGATATTTTTTTCTGACCTTGTTAAAGTTGTCATTCGTGAGTACATTATTATTTCTTCTCGCGGATGCATTACGTTTGCCTTTGACGAGCGTCCGCTGTTGTGCGGAGTGGCGAGGAATGAGGAACTTTCGCGAGGAGTAGAAACGCGGAGCGGCGGCGCGGCCCGTCGGAACCGGCAGCCAAGAAGAGGCGCTCGCGCTTGCGCAAGGCGCGTGGCGCCCCTTCCGATTCCCCCAGGGGCTCTCTCCGCAGCCCGCTCCTCACTCCCTGACGCCTCCCGCCGCGCCGCGTTGCCACCCGCACTCTCGGAAATGTCCGCATTACTTTTAATGTAAAGTACATTAAAGTCATTATCATGTACGCACATTAAATTTAATATACACGTACAGGAATTTTAATGTACGTGTACATTTAATTTAATATACACGTGCAGGAACTTTAATGTACGTTTACATTAAATTTAATGTAAGAGTACAATTAAATTTAGAATTCAATATTTTACATTTAATTTAATGGACATGCACATTAATCTCCCTGAAATGAACAAGGTACATTAAAATTCATGTAAGTCGTACTAAATCTACATTAAATTTAGTGTAATTTTGGACAGTGCAGAGAACGTTTCGTTCTCTTTTCAAGATGGACTCATTCCGCACAAAGCTCGCTCGAACATGTTTCTCGTGACGATTTTTAAGATACGATCGGGAGAGTAATTGCAACTTTTTTTCTGGAAGGGGATGGCATTATATCTACGTATTGTTTTGATGCACGACCAGAACTAAGTATGGAGTTCATAGAAATGGTTTGTGAGCCATTTGTCTGTGGTTCGAGACAACACAATGAATCCCATTACTGAAGAACCTATGAAATAGAGTGAAGCAACCTGCAAAGTTAAAATAATGTCAATGATATTACAAGGAAAATAGGAGTAAAAAAAAGTTACTTGAACTTTTCTGTTTAAAAGATCGTTTGAATCCCAGTATTTACGCCATCTTCTTCAGTTCGTTTTTAATTAATGCCCCTATTGTTTTATTTTCGTGTGCAAAAGAAGCAAATGAATGACGAAAGGCAATGTGCAAGTGTTTCGTGAGTGTATGAAAACCATGAGCTGCACGGGTCCTTCCCCACAAGAAGCAAGGCCCCGAGGCCCCTGCGCCGCGGCGGGGTGAAGAGCGGCGCGAGCGCCTGCGGAGAAAGTGAAGCGGTGGCGCCCCGCCAGGCCAGGCGGGGCACGCCCCGTGGCCCCGCCCACCTGACGCGCGAATCCCTGCCGCTTCTGCGGAAATCCCGGTTGGAACCCTGGGCCGTGCATTCCGATCCATCACGGCAGCGGCCAGCGGCTTTCCGCCATAACTGCGACGGCCGAGAGGAGATGTGAGAGCCGCACCTCATTATCCTTCAATCGGGAAAAAATGAATGTTAGATTCGCTGTATTCAAATCCAGAAATTCCTTTTTCAGCTCACTGACTTTTTAACAAAATTAGTAGTTATGCGCGGCATACTCAAATTTTTGCTCCCTTTAGCATTCCTCGTAATTAACTACTTATTTTTTTAAGTGCATGACATCACCCAAATATCTAAACTTGAGAGTAAATTGAATTGAGAAAGAAGTATTTGGGTTTCTGAAAGGAGAGATAGGACAGGTTGGAAAATAAAAATCAACTTTTGAAATTTTCAAAATGTCATATACTTTAATGAGAGAACGACGCCATAGTTATAAATACATTTTTATTTCATTCGAGCAAACAATTTACAGAAAAAATGCACTAATTTTTAAGAAATTTTTAAAAATTATGCAGGGGCTTCAAGTAAAGAACGCCAAATATTTTGATCTCCGGATCGTCGCAACTAGATGTTACTCTTGACCTATTTACCAAGTTTGAGTTAAAAAGCTTCTAATTTGACCGATTTAAGCAGGACACATCCATCCATCCATCCATCCAGGAAGACATCCCGATTTTCCGGTACACAATTGCGTGCATCTCCTCGCCAACGACCTGCACCAATCTTCACTGTCTTTTGAATAGCATTAATTAATTCTGACGCGGGTGAGAAGGGGGGTTGGGTTTGAGTTTTGACCGAAAATAGACCCTGTCTTGTTCACGTGCTTCCGATACTTTTCCTTCCTACGCCACAGTGTAGGGATAAGTTGAAATGCAGAGCATGCACTTGACGAACGACTTTTGCAAAGTGTGATAGTCTTGATATTGTAAATGTACCTCAGAAGTTCATCTTCGTGACGTCTCCTCAAATGATAGCTGTGTAAGAAATGTACAGAGGCGAAACGCCCTGATGAATGTATACATCACAATGCTATACAAAAACATTATTTGCACCTACGAAATCGTTGGTAGAACTCTCAACCTTGAATGGAGTCCGTTTTGTCCTGTGAGTGTCGGTACTGGTGTGATCGCTGAAGCTGTTCGGCGATTGGCTCGGCCTCTGGGAGAAGTGGCGCGTCGTGGGCGCCTGCGGGTGCCGCTGGCGCTGCCCCCGCAGCCCCGCGGGCGCCTCACGCTCCGGGCACAAGGCGCCTGATGGATGAGATCCCCAGCGCGGGGCTGCGCCGCCGCAAGCGCAGACGGCTGTGGAGAAAGGGCGAGGAGTTTAGAACTCGCAGAAACGCGCGTCAAGCAGACAGTGCATTTGCATCATCACCCTCTTCACCACAGTAAATGAACTTCACCGTCTGCGGAGATGGATTTAATACGATATCAGCAACACGCTGCGAGAATCTGCGATGTCAAAATGCAAAATGAAATGAGTACATATTTTAGAATACCTCTGGTCTTCCGATACTCAACAGTACATTCCACCCTTGTGTAAATCTGTTAATAACGATAAAATACGTCATTGAACAATTGTTTTATTCGAGTTACATTTTAGTGAAGTATGAAACTTACGTAAAACATTCTGTCATGCTCTTCCATTTTTCTTTGTTTCATCTATCATGTATGCAGTTAATGTATAATGTAATATGTATAAATCACATTATGAAACTATAAAATTTATGAGCATTTTAAAAGATAGGTATTCAAGGTGGTAAAGTTATATCTGAGTATAAGTTTTTGTATTCGTGCTAATAATGTTCTGAAGGGAACTTTGATTCGAGTGAAGTAGATCTATAAAAAAGTCAGAACGTTCACGAGTCGCAATTCCTGGTTGGAACGTGACAGGTAAAAGCGCATAATAGACTGCTCCCGTTCGTCGAAAATGATGAAATGGCACAAAGGATGGCTAACGAGGTGATCGATATGCAGTCGCTTTTAGCTCTGATTTTCGCAAGGCTTACATGAACTGTATTCATATGCTCATTTGAATTTCCAATGCGCTGCCATAAAGGTAGGAAAATTATTGAAGGCGTAATTATGTGATTGCCGTACGTTACTCTGTGTAGTGAGGTAATGAACATTTACTGTACATTGGATCTGGATAATGACTATACTTCAATTATTGAAACATCGTTGACGAAAATAAAATAAAAAGCATATCACAACGAAGATCACCAGTGCACTGATAAGCACTATTTTTTACTTGGTGAACTAATATTTACGTCAGTAATTTCCTGACTAACTTTTTTTTCTCTTTTCTTTTATCGTTAATTAGAAAGTTTCGAGGTAAAACTTAAGAGGAATTGATTCCTTTTTACGGCCACCCAGTAGGAGAAGTAAATTTTCTTTCCATTGTCATTCTTCAGACCTCGTGTTCTTGCTGGTGGAAACCCGAATAGTGTATGATGCTGTTATATAAGTCGCTAATTCGCCAAAGCAACTAAAGCTTGCCGTTGCACGACTTCCGCTATCTGAACGCCGCGTGCATTGTTAGATGATGGAGATATGAAAAACAGGGCATTGAAGTGCATAGTTTTCAGTTGAATTTCTTTGTTAGATCCATGATGTTCTTAATTACTATGTCTCTCTCTCCCTCTCTGTTTCACTGAGGATTGCGAACAGTTTTTATCCTACATTAAGGAAATTACAAACTTCCATTTTATTATCTCCCGTAATACAATAGACGATTTAAAATCAATTCCTGAATATCGAGCATGACGTCGATGCACTAAGTCTAACTGAATGCATCTTCGTGTTTCTTTGTGGGGTTGCGAGGAAAACCAGTAGCGTAAACCCAGAGATGACATCGCCGCTGTCTCTGTAGCAACTGTGGTCGGGAGGTCCAGGATTTGGGGTTCCGACGGTGGAGGATTATGGACATTAGCTGTATAGCTAGATCTAATTGAGCCGCTGTCTATAGGGGAATTCTAGCTGCCGGGTTCTGTGATCAGTAGTTTTCCGTGATTTGTCCGATCAATATCAGTGGAATCCCTGAGCAAACGAGCTTTGGAACGCGCGCGATGTTTTCTTCCTCTTCCTTGTCCTGTCTTCACCCCTTACACACACACACACACACACACACACACACACACACTGACATGCACTACACTACCACACATGTCGGGAGAGCAGTCAGGAACTTGTAGCTTGTCCCACTTGGGACGGTACTCCGCTGTGAGGAGATACCTGGAGCGTGAAAACCCCCGCAAGTGGACGTACAGGCCGTCGCGGAATCTCACCATCCACCAGAACAGGAACACCACCACCTCCCGGCTTGAAAACATTTACTACACTAATGAGACTAATAACGAATTGAAAATTCGTTAGTCAGTCATGGAAGGAAAAGTATCGCCATAAACAGAAAGGAAGTGATAGTACAGTTTGAGTGGCGAACGACCTTTCTCCCATTTATCACCGCCCGATCCTCAAGCCTTGGTACCAGATGGCATGAAGCGTATAGTTGCTGTTTGTTCCTGTGTCTGGCGCCAGGAATGTGCCTCGCTAGTAAGCACGATGCCGTATTAAATGTTAAGCTTAAAAATACCTCTTAATTTTATTTTTGCATGTGCGAAGTTGATCAGGTGGGGAATGTTTGGACCCTTGATTGCAATTTGTGAAAGCTGAATTATGAGATATTTCTGCTGAAATATAATTACTTCCGTCGTACCAATAGGATAGTGTGACGTACTAGGCGTCCACCTCGCAAATCTGTTGAAGTGGAACGGACAAAACCACAGCGAATGGCTCTAGAGCACTTACGCAAATGAAATAGCACATCTATTGATTTATTGACTTTCAAATGCGGCTTGAAATCATGTATTTCGCAAACTTATCCGATCCGAGCGTGAGAAAAAATTGAAATGTATTTTCCCTTATGTTAAAATTAGACATCTCATAATGCATATATAAATGATTGCAGTATCATCATTTTCAACGTTTTTATTTTTATAGGATTCTGGACAGAAAATAATGCTCATTTTTTTATTTTAGCAGTTGTATATGACAAAATATTTCACCCCCTTGAATAACTTTATAACTAAACTGAAAACTGAAGTTAACAGGAGAGCAAAATAGATCATTATTAGAAGTAATCTTGTAACCTGAATAAAAAGACAACTCAATTTCTTTTATGTTAATGGCCTCCGAAGTATTGTTGTGTCATAAAATATGACTTATCTTGTTATGATTTTACGAAATGTGCATTATGATAGTAAATACTCAGAATGCAGTTGTACACTTGTCTTATTTTCAACAAAAAATTGTCTTATCGGCTCATTCACTGTGATCAAAGAATTCTTTTCGATATGGGAAGGAAGAATGTGTGTCCGAGACATTGTCGGTCTCAAACGCGTGAATTCTACTCGTATTTCTGTGATCAGTAACGCATTATCTTGGTAAAATTATTTGATATAATTGTGTGTATATATATATATATATGTACTGTGCAACGAACATCTAAAGTTATTTCATACATTATAAAATATTGATAAATGATATTTTCGAAGAAATCGCTGTGTCTCACGGATTTATAAAACTAATGTTGAGAATTCAAATATATCAAAGCTTCAGCGAGTCGTTCACGCTTACATTAATGAATTTTATTATTTATGACATTCATTATTTCATGATGGTCCGTTCAGCCCTAACGTTGCCCTACAGCTCAAGAAACAGGAAAGAGGGCTTTTACTTCATTCCTAACTAAAACTATCATATTGCTAACAAATTTGGAATAAATTTAGCGGTGCGCTCTTTGGTGTACCTCATTTGCCATGGGGTTTTCATCGTACCGAGGCCAATTATTTAATGGTTCCGCATTTGGCGCCAGCATCTCCCTAACCCCCTTTCGGCAGACAGTAGCGCCCGGGCCGCACCCTCCGCCCAGGGGTGCGCCGTCTGAGGTGGCTCAGGGCATCGAATGAAGTCCCTGCAGGGCCTCTGATCGGAAGGGCCCGGGGTCCAATTCCGGACGGTGGCAGTATTTTCGACACTAGCTAGATAGCTACGGCGCGTGTCTAGAGGAGAATTCCAGCTGCTGGCTGCTCTGATCGATAGTTTTGCGTGGTTTCTCCTTACTTACACACACATTTACGTGGACTACACTACCACGCATGTCGGAAGCCCAAACGGAAGTTGAGCTTGATCCTTGTCAGGATGCCCGTCGGTGGGAGATACCTGAATGGGGATAACCTGGCTAGCCGACGCGTAGGTCTCAACCATTAATCGGAGGAAAATCACTGCCACCTCTCCAAATAAATCATTCACTACCTTTACGGGGGAACATACCGAATCAGTTGAAATTCCCGGAAACACGAAATAATGAATGAATCGAACTTAAGAGACGCCTCCTGGGGCGTTGTATTGGGTAATGGCATTCACGAGACGCGGAGCGGTGGAGAGTGGGGCGGGAGGGGGCGGGGCTGCTGCCTATTCACGCGCACGTGCGCATGCGAGCGTCGCAGCGGCGGCGCTGCTGGCGTCACGTCCGGTCGGAGCGGCCGCCGCCGTCGCCAGTCACGTGGACGCGGCGGAGAGCAACGGGGGCCTTGCGGTGGCCGGCGCGGCCGAGCGGAGCCGCGATTCAGGACAGGCATTCAAATGCGGCTCCTCCTCTTTGTTTTACCTTTCATGGACTCGGCTTCCTATTTGGTTGGCATTCGCAATTCATAGCACGTAAAGTGCATCGTACCAACATTCAATAAATACATAAGTAACGCACGTACATCGTCACTTATTTAAGTCAAGTACATAAATAACTTTGAAAGTGTTTGCAATCAGACAAGATAGAGTGCTAAACGAAATTTCACTATCATTCGCTTCGCTTTTTAAGGCGATTAAATAATTTTGTATGTGGTATTTGAAAATTGTTTTAAATGGCAAATACCAGTTGCAATTCATTCAAATAGCATATTATGACCGATCTTTTCAATCCATTTGTATCTCGTGACGAAGCATTGTTTGATATTTTTTTCATCTGAAATTGATTATTGTTGATTGTTCCAAAGACAAATTTATCTCGATTGCTGTTTCAGCTGTTGAACCTAATTTAAAATGAAAATGATTTATGTAGAACGTTGCGCTTTCAATTGTTTTACACTGCGACGAAGGACCCTTTGTCGGGTGGCGGTGGCGTGCGGCACAGCGCCCTTGAAAAGGCGGCGAAGGAAACGCCGGGCACGGCGTGGAAGCGCGGGCGAAGGGCGGGGCAAGCGCGGGGGCGTGGCAGGCGCGGCGGCGTTCACGCCTGCGGTCGATCGTCGGCACGCGCCGACGCCCCTCACCCGCGCCCTCCGGCTCTTTAGAGCGCCCGCGGGGCGCGCACCCCCTCCCCCACCCCTCCCACCGGGAGCGGTAGCTCAGTGCATCAACTGATGTCACTGCAGCGCCTCTGACCGGGAGGTCCTAGGTTCCAAGATTTTCGACACTAGCTTTTCAGCTAGGTCGAATTCAGTCGCAGTCTGGAGGAGAATTCTAGCGGCCGGCTGCTCTGATCGGTAGTTTTCCGTGGTTTCTCAACACCAGGCGAATGCCGGAGCAGTATCCTACCAAACGGGCCACGGACCGCGCGCGATGTCCTTTCCTTTTCCCTTACACACACACTTACTCTAACATGCACTACACCACCACATATTACGGGAGACCGGTCGGGAGCTTAGAGCTTGTCCCAGCTGGGGCGGTGCCCCGCTGGTGGGAGAGTCCTGGTTAGGGCGAAACCCCACTAGCCGACGGTAGGTCGGCACCGGATCCCGCCATCCAGCGGGGGAAGATCACCGCCATCTCCCGAGGAAAAAAAATCATGCACTACACTAACGGGACTGATGACCTAAGCAGTTGACGCTCCCGGAAACACGAAAAAATCAATGAAAACTCACCCCTCCCCCTTGCGCGGGCGATTTGCTTCGGAGCTGCTGCCCAACGCCGCCGCCCCGCGGCACCAGTTGACCCTTGGCTGCTTTAGCAAACTGCTTCGGGAGAGGGTGCCGGTGGCCGAAGATGAAAAAGGTGCGATTCGCTTTGATAAGGATCATTGCTTTCCCGTGGCAGACAATTATCATTCCTCGATAAGAGTAGTTCAGTGTATCAGTTTTGGATTGTGATTCGTTTGGACCTAAAGGATTTTGGCTATCTAGTGATTGGAGTATCATTAGATTGAATTATTATTCATTCTTTTAAATTATTTCTCAAGTGATATTTTGTTTGCATCATCGTCAGCTAGCTTTCGAAATGTACGAGTCGTATGGAAATATGTCATTGAAGATAACTTGGGGGTACTCCTACATTTTGAGTTTTTTGCTCGTTTTGAGAGTTTTTTTGCTACTGTTTTCGACATATTTTGGACGGAATGATACAAGAGCGGTACATCAATAAATTGTATAGTTTTAAAGAGCTAGTCGCTAGAGGAGTGATTCCCAACGAGGTCAGAATAGTCCTCGGGGAATCGATGAAATTTTGAACAGAGGCAACGCTGATCAAACGGTCGGATGGGGTTCACTAGCTGTTTATGAACTGTCAATACATGCAAGTTCTCACTGATGACTAAAAAATTAATTTAATTGTTTTATGAAATTAAGCAAAAAAAACTATAATAATAAATTACACATTTGCTCCTCTTCTCTCGTACAGGTGTTCATCGTATGTGTTAGGACGTTTAGAAAACGTAAGAAATTGTAACTATTTATGTATTCACAACGATATTGTATCGCGCACAAAAGTACTCTCGGCAATACGCACTAGGAAATGTTATGGCCAGCTCTTAGAAATTGTCAACATTTTGTAAACATTGCATTAAAATGAAGTTTTAGAAACTCAGCCACTCAAAAGTGAAAGCTTATTGAATTATTGAAAATCGATATATTTACGAGAACATTGGTGTACAATCTTTAACTTTAAAGTATTTATGTGCAATTTTGTATGTCATGATTAGAGATGCTGTGTGTTATAGAGAAAACGTAAGGGAGTCGATGAAGCAAACAATTCTCGAGACAGCTTCTTCGAAGCAGAAAAAGGAGCATTGCGCCCACGTCGTGTAACACCAGAGATCATTGCCTCCTGTCATTTCTAAAATATTATGTAATCCGTTTGCTTTCGCTGTTCTTATATTGTTAGCCATCGCGCCTGGCGCTGAGAGAAAAAAATTAAACGTCTTTTTCTTATTCTGATTCATGTAAATTTAAAATTGAGAAAAGTAGGCATGCAATAAATTTTATTAGTTTTCTAACTTTTTATCATATAATTTAATTTGAAAGTTTGAAAAAGTCATAAGCGTTACATATTTTATTAATTGGAAGAATTGAATGTATTGTTTTGCTCTTGATAGAACATAACGGAGAATGGAGGCTTGATGGAGATTATAATAAGAAAGTTGTTTTAATGTGATGTGCATGTAATGAACATAGTAAAGTACATGCACCAGTTTTTCGCAACCAGTCGCAATCTGAAAAGTCGACCACGTCAACATTTTGTCTTTTGGAGGAGAATTCAAGAACAATTGAATTCACCTCCAAAAATAATAAAATGTTATTCTGGGTTTGTAAAAATTTGATTTTTTTGTATTGTCAATTACTATTGAATAGTTCGAAGAAATATCATGTGTTGGAAGAAATTTGGTTATTCACTTATCTGACAATTGAAGGTCCTCTAAAGTAGAATTTGTTGAAAATTGATTTTGACATTGTTCCGAACTTTGGGGTACTCCTCCAAAGCATATTTGTTTCAAGTAATAACCATATGTCGGTTCCGTCCCCACTTGTTATATAAGCATGTCTCTTTGACCACCGCTTCGCATTCATTGGTCTTGACGCACACACTGTCCGCTTGCGACTCAGTGACCCGGAACCGCGCCGTCAAGGTCGCTGTCCGGTTCGATCCCCGGCGGCTGCAGCGAGCCTTCGGCCAACTGGTCTGGTGGATTGCTAGTAGATCAGCCGGTAATCCCACTCCCACTCTCGCTCTCGCTCTCGCTCTCGCTCTCTCGGGCGGCGCATGCCTGGGGCGCTCTCTCATTGCTTGCGAAACGCACACTGCGAAAAGTGAAGAAATAGGCCACCCTGCGGTCAGTGTATAGTTTTCCGAAAGGTTGCACTGTTCGGATACTGGCATCACGTACTGATAGTGTGGAAATCTCCGGTGTGCACGCTGATTCGAATTGTGTGAGCAAATTGTTTTTCACCGAAGAACGTAATAATCGGCATTAATGTTTTAATGTCAATACATTTTGTTTGGAACGTTTTTAATTAAGTTTTGTTCGGGATTTAGATTAAAAATTTAGGTAAATACATGCATCCAATATGACTTTTTTCAATCCAATTTCTCTGTAATTATAACTATTTTGAACTTTCTATGAAATATTAATTCAACGGCAAATATTCTGAACAATAGATTTAATTCATACAACACTCGCAGTGTATTCACCATACAGTGGTTGTACGAGTAAATACCAAAAGAACATTTTTATAAAAGCACTTGCTTCTTTGTTTGACTTGCGCACGTAATTTGTTACGTTTTGATAATAACTAGGAATGAAAAGACTTGTAAAACCTACATATGAAATGTCGCGATTTTAAGAAAGTGTAAAAATATGACGATTTTGAAGAAAAATAGAAAGTGCGTTTGCGTGGTGGTTATATAACGAGTGCTCTTGCGGTGACGGGAATGCGCGGGGCAAGCTTTACCTTCAGTGGTGGAATAGCCTCTCGGCAGCGAATTGCGGCGTTGAACGTTGCCAGAAGAGCTGCGAGGCGCGTCTCTCTTGCCAGGGGCCAAAGATCCACTTGTAAATAGGCTTTCCAAGAATTGGATGCGCCTATTGTGAGCCATTCCACGTCAAATCGCACTAAAAAGACCAAAATTTGACCTTCATATTTTTAATTATTTTCTTTTTTTTCTAAATATTATGTGGATCAAGTAAATTAACAGATGTATTTTTATTTTTTCTAGTTTTATTATGTTCGTAAATATTGTATAATGAAATTTGCTAAAAATGGCGCGCATCACTAAATTTAAAATATCGCATATTTAAATACACTAATTGTAGAAACTTCGTTTAAATTCCATTCGAAATTGAATGTAACTGTATTTGTAAAAATGTATTTACAAAGGAATAAAATAAAAAATTTAAAGTATTAAATGAAACAAACCAGGAGTTTTATATTAAGTACGTTCGGAGCAACAGTTGATCATATTATGTGAAGTAGGAGTAAATTCCAAAATTTAATAGTCATAACTACACAAATAATCAATTTTCAAGAAAAAAACATGTGTTTTTTATGTCTAGATTTAAGAAAAAATTATCTTACATTATTAAAACAAGTTGTATCAACTCTTGTGCGATTTGACGTGGAATGGCTCTTGTGTTTGTTTTGCAGCTTTTCAAATTTTTTGTTGCTGGTTTCGGGGAGTTCACTGGGTTGGTGGGCAGAGGAATGGATTTTTCCGTTCTCTGGGCAACAGCCATAAATACGTCAACCTTCTTCCTTCGTGTTCACCTCCTCTTTCGTGGTTAGGGGTGGCCAAATTCCTGGATCATATTTGGAAGCTTTTTCTTTTCCCGAGTGCCGGTAGAGCATTCATATCGTAGGCATTTCATCAATGTGTATCATTTGCGCCTTCAAAACTATTTTTATTTCTTTATTTCTGTACTGTTACTCCTACAACTTTTTTTTTAATATGTGGTCTAGGTTGTTTAATGAGATAATATTTTGCAAATGTTGATTAGGAGTGACTGTAAAACTATGTCGCGATGTTTCCCCTCTTCAGTGCTAAATTATTCTAAAAGAGTGAAGAAAATACTGCCTATCGAATGAATGTAAACACGCTTCCGCACCGGTTACACACCGGTTCCGCACCGGCCACGCATAAATTGTCTCCTAAAATATTGCAGGGTAGGCGCAGGTATTGTTGTGCAGCATCGGTATTCTTGTTGCCCTTCCCTCTTCCTTCTCACCGTCCAACCACATACTGGCATCGTGCGCAGCGACACGTCGTCTCGCCGTTCTCACAGCTTGGGTGCAGACGCCCTTGCCACGCAGACAGGACGCACTGCCGCGGCCATGATCGTTCCCCCGACACGCTGGCGCGGCCGCAGGCGCATTTGGCCATGGCACAAGGCAGGGGCGTGGCTTCAAACACGTCAGTCACGTGCACCAGACGCTCCCGTAAGTGAAAATTCTTTGCGAATATTGTAGAAAAGGAATGGGCTTTATCGACACCATTTTGTTTAACTCAACGATGGAAAATCAAAATAGTCGAAAGAACGCTTTAGAACCAGAATACCAGCTGTGAGTATTCGGTTAAGTGGGGGAGGGGTCTTCCAAGAAATAATGACACCCGATTTCAGCATTCTTATTTTAGAGTTGCTACTGAATGGATGTGCAGATGTTAAGTCTCTTTTTATGTAGGAAAAATTTTGAAGGTGTTCATCTCAGAAACTGTATTTGATTTACGAAAATTGAATGCATCTCATTTATGATCAATGAATCATGTTGATTCATATATTAATCAAAGAATGTATCCTAAATCTTGTCTGTTATACCAATTTTCACTCCATGAAAAGAGAGGTTTATATGAAGCGTGGATTTATTATTTTTGCCTGGAATGTGGCGTTAAGCACGTTCTAACTACAAAAACATTAGTTAGAATTAAGAAAAAAAAAATAATAATATTTTTAGTGTAAGTTAAGTATGCCAAAGTGCTACTACAAAATTATTAAATTAGATTTAAGCAAGAATTAAGTTAGCTTTAGTTAGTATTAGCTTTTTTTTACCTCTCCCTCTTAGCTGCTTAAGCCGCAAGGCAGCAGCGCAAATTGTATTGCCATAGTGAAATAAATTCCCGCCTTCTCAGGGTTACTGTGGAGGGGAAACAACAACAACAAAAAAAAAGCACGTGCATTTCTGCTGGGCCTAGCCGGTGCTGGCGCCCACGTGGGCCCCGGCCCACGGCCCGGGCCCCGGCCCGGGAGCTGGCAACCGCGGGCGGCGAGGCTTTGTGCCCTGCGCGCCAGGTAGAGCCGCGCAGTGGAGTCGCAGCTGCCCCTGCCTCCAAAGGCGTCCCTTGAAAGGCCGCCGGCACCTCCCCCTCCCCCGGGGACAGTGACCGGGGTCGTTTTAGGTCACGAAGGAACGTTTCAAGAAAGGAAGGGGGACTCGCTTTACCGTCCAAGTGTTGGGGGGAAAATGTGAATTCACTATAGGTCAAGAAATGCAGAATGTACGGTTCGCAATGAATGTTAGTAAGTATTTTTGCTTTCATATTGTATCGCCTTTCCGAGTTTTTCCTTTGCAGTAATAACTCCACTACTGGAACTCCTTGAATTAATTTCTTGTCATGATCATTATGAGTGCCAAACGGATTCTAATAATAAAGAGCAGAGAGTAAAAGTTCTAAATAAGAGTAGACTAGAAAGTAGAGAGTACAAAGTAGGTGAAGTCTGTGTGGTCATTTACGTGTGGCGGAATTACCATTAGAAAACATGAATTGTTTGCACACTTTGCCATTAGAACTAAGTGTCCAAACAAATTCTTCAAAATATTATAGCATCGCACATTCTGTGTACTCAATTTTGTTAATATTATTGAATATCTGCTAATTATTCTTTAATTAAAATTCAAGATTTTTCAATATCACCTTGTTTGCAAAAACAAGAATATCTTTAAAAATTGTACGATCATGAACTTCATTGTTCGTCTGAATGGAGAAGGTATATTTAAGACTTTAAAAGACTCGATAGAACGCAAAGGAAGTTTTGCGATGTCCCAGGCGGAAAGTACGAGTTTGTATTAGTGTGAGAACACGAATTTTTTTTCGTTCCTCCACTTTTTTTTAACTATAATAAAAAGGAAAATTGCCGATTAGGCGCTAGTCATTGATATTTCAAGTCATTCCATAGTTGAAGTTGAACAGAAAGGACAAGTAAGTTGTTACCTTGTGTATTAGCATCTTTAAACACCTTGTTCATTACCAAAGCAACTCCACCATCAGAGCTTCCAGGCCTGGCCGCCCCTCGCCCAACCCCCCCCCCTCCCCACACCGCGCGCGCTCTGCTGTCGTTCCCTCTCCACCGCCCCCCCCCCCGCCGTCGCGCAGCGCCCAAATAAATCCTCCACTGACGTTTGCAGCGCGTGGGAGCGTTTCAATTCGAAATCTGTGGGTGTAATTTGGTGACGTGTTTTCAAGCGGGCGCCGATATTCATAAAAATCAGCCGCAGAGAAATGATTGAAAGCTCTGGCGGGCGTTGGGCAAATATACTCGTCATTGATTCCAGAAACTCACGCCACACGCAGGAAAAGCGGATATCCTTTTTGTTTCTCATTAACGCGGAGTGTTTGTAGAGACTGGAAAACGACTGAATAATGGTTTATGCCAAGTTTGATTTATTTTAATGAAGAATGCATTTTTCCATTTGTGGTTACATTTGTGTGTTTCAATGTAGCATATCTGCCTAATTAGAGACAGTGATATGAACGAGTACTATTTTATTAATATTCTAAAATAGTATCAAACAATGACCAATTTTGACCTGAACGTTTTTGGTCTAAATGGAATGGCATGATTTCGAAATGTATAGATCATGTCACTCAATCTTTGATGCTACTATTTCACTTTGAACACAACAGATTTACATTCTGAACGTGTACTTTCCAATAGAAGTGCACGGCATGGCCAATCCAAATTGGAGACCCTTAGAAATACGTACATCGTTATTGAGATGAATCACCGCAACATAAGGCAAGGCTGTGAACTGCAACTCCTTCGGGTGATCGTGAACTTCCATTTAGTTCCTGAATGCTGTAACGAGTAGGTCGAAGTGCCTCCTTGGAAAACATTGTTTAATGGCGGGCCTCGTATGCTTGTCGCTCGAGATGTGTGGCTGAGACGCGTGAATGCAGCGCTCGGCGACGTGGAGGTGCGTGAGGGGCGGGGCGGGGAGGCGAGCGCGTCGCGTTGTGCCTCGCCGTGGAAGGAACAGAGCTTTCTTCGTGTAAACAAAACCCGCCACCGCCGCCGGGAAGAGAAGGGCGGGAGAGGCGAGATGAACGGTGCTTTTACCAGCGGGCGGGTGCGACGCCGTGCGAGGCGCCGTCGCCACCCCATCCGAGCACGCCTCCGCCCCCCCCCCCGCCCCGCCACGCCCCAATCCTCCCGCTCCGCCTCGCTCTGCCCCGCTCCGCCCCGCCCCGCTCCCCTCCCCCCGCTCCGCCCCGCCCCGCCCCGCCCAGCCTCGCCCCGCTACGCCCCGCCCCGCTACGCCCCGCCCGCCCGCCCGCCCGCCCGCCCCGCTCCGTCCCGCCCCGCCCGCCCCGCTCCACCGCTCCCCTCCCCGCTACGCCCCGCCCCGCCCCGCTCCCCCCCCGCCGCCCCGCCCGCCCCCCCTTAACCTGCCCGCCGCGCGGCGCCGCAACGAGCGCGGCTCCGTAAATCTCGGCCCCGCGACGGCGGCGGGGGCGGGGGCGGAAGCCGCGCCGCTCCGTGCCGGGCTCGGCGTGGAGCGGAGCGGGGCCTCTGCGGTTGTCGGGGAAAGCGGGCCGCTGCGCGCGGACAATGGACTGGCGGAGGCGGAGGCGGAGTTGTTGGCGCGAGCGGCGGCGGCTGCGGAAGCTCCGTCTGACGCAATGGACGGCTCCGCCCTCGTTTCCAAAGGAGGTTCACGGCGCTGCCGTCTTCCTCCCAGTCTACTTTTGAGAGCAGTCCCTCACCGCTCTGCGCTGCATTTTCGGTTGGCGGTAAACAATTGCTTGTTTAGGTAAAGTTTTCATGCACGATCTATTCCGTGTTTTCTCTTCTACCTTGAGTTCATTTCGCAGGACAGGCGCTCACCGTTCTGCACCACATCTTCAATCCCGAATCCATTGGCTACTTTTTTCTACATTTTCCCCTCGTTTCGTATATTCGCGTGCCCTAAACTCTCCACTCGGTTTTAAGTCTCCAAAACATCCTATTACTTATTAAGATTTCATCTTCCAGACAGTGGTCAACTGGTTCCATGTCCATGGCCCTTCACTTTCTCTTGTTCAACTTCTACACAGGCCAATCTAGTCAGTTACATCACTCCACCGGTTTCTTCTTGTATCTTCCGCAGTTCTTGCTTGCCATCTCTTATTTACAACATGTACAAAATGGCACCCCGCATTGTCCCTTCCGCGCTCCTCGCGAAGCCATCGCCGTTCCCCAACCCGCCACGCCCCCTTCCCCCCGCGGTGCACAGTCAGACGAAATGAGCGAATGAAGCATGATATTAGTTTAACACAGAAATATCCAATAAACACATACTACAATATTCATAGGTTCTTGAGTAGTAGACGTGTCTGACGTTAACTTATGCTAAGCATTTAATCAGTCGGTTTTCTGAAAAAAGGTTACATGAGTACACAATTCTTAACGTTTAAAACGTATCGTAAAAATTATAATATAATTTTAACAGTGGTAATAATGGTAAAGTACCTTAAAGTGAACAAATAATGATCGGGCGAGATGGCTCTGACTGGGAGGTCCTAGGTTCGAGCCCCGACAGTGGCAGGATTCTCGACACTAACTTGTCAGCTTGGTCGAATTCAAGCGGCATCTGGAGGGAATTCTAGCGGCCGGCTGCTCTGATCGGTAGATTTCCCTTGTTTATTCGATCAACATCAGCGAATGCCGGAGCAGTACCCTAATAAACGGGGTACTGCGCGCGATCTTTCCTACCTCGTTCTTGTCCTATCCGCTCCCCTTACACACACACACACACACACACACACACATACACACACACACACACAAACATTCACTATACTACCGCACATGCCAGGAGACCAATCGAGTGCTTAGAGCTAGTCCTGGCTGGTGTGATGCCAGGACTGGTGCATTGCTTGTAGCATTTTATATATGTTTTCTGTTGTATCCGTTGGTCATCATACATACATCTCAAACGTTTCGCAAACATTTCATATTCGTTTTTTCTCAAAATGTTCCGTTCCTTCAACATAGGAAGCCGTACAAACTGGAATAATAATTTTTCATTAAGTGGTAATAAAATAAACATTTTTACCAAATTATGCGAATTTTCAATAATTTATTTTTAACCATTCGATGAGATATGAAAAGTTCGGATAAAGTTGAACTACGTACAAATCGTGAAAAGTTTACTTTCGTGTAACTTTCGTTTTCATGGGCTGTGCGCCCATTTTGCCTTCTTTGCCCCACTGCGGAGCGCTCTGCGTCCTGGGAACCGCGGCGTGGAGCTGCGCGCCACTTCTCTGAGCAAAATGGGCCAGGGAAAGAGGAGTCAGGCACGGAGTGGATCTCTCATGCTTTAATGAAGATGTTAGTAGAGAGCTTCACAAATCTGTCAGAGAAGAAAGAATCCTCGCCGAGAGCCTGTCGCTGGCGTTTCACCTTACTGCATTGACGTCATTAAACATTCTCCATTGCTCTTTCATTTGGAGTGTTCAATTTTGTACCAATGATGATACATCAGCTATAATATTTATTTCCCCCATATCGGTCCATTTATAAATCAAATGCCTGTAGCGAAGTGTGGGTTATTGTTGAGTAGGGATGTTTCTGAGGACAACGTTTAATCAAAGAAATTGGAGAATTTTTCAGAAACTTTTGAAAATGTTTTTGAGATTGCACGTAAAGAACCTGTAAATATGAAAATACCCCTTTGAAACCTCTAAGCCGTTCAGATCTTTAGTTAGTTCAGATCGATGGGGAATATCAATTCGGAAGAAACAGCTGAACAGTTGAGGCGCTAGAGTTGACCATGGACGTACAGAGAGACGTTTTGCCGATAATCAAGGACCCACAAAACAAGGATTCTGCCTACACAACGTGTTAATTTACTGTATAGAGGAACACGATTCCCCCACCAGCCGGGCACTGCCACAGGGACAAGATGTAAGTTCCTGACTGCTCTCCTCACGTGTGTGGTAGTGTAAGAATTTGTAAATAAGGGGTGAAGAAAGGACAAGGATAGAAAGATCACGCGAGATCTGTGGCCCATCTGACATTCGCCTGGTGTTGATCGGTGAAACTACGGGAAACCATTGATCAGAGCAGCCGGCCGCTAGAATTGCCCAGACAGCGGCTGACCCCGACATAGCTGACAAACTGGTCCCACTAGGGACTCGAACCTCAAGACTTCCCTGTCTGAGCCACTGCAGTAACATCAACTGATGTCCTGAGTCACCTTAGGCGGTTGAACGAAAAGGATAAGTTGAAGAAGTAGGTGAATAAGGAAAAGAAAAAGAAGAAAGAAAGAAAGAGAAAAGAGAAAGAAAGAACGAGAAAGAAATGTATATTATCTCTGATGCCATGTCTAAGAAATCACCAAATGGTGCTTATAAAATCTGAGGATTTTTCAAGAATGATCCTAAATCAAAATCTTTGGTCGTGTAAAACAACTTGTCATTTTTATACGTTCATTTTCATATAAAGTAAGCTACATGTTCATTATACTTATTTAAAGACAATAACGTAAAATAAGCCTTGAGACTTGAAATTACTACTCAACAAAAATGTTGAAATAATATAAACCTTAATTTCTCCGAACTAAGATTTATGATACGAATTTTTACCCTGTAACCACAGATTTGCCACACTTTTTGCTGTATCAGATGATGCAAAATAATTCTTAATTAACGCTTACAACTGAACATGCAAAAAGCAAGGAAAACGATGGCGTCAACTTCATTGTTCTGCGGTATTTGTAATGTAACGTTGCTCCTCCCTGATCATTTGACATGCGCTCCGTCCGCGTTCACTCTTGGAACGGAACGGAACGGAGGGAAAAAAGCCTTCGCCAGGGAGATCTACACTTTGAAATAATGTGGGGGCTGGGCCTTACGTTGGCCTTGAAGCAGAGGGCGCGTGGGCACCTCCCCAAGGGCTCTGTTTTCGCCTTGAGCCTTGCGTCGGTTGGACGCCCAGTGAGTGACACCTTCAGGTCAGGCCCTATCCACCCACCATCAAATTGGGGCCCTTCAAACCCAAGTGAAACACTTGTCCTTCAGTAAATCTTCTCGAGAGTACGAGGTACTGGTACCAGTGTATGAATGAATTAATGGGGCAACCGGTTGTCAATGAGGTCGGACCTCCACCTTCATCAAGAAAGCAATGCCCGAGTCTTTGTAAGTCAACATTATTATACAGAAGATTAAATTGTTCCCTAATTCATCATTATCATCACTATTGTCACCGTCATTATACTGTGACATGTAGTAAATTTGTGTGTGTTCCTAAAGATTCACGAAAGATTGAAACCATTCACAAATCATTAACATAAATTAAAATATTAAATTTCGAATTAAATTCACAAGCATTATAGGCAATAATGTGCGAGATTTGATATATTCATAAATGTTTGGCGAACATTTGGCCTCCGTTATTCGGTTCTACTCTAAATGTACCAGTCACTCGTTAATAGTTGCCAACAATAACAAATTGAATATTCCAGCCAATCAGTTACGCTTCTTTCTTGAAAATGACGCAGCTCCTTCAGAGACCAACGGCGAAACGGCGATAGCAAACAGGGCTGGCAAGAAAGCAGTGCGAATACAGAACAGGTGTTGACCGAGGAAGATGAAGCGAAATAGTAGGCGCGATGCTGTCAGCTTGTGCATAGCGGCTTTCTGTTTAACGCCTTTCTAATGAGAGCATATGCGACGTCTTTTCTCAAAGGCTTTCTGGCGAATGCCTTAATGGCGAGGGAGCACCTTCTTTGCTCTGCGCGTCTCCCCTACTGCCTACATTCTAAATAATTCAAAAAGGTTTTGGGTAGTTTCCTGAATTCTCTTGGATACATTATGTAAAAATAGAGCAGCTCTTTAAAACAACTCTCAGTGCTATGGCATTGCTCGTAAGTACTTTCATTTGAGAAGATTCCATTGAATATTTTTAAGTGAATGGATTTTAAAGAAAGGTATCGAAGAAAATATTAAATGAAACTACAAACGAATTAAATGTCCGAAAGTTTGAACTAAACCTTGAAGTTATTTTACGTAACTTCTATTTGACCTGAATAAATACTATTTCGTAGTACAAAGTAGTAAGAAAAGTTTTTGAAATGTGTCGCTCGTTCAATCATTTTTATTCTCTTTTCGTACGAACTATAATTATTACAATTCCTGATATAGTGTGCGAATACCAATAAGTGCACAAATACTCTGATTCAGGTATGTCAAGGTTGCGCATGGTCAGCAGGCACTGCGTCGAGACCGCAGCCGAGAGAATTTAAAAGTGCCCCGAGGCATCGGTGCGTCACTTCATTACACTGCCCGTGACAATCTTTTAGGGACGTCAGTTGACAGTTATTGCCTAGAGGCGTTTTTAATTCCAATTTCCTCTACTAAAGCTAAGATTATGATCCATTAAAATGAAGTTTATCAGTCGCATTTAACCTTATCAAATGTGAGTAAAATTATACATTTGCTTTAGAGGGCAATAATTGCATTAACTTCCTACGTTCATTTTGGGAGACTTAACTGAGAAAGATTCTTGTATGTTAAAAGAACTGGCCACCTGTTGGAGAGTTGTTAGTTTATAGATATTTAATACTGTATTTCACTATCACAATATACAATTATTTTAATTTTTGTTATAAACAAATAACAAAATGATGTGATACAATATAACACAAAATGAAAACCAGCAATGAATTCGCAAATCAAACGCATTTGTGCCTTTAGGTAGAATTTAAAAACATAATTCAAATCTCAATTGTTGGAGCACATCAAACAAAAGCATCATGCAAACGTACTTCCGAATGAAGCAAGCATTCTTCGTGATATTTTGAACAGATGCAGATTGCACCACTGTCTGTGCACGGAGGGGAAATGGGAGCGGCATCAGAGGAAGTTGCCAGTCTTAGTGGCTGCGCGAGGTTTTCCTGAAAAGCAAGTAGCTCGTGCGGGTACGTTTGGCATACTGCTCAATTCTTCCTCGCAGTCAAAAAGTCAGGAGAGTATTCCAAATTGAGAACCATTGATTTTTCGGGTGAAATTCCTAGAATGTTCTAGATGTGGAACATCCTTGAATAATAATTATGCAAATACAAGTAAACGTAAAAGTTGCGGGTAAGAAAATAGTATGTTAATAATTATTGTGTTAATCAAATAGAAAAATGATTGATAATTGGATTCAACAAAAACAAATAATGTAATGTTCTTTTAGTGTTCACAAATTTCAATATAGTATTTTATAATCAATGGATGAAAGGCATTCTCATTTTCGTAAATATTTAATAGCCAAAATTAAAAGCTGGTCGTCTTTGTCCCAGGCAACGTTTACCGTGAACAAAAATTTAGAATGCTTGGCTCTCAACCCCACTCTTGTACGAACATTCTAATGGAACGCAGTTCTCCCGACGATTTGGACATCTGTCCAAATATTTTCTTGCAAATGCAGTAAACGACGAGGAACGAAACCAGCCGCTCGAAATCAAGTTTTGTTATGTTAAAATTAATCCCCGTTTTTGTAAAATTATGTTACGTATGATCTACTTTTTTGTTGATTCAACTGAGGTTGCTAATGACCAAGAAGTTGAGAAGCGGTGTAACATAAATAAATAATTGTCACCTTTCTTTCACCTTGTTGAATTGTTGAACAAATTTAATTATTAACTCGTAACTGGTGAGGTCATTTTTTTGTCACGTAACTAGTGATATGGGGACTACATTAAAAAAAATTAATGTCAACGTGAATCATAAAAAAGCACTCTCTCAACTATTTTTGTACCATCAGGCGGACTAATTATAAAATTGTCGTTTGAGAACCAGAATATGATTAAGGACGACCAATTAATCACACTATATGACTAATACAACACAGCCTCAATTTTAAGTCTTTCCACAGTCCCTCATTCACTGCAATTTCCGCTAATACGAAACGTACACTGAGCGTTGGTGGACGCCTTGGACATACATATTCCACATCACACTCATTTACTTACATCATTTTGGCGTTGAGCATAAGGTGTAGGTTCTTTCAACATTCGGGATATGGTCAGCCACGGTTCACGGGGGAGGTGGTCATTCCGTAGACTGGTGCGTAATGCTGGCTCTACCAGTTCCGTCAGATCCCACACTCTCCCTTTCTTCACCACTGAATTCGCTCTTTTCCGCTTCTGGATTGACCTTGACCCATTCCTCAAATCCTGGATTATTTCCCCTAATAATATCCCTCGATGCATCCATAATATTTAAAAAAAACATAAAAAATACGTAATCGGTGAGGTGATGATTGATTATACCCCAGGCGCCAGAAAAAATAAAATAATAAGTTTCTGTCCACCTTCAACGATGTGACCACCGCCGGGATCGCAGAACAACTGACTTCCTGAGAGGTACCCAGAAGCAGATGCTCCTTGTAGCGTCCGCTTCGCTCAGGTTCGTTATCTTTCAAAGGCTGGGGTGCTAACAGCCACGCACATCACGTTACGGGTTAAAGTACAAATTTCTGTTGAAACAGCGAGCGGGTGGGCCACGTGCAGCGGCGCGGCGCGGGGCCCTCGCGAGCCGTCACGCACGCCGGCGGAGGGCTTCCTCGATTCCCTCCCTTGATTGATTGATTCTGTCATGTTTCCGGGCGCGTGCTTTGGTCATTAGTCTCGTACGTGTAGTGCATGTTTGTTCTCGGGAGATGGCGGTGATCTTCCTCCGCTGAATGGCGAGATCCGGCGCCGACCTGCCGTCGGCTAGTGGAGTTTCCCCCTAACCAGGACTCTCCCACCAGCGAGGCACCGCCCCAGCCGGACGAGCTCTAAGCTCCCGACCGATCTCCCAGAATATGTGGAAGTGTAGTGCATGTTAGTGTAAGTGTGTGTGTAAGGGGAAGAGGAAGGACAGATAGCGCGCGGTCCGTGGCCCGTTTGGTAAGGTACTGCTCCGGTATTTGCCTGGTGTTGATCGGAGAAACCACGGAAAACTACCGATCAGAGCAGCCGGTCGCTAGAATTCTCCTCCAGACAGCGCCTGAATTCGACCTAGCTGAAAAGCTAGTGTCGAAAATCTTGCCGCCGTGGGGAGTGGGAACCTAGGACCTCCCGGTCAGAGGCGCTGCAGACTCCCTCCCTTGATCCGATTGCTCGCTCTGTCAACTGCTTGCTTTGCTTTGCTTCGCTTTCAACTCTGCTATAGAATCGTTCTTGATCTCACCGATTCTGGAATGGCAACGAGATGAGCGTATGTCGGTGAGGGACGGATGAAGAGGAGCGAGTGGGAAATATCTCGGGCCTTGGGAAGAGGATTCCTCCTCTGCATCCTCTGTGAATCCATCCTTGAACGGAAGCTGTAGAGTGTAGCCACTGGTGTACCAGCTCGGATATTATAAAACAATTCAGCAGCAGGACAGAACACAACTAACAGTCAAAGATCTGGTAACGGTAAGGAAGAATGGTTTGTTGTGTTCAGGCAAAAATGTCATCACATGACTGACAATTCAGTTCTATCATTTCTCATTTTCTTAATTTTATTTATGATTTACCCTGTTCACAATACTTTTTAATTTCCATTATTATGTTTTGCCTTTCAAACTACGCTTCTATTTGTTCGCTGCAATTCACGATGACTTGTAAAATGTCATGTCGCTTACGTTCCTTTTGCGAAGTTAGTACCTTTTTATTCTTTCAATTTGCTTTCGGAGTATTTATATACAGCCTATTATGACTAACGGTTGCAACTTAGTACAAACAGGAACTCAAGTTTAAATGCTTCACACATTCACACTGCTGACGTGTTCCTATTTCGGGCGCCCAAATGCAATTGCACAATTTTTTTTTCGCTGTAAGATTTGAGTGCGTAGTAGACCTTGGCCTTCGCAGCGCAACTGGGCAATTGAAAATGTATTACTGTTACGTACCCCACCCAAACATCCAGTAGCTGCCGGAAAGAACCAACACACACCACGCGAACGCGCGACTGCGCTGTTGGTTCCTCACGCGTCCTCCACGCGCCTACGTGCGCCCGTCCGCGACGCGCCAGCCGCGGCGCCCGCGCCAAGGTCGGGGCGAACAGCGCGCGGCCAAGGCCGCAGCTGGCGCCGCGGGGAGCAAGGACCGTTGGCGGGCGCGCGTTTCTGCGCAGTTTGGGCCTTTTTTGTCACCCATTGACACGTTGGGCTGCCCTTTTACGAGGCTAAACGCGATGGTATCTCGACATCCCAACGCTATATCTAATAACCGACTAAAGTAGTGTTACTCAACGGGGTCGGTATCGACATCCTGAAGGGCAGTGAAATTATAAATGGGATCAACGATGATCAATAGGTTCATTGGGGGTCGATAGCCGAATATTCATCGCCAACCGATGATTATTATTCAATCGATTATAAATTTTATCAGTTAGGTTGTTAATTGTTTACTTATAAAAATGGTCAAAACATCAAAGAACAGTAATTTACATTTCTAAGAATTGAAAATTATAGAAGTGCGAAAAATAAAAATAATGAACCGTTTTGTCAAAACTTTTCTTCATGTTCTTTTTCAAATCAAGACATGTTCATGTCCTTAAGATATTATATTAGGTTCTGCTCTAGCATTCCCGTTGATCGGGGAAACCACGGATACTGCTGATCAGAACTGCCGGCCGCTATAATTATCCTCCGGACAGCGGCTGAATTCAACCTAGATACTATGTAGCTAAAGTCGAAAATCCGACCACCGCACCGTCGGGATTTGAACCTTAGGACCTTTCCAGTCAGAGTTGCTGCAGAATGAGCGGCTCTGAGATAAATCCAGGCGATAGAGATGGAGAAAACATGAAGAAAAAGAGCAACAAATAGAAAGAGAAGGAGAAGAAAAGAGGAAAAGGAAGATCGATAATTGGAAGAAAGGGAAGAAAATAAGGAGGAAAAAAAAAGAAATAGAATTGTTGCATTAGCGCAATATTTTGTGCTTTCTATTCACACAAAGAATAATCAATTCTTTACATCATTTGACTTAAGCAGACCCGGGACACCGTGGGTCTGATAACTCGTCATTCGTAAATATGAATATCACTGTTTCTAACCATATTGTGTCCATTTTATTGTAAGAGTGGTCACTGCTAGCTACTGATGCTGTTACCTTACGCCGAGAAAGGTCGCTTCGTCTTTCGACTAGTTGAATTTTCGTCATTTGTATGCATCAATGACTGGGGACTCTTAGTCATTGCCTGGGCACTGTCACCTGGCAGATGCCAATCCAACACTTCAGAACTAGTTCTGTTACGTCGACATAAAATTTATCGTGTTATTTATAACTTTTCGTGATGTTATAATTTACTGGTTTCGTCAGCGCGATCGAGTCGCAATTTTCAACTTGATTTTTTTGTTTTCGTGGACAGGCACAGACAACAGTAAGTTTCCGCTTTCACCACTCTGACACAATGTACTTCCGCGACGATTAGACATTTCACCTTCCCTGACAGATCTAAGGCGAAATTTTTCAAGTTTTCAAAATGTCGAAGATTTTAAAACAAATCGAGCGTATGCCAGACATACTCTTCAATCTTATTAATATTGATGAATACTTTTATGTGTGAAATTTGAAACAAATGAAATTGGTTGTTAATCCCATTTCTCAACATGGTATTTTTTTCTTGAAAAGACTCAGAAATGTACCAGACATATCTCGCTGATATACAAACCTTCCATTAATTAACGTTAAAGATATTAAATATTATTTAATGTTAAATATTAATATTATTAAGTTAAATATTATATTCATGGCAATGTTAGAGATTTAATCAGTTTGGAGGGTAAAATAGTCCCTAGAAAGTAGATAAGTGTGAACGTTTTCCATCATTATGCTACTGCGTTAAGCTGATAGCAGGTGCTTTCCTGAATATTCGAAGCTTATCTGACTGCCTAGTTCAAGTTGCCATGGAGTTCGTAATGAAATATATGCAGGGGAAATTGAAAGTTGGCGTATTGAGGCGAAAAACGACGCCATATCCTGCGAAAATGATTACAAATGAGGTTCTTATTGTTATTCGTGATATGTGAATGGTGTATCCGTTGACTATTCATAAGTTTTCGATAATTCATAAGTTTGAAGCCTGTGAGACTAGAGCCATCTGTATGCTAGTCACGAACGTTTCACCAATAACTTAACACAAGAGTTTTGCTCTATTTATGCTAGGAATATTTTTTTCCTGAGTACTGTTGTAAACAATATTCAATTGGTAGGATATATGGGTAAACTTCGTGAGCAGATCTAATTTATGCTTTTATGTTAATTTTTATATGGTATTTTACAGTTTCATGTGGAAGACGTACAATTTTATGTGATTTTTAACTATGTAAATAATGTAATCTATATCCAAATGAATCCTACAGCTTTGAAAGTTTGCCGATTATAATCAATAATCTCAGAATCAAATACCTGTGACTTATCAACCAAAGTCGAGTAAGCAGAAAGTTGAAGTGCGTGTACGACTTGCGATTGGGAAACCGGGAGCGGTAGCTCAGTGTACCAACTGATGTTACTGCAGCGCCTTTGACCGGAAGGTTCTAGGTTCGAGTCCTATCGGCGGCAGGATTTTCGACACTAGCTTTTCAGCTAGGTCGATTTCAGTCGCTGTCCGGAGGAGAATTCTAGAGGCCGGCTGCTCTGATCTGCATTTTTCCGTAGTTTCTCCGATCAATACCAGGCGAATGCCGGAGCAGTACCCTACCAAACGGGCCACGGACCGCGCGCGATCTTTCCTTCCTCTTCCTTGTCCTCTCCTCTCCTCTCTTGCACACACACTTACACTAACGTGCACTACACTACCACATATTCCGGGAGACCGGTCGGGTGCTTAGAGCTTGTCCAGGTTGGGGCGGTGCCCCGCTGGTGGGAGAGTCCTGGTTGGGGGAAAACCCGACTAGACAACGGTAGGTCATCGCCGGTTCTCGCCATCCAACGGGGAAAGTACACCGCCATCTGCAGCACTACAATTACGGAACGAATGACCAAAGCTGTTGACGCGCCCGGAAACACGAAAAAAATCAATCAATAAAAGCGTTGGGCCTTTTATTAATGATGTCCCTCGAACAATTCTGCCTTCTTGCCCTCGTACCCCAGATGGCATGCCTTGGTCGTGGTACTCGCCTTGCAGGCCCTATTGTGCGCCGGCGAATCGCTTGTCACGTGATGTGGCGTCGCGTCGCGTCAGTGGGACCCGTGGCCGCTCCTTCCGCTTCCCGCCCACCTTGGGCGCGTGGCCCGGTGGGCGGGCGGCGTGACGCGCCGCGGCGCCCTGGCACAGCCGCGCGCGCATATTTTGTCGCGCTGTGTGCCGAACCTTGGCCCCGGGCGCAGGCGCCGCCGCCTCGCGGGATTCCGCTCCGGTGGGCGGAGAGGCGCTGCAAGCATGTGCGAGTGCTTTTACATAGCTCGCTTTTGGAGAGTTAAGCATAGATTGATGGTGTAAGTCATGTTGGCGGTTTCAACATAGCGGGGAATCGGAATATAAAGTCGACATTGTTTAAGCAATACCGAAACCTCGGGAACTCTTACTTCCTAATTCTGTGTATATTATGGTAATGAATTCCCCTATGAACAACTGTTAGACCTTCGACTTCACTCGTACTTTTTTTTCAACTGAACTCAGATTTAGTAAGGTTAAGCAGCACGAAACAAACTAACTTCACAATTCCCTGAGCATGAGACGAGTAGTACTGATTGCCAGTGTTATTCAATAAGTATTTATTTATTTATTTCCCAACATTTTCTTCTTAGTAAAAGTATAACGTTATTCACACCAAATTCAACAAATGCTTTAATAACTACTTACTTGAGGCTTGACCAATAGAACAAGTTTCAATTTCTTGGGATACAAAATGTCATACAGAGGGGAAATAGATATACAAGGGGAAATTGAAAGACTACTTCGTATGAACGGAACAATCCTGAGAACCCTGAAAAAGAAAGTCAGAAAGGAAACCTTTGATTGAATTGTATAATGTATTAAGTATCCCAACTTGTTTACATGGAAGTGAAAATTGGACAATGACCAAAAAAGATAGCACAAGAGTACAAAATACTGAAATGAAATCTTTGAGATCAGTAGCTGGTTATAAGCTGATGGACAAGAAAAGGAATTTAGGAATTCGTAAAGAACTTGATGTCTGTAAACTTCAAGAGAAACTTAATTACTATCGGAATTCCTGGATGCAGCACATTGAAAGGACGCAAAACCATCGACTGCCGAAAATAATTCTAAAATATTGCCCACAAGGACGAAGAAATCCTGGCCGTCCGAAGAAGAGATGGGGTGACCAGACGGGAACGGAGGCGTAACAGGCAGTGCCTATAGGAGAAGAAGAAGAAGAAGAAGAAGAAGGAGGAGGAGGAGAAGAAGAAGAAGAAGAAGAAGAAGAAAAAGGACGACGACTTGAGACTTGGAGTAAATGCTCTGTCTTTATTCACGCGGGGAACGGGAGAGCCCGCTGGCTGCCGAAGGGGGAGCGCGAGCGATCGGAGCGTGTGCGGGAGGCGCCGCATTTAGCCCCCGCTCGACGGCCACGCGCGGCGCGTTCTTCCCGGTGCAGCGGCGCGCGTTACATCAGCGGATGCCGCGGGGCGGCTGGCAAAAGATAGCTCGCCGTGGGCGGCGCGGCGCCAGACGGCGGGCGGGCCAAGCGCCGAGACCCGCCCCTCCCCCGCCGCGCCCCGCCGCCCGTCACGTGAGAGCCCGCTCACGTGCGCGGCGCTGCGCCCGCCCACGTGCACGCGCCCCGGCGCTCCTCGCTTTGCGCCGGGGCCTTCCTTGTTTCTTCAACTTCTCATTTGCCTGTTTTTTTGTCCACTGAGATTCACGTGGTGATAATTTGTCCGTTCCTGCGACTCTGTTCTTTCTCTGTTATTTCTAGGGAGATTTTCCCCTGACGTTTTGTGATTCATTTTGGGTCCCGTCTAGATGGGTATTTGCCGCTGACTCCTACTAAAGAAAAATAATATTGGCACAAAATTGTGTATTAATTTTTTAATAAAAAATAAAAGTGAATTGAAATGATGAAAGTGATATCACAAGGAATTAGTTCATTAATAATGAAATTTGTTCTAGAAATAAGTAATTTAATTTCCTCACCTGTCTCCATTTTCCCCTTGAGATTTATTTGCGATACTTGAAATTCTTTCAGCCCTACCACATGTTTAACGAAAGGTTATAATTTTCCTGTTGAGCGAATCATATGAATACCTTTCGAGCTAACTCCGTGATATCCTGGTGCGAATTGAATGTAAACGTGTGTCGGTGTGGTTTTGCCTGTCGGAGCCCGCACACAGCTTACTTCCCGGATGCGCGCCAGCGAGGCGGCATGAGGCGGCCGGCGCCGCCCCGCGCAGGCATCTCGGCCGAGGGCGTCGCGACGCGGCGGCGGAGCGCGACGCGGCCCCGCCCCGCGCTGCCTGTCTGCGCCTCGGCGCCGCCGGGCGCTGGCACAGTTATGCATTGCTTTCAGTGTAAAAGGACATGAAATGAATGTACACAACTAAGTTAACGTCGTCTTTGAAGCACATTGATTTAAATTTAAGCATTGAATTTAATGTACAGTACGTTAATCTCCCTTTAATGTACAAGGCACATTAAAATTCATGTACAGTCGTATATTAAATCTATATTAAATTTAATGTAATTTCTGACAGTGCTCTCGACAGCCGCCTACAAATTGCGTCTCTAGAGTTTGTTTTAGCTTTTACCTTCAAATTATACAACGTTTTTACCGAGTATCTCAATTAGAACCACATTGAGAGTTAGGCGAAAAAAGGGCATGTTGTTTAGGTATTTCATTTTAATTGCTTCGTAATAGGCGGTACGTAATTTGCCGTTGCTAAACAGTTTCATTGGGTTATTTTGTTCACAACCTCGGTTACGTCTGGTACTGACATTTTATTTTTTCTGGCACTATATTGAAACAAACTAATTTAATTTTTAAATTAGATATCACTCTGCCCTTCTAATATTATTAAATATTAATTCAACGTAACCCTTCCAATTTATATACGAATGGGCGCCAGGAAAAGATTACGTTAATTCTATTATTAAAATTAATCTCAACTGCTATTTCCAATAAATTAAGATCCGGCTAACTGGGTCGGTCTTATAAACAAATAATCGCTATTGCCCACTAATAGCCCATTATTCGATCTGCCATCTGTACAGAGTGACCGAGGAATCTGAAAAGCAAATATACATTTCTAGCTACTCATTTACTGAAATTGGCTAAATGAAAATCATATTTTTTCACAGAAACTTATAAGTTGATTCAATGTCCATGAAATACTTGGTAACAATACGAAACGTACTTTCGGTCATGACCAGTTTCAAACCTTATACTGCAATGCCCGTCTTCGCGCGCTCTTGGCCGATGTTGCCGCGTAGAACCATTTTCATTTTTTCCCGGTGTCGATGGCTCCACGTCCAAATAACATCTTTTCTTACGTTCTGGCACAAGTGTACTCACGTCACTGATCCTCACCGCCTCATAAGTTGATAAGTCTTAATTAATTTGCCTTTTAAAAGTTCCCAGTTCTTTCTACGCGTATGCTTAAAATATTAAAGTTCAGTAAACATTATCTGCTTCAAATACTCCCAGTCCTGTTCGGAAATTCACCTAAGTTCACAGTTTAAAAGCTGTTGCATATTTCCAAGTTCCAATTTCCGCACATTACATCAATATTCAAAGTCCGACTACCATCGCTTCAAAGTAGACGTTCACAATTCCCAAACTCCCAACATCAATTATCTACACACGATCCGCACAGCACCACGGCATAAGTCGGAATGAATGCATATTCCACTCTTTCAGCCCTTCAAAACTCGGTCCATATTTTCTACTGTTTTTCAGAAAAAATTCGACCCACTTCCGTAGAAATACATTGTCATTCCATGCCTCGCCAATCCCTAAATTACTTACGAATTCAACTAGCCGCGCCCCAGACTGTCATTGCTTTCTCAGCCAATCCCCAAACAGTTTACTTTATCAACTAGCCGCGCCCCGTGGTTCAAAGCAATGCAGTTTGTTGACCTTGACGACAACTCGTCTACCGTTGCTAGGCCGCCATATTTACATAAGTCTATCCTTACAATTCACTCTGTTTACAACAAATGTCACGCAATACAATGTCCCACATATTGGTATGTAACAATATACAATTCAAGATGTCTTTACCTTTAGAAATCGGTATGTTTTCTTCTTCGGGGGTGTATTGATTAAGATGATTTTGCTATCAAGATTCACGGTAAGAAATTAAAAAAAATTATTTGTCTTAGCTTATTTGGGACAGTTTAATAATCTTTTTCATTAGTAAAAATTTCGTTTCCGTTTCTTGTTTTTTTCCTCGTTTGTGTATCATTCTTTTGTGATGGGGATTTTACGTGAAGATTGTCGCTAAGACGTGTTTGAGAGAGCTCGACGTGGAGAACTCGCTATAGTGATGCAAAGGAGAGCTGTAACTGCATGTTCTATTCAACGAGGCTTCATTCTGCAATTCAAAACTCTGTATTTGCGTCGACGGGGCATCCGGTCGCTTTGCCCTCCAAGGCATCGAAGGCAGAGCGATGCTACGGGAAGTGAGACATCATTCAATATCAGTCTTCTTTTGTGCCCTAGGCTCGAAATTGTTATCTTCCTTCTCAAAGCCCCTTTATCAATATAAATGGTACCTGCGTAATTTGACAATTTTGTGTTTATTGTTCTACATCTGAAGCTCGGAAACTTGGGCTGCATACTGTTCTAAGGCTGTCAGACTGCCCATGTAAACTTCATTCAGAATTCTTGTAACTGATTGACACTTTTGTATTTTTATTGCCAATCTTTATATAATAGATGCTCATCCTTCAAATACTATTTAAAATAAAACGTTATGCCATTTTAAAGAGAAATCAAAGTACTAAAATAAAATTATATTTTATAGTTATAATATATTGGTGTGAAAACATGGAACGGCTATTTCTATTTCCCTTATTTAGATATTAGTTCCAATACCATGTTACAATGTGTTCATTCCCTGCAGGCTCTTTTGTAATGGGGAAAAACAAGTTTACAATTTTATCCCTTTGCAGTGTTCCTCCACAAGACAAAATTGATTTAAATCTAATGTGGGCTATTAATTATGATTCTCAATGCAAGAAAATAAGATAGCAATGCAAATAGGTGAAAAGGCTTTGAAGTCACGAAACTGAACCGGATAATCTTATTTTTTAGCAGTTTTATTATGCATGAGATTGCGCGATTGCGAGAGACGATCTAAAACTGTTCCAGTAAAGATCAGTGTGACTGCGATATGACGGCGAACGTGATTTTCTGAATGATTTCCCTAGCATTTCTCACCTAGACTTTGCCTTCGCCATCCCCCTCCGGAAACGCTGCTTCTAGTTTCTCTTCCGGCCTTGAGGTGCTCATTCGCGGCGGAGAGGCGTTTCAAGGTCTGATGCGCACTTTTCAGAGCAGACGCTGCGCCTGCAGTCACGCAGCGCCCGGCACGCCATCCTCGCCCGCCCACGCGCGAATCCGTGCGTTTTCCACTCGCTCTTCCGAGTGTGATGGCTCCATTACGCTTCTGAGAGACACCGTACTTGTGCTTCCCGACAGGCTGTTTCTTCTACTTTATCCGCATCAGAGCTTCGCACGTTCTTATTTCATTTTCAACTGTTTAATGCATGGCGCCATTTGTGGCAAAAAAATATAATGTATCTGTCATATTAACGTTATGGTTGTAGGTGGTAGTATGTAATAAAATGAAAATAATATCCAATAAACAACGTATGCTCCTGCATTTGTTTATGTTCAAGTAAATATTCACATAAAATTTCGCAAAAAGTAATTCCCATACTATCACTTGTTCTGAAACTACCATATTCCGGTGTATTTTCATTTGGATCTGTAGAATTATTTCTTATTTGTCTAAAATTATAGAATAGAATGTAGAATTAGAATAGTAGAAAATTTAGAATGTATAAAATTGTCAAAATTTGAATAAAAACACGCGAGTTGTGTGCAGAAAAATTTGAAGTAATATATTAAATGATATTCTGTTTTGTTAATAAAAACAATAGCAATATTTTAAAGCGTGAGAAAAACTATATTTTTGGAAATTACATCAGAAACAAAAAATTATGCAAAAACAAGCAAAATTTTTAAATCTCATCATTCCTTTCTGATCCTGAATACGTGTTGCCAAGGGCATGAGTATGGGTCCTGCATACTGGTAATGTATAGTCCGTCGAAAGCATACCAAAGGAGAACCCTTCATTTACTCATTTTCCCTCGAGTTTCTTTGGCGATAGTGTGCTCACGCAATTCTCTCAAGAAAATATCAATTCAGTGAAAGGAAGAACATTACAATCCAATCGTGGTACTTTCTAGGAATGTCCAATGCACTTCGCTCATTGCATGTCATGATGCAGTACGTAGGCGATTGCCGGGTTGCCTACTGCTCGGTGCACGGGGTGGAGAGAGAGAGAGGGCACTTAAACGAAGAAGAAAGCGCTGTGGGGAGGGTGCGAGATACTGAAGACTTTCTAGAGAGCTGAAGATACGAACGAGATTCACAGTTATTCTGCGGGGGTAATACTTTCACATAACGTCGTTGTGATTGGACTATGCTTCAATTAGTTGATCGTAGGGTTTTTTGCGTGCATTTTTGTCTCATAAAGAATCTATTTGTGATACAGGCTCTTGGATACGTGTACGAAGGTAGTTATGGTGCCCACTGGTTATAAATGAGATATACTTTTTCATATAAAACATAATTTAGAAACATACGATACTTTTACTTGACAATAAATAAATTAATCTAATTTCACACTTTCATCTCTAAACCCTGAAAATCATTTTTACTTTCTTAAAAACACGGGAAATAAACTTTTGTGTTATGTAATATAATTGAAGGTGACACAGGGCGCTTATTAAGAGTTTTCAAATTTCGATGAGTTCAATGATCTTTGAGAAAATTGAGAGGAAGTATACAAGGAAAAATAGCATGATCTAAACGCAGGTAAAAATTGGTACTTGAGCGGGTAATGTAAGTGTGTGAAAGGCGCGTATAAAGTTAAACGGACGCTTTGCAAGCTAGTGGCCGACCCATTCCCGACAGCCTCGTGTCCATGCTTGGAGTTACGACGCGCGATGCCGTCTGCCGACCTGCGGAGACACCTGTTCCTCGCCGCCGCGTGCAGCTCGCGCTTCGGAATGGATTGCGCCAGCGGCCCGGCGAAGCCATCGCGCTGGTCGCCGTCACACGCCCCGCGAGCCGCCCCACGCATTCTAAGAGCTCCGCCACTCGGCTTTTATCCGCGTGTTGCGTAAGGCCCCGGCTTCGGGAGGGCTCGCGCGCGCTGGCTCTCTAAAAAAGAGCAGCCCGCGCAGCTTCCGAGCGGGGTGGGTGTGAGCGCTTTCGTAACGCTGTTTTGACTGGCCTTGGGTGGCCGTAAACAAACGAGACCGGAATAGTTTACACCGCGTGGCGTCTCTGGAAAGTCGAGCGTCTGCGCGTGAGTTGGTTGGTCACGAACTCGCCCTGCGCCGTGCCGTCGCCCTCGTCCCCGGCGAGGGAGGGCTGCCTGGCGCGGCCTTGACCGCTGGAGAGCGCTGCACGTGACGACCAGGGTACGCCGCCGCCGCATCGTGCCGCACCGCGGCGGTGGCCTTGGGCCGCGCTCGCGCCGCTGCTTCTTCCGAGGAACCTCAGCCCACGACGTTTTCTTTTGATTTATGCTTCCATTAGCTAAGGGTTGCCCACAACCGCCTACCTCATTGCGCCTGATTGTATGCGAGTTGCATGAAACTCACCCGATGGGTCACTTCGTTACGATGGCAGTGACATTATGTCATGAAACTCAGCCTAGCACCTGTATTGTGCTAGTAATATCAAAGGAGAGAATGGAAAAAATGATCCGTTCTTGAGTTTAAAACGAATAAAATGCCTTGCGGATTGAAAATGTAATGGTTAAGAAAAACCATGGATTGTGATTCAGAATTACTAAGGTGATCTTTACTTAGTAATTTTAAAAAAACTTTTATATTTTTGAAGTCGTCGTTGCATTACATAATACTTGTGTATGTAATATACCACGTTCAGGAGAAAGCTTCTTGTGCATCTTCCTAAAGCGCTACTTATACGACGCGAACAAACCTTCTGGTACACCCATTAGAGTATTTCCTGCAGTGGAGTAAACCTGTTAATTTTATATGAATGTCTTTAAATGGAACTACGTTTCTAAAAGTTTCATTTTCAGATTCTGGGTAAATATTGTTTTATCATCTACGGGTATTTCAAATTATCTAATTTTCTAAAAGTAATATTCATTTTCTAAAAATTATATTGCACAACTCGCAGTACAAGGATATTACTTGTTCGCGTCGCCGTAGCTCTTTCTTGTTACGTTCTGCTCTGAAGTCGTTAATTCCCGGAGCGCCGGCTCACGAAGCGCGAGCAGGCTCGTGTTTGCGCAGCCCTGAATTAGCACCTTGTGACGGCGGCGTGCGCGCAACCGTCCGCGCGGCTGCCGCCGGATCCGCCCCCGCCCACGCCGCCTCCGTCGCCAGCGAAGGCAAAGCGAAGCGCGCAGTTCTTGTGCGCCGCCCCAGGCCGCCTCGCGTAATTCGTTCCGCGAAAAGCAACTAAACAGCGAACGCAGCATTTTGGCGCGTGCTTTGTCAAGATTTAGCCCCGCTTTCTGCGTACACGAAGGAAAACTTCAACCGAAAAATGTTCTTGTAATGTGTGTAAATTAAACGGCAAATGAATGCTTGCCTTGTAAACTTTCAATATATGTTGCGTCACATACAACACACGCTTTGAAGTATGTCAAGTTGCTGACCGCTGTTAACTCACTTTAAAGTATACGTTAATATAAAGCAAATAGGGGGATATCTCCAGTTTATTTTGCTGTCTTTGAAGAAACTTCATTTCATTCATTAAGAGGTAGCAGTTATTTTAAGATATTTATATGTTCACAGCCAAAAATTTGAATACGGATATTTTATTAGTCCTCTTTGAGACTGTTGTGAGCAAATAACTGGTTTTAGTAATGACTTATGGTAGTAGTATAATTGCTAAGGTTATGTGTTTGTACAAGAATGATGTATTATGAAGTTATATAATGCTCTGCTCACTGTGAGTACATGACGTTCGAAAGATGTTTGTTCTCACTGGGAGAAAACGTCATGAACTCCTGGGAAACATTAAGGACGAACGAATAACAAGGTGATTGAGGATCAGTGTTTTCGAAACATGAACTGCAGGTTCTCGTTTTTACTCATTCGGATTCTCAACTTTTACAAACGAAGATCTCATCCGGTGTAACAAACTTTCATTTTCATATGTATTACGATTCGTTCAGTTTTAGCTCTTACAACTAGTTTTTTATTGTCTCATTCTTTAGATTAATTTGTTCGTAGATGACTTACGGTGAGTGTTCCTTTTTTTGCCTAGACTTTTTTTCATGTGTCGGAGACCGTCCTGTGATTGGCGACTCTTTGCTCCTGTTGTCGCCAGTTCCGCATCCCGTAAAGCACATTCCTCAAGACTTCGTGAAACTCGCCGGCGGATTGTAGCGGATACGTTGGCCTGTGAAGAAGCGAAAGTTTCAATCGAAAGTCGTCGGCGCCGTAGAGAGCAGTGGCGGCAGGCGCGACGAGCCCCCAGCGAGCCTCCGCCGCGCCTCCCCCCCCCCCCCCCCTGCGGCCTCCGCCGCCGCCGCCTGTGTCGCACACTTGTGGCGACCCTGATCTTCGCCCTGGGGCTCTTGAGACAACGATTTGTTGACGCAACGTGCCTCCTCGAGCACCTGGGCTCACGTTATCAGGCGCGCCGGGGCGGCCGCGGAGGCGCGTTGTGATACCTCTTCCTCCGCGGAGCTCGTGAGTTAACGAAGTGGGTTAATAGTTCGTTGAGGCCCTGCCGCACCTCGCCGGGGCCTCCGCCCGACGAAGGGCCCCGCGCGGGAACTTGCGAGCGGAAGCCCTGTCCCCGCCCCGCCCGCTCTTCCCTCAGGTGCCTGCCCTCTTTCGCGGCCGCCTGCGCGTGGCGGTGGCGCGCCTGGCGGCGCACACTGGTTTTATCGCGGCAAAAACCTGGCCATAATTGCAAAATTCAAAGTGCGCGTTTGGAATTCTGACTAATCAAATCTCGTTCGGAAGACATTGGAGCATACTACTTCAGCTTCAGAAATTTATTTTAATCATATTTGTCTTCCACACGGTGTCGTAAAGTTACCGTTGCTCGAATGGCTCGAATTCGTTGATTCTTGCAAACGATATTCGTGAAATTAAAAAAAGGGTTTAAAAATTTTTTTTAGGATTCTTTTTGTATATCCGAATATAAGACACTTATGGCTGTAAGTTAAGTATATTTTTAAGAAAAAGTGTATAATATTTTTATATATGATGTGGTTGAATTCTAAACCACGTAGCGTAAAAAAGTTAGACGTTTATATTGTAGATTATATTTTTTGTCCTGCGAGGTCCTGCCTCAATTATTATTTTTATTTATCAAGTAGAATGTCCTTAATCAGAATAACACAAATTTAGCTGCACATATCTGCATCTTTTTGTTTCAAAGCGACTATACTACAATGCTACGTAGTAAGATATAACACTAGATCGCCCCCGATGGTTTCTTGGATGCCACAGGGAATTGATTTCTTGGAATAATTTTTTTACTTCTCCTTCAGATAATTACTTTTAGTAGTAAAATTAATAATATAAACTTTTGGAGGGATTAAACAATAATAACTCAAGCCACCGAGCACTTTCAGATTTTTAGTGTATTTTAAGGATTCTTCTTTTCTTGACGCAACAAACAAAACTATGGGTAACTAAGGTGTAAGAGTGAGTTCAATGTGGTCACCTCAAAGTATTGTTGGCTAATTTTTGATTCAATTATTCATAATTAAATATTAAATAAAATATTGTTTATTCAATAAGTGCCGACGAAATTAGATCTGTATACATAGATATTGGGTTCTCAGCAGATAGGTGACATTTGTTTGAAAAAATATATATATATATATATATATATATATATATATATATATTTAGAATTAAAATTTACCTTAAATCCGATATTCCTTTTTGAAGCAGCTATTTTGAATTATGTTAAATAAATCTTAATGAATCAACAAATTCAAAAACTGTCTTAAATAACATTTTACTTACAATCGATTTCTTTTTCCTTAAATCCGATATTCCTTTTTGAAGCAGCTATTTTGAAGTTCATAGCAATTTTTGTATTTAGTGACTTCAAAATTAGTACTTAACCATTTTCCTGCGCATATTTGCTTCATTTTCAAGCTTCAATTCTGAATTTTGATATTTCATTCCGATAATCGAAATCAGCGATCTTGAGAACCATTTTATACATATTTCTACGCACATTGGGCTCATTTTTATGAATCAGTTAGCCATTTTGAAGCCGCCATTTTGAATTTTGAAATTTCATTATGATATTTGAAATCAATGACATTCAGAGCCCCATATGTATATTTTTATATGCATTTTTCTTTGTTTTTAAATGAGTCGATCCGCCATTTTGAAGGCGCCAGTTTGAATTTTGAAATTTCGTAATGATATTCTAATTCAGCGACCTCAAAAACCCCTTGATACCAATTTTTACGCAAATCCACTGACATTTGCAATTATGACCAAGTTTTAGGCCCGATTCAACCAGTGTGCGGCGGCCAATCGCACCGCTGCGATGACGAGGTCGATTCCGTCTGGGCGCTGCGCCCCTCCGGCGCCTGCCGTTGTGAGGTTTATCCCACTGCCCTCGAGCGGAACTGTGACGTTGCAGTGGCTTTGGAGCGCTGGAATAATTAAAGGTGGATCTCGGAAAGAGTGCGTTCCGTTTCCCTCCAGGGCAAATTTAGAGAAGGTTCAAAACTTGGAATCTAGGGATCAAGAAAGAACAAAACTTGATACTAAACTTGGAATCCCCTAGCTAATGTACCGTATTAGCCAGGTAACTTTGTCTAAGAAGTGAAATTACATTATGCAAATTCTTAAACTGCAGATCACATAAATAAAGTTAAGTCTTTCAGAAGTCAATAGATGACATTTAAGAAAATAAATAAAATGTTCCATATTTCATTTTAAATATATCTCTTTCGTTGCATTTGTAAGGGATAAAATAATATATTCAACTCGAGAGTAAAATATATTCAGGTAATAAATAATGAATTTACTCTTGTCCCTTATTATTATTATTATTATTATTATTATTATTATTTTATTGTGAAGCTTCTCATTGAGTTTATCATTTTCCGAAGTATTATATTTTTATTTTTTTATGCGGTAATTTTTTAAACTACTATATCGATTCTTGTATTTTTTATACTTCTTTCTTAAGAAGTATCAGAAAGGTGCTTTTTTACATAATGTATAACTTGAAAGGAAATGTGTCGTTGGTCAGCAACACATATTCTACAGATTTAAAATTATATTTTGCAAATTAATTGCATATTGGTAACCCCCACCATTCAATTTCATTTCAATGAATGATAAAATGTCGTACTATTTCTTTTATGTGATATTAGTTAATGGGAGGTTTAAATCCCGTGAGCTTACGTAAAGAGTGAAACAAGGTCCATGATCATGGCGCGACAGATGTCGAATATTGAGGCGAGGCTTATTAAGCAAATACCGAAATTAAAGAGTAAACTGCGCCCGACCTGCAAGCAGTACCACTAATTGAGGGCGGTCAGCGTGCGAAGTACGAAGTCTAATAGCCCACGCCCCTTCAGCCAATGCAATTGTAAACGTCTCCTTATTGGCAGGTGAATTCCGCGGTGAATATTTTAAATAGGGAATAACATCCTGTCACCAGACTTCTAAGCAGTGTCTTATCAGTTTATTTGCCGTGTTTCCTTTTCTCTGGTTGCAAAGGCTTTAAAGGTGAAACAAGTCTAATTTGTGGCTTTTATGTTGTTTAAATCGTAATTGTGAAGAAATCTTCAATCTAATGCATTTTCTATTGAGATTAGTGGAGTATGAAAAATTATGATGCAATGAAAGAAGAGAAAGTCAATAAATTAAAATAAAAAGTTTTATGTTTTCTTAATATTTTAAATAGTGCAGTCTACTTTTAATAACATTGTATTTTAACATTACGTTAATTGTATTTTGAGGACTACACCATTATTACTATAATTACTGAGATTCTAGTGGATTTCATCCGTAACATTATATTCCTTTATTTTTTAATTTTTTTTTATGTAACTAAACTGTCAAACTGTTATTACGTGAATACAGAATGCATGGAAACAATTAACTTACGGAGTGTCTAATTTACTGTAACTATAATAATACTCGTACGCCACTCGAGTTGTAAGTTGTTCTTTGCTTCTGAATTTGAAACTAATCTTGTACATTAGTGGTTTACCAAATGCATTTGCTTTTATTAAAAAGCGCGGCCAGAAGGGTAGGAGCAGCTAGGTCAACTTACTTCAGGTCCTGAAGTAGTTAGAACCCCTATTTTTTCATTGTAAAAATTAAAAGTATGTTTACTTCTAATTAAAATTAACTGCAATGTTATTTCAAATGCATGGAAAAATGAATTTCATTTATTTATTGTGGGAGGGGGCAGAACATTTTAAATAAGGATCTACTGTGGATCTGCGCCCCTTTTTTCTGGACGCCCCTGGTGATTGCCGTTTAATAATCTACTCTACAAGCGGAGGCTGAGGCAAACCTTCATCGCAGTCATTTTCAATCGCTTTACGTTACAGCGTAACCCTTTTGATTCGAAGTACGTTCTGAAAATTATTCAGAATGATAATGGAAAACTCGCTCTCGAATCGCTACGCTCGCGAGCTGCTTCAGTCATTCGTATAGCGTAACAAAAGCTTTAAAACAACATACGATTCACAGTAAGTATTTTGGGATTCTATTTTATTTCGCGTAATAGAAATTCGCTTCTTTTGAAGAGACTCGTGGCAATGGAATGAGTGTTTTATTCGTTCCAGAATACAAGCACCAGTAAACGTAATCTCGTGCAATGGTAGCCAGTGTTGGGAGGTTGCCTCACAATGCAATGCTCGCGTATTGTGGACACAGTACCTCTTTCCGGAAGTCCACTTTTTAATGAAAAACGAAACTGTAGTGCGCCACGTCTGCTACCGAAAGTGCCGCATTTGGTTTATGTTCGGCAGCTGAGCTGCAGCTGTACCTCGTGGCGAGTTCTGAACTTCAATTTGACAACATCATCTTAAGTAGGGCAACATATACAAAGACATTATGATGGATACTTCAATTTTTTTACTTTAATGTTAAAGTAAGATTTAGTTATGGATTTTCAATTGATAATTGTTTTTATGATTATGTGTAGCTTTCCACTTGTGGCATGCAAAGAGCAAACATGGTGGATGGGACGTTATGTCTCCTCAACTTTATAAGTAGAAACGCATTCGGAAAGATTGTTTGTTATTTTCTAAACAGTCAAGTTTGTCGGAATGTGACAAGTTTGAATTTTGCCAAATTAGTAAAAGAAGAAAAGTATGGATCTTACAGGTCATGTTAATCTTCAAACTTGTTTAATTATATTTGAATAATTATAAATAAGTGGAAAGGTGTGAGTTGCTTTCTGACTGTTCTGATTATAATTACGTTATACATAGAGTAAATGTAGGAGAAATCGTTGAATTATTATTATTTATTAATAGATACTAACTTTTCGTTGGAGGACATCGAACTGTTCACTTCTTTGGATCCAGTTCCAAATGATTTTTATATATTTCAAACATTTCATTTTTACTTTAGGTTCTCTATCCAAAGGAAATGATGTCCTATCAGTTGGCGTATGATTATTAATATTTAGATGTAGCTATCAGAAGTTTGTATGGGATGTATTTATCCATAAATGTTGAATATATACTACAAACCATGCATACACATCTAAATCGTTCTTTCAGTAAAGAGTTATTTCTTCTTGTAATGAGGTAAACTCGTTTAGTTCAATGATGAGTGCAAATCTAATCATTTTCGGAAGCGTCCAAATACATTTCTTGGGCATTCCTTGATCTGTCTAATTCTATGCACTCGCAGGACACTCAAAATGATTACATTATAATTAACCTCTTGTGTACTCGTGGGTTTTAATACATTTCGGTCTGAATATGAATTTTAATTCGCTAGAAACGTCCAAAAATTGTAGATAATAAAAAATTATAGAGGATAATTGTACGAGTTTGATCGCTTGCAAGAAGTGGCTGGATTGGTTGCCTGCGTGTCTGGCCAGCGGCCCAGGCCGCGCGAGGGGAGCGCATGGGGCGGCGTGGTGCTTGGGGGTCTGGGATCGATGCCGGGCTGCGACCGCGGGGGGCGGGGCGGGCTCGCCTCCAGACGCTGCGTCACTGAGGGTCTGGCGTCGCGCCGCGCCGTCGGCAGACGGCCGCCAGTCGCGTCGACCCAACCCCGACGCTCTCTCCACCTACTCTCCCTCGACCCCCGGCTGCTCCTCCCACTTACGGCGCCCATCGGAGCCGCCGCGTCGTCGCTTCTCTGCCCCCAATCGCGCCGCCGCCCCTGGAGCAGGACTCATCCCTATTTCTTCCACAGTGAAATTACATCAAAACTTCTCATTTCCGACCGGTAGCGGTAGCTCAGTGCATCAACTGATGTCACTGCAGCGCCTGTGACCGGGAGGTCCTACGTTCGAGTCCTGACGGCGGCAGGATTTTCGACACTAGCTTTTCAGCTAGGTCGAATTCAGTCGCTGTCGGGAGGAGAATTCTAGCGGCCGGCTGCTCTGATCGGTAGTTTTCCGTGGGTTCTCCGATCAACACCAGGCGAATGCCGGAGCAGTACCCTAACAAACGGGTCACGGACCGCGCGCAATCTTTCTTTCCTCTTCCTTGTCCTATCCTCTCCCCTTACACACACACTTAAACTAACGTGCACCACACTACCACATATCCTGGGAGACCGGTCGGGAGCTTAGAGCTTGTCGCGACTGGGGCGGTGCCCCATTGGTGGGAGAGTCCTGGTTAGGTCCCCACTAGCCGACGGTAGGTCGGTGCCGAATCTTGCCATCCAGCGTGGGAAGAACACCGCCATCTTCCGAGAAAAAACATGCACTAAACTAACGGGACTAATGACTAAAGCAGGTGACGCGCCCGGAAACACAAAAAAATCAGTCAATCAATCAATTCTCATTTCCATTCCCGCTAATCGATGACCCCCCTTGTTCCCATCATTTTGGAGCATCCCACGCCGTTCCTGCTGGCTGCAGCTGATCTAGGCTGTTCCGTTGCTTCCTCCGACCCCATCGACCGCGAGGGGCGGGGGCGCGGCGCTAGGCGCGGCCGCCCCCGCCCCCCCCGACGCCGTCGCAGCCGCCGAGTTCATCGCCCGATACTGCCGATGCTCCCCAGGGGCGCCATGCAAGCCTGCACTCGCGCCGCGTTGTGGGGAGGCCGCTGGGGCCGAACGAGAGCGTGCGGGAAGCGCTCCATGCGTCTTTAATATCGACGCGGATGGTCTGCGGGAGATATGGGAATTGTGTCGTTTATCCTGTTCTCTAACATTCACACAGGTCACACAACGGTTTTTTTTTTTCGTTCCACTTTGAAAGTTTTTTTGCAAGAGACACAAAATGTGAATGGTTGAAAATACCTTCTTTTGCAGCAAAATATTGAACGTTATGTCTGTATGGTAGAGGGGTGTTTATGTTCGAGATTTAATCATGTATATGAATGAAAATTCACTTTATGCTTTTTTTTTTTTTTTTTTAACACCGAAGGTAAATTCCCCTTTTGAGAGTACTTACATGTTAATTATCTTACATGATTGTTTTCATAATGGGTCTGACCTATTTTTCCACGCAACAAAAATCACTTCATGTATTAGTGAAGTAGATGTAAAAGTAAAAGCATAGAAAAAACAACCTCTTTATTCTATGGTAAAAGTTGTCATTTTACTGCTTGAAGCGGTGAACGTTAAGTGTGCAGTATATTCACTTCATACTTACGACATAATTCCATTTCATCAAAGATCTTGTTACTCCATTGCCTTGTGGCACACAATCTGCATTGTCTTGAATTTGCCAAGGGCTCAATATTCATCTTCAAATAAGACTTCGTATTGACACTTGCAAATTTCGATTTGCCTTTGCAAGAAACGTAAGAGTATAATGTCGACAAAGGTATTAGAAAATATATTTACATTTAAATGACATACGATCCGTATTAACCTTCCTCTACTGTTTTATATTTTTACATTATTTTCCCCCTCAATGAGAAATTACTAATCTTCGTAGTATTTCCGTTAAACGTAGGGTATATCTGCATATTTTCACAAATCTCGCTTTTGGGAGAGATATTACTAACTGAAACTGCTCATTTCACCAGAAATTCCATTAAACTGAGTTATTTGCAAAACTGGTTGAAAACAATGTCATGTCAAGAATGATTTTACGACGTACTTTGAAGCCTTTTTTGTGGCCCCATTTCCAATTCTCTTTCGATTCAAGATGAAAATATCCTAGCAATTCCGGCATTGCATACGCAAATCACGCTCACATACAACGCGATTGGGCCATGTTGATCAGCGCAGTGAATCTGGAACCATCGGCTTCATGCACTTCGTCGCCTCTGGAAGCAGCTCCCTCTAGTACAGGGGTGCGCAAAGAGCAGAAGGCCATGCGGATTGGCGTGGCTCACAATGCCATGGATTTCTTTCAATGGCAATTCGCGAACAGGCACCAGCTTACACAGAAGAAAAACGTTAGTGAACTCAAGCATGAAAGAGACTACCCCAAAACGCCATTAAATTAATATCAATTTTTGATTAAATATTGCAGTAAATATGAAAGAATTAATTAATAATTCAGCGTCACTGATTGTATGAAATTGTTTTAGATAAATATGTATGTCTGTATATTCTTATTTTGTCGACATATCTAACTGTTATGTAGTACCAGCAGAATCCTGTAATATCGTCTCCTTTCCATACTCAAGTAATTCTGTATTTCATTAATTTTAAGTGAATTCAAAATTTATGTAGATATTGAGATGGCATTTTCTATCGGAATGAAATATGTAAACATAGAGGATAATTTAGTTTTATATTCTAAGTGAATCTTTACTATTTTACTATGAAAGAAATAAACTTGAAGACAATGCAGTGTCTTTATTCTTTCTACTTTTTCTACCCCAGACAGTAACTACTGAAGTAGCAAATAAAGATTTTTAAGTTAAAAAAAAAAAATTTGGAGTAAGTAATCTTATTGTTAGTCAAGTACGTTAAAATGATATTAAAATTTTCCAATTATTTAATATCATCTTCCATATCAATTACACAGTAGTAAAAAAATACAAATCAAACGAATTGTAGAACATGAAACAATGAAGGCGTGCGTGATTATTGAATGCTAGTACACGATTTGAAATTATTATGCATACGTATTGAAAAAGTGAAGAAATGAAATCTTAGAACCGTCTCGCATTAAACACAGATGAAATAAATTATTGAACATACTACATTTGACTTTGGGTTACTTATGTACTAGTAAAATGTACAATTGTACCCCGTGAAGGCTTCTTTGCCAGAGAGCTTCGCCCGTGTGAGCTCTCCGCACCCCTGCGCTACCACCCCACCCCGGCCGCCATGCCACTCTACGTGATTTGTGTGCATTTCGACTGTGCTGCTCCCGGCGGCGATGGAGCGAACTCGCTGCTTCCGCAGAGGCGCGCCTGTGCGTCCGCTGGCAAAATGATGAGCTTTCATCAGATGGTGGATGGGACTGATTGGGTTCTTCCGTTCTGTCGGAACGATTTTACAACTAGCGAGGGGAAACATTCCGTTTTAAAAAATAAACACACCCGGATGTGCGGATTGCTAACGGAGCATTATTCATGACGGCGTCGCAGTTGCGATGGGCGCCTGCGCGACCCGGAGACCTTGACCGCCAAGGAATGAAACGACGCTCGTGGCTGCCGACCTTGAGGGCCACTGGCGTTGGGCTGCATTATGCGAAGAATTTATTGTAACGATATGACTTAACTGCTATTGGATTGGATTGCATTGCATGATTAATCGAGACCTTGTGGGAATGCGCAATCCTGTGGATATAACTGCAACACTATTCCTTTCTGACTACTCTTCCCCATCATTTGTGAGGCTCAGTTGAATGGTTCGAATAGGAGCAAATGAGAGGCGAACTGAGGAGGATTTTTTGTGAACCGACATTTGTCGTTAACATGCCAATCACGTTTAGAAAAAAATCGTTATTAAGTCATTGTATATTTACATTACATTTCCGCTACCTTGTTTTAAAAATTACGTATCTTCGTAATTTGCTCACAGGAAACAAAAACGAAGTAATATTGGCTTTTTTCTACAAATCAACAATTTTTGAAAGGAATTCACGTTCTTATCACAGTTATTAAGTTATTGATTTCGTTAAATTTTAAGTAATTAAAGAAGTATCCAACTACAGAAATTGTTTAATTTTATCATTATATAAGAGATTATATTATCTTGGAAACATATGAGAGCAATTGGTCAGTGTATTCAAGAGATACTTCATAATATTATGAATTACAAATTATTTTATGTATGTTTACCGTCTCTTTGTACACTTTTTAATTGAGAAGATATATGTTGCAATATTTAATATGCCATACAATTGTTCATGCAATGAAATCATTAGATTTTGTTTATAAATTTTAAGGCGATTAATATTTACCTAATTCTTTAGTTGTACCTGAACTCGAATCACGTAACTGATTTTTGCTTTCATGCATGTGTAGTGAAGAGAAAGTATGTATTGTAATAATGTAATGAAAACAGCGATATTTCGACAGGAAAAAAACGGCTATTTAAGGTCTCTTATATCCTTTAGCAAAACAATTATACTTCTTGTTCCTACTTGTATATGTAGCAAATATCTTTCTTTGATACGTTTTATAGTCAAAATTAACGTTCAGTGGGTCCATGATAACGAAAAATTGGATGACCGCAAAGCTTCCGATCGTCTGTCCGTCCGTCTATTAACCTGTGAACATCTGTTTCTAAACTATTGATACGATTTTCATCAAAACCGATATTCCGATCTGGTAGATGACGTGGCCCCTTGAATTTGATACGGATTTTTCAGTTTTTAGAAGTACTTTAGATGAAGTCCTAAAGACATTTTAAAATTTTTCTGAAAGCTGACTAATTTTTAAAAAAATATTCGTCGAATAGAGGAAAGTGCGTTCATTAAAGTGACATAGATCCAGTTTTCGTTGAATTCTCTGAATGTTTGAACAATTACAAAAGTTACAAATAATGCGAGAAAGTATGTGTTGTAGAACTAGTAGTTCTCGATGTTCAATTAATTCTTTAGTTTTTATGAAATAGCAGTGCGATAATCAGAAGGCCGCACACATCTCTTCATGTTTTTCAGTACGGGAACGGGGAGGTCTCTAGGCGAAATTCTATTTAGCCGTGACACATCGTTACAACATGGTGGAACGATTGTTCTCGTTTTGTATGGCGATGTATAATGTACGATTGATTCACTCATAATTCAGCGGCTCGAGAAGAAAACTCTTGTATTCATTTGCAATTTGTAATCAAACGGCGGTATTTGTGTCTTCTGTCGTACTGTAATGAAATGGAGCTCGTTCGGTTTCATAATTGGGGCGTCTGATTGCGCTTCTATAAATACATCCCGAATGCTTTCCATATTTATTTGGAGTGCTTGATAAATGCGTAATAAGTCTTCCAATAACGAGAAAAGCGTCATACGCCGGGTCACGGGCGGGAATCTTCCAACACGATAAACAGTATCCCGTGCCTGGAATGACCACCAAACCGAGAGTGAATGCAACCAACTATAAAAACCGACGTGCGCGCGCGAGGGCGTGTTTTTCGTGCAGATGCGTGGCGTTAGCGGCCGCGGCGTGTAAGCCAGGCTGTGGGACGCGGGCGCGTAGTGGCGCGATTGGGAGGCCAAAGTGAAGGGGTGGCGCCTTGGCCGACGTGGCCCCGCTGCACCTCCTTCAGCCCGGGCGACGGCAGGCACAGGTTTACGCGTAGGCTTCCGCGGCTCGAGTCGATGACTTCTTCCTCGCTGTCCGGGTGACGCCGCCCACTACGCGGCGTCACCCGGACAGGCACAGGTTCTCACGCGCTCTCTGCCGCCTAGGCTCTGCGGCCACGCCCTTGCACTTCCTGCTCCCCAGAGTGGACCCTTGCTAGCTTCATTTTCAACTTTCATTGGTTTCACTATGTTACTTTACCGGCTGAAATTGTTCAATTTTTCAATTGACATTGGAAGTTTGCCTTACTTACCCCCATTTCCACCACCGTTCATATCGTTTGCTCTTTTTTGAATTTTTTTTTTATGATTGCCACAAGACATTACCAATTTTAAATTGGTTATTTTAGGTCGCATCAACATCTAGGTCATTAGCGACCACTATTGGTGTTAAGGGTATGGTCACTATGAAGATGAAACGATGTGGTGATGATAAGGCGTGAAAAGCCAACCACAAATACAACCATGCCCGAGGCGGGACTCGAATCCGCGACTCTTAGGTCCGAGATCACTACGGCACTACTGCCTTAGCGATCTCGGCCACCGGGCCGTCTAAAATTTTTCTTCCTATTTGCTGACCATATGCATATTTAACCGCCTGGAAATCGGATTATCGTGAAAGAGAGTCGTCCTCCCTCGTGCAGATCGAGCAGGGTCCCTGCTTGTGCAGCAAGCTGTGCATCGTCGTCCTCGTGTGGGTCGCGTCCACCCGGTCCGTTTCCCGCGGCAGCCTCCTCCCTCCCTCCCCCACGCCACCCGCCGCCCACCTCCCTTGCACGGTCCGCTTCCCACCCCCACCCCAGCCGCCCCTCCCTCGCAGGCACACGTATCGACCCGGCGGCGCCGGCGCCTAACTGCGTCGCCCAATTACGGCAACGCGATTACCGCCCGCGGCGGCGGCCGGCTGAGCGGGGCGGGGCGGAGCGGGGCGGAGCGGGGCGGAGCGGGGCGGAGCGGGGCGGAGCGGGGCGGGGCGGAGCGGGGCGGAGGGGCGGGGCGGACGGGGCGGGGCGGGGCGGAGCGGGGCGGGGGGGCGGGGCGGAGCGGGCGTTTGTTCGGACTTTTAATGCGCGCGGATTAATAAAGCGACCCAGGCTGCGCCCTCGCCGACTCGTCTCCCGCTGCATCTCACCCTCCGCTGCTTGTTAGGAGCACAGTCGCCTTTCATCTGTTCGTTTTCAGTTCGGTAGAATTCAGATATTATGATGAACACAGGATGCTTAGCGAATAGTTTATAGCGCTCTTCTCTAATGTTTCTTTGCTTTTATTGTTCTTCCGTAACTTTCCGTGGTGTTCGAAAATACTCGGCGCTTATTCTTTTATTTATTATGTGATTCAAGACAACAGCTTACTTTTGTATTCTATATGAACAACTATATACAGACACGTACTACGTAAGTAAAACCAGTGACATGTAAGATAATTTTAGTCGTTTACTCTATTTTTTCGTCGCATGAAAATTATTCATAACTTGAAACCTTTAAGCTTCGGAAACCTCGACATTGTTATTTCACACACTGTGTGCTTCTTTTTTGCCACATCTCTCTCCCCTTGATTCTCTCTGCCCGTGGTTCCTCGCCCCTTGACCGTCATCACAAACCATAGTTGCGCCGCACTACATCTCTCTGCGTGGAACAATAGGCGCACCTCGAGTGTTCGGGGATAGATGGAGAGACGCACGATGCGAGGGCCATATTCATGCGTGTGTACAAAGGTTATGCGGGCGCAGCTCGATTGTATTCGCATGATATACGTATGTCTGTACGTAATACGTCTGCGTGTTTTTGTACTACGTGTGTACCGTGCACATTAAGCTGAAATGGATGTGTGCATACGGTCGTGCGTAGTACACGAAATATGGCGAGATTTAGACCGCTCGTTTAGTTTCCTGAAAAAAGTAACTTTTACATGAGAAATATGCAGAACTACTCAATTTATCTACAAACAGACGAAAAATTACGATGCACGGCGTTCAATAGAACATAGGTGTTGATGCGCTACATGCTAAAAATGTGGCTTAAAAAACGAATACATGTTTTTTCTGTGAGCATTATTCCAGTGGGGAATCTTTCTCAAATGTGGGGCCTCCTGTGATAATCGGCAGTGACATACAGATCGTTTATCTTCCACCAGCTACCTCCTGGAACACTTGAAGAGAAGTTATTTTATTGACAGTTTCCGCTGCGACGAAGGTCACGAAACACGTTTCCGTTTCCGCTCAGGTAGCAGCTTCCTCCACCACGAAAACACATTTCTGTGGAGAAAATTTCATTGATCTCTCTTGGTGTCAGATTGTGAGGATGGATGGGTTCCGCATTTGTCACTCAGAGCAAACAAACTAATTTTTCTTTCTTCAATCATTGAGACGAATATTTTGCTTCGTGAATCAATAAATTTTACGAGTAGCTGGGTTGAAAGTGACGATCATACGGAAAATAATTAATTACATCTTGCCATTTCTCGTTCTTAAAGGAAAATAATGTTTTGTTTGCCGTGGGATTGAATGAAGAGTATCATTTCAATTAGTTGTGTCTCGGTTATGAGATGCGATGTTTCCAGTTTGGTTGCTTGAAGTATCGTGAGAAAAAAATATGAAATATTTTCGCTTTATATGAGACATGTTGGCATAATTCATATTTTTTATAAGTATGAAGAATTTGAATTTGTAGTGTTATAAATGTTATGCTAAACAGATACATGTTAGCGATAAGATAACGATCAGCAAAAATTGGAAAGAATAATCGATCAACTATAGAAGTCGAACCTAGATGTTTTCTATGGGGGAATGCTATATGAAGTATTGTTTCCAAACGAATGCCAAATTTAAGATTTATTTTATTTCCTGCATAGTTATAGATAGGATGGAGGTACAGAATGGATTTCGTTGCTGTAAAAAAATGAGAGAAAAATGTTTTTATGAATAAATGCAAATGATTTGGGGAGTAGTTTCCGAAAACCTACTTTCCCCTCCCTGGATGTGCCTTTGTCAACGATATAAACATAAGATTTAAATTTTCCTTTTGCTTTAAAAAGATCAATAGTGTTTCCTTGAAGTAGATACATTGATTGTTTGCATGGTTTCACTATTTTTCGAACCTTCACATTTTCTGTATATCATGTGACTGTCCGAAATGACAAAAAAAGCGAAGTGATCGCGGATTGATTGATTGATTTTTTGTGTTTCCGGGCGCGTCAACTGCTTCGGTCCCGTTAGTAGTGCATGCTTTTTCTCGGGAGATGGCGGTGATTTTCCCCTCGCTGGACGACGAGATCCGGCACCGACCTACCGTCGGCTAGTGGGGTTTCCCCCTACCCAGGACTCTCCCACCAGCGGGGCACCGCCCCAGCCGGGACAAGCTCTAAGCTCCCGACCGGTCTCTCGGAATGTGGTAGTGTAGTGCATGTTAGTGTAAGTGTTTGTGTGTAAGGGGAGAGGATAGGACAAGGATTGGGAAGGACAGATCGCGCGCGGTCCGTGGCCGTTTGGTAGGGTACTGCTCCGGCATTCACCTGGTGTTGATCGGGACACCACCGAAAACTACCGATCAGAGCAGCCGGCCGCTAGAATTCTCTTCCAGACAGCGACTGAATCCGACCCAGCTGAAAACTAGTGTCGAAAATCCTGCCGCCGTCAGAACTCGAACCTAGAACTTCACGGTCAGAGGCGCTGCAGTGACATCAGTTGATGCACTGAGCTAGTGATCGTGGAGGAGCACGTGGATGACGTTGAGGAGTGTTGCGCAAGTGTGGAGTAGTTTTGGAAAGGATTGCGCTCGTGGGTGACGCAGCGTGAGGCCCCCGAACGTGACTCCTCTGCCTGGCCCCACGAGGGTCGAGTGGCGCCGCGCCGTAACGACCACCGCGCGGCGGAGGCGAAGGCGGCGGGCGGCGCCCCCTTAGGCGCGCCTGAGCTTCTGTTATTTGGCCTCTTGGGCGTGTCTCCCCCGCCCCCTCACGCTTTTCCAATTTCCGCGCCCGCCAGGGCCACGTCGCCTCTTCGCACCCCCGCTCTCCGCCTCTTCGCCCACGCCCTCCCCGCCCGCCCGCCCGCCCGCCCACGCACTCGCTTCGCCGCTCGCGGAAAAGTTCTCTCCGGCTTCCGCGGAGGTCGCCCCCCAGGACGCGTTGCGATGCACCATGCATCACTTATTTGTCATTACAAGGAAAAAACGAATCCAGTCAATGCAAATGTACTCGTAGCACACTTTTGACCTTAATTGTAAGGCCATCTTCAGTGTCTGAAAGGTCACCAACCAATCAGTTACAATCATTACATATTACATGAATATTATAAGTATAAAACCAAAAACAATGAGACAAGGACGTGGTACCTGTACATTTTGAGGTAAATTTTGGAGCCAAATGTTGCTCGGAGATTTCGTTTACTTTGTGTGTCGATTGAAAATATCGGCGTCACAATTTGTGTTCGAATTAAAACGTTCGTTCTGCGTGCCTAGGATTCGTTCCGAGGAGAATTGCGTATCCGCACCAAATGTTCCTTGTCATTTTCTTTCCTTCTTCAGTCTAAGTTTGCTGTAGAACGAAAAAAAAAATCGAGGTCATTTCGCATATTGCTGCCTGTTTTTGCGCGTATCGAAAGCCGAACCAATGACCAGTTGAAGCAGGACAACGAACGTTTGGCCTCTTGTTTACTCAGCGTTCACGGATGAGCGGGCGTCTTTGTCCTTGCCGCCACCGCCCCCGCGGCGCGCCGTGCAGCGGTTGATGTTGTTTGGGACTCTGTGACAAATAACCTAGATCTGCCTGTACGCGTTTGCACAGGCCAAGCACTTCCTGTTGTTTCTTGTTTAAATCGAACAGTGTTCCCCTTATTACACCCCAAATACTCTAGCATGTGCCCTTGAATACTTTAAAGATCACAATTAAGGCGTTTTGTGAAACATTCCTTTCTTTTCTGTCCCTCACAACCTTACATGGTTTATTCACAAAATCGAATGAGTTATTCATGCGTGTAATTGATTGATGATTCCGGGCACGTCAGTTGCTAAGGTCATTTAGTCTCGAGAGTGTAGTGTGCGTTTTTATTTCGGGCGTGTAGTGTGCGTTTTTATTGCGGGCGGTGCCAATGATCTTCTTCCGCTAGCTGGGGAGATCCGGGCCGACCTACAGTCGACATTGGGGCATTTTCCCCAATCAGGTATCCCCTACCAGCGTGCCACCGCCCCAGCCGGCACAAGCTCGAAACTCTCAACAAGTGTGGTAGTGTAGTACGCGTGAATGTGCAAGTAAGTAAGGGGTTGCGGGCGGTCCGTGGCCCGTTTGTTAGCGTACTGCTCCGGCATTCGCTGGTGTTGATCGGGGAAACCACGGAAAACTACCATGTCGAAAATCCTGCCACCGTTGGGACACGAACGCTGGGACTCGCATGGAACTCGCATCAGTTGATGCCCTGAGCCACCTTCGGCAGTGCGCGAGTGGTTCATAAAAACGTGAATTTGACATGTATATGTAGTTACTGACGGAAAATTTAAATAGTGAGCGCCCTATTTTAATTTACGTAAATCCAAATCGAGAATTTTGCTGCGTGCTTTAACCTATATAGTTACATTCCCCTTGTGGGATCATAAAAATGAAACCAAGCCTGGTTAAAACAACTACACTGAATTCTGTCCCGGGTGGCGCGTCAATACAAATTCACTACTGAAACGGAAATGAATTCATTCCCCCTCCACCGCGGATCGGGGGCGCTTGAGCGAGATGTGAGAGCGTCATGAGCTTGCTCTCCACTGGTGTTGAAACTGGCGCTGTGAGTGAAACAAGAGAGCGAGTCGCTATTGGTGCAGCATCGTCCCTGGTTTCGCCGTACATCGTACTCTGCGAATAAAACCGTGTGCAGCTCTGTCTGTGTTGCGTAGTGTGAGTTCCGGCGACTACGGCAAACGACTTTCTAATAACCTGTGAAGTTGTTAGACTTTTTGCGGTCTCGAGTACGTTACGAAGGAGATTGTCACCTTCTGTACATGCTGTTGCATTTAGTACTAAGTAGTAGCATTTTGTTTGCATTAAAAAGAGCTAGCTCACAAATAAATAAGCTTTTGTACTTCATTTAGAAGGGATGCCCAAATGCTCGTCACTGTCGTGCACAGTGTTTGTGACGCGGCGACGAGCACAATTGAGGCGTGTCTAAGTTTTACCTTTTGTGGGGAGGACAGAAGGGTAGGCCTAAGAATGAAGCTCACCTCAAAGGTGTTTGTCCGGAAGTTGACAGGCCAGACGTTCGTAAAGGTAACAAAAGACTGCCGAACCCCAAGTTTCTATGAAAAACATGGATATGCGAAAACGAGAGTATAAAAGAAATAAATTGCCAGAATGGAGCACCAAAAGAGAAAATAAATTCTTAAGGTAATCTCATAGCACAGTGAGATTACAAAACAACCTCTGACGAGAAAAGGGCGGAGGATGTGCTAAAGAAGGTGGCGCATGAGCGCGGGAGCAGAAAATTAACTTTGCTTTCCGAGAGAAATGCAACAGCACATAAGAAAGAGAAGGCGCGCGAATAGGTTATACATTTAGCAAATGAAAAAAGAGAGAATGATGGAAATTACGAATGCAACAGAATAGGGAATTGTAGCTGCAACAAAGTGAACTTAATTCCAAGGGCTGCATCTGTTGAGGCGGGGGGGGGGCGTAGAGGGAGGGGTAGCAGAGGGCCTGGGGGCCGCACATCCAATGACTTTTATATCAGCATATCGATGAGAAGTAACAGATGATGATAACAAACGGACCACGGACTGCGCCCGATCTTTCCTTCCTCTTCCTTGTTCTATGCTCATCCCTTACACACTTACTAACATGCACTACACCACCACAAATGCCGGGACCAGTCGTGAGCCTAGAGCTTGTCCCGGCTAGGGCGGTGCCCCGCTGGTGGGTGACCTTAGCAGTTGACGCGCCAAGAATCACTAATCAATCAAACGGTAAATATTTATGTGGATGTAATTTTTTAGAAACCTGTAGCTCTCTGCTTTTCTCAATGTCGTTTTCTCAATATTTTACAGTCATTATGGTCATTACTCTGTTGTAAGGCAGGGGGCGTAATTATGTATCGTTGTAAATCAGTTGGTACGTCTTAATGCTCCTAAGTTGTCGCAATGTAAACCAACACGACTTGAATATCACGTTGACTCAATGCATTCTCGCGCAATACCGCGGTCGCTCTCATGCGGCCAATATCAGATCGGGAGGGTGGGTGCGGAGGAGGCGCCAGGCGCCAGGCGGCCGAGTGGGGGTGTACGGGCGCGGCGGATCCTCATAGTAGCGCGGCGGGCGCTTGGGCGTAATCGGCGCCGGCACCTGCCCTCCCAGCCCGCGGCCCCTCGGACGCGCTCGCCTGCCTCGCCCGCCCCGCCCTCGCCAGCCCTCGCCCGCCCGCCCTCGCCTCGCCCTCGCCCTCGCCTCGCCTCGCCCCCTCGCCCTCGCCCTCGCCCTCGCCCTCGCCTCGCCCTCGCCCTCGCCCTCGCCTCCCTCGCCCATGCCCTCGCCTCGCCTCGCCCCCTCGCCCCTCGCCCCCCTCGCCCTGCCCTCGCCTCGCCCTCGCCTCGCTCGCCTCGCCTCTCGCCCTCGCCCCTGCCCTCGCCCTCCCCTCGCCTCGCCTCGCCCTCGCCCTCGCCCTCGCCTCGCCCTCGCCCTCGCCGCCTCGCCTCGCCTCGCCCCGCCCTCGCCCCGCCCTCGCCCTCGCCCCTCGCCCTCGCCCTCGCCCCCTCGCCCTCGCCCTCGCCCCCTCGCCTCCCTCGCCCCTCGCCCTCGCCCTCGCCCTCGCCCTCGCCCCCCCTTCGCCCCCTCCCGCCCTCGCCCTCGCTCCTCGCCCGCCTCGCCCTCGCCCTCGCTCGCCTCGCCGTCGCCCTCGCCCTCCCCGCCCTCGCCCTCGCCCTCGCCCTCGCCCTCGCCCTCGCCCTCGCCCCGCGCCGACCCGCTCCCCGCTTCGGGAATCGTCTTTAAGAGAACGGGCGGCCAAAACAAAATGTGTATTTTGCTCTTCCAAAAATTGTACGTACACCAGCTGTAGTACTCAGCAATTTCAAAATTCTTTTAGTCGTGTTCCTTTGTTTTTAAAACGACTTCTTATTAGCAGTTTTATAGCTGCACTGTTGATGAGGATATTAATAAAACGATTTGATCTAATTATGTTTTACACACCTTAAATTGTTGATGCATTAGAAACTGTAACACCTGATAGTGGTGCTGCCGCACCTGACCCAGGTGAAGGTGGCTGCGACCGGCACTCGCGCTGCAAGTACTCGCTGGCTGAAGTTGCTCTTGTTGGGGAGTTGGCTCGGTCATTCGTCTTCCAACTCTCAAGCGGCTTACGCTCGGAGTTTACGCGCAGTGCACTCTTTAGTCAGGATACAAACTTTTGATATACGCGGGTTACTGTGCTATATTTCATCGCACAAGAAAGATTTTTTTTTTTTTATTTAGAGGAAGTTGCGAGAAGTGAATACATGGAGGGTACAGTACTAATATTCCCTTGATTGCAAGTGGTAGGGTGTACATCTCTTATCAGTGAGTTGAAATCGATGTTCCACTTTCCAAAAATTCTACATCGTAAAAGTAAATTATTTGTATAGCAATGCTTGAAAGCATCAAACTGATAAATTAGTATTGTATGAACTAGTAATTTTCTCAAGCATTTGTATTCATATTTCAGAGGGAAGTTTTCCGTAAGTGACTGCTAGTTATGAAGGAGTCCGTCTCTGTATTATTCGACGCCAAATTTTCGTGAAAATGAGATAATCCTACTAGCATTGTCGCTTTTTCGATTTTTGCATTATGTGTGCATATCGTGATACTGTCGTAATAAATGACCCACTACTACGAAAACATTTTTCCCTGTGAGATGTGAAACTTCGGATTGATACCTTCATATTCATTTTTCTCAGAATCACTTCGGTGTCACTTACGACTAGCTACAGTGAAGCCCTTCATGTATAACTAGTGCATTCGTGAACTTGAAACGCATTGTAAGAAAAATACAGTACATTCTTCCTGATTAAATGAATAAGATGAATAGAATTGTAAATAACAGACACATTGAGGAACCATCCTCTAAGATACTCTTTGAAATCTTAATGAGTACACTGCAAACATTTTTTAATAACTGTCTAGCGCGCTTTCCGTAACCTCTAGATGCTGGATCTCGAAAGGCGTAACGAGAATACGAAGTCGGTGGGTGGGGGAGATTTTGAATCGACCACCAGGCGAGCGCTGCAGCGAAGCTAGCGGCGGCGCGGCGCTTCGCTGCGCAAAAACTAAGCTAATTGCACCCCCGCCCCAGCCCCCAGCCGCGCTGGCCTTCCCCCATCGCCTTCGAAGGCCGCCGCCAGCCCAATCACGACGCGTCTGCCGCGCGTTCATTAAATTCCGCCGCCGATTCCATTGAGCGTTAATTGTGAATATGTAGATGGCGTCGGGCAAAGCCGGCCGAGCGCGGGGGCGGGGGCGGCGCCGCGATGAAATTGTTACGCGGCGCGACGGCGCTCGAAGGCCGAGGCGGCGGCGACAGTTTTATGGGAATTAACAGAGAGCGGCCAGCGGACGGAAGGCGACGTTCGTTTGTCGTTTTGTTTTCCGGGCCTTTGCGCGGTCAAGCCGTCGTCACCGCCCCCCGACGTGCTCGCGTCGCGACATCTTCCCTCTCTCGGTGGCTGTTTAACCTCATCTCCGCCTGTTCCTCGTTTCGTGCGGCGTCGCGTCGCGCGCTTTCAAAGGCGCACTCCCCCGCGCCGCCGCCATTGTCCGGTCGCGGCTTTGTGCGCGGGAGAGGGCGGCTGGTCCACGGCTCGCTCGGCGCTTTGCATGCGCCACCGGCGGCCCAGTGCGACTGTGGACGCGGTCTTGACCTACTTGCAGTCGGGCAGGGGCATTGTTGTCTTATTTCCAGTTTAATGGTGCATTATGTTTGCGAATCGCTCAAGAAAATGAGTTGTCTTTTATGTTATGGACATATTCTTTCTTTTTTTCTAAAGAAATCAACCCGATAGCTTTCTCACAAAAGGCTCACTCAAAGAAACATGTCAGAAATGCGACACAAGTGTTATTTTTTTCTTCAACGGTTATGGAATACTGCAATGAACTGTTATTAACTGAATTATTTTTATTTGTGTATAAGTATTGTGTTGTCCTCTATTTGAATTTGCACATATTTGCCATTCAGAAAACTGCCGTCATAATTATGTAAACATTTTTCGCTCACTTTCTCTTCCTAAATGAAAGGATGCAATTTCTGTTTCTGAGCGAAAATATGTTGATAATACGTGTTATAAAGTGATCACCCTCCGTGTAGAACAAATTCCCCTCGTCTTCCTCCTCATCGAGTCCCCTCCCCGACGTGAGCGATTCATAATTCATGCCGCCGAGCTTGCCCTGGTCGTGGGCGTCAGCGCCGCCGTCTGGAATCGCGGTGACAGCCGTCGCCGGCGGCGGGGTGGGCGTGCGGCGCGTGCGAGGGAGTGGACGTCGTGCGTATGGATGACACGAGGGCGGGCGGGCGCTGTCGCCGCCATGCGATTCGCGAGGGTGAGGATCAGGCCGAGAAGCTGCTGCCGCTCATGAATTTCATGAGGCGACGAGCGACGGCGTTCTTGCGTCGGACGCGCCGCCCCCGCCGCCCCCGCCGCCCCCCCCCCCGCCGCCCCCGCCACCCCCACCGCTCCCGCCGCCCGCGTCGGCGTCTCCGCTCCGGACCTGTCGCGTCCCATGTCCATCGCCGGATTCGCACAACGAAACACAGGGAAGCTGTCGTATGGTTCATTCTGCTATTTCGAACGTTGGTTACGTTCTGGTTCAGACATATATGTGTTTGAATATAGGTATATATATATATATATATATATATATATATATATATATATATATATATATTGTATTATGTAATCCTCCCATTTTAGAAAAATTATATTCATTTGAAGAACGTCCATGCTACCAAATTTTTTGATAATTGATTCAATGTATCTAGCGTAAATTAAGAGTAATTTTACTAACATCCAACATTATGTGTTAAAGTACGTTAACATGATGTATCTTAATGGTTTCTGTAATTCATCGTTTATATTAAATGATGATTCATTCCAATGCATTACTATCACATGAGAAAGAACGCTTTAACATTTCTGACGATTTTCTAATGACAGAATACTCAAAATATCACGTTTAAACACATGGGAGTTCTATTCCAATATAATCACCCACGGCACCTACTTTGGGAGGAATACGTCCATAAATTCACATTTTGCTTCGTACTGGCAGCGCTTTATATGCATTTATAGCACAACGTTTGACTCTTTACTTAACTAAAATGTCTTTCTGATCAGTGCGCTTTTGCTTTGACCTCACGATGGCTATAATTTGGATGTAGTGGCTCATTGACCCAGTAAAGATATTTGAAACCCAAAGCCTGATTCCTGGCCTACGGATCATGCCATATGGCACTTAAGCGCGATGCAGCTCAGAGCGGATTATATAGCGACTATCGGACACCATATTGAACGTAGCAAACAAATGTTCATTTAATAACAGTGGCTTTACCTTGATGATGCCTAGCACTGGATTACATATTATACACATAATTTTCGCTTGATCAAAGAGTCACTTTCGCGCCATTATCTGCGTGGCTGAATAGCGATATTCAACTGAATGAGATGAGCACGGGTTTTGGATTACACTAGAATCTACTCTGACAGTGAATTATCTGCTGGAGGATTTTGTTTCATGTGGAAGTCGTAGATTCTATTAGAATATGAATTTAGTATGATGTTAGTGTTTATTGTTTGGAATAAATTGATAGTGAATCTCAAAGTGCAGTAGATAAAATAGTTGAATTGTCTTTAACCTCCCTACAGGTGAATTGAAGACTTTAATAATACAGCAAGAAGAACCACCTTTCTCAACATACGAACTTAAAACTTTCTTTTACCCCTTGTTTTACCATTTCTCCACCGGAAGTTCATCCCGTCACCATCACCGTCATAATCATTATGTAATAATAATAATTACTATTATTATAATAAATATTAAACGACTAAATAAATCCGTACTAGCCAAGACAACTTTTACAAATGATCGTCCTCAAATACTCTATGTACACGAGATAAACGATGGTTTTGCTGATGCCGAAGAATAGCGTATTTTGGTGAAAACATGCGATAAATTTTCTGTTTTAGCACTGTGGTTGTAATTACGTGGTAAATGTAGAATGGAGGATTGTCATGTGAAAAATCTCAATCACTGATCACTGATTTTTTTCTAATGGCTTACGGAAACTCCAAGTGCTGGAAAATTTGATTCTTTGAGGGGAAAGAATTTGAAAAGTCTGTTTTCCAAATCCTAGCTAAGCGAGAATAACGCATCTTCTAATACGTGGGTTACGCCGTGGGTTGCATCAGCGGCGCGTATCGCGAGCGTCCTCTGGAGCCGAGGGGCGGGGGGGGGGAGGTCGCTGACGCACGCAGCAAGAAGACGTCCCGTGACGCGCTGGCGCGAGCTTTCTTTAGAACGGCGATTGTGGGCGCTTGTTCGGGCGGCGCTGTCGGTCGCCGCCACCGCCGTCGCCCTCGCGCTGATTATAGCCGCGCTGGAGAGCAGCGGAGGGCGGCGGCGGCGGCGATAACTACCTACTTGTGCGCGCCGTCTGTGTCTCTTTGCGAGCGGTTACTTCGCCAAGTCATCTATTCGTTCTGTGGATGCTGAAGGAGGTCGCTGTGTTGTGTTGAAATGCACCACATAGATATGTCACAAAGGGACAAAGCAAGTTTATCACGCGATTTTTCGTCAATTAGTATGTTGTAGTCGCGCCGAATTAAAAACAATGTAGTTCTGTAAGTCACTCTAAAAGTGTTTTGACACTTTCTATGTACGTCCATTATTCATTTTTTGGCCAAGAGCAGATTATCATCTTTCGAAATAAATTATATTTTTACCTTTACTTAATGCTTCTTCTCCACAAAGTAATAAACTTGAAAAAAACTAATACCTTGTTACTACATGGCGCAAGATCAAGAGAGGGACGGGTAAATAAATTCAATTTTAATATTGATAAAAATCATGAACTGACCCTAAGATTTCATCTAGCAAGTGCATACCTATTGAACGGAAGTCTGTTCAAAAACTGTCTTAATAGTCCTATTGTATTACATAAAGAAGTATAGGTCATATCTAACAATGCGTGCACCTAGAAGAGTACGTCTTTCGACTCACTTTACGGAGGTAGAGCATTGAGATACCGGCGTCGCTTGGAGACGAACTGCCTTCTTTCCAAACTTCCTATAAATCAGCGTTCTCTGCTAACGTGAGATGTTGATCGGACGAATCCCGTGCGTGACTTGTATCTCCTCGATCTCCTCCCTGTCTCACACCCGTGTATCCGCGGGTGTGCCGATTTCTTCGCTTCATCGATCAGAGATCGCGCTCCTTAGGGTGCGTTTATGTTGGAGCAGCGACAAACGATGAGAGCAGCGCTACGAGCGAAGCAACGAGAACGTCCACATGTAAACAGATGGAAGTGTTCATGTTGGACAGCGCGCTGATCACGGGATCAGCGCTGCGACCACGATAAGAGCGAAGAAACCCTTGGGTAGGTTTTCGCTGCTAGTATCGCGCTGTTCCCAGTCTTCACAGCTGGCACACTTCAGTGTTTTGCATGTCGAATAACATGAATGCTGAGAAATTGATCACTTGTTTTATTGTTAGGAGTCAATTTTGGGACAAAGGGACACAAATCGCCGCAATAGCTTCGTTTTAGACAAATTGTGTACCGCAGAAATGAGTACAACACGTAAGTGTTAGAGGTTAGGTTACATTCCGTTTTCACTGAACGACAAGTATACAAATAATTACGGGATAACTGCCATTTTTATTGTTATATTGTGTTGTGCAAAACTAATTGTTAACTTAGATAAAAAACATAATCATCTGCCAGTGATGTTTTATTCTGAATCATTTTTTGTATTGCAAACCCTCAGAAGTTTTGTTCACTTTGTTTGCCATAATAAACCAATTTCATCTGTTAATGAATTTGTAAATTGCATCCACACCTTGTAAAACTATAGAAAATAATTTATTGTAGTTGTGAGATATTGACCCAGAATGATTGAGATGATTAATTCTTATGTGCTTGTTGCCCATGGCACACAATGTGGGTGCAATTCAAGGAAGTATAATTTATAACAGAAATTTTAAAATGAAACAAATGAACTTATTTTTAATTTTATTAGTTTAATTAAATGATTGGATGTTTTATCAGTGAATAACTATCACTGAAGAACAATATGAATAAAATGAAATGCAGAAACAGAATATTTTTTATTTTTAAACTAGAAAATTTATTGAAAAGAATTATCTAAATTATTGCTTTTGATAGTACATGTATCTCATTTCCTAGAACTACATTTCGAAGGATGAAAATTGAATGTTTGAAATTAATTCAAAATTGAAGTGATTGAGATCAGCTAGTCCCAAGCCACAATTTGGCAAAATATTGAGATGTTACACTACAAAGCCGTCAGCCTTCCGTTTTGTCATAGTTTAAGATTTAAGAAACAGTTTTAAATAAAACAAATATGCCATTTACCTTTATCACTTCCTTATAATATATTTTCCTTGGAATTCAGAGTAGTTTTACTTCAGAATACAAAATCATTTATTTACATTGGTCTTTGCAAAACTCAATCATTTTAGAAGATATCCTTTGTATCCTTGGATAATATTTCATGAAAAACTTACAAAATTTTGGGAGAGTGTGATATGTTCAGTCAACATGAACAGAGGACACCTAAAATATTAATCATATGGAAATGTTTTTAACACTAGATGGTTTATTGTACATGTAATCTTCAGACTTTACATTCAGTTAAATTAAACACAGACAAACCACCACATATATGCTCTTTACAGACAATAGGAAACAAATACTGAGAATTCAATTAAGATTGGTAGAACTAACAGCAAAATTATTGTCTTAGACAATATTAAAATGAGAAGAATCCTTTCTTATTTTAAGACAATAACAATGATTTTGAAGATGTTTTAATTTTATATTTACTCCATGATATATATTGCACAACAGATATTTTTCTTATATTACAGAATAAACAACCATAAAAAAATACTACTTCAAATTAATTATTATCTCCTTTTAAATACTGAAAATGTACCAATCTGAAAACTGTTTTATAAAATGAAACTTGACAGACTAATAAAATATTAGAAAGACTATGAATAATAGAAATTGGCAGAATGGAGACCACTGCACACATTTGAAATTTTCTGTACATAGTCACTTTTCTTCACACAATTTCACACTTGTCTTCACTGTTTTATTTTTCATACAACCTGGCATAAAATACTGTTATGTTTTGAGATTCACATAGGCATATAGTACACAATACATTTCCTTTCCTCCTTAGAAGACACAATTCCATAATTTTTCTTAAACATTCATTCACATACAACCAGATTTCTTTCAAGAGACTAGGCATCTTCTCTCTGTAAAGAAAAGGACAGGCCATTGAGTTCCTCAAATGAAATCAATCACTAACCTCAATACTAAATGGTATATTATAATTATAACCCTGCTGGAAATATACATCTGTTTCTCTTTAACAGTCAATGTAAATATGTTTATATGTATGACACTTAATATTCCATAAACACTAATGTGCATTAACACTCATTATTGTAGCCATGGCAGCTTACCTCTATAATCATCGCAACTTCAGGCAGGATATCACTTTAGACAATTTTTTTACGTGTCTGACTTTCTAAAATTCTCATCACATTCATTGAAGAGTTTTTCGTCAAATGACGACGCATCGATGAAAACGCCAAGAAAAATATGAAATAACAATACATTTCCAAAACAAATCACTATTAAATTCGCTCGCAGTATAAAAACTTCGAAATACGTACGCTCTAGGACTAACTCTCTCGGGCTGCACACGCTGCTTGCTGCATGTTGCAGACTGCGAAGTCACACATCTCTCTCACCAAGCATGCCAATATCCAGCCAAGAAAAATACTTAAGGTGTAATGCTTCCATTGCATAAGGGAATGATGTTGAGGTTGACTCCTACTGCGCTTCAACTTAAACGGTAACCAAAAGTTCCTAAGCCAATTGAAGTAAATATGGCGGGTGATTTACATAAGGTTGGTATTGAATTGACAAGTTAGTTTCGCCGAATGTCCTGTAGATGTCTCTGGTGGATTTGGAGTGGCGCTGCTTCGCACTGCTCCGACATGAACACAGCAGCGCTGCGATTTCGCAACACCTACTCTCTCGTCGCTCTCATCGTTTATCGCTGCTCCAACATAAACGCAGCCTTAGAAGGTTCTCCTCTCTTGCTCCGAAGCGGCGACCTCTGTTGCCGCGCGACGGAGAGCGAGCGCGCTCCGCTTGACCCCGCCCACCCCGCCGCCGCGGCGGCCGCGGCACCCGCCCTCGCCATTGGGGGCGTGGCGGTGGCCGCACGCTGGTCACAATTGCACATGCCAGCCGATTTCCGTAAAAATAGGTTTTTGAGGTCGCTGAATTTGAGGATCATAATAAAATTTCAAGATTCAAAATGGCGGATCAACTCATTTAAAAATAAACGAAAGTGCATAAACAATATACATATGGAATTCTGGAGCTCTTGTATGTTTAATCATTATAAAATTTTATATCCGTAATTTTCTTCTTAAAAGTAATTATAAGGAGGACAAATCGAAAAAATATACAGAAAATAATACCCTGTGGTGTCGAAGACACTTCCGGGATATCTGGTGTTAAATCATACGATGTAGCATTGCAGTAAAGTGGATATAAAATAAAAAAGTGCAGGTATGTGCAGCTAAATGGTGTATTCTGATTAAGGGCGTTCTATGTGTTAAATAAAAAAATTGATTGAGGCAGGAATACGCTGGACAAAAAATATAATTCACAATATATATGACTAAGATTGTTACGCTCCATAGGTTAGTATTCACCCGTAACACACATTAAATATTTAGACACTTTTTCTTAAAAAAATTCTTAACTTATAGTCAAAAGAGTCTTCTATTCGGAAACACGAAAAGAATCCACAGAAAAATAATTTAAACACTTTTTTAATTTAACAAAGTTAGACGACAAGAAGCAATGAATTCGCGTGTTTCGAGCAACGGTAGCTTTATGAGACCGTGACGACGACAAAAATGATTGAAATAATGTTCTGAAGCTAAAGTGGTGTACTCCAATGTCTTCCAAACGAGATTTGATGAATCAGAGTTCCGAACGCGCACTTTGAATTTTGTCATTATGGCCAGGTTTTTCGCCCGATTCAACCAGTGTGCGCTCGGCGAGGCGCTGGCCGTCGGCGGAGGCTTATTGCACTGGGAGGCGGGGCGGACGCGCGAAGCAGATTGGCGAGGCGGCGGAGGCCAAGACGAAGGCGCACTGATCGATTTTCATCGCCAGCGAGACGCGGCTCGACGCCCAGGGCTCGACGCTGCCGTATAAATCCTGCCTCTCTCCCTCCCACGCGTCCGCCGCGCCGGAAATCTCCGCCCTGCCTTCTCTTGGCGCTCCCTCGCCCGGACCTCCTCCGCTCGTTCATTAGTGGTGCCGTCTTTATGGACACACCTACCAGATTGAGTTAGCTATTTATCCTCCTCATCATTTCGAGTACGTCGCCATAATAAACCAAAACTGATGTGATATCGTGTTTAATCACTTTTACGCTCTGTTTGACTGCCAGTTTATTTTCTCATGATTTCTCTTTCCCTGAAAATACCTTCTTTTTTTTTCTTGAACGACATTGCACCTTGCATGTATCCCCACGCGGTATTTCCTCAGTGCCCTCTGCTTCGTCCGCCCGATCTCCGCCGTCCCTCATCTCCATCGCCGCATCGCGTCCTCCCCCCCCCTCTGCCCCGCCCCGGCCCCGCCGCGCGATATATCCAGCCGAGCTCATCCGCCGCCCGGGTGCCCCTGGGGGCCGAGCTGCCGGAGAGAGCAGGCGCCGGCCGGCCGACTGCTTCCGCGAATCCGAATTCATCTCTTTAAGGGCTTCTCCGATTTCGCCGCGCCGCGGATATTAAGAGAGCCGTCGCGTCGGCTCGAGGGTTTCACCCATTTGTTCCAGCGCCCGCCCGCTCGCTGTCTCCGGCGGCGAACAGATTGGCGGAGGAGGGGTTTCCAATCACCGACCCTCGGCCGAGGCGGGAGAGCACTCGAGGCTCACAGCTGCAATCGATCGTTGCCAACGGAATGAGGTGGCCTCTGTTGTTATTGCAGACTGTTTAAGGAATTATTTTAATTCTCAGCTTTTCTATGGAGTTTTCATAGTGATGTTCAGTGATTTGAAAGATCCAAAATGTCGGTATGTAGTTGTCATTTCTTTACTACTTCCTTTACTATTTGCTCTTCTCTGCTGCAATTAAAACCATAGAAGATTCTCATTTACAATGGCTATCACTTTGTCAGATATGTTTTGTAATTTATTTTCTGCGTACGAGTTTTCGGAGTTGTGCAATCTTATATACATCAAGAAGATAAAAATACTAAAGCGTCGACAGTATCTTCGAAATGCAATACACCACAATTCCAGTTAATAGTAGATTTCAGAAGCACATATATAAAATTACCCGTGTTTCTATTTCACTAAAGAAGGTCATCTAAGTTTAATTTGAAAGATATGAGAAATATTTTTCATTTGGAAGGCACATATTGTCTTTTCTTATGATTTATTATGGCAATAATCTTAAATATGATTAGTCCAAAACTGAAGTGATTAATATGTAGAGAAACAATATTTTTTCGGGAGAAAATTAATACTGAAGAGTGAATAGTAACATAGGTGCTTAGATATATAAATTAAATTTCCATTTATTACACGATTCATGCTATTTTTGAAATAAGAGAATTCAAACAGCAATTCCAGCCCTACCGTAGCCAAATTATGTCGTTGGTAAATGATATCCTGTCGAGTTGTTGCTCTGTTGTAATTTTCTTGCCTATGTGAAGTCCCCGTGGTGCTTTATCTGGAAAGTACGAGGGCTCGTAAAGTATCTCTCGCAAAGGACCAACTCGCCAACTTCTCCATCATCCTGAGCGACTGCTTCCCCGCCCTCCCTGTGGCGGGCGCTCCGCGGCTCCTCTCGCCTCGCGTGACTTCCCCTCCCCTCCCCTCCTCCCCTCCCCCCCTCCCCTCCCCCCTCCCCTCCTCCCCTCCCCGCCTTTGCTGTTGCTACCGCTTCTCATCTCTTATCTCAGCGTCCGGCTGAGTCTGTCGACTCACCATCACTTCACCGCCACGTCATTTTCGACTTTGAATTCCTGCGTTTCCGTGTGCTATGCTCTTATCCTTTAAGTTCTATTTTCATTATTTATACCGAACACCTTCCGTACAACTTTCATCTTAGTTCTTCATTATGTCCTATGAACAAACGTCACTCCTACAAAATTCGGGCACCTTTTCACTTCTCATTGAAGAATTTGATATCCAGTAATTTTTCATGAGTTTCTTGACATTTTTCTTATTCTCAAGAACATTGTTCGTACACATTGCCTCAGTGCTTTGCTCTTACTGTATGGTCTTCTCCATTGCACTACTATTTTTTCGAACAAATGTAGCACTTCAAATGTGTAATGATCTCGTTGGCTGTGTAATTTGATCAGAAATGACTACTCTTCATCATGATCTAAATGTTTTTGCCTTGTAACCCCACCACAGCCTCTGTCATATTACCAGTCAACCACAACCGTAACCTTTCCTTTAAATGGACTTCATCGTCCAGTCTCTATCTAGTCTCGTTGAGTCCGCTATCAGTGCGTTTCCTTCCTGGGATGCATCTACGTACACTTCTCGCAGCTGCTTGACCTGCATCACCGCATTGCCCACCCGCGCCAGGTGCTCCTGCTCGCCACAGAATAGACACTACACCCGCCGCCCAACCGCCGCCTCAGAATAAACATTACACAAAAAGGGAAGCGACGGCGGCTCATTTGATCTTCAATGAGCCGCCGCGCAGCGCGGACCGCCATCTTGAGACTGTGTGAAGCTCAGACGCCATTTTCTCACAGAACGTCTCCAAGTTTTTTCTTCTGACTTTTCAACGGGTAGTGCTAATTGCACTGTTTATTATGACATAAAATTCATTTTGGTGTATTATATTGTTTTTTCAAAAATTAAACAAATGTAATTTTTTGAAATATCTCTCACATTGTTAATACGCACATTTCCAGTGATTTTTAAACACTGTTGGAGTTCTGAGTTAAAGTGCTTTAAATTGCTTCAAACAAATTTTTCCCAAAACTCATAAAATGTTCTGCGAAAAAGTTTCAATTTCCATTTTTAGTAACGCTTAAACAATATTTTCTTAAAAACGGGTCCAAAATTTTTAAGGGAATTGTCATTTAGGACGAGGTTTTACTCTTCTTTAATATTCTTAAAGTAATATTTTGGTTCTACTATTAGGAAACAGAAGAATTGAGAACATTTAAAAAAATGCACTTTGGGCGGAGATAGACGGCAGCTGGCTAGACTATGTGGCAAGTCCGATAAATTAGCCCCGGCCAAAGAAAATACAAAACTTATACAAGAAAGTATGTGCCTTTCTGTAGCACATATAATTATGTATTTAAAATTCTTTACCATTACATCTCTATGTTTTAATTAATATTTGCATATGTGCAATATTATTATTTGCCTATACGAAGAAAATGTCCTCTCGGGTTAGGTATGTTTCTGCTTGTTATTCACACACCAAATACGATTAAAACGGAAATAAAGGGCTCCTTCACACAACCAATGCCGGGTCGTATCTCTGTTTACCCCCTTCCGATATGGCGACCATGCGCATCATATCGGCGCACGGATTGTGGGTAGCTTTCCTTTCTGTGTAGTAGCTATTCTGTGCCGCCGCACGCAGCCACGCAGTAAACCCTGGTTTCCGCGTGGCTGTGCGCGCGCACCACTGAGACAGAAAGAGAGAGAGAGAGAGAGAGAGACCGCGCCGCGCCGTCGCTACTTCTCCTTCCTCGATCTCCCCCCCCCCCCCGCTTCCGCGTCACCGCCCGCGCGAAACGCCGCCCGTCCGCGCTTTAGCGGCGCTGCGAAGGAAAGCCGGGATCTGCTGCGCTACTCGTCCTGTGAATTCTGCTTTTGCCTTCTGAGTTGTTATCTCGCAAGTTCACCCGAGTGGGAGTGTACTATTGCAAAACAGTGTTAGAAACTATCAATGTTAGTATACACTAAATTTTTAAGTCAATTATTTTCTAATATTTAAATGATATTCGAGACATTTCTTAGTTAATATCATTTGAAGACGCATTTAAGTTAATTTTTAAATTTTTTCGTTGTATATTTGTAATAAATTAATGTAGTTTGTAGAATTATTATTACTCATGTATGTTCTCATTTAGTGTTTGTTCACATAAAATTTGTTTCGCAATTTTTGTGATAACTTAACATTTTCTTTAATAACGTTTACGTTCTAAGTTTCAATTTCTCAGTTTCTATTAAGTATTCTTCTAGCTAGTAAAGAATATTTTGTAGGTTCTGTTGTGAAGAAAATTCGTCATAATACATTAATGTGCATGAGTGTCTCTCCGCTACAGGCTCTTTAAAGGATGCTAGATAATTAACTTTCGAAAGTCTTATTTATCGTGGATGCATCTCATTGAAGATGCAGTGACGCATGATTTAATTGCTCACAAAACTGCCTTTCATTGTGATCCTCATTTGAATGAATGAAAAGCGATTGTTCAGAGAAATAACAAGTTCAAATTTCAAATTCTCAGGAGCACTATCTCAAGAAAGTATCGTAAACTTCACTTTTCATGACGAGAGCGCAACTGGTAAAATTGCCTTGAATGCGCTCACGCTCATTATTTTACTGACATATTGTATTCTTTGTAGTTCGTATGCGAGTATTCGCTGTGCCATTCATTCAATCAGTAATCAAAATTAGTATACTCTGTATTTTTTTATTAATATAGAGGATAAAAGAAACGTGAAATGACAATTGATACATTTAATTTTTCTTGACTCATTAAAATAAGTAATCTTTCAATTTGTAATTTTGATTTTAAGAGTACAATGAGAAATTCAATCACTTCATTGCGCAGTAACAAGTGGATTGTTGCACTAGTGTTATGATACATATGAAGCCGAGCCTGTTCACGAAGGCTTATTACAAGAAGCAGTTGTCAAAAAGTATTAATAATAATAATAATAATAATAATAATAATAATAATAATAATAAGGTTGTGTTAAAAATCTGAAAGGGAGAAGAGGATGAGAGCAGTGAAGAGTTTTGATATTCTCATTGATGCTTATGGACTTATTCACTCACGAAAAATCTCATCCTATTTTGCATCATGCCTCGGATCCCTTTTGAGGACAGAGCTGTCCGAATCCACCACAGCCTTTCGTAGAGACAGGGCCGCGTTTTCTTCAAGCGGATGGTCAAGTGCGATCAAGATTACAAAGAAAAGGTGGTTTCGTTTGTGCTGATGAGCTAAAGAGTGCTCATGTAAATATTAGAGTTAGAATAAAAATGTGAAACATTTAGTTATTCATTTTTTTACACTAATTACTTTTAAATGGTGGTTTTTTAACGTGTCCTCTGTTTTGCCTTCTACTTAAGCCAGAACCTTTTTGCCTGCGTATTTTAGGTTCAATAAATGCCTGAACTTTCGGGCTCTAATTATTATTGTTATTATTATTATTACTATCATTATTATTAATATTATTAATATTAGTATTACGATTACTATTATTATTACTATTAATATTATTAGAATGGTTGAATTATTCCTGTTGATCCCATCTTAATTCCTGGTATCATCGTGGATTGATCCTATTTGGTCAATAAATTTAAAAAGATCCATCTTTCTACAATATTATTATTATTATTATTATTATTATTATTATTATTATTATTATTAAAGGACCTTAAAATACTGGCGCATATTTGAGCGTGGTGTCGTGGAAGGAAATTCAGAATCAATCGGTCCGCAAAGCGTGGAAGGGCTGTCGTGTCGTGCGGTGGCGGTGGCAAGGCCTGCGCCAATCGCCGCCCTAAGTGGAATGCCGCGTCGCGCCGCGCGGCTTGTCCGCCGCCCCCGCCGCGTGTCCGCCTCGCCATAACACGGCCGTTTGGGCGCGCGCGAGCACGGCTTCCGAGCGCCGCCGCCGCCAACGCCCCATTGTGCCGCATTAGGCCCCGCGCCGCTCGCTCCACGCGAGCGAGCGCGCCGGCGGAAGGGGGTCGGGACACGCCTCTCCAATTGTTTCGGGGATTTCACGCCGTGGTGGTGGTGGGCCGGCTTGGAGAGCGGAGCAGCGGCATCGCCGGGAAAATATAGGAAAATCTTTCGCGGAACATCATTATGTAATGTGAAACGAATCCAATAATCGCAATGCAAATACTCTTAAAGCTTCACGATGTGAGGTGAACGTTTTCAGCGTGAAAGCTACAAATTCACTTATTCAGCACTCTCTCCAATAGTAATTTGACGGGTTTATCGGCTCTTGGGAGATAATTGAGCTAATAATGCAATGTTATAATGAATGAATTATCATTTGTTTTCAACAGCACTCTCACATTCATTACAGATTCCGTTCCATCGGATTTGAAACATTTGACTGATTTACATTCCAACTCAGTACACAACGGAGTTGGAAAAATTGCATTATGTTATTTTGCTCCATTCCTTGTTCACTCTTGTTTATTTCTTTCCCTGTTACTTTCATCATACCGTATACTAATAATAGTTGTAAGTGCATTAATTATTTTACGAATTGAATCAGTGAAGTAAAGATCTTTTCTTATTTCTCTCCGTATTTTCTTTTTTCATCTTTTGCAATTACGTATCCTAAAAAAGTACTTAGAGATTAGTCACGAGTCGTATGATTTTCGTTGATGATGTAGAGAATACCATGAAATGTAAGAACGAACCATTTTCTAATATACATAGCTGTGCGTGACTGACTTGTTAGATTCAGGAAATAAAGTAGTTTCGCGTTTCACTTTCAAGTACGGAGGCAGTGTTCGAAGTAGCTTTCTCTCATAATACCGAAGAATTACAGTAAATGAACACAGTCTCCGAGCGATTTTAATTTTTCGCGCTGAAACATTGAAAAGCGCAATTTTTTTCAGCCTTTCGAAAGGAAACAAATCATGGAAAAATCATTGTATCATGTATTGCATCGCGGAATGAATTACGAACTCCCACACAAACCATTTCTCGTGTTTGCTCGTGCTGACGGAGAAAGCCAGTAGAAGCGGAGGGGAGGTGAGAGAGGGCTCTGCGAGGGCGCCCCTTGACGCCCTAACAGGGTGCTCGCCGCCGCCAGCGCCCTCGGCGAAGAAAAGGACTCGCAGCGGCTGGGCGCGGCGCAGGTGGCCCCGACGGCTCGCCCTGGGTGGGCGCTGATGCAATTGAAAGCTGAGGAAGGTGGCTCGCACTTTCCCCAAAACATAATTGGCGAGAAGAGAGAGAGAATGTATTGGGGAAAATGTTGTAACAAAATTGTTTAATTTACAAGCAGGCGATGTAACATTCCATTCAAGTGAAAATCTTCAAAATGACTGGATTTTCTCCGTAACACTTATCTACAATTGAAACATTTCTGATTAAGTTTATTTTTTAAACAGTTTTTGTAAATATTATTTATTGTGATAGTTTGAATAGTTTTACCGATGAAATAGTATGCCCATTGAAAATAAATATTACTCTTTTGAGGAGTCCAGAAACCGATAATGGCAATGATTGTTTCTGATAAAAAATGACAGTATCGATTTCATTCCATTCTCCTTCAGGCCTGCGCCTGTGCAGTGAAGCATCTATTGTCACAGCTGATATAAGGAGAGAACGAACACAATCTTCAGTGCTTATCAGGAGGTCAATATTTTAAGGTAGGGAGCCGCTTTATTTACCCTTGACCTACCATAAAACTCATACCTTTCAAAATACTCCTTCCCTGGAGACGCTTGTCTCGTTAGCGACGTCTGTCGAGTCCAGTGATTCTCTCTGCCTGTTGAGTGTGGCCGCATCTGCTCATCTCCGTGGCCGAGTCCGCCTCTCGGAACTCGACTCGCCCTCCGTCGCCAACAACTTGACAGATCGTCGTCCCGGGCTGCGCCACCTTCCCTCCCACGCACGCTTCGCAGTGGGCTCTGCCCTTCCCTTCCACTCTTGCTGACGCTCGCCCTCTGCCGCTCGACCGGCTCCGTCCGCCCGCCCTCCGCCCTCCGCGCCGCTGCCCGGCTGCAGCTTGTTCCGCGTGGAGCGCTCTTGGATGCTGTTGCCCGTGAAAAAAAAAGAAAGAAAGAAAAGGGGAAAAAAAGCAGCAGTCGAAAGCGTGGTGGCTTCGCAGGCGGAAAACATTTCGAACGACAAATGACTGTGGAAGAGGAGAATAGCGATCATGGCGTTCTCCAAGATGTAGTGTTAACAATGTCTAACGTTGTGCGTCTGTTTTTGACGTAGTGTCACAGGCGATTGTAATTTTAGCGGACGTACTCCGATTGCATCCCACGGTCACCTTTCCCAAGGCTTTTGCGTCCTACCTCTTCAGAAGGCCATCCCGCTCGGTGTTCCTCGCGAGTGCTTGGAGGAACTCGCACAAGTACCAGTGCTCTCTAAACAAAATGTTCGCTTTCATTTTGGAAGAAAATGAAACAAAAAAATATAAGTGCTCCTTTAATTGTGTTCATTTTGTCTTACGTTTGTATTATGCTTGTTCAGATATGAGTATTTTGGGATTAAACTGTAGGTATTGAATGTGATTTCCATTATACCGTGGGCTTCTGCAAGAAGAGCCAAGGGGCTTTTGGTATTCCCTAAAAATATGCTACAAATAAAATAACGATATTTTAATTAGCTAACGTAGACAGTTCCGATGGTTCTTCCACACTCAACTGCGTCGGAAGCTTTTTCTGGATCGATGCGAGAACATCTATTGTGAGACTCACGAATGAAAATATTATCAAATTGTTTCGTCCTTCTCCCTCCCGAAGTATCAGCCCGGATGCAATCTGGCTATCTCTCTCTCTCCGGTAACCTTACGGGAAAGGAGATTAACTGAGATGTGGAAGTAAGCCAAAAGTGAAGGCGAGATGCAATCGGGCGATTCCGAATTTTAGGAACACGAAAAAATCGCTGGGAGACTATAATTTGGAGTCAACATGACGATGAATATGCTTAAAGCAAAATAATAGCAACTTCACTTTACAAAATAATGTTAAAAATTCATGTAAGTTCAATTATTGAATGTTGGATTTCATCACATTCAGTATGTTTTCTTAACCGCCAATTCGAGTTTTCTTTACTATCTTCCTTTGACTTAGCAGAATATTCCCTTGACCAGCATCACCATGTATTTAACGAACGAATAAATCATTCCTGAATAAGGGGACTGGATATAAACTGTGTTTTCCCTACGCTCCTACAGTATTTTAGGAAGTTTAGCCTTTTTTTTCGGTGCCGCTTCTAAAAATGGTACCGCCCAAGGGAGCCGTCTCGCCTCCCATAACTACGCCACTCGCTGCACAGTGGATTTTCTCTCTCACTCTTTCTTTCTTTGGTTCTCTTTCTCTGTCTGTCTTTGTCGGCCTCTCGAAAAAAGCTGAAACGCCAGCGCCTGGAGCGAGCTGGAAAGGGAGCGCGCGGAATAACAGCGGAATAACGGCGACCGATGCAGAAACGGCTGCTGCACTCCCCGCCACTCCCCGCGCGCGCTGCCCCTGACGAGTAAAACGTGGCTGAAATGGAAAAGTAGTCCCTTTTTGTGGATTAGCAGAGGTCTGAGAACCCACAGAATGCTTTGTTAGTATGTTTCAAAACAACCTCTTACTATTTTCCTTCGCGACTTGATATTGATCCTGGAGCCTTTCATGTATGTAAAAATTATAAAATTTTCATTTTTTTGCGCGTTATAGGACGTCCTAGTATAAAAAACACGTTGCTCACTTTATTCAATTAATAATGATTCAAGTGTGAAAGGGAATAATTTAAATATACTCTTGTAGTCTTGAGTTCTGTTTGTACATTATGAATTAATATAGCATCTTCGATGGATGTTCTTCTGAGGGGTTGTACCGAAAGTGGGAATGTATAACTATTTTTTTTAATGCTGCTGGTTATCAGAAAATACAGTCAGATTTTTACTTTCATGAGACAATTTATTAGCAAAATAAAAATCGGTAACGTAATCGATAGTAAATATCCTGCTACGCAGAATAAAAAATCTATGTGGGTTTTCACAATTCTAATAATTGGAAATAATTGTATTTATAACTATTAAGTAGTACACTAATCTGGTATCTTCAGTTTTTAATTTTTTTTATTTTATCTGATTACATTCTGCAGATTATGAACCGTTGTCTCCGCACGTCGTTGAGTAAATTAAAGCGACAAATATGCACCCGTATCGCGAGCTCTAATTCCTTTCCCGTGCGGCGGGTGCGAGTGTCTGGCCTATCTCGAGCGCGACCAATTAGTCGCGGCCGCGTGGCCCCCTTCGCGGGCGGGCGCCACGCCGCGCCGCGTTAACGACGCGATTACACCCCGCGATTGGGTCGCACGCGGGCGTGCACGCAATAAGTCGCGACTGCCGCGCCGCGCCGCTCTCGCGGGCGACTTCCCACGGGAGCGCGGGCGTCGCCGGGCAGGAGGCCCCCCCGCGGCCCTCGGGCTCCGTGGAGATGAACATGCTTCTCCGGCATTCGGACCGGGAGCGGTAGCTCAGTGCATCAACTGATGTCACTGCAGCGCTTCTGTCCGAGAGGTCCTAGGTTCCCACTCCCCACGGCGGCAGGATTTTCGACACTAGCTTTTCAGCTAGGTCGAATTCAGTCGCTGTCTGGAGAAGAATTCTAGCGGCCGGCTGCTCTGATCGGTAGTTTTCCGTGGTTTCTCCGATCAACATCAGGCAAATGCCGGAGCAGTACCCTACCAAGCGGGCCACGGACCGCGTGCGATCTGTGATCTTCCTCTTTCTTGTCCTATCATCTCCCCTTACACACACACACACTTACACTAACATACACCACACTATCACATATTCCGGGAGACCGGCCGGAAGAACTTAGAACTTGTTCCGGCTGGGGCGGTGCCCCGCTGGTGGGAGATACCTGGTTGTGGAAAGCCCCGCTAATCGACGGAAAGTCAGACCCGGATCTTGCCATCCAACGGGGGAAGGTCACCGCCATCTCCCGATGAAAATACATACACTACGCTCACGGGACTAACGACCTCAGCAATTGACGCGCTCAGAATGACTAACAATCAATCTTTGTGTAACCGAATGTGCGTTGTCGTAGCATTTCTTCGAACTCTTGCAATGTGTGGTGGCTTGATCGCTCCTCCCGCCATCATTTCCTCCTCAGCGCGGGCGCGCGGCCGCTGCGCAGGACTTTTCGCGGAGAGGCTGCTGGCCCCGCCCCCGCCGCCCGCCGCCGCCTGCCGCGCAAATTGGCGCCGGGTTTTCCCGCCCTGCTCGTTGGGCCGCAGGCGGGGCCCCCCAGGGAGCGCGGCTTGCCCTTCTGCCAGCGGCCCTGGCGAGGCGGTCGTACAGACGCCGCGTCTCGTCTTCAGTCAGTGCAGTGCTGTAGGAATGAATGGTTATGTATATAAAGAATGAATGGTTATGTATACAACGAATAAATGGTCATGTATATAACGAATGAATCAATGATGCGTGAATGAAAAATAAATTTTAAAAAAAGAATCAATGAGCAAACCATACAAAAACATTAGTTAGAATTAAGAGAAAAAATAACAATATTTCTAGTGTAAGTTAAGTATGCCAAAGTGCTACTACAAAATTATTAAATTAGATTTAAGCTAGAATTAAGTTAGCTTTAGTTAGTATTAGCTTTTTTACCTCTCCCTCTTAGCTGCTTAAGCCGCAAGGCAACAGCGCAAATTGTATTGCCATAGTAAAATAAATTCCCGCCTTCTCAGGGTTACTGTGGAGGGGAAACAACAAGCATCTCGTTGGCTTACGCGACAAAAATGGGGCGAAACCTAACTAAATGTATGGAATTAGCTGTCGGTTTGGCCGATAACTTACGGTTGACGTAGAATGGTTTATCATTTTCTGTCTAGTAGTGTGCGTGTTTTGTACTCTTGCTGCTTTTGTCACTCATTCACACACTCACTCATACTTGTGTCCTTCTGTTCTTATTTACAGCCCTATTTACACTGCTCACTGTGCCTCAAAGCGCAGTTCTCAAGCACTCAGTGCGCAGGACTCGCCTGGGCTCTGCCCTAGTTGGAGCTCGGGGCCCGTTTAATGACAGAGGAAATCCGTAATAAGATTAAGAAGAAAATTGCGCGTTTGCTTCGGGTGTGGTAATGAAGAATAATGACTTCACACCATTTGAATTGACGCAGTGCATTGATAATCCAATCGTGTATGGCCTAACTTGGCAGTTAAGGGAGTGAATTCGGAACTCTTGTACGCATTACAAATTGCTTGTCTTTCGTACAAACATCTCGCTGATTGCTTTCATTTATAAAATATTGAAGGAGACTTTGTACAGAATAAAATAATGACGTGTGGTAAAAGTAACCAATGAAAGCGTAAAAATGATTTTTTAACGAGGAACGTATTAGCTGCAGATTTGTTACTGTCAAAATAAATTAACACATATTTTAGTACACGTGCGGTGCTAAACAACTTCGTGAGTCTTCACAGACTCACGAAGACAAGACGCACTTTCATTGTAGTCAACAGTAAATTGCAAACTTGAAAATGGCTGTTCTGTTTTCACGAAATGGACGCGATTTACCAGCCCCTTGTTAGATAAGACGAAGTACTATTTGTTATTTGTCTATGTAGAGTAAATTCATTTCTGCAAAATTACATTGTTTTGAAATTAAAGCGTTGGCGTTGTTATTTTATTTCTTTCCTTGTTAGATTTTTTAAATATACATACATACATTGTTACAAAATTATCATTAATCTTTTTAATACTGATCTATTACTCATACGAACCACCTATTAAAAATATAATTAAATGCTTCTCAACATTTGGAATCTCATAGAAAATGTGCCTAAATATCATTATTATAGTTACGGGAATTCGTATAATAGAATTTTCATTCACTTTAGAAATTAGTGTTGTTTTTGTGTTCCACAGTTACATTTTACATTTGGGAAATCTAAATCTTGAGGAAAGAATTCACAAATAGGGCAAAACAGAAATGTCCAACGTCTATGTTTTGGGTCAATTACCATGGTAACCGCGGACATACACCGTCTGCCTCCCATCGTCCACTTTCCACCTCGAGACTCGGCGGCAGCGGCGGACGATTTAATAAAACGAAGCTGCTGTGTTGAAAGATGCGGACGTGACGACCTCGACTGTCGCCCCTCATTGCCACCGCCCGCCACTGCCGGCTCGCCTCACGTCCTTCTCCACTCTTCCGTTTTCCCTCCACTTCCATGTCCTCTCCGCCCACACCGCCACCGCCTTCCCCAGCAACCGTGCCCATGTACCTCACCGTCGCCGTCGCCCCCTCCGATCCTTAGACACCCTTAGTTTCCCAGGAGAAGACGTGAAGTCGCCGGCTGCACAATGGCCACGGGGGGCAGGGGGCCTGTGCTTCCGCCCGCCCCCGCTGCCTGCGACGGAGGCGCGGCGGCCGGCGCGACGGCACAAAAGATTCGCGTGGGCGCGGCTTCCCTTCGCTTTCGGACGCCCAGGGCGGCCACGTAGGCCATGTTCTAGTTGTCGGTGACGACTCTTATCGCATTGCAAAAGGCTGCCTTCGTTGTATATTTCGTTTGGTGTGTCAAGGTAAATAAGTAAGAATGTTTTACAAGATTGTTTTAAGAGCTTAAAGCTGGATAGTTAAATTAACTTTTCCTTACAGAAAATGACTTGTTTACGTACTTCCCACGTGAACCACCCGAAAGAGGTAAAATTATTCAATACGAGAAATTTAGAACTTTGAAGTGTACACTATTTTTTATGCGATCGTAAAGAATTTTTTATTGATCAATACGCATTTATTTTATTTTTTTGCTTGGTATGTCTTTGTTTTAATCGAATTGAGAACTGTAAAAATGGAACATGTAGGTTTCGTTAAGAATGATTTTATAACATAAATATTTGTTTTTACTTTCTCGTTATCGCTTTCGCATTAGAGAGAGTTATGTAATGTTGCATAAAAACAACGAATTTTCGAAAGAAAAGCTCTTATTACGGGGGCCATGGTAACGAAAAAGTTGACAAATCCAGTTATTAAATTTAGAAAAAATCCTCTAACACGTGGTGTAGCGATGATCCATGTTTTGTGGGGTCCTTGATACTGAAAAATCGAAAGACGGAAAAACGTCTGTTTGTCCGTCCGTCTGTGAACAACCGTTTAGCCGATTTTCTCCAATATTGATATTCAGCAATCGATCTGCCTGATATAGCGACCTCATGATTTTGAAACCGGACCTCTTTGAATTTGATTGGGGGTAGATTACATGAAGCCCCTGGGACATTTTCCAAATTTTCAATAAAATGACTATCGTTTTTTATTAAATTTTGTTATTGGATAGTGTGAAGGACTTTTAAGAGAATGGTGCAGGTTTTATGTTCGTTGAAAACACTTTTTGAAATTGCAAAAGTTCAAAATTTGTAAAGACTCTTTCTACTAAAAATATTAAAGATACATATTTTTCCCTTAGTGAAATCGGTTCCTTAATAATAGATTTTGAAATAAGGTCATGAACAAAAATTGAGTACTTTTCGCGTAATTTTGCATTAAAATGAATGCAAAGAAAAGAAGCGGCGAGAAAGTATGTGCTACTTTAGCACCACTTGTTTTAAATTGATTTTACAGATATTCAATGCGAATTAGTGCAGAATACTGTAATTTCCTAAACATTTTCACAAGTCATAAATTGAAGAATGGTATCTCATTGATTCGTAAAAATCGTCAGTGTGAAAAAGAGAAACATTTTATATTCATGATATTGTTTTATTTAAATGAAAAATTGATGTTGTGTTCCAAGATAAAAGCTATTTTAGACGCACGTTCAGGACACATTCAATATACATAAATAAATCGTGTTAATAATTTGTAATCTCTTGTAAGTCTTCGTTTGAGTAGGACAATTATTTGTTAACTGGAAGCTTAAATGCTTCTAATTTTCTAAATAATTCGTTTTGGAAGTTAAAAATACAATGGATAGAAATGTAATAAAGATTTTGATAATAATTAAATTGAAACGATAAAGTTATTAAGTAAAGAGTGGTATGAAATAGTTCACAATGAAACATAGTACCGCACCGTTGTTACGACTGCAAAACTAGAATGAAGTTTTCCCTTTGTAAACATTTCACAAATAAGGGAAGTGCATTATTTGTTTGTCTGTTTCCGATGTGTTGGTGTTGCTATTCAGCAAAAAATTACCATTACCATACATGAATTGAAGTAGTACAATTAGCTATGTACGCGTAACAGCGTAGACCTTCAACAGATTCTTGTACCAACAAACTTTCAACCATATAATGTAATTTAAAATTTGCACGTGTTACTTTTCCCATACTTTCACCATATCTGCCTTGTGAAAAGAAAAACACAACGATAGCAATGGTCTGTGTATACCTGCATGTCCTGAAAATAATCCTCGTGTTGGGAACAAAATCAACCAAAATCCAATAAATGCGAACGAGGTGTTTCCTAATATTTAATTTATATTGAAATGGAAAGGAACTAGCGCCTCCAGTGCGTATTTTCATGTTAAAAGTTTTATTTGTGCTTTGCAGGTTCATAATAAAAAAATAATTTTAAACATATTACAATTGCCCTTCTCGGTCATTTTCAGGCGTAGAAAGTTTCATAAAAAATGTCGATTAATATGCTTGTTTAATGTAATGTGTTATTACAGTATTAAGTTAAATTATCGCCAATCGGACAAATTAAATCGTAACAATTAATGTAAATGCCAAAAAGAGAGTGTAGTAATTCAGAGCGTTTCTCCAGTGTACCCGTACTGCATTGACATCTGATATTATAAATATGTATTGAACATGTGTTGTGGGCGATGCTGCTGGGTATTAGCTCTCAATTTTTAAGAGAATAATCATTTTTAACTCTTAATTAATCTTAATTTTTAAGATCAATTAACTCTCCATTGTCATTATGACACCGTATTTGTATTTCATGATATCATATAGGTTTACTCTTCTTTTCAGCATGTAACATTTCCTTCACACATCGAACAAATCCTTGTTACTCGTTTGCCTCCGTCGACAAAGTATTTCACACCATTCTGTGACATGCGGCTCACGTCATACTCCGTTCTATAATACAACCAAAAACACGCGTTTTGTAGTATAATTCCATAATATCTTACAGGAAACCGGCCAAGAAGTATGCCAATGGATTTCTCTTGTCGTGAGGAAGCCAATGAGCTATTGATAAGATCTGTAGGTGCCGTGAGTCACCCGCAAGACATTTTAGTGTCTTGAAGAACCCCCCAAACACGTTTTTTTAGAGAAAGTTTGTTACAGAATTCACAATGGGAAAAACTTTAAACAATCCCAAAATAATTTGCTCTCGATATCCTAAAGACATGTTTAAACCCCCATTAAAAAATCTGTATATTAATATGTATTATATATGTAAATCTTCATCCCAATGTATGCATAGAGTGTATCTATTAAGAATGTATAATGTAAAATTGGTAAGTATTAGAAATATAAGTATTAAATCCTGTAAATTAGCTAGTAGTAAGATACAAGAGTGAGAGGTTGTATACTCAAACGTGAATGCCCAAACGTTATGTATTACTAATAAAAATGTACAAACCCGTGAAAGGCAAAACTGCCGAACAGGAAGTAAATAAATTTAAAATAAAAAGAAAGTTTGTGTAAAAGTGTGGATGCGTCCGCAAACAGTGAGTGATCAGTTTCCCCCCAGGAGGCAAGCGCGTCGAATGAATCTCGAATCGCTGATCAGGAACGCACGGGCGCAGGGCACGCGATTAATGCGTAAGGCTATATCATATCAAGAGGAATTTTATCTGTAGGGACTCGAGTACATGTGCACGAACTTGGGAATTCTGGTTGTTGAACTACGATTTTCCTTATCTCAAGAACGGCGCCAGGGAGGTCGCGAAATTCCGAAGTTTAGGGGGAGTATTGAGATAAGGAAAAGTGGCTTGGGTACCTCTCCAACGCCGCTTTCGCACGCAGTTGCAGTAGCGGATGCTTGACCCGTTCACGTAACACTTCCAGAGAATCGTTTCTGGGAATAGTTTGTATTTCCTTTGGTGTAAAAGGTGACATCAAAGAAAAGTTGCCATAATGCTGATTTTAGTTAAACACATTGTAGAACGATAATTTTGAAATATGAATGACTTTTAGAATCTTTATTTTTTGTAACTTTCTTTTTCCTCGAAAAGCACTATACTATTGCCATGTTGCGCAAGTATTACGTAACATTTCATGATGTTACGATACATTCGTTTGAGCACCAAGGCCATTTGATATATCTTTCTGTTTACTTCCTTAATCTTTCAAGACTACAACGATTGCAATCTGGTTAGGAAATGGAGTATGTTCCTTCCCATTCTCGTTTATTTTGTGTAGTGCAGCAATAGAAAATTGGGTATTTCTCTCCCTCTTTTTTAAGTTTGTGAGAACAAAGGACCATTTCCTGTTACTGCGGACCGGACGAAATTTCAACGCGAACTATCCTCGTATAATATTGGTTAACACCTGTTATCCAACTTACATATCCCGGAAACATTGCGCAAAGCAGGCAATATTCGATTATCCTAGTATGGAGTAATGTTTATATCACGGACATGCCTACGTCCATCCCTTTGATCTGTATTCTTTTTTATTACTTAAGCAAATTACACAATTAAATTTATTGGAGCATGATAAATGAAAGACTTGATTCATATAGAAGCATATCAAGGGCTCACACTTTCCATTCGCTGTCTTTTGAATCGAGCTATTTTGCGTATATTTTCGTGTTATTCTTAATCGGTTTTCATTAAGACCTACTTCATTGTGATGATTTTAATGAGTCGGGTTGAGTAAATCAGCGCTGAAATGCCTATTGCCCGCGCTGAAGCGGCCGTGCGAAGTGGGTCGGTGCAGCGGGGGGGGGGGGGGAGGGCGGCGGCGCCGCCGGAAATAGACGCGCGCCGCGCCTCGGAAATGTCAGCTGAGCCTACCTGGCGCGGCGCGGCGTCGCTTTCGGGCGAAGGACACGGCTCCCTCGCTCGCCCGCGACGAGAGGGAAACGGCTGCTGCTGGATTTAGATAGATCATCACTTCGCATACCTTGCTGCATACTTCTATCATAACATACCAGCAGTCACCGAATTCAGACTCGCAAAAAATTCCAACCCATGAAACCAGAATTCAAAATAAATACTCTTTCCATATCTTTCAAACCAAATTCGCTAACGTAGAACCAGATTAGAGGACCCATAGTGGACAACCTCCCCTTTGTATAGTACGTAAGTTTAGAATAAGTTAGTCAGTAAGTAATAAAAATTACATATATGAAGTTGAAATAACTACCTATGTATTTACCTTCAGAAATAAATAAATAAATAAATAAATAAATAAATAAATAAATAAATATGCTGTATTTAGAGGGGGTTATGAGTCCCTGTTTCCAATGCGTTTTTTAAAATAGTTTTTTGTTATCCCTATTCAACAATTATTGTCTTTCAAGGGTTTTTATGTTACATTTTATATACAATCATTTTTACTCCATTTCATCATACATATACAATGTTTGAAGACAATAATATTGGAAACCAACAACTAAGGATGCCCAGGAAGGGTCCTTCAGAAAAATACATACAATATTTGGATATTGAATTTAGAAATGTTTGAACCTGGTTTTGGAAGCGTGATCATCCTCACTCGCCGCCGACGCGACGGCCGCCCGCGTGTGGGAGACACTCGGCCGACGGAAAGGAGGGGGGGGACGGTTGCAGTACAGCGTTGAAGAAAGTGAGAGGAGGCTCGGGGCCAAGAAAAACGCATCGGTTTGGAGTGACAACGATGCTCGTATATTCACTGTTTAAACATGCGTGGATTGTGTCGTGGTTTTTGAATGTGGCATGTAGCACGAGGCTAGTGATACATTGCAGACACGAGCGGAAAAGAGACTAACTGACGTGAAGCAAATCATAAAGAAGAATTACTTAATTGTTTCTTTGTTACTGTATTTTCGGTGTCATAATTGAATAAGATATATATCTCGGGTCAGAAAACGGACTCATTTAAAGTGAATAAATGTTGTGGACACAGAAAAAATATTATGGATAAAATGTTTGGTGAGGACAACGTTATAATCGATGCACATCAGTACGAGTATAATGGCAACCGTAACTCCCACTCTAATATTTTACAATTCTTTAACATTTTTAAGAATTTCAATATGAAGATATTCCAATTTTTCAAATAATAAGTTTCAATGAAATCGAAGGAGATATGTTACTACAAATATAATTTTCAATGAGGATGATGACTAATTGATATGCATATTAGTTAATCGATGAGAAGGCAGAGAAAATGTGTTCATTTTAAAATCGTTTGACAGAAAATTTGTCATTTTACTCTCATCTCACTTATTGATTTTACTAGAAAAGTGTTATCTCACATCGACATTCAGGTGTGAAAAATATTGACGAATTTCGACAATGAGTATAGGTGTAGATTATGGGTCGGTCGGTCGGTTGTTGATTAATGATTCCAGACGCGTCAACTGATAAGTTTATGGGTTGAATAGAAAGTTCTCCCGTCATATTTAATTAAGGTTTCCGTGTCACTTGTGTGTTGTAAAAGATAATCTGTATGATCTGTAATGAAAATACAAAACATGAATAATAAAACTTTTAATTCGTAACCAAGTCAGATGTGGCTGAGGCTGGCCTGTTTGAATCTGTGCTCCTTGCGCTCCGTCAGCCTCATTCCCCCCCCCCCCCCCCCCTGACCCCACGCGGGCCACGGCCGGGGCCCCGCCGAGGACAACGGGCCCCCTCCAAAGGAGTCGTAGGGCCCGGCCCTCCGCGCCGCCTTCCCTTTTGGAGCCGTCCCCCGCCCCCGCCCGCCAGCTGCGCGGCCGCACGTGTGCAGAGACCACGTGCTCACGTCGCCCCCCCACCAGCCCTGCCCCCTAGGGCCGAACCCTCGGAGAAAGCTGCCCTCCTCAATTGCGCTGTTGCCACCTGTCATCATGTGTACACACGGAAACAAACGACTGATTTTGGAGTCTGAGATTTTAAAAATTTTTTCTTGGTATGGATAATGCAAATTTCCTTTTAAGTATACCTATTTTACGAGCGATGCAGCGTAGTTAAGTCTTCTAATACAAATTTGAAGAGATTGTTTGCAAGAGATAAATGGAATGTTCTGTATAACGAACGCATATTACATTTCTCTATTTAAAGTCATTTATCTTATATCTTGAATATAGGTGATATCTTATGATTGAGTTTTAATAAGTAGTCTTGTCAGTTTGATTGGAGGAGCATCTTTAAATCGAAATGTGTAAGTACAATATGTAACAGCTTATCGTCACATAGTACTCCAAGCTGCATCAGGCATTTATTTACAATTCTAAATAACATTTACTAATGATTTATGAATCGAATCAATCTTTATGAATGACAAGATGACAATGCTTTTTCGATTATGGTGTTAGAGCGCTTTCACTGCAGTGATGATCTGGCATACCTGCTTACCTGTTTAGGAAGGGATGGGCCGTGACCCTTAGTGTAGTAAAATGTCGCAAAGCACTTGCATCACACTCACTGATGATCCAATACAACAAACATATTCTGGTCCCCGCCACTATCAAACCTGCATCCTCTCCATCTCCTGCTCACTCGACCGTAAGGCATTGCCTTTAGTGTCACCGGCACTGTCGACGATAATGATGATGATGGATGGGTAATCGAAGGGGAATCTTCGTGAATAAGCGACAGGGAGAACGGGGGATTCTGAGGAGGTCGGCTACAAACCCATTTTTCCTATCACTTTATTATTATTATTCGCGCGCGGCCCGTGGCCCGTTTGTTAGGGAACTGCTCTGGCATTCACAAGGTGTTGATCGGAGAAACCACGGAAAAATTCCGATCCGAGCAGCCGGCCGCTAGAATTCTCCTCCAGACAGAGACTGAATTCGACCTAGCTGAAAAGCTAGTGTCGAAAATCTTGCCGCCCGTCAGGACTCGAACCTAGACCTCCCTGTCAGAGGCGCTGCAGTGTATTTACTTCTATAGCTCTTCACTGCCTTGCATCATAATTGTCATCTGCACATCGATTAATTAACTCTCCGCGGTATTGCATTTTATGATATTCTTATTTACTTTTTTCATTACCGCTCAGTTATTCGTACTGTATCGTATGCGTTCTTCTTAATGTATACTACTTACAGAAACTTTGTAGAAGTGTCCCACCACTCAACATATGTCACTTCTCCGTATTTGTCACGGTTTTTCCCTCCAAGTTTAATTACTAAACACCGCATGAACATATTCTTATTCGTTCAGAGTACTAGTATTATTTTCTTAGTCGCCTACTACGTACGCAGTAAAGAGAATGTCGTGTAATGTTGGAACGAAAAGTGGCAGATTTTCGTCGTTCTTGTTCCTGTAGGTGGTAAATTACTTCATCTAACACTTGTGTAGTCATAATCTCCGTTTTGTGGGTCCGTGATACCTAAAAAATGGTTTACGCCAAACCTCTGTCTAGTTCTCGGACCCTACCCTTGTCCGACTTCTGTCTCTCCGTCTCTCTAAATTTTTGAATAAAATATTTTCTCGGACAGAGCAAAGGACTTTTAAAATGGCACAAGTCTCGTGTTTGTTGAACTCTGAATTTTGTAAAATTAGAACGTTTTTCGGCGGCGCCCGACAACTACAGTATTGAAGACAGATATTTTTCTGAATGAAATCTGTTTTTCAAAGGCAAATTTTAAATAATATAATTTACAATTTTTTGAAAATACTATTAGTTTTGACGAAGTTTTAGCGTGAAATATATGCTATTTTATACAACGGTATAAACAATGTAAAGAAAATAGTTCTAAAAACGTCTCATTTTTTAAATAGCGCAAAACACTGTTATAATATGACTCAGATCTCAATTCCGTTGAGCTATCTGATTTTCAAATATGCCAAAAATGCAATTAATGAGAAAAATATTGTGCTATTGGAGCTTACCACCACAGTGTCATTAGTTTAAGCTTATATTAATGTTAAAAAAAAAAAAGTGAATTCACAAAATATCAGAAAATCATTTAATAAAACTAAAATATTGAGACATGTAAGAATATACGAGATACATATTTATTCAATTTAATAGAAATATATAACACTGTTGAGAATTCAGATAATACGAAGATAAAAAAGGGAAAATCATCACTAATCGTTGGGGTTGAATATTTAACATTAACAATGGGCACAAAAAGTTGAAAGTAGGAAACGTTTTAGTAGTATTGCAACCATTTAATGTATTTAAGAAATAGCTTTACTTTTAAAAGTTAAAAGTACTTTTAAATGTTAATCATTTTGTTAATATATACTTATTTGATAGAATTATGTATGTATGTATGTAGAAAACATAATTCTATCAAATAATGAACGCTGTAGTGTAAAATGTAAGTATTACTGCCTACACCACCAATTATAATTTAATGACAGTCAGTAATGATCCAGAACACGCCTAAATACGACTTCCTTTTGAACCAGAGTTCTTTTCAATGGCGCTCAATTACGCCGCTCACCGTAGAACGAGCCCGGCATCAAGTGGTCGCGGGTGCCGCGTGCACCCGAACGACCATTCCATTACGTAGTAGGTTTGCGTGATATATGGCGGGACGGCGCAGGAAAATATATTTACAGTTGTGGAACAATGGCGGTTCGCTCTCAGCAAAAACGCTCTCAGGACACAATGCAGCGGCGGAATGACGAAGAGGCCCTCCCGACCGCTCACGTTTGTGCTCCGTTCCGGGAATTCCGCTCCGGATGGGAAATTTAGTTTGCATTGGATGTTGGTTTCGTTTTAGAGAATGTTATGCACATGTCTTTTTGCCTTCGTTAATAGCTTCCTTTTTTATGTTTTCGTAGTAAATCATGTTGTTTTTTTCTCTTTTCTGTTGCAGGTTTGTTGAGTCGTCAAACTTGGTGATTGGGAAACATTTCACAGTGGGAAGCGGTCTGTCCAGTGCAGGATGGCAACTCGGTCACGCCCACCGTTTCCACCACTCTCTTAAGTACAACATATTTTTAGGCGTTTTACGCACCCATGTTATGTGTGGACGCTGTTTAGGTTAGGCATGGCTTACTTTCGCTTTGTGCACTGGATGGGATAAATACCCTATCCTCTTGCTCTTTTTTTACTCTGAAATGTTCGTCGTAAATTGTCCTCCGCAATATCATAAACGTCTACGTAAAGTTAAGGACCTACATAAATAAGCAAGTCGATTGCCTCCTTGAAGATGTTTCGGCATTTTGCAAAGGAATGAAACGACCTAAAATGGCGATTGTCGATAGTTTGATAAATCATGCATTTCGTCGCTTTGCAGTTTGTCTGTACAGGGGAAAGCTGTTCGTCAGTTTGCTCTATTACAGTTTTCGCTCTCCCTCTTCGAGATTGATTGCCCTTCGCGGCCCTCAATAGCCCTCTGGCAGATGACTGTTGTTTACCATTGTCTCTCGGTCGCAGCGCATTTGGGTGTAACAGTCTGAATGATGTTACTTCACCCTCAATGAAAGCGAAGCCACGATGTTGTGTGGTTTGCATCAATCCTCCGCGTAATCCTTTGCTTGCTGATGGGAAGCTAATCCACGGATGGATGACTTGACTTTGAAGTTAAAATAGAGTTAAGCCGATTCGTATGTTGGTGATTTCTTTGGGATTTTCGCGTTCAGTTTTTATCAGCAGTAATATTTCTCCATAAATTCATACAAGAAAGCAGGTATTGTATTAATAATCGTATTTCACGTCTGATAAATGAATTGGGGGATTTTTTTTTTACTAAGCTTCATTCCTCAGTTTCTTTGAAGTATGGAGAGTCATTGAACCAACTCCCTTTTAGGTCTCATAAATATATTTAGCAGTATAAATCTATTGAATAAACATATTCATATGTTTTCTGCTACTTGGCACTCGATTTATATCGAAACTATTATTACCGGGAGAGATGACTCAGGGCAGCAGAAAAGTAGAATGCAGGTGATTCAAACAAAAAGTCAAAATTTCTTGGGTAGAACTGAATATTGAAAATAATCTCGGGAAATGAAAAAAGGAAAAAAAGTGATGGCGATGATGAAGAAAAGAATGATATCCTTACTGCAACATTGAAAAAATATTTTTTCTTTTATGAAATGATCGGAAGTATCTCAAAACCCTGATCATAGCCTTGGGGGGGGCGGGGGCGGCGGGGCGGCGGGCGGCGGACGAGGGGCGAGGGGGGGGCGGGGAGTAGGGACGAGTGGGGTCGGCGGGGGCGAACGGGGGAGAGCGGGGGGAACGGGGACGAGCGGGGACGAGCGGGGCGAGAGGGGCAACGGGGCGAGGGGGGGGGGCGAGTGGGGCGTAACTCGCGACCTGTGCCCGCCCCGCGGAGCGGCGCAGCCTGTTTAGATACGGCGCCCCTTGTTTGCATATCGGCCGGGCTCTATCGCCCGCGCCAAGCGCCCGGCGCCACCGCCGCCGCCCCCGCCCGCCTCTTCACGATCCCGGCCCAGTGGCTGTGGCTTTGCCTGACGGCGCAGCTGCACCGGCTATCATCATAATGCCACCCGCAACACCCGAATGTTTACACTCGCGTTTCGCTTCTACTTTCTCGCCTTTCTTCGCGAAAAGAGAAAGTATTGAAATCGTACATCTCAATAAACTCTTATCGCCGGATCCCTGGTACGAAAAAGTGGATAAATCTTGTGCCTATATATGTAGTAAATGTCTTCCTCTTAACACGCTGGATAGTCAGAATCCATGCTTTGTCCATCCATCCATCTTGATACCGAAAAATGATTGACGCAAAGCGTCTGCATGTCCGCCTGTGTCAACGTAGCGCCTAAATCTTTCAGACAATGTTGTCCGAAATTGACATTCCCGATCGGTATGATGGAACTCGAGCCTCTGGGAGTTTGTCTGTATTTTGATTTTGGGGCAACTTTACATAAACACGCAACCTCATTTTCAAAAAGTTTCAAAATTTTCTCCAAATTCTTGGAATAAACCATTTCTTCGGATAGTGTAAGTGACGTCTTAAAGAATAGGTGTCATTTTCGTTAAATCCCTTATTTTCGAAAATTGCAAAAGTTCGATTTTTCCTTCGTCTTGCTATACACCATTAAAGATAGATTTTCCCCTAATGATTTCTTTTCTTCAAAGACGGATCTTGAAATAACATCACGTACACTTTTTCAAAAATACAATTCACGATTTTTTTCTTCAAATGTTCTTCTTGTATGTATAAAAGAACGGCCTAAAAGCTGATACTGGTCCCATCTTCGGCTAACTCTTTGTATTTTCGAAAATTGCAAAAAGTGGACATTGCAAATCAATAATTTTAAATCAGATTTTTATCACAAATGAAGTCTTTTCTGGACAATCGGATCCGTATTAATGCTCATACTGTAGATATTTTTTTTAAAAAGGTAGACATTTTCGCTAAATGTTTCTTAAGTTAATGCAGTTTATAAAAAAAATCTGAAAAACTGTCAAATTCTTTCTTGCAAAACAATAAAATTGCAAAAAATTAACATTGCAAAACAATAAACATTGCAAAACAATAAATTTGAAAATAGTGATTTTTGTCTTAAATGTATCTGCCTAAAAATCAACTCTTTAAATAAACCATGATTTTTTAAATAAAACTAGTAGTTTTAGCAAATTTTCTTCTTGTAGTTAATGCAATTTATAAAAAATATCAAAAACAGCTTGGAACTATTTCTTTATATTTATTCCACAGATAGAAGGGACATTTCATAGAATGCCACAAGCCTAATTTTCTTTGAATTCTCTGAATTTTCGAAAATCGCAAAAGACACAAAGAAAGTAAGGCCTGTTGTAGCCTCACTGGTTTTGTTAGAGCAATTGAATGTGTTTATTCAAAAACTGTCAGTAAGATTTTAGTCGCTTTTTCAATTCGTGTGTTCGTGCATATCAAGTCTTGGTCAGTCATTAAGAAATATAAATGAATTATGTGCAAAATAAATAAAATCTAGCATTGGATTTTATTTGTGGTTAGATTATTTGAACACTTTATTATGAATTACATGTTTCTGCTATCACCACTGAATCCACTGAATCGTTGAAGAACTGACCATGTTTCCTCGCTGAATTCGAATGACAGAACTAACTAAAAAATAATATTAATTTTAATTTCTGTTTTTTTTTTATTTTCCATATGGTTATTTTTAATGTTATTTGTCAATATGTATTAGTATCATATAGTAATACTGTGTGGGTGAGTCGAACTTTTCAAATGTAGGTATATGTAAATAATGTATTTCACAATAAAATAATGTGTTTCACACTGAATTCAGATCTTACATTCCAGCATACATATTTCGATGAATTTTACCTCTTCTTCAGTGTTCCTTATCAGATACAAATAGAAAAGCATATGAATGGATATACAGAAAAATTAATGTAAATACAGATAAGGATATTGTTAATTAGTAGATACAGTTAAAATAAGATTCAGTCCGTTAGATACAGTTCAATAAAATAAAATGAAACTATGCACTTACTCAAGCATCGTGGTAAAACAAAACATAACTGACGTTAAATGTAAATTTTAAACATGACACTAATTTCATAGTAGGGGAGAGGTCGTGTAGTAAATAAACTATTTACTATTGCTTCAATTTGAACTTCATAGTATATCTGTAACATGTTTACATGCTAGATTGTACCTGAAGATATTGGCGGAACCTAGAGTTACTGTAAACGCCTCGGTTCGTTTATCTACGGTAAACACCACAAACATACATGTTACTATATGCCGTATTATCTTTGTACTTTGTATGTTCAGAGGCATGTATGCTGTGTACACTTGCAGTCGTAGCCTAACTACTTTCCATGCACGTGAAAGGTATAAATCTGAACCACGACGAGATTAGAGCTCTCATTTATCAATAAAAGACTCTGTGAGTGAAAATTAACAGTTTGCAACACATTTCTTTTGTACATCTTGATTCATATTGAAAATATTCTTGCGATATTTAAAAAAAATTTTAAATGTCGATTTAACTATGCTCTCATGGTGAATGAAATTGACGTCTAAATACTTTCATACTTTGAATTTCTTTTTAAAATTAGGTACTGGAATTTGCATAGTGTAATGAGTAAAATATATCGATTCCGTTATTTGTTTCACAAAATACAATCTGTAATTATTGTAATTATAATTTTAATAATGATTATTATATATACTTGTTAATATATTTCATTAGTTGGCTCAGATATCAGTATTGTACTACTTAGTACAATCTACATTTTTACGTGCGTAAGAAGAAGGCGTTGGTACGCGTTGTGTCCTAGAACAGTTATCGTTAGAACGTTTATCGTAACACATTGAAAATGTTGTTTTCATTCTTACTGGGCTATCACCCTGGAAATAAGTTGCTTGTCACGAGACGCTTAAATTATAATGCAGTGTATTTTGAAGGTTTTTGGCATTCTTTAATTGCAGAAGTATTAGTTAGCTTTTACTGTTGTGCAATAAAATGCCGCATTTCTAAGTAACCTGTCATCGTAAGGCAGACGTTCCTTCTAATAAGGTTTTATTTTAAATGCATAATAATTAATCACCACGTCAAGTTGTCTACCCTTATACATACGACGTGTGTCTTCGGAGCGAGATATTGTTGAAGTTGTGTTCCTTTGTTGTCTACCCTGTTCATACAAACAATAAATAACCTACAGCATGTATTTTGAATTATTGTGATTGCATTACTTTTTTCAAACTTTGGCTACTTAAGCTTTAGAGAAGCGTTTTATCTAATAATATATTACTTCATTTTCTTACAAATTTGGTTCTGTCCTCAAAACTTTAAAGAACTATGTGGGTCACACATATCCGTGAAGCTGGAAATACTCAAAATTCTATAAGCTGTGCTTTCAGTTTTCCGAAGCCCTTATCTCTAGTCAGCGGTAAGAGTCGAGAGGATATACGTGATATCGCAACTGTTACAGAATTCACCCTTAATTCACCCTTCGGCTCAGATACCATCGACAGAAGTCTCTTCGTAATAACTATACACATTGGTGCCACTGTTGAGTAAAGCATACGTGCTATTCTCTTGTGCGTTTTGACAACCCCTCACACCCACGAACACTTTTAGGGCATGCTTATTTGAAAAGGAAATTATATTTTTTTAAATGAGTCAGATAATTATTTGGAAAGCACACACGCACATCGTTACCCATCGATTTCTCATTAATCACATATTTTTAGTACCCTTTGCTTCTATATTTATGTCAGGTGTTTTAGTCTATCCCCAACGTGAACGAACGCGGATGCTCAGTTCCCTTCAAGAGACTGAATTTTTGAATCTGATATTCCCCTGCTAGAATGATTGGCCATCTTGAACCCCCAACAGCAACAAAATCAACAAAATAGTATCCATTAACGATATTTTGGTCTCGTTGAGGACAGATTTGTCAGCTTGAGTGCGCCACCCGACCACTTCATCTTTCAGAAAATCATTGAACACACCTGGAAATAGGCGAGAGAGCGAACTGATTCTCTGGGGGCGACACATGTAAGCAGTGTAGCGACGGATGCGGTCAACGTCAACGCGCCACCTGTCGCCGCCGGCGTGGCGTGGGCGGCCCGGGCGTAGGGCGACCGCTGTTTGCCGGCGCCCGAAGGGGGTCAGGCGGCGCTTATCGGCGCGAGCAGGCGCCGCGCACGGGCGTCGCCGCCGATAGCCGCCCCACGCGCCGCACCGTGCCAGGCGCGCGGCCGCCCCCGCCCTCACCTCCGCCCCTGCCACCGCCCCCGCCTCTGCACCCGCCCTCCTCTGCCCTCGCCTCCGTCCCCGCCTCTGCCCCCGCCTCTGCACCCGCCTCTGCCCCCGCCCCTGCCCCCGCCTCTGCCCCCGCCTCGGCCCCGCCTCTGCCCCCGCCTCTGCCCCCGCCTCGCCCGCCTCTGCCCCCGCCCTCCTCTGCCCCGCCTCTGCCCCCGCCTCTGCCCCCGCCTCGGCACCCGCCTCGGCACCCGCCTCGGCACCCGCCTCTGCCCCCGCCCTCCTCTGCCCTCGCCTCTGCCCCCGCCTCCGCCCCAGCTTCTGCCCCCGCCTCTGCCCCCTGCCTCTGTCCCCGCCTCTGCCCGGCCTCTTTCCACGCCTCTGCTCCTGCCTCTGCCCCTGCCACGGCCCCGCCTCTGCCCCGCCCGCCTCCTCTGCCCCGCCTCTGCCCTCGCCTCTGCCCCCGCCTCGGCACCCGCCTCGGCACCCGCCTCGGCACCCGCCTCTGACCCCGCCCTCCTCTGCCCTCGCCTCTGCCCCGCCTCCGCCCCAGCTTCTGCCCCGCCTCTGCCCCCGCCTCTGCCCCGCCTCTACTCCCGCCTCTGCCCCTGCCTCTGCCCCCTGCCACGGCACCGCCTCGGCACCCGCCTCTGCCCCGCCTCTGCCCCGCCCTCCTCTGCCCTCGCCTCTACCCCGCCTCTGCCCCGCCTCTGCCCCCTGCCTCTGCCCCGCCTCTGTCCCTGCCTCTGTCCCCGCCTCTGCCTCCGACACGGCACCCGCCCTCCTCTGCCCCGCCTCTGCCCTCGCCTCTGCCCCCTGCCCGGCACCCGCCTCGGCACCCGCCTCGGCACCCGCCTCTGCCCCTGCCTCCTCTGCCCTCGCCTCTGCCCCCGCCTCCGCCCCAGCTTCTGCCCCGCCTCTGCCCCGCCTCTGTCCCCGCCTCTGTCCCCGCCTCTGCCTCCGACACGGCACCCGCCCTCCTCTGCCCCGCCTCTGCCCTCGCCTCTGCCCCGCCTCGGCACCGCCTCGGCACCCGCCTCGGCACCCGCCTCTGCCCCGCCCTCCTCTGCCCTCGCCTCTGCCCCCGCCTCCGCCCCAGCTTCTGCCCCCCCTCTGCCCCGCCTCTGTCCCCTGCCCTCTGTCCCCGCCTCTGTCCCCGCCTCTGCCTCCGACACGGCACCCGCCCTCCTCTGCCCCGCCTCTGCCCCGCCTCTGCCCCCGCCTCGGCACCCGCCTCGGCACCCGCCTCGGCACCGCCTCGCCCCGCCTCGGCACCCGCCTCGGCACCCGCCTCGGCACCCGCCTCTGCCCCCGCCCTCCTCTGCCCTCGCCTCTGCCCCCGCCTCCGCCCCAGCTTCTGCCCCCGCCTCTGCCCCCGCCTCTGTCCCCGCCTCTGTCCCGCCTCTGCCTCCGACACGGCACCGCCCTCCTCTGTCCCGCCTCTGCCCTCGCCTCTGCCCCGCCTCGGCACCGGCCTCGGCACCCGCCTCGGCACCCGCCTCTGCCCCCGCCCTCCTCTGCCCTCGCCTCTGCCCCTGCCTCCGCCCCTGCCTCTGCCCCGCCTCTGCCGCCTGCCCCGCCTCTGTCCCCGCCGCTCTCCCCACCTCTGCCCCCGCCTCTGCCCCCGACACGGCACCCGCCCTCCTCTGCCCCGCCTCTGCCCTCGCTCTCTGCCCCTGCCTCGGCACCCGCCTCGGCACCCGCCTCGGCACCCGCCTCTGCCCCCGCCCTCTCCCCTCTGCCCTCGCCTCTGCCCCCTGCCTCCCTCCCAGCTCTGCCCCCCCACCTCTGCCCCCCTTTTGTCCCTTCCCCCCCTTCCCGCCTCTGTCCCCCATCACCACTGCCACGGCCCGACCTTGTCACCGGGACCCTCCATCGCAGCACCTTCCCCACGCCACCATATCCAAGCTCGCCCTGTCAGCTGTCTCACTTTCCCTTTAAGCTGTGCTTATTGCTGCCCGAGAACAAATTGGTCTCTTGATAGCGGCTTTTGGTCACACACGATTTGTTTTTGGCAATTTATGACAGGAACCTTGTGTCATGAAGTTAGGGAAATAAGTCATTAGAACGTAACAACCGACGGGAACTGTCCCTCTGATAGGAATTCTAAGGTTTCGTGTTTGGAAGTAGTTCAGGTGAAGGACCGTGATAATAAAATTGGGACTTGGAAGTAGTATCTGCTGCTGTGATATTCCTATGTACTATAAGGAAAATTACGTAATCTCAGTGTGTAGATTTTGCATTCAATGCTCGTCTCTTGAAATTATTTATGAGACATTGTTAAAATATGCAAAAAGAAGATTGCAGGTTACTAGATAAGAAAATGCAATTGAAAATGTGTTGAACACAAGGAGAAAAAAGATTAACTTACGAGTAGAATAACTATAAGAAATAATGCACTGAATTTCATCTTGCTCAAATTTAATGTGAATTTTGCTGGTAAAAGAGTATTTCGATAGCATGATATCACGAAGCAAATGATATATTTTTACGATAAGGCATTACGGATATAAATGTACCAGGTGATAGCTATAAATACAAATTTTTGATGAATTTAACCTTTTTGTATAATTAGATAATATTGGTTTATCATTTTTTGTATGTCTCCTTTTGTGTTTTGTTCATTGCAGTCATTGTTTCATTGCAGTTGTTGCAGTCATTTGAATTCTGTTGTGTTTGGTCAGAACACGACAACTCCAAAATCCGTTTCGAGGTATATGCCCTTTTAGTTTCGTGTCATTAGATTCATTGTTTACAAATCAGAAATAGAGCATTCATTTAAATGAAAATCTGATATATTGGCCTGCCAAGTACTGCACAAAACTAAAACAAAAAGTCGACACCAAGGTTTAGAATAAAACTGTGGAAGAGAATGTTATGTGTATTAGAGATATCGACTGTACCAAACCAAAATTTTTAATGTGAGTGATTTTCAGTTCAAAAAGTCTATTCTGAGATATGTTCTGCCCAAACACCGCAGAATATATGGTGGCGTCGCACAAAGTGACCGGGAGCGTGGTGCATAATCGATGGCCGGAGACCGAAGCCGCCTTCTGGGAAGCGGCGGTGCGTAGTTGGCTGGCCCGGGCGCCGCCCCTTCCTTCCCCGAAGGCGCCGGCGATAAGCGCCTCGCTTTCCACCCGCGCCCGTTTTTATGAATGGCGATAACGACGCGCGATATCGCACCTGCCGCCCCGCCTGCTGGAAAGTTCCGCGGGCGGCCGCCTCGGGGCGCGGCTCAAGCTGCGAGCGGAGCGGGGCGGAGTGCGCGGGCGGGGCGGGGGTGGACGGGGCGGCGCAGGAAGGGGGAGTGTCGGGCAGAAGAGGGAGGCGCATAGTTCTCGCGAAAGCCCCAGCGCCCGCTGCACTAGGGTTGGCATTCCCGTTCCGCAGCATAGTGGCTCGTTTCACTCAGCATGATCGGGTTCCGTTTCGTTCGCGTTCGCTTTAGCGCTATCCACGCCTCCTTCTTTACTTCATTTACGTGTACCTTATCCACTTTGCGAACAGTCCATCGTAGTGGTCTCAACAGCAGTGATACAGGCATTTTCTCCGCGAAATAATAAATGGCGAAAGTTCTTTTTACTGTGATTTCAGTGTTTTGTTATATATTATGTTTTAAATTGCTATTTCGATGATGCGGAGTTTTATTGCCCAAGAGAAAAAAAATTCAAGTCACGTTAAATTCAAGGGACATTTTTATCATGTGGCTTTTTTCTATTCACGATTCCAAAAGACGGAATGCAGACGAAGACACATGATGTGCTGCGGGAGAAATCAACAACTCTTTGTCCTCAGTTGGTCCTCATGACTGGTATCGAGCCAGGTGATGAATGCTAAGAGGTGTAGCCTTGCAGAGCCACTTTACAGCCGCAGACAAATAAATTGAGGTTACCTCTTAAGCGAATGAGGCTTCGTGAGCGTAGGGAAACAAGTATGAACAACACGAGCACGAAAATATTACATTAACTTTGTAAATATATTTAGGATATTCAAATTCATTCATCAGTGTCATATATTATAATTGTTCAAAGAACATCTTTCTTTCTTTAAAACAAAATAACCCAACCTGAAACTGTACATGCATCTAATTATTTAAAATGGGGAATCATTGAAGATAATGAAATACTTATTGAAACTATCTTGCAAATAAAAAGACCCACAGAAAATGTGGAAGATATAAAATAGAGAAAAAGAAACCAGGTATTTTACTTCCTTTAATATTTGGAAATGAGATAGAAGCTTATAATAGCTAGAAATAAACTTCGCCATGGGGAATCGAAGTTATTACGATATGGTTGCGTTTTGCAAGAGAAAATTATGGACAAACACCTGGAAAAATTTGCTGCTCCCATTTCGCTAATTGAATTTAGAAATAAGTTCATCTTGTAGAGTACTTATGATACCTCTAAATCAATACTCATTAGTGTCAGTGAAACTATCAAATATTCTCGTCCAGAACGCTATATTCAGGCAGCAGTTAACGAACTTTCACTGCTCCCTACCAACTAGAAATCAATTTTCAGGCCAATTTCATTTTTTGCCCTGAGCTGATAGGATATTCAACGCGCAGTGTTACATCAAAATGACTGTGCAAGCTCAATTGAAAAATCCCGAGATGAAAAGCCTGAGTTTCCAATACACTGTCGTGTACGAGGCCGCAGTATGACGTTAGTTTCAGTTGGCGGGACGCAGAATACCCCATTGTGGAGTATAACTCGCTCTACGTTGTCCTCTGGAAATTTTCGTACAACCGGTTTACAAGCGGGAACGGCGGGACAAGTCTGTAAATCCAGCAGGGACAGGCGGTCCCGGATGCCCTTTTGTTCGCGCGGCTGCGCGCCGCGCGTCGCTCGATTGTCCAACCGTCGCCATGGACCCACCGCCCGCCGGGACACGCGCGCACGCACGGGACTGCGGTCGGTCGCTCGCTCGCGCCGGCGCTGCCATCTGTCGGCCGCGGGAGCCACGCCCGGCGCTCCGTGGCCTTGGCCCAGACCCTGGCCTTGGGACGCGGCGCCGCGGGCGGCCGCCCGCCCGCCCGCCCCGCCTTTTGCCACGCCTTGGACCCACCTCTGCGCACGGGAGGCGTCAAAATGCCGTCCCGCAATCGCTCCCAACGACGCCCTCCGGGCAGAGACCGGCCTGCGCCAGAACGAAAGTCTTTCGAGATCGCCGCGCTGGCGGAGCCAACAGATCGAAATAAACTAAAACCTATTCCACTTGAGTCCCAATACGGAGATGAATTCTAACACAACATCGTGCTAAAAGCTTGTGAGAGAAGCTGGGTGGTATTTTCGCACATGCGGAGTTTCTAACGAAGGCTTTGGCATCGTCTTACATTTTTCACTTACGAATTGTGTTATGGATGAAGCTTTTTTGTGCGTCTTATTGAAGGTCGCATCAACATCTAGGTCATTAGCGACCACTATTGGAGTTCATGTGTAACTGTGAAGATGAAACGAAGTGGTGATGATAAGGGGTGAAAGGACGAACACAAATACAACCATGCCCGAGGCGGGACTCGAACCCGCTATCCTTCTGTCCAGATCACTACACACTTGCCTTGACGATCTCGGACACGGATCGGCATGCATGAATGTTGATGATTTTATATATATATATATATATATATATATATATATATATATATATATATATGTATATGGTTATGTGTGGTAAGGACAAAATGTTTTTAATTACGTTGGTTCTCGTCTTTAGATCAATATAATGTATAGTATCATGCCTTGAGACGAATACTGCTCTCTTAATTGGTTTTCAGTTGAAATAGACTGACCTTACTGAAAAATATATACCTTCTTATACATTTCACACCATTGTGTAGCTATTGCTTTAAGTAGTAACTAATGGTGCTACTTTCTTGTAGTAAAGTTTTCTAATTTCCTTGATGTGGACTGGCTTTAAGGTCTTGCCCTATCCTCTTGCCAGCTGCCATCTACCGTCGCCCGAAGTTCAGCTTTTTGATATTTTCTCAACTTTTCGGTTTCCTAATAGTAGAACCGAAATATTACTTAAGAATATTAAGGAAGAGTAAAACCTCGTTCTATATAGAAATTTACATTGAAAAATTTGAAACAGTGTCTACAAAATAGCGATTAAGGTTACTGCGTAATGAATTTGCAGTTCATTACTGCATACTGAATTTGAGGCCCTTTTTTACAGGAATCTCTTGAGTTTCCTAAAAACTTAATTTAAAGTCATTTGAATCACTTCCACTCACAAATGCAATAACGTATACAAATCTATGGAAATGTGCGTATTAACAGCCTGATAGATATATAAAAAAAATTACGTTTGTGTAATTTTTTTGACAAAATAAAAGAATACACCGAAATGAACTTTATGTCATATTAAACAGTGGAATAAGCACTATGCCTTAGAAAACTTTGATGAAAAATTTTGAAGCTATTTTGAGAAAATGGCGTTTGAGCGTTTCTGAAAAAGCGGAATTTTGAGCACATTTTAACAGAAAACTGTTTAATTTTTGAAAAACTTTATATGACATTATTTAAAGTACATGTATTCATAAGTACAATAATGTGAAGAAATTGTCTTTAATGAAAATTCAACTACCTGAGAGACGAGTCAAAAAATTAGTTTTGTAATTTTTGAAAAAAAAGAAGAGAACAATATGGCGTTTATGAGAAAATCTTGTTTTGTAATTTTTTAAAATTGCAATAATCACCACTTTTGCATGAACACTACTACCAAAAAACTACATGGATTAATGAAAGAACTATTTATGGACAACAAATTTCATTTGAAGGAAAAATCTGTCTTCAATTTTGTAATTGTAGGAAGATGCCGAAAAATTCAAACTTTTGCAATTTTCGAAAATTCGGAGAAAACCGTGAAAATCGGACCTATGGTTCCTTTTTAAGCATATTATACTCTATTGTTACAAGAAATTTAAAGAAAAAGTTTGTGCCGTTTTTGAGAAAATTTTGAAAATGTTCGGGGAGTTTCACGTAAAGTAGTGTAAGAATCTTACCCCCAAAGTGTAAAGAATGTTTTTCAAAATCTCAAAGCTTCAACTGGAGCCAGATCGACAAGGGATTCTTCAATTTGGAAAAGATCATACGTATGGTTTAGGCGCTAGTAGTGTTTACACTCGGACGGACAAACAGACAGACAGACGGACGGACGTTACCTTTCAATTGATTTTTCGGCATCAAGGATCCACAAAATTGGGATTCTGGCTACACCACGTGTTAGAGTTTTTTTTCTCTTAATTCAGCAACTGGATTTATACACTTTCTTGTTTTCAGAGCCCGGCATTGAATTTATTTCTGTCAAAAATTCCGCGTTTTTTCACGCAGAATTACGTTACTTTCTCTGTACTACGTATATTACTCCACTTTCTCTTTACTACGTAACTACTACTATACGTACGTATACGATAAAGTAAAAATTGATACCATCTGTTTGCAGTCATCAAGTCATGAGAAATCCAGCGCCCAGGAACGTTTTGCATGGATACTCGTGTGAATATGTACACTCGCTAATGTTTGAAGGGACGATTTAATGCGTGGCCGTGCATTTGCTAGTGGCAGCCGCGAGCTTTGAGTGATGGAGAGTCATTGGCAAACAAACAGACGTCATGGCCCCAAGGGGCACCCTGGGAGCGCAGAAAGCTGCGACCAGGACTCTTTATTGCACCGAAAGCGCCTTGAGAGACCTTAGTGGTTATTTGTTCGATGCTGAATTATAGCTCCTAGTCCATGTGAAACACGTTTTCACGGATGCAGTATTTGCATTCTGTCTCATAGATAGCATTTTATATCAATATGATGATGGATTGACATTATTTTTGTTAATTAATGTTTTTCTTAAGGAAATTTAGTAACTTGGGGCACTTTTAAAGCATTTCTATCCAAGAGTCATTTTATGTAATATTCGAAAGTACCATTAGGTTTCTGTTATAACAAAATTGTTACTAGTATTATAAGAACGTTCAGTAAATAAATAATACTAGTAATCATGAAACAAACAGAAGCTTCTTTGAATTAACATACATTCCTCAAAATGTTTGAATTTTGCAGGAATGTCACTATTTATATGTCGAGTTGATCTGTGCGGGAAGAAGTCGCGTTCATAGGAAATGCAATGGGGAATGTGCGCAATACAGACTGTCTAGCGGGTTGCATGTCGTTCGCTGCAACTCGGGAAGTGAGTGCAATTCAAGGAGCACGACCCCTGCAGAAGGAAGGGATGAGCACTAGCGTTAAAAGCATCTGTAAATTTACATTCATTCTCAATTCCACTCGTCAAAAAGGAAATAAGTTCTAAGAAGTTCCTATGCCTTTTGTGCAGTGAATACATTTTATGCCGTCATTTCCAATCAAAATTGTTCTCATTTGTTTTATATATGTGGATTCGTGTAGTATCTGTGGACATTAATTTGAAAGAATAAATAAAATAAGTAGTTTCGTAAGCAGGCTCACCAACAAAAATATTTTAAGTGCCCTGTGTATACATCAATATTTGTTATCTACAATTTTTTTAAATTATTTAATTTCTCACAAAATGTAAGAGAAAGCAATTAAAAATGCCGATATTAATTAAGATGATAAAAACTTCATCCTTCATTGCGTGTTTAATTTTCTTGTTATGAGGTGATGAATGAGAAACACTTCAATTTAAATGTTCACCAATAAAACTGTTAGCATGAAGAAGAAACAGGAAAATATGCAATAACATAATTTATTGCTCCTAACCAACCTTTATCGTTTCTTGGCCATACCACGAACATTCATGGCTCTTGCTAATCATTTGTTGAGTAATTCATATACATATAAAAGTGTTTGTGTGTTTACTAGGTTGTTAATGTTTAATTTTTAAGGTTCTCTTAGATGTTACTTAAATTAGGGGAACTCTTTTATTTGGCATTTGCTCTAAAAGACGAATAACGATGTAAATATTCCTTCTGATTTAAACATTTACTTGAACTCTTTATGTGATTGGTGACGTTTAATGTCACACGGAATTGAACATGCCTTTGATGTGTTACACATGGGTGAGATTATTGACGAATATTCTATAGAAAAATCGAACTCCCTGCAAATTCACTTAGGACTTTGTGAAAGGCATCCTATATAGGTGTCCCACACCAGACACAAATTCACTGGTATCATAGTCTTAACTTGTCTACACACCTCTTTATCTTTACAGTTTTCTATGAAACCTCGTTACGAAGATACTGTCAATTCATTCTTTCGTAACATCGTCCGTTATAATTTTAAGCGCCTGTCATCAGGTCTTTATGCCTAAGCACTTGTTCGAATATCGCGCGGCAGTGCTGAGAAGCGCCTTTGCAAGGTGGTGGTCACTTTAAATACTGGGTCGTAGCAGTCACTTCAAATACTTTTTCAATAACAATGAAATTGTGCTACCAAAAGTGCAGAAAAGTATTGCTGCATTAGCACTGAGTTGCAGTTATATAGATGGAGGTTACTTTGAACACGTTAGAACATGCGTTTTCTAATGTAAATGTGTAGACAAGTTATGGTGACTGGTCAGGACATGGAAGAAATCAACAGACCTCCGCGTAGTTGATAAGAATGCTAAGCTTTCATTTAAGCACGGAGTTTCTCTTATTTTCTGTACTAGAAATTCAGTGCATACGTTGTCGCGTAATTTGCATTTGTATTATATTAGTTGTTTCTTTTTGCCAAGTTGTCAGATGATTCGTTTCCACGAATCCTACAGTCTGAAGGGATTTACTGAACACGCATTTATTTTTCACTTTCAATTTCGTATAGACATTTTCTAAATTAGTTTGCTTATCGAATAATGATATGATATGAAACTACGGGTTGTTATGGAGTTTACTGCCCCGTCAAATAAGTAAGGACAAAATATGAAGTTAATTTAGTAACAAAAACTTTGTAAATTACTTATTGATGCTCACTATTTGCCATGTTAATTATAATTTAATAAGCGGGAATAATATAATTTATTCTCGCAGATTTTAATAAATAATCTTCTTTTCCCATTTGTAGAATACGACTACTTTTATGAAATGTTCTGATTCAATTGTATTCTACTTTCTTTACGCCACGTCGACTCCACAGAATAACAGTGTATCGTGGTGTTGCACTAATACGTCAGTAAGGTAGTTGATGAAGTAACCGTACATTTATTTATCCATCAATCGCGCTTTCCCTTTGCAGTCAGTTACTTATAAAAATGTTGTACTTGTAACTGCAATATCTGAGACCTCTTCAATTCACAGAACTCAAAATGTAACTAGAGATGCTACAGAATGGCACAGACACTCTCGTAGTAACGTTTTCTAATGTTCTTGGTACTGTACAGTCTGGTACTGAATTCAGTAAATTTGTTAATAGTAATAATGGAAATGTTCGCTAGTATAGGAATATAATGAAATATTAAGTTGTGCAGCAATTGGATTTTCAATTGCATTCAAACATGTCTCCACAGTTATCTTGTTCAAGGTCAAACAAGTGACGTTCTAGTACAACTCGTACGTTTGTACCAGTGCCATGCTACTTCAAATTCCACTCGTTTGTTTCATTCGCTTGCTAGCATGAAACTCTTGTTTTGAAACGTAATGCACTTCACAAAACCTGAATGGAATACATTGTTCATAAGTTAGGTAGATTTCATGTGTACTGGAAGCGGAAATATAAATTACCTGTCGTATTTTTACAAAACGTAGGGCATACTTCGTGGCATGTTTGTGGCCGGTTGCACGGCGAGTTGCCGTGAGCGTCAGCGCGATTGTCGCGGGTCCGCTCGGTTCGTTCCCGGGCGCGGCTGGGGGCTCGCGTGCAGACTGCCGCCACCGCTTCGCTAATTTCGCGGCGGAGTCCGGCGAGACAGCGCCTGCCTCCAGGTATAGAACGATTTTCCTAAGGATGAGCCAAGATGATAGCTAGTGCTGGCAACGTAACTGAAGGTTCTGTGGTCGTTGTACCCTCGAGCCCATTAGACTCCCTTCCTGCATTCGTTCGTTTGCAGTTGGCTAACTTGTAAATGGCTTCGACGCTTCCTTTTGTGATGTCTCGTCCGACAAAAATATAGTGCGCCGCGAGAAATAATTGAAATTAAAGTGCAGTGTTATATGCTCTTCTGTAAAAATTGTTTTTTCATAAACATTACATTACATTTACTTTTTGTGTGATAAATATTATGTTCATTTTAAAACCGAGACTTGAATGCGAGAGACCTACCGGTACAGGTGTTTCCGGCTTTAAATCATTTTTCTTTCTATTTACATTCGTGGCAGTTTTCTTTTACTGATTGTGCGAGCAAGTTAAGAGACTTTCCACATAGTAATTCAATTTAAATATTTCCCGGACTCGCGTACGTGCATATTCCTTAGCGAAACTCTTGGACTTCTGTGTACTGGCTGAACCAGAGAGTATATACTGAACAGCTGTCGCGCAGTACCCTACCAAACGGGCCATAGACCGCGCGCGATCTTTCCTTCCTCTTCCTTGTCCTATCCTCTCTCCCTTACACACACACTTACACTAACATGCACTACACTACCATATATTCCGGGAGACCGGTCGGGAGCTTAGAGCTTGTCCCGGCTGGGGCGGTGCCCCGTTGGTGGAAGAGTCCTGGTTACGGGGAAACCCCACTAGCCGACGGTAGGTCGGCGCCGGATCTCGCCATCTAGTGGGGGAAGACCACTGCCATCTCCCGATAAAAAACATGCACTACACTAACGGGACTAATTACCGAAGCCGTTGACGCGCCCAGAAACACGAAAAAACCAAACCAAACCAAACAGCTGTCGCGGCGGAGGGATACTTCTCTGAATTACATGTGATGTTCACTTGTTACGCGAACTGTCACTTTGGCCCATCCTTAGGAAAATCCTTCTATAGCGCCATGGGCCCCGCCCCCAGGGGGCGGAGCGGCCGGACGGGACTCGGGTCGCATGACGCCCTCACCTATGCAACCGCTGGCTAGGCGAGGCGCACCTGGTCCGCGTCTCTCACTCACGCTGGAGGTACCAGATTTGAACACAGGAGTTTCTCCTCCTTTTACGCTTTTACCTTGTCGTGATATGAAGTAATAAATTGCATTAACAGAGGGATTGCGAGGTTTTTTGTGAATCTAGAACATCTCCATATATTTATCACCTTAATATTAAAATGTTGCCTGTTTGCGATGAAATTGAATCACGGAATGCTGAAGTGTGTTTTTTATGAAAAAATAAACATTTTATCAATCGAAAAAGTGAAATACTTAATGAATATCTTATTTTTTACCACAATGAAATATTATATAGAAATAGAATAGGCATTTCTCATAACTGCAGAGGGAGCTGGGCGCTTTGAATGATTGCATTGTAAACATACCATTTGTTTGAAAATTCATCTTCTTATGTGGCTGCTACGTATTCTATTGAATCTGTTTCCTTTATAATATTAAGAACTTCATATACCACATCTACCACATATCATGCTGTAATGGCAAAAGGAAATGAAATCGAATGTTGCCGCATTAAAAGGAATAGGACGACAATGCATCACTAGCCTGATTTTCTTCCATTCACATTAGAAGAGATAATATTACGCCAAATTGAAGCTGTGCCTCTATCATGTTTGGATGCATGTATGTGCCTTGTGGTCGTAGCTCCGTGTTCGATGTTGATTGGCAATCTTGCATCCTGCTCTACAACGCTTTGAGCGTGTTTCTCTGAGCGAAAGGAAAATTCCGCGCACACGCCAGGAAGTTGGAGCGTCAACCCATCAATTCACCACCCACCAGTCTCGCGTTCCTCCCACACAGCTTGCACCTTTGCTGCTGCCGCTTCCTTTTGTATACCTCTTACGGAGACAACTATTATGTCGATACTCGTAAAGAGAAGTGGACAATTAACGACCGTATAATGTATGTTTAAATATGTAATTACCTGTAATTTTTTTCTATTTTTATCATTTTTTGCCTTATCTTCATGTATTTTATGTTTTTTCATCATGTTGTTTGCCGGATTTTCTTTAATGATAATTTGAGACGGAGCTAAATGAAGGTATCAGAACTAGTGTATTAGTTGATTTCTAAATCAGAAATTAATAGTTTAAGAGATACTCTAAACTTTAATCTTCATGTTCCCGCACATTTCAGGTATATCGAATTTCAAGGCGTCTTTTGTAATACTAATTTCGTTATTCCGAAAACATAATCTTGAATAATATATATTCTGATAGCAGATGGAAACGACTGCAGTGAGGCGAAAACAAGCTCACGATTCGCGATTTCGAAAATCACTCACATTTGAAATCAAATAGAAATTGAAGTTTATTGAACAGTACGACCTACCTGTAATTTCACTTGCCTTCAGTTACCTCTTCTCAATCCGGCATTTTTATTTCTTGTAACATTCACATATTGTACATCATCTTACCAATGAGACAACGTAAAGCAGCGCAAACCTTTAAATTTTGTCTTCATTATCGTTAGAGAGGTGAACGGAATATCCTATCACACGATTAAATCCATTCTTGAGATTTTTGGATGTTAATTAGCCGAAAGTGTACGCATAAACACGTTCTACTGTTCTGTCAACGGAATTCAAGGAGGGAAGAAGGGAGATGAAGGTGCGATTGTCGTCTTCGACTTCATTTTGACTTATCTAATAAGTAGGAAATGCTTACCTGAAATTTACTGAGGTGTTTCATAACGTATCGTTTTCTATTTTCTCGTAGGTTTCAATACATTTCTCATAGCACAAACACCTGCTCGGTTATCTTGTTAAGAACTGTGACTAATCAGATATCACTACCATATGTTATGTAACTTATTGTTTTACTTTTCTCTTACGAAATGGAAAAAAATCGTTTACCTTACTACAGTTTGCGTGAGAATATTCTTTAGTGGGTAGCTTTAAATACCACTGGTGAAAAATTGCTGTTTTGCATTAGAGTCAAATATAACTTGTACGCCAGTTATGTTAGTATGGAAAGCAAAGTTTGAAAATCGCCCATGACCATTTCCTCCAGCCATGTTAGTCGTGTGGGAGAAGCAGGGGGCTGTGGTGTGCATTCTCGCTGCGTCGCGCCGGCGGCGGAGCGACCTTGGCGCGCGGCCGGGCGTCGACCCCTTGCGTAAGAGGCTCCGGGCGGCCTTGGGGCGCCGCCGACCCAGTTACTCTTCGGCGGCGGCCCCGCCCTGCGACGGCTCGCCCCCCCGCCCACGCCCCTCCCCTCCCCTCCCCTCCCCTCCGCGCTTGTGGAGCGAGGCCAGGGGCTCGCGACCGCCCGCGGGGCCAGGCCTTAAATACGTCGGTGGAGGGTCGCATTTTGTGTCACTCGTATTATTTTTGCGATGAAACGAACGGACTCACGGTGAATGCTGATAAATTAGACCATTAAGAGAGAAAGAGGAGATCCAGGCGTTTACGATGGTGAAAGTTTTAAGTAACCTGCCTTAAAATGAAGTGAAAACGGGTTAGAAGTGTATTTCTTCTTTGGTCTGAATTGTTCTTGATGGCTTCAATTGAAACATTTCTGCGAATCTACTCCGTCTCCTATTCAGAAGCGTTCATTGTGTAACGATCATGTTTAGTCTGGAGAAGAGAACAATAAATGAGCTACAGAAATCCAGGGTGTACAGTATTCTCAATATTTCCTTCTTGAAACGCTCAGCCAGCCAAGCAATCCATAAGCCTCGATGAAGTGGACTTTAGTTTTAGTCTCGTATTCTCTTCTGAGAGGGAAGGCAGAGCGCGTTTTGATGGCTTCTAAGAAAGTAGAAAGTCCGCCGCCCAACAAGACAAGGGGCGGGTTGCACTCCGTAATGCTCAGAGATGAAGAGAAAGGACTTTTCTGGCAGAAGAAGGCGATACGGAAGAAATATGGAAGCATTAGGACGGTTGCCACAGCGGGGCCGGCTGCTTCCGAATTTGTCTCCGGGCGCCTGCTATCTCTCTGGCAGCGCTTGCTCCGCGTAATTAGAGGCGGCTGCGGCTGAGGGCGAGTCAAACCACGTCTCGCACTCAGCCGCCGGCCTCTGTTCCCCCTTGCACGGGGTCCTAAGACAGGGACACACTCGCTTCCAACTCGAAAACGAAGCATCACCAAATCATGCCCTAGAAGCATGTAACATGATCCCAACAGTGAAATGCAGTATCACCGACGAATTTTTATTTGTCAGTCTATAATATTTTTATAACTGCTCTTAAGTGTTACCAATTGAAGATTTAGTGATATGAGTTAATGTTAGACAAAATTGAAAGAGAGATCGAAAAACAGGTTGGAAAGATTGTGACTAATGCGGGAAAAAATCCCATGAATAGAAACATTGAAATTGTTGTAATCTGTCAACCAAACTTTGGGCTTTCATTTTTTATTTCATGCAAGATATTTAATTTGAAGTAAGAAGACAACCGTACATAGCATGTCATGCATTTCCTTTGTCTCTTAAGTGATGGCACTTTTTAGTGATAATTGACTGTTCTGGACATGATTAAACTGGTACATGTGGTTATTATGAACACGTCCCCTAAAGTAAATTTATTGTCATACCGCACATGCAGTGAAGGCTACCAATTACAATACTTTCTCTAATACCAAGGGACTTCTTTTGTTCCACCCTACATCTCGTTGACCTTCCCGTGCATGTTTCTCGGGAGGATATCGAAGTGACACCTCCGCCAACCCGACTTTCCATTACGTTCGTTTGTTGGGGCCGGCGCCGGCCGTGTAATCACGTCTGTGCGTCGCCAGTAATTGCCGCCTTCGGAGCCCCGAGGCTCGGCGCGGGCAGGCCGCGTCGCCATGGCGACGGGGGAGCAGCTCTCTAGCTTCGTCGCTGCCTCCCGTCACTCCGCGCTCAGGAACAGAATGAAAGCGGGCCGTTTTAAGAGATGTCGCTCCCCGTCTGGGCGACTATGAGTCACAACGAATGAATTTGATATCTGCCAGCCGTGGAAATTTACGGCCGTAAGTTTTGTCGATGGTGGTATGATCGAGGTAGAATTTTAATTAGGGACACTTATGTAGTGTTTGCGTCCAGTTGTTTTATTCTCATTTCTGGGAAACTATCATAAAAATATGCCATATTGTTTCTTATAAAAAGGACAAGAATAGAGCATCAACTTTCCGTTACATTTCCTACTGCAATCATCAATTATTCTTCATCAATAACAGTGCTGTATGCTTTAATACGTACGTATTTCATTATTATTGCTTCTCTTCCGACTTGTTTTCGGCCCCGTGATTACGTATTTCCTTTTACTATCATACCTATGTGTACTTTCACTCAACGCGTTCTTGTTATCGATAAGAAATGGCCATATTTCACTACTATGCCTTGTGAGTATACGTCGTCGCACTTGTGTACATACTATATCTCAACAGACTATTTAAGATATTATTCGCATTTTCCCCCTTTGTGAATAACTTCCATTCTGTAAATAATAAGGTAACAACAAATGTGCTGGTAACATACTTAGATTTGTTATTCCATTATTTTACCTCATTTTCAGAGTGTTTCATGTCTCCAGCGACATTCAACCAAATTTATTTACTGTTTTATAATTCCTCTTTCTTTAATGTTCATCTGTATTTCAGTTCTGAATCTTTCTAAACGTTTCTGCTTTCTTTTCCCCTTCAATCATCCTGTCAACATGCGAAATGTTGCTATGTAAATGATACGACAATTTCAGTGATTTTTAGCACATGTTTTTTTAAGTGTTACGTATCTCACTAATTTTCCGAAAATACATTCGAGCAGAGGAAAAAATGAGGTGTCGTTGGGAAAAAACTGTTTTCCTGTATAATCAATCCAAAATTTTGTTTAAAAAATAGTTACATGACGAAACTTATTATCCAAAGAAAAGTTTATGTACACCTTACGGAAATTATGTGGGTTGGGAAGGAAGATGAGACTTCCCTACAACGGATTGTTTATTGGAATTTACAATTCATCACTCCCATGCTTAATATATTAATTTTTCATTACGTTCCCTGGTCAAATTTTTTATTATTTAAATAGTAAAATAGCTCTAACTTGATTGTAATAATCATAAGACTAATATTTCAATTTGGCACGCAAATAATGACATGTTCTACACCTTCTTTTGTAAAAAATATGTAAATTCATTTACTTCTGTATTTCTTTGAGCTGCATTGCCTGTCCTCGTGCCACACATTCATTCAATATGAATATTTTTCTTATTTGTTACAAATTCAAATTCGGTTCGTCTGATATTTGAAATATTACTGTCATGAGATTTCTCGTGAGTTTTCAAACCTTACTCGTATAAGAATTCAGAAGCATTTCTATTCCAAACACAGGATTACTTCAAACTCACTTGTTACTTCAAACAGTACGTTGGCAGGTTGGCGACGGCGGAAATGACAGATCTCGCTAGCCGTCAGTCTGCTCTGCTCCGCGTCGAGGAAACCGGCATGTTGGGCCAGCTGCATGGGATCCGTCAAGTGTCGATGTTAATTGACAATATCGCCTTGTGGGCCTCGCAAGGCCTTTCGGGCTTGCAGCGGCGGACGACGTCCTTGCAGCTCTCTTCCAAGCTGGACGGCGATCGCCCTTCGCTCTGATTTGCGCCCTCGCTCACTCCGGTCGGCGCGCCCGACATTTCAACAAACGCATTAGACGCTCAATCTTTTGTTGCATCGGGGAATATATTGAAGGCAAGGTATAAGGAATGTTTTAATTGGAGTTCCCTAACCACGAATTTAGTGATCAACAGACTATTATATTGCCTTGAGAATGATAATGAATACTATTCTTGGAGCTTAATTTCAATTCGATGGGACATGCCTATTTATTGTTATTATCCTGGCGGCCGGGTATAATTGTGGAATGCATGATTGTATTTGCGTCACATTTTTAATAAATAACACGAAAACACAGTACATTATGTAAAATGTTTAGTGGACGAGGAAAACGAGGCAGCCGTTTGAATGGTTAATAGCGTCTATGCGTCGAAGCAGTTAGGCGTGTCCTTTCACTACTCTCACAACGAAGGTGAAATCATTGAGCACCGCGGATAGCAAGGACGATCGTTTAAGGGTATCCATGGCGAAGAACTGGTCTCTTGATTGAGCCTCGTATGTCCTCTCTTCTTCCGGAAATTTCTTTCTTAATGCGAGAGCCGAGCCTGATTGCTTGAAGCCTTCATTTACCTGCCATGGGCGTCTACTGAGGCGGAATCGAGAGGATAATAATAGCCCGTCTGCGGTGTGGCTTCGGAGGGTGTTGGGGTGGGGAGTACAAGGATGCGTGTAGTATTTACTTACTTCGCCGTTAATCCAGGCGTCGAGCGGCGAAGTTCCGCCGGCGTTGGAGTCGAGTCCACCTCCAGACGGGGGAGGAGGATGGGAAGCCCTCCACGTGTTCGACGTCGCCAGAGGAGGAGGAAGAAGACGGGGCTCGGGGCGCGGGGGAAGGGGGTGGCGACGGGAGGCGCTAATTTGCAGGAAGCCGCACGCGCGAGCGCTTAATTGCGGGCGTCCGCTGATTAGGTGCCCCGCCCCGCCGGCCCCGCCCCCGTCAGAGGCGCCGACGGGGCCACAGGCACCGCTCCGGGGCAACTGGGCTTTCGCGGTCCTCGGACGCTGCGCACCTGCAAGTGGCGTTTTTCCAACACTCGCTCTTCTCCTCTTCCCATTACGAAATCGCTTCATTAACTCGTTCCAACGTTTTCCCAGCATTCCTGTCTCTTGACAACCTCTTACTTTGCAGTTACGATGTGGACGAGGAATACTGCTCTTTTCCATTTACAGTATGTAGGATAACCACTTCGACTTTTGCTGTTTTAAAAAGAAATAAGAAACTTGAGGAAATAAGTTTAATTTATCACTGTATAGAAGGCGAAGAAAAAATATCTGTTGGCACACATTGTTCCTTCTACGCGTTTTCCTGCCCGGCTTATAACAAATAACAATATCTGCTGAAACACTGATTTCTGTGTTAATAAATCAATAAAAATGCAAATGACCGTCTTGTTTAGCTTTAAAAACTCTGGAAACTGAACTAATATGTAAACTATCTATTCTACTTTTCTCCCATTTAACAATAAAAGGGAGAACATTTAATGACTAGTAATCTTACAAATGAACTGGCGAGAAGAACATAATCGCATAAGAAGTTGAAATAACTCCATTTAGTCCATCTCAAACTACTTTCTAAATCAGTTATGCAGCAACGCGCAAACCACTTTCTAGTCATGACAATGCCAATGCTCAGTGCATATGTACAATGTAAAGTGACCACTGGACGGGAATTGCTGGTTGCTAGAAGTGCTCTTGCAATGTTTATGGTCCGTCCGAGAGTTGCACTTAGTGAGTTGTTTCGCAAGAGAATTGGCATTAGAGGAGTGGTTATTGCGCGGCAAGGAACTCACTTTCTCTCTCGGACGGTATGAAAACCGATCCCTCAGCGGTACTCGTTGGCGATAAGAATCTTGAAAGCTTATTTCTGATTGACTGAGAAGTGCGGTTATGTCATTGCATGTAGCAAGTTTAGGGAAGAGCGGCTTATTAATTCAACGACTTCTAATATCATTAGCCGAATGTGCACATGCTAAATTGATTCATCCAGCCGGTTGCTCCATGTTGCATTCACGTGTACGCGTCTAAGGCAATTTACCTCAATGTCCTCGTACCAACCGTACTTTTATAAAAGCTCGATGTACATGAGTGAAATACATTGACACACTTCTGACACAATTTGGCATTTAATTATGAAGTTCGGAAGCGGAATCGTTTTGTATTGGAGTCGATCAGATTCTCCGTGCGTTGTAAGCAGATGCAGTCGACTGAGTGACACAGGTGAAGTAAGTATGTAGGTCAATGGTTCAATAGGAGCGGCGACCTGCCACTAGGCAACGTGGGCGCGGCGCAGCAGAGAAGTCTTACGCCTCCCACAGATGCTGCACCCCGCAGGCTTCTTTACGTAAAACGAAGCGGCGTCTCGCCTCTACCACATTTCTGCTTTGCCCTTCTGCCGTTGTCTCTCTCTCTTCCCTCTCTCTCTCTCTCTCTCTCTCCTCTCTCCTCTCTCTCTCCTCTCTCTCTCTCCTCTCTCTCTCCTCTCCTCCTCTCTCCTCTCTCTCTCTCTTTTTCCCTCCCTCTCTTTCCCTCTCTCTCCTCTCTCCTCTCTCTCCGTTTACATTCCTCTTTTTTCCTTCTTTTTAGGCTTATTCCACAAACAAACTTTCGGTAGAAATACGTTAAATCAATCTATAAACATTTTCTTAAAAATGTATTACTTCTCGTTCGACAATAATGTCTTTGAGGGTTTTGAGATACATAGAAACATAAACTTTTATGGCTTTTTAGGATATGGCCATCCTAAATCGCGGTTAGTTTCTGAATTGTACTGAAGAGTTTTGACTTTTGTTCTGAGATTAAAGGATGGTATAATGGTCGAAAGGTACAAGGGAGAAGCCAAGTTAAGGTTTAAGTTTATCTTTCTGGAATCTTGATTGAATTGGTGGACTGCTATAGTTTCTTCCTAGGTTGAATATTGAGTGCAGGACATTTGGAAAGTGGTTGTAGAAATTACTGTAAGACTTTTTAATCTCTCCTTGAATTTTGGTATGTGTAATTCCCGTCGGATTTGATGGTTGGGGATTAACCATGGCGCGTTAACTTATTCTCATAGACTTATTTTGGAGAATACTAAGTTTGTTGATGATGCTTGATGCAGCAGCACCCCATACTGGGCATGCGTAAGTCTTTATTGGTAATATAACTGACTTAAAGATTGATAGTCTGCATTCTAACCTCAGAGGTGAACGGTAATTTATCATAAGTGATAAATTGGATATTTTAATTTTTGTTTTCTCAATGACTGCATTAACATGGGGTTTCCAGATGAGTCTTTTATCGAAAGAGTACTCCGAGGTATTTTATAGGGGAGGTTGACCATGGGATTGTTATTCCTTGGATTATGATTTCTGGAGGATTTTTGGGACGGCGGAGAGTAAAGACATAATGCGAATAAACATTAATGCGCACACAAGTTCAAGTTTATCTTAGCTGTTATCAGGAAATTTGAGTTTGATAACTTGTGACGGTACTGCATAAAGGAGAAAGTAGTGGACAGGGAATTTCACGTCGTGATGCTATGTATACTTTTCTATATTCTCTGCAAAAAAATATGTGTGTTATAGTATTTCAAACTATCGCGGTGACGTAGAGGCTAAACAAAATATTTATAGCTTTGCAAGATTTATGGAGGCTCTGGAGAATGAAAAAGATAAACAATTTTTCCTTAATTGGTGTCAAACTTTCCCATGACACCGCACTCGATGCAGCGTTTTTCAATGTGGGTGTGCACCCACAGTACATCCAACTGCCAGGAATTTCCTGTTGGAGGTGATACATGGCCCACCAGGATTACGCGTTCTCGAATTTCGTGGGCGAGTTTTTTTTAAAAACCCTTTTCCAATGCCGGATTTTTCGGGTTGTCATATCCAATTTTCCATCCATTTCGGAGCATCTAGGAAGTGACGTTTACAAGTGCAAGAGAGAAAAGTTAGTGGAGATGCTGACACTGGGCACATGATACAATGCTCTTCCGCTCGTACGCATGAGTGAGTGAGGGCTTTGTCAACAGCTTTGACATGTAAATGAACTTCAGCAAAAACCTTTCAGCTTCGAATAACGGAAGCTTAACCCCAGTCAAATATGGAATGGAGTGAATGCGGTTTATTACAATCGCTTGGCATTTGCAAATAGTAATATTGGAAGCATATGGTTCTAACAAATATGGAGAAATTCAAAAAGAGTGTACAATAGATCTGTATTTCATACTAGCAAAATACTCAGCGTTGCGCGGGGTGTTTTCATATTCAATCACTGCGAATGAGGGAAAAATCAGTTTTATATAAACCACGGTTTTAATATTATTATTTTAAACGCAATTGCTTCAAATTCTAATAAGATACATAATTTTCTTTATTTTATTACAACACTTGCTATTACATGAATTTTTTTTCAATCGTGTGTTCTACTACTGACCTCTAGCGAATAAATTAGGTACCAGTTTTGCTGCAGCACTACTGGGCTCTGGTATATATTAGGAACCACGTGCTCTAAGCGAGAGGTGAAAAACGGTCGCGGTGCATCTACGAACATATTATTTAAATTATTTATTTTCCGCATTTGGGTTGTTAGTCTTTACAAATTTTGCAAGGCATGCACAATCTGAAGAAGAGCCTGTAAAAATTTATATCTATTCATACGCTACTTTTTGTGGTATCGATGTGGGTTACACGCCGTTGAATTCACTTTTATTGCTATAGATAATGTGTTAGTAAAAAAAAGTTTTCAAAGAATTGTGGGGTAACAGAACGGACGAATGCAATTTACTTCCTAGAATCAGGCGAACATGATGAAATCAGTAAAGTACCTCTCCTCTTCAGCAGTAGAGGAATAATTATTCTGTCAAGTTATCTGATTTATCAATTCCAATCAATCGTCAACGCGGAACGTGTCTTACGCCCCAAGGGAGTGTTTGCAATACATCACTTCACTTCCCTCTTCATGGATTAACTTGTTTCTCCGTACTCGTCGTGCAAGAAGCAAACATCATTATCCCTGCTGCTGATCGCTCGTTGTGTAGCGCACTCTCTGCTCCTCCCGGGCCACGTCAGGCGCCGTCACCTGCGGCGACCACAAACAACCACCTGCGGCCCACCCACCACCGGCTCAGCGCCAACCCATCGTGGGATGGGATCATCGAATCAAGTTTCCTTGGTACCGTGTTATTGTCTTAGTTCAACGACGCTCTTTCTTACCACACAAGACGTAATTTCCTTCATTTTGTTCAAACAGCACTTCTCCAACCCCATACAAGTATCTATTGCCCCATGTCCAGAGCTATAGGTGTTGTTGGCAGTGCCATTCCGCTTCTTCTGACCGCTGCCCTTTAATCAATTGATTCTACCGCGGTGTTAAAAAATTCTGTAGGATCTCCCCTAAATAGTTGAACAGTAGTTTTAGCTTAGAATTTTATAATCGTTAGTAAGCCTCAAAACTTGTGAAAAAGTTTGCAATGACAAACTGAACCAGGTCCACTAATCAGAATAATAAAAATATGGAAAGAAGCTCTGCCCCTTTCTCACGTGACGCTTGGAGACGTCCTTCGTGACCTTAAAGAATTTCTTAATGGATATCACCACACGTATGACACTGACGTTGCTTTGGAAACATGTTGCAACTCACTTACGAGCATGAATGTACAGTACAATTGTAAATTCAAGTACGAGAAACTCGTAATAATACGAATATCTCGTAAAATTAGCAACTCGTAGTTGCTAAAGTTACCGCGGATAACGTATTGTATGTTTCCTATTCTATCCTCATTGAATGACTTTTCATGAACAATGTTGTGTCTCCACATTGCGCCTTTTTGTTTCTCCTAACTCTGTTGCCTCTGACGTCACTAGTTGCACGGCGCCTCTTCTCCTTTACCCGAACCAACAGCACCGCAGGCAGTGTTGCCATTACATGTCTCTTACAGCACGTTTTCTGCACGAGTCTTTTGTGCGGCTGCACTTGCGTGGTGCATAAGGCGAGCGACGCCCAGTTCTCTGTTGTAGCTGCTTTTGTTCCTCCGGGCGACGGCAGCGGCGCGGCGGGTGTTTGAGGTACGCCCACGCCGGCAGCCCCAACGCCAGGGCGGGGCGGGGCGGGGGGAGGTCGGCGGGGCGTGGGTGTGCGGGTGTTTGAGGCACGCCCACGCCGGCAGCCCCAAGCGCCAGGGCAGGGGCGGGGCGGGAGGAGGTTCGGCGGGGCGTGGGTGTGCGGGAGTTTGAGGTACGCCCACGCCGGCAGCCCCAAGCGCCAGGGCAGGGGCGGGGCGGGGAGGAGGCTCGGCGGGGCGTGGGTGTGCGGGTGTTTGAGGTACGCCCACGCCGGCAGCCCCAAGCGCCAGGGCAGGGGCGGGGCGGGGAGGAGGTTCGGCGGGGCGTGGGTGTGCGGGTGTTTGAGGTACGCCCACGCCGGCAGCCCCAAGCGCCAGGGCAGCGGGTGGGCGGTGGGGCGGGACCGTCATCTGATTAGGGACCACCTATAAACTACGTGAGGTCTTTATCACGTGAATCTTACCTATTCTTACGCAGTGGACAGGGAGCTTTCGGTAAATGTCACGTAATTTTTTCGCTAAAAACAGTGCTTAATTCCGAGATATTTAAATAAAACTTTTCCATACTAAAATATGGCAAAATCTTGCACAATAATTTTTATCGCGGTTTGTGAATGTTACAATGGAGTTTACTGAGAAAAGAATCTAACAAAAATTACCAAACTTTTCATCATTGAGAAATAAATCACATTACCTCATTTTTACAGATATTCTAATGAAAATTTACGGCGTTTTTAGAAGTGCAATAATATTCATTGTAATTCAGTCTCTATTTTCTTCAATACTAGTCACTACCTAAATATTTAAGAAATTATATTTTAAATAAATCCGAATACAATATCAAATTATAATTAATGTATTTCTCATTTTAAAAAAATACGCATTTTGAATCATCTCACGTAAGATTAGAAGGGGGACGGGGCTGAGCGAAGGGGGCAGAGGGAGTGGAAAAATCGCCCAAGTGGCCTGGCGCATTTTACGCACGGCCCCATAGCGCGCGCCGGGCGGCGCCTGCGGCTCCACGCCCGCGCTCGTCGCCCACTCTGGGAAGCGCGGGCACTCTTCGCCGAACGCCTCAACAGGTGCACTTCCGGTTCAGAGGCTCCGAACAATGTCTCTGGCGTTTCGTCGGATGGCCGCGTGTGAATAGAGTCAATTGAGCCCATAAAACCACGTGCGTTTTTTGCGGACCTTTTCCACGTATTTTGTGTCCCAAGGACACCACATCGTTTACTTTGTTGTCATTAACTAGTAAACATATTAGCTTCGACGTTGGTTTTCGAATCATTCATTACATTTCTTTCATGGTGCTTGTTTCTCAATAATCGTGTTTTACATTCATCTAATTCAGAGTAATTTCACGAGAGTAAGGTTTTTGATAATAGGAACTCTTTAAATTTATTAAAATAAATAACCATTTAAGAAAGATTAATTTTTATATTTAGAGATATATAAAATGTTTATTCTGTATATACTCTGTTCACATTTGTCGATGAACTGTGAGATAAATAAATATTTAAATTATGAAGTATCATATTTTGATACTGTGATACCGGCATTTTAACGTAAAAATCTTTAAGGGTTTTTTGTTATCAAATAACAGTTTTATGAAATGTATACTCAGTTACAAATCAGTGATTTGTAGAGACTGATGACATGAGCAATAGAGCACTTGTAGCTATCGGCGAATTTTAATGTCGTGTTTGATATATTCGGTTTCGAAATCATGAACAGAGAGCTCTCACTCCCGTCCATTAAACGATTAACAGCTAAATGAAGACATCTCTGAACACGGACATACTCACCAGCTCTGCACGAAATCTGTCACGGTGGATTACCGCTGAAGAATAATGAATGGAGCAAACTTGTTGAACACGCCACCGGTGCTCTGCGAGGTAGCATCGTAGAGAAGGATATTCCTAGTGGCATCATACGAACAGGGCCACAAATATTTTCCATATGTTTATTTTAGAATATATTTTGCGTGATAAAATACTACGTATTCGATACATGATCATAGTAACTATTGTAACAACCGACGGTAGTTTTAAGAAGAGGAGTACGTCTGAGTAATTTTTTTGGATTATTGTAGATTCTAAACCTATTTCACTTTTACAAGGTAGAATTCAGAACGAAAATTGTGAAAATTCACCTTTTGAATTATTCACTCAAAAAGAAAAGATCTGATACATGTGGCAGGGGCAGAATAAGATATAACATAAAAGGTGATTGCCAAGAGAGATCAATAAAATTCAAAAAATTAAGGAAATTATTATAACAAAATAATCTTCTTTAAAAGCTACTCCGCTCAAAAATAATCCGCTTCTTTAAAAAAAAATCATTAATTTTCACGCAAATAGTTCGAATGCTGATGGTTGAGAATCAAAGATAAACTTGATTACATCAGTTTCGCCTGTTTCTTCTCACTATTTTATAAATTGCAGGCTGAGTGGTCTTCGTTTTGGACTTTACGATTTGAGGAGGTTCCATTTTAAAGTCGCTTAAATAAATGGGCAGAGGCTGACTTTACGTTCTTAATGCAGATACTGAGTGTATTGAGTTGTGCAACCTTTTTCCCAAGCTCTGGTAGTGGTGTGTGAGCAGAGGAGCGAGCATGGAGTCATGGGGAGGGCGGCGCAGGAGGGGCGAGTGACCCTGCGTGCCTTTATGGCCCTTTCGCCCGCCCCAAGGGCGCTTCTGAGCGCCGCGGTGGCCCGGGCTTCCGCGAACAGCACGCCTCGGAGGCCCCGTTCACGGCCGTCACGCCGCCCCAATGATGGTCACGGAAGAGGAAGTCATTCCACGCGCGTGCTTTTTATTCATGTCTATGCGTTTCAAGAGAACGTTTTAACACACATAAAATCGCAATGCCATAGTCGCAGGGAACCAAAGATATCGAATTGTCTGCCTTATTAAGTACAGTTCTCATTCAAATTGGATGATCATGATTGTATAGAAAGTGGAAACAACAGTTTGTTTCAGTAAAATTCAAAAGTAATTTCGATGAAATATTGAAAATTACTAAATGAATAGTAATAGGAAACTATTCACGATTAACCAAGTGAATTTTGACTCATCAGACGAAGATTTCATCAGATAAATTGATGTACACAATTTCCATAATCTTGTGGATACTTACACCTTCATTCGCTTGTTCAGTGTGAGTTCTTCACATAACAAACAATGAAAAGTGAACTATTCGCAAAGAATTTGTTAATGATTTGTACTAAATATGTATTGTTTTCAGTTCATTGCGATCAAACTCATTTGAAACGTGCAAGAGAGTTCAAAAACCTAGCTCATTGTATCGAGCAATGATCGTTGTGAGAAAAAAACAGGGCATTGATACTGGCGTTGCGTGTGGAATTAAATGAACGTGGGCAAAAGCCAAATATCTTTGGAGCAGCAGCATCTCTCGTCATGAAACTGTCCCGCGGGCTGAAGCTGCAAGTGGCTCTGTTGGGTGCACGTGGCCCGTCCAATGCGACGGGGCGACGGCGCCGTCTCGCCCGCGCGGCGCCGGACGCTCGTTGTGCGCAGACAAACGGCGGCGGCTTTGTCGAAGCGGGGCGAGGCGGGGCGGGGCGAGGCGGGGCGGGGGGGCGGGGGGGGGGGGGCGCGGCGCGTGAGCTTCCCCATTGATCCGGATAATCCTGTTAGCGCGCCCGGCCGCGCTGTCGCCGTCAAAAAGCGCCGCCGGGGCCTGACTCGCCCGCGCCGATCAGCCGGAAATAACGAGGTTTCTCCGGAGGCGCGGACGGACCGGTGGTTTACCAGCCGGAGGCAGCCGGTGGTGCATGTGCGGGTGATAGGTGGCTCTTTTTCATGCGACGTTTTCTCCGCCGTGACGATCGTGAACGCGGCCGTATGGTTTTTAAATTCATTGATCACGTATCGAAAGATTGATCACGTAATCGAAATATTGTATATTCATTATTTGTTTCCGTTAAATGATATCACAGTATGCCGGTAAAAGAAATTTACTTTTGTCTTCAATAAAACATCTATAAAATTTTGTATGCCAGAACGTTATAATAAATTCCTGTTTTGAATATCAAGGCAAATAGCGGAAACCGAGATAGGCGATCAAAATGGTCTCAAAATGATGTGTTTTTTTTTCTAGGGCTTTTTTTGAGCCAACAGCCAGTTACCCTTACGTCCCGATGGGACGCATTTTCGACCATACACTAGACCAACACATTTGCGGGCTCCTCTGATCTGGGGACAGCAGAACGCGAGGCCCTTCGCGACAACACATTCAAAGTCAAGGGACAAACAACCGTGCCCAAAGGGGACTTGAACCGCGACCCTTCGGCCGAAGCGCTGGGTCGGTACTCGCTCTTAGCCACCTCGGCCATCCAAGTCGGCAATGATGTTTATAACTTCTTTAATTCAATTTCTCTAAAAGGTTGACATTTGTTTTTGTGAAAATTAATGCATAATTTCTTGTAACCCATTGTAAATGTATTTCATTGTCATGGAAATATTAATATTTTTATTGCTGGAGAGAATTATTATGTTTAATATTTTTAATAAAAATATGAAAATATTTCTTATCAGCTCATTTTCGAAAGTAGTAGATGACTTGTCTTGAATTGTGGGCCTGAAGCAGAAGGTTTTGGATGTGACGAGCGAAGTGCTGTGGAGGCGCCTGCAAGCGAGAGCGAACGTGAGCAGGGAGCAGGCGGAGGGGCGGGGCAGCGCGCGTGGCCGCCTCTTTGCTGGCGCTCGGGAGCGAACGGCCGCTGATGGCTTGCGCGCTCCGGCGGCCAGGGCCAATGGCTCCGGTCGACGGCCTTCCGCCCCGCCGCCCCGCCACCCCTGCCACGCCTCTCCACGCCCCGCCACGCCCGCCCCACCCCGCCACGCCCCCCGCACCGGCCCCGCCACGGCCCACCACGCCACGCCCCACCCCGCCACGCCCCGCCCCGCCCCGCCACGCCACGCCATGCCCCGCCACGCCCCGCCACGCCACGTCCCGTCACTCCCCGCCACGTTCCGCCACGTCACTCCCCGCCACGCCCCACCACCCCCGCCAGGCCCCGCCACGGCCCGCCACGCCCCGCCACGCCACGCCACGCCCATGCCCTTGGGTTTGCTTCGATCACGAGGGGGCAGGATTCAACAGAGTAATTGTTACCCTGTAGAAGGATGCATGTTTATACCTCGTCGGATTTCCGAGAAATGTAGTCCCAGGCCGTAATCAAAATATAATCGTTGCGATGAAGAATATGGACACTCTGGAAAGCTTGAACATGTCACATGTATGAGCAATAATATTTGTCGACACGTTCTTCTTACATTATTAATGGTAGGTCATGAATTGTGAATGAATATTAAAACAACGTTATTTACCTTTGGACAAGCTAGGACCTTCGAATTTGTAAATATTTATTTTCATCTTTTTAATTTTCATTATATTCAAGGAACCCCTAAACTTACCAAAAATGCAACCACGTTAACGTTGGTAAATAATGGAATAAACTGGTATTGATAGCAACATCTCTAGATATTATTCATAACTTGACGTTTCGCTGACACTGAAATACAAGGTACCTGCATTCGCAGGAAATATGTCACACTGTCAGTCAGTCATTTGATGCAAAATATGGACAAACGAATGGTAAAAAAGGTTGAAAGAATTCTACCTTGTTTATCATTAGCTTATCCTTTCTTGCCCATACGCATTCACTTCTCCACACCATTGCTCTGAGTGGCTGTTTGTACGCATTTTCTCTTCTCACTCTCATGTTCTCGTTTATCGGAACTCAACTGTTTCACGCCGTGCTTTTCAATATGCGTTATTCTCAGCTATCGGTCCGTCACTGCTCGCCTGCCTTACCGCTGAAATCGTTCCGCGAAGCCGCTCTCTGTCCACCTTCTGCTTTCATGCGCTGCGTCCGCCCACCGGCCATTGTCCCCCGTGGCGTCGCGCCGCGCCGCGTGTGGTTGGGGCGGTGATAATGAGTCGCAAACAGGCCTCGCAGCGCGCCGCCATTTGGATAGGGCGGGCAGCGCGGTGCTTTGAAGTCGGTGACGTGCGTAATTTGTGTGTGACTGTGTCTCTGCAGCCACCGGTCGCAATTCATTGCGACCTCATGGCTGTTTAATGAGTGATTGCCTGAATTTACACGAGAATGCAGTATCGCGGGTCGGAGGTTTACAACTGGACTCGGAATACACGCCGAAACCTGCTCTGTTGATGGCGAATTTAATGCTGGCTGTATGATTTGAAACAGTATAGTGGTGCGTAAATGGATGTTCCTTTTATTGTGAATATAACTCTGGCAATTTGTCTTTTTCTATTATTAAACGACGAAATTACTCGACTTCGCTGCAGGATTGGGACACTCGCAGATTTTATTTCATAACCATATCTGTTTTGAAGTTTAATACGAGGTCTTCGCGAGGAGACCCGTTGGATTGCATTCAATGCTTGCATTAGCGCTACCTGTACTGTAACATTTTTTTAGTAATTGAAAATTACACACTTTTTTGTTTCAATAGTGCAGGAAATTGTATTTTCTTCACTACGAAAATTTGAAAAAGTTTTAATTTATTTTCGTGTTTTTGTAAAAACTTCTCAGTAAGTAATTTTATTTCAATGGTTTTCTATTCTCATTTAGAACCTTCTTTTTATTTTACCTTTCACAATAGTGTTATAATTTCAGTGATATATGGTCGGCGGAGATGCTTTTTCTATATGCTGCATATTATTTCTCATTAGAACAAATTAGCTTTGTTGTCGTAAGAGCTTTAGCTGAATTTATTGATCTGCACAGATCGTCGAAAATGTGAAAACGTAAGATTTTATGTGTGAATATCTCTCAAACTAGACGTTAGAATTTTCATATTTTGCAAATCAATGTAAAAATAAATAATATTAAGATATATTTATGTTGTAATGCTTGATATAGCGGGACAGCTTCAATATAAAACAAAAGCACTCATCCAAGGAATCTTCAATTTCAACTTAGAATCGAGAATATATAACTGGAGAAACGTAAGTTGTTGCATGAACGTCTGTATGCAAATGGCAGCTGGTGCCTTTGACAGAAAGCGCCTTGAATAGCGCAGCGTGGCTCCAAATAGGCAGCCTATGGGGACGGGGCGGCCGCGGGGGCTCGCCGGCACGCCCCCTCACGCCTCCGCACGCTCCGTGACGTCAGCAGCCTGCTTCCAGAGCTTTCGGCGCGGCCCCGCCCCCGCGCAGCGCCGCGTGACGTCAGCGCCGCGCGCACGCGCACGCGCACGAGCGATGGGGAGCGCAGCCTCCGCGCGAGAAGATTCTGGAAACGCCATCGATGCGCCAGGCAGACAGGAGTCGCCTTGCGCGGTAGTGCGTGCGGGAAGGGATGAGCCTCATACGAGTGAGGCCGTCTGAGGGAGGAGAGAGCTTTCGTTTACCTTCCTTTATTTGGCAAAATTGATTTAAGTATTTATTCGTATTCGATTTATGTAATTATTTAAACAATAATATTGTATTATATCATCTCTACAGTACATAAATAATACAGTACATAACAAATATGTTTATTGTTGAACAAAAATCTACGGTGCCCTCCGCACTCCATAATCGGATGGATCCGCCCCTAATCTCAGATTCGTAAATCTATTCGGTACATAGGGTGTGGTTGCTCGGTTATAAAGTTGTATAAAGTTTTCTTTTAGGATGCATTTTGTCATTTGTCGATGTGATTTTTTTCGTCATTCTTCGACGTGGTTTCGATTGTTCTAGTTTCACAATTGAGTTGGTTGTCCTCTTTCATCTCACTTCAAACGTTTAAAATGGCGGTTTGTTTCATTTCTTTTGCTACTTATGGAAACCACTACGATTTTTTCATATATCCTAGTAGTTTCCGATGATAAGTTTCATATAAATCCTACCGTACACTGGGTTTGATACCAACTCATTAGGCTTAATTTATTTCTTAGTTCTCCAATTGCAATAAATTAATATTTTCTTTAAATACATTTGTATTTACATTATCAGATGAATTTTCAAAATGTTATTTATCTATCATTTTTCAAGTCACCTTTACGTAAATGCATATTTTATGAAAGATATAATTATAGCAAAACTTTCTAGTTTACCTGCACAAGCGCTTTCGCCTATTCACCACAAAGTGTTCAATATATTTAGAGTATGACGAGATATGATGATTAAAACTCACGTTGCGTGACTGTACCGTATCACTCTCATCGTCTATCCGGAACAATCTCATTTTTTTCTCTCTTCGGGAAAGTTTTGTGCCTTTTTTGTTTTCTAAACATTTTTCTCAGAAGCTGATAAAAAACGTGACACTAGGCGACAGCAAAGTGCTGAACTTCCCGAAGTAATAAAGGCACTTCCTTGCAATTTAATGAGGGTAGTTGTGGTATCTTGAGGAGGAGCAGCAGCTGGCAAGAAAAATGAAGACGTTGCTGCTGCAGAGTAGCATTTCCATATGGTTTGGCCGCGAGCCAACTGGCCCAGGGTCTCCCACTGCGACTCCGCCTCTTGCACGAGCTGGTAAATCCTGCCTCTTCAGCCACTTGCGTGTCCCACGTGCCTCCCAAGACAGGGTGTTGGGTACTTCGTGTGAAATCGTGATATCCTCTTGGCAGGAACTGGCAGAGTCGTATGTTGTGTTGTAATTTCGCTACTCAGAGAAAATATGGGAAGGAGCTTGAGGAACACCTGCAAAGTTACTTTACATGAAAATTCGCGAAGCTGAGACTCTTTGAAAATTTTATATTTTTCTGTTTGTAAGGTAACATGAGACATATTTTAGCTAAAGTGGCACACTGTCAAATATTTTTTATCAGGACATTGTTGGATATGGAAGGACCACATCTGCCAAAAATTTCAAAAATAGTATCAATAATAATTATTCCTTAGTTTTTGTAAAGTAGCATATAAATGCGAAACAGCAGGGTGTTTATGGAGCTTGTGGCACCCCCTAAACCCATTTTAAATACCGATTCTTTGGTGCAGATGTTTTTACATTGGAAACTAACACTTTTTTTCGCTAGGTCATTGAAATATATTTTTTCGTTACAGTCTAAGTTACATAAGTAGAGCTGGAGATGAACAAGTCATTCGTCATGTTAGGGATCGAACTAAATTTATTTCTTTTCGAACTGCAGAAGCGCGTGTAGTTTTGGAATATTTATTCATCAGAAGTCGCATGACTACTTTTACTTGGTACACTGAGTTGATTCACATAAAATCCTTCCTTGACGGTCTTTCGCCCTTGCAAAATATGCATCCTGGTCCGAAACCACTAAGTCCATATGGATACATCCAGGACCGAACGTATTAATCTTATGTAATACAATGTTGATTCCTTGAATGGAGAACTATTACAAATGTCTAATACTAGGAAAGATTACCACTGTAATAACTATGAAATACCCTTGGCGAAGACAACATGAGTAATTTACGGACCTGACCTTCTTTTCCATTTTCGTCATGGCTTGCGATTAGAGCTCCCATGTACGAAGTTCACGGTCAGGCGGAGTGTAAACGCATTGGTTATGAAATCAAGATGCCTCTTTCTTATCCGATCGCGCCCTCCGTTTGACGTGTTTGCTGCGTGGAACGTTTTTCTCTGCGGCACTCATATTCTTTATACATCATCCCATAGTCCATCTTACAGTGACAATGCCATCCAAGTATTAAATGAATGTGTTCGCGTAGCTTATGAGCGAGGGTAGAGCGCAGTAGGATCTCCGATTCAGAGGTAACGAAAGTGGATGAGGTATTTGGGGGAGAGAATAAAATCCTTTGCAGACTTAAATGTATTATTAAGTTGTTATAATTAAAAAGCCGGATAAATACGTTTATGACTCCTTTTTATGTGTTAAATTATTTACATTTGTACAACCGAAGAATTATTTACATTTTCGAACATTCCTTGCTACGAATATTGTTCTTTTATTCTGGAGTTTGTATCAGGGAAGTATTCTCCTTCAATAATAATGGAACGTTTTGATTACTTTATCACCCTTCCTTTGTTTTCCTGAAGGAGTGTGTTATTTACTTTCAGCATGAGAGCAAAATTTGACTCGAAGAGAACTTGACAATGGATGTCCTTCCAACATCATTAGCGTATTTCTCAACAATTCGTAATCATAGTCCCCACGCGAGTTTGAATAGGAAGAAGCCGTGTATTTAGCTGAGAATGAACCGGGGCCGAATTTTCTTACAAGTGTAACAATCGGTTCTGAGGGTCCTTCATTAACAAGGATCTATGCGCCTCTAAAGAAATCGAAAAAATTATATAAAATAAATTATGTTTGTTTTTTTCTGTAGAAAATTAAACATATACTCATAAACAAGAAATTAAAAATGTATTTAAATAAAAGAATAATGTATGCTCAATTATATAAATAATTAATTTTCATTTGTATTTGTAGAAAATATTCCATTGTAATTTGTGCTTTAGCGCGTATTATGGGGATTTTCCCTTAGGGAGGCCTCAACACGATTTTGTGCTTGAAGTCCCGCAGGTCTAAATTAGGTCCCGAGTAGATTTTTATCTTTCTTTTTTCATTTTACGGTGGACAATATATTTAAAAGTACTATAGCTGTCGGTTCGATTAAAATTGCTTCGTGTTTATACAGAGGAATTGGAGATATTTTGTTATAGTTTTGCCATTTAATATTGGTTCTCATCTGTACGACAGTGTTTTGTAGATGAAATGGAAGAACATTGACATGAAATCTCAATACGTTGTCTTTTTATCTTTTTGTCGATTTTCTTCGTCAACACAAATACTTGTGAACCTGATTGACTGTCTTCTAGATCAACATTTAGACCTCGCTCACAATCGTTGTTTGTTTCTAAAAGCCAGTGCACTCTCGTAAATTACTGTAAAGACGTATAATCACGCGGCGAGATGACGTTTGTTCTCGGAGGACGCCCGGAGTGCGATGTTGCGTCCCTGTGTGTGTGTGTTGGGTGCGTGGGGGCGGGCGGTGGCAGGGCAGTCCGGAATAGCCGCGCGCGGGGGCGTGGCCGCCGCCCAAGGAGCGTGCCTTCCGTTCCCATGACGATGCTCCTACACGAATATTTTGAAGACGTGTCCGTGTAAGTATCAAACAAATTAATGTTCTAGGACATACATGGGAACTTACATAAGGCAAAGGGTAATTTTTTGTTAATTTTATATTTCAATTAAGATAATGAATAATATGGAAAGTTAACAAAATATCAGCTTTCACCCAATACAAATAAAGAATATCTATATCCATTGTTTTTGAAAGTTAATGCATTAGTAGATAAACACAAAACCTGGAAATTCATTTAATTGAATGCATTTCTCGGAACAAGACCTTCAGCTGTCAGTAGAATGTTACTAGTCCATACCTCACAGAGTTTGCATGAATACTCTACTTTCAGAGTTTTAAACATTAATATATCCATAGGAATTAGCGTATCGTATTGTACATCGACACGAATTGAGTATTTTCCTCGCGGTTACAGTGGATTTTAATTTTCATTTGAAATGCATGTGGGACGCTTCCAAGCAAAACATCCTCCGTTTGTTACAAATAATAATTGTTCACTGTACTGAATATGTATCTAAAAACTTGAGTAAATACAAAAGGGAATTTTTTATCTATAATATTTCAAACACCTCTGCAAATGAAACTATTCAACTTTTCGCTGTAGAATTTCCACACAATCAGTTTACATGGGTCTCATGAATTATAAAGTTGTCAAGATATAAAGCGCAGTATTTCTCTGCTTCACTAAATAAAGGTCGAAATGAGTGCGGTTGCGCAGGTTTTCCTTGTTGCTCCCTTCTATACCAACGCTATTCTTTCATTGCCCCGCTGATTATGATTAATGTGAACCTGCCGTGGGCTTGCATCACTCTGAGCTTTTATTACCTAATTACTATAATTTTGCGCCCTGTGCGTGCATTGTGCGCGTGTAATATCCTAATGAGAGTACTAATGATGCTCAATTACTTGTTTTCCCGCCTCACATTCGGATATCACATCAGGGCCCCGGTCATAATGAGATTTTGAAGTGTTGTTAGTCGAAATTTTCTCACATTGAAATATTTACTTTCGGACAAACACAATTTCGTGCGAGAATTGTTTGCACAGTATGAAAGTAATTATTGCAGCGAACAGAACCCAACTGCGTTGAAATGCATCTGATGGGTGGTGGCGGTTCATTTTCATTGTGATATCGGGCATTTATTCCATTCGAAATGTGAACCAACTGTATTTATGCTAACGAAAGTAAACATCCATATTATGCAGGATCTCTTGCGTAACATCCATTTTAGTTTGGTGGATTTCACCTCACCAGCTTGTCATAGAAGTTTGTTTGTGTGTAATTCCTGCGGAAGCATGCTACAGTGACAATTAATATGTATGAACACAAGTATCGTGTGAATGACACTATTTTTTACTGGGATTGTAAAACTTACGGTATTTTATAAGATGCCCTTGCACATAATATCTGAAATCGAGAGAGAGGAGAGAGGAACAGAGAGAAAAATGTATTTAAAGCAATGTATGTATTGTACTTCCTCAGTGTAAGTAACTCAGTGTTGCTTTTTTCATTGCAGGTAAGATCCAGAAGCAATTATTTCTGCATCCCACGCTGTTCTGCAGCGCTCCATCATTCTTGAAATCTCGGCTGCGGAAATCGCAATTCCTGATCACGACGTTGATTGCCTTCACCAGGTTTGTTTCAAATATTTCAACTCAAAACTGCTGTTTCAAACTTATTCGATTTCAACTACAGACCAATTGCATAAGGAACAAATAATGATTTGCAACATTCAAAGAGTCATTTTGTAGGTGTTACGTGGGGTTCAATTGATTTGTAGAGCACATCTTTAATCATGCACATGCTGTTATGTGCAGAATGAAATTTGGTAATTATTTTTCCTTCATTTTTACAATGCAAGAATATATATCTAAGGGCAGTGAAAAAGCCATATTCAACTTGAAGCTCGATGGACCCTGTTTTCCCATCATCGCAATGTCGATGGTCCGTGGACCGTAGGGTTGCCAACCCTGGTTTAGATTTCTGCCCGGTGGTGCATACGGCGGAGCGGGGCTCACCGAGCTCAGTGGGAGCGTCTAGACCAGAGCGGTGCAACTGGCGGCCCGCGGTGCTACTTATTCTGACCCACCCGCGGAATGTGATTAGATAAACGTGAAAGGCCCTTGCACCCTGTCGGGCGATAATATTGCGCCTAGCGCACGCGCCCTGACGGGGTCAACACCCCTCAATATAAAGATAGGTTACATTTTGATTTAAGCATTTTTTCTAGTCAATTCAGAAATTCAAAACCACCCCTGTGTGTTTCACTGCGTGATATCATGCATGGTGCCACACCCTCTCTCCGTTTCAGAGCAGCCGGGCAAAGTGCCGAGCTCAACAATACGGGGTGACGTGTGGATCGCCCAAGTGACGAAAATATATCCCACAACCATATTAAAGGTTTTAGTTGTGACCGGTAGCTCAGTGCATCAACTGATGTCACTGCAGCGTCTCTGACCGGGAGGTCCTAGGTTCCCTCTCCCCACGGCGGCAGGATTTTCGACACTAGATTTTCAGCCAGGTCGAATTCATTAGCTGTCTGGAGGAGAATTCTAGCGGCCGGCTGCTCTGATCGGTAGTTTTCCGTGGTTTCTCCGATCAATACCAGGCGAATGCCGGAGCGTACCCTACCAAACGGGCCACGGACCGGGCGCGATCTTTCCTTCCTCTTCCTTGTCCTATCCTCTCTCCTTACACACACACTTACACTAACATGCACTACACTGCCACATATTCCGGGAGACCGGTCGGGAGCTTAGAGCTTGTCCCAGCTGGGGCGGTGCCCCGCTGGTGGGAGAGTCCTGGTTAGGGGGAAACCCCGCTACCCGACGGTAGGTCGGCGCCGGATCTCGCCATCCAGCGGGGGAAGATCACCGTCATCTCCTTAAAAACAAAATGCACTACACGGGATTAATAACCACAGCAGTTGACGCGTCCGGAAACACGAAAAAAATGAATCAATCAATGTTCCGGTGTAGCCGTGGGTGAATGGGGCGAGGGGTGTGGCGTTGGCGAGCGCGTCTTCGCGCCGACGGGGACGAGGCCGGTTGCGTCACAGGCCGCGGGCGCCTCCCGACCTGGGCCACGGGCGGCAAGCGCCCTGCGCGCCTCCGGAAGCTTCGGCCGGGCCAGCCCCGCGGCCCGCCTCCACGCGCACGCCTCGCACGGGAGCTCACTGCATCAACTGAGGCCCTACGTTCCAGCTTTTCAGTTAGGTTGAATTAAGGCGCTGTCTGGAGGAGAATTGTAGCGGCCGGCTGCTCTCACCTCTGACCAGGCGAATTCCGGAGTAGTACCCTAAGAAAAGGGAGACGGACCGCGCGCAATCTTTCCTTCCTATTCCCTTCCCTTACACCCTTACACTAACATGCACTACTCTAGCATATTTTCCGGGAGACCGGTAGGGAGTTTAGAGCTTATTTCCGCTGGGGCGGTGTCCCGCTGGTGGGAGAGTCCTGGTTAGGGGAAAACTCCGGTAGCTGACGGTGAGGCGGCACCGGATCTCGCCATCCAGGGGGGGAAGATCACCGCCATCTCCCGAAAAATGCACTACACTTACGGGACTAATTTCCAAGCCGTTTATGCGCCCGGGAACATGAAAAAACAATCAGTCATTCGGACTGCCTTAAGGCAACGACAATTTATCATCGTTTTGTCCTATTTGAAGATGTCTTACCACATCTCTCTCATTCTATATTACTAATATTTAATATTGTACGTTGACTTTTGTGATTTGCAGCAAATATTCGTTTTTCTTCACCGAAAATTTTCTGCCTTATTCCTGTTTATTCATTTGAACTTATCCATCTCTCCCATATTTGTATTGATTCCTTCACATACTACACCCCTTCATTTCCCAACGCTTTCGGTTGATTCATCTGCTCCCAGAAGCGTATGTAGGCTAAAGAAGAGCGGAGGCCAACATTTCTAGGAGTCTCTGGGCCCTCTTTTCTATTAAATATTTGTACTTACAATCGACGAATTTTAGTGGGAAATAAATAAATGGAGAATGCAATTATAACGTTAATAACACAATTCATATATATATAATTAATTTTAATTTTGAATCATTTACAGGGTTGTCAGATGATTTATAGAACTTTTTCTCCAAATGTGTTATGAATTCCCAAAAAATTCAGCTAGATATTAGAAGAGCACTGGGATTAAGTAATATGTACCGTAATAAAATGTTCCATTCTGTAGGGTTTCGGGACCTTCGAAATAGTGAGTGTGACCACGCCCCCTTGGCCCTCCGTGCGCACGCCAGCGCCTGCTCCGCAGGGTGTGCCTGCGAGCCTCGGTCGAGTTGGTTTCCGTCGGCCTCTGTGAGCGAGGGCCGTCTTCCGCCTACCGCGGCGCGCGTTCTGGAAGTTGCGCGTTGAGGGATAATTAATTGGAAGCGGACGCTCGCGGCCAACGCGCCGTCCCCGCCCCTGCTCCGCCCCTGCTCCGCCCCTGCTCCGCCCCTGCTCCGCCCCTGCTCCGCCCCTGCTCCGCCCCTGCTCCGCCCCTGCTCCGCCCCTGCTCCGCCCCTGCTCCGCCCCTGCTCCGCCCCTGCTCCGCCCCTGCTCCGCCCCTGCTCCGCCCCTGCTCCGCCCCTGCTCCGCCCCTGCTACCGCCTCCGCCCTCTAGTCTCCGCCTCCGCCCTCCGCCACCGCCACCACCACCGCCTCCACCACCTCCGCTTCCGCCACCGCCACCGCTATTCCCTCCGCCTCCCCCAACACCGCCTCTGCCTCTGTCTTCTCCTCTGCCACCGCTATCGCCTCCGCCTCCAACGCCTGCACCACAACCGCCTCCGCTTCCGCTAACGCCCCCACCTGACGCCCGTCGCTGCGCCTGGCTTGTCTTTGCCTCCTGCTGCTGAGCTGGCGGAGGAACTGGGCATCCGACTCCGCGATTGAAATCCGGCGAGAAAATATGATACACTTTTCTGGAGTTATCACCACTTTCATGTCATATTTGATTTTTTGCCAATAACTCTGAAAATTGTATATGGCGTATATGAGAAATTAGATGATTCACGTCAAAAGTACTTATAGATTAGATTGATTTAAAAAGTACGAATAATGATGAACACTCGAATGCCCCCTTATTTACTGCACTTTTTAATGTTTTAAAATTCATGGCTGTGCTTTGCATATTTTGTAATTTAGCTTCCTTTACATTTACGTACTTTGACACGTATGTTCTAATATAATGTAATGTCTAATGTGTCTGTATATAATCCGATGCAGTCGTAGTGAAACCAAAGTAATGGCCCTTCACAAAAATTCTATATTCACTTATTTCCTTCTCGCATAAAATATAAGTTATCTTTATATATTAAAATTTTAACTATTATACGAACTTATTATAATGAAATTAAAGTTTCATACTTCTATTCTACGCATTCGAGCTTTAAAACATATTTGACTACGAGATCTAGAGGGAAGATTGGTGTCCATCCATAACCGTAATCGTCTCTTCCTAATATAGATGTCAGCATTGTTCTTACATCTCTTTAACACAGTGATCACAGTTTTGGCAACACCTTGTGACATTCCGCCCTTCATCACTGCATTTCTGAAGCAACGTACGCTTTTCTCTAATCGTAATTAATTCATTTTCCACCGTTTTTGTCCCTTTTGTAGTACTATTTTCCCTTTCGTTCTTCTTATTACTTTTTTTGCAGACACCAAGCATTGGAGCTTTGTCCGTTTTTTTTTTCCTTTTCCTCTGAGAACGTATAACGTCATCGTATTTCTGTTTCTCCGTTTTACAGTTCATTAGGGCTACCTCCGTTTCTCAGATATTGTGTTGAAGAACTGGTATTAACGTCGAGTTTGTCGTTAGAACTGAAGAACGTACACCGAAGTCATATGCGATTTTAATGACCCTATAAATGTGCCATTTTAGCTAGACGTCATTCCAAGCGCGAGAGGGACATCTGATAGATTGATTTAAGTCTTCAACTCTTGATAGAAAACACTAAATCTTTAGCTTGGACATGTGCAGCTATCTCTGTGCCTCTTTCTGAAGCGAAACTATAAACGTCTTGTGCTGTCTATCGTGACAATGCCAAGGTCAAACTTCCATTGTTCATTCATTCAAGTATCCACAATCAACAGATGGCAAACGAATGACGTGCGTAATAGCGATATGTATAAGACAATATCGAGAAGACAAACGCCATATTCAGCGAAGAGTTAAGTACTTCATTGTAAAACTTCAAAGTTTAAAGAGACAAGGACCATTCAATGGCTAACGAAGCATTATAACAGGTTGTATACACGAACTGAATGAACAGAAGATTTTGATATAGTGTTACTTTTTTATATAAATCATGATCTAGGAACAATGTAGGATGCTAAGCAACTCTGCAGTTGCATTTCAGGGGTAATTCAAAATGTAATTAATTGCTTTTTAAATCAAAATAATCAGTTCTTAGTTTAAAAAAATCATGAATTGATATTAAAATAACATTACTTCACATAAGAGCATCAAATGATTTTTATATTTTACAATCCATCCAGTTAAGATCTATGTTACTGACTAGATAAATGTTTGACTAAGGGCATTTTTCTCCTCTTTTAAGGGTGTCTTTAGGCAATTTATATACCTGGCATTTATCCTGAAAGTTCTTAGTAAAATACGCTCCACCATGAATATGAAGATCCACCAGTCGTACCGTTTGCAGTAATCTATTTGCGGAAGGTTTGCCTTTCAGCAAACTTCCGACTGACGCAGGGTTAAATAAAAAAGGCGTCGCGTCGCGGATCAGAAGCAGCTGCGTCGCGGCGACTGGAATATTCCAGCACCGTCCCTGCGGCCTGTGAATCACTTGCGGGGGAGAGAAAGGAAGCGCATGCTGACGGGCAGATGACCACATTCTCGCGGCTATTCTTAATGCACATGCAGCATGTGAAAAATAGAGAATGATAAATGGCTAGCGTAATTGTAGTGAGAATAATTTTTACTGGAAATTGAAGAACTGTCACGAGTCGTCTGCACAGGCGGGCAGAATTCTCTTACTTTCATTCCATCATTTATGATTCTAAGGAAGTGTTATCGAGTTTTAAGAGTTAAGTGAAGAGAAGTTGGCTGTTGATGGTAGATTTGGTAAATCAGACCCAGATGCAAACCGCAACACGTTTTACCATCACGCAGCCTCGAAAACGGTGCATTCTAGGGCTTTAACACCACTCCTCGAGGGACATGAGGTAAGATTTTGTATGCCACAGTCCACTAAATGAGTCATTTTCGGCGTTCTTTTCCGTTTTCCGGAGGTTCATTGCCCCGTAACACGGTTTACCAGAAACGCTTAGAAGTTGGATTCTAATCTGAAGCTATTTTCACAATCTTTCACGATTTAAAAGTTGTGTTCTGGAGATTGAATTTATTTTTGGCGAAACATAGTCGGGGCCTTCAACAATTTTTTGGGGAGATCCGCACTTGTGGACACTCTAACTGTTCAGAACTTCTCGTTGTATCCGCCGCCGTAACGTTCATAATACTATTTAGTAATAAAAACAGCTTAAATAAAAATTTGAATTTGCAGTTTAATTTCGAGATGAACGTATACGAGAACATGCGATGAACATGTGAGGAGCATATGGATATCATCAATGGTATATATGGGGTACACATATGGTACATACGGGAAATGCAAGGGTAGACATGTACAGTATACAGGGAAATATGAGTTGGAACGTGCGATTAATATGTTTCTGTCAATAGGTTCGTCATCACGGGTTGGTTATGCTTTAAGATAAGAGTTCAGAGTTTCGAAGTTGTGATCCAATATGAAGATATTTTGACAATTTTTTATACAATGCTTTCTAAGTGCGAAATGTTCCCCCAGTACCAATTAGTGTATTGTAATATAACAATTAAATGACATTATTTTTATGAAAGGCAAGGAATGATCTACTCTTTATCATGAAGATTACAATTTTTACATTCGCATTCTCACGGAGGACTCTTTTTACTTTCTCTGTTATTGTGTAATACGAAAAAGTTATTGTAAAATTGCAGCCAAAATTGCCCATATTTCGACAGAAAACATGCGTGTAACTCAGTCACCCTATAAATTGATTTTTGTAGTTCCGATGCATTGAAATCTACTTTGAAATTACTTGATGCAGATATTGCGTTTTTTCTCTGTATTTGTGACAATCCATTTATCTGTTAACTAAATTACCGCCAAAACTTTACCACTTGAGCTTTTTATATTTTACGATCGATCTAGCTGATCCATAACCTCTCGATATTGAAACCCATCCTTTAATTTTTGGAGGTTCATTTCATGAAGCTCCCAGGTCACACTCAGACCTCCGATATTTCGAATTTTGCTTGATAGTGTAAAATGTCTGCTGGAGGAGCCTGTGCAGCTAAGTTCCAATTTCACCTTGGGGAAGTATTTTTGCGGGATAAAAATTATTTTACGAGTTCAACTAGTGTTAAGTATTAGGAAATTGTTGCAAATAATATGAAGTGTGAGCTACTTTACCATCACTATTTTCTGTGTCACATTTTTGTCTATTTGTTAGGTACCGGTCTGATGAGAACTGTAAACACGTAGTGCTAGAAATCTGGACTAATAATAGAGCACGGTGCAGTTCATAGAACGTCGATTGCGCCCTGAAGACGCGCCCGCCAGGAGCTGCATCCCGGGCGCGAATGGCGTGGGCGGAGCTCCGCCGCGCCGCGGCGCTTCCATCGGGCGCCAGAGCGCGCCCCCACGGCCAAACACTGGAGGTTCACGGGCCCGCCGCCAGGGCGTGCCAGCGTGGAGCGCTAGCGCCGCGGATGGCCACGGCGCTGCTGTCGCTGGCGACGCTAGCGACGCTGCGCTGACGGCGCTGGAGGCGGTGGAGGCGCTGGTGGCGCTGCCGGCGCAGGCGGAGGCCGAGGCCGGAGTCCCAGCTGGGTGTTCCGTATTCATTCGCGATCCAATCCCTGCGTCTCCGAGGTGCAGAGGCAACTGCTGGACGGGTTGAGTCTGGAGGCAGCCGCAGATGGTGGGGAGGCTGGCTTTCCGTCTTTTACATTCTCGTCCTTTCTGCTCGACTGCTCTGAAATCAAGTGAATAATTAATATTGGTTTTATATTCTACTTTAAATTTGTATAATAAAAAATGTTGGAGTAGATTTTCACATTCTTAGTAAAATTTGTTTTTCTTTTGTAAAGGATCTTTACACTTCTGTAAGAGAACTGAACTACTATTATGTTTATTGTATTGTATAATATATGAAGAGTAGATAACATATGTTTCACTATATTATCATTTACTGTTATGTTTCACACTAAAAGGGTTCTTTTCGCTTTACATATCTATGGTCATTCGTAAGAAATCGTGTAATGTATAATATATCAAAAAAAAAATATAATAATCAATCAGTTTACTATTAAAACATTGCAGCTTATCTGAAAACGAATGACATGTCTGGCCGTTGACATTTCTAATAAATATTGTTTTACTTTGTTCAACATTTGGTACACATTCCGCAGTTTATTCTTTTCTAATACTGTTAAAATTTTTTTAAAACAATGTTGTTAAATTGATGTTTATTCGTGATAATTTGTTTTGTAATTATTTTTGTAGTAATAATGGGGAGGAAATGTAAAAATTTGATTTGGAAAGATCATTCTGTAGCAATATCTATCTTACATTTTATAAAGTTTTCATTAACATGCTTCACTGTAATTGCTTAGTAGTTATTAAAACTATGACCAGACGAAGAAATGATTTACAAATCATGACACACCGAAGAAGAGAGTACTATTCCTACGTATCATGTGTAATTGAGGTGATGAGATTATATTTCATTGAAGTGCTTGTTGTGATTCTGATGAAGGAACTTTCTAGTGGTCGTTGACTCTTTTTTTATTCTGGACAACTGATGTCCTGTAATACCTGATGCCCCACCATGGACCTCCACCTTTTTTTAACTTGTTCACGTACGAACAGCAGTTTTCGCGCAACAATACTGAATCGCAGGGCAAATAATTTGTCGTTGAGATATTGTTCGAAATATTTTTAGACGTGGAGAAATTCAATCACCTTTGATTTTTTTAATAAAACCTTTTTTCCGCCTGCAATGGATAGTTCATAAGAACAGGAATAAAATAATTTGTTAATGATTTTCAATTCATTTTTAGTAAAAAATATATTTTTGATGCATGATTTGAAATTGCATAATAGTTGGTAGCGCAATATTTTTGCTTTGAGCAGCTCTTGCAGGGAGCGCCTTCGGGGCGTTGAGATGTTCAGAATGAGATGGGACAGGGAGGGTGGAGAAGGAGAAACTATTCATCTGAATTCGTTGCTGCTGCATTCAGTGCTGGACGTGCGAATGAATTACCAACATTCTCGACAGCAAAGGAGCATTTCTTAATTCTAGTCAAATATTCAAGCTTCCCTTGTTGTTATGTATAAGGTAATAAGCTGACGATAGATGTCAAAAGAAGAACATCCCTAATTTGTTGTCCTGCCGCAAAGCATCTTCGAGCGTATATTTGGACGTTTGTTAGTTACTGATGGGGATATTGAATGCGAGGCGCGCGCAGAGGACATGGTGCTGCGCCTGAGCGCCAAAGAGCGCGTGCGCAGGTGGAGGCGAGAACCCGAACGTGACTGCGCGCCCCAGATACAATCAGCGCGACGCCGCCGCCGCCGCCGCCAATGACGCACGCGGCGCCGGCGCCCGCCCCCGCCCGCCCGGAGGACGCCCGCCCCGCCCGCGCCCGCCCCGCCGCCCCGCCCGCCCCGCCCGCCCCGCCCGCCGCCCGCCCCGCCCCGCCCGCCCCGCCCGCCCCCGCCCGCCCCGCCCGCCCCGCCCGCCCCGCCCGCCCCGCCCGCCCGCCCGCCCCGCCCGCCCCGCCCGTCACCGCCCGCCCGCCAGCCCGCCCGCCCGCACGCCCTCCCGCCCGCCCGCCCTCCCGCCCGCCAGCCCCGCCTCGCCCCGTTCGGCCCGCTTGCCACGCCCGCCCGCCCGCCCTCCCGCCCGCCAGCCCCGCCTCGCCCCGTGGACCGCCCCGCCACGCCCCGCCACGCCCCGCCCCGCCCGCCCGCCGCTCCGTGCAGCGGGAGATGCATAACGACGGGCTCTTGTCCGGGCCTCGCCGCGTGGACCAGCGCGCTTTCGGACGACGGCGCCGTTGTAATGGATGCACCGGTGCGTGAGGTGCAAACAGATGCTCTGCCAGTGAAAAGAAGGAATTGTTTGGGAAGGACGAGTATAACTATGCAAATGGGATTCGGTAGTTAAAAATGATATGTTCCTTGCCTGTCTCTTTGTTTTAAAGAGTAGAGTGTTTCAATTCTATTTCGTGATATGTTCCTGTATGATCTTTATTTTACACAGATCATGAATCTGTCGAATAAATCTTTAAATTGTTGGTAATGCGAGTAATGTTAGGACACGAATAACTAAAACTGATTTACCTTCTGCACAATGTAACGGTAATGTACAAACAACCATACATCGTTTATTAATAAGCAATAGACGTCGACTTGGGTACGTTAACTGTATGAATGTATTTGATATAGTTGCACCTGTAATAGAGGCACTAAGGCTTTGCTACATCGCATTTTTTAATATTATGTCCATGAATATATATTATTTTGCAGTTTTTACTATTCACGATAGTTTTCAATCGAGAACTTTGTACTTCAAATTTCTATTCCAAAAACTCCCTTTTAGTAAATAGGATTTGACTTCATTTATCGTTCGTTGATTCAGTTGGTATTTATTGAAGTCCGTTGACTCAGCTGACCCGGCCGATGTACTATTATGTCAGCTTATGTGTACAGAACAGACTACTGTTCTCGGAGCGTGCACGTGAAAGGACAGGACTTGAAAGAAGGCAATGTGCTCAAATGGGGAAGGTGTAGGCAAGGGAGACGAGTTGCAATAGATCTCAGTCACCGTTGCTACAGCTCGTCACCACGTCTACGAGAAGTGACGCTATCTGCAACGCATAATTATTACGCATTAATTACCTATCTCTCGTTCGGGCAAACGCACTCAACTTTTTCCACTCCTCCTTCACTGAGTGTGTTGCTTTCTTATGTATCAACATCACCTCTTTAAATGTGATCACGTGAACCGTTTTCACCTGCTCCTTTAAAACGCATTCGTCGTCCGAATCTTGGAATCGTCCAGTGGCTCCATTGCACCCCCTGTACCTCTTCCGCCGCCGCCTACGCCTCGCCGCAACGCCGAACGCCGTGCGCCATCGCCATCGCCATCGAAGCCGCGGCCTCCGTGGGAAACAATAGCGCACGCATTTCGTATTTGCGGCGCGGGAGGGGACCAAGTGAAGTGCGCGCGGTCGGAGCGAGGGAGACACGGAGTCGCCCGCACCGCAGTCCCACTCCGGCCGCTCGCCGCCCCGCCCCGCCCCGCCCGGCCCCGCCCCGCCCCGCCCCGCCCCGCCTCGTCCCGTCCTGTCCGTCCGTCCGTCCGTCCTGTCCGTCCTGTCCCGTCTCCGTCCGTCCTGTCGTCCTGTCCTGTCCTGTCCTGTCCTGTCCCCTGTCTCTGTCCTGTCTCTGTCCTGTCCTGTCTCGTCTCTGTCCTGTCTCTGTCCTGTCCCTGTCTCTTTTCTGTCCTCCTGTCCTGTCTCTGTCCTGTCCTGTCCTGTCTCGTCCTGTCCGTCCTGTCCTGTCCTGTCTCTGTCCGTCCGTCCTGTCCTGTCCTGTCCGTCCTGTCCTCGTCCTGTCCTGTCCTGTCCTGTCCTCGTCCTGTCCTGTCCTGTCCTGTCCTGTCCTGTCCGTCCTGTCCGTCCTGTCGTCCGTCCGTCCTCGTCCCGTCCGTCCGTCCGTCCCGTCCCGTCCCGTCCCGTCCGTCCCGTCCCGTCCGTCCTCCGTCCGTCCCGTCCGTCCGCCGCCCGCCCCGCCCGCCCGCCCCGCCCGCCCGCCCCGCCCCATCGTCCCAGGGAGTGCACGGGAAGGGCGCTGCCCTCAGACAATGCGTCCGGGCGGGGCCGGCCGGTCCGGTGGCCCGTCGCGTCGGGGCAGGGCAAGAGGGCGGGCGAGACAATGGCGCGCGGAAGGGCTACCGCGGGAGAGGCCGGGTGGAAGGGCGCTGCCCTCGGACAAAGCGTGCGGTCGGGATGCGGGAGCGGCGGGGGCGGAGCGGGGGATTCGAACGCGGCTGGAAACAAGAGCAGAAGATGCGCCGAGGGAAGATTATACAGCGCGAGTCAGTGACAATGGAAGGCTGCGCGAGGGGGAAAAAGTTCCAGGCAAATGGAGATGAATGGAATGTTCGTGTGCGCGGTTGCGAATCGCCGAAGCAGGCGCTGAGTGTGAGGAAGGTCACGGCTCGCCGCGTGGGACGGCGTAATGCGGTACGCGAGATAGACTTGTGGGAAGCGCGAGGCACAGCGTTGCAGCAAGGACGGACTGTACAGGCGACCTCTTGCGGGTGCAGGTGCAGACGTTCTTTGCATCGGCTTATCTGGGCGCTGAACCGACCTCCTTATGCAACTCCATTCACTCTCGCTCGGCAGCCACTTGTTATCTTCGCAAACACGTCAAGAACACGTCTCGACTAAGAGGCATATTGAACTTATCTAACTTGTCTATTACCATTACGTTACGTGTATATACCTACCGTCCATTTCATCGCTTAATTGGTATTTTATTTAAAAGTGTTAGTAATGAAGGGAGAATGACGTAGAGATATGCAGGGAAAGAGGTTATTGACATTATTGCGTAAAACGTTGTTGTTATTTATTTAAACACGAACTAATGGAATTAGGTTTGTGGGATTGAAGAATATGACGTATATATCTAGGAAAGTTAAAGCATATGGAGGGGGGAGGTTGCTTTGATGCAGAAACTATACCGCGCCTTTTTAGTTTGCGTCCTTTGCTCTTCTCATCACTGCTTTCTCTGAATCTGCAATCAAGAATGTACTTGGATGTTTGTAACAGATGTTCTACAATTTTTCTTGACCAGAAGGAACGTCGAGCGCAACCAAGGGGAAAAGCTTTCTCGTCTGAAGCCCTGCAGACTGCTCTAAGGGAGCCATTACACCGTAGCAGATTACTACATATTATCGCAGGATATCCTGCGCTCGCTCCGTTTCCACCAAGATTTTCTCTCGTCGCGGCCAACGACCTTTCTGCGTTCTCTTTCCTCTTCGCGGAAGAGGCAAGGTGGAGCCTGGCGACTCCTTCTGTTTGCAACGACGCACAGTGGACCGAAAGACATCAGAGCGCACGAGCTGTGTTTGTTGTCTATCCTTTCGAATCCAGCATTTCATTCCGCAAAAAGCGAAATTCTGTGTCATGAGTAGAGGATACAAATGAGTTCCGTATTTGATTTACATGTTTAAAAGCTTCCACTTACTTTTAACGTATTCTTGACTATAATTGCCTGGAAGTTCTTTGTAACAATACTTTCCATCTACTTAAGGAGAAGCCAAAAACAACCAACAGTTTTCTGCATTTTACGAGAATCTTTTTGTATGTTTCAGCGTAGAAATGCAATTTTCCTTCAAGAAACCTATCCTTCACATTATTTCATTCTCTAATTTTATCTCGGAACAAATGGAAATTGTGAGTGAAATAACTTGCGCTGTAATTGAAATGTAGAAACGTGTGTGTATGTGCTCCGCTTGGACCAAGTCCGCGAAGGCCCGGCCGGGGGGGCGGGGGCGGGAGGTCGCGTCGTTGCCGAGGCAACCGCGCCCGGAAGACGGCGCGGCGCGGCGCAGGCGGCCGCCGCGTCGAGGGGCCAGCGCGAGGGAGAGGCAGGTCCAGCTGGCGGCGCCGATAACCCGCCTCGGAAAACTACTTACTAGGGGGTGGCCGGGCGCGGGTCGGGCCGGGCACTTTCCGGGCGCAGCGCGCAGGCGCGACGGACGCGCTTTCGTTGCGAAGTGCTCGTTCGGCCAGCAGGCTTCCCCTCGCTTATTTGCGGAAGGAGGAGATTGCTTTATCCCGGACCATCGCGACAGCAGGGTGAAATTGGATTATTGTTGTAGGCTTTTCTCCTTACCAGCAATAGACGTTATTGAGACAATAATTGATTGGCTTCTTTGGAAAATGGAGTTTATTTCTTTTTAAACACAAGTTTTTGCCTTATAAACTTGATCTTCTTTCGTATGAGTTAATTGCTCCTTCAATGAATAATGAATGGTTCGTCAAGTCAATAATCGTATCAGTGACAGACCATTACTTGATATGTCATCTGTTGAGTGATAACTATGGAAACATTGAATAAATGATCCTTAGATTTGCACCAGAAATGAAAGTAGTGTGGATCCTTTTATGAACTCTCTGCACGATGGTTTTCCATTAATCGATTGGCTGTGAAACATTAATCAAATGAACACATCTTAAGACGTGATAGTGAACTGCCGATCACCCCTTCAGAATTGGGTCACTCATTGATTAGGAAAGAAAAGTGAAAATGCGTCGGATTCATTTTTCCCTCAGTTTGGAAAGAACATTTTCATATCCTTTATTTATTTCCCAGAAACTTATTCATAAAGTTTGGTAGGCACAATCGAATATTCAAACTAGCGATTACTGATTCCTCTCTTATTAAAGTTAGTATAATATGAAAGTTTAGTAAGTTTGTGGGGGAGTTTTTTGATGCAATTTAAAAATAATAGCTAACATGTACATGGTAACGTTGAGTTATTTCTTTCGTGGTGCAGCTTCCTTCTAGGAACTCGCGCCCCAGTCGTTAAATGAAGCGTTGCGTTCTGGAAATTCCCCAGACGAGCAACTCTTAGAACTGGCGTTAGTTAATGGGACAATTAGCTATCACTTAACCGAGAAAGTGATTTTGATGCTCACGCCGTAGGGTTATGGATTCATCAACGGCGGAAAGTTGCTTCAAGGAAAAGTTTACGTATTGTTTGTGACGCGTGTGAATGATTTCTTCACACCCTTGAGAAAACAATAGGTCAACGTCCATATGATCCTTGTTTATCTAAGAGCAGTGACATTTTGGACTATATTTCTTGAACGTGTTAGCTGTTACATGTCTGTTTCACTGTTCGAACGAACTCCCGGTCTTGCGGAAAATAATGTTGACTATATTACTGATGGAAATTCAAATGAGGTTTTTTTTCTATACGTAGATAGTTCAAGACCTTCAAAATGTTCATTCATTAAAATATTATTTGTTTATTTAAACCGCTTAGGAATGTCAGAGAGCATCTATTTTTTTATCGAAGGAAAATTATTATTATAAAAATAATACATTTTTTATTTTTTGCGAATTGTATACTACCACGTTTAATAGCTTACAAGTTTTTATACGATATCCTGGAACTCTCGCTTCCCTGTACACGTCACTACATATGAACTATTCGAAAACATGACTCACGCTGTCATAATTTTCTCCCTGGGGAGATGAAGTCAGCCTGCAAATTACTTGAAGGGTGGAATCAAGCGCGTGTAGAATTTTAGCCACGGCGGCATTTCTCTACGCTTAATTAAGCAAACCAGCTCGTGAAATATAACGCAACGCCTATCGGCGCCGACGTTCTGCCCGCCGCGCGCCAGCCTCGTTGGTGGGCGCGTGTGGCCAGCCTGGGCACTGGCCAAAACCCTCAGGGGGAAAGTGTTCAACACAGGCGAGGTCCTCTGGCTTTTCAGGGTAAAAAGCAATGCGCTTTACGGTGGAGGTACTCAACCCAATACCTCCGGATTGAGAAAGCTTTGGCCTGAAAATCGAAAGCTTTACAGCTTAAATAATTTTGTTTTGTTAGTGGATATTTATTATTTTACTCGTTTTATCACTTGATCCATACAATACCACAAGCGATTGAGTGAGCGTCTATGAATACTGTGCTCAGGGTGCGAATAAGTATCTAGAGAAAAGGAGAGTTAGGAATAATGATTGGGTGATAATCGTTTTGCAGAGATGTTTCTCATTCAAGATGACAAAATAATATTATTTTAAAAAATTAAATTACTCGTAACCGGGATAATTAGTCCTACTTACTAAACAACAATTGGCGTTGAAATAATATGATAAATAGAGGACATTTTCTACCGTTTTATGAACATATAAAATAAAGAGAACACTTCAGTAATGCATGAAACGTTTTGTAATATATTTTGAGTAAGTGTGTAAAAGGAAAAAGTAAATTGAAATGCGATTCATTCATTTTGCTTTGTTTATAACCCCTTCCAATTTCATATCCGTTCATTGTTAGTAGATGGAAACGCTTTCAGAGTGACATGGAAGCATGCTGAAGGCGACCCACTGGACCAGGAGCGGTAGCTCAGTGCATCAACAGATGTCACTCCAGCGCTTCTGACCGGGAGATTCTAGGTTCGAGTCCCGACGGCGGCAGGATTTTCGACACTAGCGTTTCAGCTAGGTCGAATTCAGTTGCTGTCTGGAGGAGAATTCTAGTGGCCGACTGCTCTGATCGGTAGTTTTCCGTTGTTTCTCCGGTCAACACCAGGCGAATGCCGGAGCAGTACCCTACCAAACGGGCCACGGACCGCGCGCGATCTGTCCTTCCTCTTCCCTGTCCTATCCTCTCCCCTTACACACACACTTACACTAACATGCACTACACTACCACACATTCCGGGAGACCGGTCGGGAGTTTAGAGCTTGTCCCGGCTGGCGCGGTGCCCTGCTGGTGGGAGAGTCCTGGTCAGGGAGAAACCCCACTAGCCGACAGTAGGTCGGCGCCGGATCTCACCATCGAGCGGGGGAAGATCATCGCCTTCTCTCGAGAAAAAGAACATGCACTAGACTAACGAGACTAATGACCAAAGCAGTTGATGCGCCCGGAAACACAAAAAATCAATCAATCAATCACTCAAAGCAACCGACTGGCCGCGCGTGCCTCCCCGCGGCGCGTCGGCTTAAGCCAGCGCGGGCGCCGGCCCGAGATGTGTCCGCTCGGGACGCGGGGGCGGGGCGGGGCGGCGGGTGAAAAAGCGCCGGGACGCCGTACTGCCACTGCCGCCTGCTCGGCCTCGTTATCCTGCTCTTCTTCCTGTGTCGGCTACCCTTACGTTCCTGGGTTCACCGATTCTTTCTCCATCTCCAAGGAGTTTTTTTTCTTTCTTTTTCGCCTTATATTTTCTTTTCCTTTTTTCGTGTCGTTTTCTCCGTCCTTTCTATTTTATGAATTGTTTTGTTGAAATCAACCCACTTCAAAAATTGAGTCGCTATTCTTGTTTTCTCTTGTTTCGTAGTGCGCTTTAGAGTTTCACTTTTCTTGCTATAAGTATTTATTGTTTTAATGGTATCCTTATTTGTTTTTTCTGAACTGAACCATCACTGGATTCTGAGGGGACTGAATTCTGATAATCACATGCTTCCACCTCTGGGATGCGGGTGTCCATCCTCGCTCGTTAGCAATATGTGGTAGACAAAACGAGCTCTCGGGAGGTTTTGTGGGAGTTTTCGCTTTTACGCTCTGTCACATTCCACTATTTCTTCGTCATTATTGATCTCAACAACGTTTATGGCTAACATGTATATATATTAAAGATTCACTCATGAATTTCAATGTCTTTTGAAGATGAAGGGGTCCTGAACTTGTTAAAAATAAATAAATAAAAACTATATTTATATTGTTTCTTTTACCAAAAAAGACCCAGCTATTTATTTCTTCGTTCTGATATTAAGTTTGAATTTTTATTTTCATTTGACTTTTCTTTGACAATGACTAATACATTTCTATATTCCTATTCCTATTACTCCATTATTTTACTTCTTTTTTTATTAATTCTAGTTACTTCGTTCTCACGTTTCATTTATGTTCTCGCCCGTTCCGAGTCTCAATACTTTTTTACGTAAATTCATTTTTCTCCATTTGTTTGTATATTCTCTTGTAGTAATATTTTCCCCACCTTCCGTGGAACTTTCCTTCCCCTGAGAAGGGCACAGTCAGAAATGCACATATTTTCCACTTTTCTCTTCTCTTTTTTTCGGGGCCTTTATTCTGCCGCTTATCTTTGAGGCCTGCGTGCGTGCAGTCCCACTTTGTGCCTTGGCTCCGCCGCCGCTGCCAGCGCCCTCGTTCTCTATGCCGGCGCGCGCGGCGCCCGCGACGCGAGCGGGGTTCCAGGCGCGCGCGGCTACCTGTAGGGGGGCGGGGCAGGGGGGCGGGGCGGGCTGCGCGGGGCCGCGTGCCGCCGCTCGCGAATCGGTGATTAATGACAGCGCGCGGGGCGGGGCGGGCGCCGTCCGGCGGCGCGTGATGGATGGCGGCGCCGCGACGCCGCCCGACTGCCGACGCGCCCTGTGCCGCCCGAACAGTGGGTGGGTTTCCCCCACCGAAGGACAAGTAACGCTCGCTTGGTAATAGGAAACGGTGCGTTGCAGGGCGAGAGTGGTGGCTCACTGCTGTCACTGCAACGCCTCCAATCGGGAGGTTCTAGGTTCGACTCCCGACGACGGCCGGATTTTCGACACTAGCTTTTCAGCTAGGTCCAATTCAGTCGCTGTCTGGAGGACAATTCTAGCGACCGGCTGCTCTGATTGGTAGTTTTCTGTGGTTTCTCCCATCAACACCAGGCGAATGCCGGAGCAGAAGCCTAACAAATCAGCCACAGACGGCGCGCGATCTTTCCTTTCTCTTCCTTGTCCTATCCTCTCCCCTTAAACACACACTTACACTAACATGCACTACACTGCCACAAATTCCGCGAGATCTGTCGGGAGCTTAGAGTTTGTCCCGATTGGGGCGGTGCCCCGCTGGTGGGACAGTCCTGGTTAGGGGGAAACTCCACTAGCCGACGGTATGTCGGCGCCGAATCTGGCCATCCAGAGGGGGAAGATCACCGCCATCTCCCGAGAAAAAGCATGCACAACACTTACGGGACTAATGACCTAAGCTGTTGACGTGCCAGGAATCACTAACTATCCAACCAAAATCGTTTAAACGATATGGCCAACATTGGTCGATATGGTCGATATGGTCGATATTGGTCGATATGGCCAACATTTTGAGCATTTAGTTTCTTATTCTAGAAACAAAAATTTAAAATATAATATTTCTCATAGTAAATACTAGTGTTCTTCTGGAGAAAGGAAGTCATTTTGAACGCAATCTAATTCATCTTTTATACACTAATTAAATGTGTATTTAAAAGTAATTTATTTTTAAAGAAACGCCTTTTCCCCGTTTCCTTCGCTTTACAACACGAGCCACAGGGAGGGGCTGGCAAGCGAGCGCGCCTCGTGGGCGGCCGCGCCCGCTCCGCCCGTGGCTGCTGAGCTCCCGCAGAAAAGCCTCTATTTTTCAAGGAAATGCGCGCGCGTCCTGCAGTTTCCGGCGGCCGCTGCGGGGGCTCCGGTGAGCTCCGGCGTAACGACGCGCCCCGGAGCCGCGTCCATTGTGGGCGCCCGGAGCTAGCCCGCCCTCCGAATGAAATGCCGCCTATTGTAGGCGTCACGTTTCCAGCCTTCCCGCGGGCCGAAGGGCTGGCGTTGCGCAATCGGACGCGAGGTTTCGTGGGTGGGCGGCGCCGCGCGCGGATTGAAAAGGAGAGAAGCGCGATAAAAGGTTGCGCGAGAGGAAATAACGAGCGGGAAGGATGCTTGGCGCGGGCGCCGCGGCGTCTATCTGGGGCGCTTATTTATGTAACGCGTGCGCGCGCGCCGCGCCCGTAATGGGGTCCGCGCGCGTAATGCAGCGTTGACGGCCACGTGACATATGGGGGCGCGGGCGCTTGATGCGGGTGTCGAAGCGGCGCGGAGCAGCCGACGCGCCCTCCGGGAGGCGACGGGGCTCCCCACATATCTCACTCCGGCTGTACACGATTGTGACACGGACACGAAGAAGCTTTTATTCGATTTAGCTTTCCAAATCAGTGGCCGTGAAATGGCTCGCTTTTGTTATGAGAGGAAAGGGTTTTTAAGTTTCATATACGACGCCCTCCCCGCCCCCTCCAAAAAAAGAAAGCAACACCTTTGGGCGCTTCAGGTGATGGGCGCCCTTCCTTGCCCTTTTCACTGAAAGGTGAGGGGGCGGAGCAATCTCTACTAAATAGATCTGGTTTTCTGAAGGAAAAGGGAACATTAATGGCAGAGGAGTGATAGCCTTAAATATACACTGTGACAAGTTGCGTTTTTGTGTTGCTAATGGTTCACATCATTCTGAAAATAGGTTTTTTGCCCTTTTTTTATATGTGGAATTTTTAATTTTCCTTGGTTTTTTAGAAATAACATTAATTTTTATTATTTTGTTCGATTCGACAGTTTATGTTCGATAATTATCTAACATAATTGTTTTTTGTATGATGCGCGAGGGGTATTAAAAAGAAATATTAGAAGGGTATAAAAATACATAAAAATGAAATATTGCGGTTAGACGTCATGCGTACCTATTTTAATTGCCGATTTGACGTTTATGAATCATCAGCCAGATCTGGGATTAATAAAACTGAAATAATTATTTTTCGTTGTGTATCGCGTTATGCCAACTTTGTGCCACTTAGCAAGCAGTGAAAAAGATGCAATTTACGATCTCACTATTTTCTCATAACAATGAACAACTTCATTGCGCCACACGTCTTGAAACCCTTGCTCTCATTTTCGTTCTGCTCTCGATTTGACTCTGTCGTTTGTTAGCTTGATGCCATGAGAGGGAGCGATGTTCCAAACCAGCTTGATGAAACCTGTCTTGCACCAGCCATTCAAGATTCTTTGGCGATAGCTCCATGAAAGTGAAAGCGTTGGCTGTTGTCGTTGCAGAGTGTTGCTCGATGTTGCCTTGCGCTAATCAGAATAATTTACGTAGAGCAATTTTTGTCTACTTTTATTTACGGCGAAGAGCAATAAAAGCTATAAACCATGTTCTGAGAAGCGTTTACAAAGGCAGAGCTGCAATGTTTATAGTTCTCCTCGAATATGAAATGAGAGATTAAATTGTAATTTCAACAACTGCTATAGTTTGAGTTTCGTCAAAAATTACCTAAGAGAAGTAAGCAAATATAAATTGTTTCTTTGTTCTCTAAGATAAATTATAAAAGCATAAAAACTAGATAATTCCTATGATTTTCTGAGATTATACCACAAAATAATGTTTCAACACTTCGAAATTATTTATTTTGTACAATGTATCAAGAAGTTACGTTCGGAGTAATTGTATAACTGAGGTCCTTGAGAACTGAGTTCTCAAGGACCTCAGTTACACAATTACTCCGAATTTGAAGTACGGCTTTGGCTCTTTGTTTAATGACGGCAAAGGTATCAGAAAGTAGACGTACAAAGTGTTTCAGTTACATAATGCGGAATATTTATTTTCATTTTTCCTAAATGAAGTTTAAAATGATAATTTTAACGGTTTTTTTTTTTAAATCTCCATTTTTTAAATGAAGATTTTATTTTAAAAAAGTATTTTTTCTTTATTTATACCAAGAACGCCTTAATTAATCGTTTCGTGGACTCATTTTTTCTATTTTTGGGGTACTGCGTACTAAATTAAGTAATGTTTAAACAGACAATAGTATACAAAATCGAACATTTAATGCGTTTTACGGGCGAACGTTTGCAGAAGAAAGCCCGGCATCGCCTGTAGAGGGCAGCGCTCTCCGCTGGCGAGGGCCGGAAGCGAGCAGGGCGCTGCGGGCGCGCCGTGCCTCGCTCGAGCGCTGGGGCTGTTTTCCCGCGTTAAAAGCCACAGCGGCGGCGCGTGCAGGGGCCTCGGGAGGCGAGCGCCCGTTTTCTGCCCCCCGCCCGCGCAGTTACGGTGATCGGCGGAAGCTAAGTGCACGGGGAGTGGGTGTGTTGCCCCGAGAGACCGCGGAACAGGAAGTATCGCACTTCCACGGAGCGGGAGGGAGGGGGGGGGGCAATTGGAGATAATGTGATTACTGGCTCTTTTAGGATTTCGAAGAGATGGCTCTTTGCGAAATAAATCACGGGAATTAAATTAATATTAGTTATACTAATTATTTTTGTTGTCAACTATGAATAGTTTTGGCGAAAAATAGAAGCAGTTTAGTCTGTACTTGAATTTTATTTTGTCATTGAGAAATGACGTGTGTATAGGGGTGTTTTCGCTCGAGTTTGAATTAATCTTCCGCGTAAGAGACATTGTAAGTTAGGTAATTGGGTTCTTTACACTTTTTCGGCCTCTTTACAGTCATTTTGAGTAGTTTGAGATAAGAAGCAAACGAAATATATTTTTTTAAGAATTCTAGGTTCGTATGAAAGGTGGAATATGAGTTGTTTTCTAGGGCAATTTTAATGCAGTACAAAACCAGAATTTGACATATTCTGTCTCTGAAAGACAATATGTTGATAGTGTATACTCGTGTTTTTTTCGACTCGGCCAAAGAAACAACCATAAATCGTTTCCGCGGTAAAACATATTTTAAAGTTTTTAAAATATCGCTGGAAAAGTCAAGCAATCCCGCTAACATATTGCGCACGTAACCATGAATCTGATGACGGATGATACCGTTCACGCCATATATCCGGCGCTTTCTCTGTTGACTCTTATTTCGCTTCCCGTTTCGCGCGAAGCCATCGTTAATATTTGAAGGCGTCCTCGTCCATCTCTGTAGCGACGCCGTCCAGCGGGAGATCGCGCCTCGCCTCGTCTCGCCTCGCCTCGCGCCGGCCATCTCTCGAGGGTTCGACGCTCCCGGGGAAGTGGGCCGCACGCGCTGCGATGTGCTCACTGGTCCGAAATGAGCCGAATTTGACGCACACCAAAAAACACGCAGAGAAGCTATAGATTGAACCTCCATTCGAAAATTCGAGACTTTTGCAGATAAAAGTCATATAACGATGTCTTTGACGAGATGGGTTGCTACATTTCATTCGGTAAAAATTATGTTAGAACGCTCATTTGTAATTGATATTAAAATGACATTAAGGTGACAAATTCCTAAAGGAAATGTTCTTATTGTTTTTCAAGAACATCAAGGTTGACCGCAAGATGCATGAAAACTTTGTTTGGAATGTATTACGAAAAACACATATACATGACCACTCCTTGCTGAAAAAATAAACACTGGTTAACAAGAAAATTGCGAAATCTTTCTGAAAGTGAAACGTATGTGTTGATGGATCAAACATTCATGTAATACATTTGCAGAAGTTGAACGTTGTTTTCTCTTATGGTGATTATTTGTCGCAATGCTCATTTGAAAGTGTGTGTAGTGTGCTGTGGCCGGTGCGGGGTGGAGTGTTGGTGGGCGGGGAGGGCACGGAGGCCGAGAGACGTCGCTGGCGCAGTCAGGGGAGCGAAGCTCGTGGGAGATTAGGAACTCCCGCAAGGTCCTCGCGAGGACACTCCAAGGGCTCCAGGCACTTGTTGCTGCACAGGGACTGTGTCAGGGGGGAGGGGCCGGTTCGAGCAGTGGCATTTACATGGGAAGGTGCTGCAATGCGTAAGACCCTACCAGTTACTCTTTATAATGTCGAGATGCTGTGGCAGGGAACTTGAAACACTAACTCATAATGTTAACCTTAATTGCCTTACAGAGGATTTCCATTTTCAGTAAAAAGTTGACGTCGATCGAACAAAGGAATAAAATATATATATATATATATATATATATATATATATATATTATTTAAATATTTAGCGCATAATTATAATTTTATAGATTTATTTTCTGAAATTAAACTAATTTAAAAACTGTTGAAAATTATTCATTTCTGATAATTTCACTTTGAATCAACAATTATTACTAGTTTTTTTGCAAAAATGGTATCTGCCCTTCTTTCCCTTCGCCTCAACGTGTCAACCGCGCTCCTTTATCTCCGCCTTCAATTGCCCGTTCGAACCCCCCTTTCTGCGTGGATGAACTCTTCTGCCAACCCCCGCCGCCCAGAGGGCATCGCCCCCGCGGCCCGCGCCGCAAGGCCGCGCGCCGCCGCCGAAAGGTCATCCACTTCCTAATTTCGCGGCGCGGAAAAGTGTGTCAGGCGGAGGCTCCGCGCCCGCGCCCGCGCCCGCCTGTGCGCGCTGGGGCAGTTGCGAGGAGGGTGGACCCGTACTTCACGTGGCATTTCGCCCCGCCCCCCCCCCCGCCCCCCCGCAGACGACACCTCGACGCCTCGCTCCCTGCTGAACAACTCATCATACTTCACATGTCAAAGAAGCTGCATGGCGGGATATTCTAACGCAACCTGTATTCCCTTTGCTGACATTTCTTCTACAGGTTACATCTGCATTTAACATATTACTATATTGGCCGGGTTCTAGAACCTCAGGCGAGTGGTTTCGTTCTGAATTTTTTTAATATTGATGTGAATATTTACTCTATCTCATATGTGCCTAGAAGGACTATATTAATAACTACGTAAAATCTGGAGTTGTATTGCAATGTACAGATGGGCTTAACAGCTTTTCTTAAATAACTGTTTCGCTAAAACAGTCGACTTGTAATAACTGTTATTAATAACGGTTGAAAAATAACAGGTCCATGGTCAGTAATATGACAACCTAACATGACCGACTGCTAAGAGTTAAATCAATTGTGGCGACTGCAAGTGTTAAACCTCGCAAAAAAATATCGTTGGTAGCACCGTAGGCGCTTGCTTGCACTACTTCCCCAAACTGAATCGCTAAAAGAAAATATATTCATTAAGCTGTAATTAGGATCTTAACTTTGTCAGTTGATTACGCAGAGAGAAACGTAACAGAAATTGTTTAATGTTGAGATAGCGTCAAACGGTGATCCGTTATCTGTCGTTGAGCCTCTGACATTTGTGCCGCCTGTGGCGACACCAGCGCTGGGATGCGTCCCGCGGCCGCGAGGCGCGGTGGGCGGCGCGGCCCTCCGCTTATGGCGATGTGCTGCCATCGGGAGCAGGTGCTCGGGCACACTCTGATGAGCTGTAATTAGCACTCGTTTACTTTCTCGCCAGCGAAGACGCCTTGCGTTTTTTTTTTCTTTTTCGGATCGACGATATATCTCGGCCGCGCGCCTTATGGAAAGTTGGACGAGCTCGCATCGGACCTTGCAAACGGAGGGCTGAGTTCTCTCGACTCCAGGCTGAGCTGGAACACGACTGTGAGTCGGTCGATTGTTGCGTTTGAGAAAAATGATTTTCTTTCTTTATCGACGGTTATTTTTCAGATCAGTCCTCTATTCCATATCAACTTTTACGTTGTGTTAAGGAATATCACGAAGGACTCCCTTCGAAACGACAGAACTTTTTAATTGGGTTACAGTGAAATGATATCCAATGAAAGGATGGCTCATAGATATGAAGCACAAACGAATCCAGCGTGACCCTGGTGTATGCGGAAGCGCGACGGCGGAGCGAGGCACCCCGAGGCGTCGCGTGCAGGCGGGCGGCGGCAGCCGCCGGCCCCGCCGACGCTCAGCCCTCGCGCTCCTTCGCCCCGCCGCCTAATTAGACGAATCCGCGACCGCGCCGGGCGCGGACTTTTAATTAACTCGCCTTCTTCACCGGAGCTCGCAGGTAAGCGCGGCGCGGGCGCTCAGCCCGAGACGGCGGGGTGTACCGCAGGGACGACATCCGGCGCGGCCTGGCGGGGCGCAGGAATTCCGCAATAGCGGAGGACGACGGGCGGGCGGCGGCGGCGGGCGGCGGGGCCCTTTAAAATTCCGAAAGCGCTCGCCGGGGCGGGGCGGGGGGGGGGGCGAGGGCGCCCTGGGGAGCGACGGGGCGAAGGAAGGCTACGCGCTCACACTCGCACACATTCGCCGCCTCCGTTGACGCCCTCGAGGCCGCGGGCACCTCATTCGCCACGCGCCGAGGCAGAGCCCCCGCCCCCCTGCCCCGCCCCCGGCGGCGGAAGGGACGACGACGTGTGTCGCTGCTTTTGCTGCGGGGGCGGCGGGCGGAGGCGCCGCCGCCGCACAAAGGAACCCCATTGGGGCCGTCGACGACTTGGCGCAGCGGCAGCTGAGGCTCCGGCCCGGCCTCCGCCCGCAGGCGCGCTTCCGCCGGCGCTGCCACACAATTCCGCCATGTCTGCCCTCGTTGTCACCATGTTACATGGGTATGCAGGAAGGGTACGTTATTATCATCATTACTTTGTGCCTTGAACGTTTGCCGGTTTAAACGTTTGATTTGCATGTGTCTTATCTTCTTTTTGTTTTGTCGCAAACAGACGTGTCGTTTTCTTTAGAAGCGAGGGAAGTAACTTTAAACCCAATTCGCCTTTTATATAAAAGAAGCACTTCATTGTATTGAGAGAGAGGCTTTAAGGAAAACGGTTTGCAAATGTTTTCAAAAATGAATAAAGAATGTGATGTAACGCTATGTTCATCCAAATTGTCCGTATTGATATCTATTGTTAGCATGGACAGAATATAAAATTATTATAAAAGTAATGGTGTTATTAACGTCACTAGATCACGCCATTAATTGCCTTAGAAATATTATCAAAGCATCCTATCTGATCACGTATACAATAATGTCATTATGGAAAGCTGCTCTGTTTCCTACATATTTTACAGATCCGACCATTATTTCACATTGTTTCAAGGACAAGTGAATGACTAATAATATATGAGTATTGTTATATATGACTAATGACAAATACGTGATTTGCTTGGAAGTCGTACAGGCTAACAGAGTAAAGTTCTACTCTTGATGAAGCTATTCAAAACGTGGGTACTAGTCGTGCAGAACGGGCAGTAACTCAGACAACTTTCTCTCGTACGTAAGTAAGTGGTAATTTTCCTTATATTGTAACCTTTGACACAACAGAGGGTGTCTGGTGGGTTATGTATGCAAATCATTCTTAACCATTCTAATAAATCATTTGAAAATCGACGTTCATTGACATCTCTATTAAGAGAGACTTGCTAGTTTCGCGAAGCATAAGATATGGAATTACGAAAATCATAGTGTTATCTAATTTTCTGTGGACGTTTACGCATGACGAAAGAATATTAAAATGGGTTTTGGATTACGTTTATTTTGATAATTATTTTACAATTATTGATCATTCCTTCCGGCGAGTCCTCACATTCGGTATTCAGCGAGTAGCTAGCAACCGCTTACCGAATTCCGAGTAGTGATGCTTGCTAATTCGCCCTATCCACACGTGTTTGGACGAGCGATACCGGCTACTCCATGAATCCAAATGTGTGGAACTACCTTTATGTAAAAATCTAAAAATATATTATATTTTAAGGAATTCCTTTGAGATACATTTACATGATTTCAGATATAAATAAAATTTTCAGGAATTAATAATGGTACATGACGTTTAATAATTTAACACTTAAAGGAAAAATCCAATATAATTCAACTTATATATCTGTATCAAGCTTCGGTTTGAACCGTTGATTATTGTACAGCATAAAATCCGTTTACACTGAGTACTTTTGTTTGCAAATGGAGAAAACGTGGGTTATATGTAAAGCTCACCTTGTACCTTAGCCCTGAGCTACATGTGGCTCGCGTGTCCTTAAAAGGCAAGAGAAGACTTGTGCGCTTCATCAAGCGGCAGCGGTTGGCAACTCTAATCGCGCGCGGGGTGCAATTGTGCAGCGTGGGCGACTGGCAATCTCTTGAAAGCGGCTCTATCTTCGCGCCCCGCCGGCCGGCGCTTACGTAAGGGTGCAGCGCCCGGGGGCGGCCCCTCCCTGTTCGGCCCCGCCCCGCCCCGCCCCCCCCCTCCCCCCCCCCCCGCCCGCCCTCGCAGCTCGCCGCCCCGCCGCCGCCCTCCGCTCGCCCGCCTCCGCCCCGCCCTCCCCCGCCACGCCTCGCGCCTCAGCCGATTAGAGAGACTGCAGAGGGAGCGACCGAATAGGATGGTGCCCCTGGCGACCATTGGCTGCGCACTTGCTCGTCCAGGAAGACCCCGGCCGCCCCCTCGCCCTTCTCACCACTTGTGGGCGTCCGGGTGCTCACGTGATCCCCAGTTCTAATTGAATCCAAGTCATTTATTTTCAATTTTAAAAAATACTCAATTACCCTCTGCTACCTAATTATTTGTATCTAATATTAAGAATTGAACATATTATTTCTATGATGACGATGCGTTACAATGATTTGGCGTGTTTCTTCCTCAGTGATAAAAATGAAACGGTGTGTTCATGAATGTAGTGTGTGAACGTCGCTTTTCAGAACGACGGGGATTTTATTTCAATAAATTGTCGAAACAAATAGTGGTAAAATGAACTTATGAAGATTTTTAACGTTGCCTTTCGTTAAATTCCTCTCAAAACATAGAACGTAATGCATTATTTGAATTTCTGTTTGCGTATTTCATGACATAACAAGAGACATTTCGTGTCTGTTCTTTGCGATCGAATTACTGCTTCTTCGCAGCAGTTTCCAAGTATGCGGAAAGGTTCGACAAGTTATGTTTCATGTTGCAATGTAGGTCACTTTTTTTTCTTGATATCCACTAAATATGGTTGACTGTGCATTGTGTGGTGGGTTCCGGTTTTCACAATCCTGGAAGTGCACGGACGTGCGCGATGGCGCCATTGTCCCGTTGTTGGGGCTGGAGTAATTGCCGCTGCGGAAGTATCGCATCCCGACTAACGGCATGCTAGCGCATGGCCCCGCCCGCCGTATTTGCTATACTGCTTCCAGTTATTGCCCGTAAATTCTCCATTAAACTACACTAAGATACTCTGCTGACGTCAATACGGTTTTTGTGTAAAAGTGATTTATGATTGCTGGTACACCTTTTCGGAACATTTATGAGAAAATTCGTCAGGTTCGACTCTGAGCATTTCATATCCCAAAGCGACGGCATTCCTTCCGTCTTTTTTCTTAAGCGTGCAGTGTCTTTCATGCTTACAACGCAATGTACCGCGTAAACCTACCGCATATTTTTATTTCGGTTTATAAAGCATCCTGTTCCCAGTTTTATTTGCCGCTCAGTTTCTTCGGTTCGACATTTTGCATTTATATTTGCTCGATTTTTTCCCTAATGCGCAGATTTACGGTTTTCCCTTAATTTACATTTAACAGTTGTTAAGTACGGTGGCAATCTACTTGGAGGTATAGTTAATTTAGTACGGTTCATCAAGAGTGGAAGTAGCGAAGTCTTGCTGAGCAAACGTCTCACGCCGTTTCAGAATGACGTTCTGTCGAAATAAGTCCTTTAGATGGCTTCTCTCACTAAGCACAATGCTTCATTGCTACGCGAATTGGACGGTAAAATCAAACGTGCATCAAAATATGTTACCATCTAATTTGAATCGTTTCGTGCGGTGTAATTACTCGTTGAAGGTTGTCTCAAGTCGATGCCAATAAAAGTACTCTCGTAGAGCCAAGAATACGCAAGTACTTGAACTTGACATCACGTGAAAACACATGACATAACAGGTTATGACGAAAAAAGGAAGCTGTGTGCCAGCGGAGCGCTTCGCCTAAACGTCGCCGCTTCGCCCGCCGCGTGCGGCGGCGGCGTGCGCAGCGGGGCGGGGCGTGGCTCCGCCGGAGCCGCGTCGCGTCGCGTCGCGTCGTGCCGCGTCGCGTCGTGCTGAAGCGCGCGCCGCCACATTTCGGCGGAATACGTGATGGCCGTGGCGCCTGCGAACAGAGAAAGCGGGCGGCGCGCGGCGCGGCGCGCGCGGCGCGGGCGGCTGAAGAAGGCTGGCGCAACGCGGCGCGCCGACGCCCGCCCGGGCTCGATCCCAGAGCCGCCCCGCCCTGCCCCGCCCCGCATAGCGGCACGTCGCTTGGGGCGCGTCCCGCAGTGGCGCAACCCCGCCCTCCCCGCCCCGCCCTCATCCGCTCGCGTGATTACTATACCTTCTGTTTTACATAAAGTGATCTACCATGTCCGTAAAAACCTATCCCGCAGCGCATCCTCGCTCCTTCTCTGTTGCTTTTGTATCTTCTCAGAAGCTCTTCCATTCAATCTATAACTATTCCTGGTCTTTTTGTTCTTTGATAACTATACCTTCTGTTTTACATAAGTGATCTACCATGCCGTAAAAACCTATCCGTTTCATTAGATTTTTTTTTCTTCAGTTCATCCAGTTCTTGATTCCCTTTTCATTTCTCTATTAATTTCATACTAATTTTTCTTGTCCCCTCCGACCTGTCTCTTATAATTTCTCCTTTTTCATTTTCTATACTACCTCTTTCCTTCTTTCGTCCATTTTTCTTCTCCCTTCGTAATGTTCATAAACACTTAGCAATCTTCCTCGTCGAATCTTGTGGAAGAATTGTTCTCGGAAGAGATAGAAGCTATTCATTCGTACTCGAGGAATCGAATTTTAGACTTTTCGTAATCAAGTATTTCGAGATTTCCCATCCGACGTGCTAGATAGATTCCTCAATGAGTTCGTGATCGAATGATCCTGTTAAGTGTCCGTTGCGCAGGCGCTTTCCAAAGCGCTTCCTACGACGCATCTCCAGTCTCGCAAGTGTCACCAGTATTTTTTTTTTTTTGCTTTCACCATCATTTTTCGTTTTCTTCGAGATTGAAGCGTTATTGTTTTGTGTTAAATTCCTTCCTAGCGCGTAGCATTTGCGACCCCACGCTGCCCCGCCCCGGCGCCGCGTGAGAGGCCTGGAGGCGACCCGCCGCCCCGCCCCGCCCCACCCCGCCCCTCCCCGCCCCGCCCCGCCCCGCCCGCCCCGCCCCGCCCCGCCTCTGCTCACCTACGTGCCGTCGCTAATAGGATCTAAAGCGCATACAGCTATAAAGCGAAGTGAACTGCTCTTGGCGAAACCCGTCCGAAGGAGATCTACTCGCCCGCACAAACTTCCTTGCAATTGTGTTCGCTTTACCGCCTCGGCTACGTGCGTTTTCGTTGCCAGTCACTTTCGTTCGGGAGGGCCCTGAACAGTTTACCTCCTTTGGCAACCGTTCATTTGCATGAGTCAGTAGTGGTTCCAGCGTTATAACTCGTTTCAAAAGACTGGAATTTAATATCCCCTTGAGGTGCTTCATCTCTCATTTTTGTTTAATCAGCTTTCGAAAGAAACAACTTCCTTATCAACATTAATTTACAAATATTGCAATTAAACACTAGGCAAGTATTTGTGATATTTCATAATAAAACAAGCACATACCACTCTTCGTTTGATGTCAGACATCTCGGCTTGTGTCGGAAAATTCTTGTGAGAAGTATTGTCCCATAACCAACACGTGTAAAAAATAAAATTACAGATTATGGATTTCTCAAATACGTAATTATAAAAAGGATTACATTAACGAAAGAACGGACACATTTTCGTACCTTTGATTGTGACGTATTTTACTTACTAAGGTCGTTTTTACTTCTGTGTGTATATGAGCTTGTGTCAACACGAGGACGACATGATGCGTTAGCAAAGAAGACCAAAGTACTAAGTGTTTCGGAGGTGGGTGCGACGGGCGAGGCCCCTCGCGTGCTCTCCAAAGTCGCGTAGGTGCGACCGTCCCGGCGCGGCCGGCGCCCCGCTCACTGGGCCACAACTCTCTGTAACGAGTACGCGCAAAGATGCTCCTCCGGAAAACGCTCAACGTCTCACACATGAAGTAAACTAATGGGTTGTTTCGTCAGTGATAACATATGTAATTTTTCAGTGTCACTTGTCTCTAACCCTTTACAGACATGATATAGACGTTGAAACAAACGCACTTCTTGAACAAGGGATACAAAAGGGGACAGTGCAAATTATGATGAAACACTATGAACAGTCTTCATTCACTTCATTGTTGAAAATGATATTATTTAGAGAGGCGTTCCGTAACCAAATCATGCAAACCGACGTTGAAAGTGCATGAAATGTTAAAAACTGTTGCGACAAAGAAACACTTTTTGTTTAACCCTTTCTAATGTCATATTTGAGTAACTTTGCTCTTGAACAATCGTGCCATAGACATGTTCTGTGATAGACGTTGAAACAAACGCACTTCTTGAACAAGGGATACAAAAGGGGACAGTGCAAATTATGATGAAACACTTTGAACTGTCTTCATTCACTTCATAGTTGAAAATGAATAATTCGATTTAGAGAGGCGTTCCGTCATCCCAAATCATGCAAACCGACGTTGAAAGTGAATAGAATTGTTAAAAACTGATAGCGACAAAGAAACCCTTTTTCGTTTAAACCTTTTCTCATCTCATATTTGAGTAACTGTTTGCTCCTTGAACAATCGTTGCGCATAGCACATGTTCTGCGTGAGCGTGGGCCGGGCGCGTCGCGTGCGCGCGGCGAGCAGCGTGGCGGCGCGGGCTATTCGCGGGCTGGGCGCGGGCCAGCGACGCCGCTATTTGAGGCGGCGCGCGCGGCGCCGTTGCCGAGCGGAGGGCCCCGCCCCTCGCCCCGCCCCTCGCCCCGCCCCGCGCCCCGCCCCCGCGCCCCGCCCGCGTGATGCAACGCGCGCCGGACACACGCCGAGAGACCGGCGCGCCGAGGCCCGCGTGGGAGCGGTTTGGGGCTTTGGAGAAACGTGGCGGCACGTCATTCTCCACGATACCGAACACGTGCGTCACAAGTTATTTTATCCTCGCATACATACTTTGCTCAATCAACGCGTTCAGTTCTGCAAAAGACTGGCATTCTCTTACATGTAAATTTATAGATGATAGTTCATTTGCTGTTCACGTTATGAATAGTTATGGGTTATTTAAAAAAAAATGTTTTGGATTGTTGCGTTAAGAAATGAGTGAATCAATTTCAAGTTCAACCTCCTACTTGTAGGATTACAAAAGAAATTTCTTTTTGAATTTTTGGGGAAGTATTTAAGGTGATTGCAAATAATTTGCCCTTTAACTTGCAGTTTTTGTCAAGGTCTGGTTTTGTACAATTAAAATAAAAATGTTTGAGATACGTACTTAAAACTTAATGTTACAAAGTGGACAACACTTATGTATTAGAGAATTTGTAAGAATTTGCCAAAATAAATTTCAGAAAAAATATTTCAATTCATTAGATATCGAACAAGTTATAATTTTTTTGTTTATTACCTCGTTTGGCGTTACTTTCTTTCAGCGGTGTTAACATATTACATATTAATGGTTTGTCATTCATTCTCACGCTAATTGTCCTTGTGGTTTTAGGCTGTTGTTTTCAGAGCATACTTAAAAAAATAATTTTTTATTTGTATTTTCTTTGTCAATGAATTGTTAACTAAAGGGTTTATTTTTTTACTGTTACTTTTTTGCTTATTAAAATAAACACGCGACTTGAGGTCGCCATGATGACGCTAACTAACGTTGGGAGAAACGTCAATCTTGGCCGTGAGTTGCACACTTTTCGGCGCGCTGGATAATGAATACGGATGATTAATGTTGCTGAAAGGTGTTAATCGGAATGCCTTCGAACTAGATTGATGTGTCTCAGGTCATGCGTAGCAAATTTTGACCAGCTTGTAATGAAGCACTGATAACATCGATCCATTTTGTTGTCGACATGGCATTTCACCGCGTAAATGCTCCGGAAATACCGCGCAGAGTAAAACGTTGATGACGCTATCAGTGAACAATAAGAATGCGTAGATAGTAGTGAAAAAATTGTTTTTAGTAAAAGTTGTAAGCCATAAACACCGAACCCCGTTGCTGAAATTATAAAAATAATTAGTGTTACTTCCTGGGATTAATAACTCAAATTGACTTGTATGGATAATGAGAATAATACTTTTTCGTCTGTCTATTCAACAGGTTTTGTGATGAAACTCTTAAAAACAGTTTAAAAGAGATATTTCCGTAAGAGAAGATCTGTAGTAAAATACTTCTTTAAATCCTACCGAAATCTTGAAGTTCTGGGCCCGACTAAGCTAGGTCGGATCAACGCGTCATCAACCGATCCGCGATCGAACCGAACCGAACCGCGATCATCGCGTCATCAACCGATGACGCTGCAGAGCCTCTGAGGGTTGGAGTGGCAGCCGGGACCGGGAGGTCCTAGGATCGGAGTGGCCAGAAGACACGGTGAAGCGCCCCAGCAGCGCCGTCTGGGGCGGCGCCAGTCGCCTAGGCGGGAACGCCGCCCCGCGCCAAGGGCGACGGCCGATCGAGCCCTAAGCAGAATGCGCACCTGTCTGGACTCATTCGCCCCGGACGCGAAGTACGGACATTGGCCAGGTCAGATGAGAATCTGCCCGGCATTCGCAAAGAGCCGCTTTCTTTAATGCTCTCGCGACGATGTTCCTTTCTGGGGGGGTGTTGCGATACCCTTTGTCGTTCTCTTCCGCAGTCACACTCTCTGCATCTGCTTCTTGCCGCCGCTCTATTGTTTGTGTGTTCGAATGTCTGTGATTGTTACTAACCGTGCGCGTTATCATCGATGAACTTTCCTTATATGTCCAGATTTTCATGCACAGTATGCGGCTACTTCTTTTAGCTATCACCTCCTTCGTACCTTCATTTTCATCACACACATCGATTTCTTCGTGTTTCTGAGTAACTCGCTTTTCTTTATTTCTCGTTGCTTCCACAGTTTCTAGAGTCTTTGTCATCGTCCCATCCAACAGTTTTTTCTCCATCTATTTGTGGGTTGGCCTCGGGGTAGACGTGACTAGATGGGGACCTGGCAATGGCGGAGGTAGTCCGAGGTGTGATGTGTTCCTCAAAGTTTTATTTCCAGCGGAATGAATATGGTGTGTCAATACTGATATCATTATGAGGGTGATACCTGAATGTAATGAGATTGTGGTGATGAACGATAATGGGATTTTTTCGCAGGATGATGTGCCCGCAAAATTCATCAGTAGAAAACCGATGCCTAGAATGTATTGTCGGAAAAAAACATCATTTTTTACGTTAATGTTCATCATTAAAGTGCTTTTCTACTTACAGCAGCCTAAATTTAGAGATTTGTACTTAAGAATAACTATTGTCCGAAACAGTCGGTCCGCGCGAAAGTCCATCCGAACTCTTGTTTTGAAAAATACATTCTATGCAAAAGAGGTGAACTCTCAGAATAAATCATTTGGAAGGTGCAAGCGGCACTTTAAGTTTTCGAGTAAATTTCAAATTAATTTTTATTTAAATTTCAGTATCGCAGCACTCTTCAGTTTGGTTTAAAAGCATTTTCAGAAACAGCTTCTTTCTACGTGAACGGCTCTCGTATCACAGGAGAACGCAGTCTCCTTGAAGGGGTGACCTCCCAAAATACTTAATAAGCTTGAGCGAACGAGCCGGGGTCCGCTGCTGGGAAGATGGGTGGCTGAACGTGGCCGCGGTGGCCCTGGGCTGCCGCCAGCCGGCGCAGCACGTGGTCGCCCGTCGCCTACCTCGAATAAGCGCTTCGCCACGCCCCTTCCACCCGGCCCACAACGCTCGCGGGAAGCACAGGGCCGCCTGTACAGACAGCAAAGGGGCTGCTGAACAAAACACACGACATGGGTTTCCAAATAGATTGGTTTGGTTTGTTTTTTTTGTGTTTCCGGGCGCGTCAACTGCTTTGGTCATTAGTCCCGTTAGTTTAGTGCATGTTTGTTTCTCGGGAGATGGCGGTGGACATCCCCAGCTGGATGGCAAGATCTGGCGCCGACCTACCGTCGGCTAGTGGGGTTTCCCCCTAACCAGGACTCTCTCACCAGCGGGGCACCGCCCCAGCCGGGACAAGCTCTAAGCTCCCGAACGGTCTTCCGAAATATGTGGTAGTGTAGTGCATGTTAGTGTAAGTGTGTGTGTAAGGGGAGAGGATACGACATGGAGTGGGAAGGACAGATCGCGCGCGGTCCGTATCGTAGGGTACTGCTCTGGCATTTGCCTGCTGTTGATCGGAGAAACCAAGGAAAACTACCGATCAGAGCAGCCCGCCGCTAGAATTCTCCTCCAGACAGCGACTGAATTCGACCAAGCTGAAAAGCTAGTGTCCAAAATCCTGCCGCCGTCAGGATTCGAACCTAGGACCTCCCGGTTAGAGGCGCTGCAGTGACATCAGTTGATGCACTGAGCTATTGCTACGGGTCCAAATAGTAGAACGCACACTGCTGAAAAAGCAAATATTATAATGTTCCCGTACAACTCTGTAATGAATTAAATGTTTTAATAAAACATTTTTACTCGTTCTTCGCTAACGTAGAATAATATGCGTATCCGGAATATAACAGTTATTTACACAACAAGAATATAAAACAGCTGCACTTCCGTTGTGCAACATGTGAATAACAAATATTTAAATGGGGCTGGCACTTGTTCGGAGCCTTGCTGTCGCATGGCGTGACCGTGATGCCCTCAGTACGAAAACTCAGTCGGTTTGAACAGTATGAGAATAGGTGTTACAAAATATCCAAATATTTGCAGTTCTCAGTAAAAATAAAATCTCATCCCTTGCTTCTAGATTTTCCCTGTCTTTCTCTGTAATAACGAAACCATTGATACGTTTCACCTGGTTGATTGATTGATTTTTTCGTGTTTCCGGGCGCGTCAACAGCTTTGGTCATTAGTCACGTAAGTTTAGTGCATGTTTTTTCGCGGGAGATAGCGGTGATCTTCCCCCGCTGGATGGCGAGATCCGGCGCCGACCTACCGTCGGCTAGCGGGGATCTTCCCCTAACAAGGACTCTCCCACCAGCGGGGCACCGCCCCAGCCGGGACAGGCTCTAAGCTCTCGACAGGCCTCCCGGAATATGTGGTAGTGTAGTGCATGTAAGTGTGTCTGTGTAAGGGGAGAGTATAGGATAAGGATGAGGAAGGAAAGATTGCGCGAGAATTGTCCACCAGGTCGTAGGCTGTCTAAGTATGTTTCTTTCTATTTCTGCGCCCACACGTAATTAGTAGGGCTTCTATAGACGAATAAGTGTACCCCTTACGAATATTTCACTAACACGAGAATAAGAGATTGCAAGATATTATTGTTTTGCAAAAAACAAGCTTTTACATTCAAAGTGATAAAACAGTGCTTTTTTTCTCGAAAATAGCTCTGATTTATTTATTATGTTATTTTTAAATTTTTATTATCATTCCTTGGAAATCGTAAAATTATAATAAAAGGGTGATAAATTCGTTCGAAATTGGAATATTCATGAAATATGAAGCATAGCACTGCAACAAAAAAAAAGAAAATATTTTGTAGAGTAGATTAGCAGAGCATCTTAGTGAAACTTTGTTTCCTGTTACATTTTGATATTCTTTGCCTCATCACGAAAATAATCGTCAACAAAAAAGAGAAAACATTCATCGGAATATGTTATTTCCACGCGTCGTTCCATGCTTTTGCAGTACTCGGGTCGCGCCATCTCGTGAAAGCTACTCGCTTCAGTGAGGTTGTCACCTTTGGCGTTGCTATCCACACTCACTTGTCCCCTGATATTATGTAAAGTAATTTATTACTTGGACTACACTCGTGTTGCGCCGTTTTGTCATTACAGCTTTAATGACAGAGATACGTGTTATGGACGTGGAAGGCCGTTAACTAGAAATGTTTTTCTACTGAGGACAACATGGTGCAAATATGTGTTGCATATGAAGGTTGGTTACATTCTATACATTCCGCCTTGACAAGTGTATATGTATGGTGAGAACTAAGTTCATTTAAGAAAGTGAAATGAGGAGAGACTTGACGTCGAAAATCTATTATTGTTGCATGTTCTTCATAATTTTCTCAGTAATAAATATATTGTTTTATACGAGAAGGAGAGTAATAAATTTTACAATATTACAGAAGATGCAAATTCAAAACAAGATTATCATGTTATTCAGTTAATATTGAAGGACAGCTGTATCGCTTTTTATGTGTTTATCGCGAATACACGTGAAAGGTGTGAACACTAATTGGTTCGTGTTTCATGAGGGCGTGTCGAGAGCTAAGACTATATGAAGAATGAATTGAGTTTGTCGTTACGTCAGAATTCTTCCCAAAGATGTTTTTCCACGCTTGAAATCGCAGAGAGCTATTACAGTTTCAGTCATACCCCAAAGCGCTGTCTCGAAGTGCAATGAGGCAAAACAAGATTAGAAATGCACTGTTCTTCCATAATTTGTTGTATTCTATAACATGGAATTCATAAATGAGAGTTTAAAACACACATTACTCACAAAAGAATGATGCTTCAAGAATATTGTTGAGATTTTAGAAATAGTTCTGTCACGAACCGCAATGCAACCACACAAGCTTCATAAATGTATAGTTTGTTCATAGTTTTGTTGTATTCTGTTGTAACATGTGATACATAAATGAAAGAATTGAAATACACATTACTCAAAAAAGAATGTTACTTCACGAATACTGATGACCTTATTTTAGAATTAGGACCAACTTGATTGTCCTTCGTAATATCCTGACACATTTATTTTACGGACGCGAAGTGGAACAATTTATGAAAACGCCATCAAACGGTCATTAAAACGCGTGGAAGGGGCACCATCGATTACCGACGGATCCCATGCTTGGCACGGATCCCGCACGTGGTACTTTTCACCCGCAATGTGTGTGCCTCCATGTGTTAACTGGCGCTTCTCGACAGAGCAAATCGCTCGCCCCATTATCGCCTCTTGTAGCGAGTCGATCGCATTGGACGTAACGAGCGGGTGGAGGGTGGAGGGGGATTTGTTCGGATACGCGCCTCCGCTCGCCTCGCGTGTGAAGTGGAAGGGCTATCCGTGCATGCCGGCGGAATTCAACGCGTCGCTGCTCGTTGTGTCTGGGTGTGTGCGGGATGAGGCGCATTCGCAACGACCAATACAAATCTTAATGTATTTTATGTATTATTTCCTTACACTCCAAACACTCTTTACAAGAGAATAAATGAGAAAGTGCATGAGATGATTATATTATGGACACCTGGTACATTTTTCAAAACGTATCCCTACGTAGCGTGTATAAATGTGAATGCTCAATTTCCTTTTGTGGATGAGCCTTGTCTTGTGGATGCGATACGCGAGCGCCGGGGCGCGTCAGCCTGGCCCGCGACCACAGGCGGAAGGGCGCTCCTCACCGCCGCCGTACCGGGAGCGGTAGCTCAGTGCATCAACTGATATCACTGCAGCACCTCTGACCGGGAGGTCCTAGGTTACACTCCCTACGACGGCAGGATTTTCGACACTAGCTTTTCAGGTAGGTCGAATTCAGTCAGTGTCTGGAGGAGAATTCTAGCGGCCGGCTGCTCTGATTGGTAATTTTCCGTGGTTTTCCGATCAAGACCAGGCGAATGCCGGGCAGTACCCTACCAAACGGGCCACGGACTCGCGCGATCTTCCTTCCCCTTCCTTTCCTCATCCTCTCCCCTTACAGACACACTTACACTAACATGCACTACACAACCACATATTCCGGGAGACTGGTCGGAAGCTTAGAGCTTGTCCCGGCTGGGGCGGTGCCTCGCTGGTGGGAGAGTCCTGATTAGGGGGAAACCCCACTAGCCGATGGTAGGTCGGCGCCGGATCTCGCCATTCAGCGGGGGGTATTAAAAGGTCATACTATTATTTTTGTATATTTGTAGTATCACTTGAAAATGATCGAGCACTAGATTTTCTTAATTAATACACAATGATATTTTATTACTTCTGTTATGAAATAACAGTACTGGACATGGATGACCGCAGTGTGGAAAGAAATTTCTTCCGTCGTGTTTCTCTCTGAAATACAGTTACAGATCTGTAGGGAAATGAACAACGTTTTTAGGTTGGTCGTTTTTCTTCATATTCAACTCATGGGAAGGCATTTATCTTCTTAAATTGCCAAATAAAAGTTAAATCTGAGGCAATTTGGTGAATACCGCCAAAATGTATGAACAGAATGAAAAATTATCGCAGAAGATGTTAAAAGCCGGGGGATTCATCAAAGGAGAGAGAAGAATGTCGTAAGTTTTCTCGTACGCTTCGGAAGAAAATCGGGCAATTTATTCATGACGGTTCTTGTCCCCCACTTTTTCTGTACAAATACCCACAAAAGAAACACTGTTCAGAGCAAGACTTCACTTTACCGTATGTCTCTACAGCCATTATTGATAACATCGCCCAACATTCGTAACATCGAAGGAACCTCTTGAGTTGGAGTGGGAACAAGTAGTGGAAGAAGAAAGGAAAGACTGCGACAGCAATTTCATGGGAAGAAGTATGAATAAAATCAGCACTGATCTTTTTGAAAATGTTTAAATGTTAGAGACAAACGAATGAGCATCGGAAGAAGTAAGTTGAAGTGAGAAAGCTCTGACGGACAAATGAACAAGAGGAAACGCGTGAACTAGCGTGAGGATCGCTCGCAGAGTCAGGAAGAGGCAGCCGTCGATTTTGGGGGCAGCCGTTGCAGGTTCCAATGGCGTGGGCGGCAGCCGGCCGCGCCGTGTCCCAGGGGGGCGTCGCTCGTCTTGGGCAGAATTAATTGAGGGTGAAGTCCTTGACTGGGGCCGGGGCGGGGCGAGAGCCCAGCCTCGCGGGACGCGAAGGCGGGCGGGCGGGCAGGCGGGCGGGGTAGGCGGCGTGGCGGGCGGGCGGGCTGGCAGGCGGGCGGGTAGGCGGGCGGGCGGGCGGGTAGGCGGGCGGGCGGGCGGATGGGCTGGTGGGCGGGCAGGCGGGCGGGCGGGTGGGCGGGTGGGCGGGCGGGCAGGCGGGCGGGCGGGTAGGCGGGCGAGAGGCGGGCGGGTGGGCGGTGTAACGTCCACGTTATCTTGCCTTATTAACTGCACGTTACAACTTTGTATATAATAATCTGTTACTATCGTTTTTTTTTTTCAGATATCATATGAGATAGATTCTTTCTTTTAAAATAACAATTTATTTCACCTTTCAGAGGTTACATACAATTCATTCAATTTCAACTTTTGATCAACATCGTTTTCGTCTTTTCTCTCAACCTTTTTATATCATATCAATACTTTTGTTACTATCGTAACCTTTAACAATGTTTCCAATATTTGTTTACATCTCATGTTAACTTTGGCAAATCCGCCAACGAAGTTGAAACGTTACAGCGGGCGGGCAGGCGGGCGGGCGGGCGGGCGGGTAGGCGGGCGGGCGGGCGGGCGGGTGGGCTGGCGGGCGGGCGGGCAGGCGGGCAGGCGGGCGGGCGGCTGGGCGGGTGGGCGGGCGGGCGGGCGGGCGGGCGGGTGGGCTGGTGGGCGGGCAGGCGGGCGGGCAGGCGGGCAGGCGGGCGGGCGGGTAGGCGGGCGGGTGGGCGGGCGGGCAGGCGGGCGGGCGGGCGGGCGGGTAGGCGGGCGGGCGGGCGGGCGGGTGGGCTGGCGGGCGGGCGGGTGGGCTGGCGGGTAGGGCGCCAGGCGGGCGGGCAGGCGGGCGGGCGGCTGGGCGGGTGGGCGGCTGGGCGGGTGGGCGGGCGGGCGGGCGGGCGGGCGGGCGGGCGGGCGGGCAGGCAGGCGGGCGGGCGGGCGGGTGGGTGGGCTGGCGGGCGAGCGTGCAGGCAGGCGGGCGGGCGGTGGGCTAGCGGGCGGGCGGGCAGGCGGGCGGGCGGGCGGCTAGGCGGGCGGGCGGGCGGGCTGGCGGGCGGGCGGGCGGCAGCCGGCCCTAAAGCCGCGCGGCGGTGGCGAAGCGCCCCCTGAATTATGGAGCCCTGTTAATGGACACGGTCCGCGCCAGTTGCCGCGCCGCCGAATAATTCACGCCGCCGTCGCCGCCTCTGTCGTCGCCGCCGCCGCCCCAGCGCGGGGGAGGCGAGGAAGTGGCCGCCAAGCCAAAAGTCCCCAGCGACGCGCGGAAATGGCTCCAAGTGAACAGCTCGTTCATCAGCAAACCCGTCCCTCCATTTTTACGTTCTCCGGTTTTCTTCTCAAGCGGGGATGGCTTTGTAAAACTCAACAGCTCTGCTTGGGATTATTTTTGATTAATTTCGGTTGTCGAATGCAGAGACATATGATTCATTATGAAATTGGATCGATGGAATGGAACGCACCCCAAATGCGGTATCGATTATCACCACCCGTTAGAGAATTCCAATTCATTTTCAAGAACTTCGTGATATCAGTTTTTCTTAACAAGACACCTTTTAATTGTGTAAATAATATGTGAGTACAATATATGGTGCGATGTAAGGGAAAGTTGAATTTAGTCACCAGTTTGAATTCGATTACCCAAATCATGTGGTATGGACGCCAGGAATTGCCACGCGAATGAATGTGAATGTGAATGATTTACAGTACAACTGGCGACATAATTTCAATAAATTCTTCGTCTTACTAAATTCCAAATGTCCCTCAAAATGCGAAAAGTAGAGAATGTGTCTGCTGGGAGGCTGCGCCGAGGTCGGTGGGGCCGGAGGCAGGCCGCTGCCGCTCAAGGCGCGGGCGCTGCCAAACCGGCTGCGCTCGCTTTGCGCGCCGACTGCCGGCCCTGCCGCATAAAGCGTCTGGAACAGGCCGTGCCGGAACTCACTTGTCCGTTTTACGTGACGCGGGTGTTCTATTATGCTTGAAACGTAGTACGTGTTCTTGTTGAAACAGTCCGCTTTTTATTAGGAAAACACAGTAAACAGGATAATCACTGACTTTTTGAATTGCAAATTATGAGTTTAATTTTTTAATCAAAGATATGCAAATTTAAAGTTCCTTTCACGAAATATAATGTAGAATTTTGTTTTGAATTATATCAAGCAGAATATTAATAGAGTTTTGTGATAACGTACACTTAAAAAGGCCTTTTTTAATATTTTTTATATTTGAAAAAAATCTCGATTTTGCTCAAACGTTAATTGTTCTTTTTTGTATACAAGAAAAGTTGGTAGGCAGCATGTATAGTATTTTTCCATTAAACACTGGAGGCGTTAAGACAATTTGCCCCTGCTTACGTTGTACATACCTGTGACGCGGGTTGCATATAATGTAGGAAAGAAACCATACATACACAAGTTCATAGAATGAGTTGGAATGTTTTCATCATAATACTGCCATAGACAGCAGTATAATTTTATCATTGTCGAGCTCGTTTTTCACCTTAAATATTACACATTTATGGAGATGGGTGGTTATTCATCGAGTGCATAGGCCGGAAAATTACGAAAGGTATGCGTCACAACTTTTTTTCCAAATTCCACACATGTTGTACACCTATAATATTTTTTAAATTTAATTTAGTCCATAAGTATTATACCAATGCCTTCATTGACAGTGTTGTAATGAAAATAGGTAAGATATATTTGCTCGAAGAAGTTAGTAATTGACGATTGAGTTATGTTTTGTAATATTCGAACTGGGAATTATGAAGTACAAAAGTTTCCCAAGCATTGCGCAGGGCCTCGCCCTCCGTATTGGCAAGTCCAATGGGGCTGCAATTAGGGGTGCAGCCGTCGTCATTCGGCCGTGGCCACAGAGGAAGACAGCGGCGCTCGGAGCTCCGCGCAGGGCTCTGCCCTCCCCTCCGCCCCCCGCCCCCGCCCCCCGCTTCTTGTGCCAATGGCAGAGCATCGTCCACCACCCCTACCACCCCCACCCCCAGGGGAAGGGCGGGGCGGGGCGGGGCGGGGTTCGGTGCTCGGCGCGCTGTTTGCGTATTTGCCGACGGCGCGGCAAACACGTCGTCATCAGAGCTAATCACCGCGCGAGCCGCCGGCCCGGGGGGCGGCCGCGCAGCCCTGCGGGGCCTCGTCCGGTCCGCGTCTTCACGCCTCGTTGCGCCGCGTTTCCGCGCGCGACCAACGCTCCAAATACGCGACGTTTCACGAGCATCAATAAAAGATGAATGCTCACATGTGTACGAGTAAATATTTATTTTTGAAACAAAACTTCGAATACCCGTTCATTGGAATGAAGTTCTTTTGAGAGAAATATTAAAATTGTAGGACATAGCGATAGATTGACGAATGAACTACCCTCTGCCATACAATATCAGAAATTCTTCTTCGCTGCATGTTCTCATTGAATAGTCGTTGAGAAACCGGTATTTCAAAATATTTAAATAATGATGTGCATCTATCACAACTATCGACTAATTATTTCTTTAAAAATGTTAATTGAAAGAATATCGCCACCTTGTTAGAATTAGTTTTCAACTTTTTAATATCATTTTTGATATTTTCTCTTTATTTAAAAAGAGAATAAAATACATAATAAAATCACATCATACATTTAACGTGTTATCTTGTACCACGTTTTGACAATTTTTCCAATGTCATCGTCTGGTACCGTAAGAATTAGAAAACAATTGAGTCGTCCTGTAAGAGAAGGAGATAACCTACAAAATCCAAATATCGGTTTATGAACGTATGCAATTACCAACACATTGAGTATGTCAATAAATCGATGTTTTGAATTTTTTAACTTAGTTGCCTCTCTTACTGGATGCCTCAGTTGATTTGTGATGTCATTTTATTGTGTAATTTAAGCTGATCAATAAAAAAGTGAAAACAGCCTCAAATAAAACGGGGTCATAAATAATTAATTCGAACAGATAGCTAGTTAAAAATTAATACATCACAACCTCTGTGGAAAATTTAAAATATTGCGAAGGGTTGTCTAGAAGCAGGATTGATTGGTGATTCAAGGCGCGACAACTACTATGGTCATTAGTCCCGTCAGTGTAGTGCATGTTTTTTCTCGGAAGATGGCGGGGATCTTCCCTCACTGGCTGGTGAGATCCGGTGCCGACCTACCGTCAACTAGGGGGATATTCCTACCCAGGTATCTCCCACCAGCGGGGCACCGCCCCAGCCGGGACAAGCTTTAAGCTGCCGACCGGTCTCCCGGAATATGTGGTTGTGTAGTGCATGTTAGTGTAAGTGTGTGCGTGTAAGGGGCGAGGATAGGACAAGGAAGAGGAAGGAAAGATCGCGCGGTCCGGCCCGTTTGTAGGGTACTGCTCGCATTCGCCTGGTGTGATCGGAGAAACCACGGACAATTGGAAGCAAGAAAAACGCCTTGCTTCATAGCTTGAGATCTGCTTGCGGTGTACTAAAACCATTGCATCCTAAATGCACTTGAGTTACATGAGCAGAGCGTATGAAAGGTGGTTGTGTGGTTGAGCTGCGCGGGTGGTCGCGAGGCCCTTGCGCCTGCGCTTGCCGCGCGCGCCGTGTGGAGGCGCGGCCGTCGCTCGTAAAGTTTTACGAGCGCTAAGTACGCGCCGCGCCGCCGACGCGTTCGTCTTTGCAGAGACTCAATCCACGAAATTGGTGTCGGCTGTCAAGCTGGTGCTTTCCACTGCGGTTCACTTGTGTTGTATCCATCAGAAAACGTACGGTTGGATTTAAATGAATTAGAATGCAAGCGTGATGGATTTAATACGAATGTGCCAGGTAAATGGCGTAAGGTGCAAATCAAGATGAAAAGAGATTTTTGGACGTATTCTCAACATTTAAGCCAATAGTAAATTCATTGTTGGTAACCAAGAATGTTCGTAAATCAGATTTTTTTAATAAATGTGTGAGTTTCTCTGAAGTATTGTTGCCTCTTCTGAATTGCAACATGGAATGCGTAACACTTGTGGAACCTCATTTCCTCTTTTCAGTCTCTTATTTTTGCCGTTCAGAGGTTTCAATGTTGATAGGCGAGAACGTTCACGGAATAATTTTCTCCGGGTAGAATTTGAAGCTGCGCTGTGTTCCTGCAGAGACCCTTCCCTTTCGTCCACTGCCCTGGACCTTTGAAATTCCGATAGACACCGCAGTGCGGCGTGTAATGCCGTACTGAAGGCAACTAGCGAAACGTTCACACAATTCCGTGTGTATGTTTGCTTCAGTCTGCGTAGTGCGACTAGTCGGAAGGAGGAAAAAGAAAGCAGTGAGAACGGTGAGTTAGCACTTGCGGTAAAAAAGGAATCAAAAAGGTTTAAAGTTTGTTAATTGCTCGCCGAATGACTTTTTAATTTCATATTATTCTCGAAGTTTTGATCCGTAATGGACACAATACTTCATTCTTTATTATAATACGATTTCGTATTTCTTCGGTTGATATTATTTATGCAGTCATTTATTCTTTATTATTGATGACTTTAGATATTGGTAAAAATATAAACAGTGAACCTGCAAATAACATTATTTCCCTATTCGTTTCATCTCTGTTAATTTATGGAAGGTACCTTTAAAAACACGAAGTTTAATTGAATATCACTTACGAGAAGCTCTCTCATTTACTTGTTCTTACCCGTAGATTCTCTCGATAACGAAACGTGGATCGAAAGCACTTGTTGAATAACACCTGTTGTGAAACAAGTGCTCCCAGAATCCGCCCGTTTAATTGGAACACACGACATTAATACGCCCACTCATTAGAACCTTTCCCCCGAAAGGAAGCATTATCTTGCGGCCGCGGAGGCCCTTGTAGGTTGCGGCGCCGCCGCCGGCCGCGGTTGGCCAATGTGAAAATAGATCCGTCCGACGCTGCGCCGCCGCGCCCCGCCCCCATCGCCCGCCCGCAACCCCGCAACTCGGACGTCATTTTTCCGCTATTATTTCGCAAAAATGAACAGGCGTATGTGAATTAAAGTCAAACATAACTCGGTCGGCTTACATATTCATGAGGACGGATTTTAATTTCGAGCGCCGTGTTACCGGGTGGCATTAATTTCTGAGACGGGGCCGCGCGGGGTCGGCGGGGGGCGGGGCGGGGGTCCTAATTCGCTTACGTTAATATCAGTGGCGGCCTCCGCCCTCGGAGCCGTTATCCCCCGTGGCGACGGCTGCGGCGGCGCTGCGGGCGGGGCAGCGGGCGGGGGATGCGACGGGGCCAAGAAGTGGGGCAAAGTAAAGCGGGAGACGAGCAAATTGCCACGTGTATTTTGGAAGTTGGCTTTGCGGCGCGTCAGAAAAAGGAGAATTATATTATTGTATTCTTTTACATAAAAGGAAACGAAAGGAAAAGAAGTATATTGAAGCTCAAAGGGGATTTGGGGGAGGAGGTGAAATTTGCGAAGTCGTAAATGTGAAATGTTGATCTTGTTTCCGAGAAGATAAATTTGATATTGCTCATGCAAAGCTTTCGGGTGGTAAAGAAAAGTACGTTAGACGTGGAAGGAATGAGATGTTTGAGAAGGAAGGTCAGGTTGACGGCGTTCGTCAAGCGGCAGCGCAAGAGCGGCGGGGCGCGGCGAGACGTGACATCGGAGAGGAAGGCGCGAGGGAGGTGTGTGTGTGTGTGTGTGTGTGTGTGTGTGTGTGTGTGTGTGTGTGGGTGAGCGTGGAGAGAGGCGTAGGTGTCGCAGCATATGGCGGCGCAGGGGGCAGCAGGGTCTTTGAGTGGCGGGCGCCAGGCGCCGAGCAGTTCTGCACGCGCCGGCCGCAAAACACGCTCGTAAAGGCCTGCGCGCCGCCCTATTCATTCGCCGGGGGCGGGGCCGGGGGCGGCGCCGTAATCGCCGAGGGCAGGTGGCGCCCAACTGTTCTTCTTGGACGCGGCGGCAGGGCGCCGCGCTCAGCGGCTATCCATCTCGTGCCGCGTTAGGAAGACGGACACGTGTATGTCAGACGCACTCTCGCATACAGCTCATACGCATGGAGCTTTTGGTTTCATTCTCCCACTTACTCTCAAAATAAAATATTAGCATACAAATGAATCTTTCTTCAATGTTTGTATACTATTAAATTATCTTGTACATCTCACGTATTTTCGAGTTAAACATTGTTTAAAAATAACCTACATCAAAATGATCAGATAAGTAATTCACAATACAAAATATATAATGTGATTAATGATTCGAATTCCTAACGGTGGGGGCATCGTTCATGGCAACCGTTAATGACAACTACAAATGTGAGGCTGCTTTTCTAAATACTGAAGGTAGTTGTGAAAAAGAGGTAATTCACCTAACACCCTCAGAGTGAAAGGCAGTGGCGAGAGTAAAGAGCTCAAAGCCTCATCGCATATGCATAGATCCAGTGAAGTCGTAATTATTTCTGGTTTGACCAGCCTGAACGTACTGAGAGCGCTGGACGTGCGCAAGCTGCGACGCGAAATCTCAACGTCCTTTCATTCATTCTGATGAATCAGAGACTCCGCCGTTTGTGTAACTGCGCATCAGGATGGGTCACCTTTTCCCGTCCGCTCGCATGTCAGTCACGGCCGGCTCCGCCGCCCGGCGGAAGTGCGGCCGAGCCACTTCCGGAGCCGTTCCTGCGCCGACTGGCTCAGTCCTTCGCCGCCCCACGCCCCGCCCCGCCCCGCCCCGCCCACGCCCCGCGCCCACGGAGCTCCAACTTTTTTTTTTAAGGCGCGGGTGGGCGGCACGGCGCGCCCAGCCCCCCGCCCCCCCCCGCGCGGAGCTCCAACTTTTTATTACGAAGAGCTCCGTGGCCGGGAAACTTTCCTCCGACCAACTCCGCAAACTCCTTTCGTCTTTTAGAGGAGCTGTTTCTGAATTAAATACAACGTGTATTTTATAAGTTAACAGTTTCTTGCAATGTAATTATCAGGTAATGTAGAAAAGGATTTCTACTATTCCTTCTCGAAAGTTACATTGCAAGTGAAGTTCTCGGTTCTTAGTTTAAATGTAAACTAGTAGGTGCCCTCGATTTTTTGGCTTGGTTTTTGTAATTGCGTTTGCTCTTAAACCGTACTGGCTGAATGAATTGTGGGTATTTGTTTTAAAACCACTGTACTCGACATGTTTGTATTCCAATCTAGTTATCGAAACACGTAAGTGGCGCGTTCGGAAAAATAAAATATCTCTCTTCAAACACTGGTATTATGTAAGATCGTTCAAATAAATTTCCAGGAGATAATTTCTTATTTAATTGACGTAAATTGTTCAATTAGAATGTTGTGTCATGAGCCATCATTGGGTATTCTTGATAGAGGAAATATTTATTTTATCATGCTTCTTTTACGAAGAACAATACTGATTTATTTCATTCCACCCAAGAAATGTTCTTTCTAGGAGCAATGAAAATGAATAGACTGTACATTGAACTTACCAGACTATTAGAGGTTCATATTGCTCAACTTCATCCACGATAATGTCAAAAATGGCCAGCATTTATCTACAAAACACCATGCTTTCAAAAGTAGAGGTTTTTAACCCCGAATATTGCTATTGAAATGATAATGAACTTTTAGTGCCCCTCTGCATTAAAAACGCATGGAACGGAACGAGATTATTTTATTACCTCCTGTAACCGTACTGCTATTCATATTATTAGTAGTACATAAAGAGAAAAGGGGAAAAAGAATAAAAAGCGTTTGTAACGCATGCGCTGCGCGTTCCTTCCGCGAGTTTTTCGTCGCCGTCGCGTGCGTGAGGGGGCAACGCGGAAGAGATCGCGCCCCGCCTCGTGACGTTTCGTCCCGACCCTTCCGTTCCACCCGTCACGTCCGCTCGCGTCGCGTCGCGTCGCGTCGCGTCCGATGAGGGGCGCGCCATCGGTGCATCTAGAGAGTCATCCATGTATTTTACCCCATGTTTGTTCACGTGATGTTTTCCATGTGTTTTACGTCGTCGATGTTTTGTTTGTAAATGGAAAATTTCCAAAATCACAATTTGGTTAAAATATGTTGAAGTTAATATATGAAAAAATTATTATTATTATTATTATTATTATTATTATTATTATTATTATTATCTGTTATTTTTTGCGTTCGATCGGAACAAGCTCTGTTAGTAGTACTTCCATCGACCAGACTATCCCTCCATCGAGATTCTGCCAATGCCTCAGTAGTTTTCCCTTTCTCGCACATGCAGAGGCTGGCAAAGCGTGCGCCCTGGACCTGCTTCCCTCCGGCGAAGTGAGATGTGCTTCTTCGGCCTTTGAGAGTACCCTGGGCGCTCAGGCTTAGTCTGTCTTTTTTTGGTATTTGCTTTGTTTTTAGTTCAAATATTAAGTTAATTAAAGATCGTTGACATTCAATTTTGTTGCTCACGAATTTAATGCATTACATTAAATCACCTTTTGAACATGGATGTTTAAAAACTTCAATATATTATATAATTTTAATTTTAATAATTTTAACTAACGGCAGCAGAATTTTCTACACTACCTTTTCAGCTAGGTCGAATTCAGTCGTTGTCTGAAAGATAATTCTAGCGGCCGGCTGCTATGATTGGCAGTTTTCCGTGGTTTCTTCGATCAACACCAGGCGAATGCCGGAGCAGTACACTAACAAACGGGCCACGGACCGCGCGCGATCTGTCCTTCCCCTTCCTTATCCTATCCTCTCCCCTTACACACACACACCTACACTAACATGCACTACACTACCACATATTCCAGGAGATTGGTCGGGAGCTTAGAGCTTGACACGGCTGGGGCGGTGACCCGCTTGTGGAGTTCTAGTTAGGGGGAAACCTCACTAGCTGACGGTAGGTCCGCGCCGGATCTCGCCATTCAGCGGGGGATGATCACCCCATCTCCCGAGAAATAACGTGTACTATACTCACGGGACTAATGACCAAAGCAGTTGACGCGCCCGGAAACACGAACAAATCACTCATCAATAATGTTAATGTTCAGAAACGTCATTTTTTGGTCGATTTGATAACGTTCATGTTTTACTTTCGAACAATGAAGATGGGTAGCGTGGCTGTCGCGTGACGCGCCCTGCAGCGCCGCTGCCCCTTGGCCCCGTGCTATCGCGCAGGCTCGTGCGTCAGATAGGCTACTGACCGCGCGCCACAAAGGCTGCCCCCGCGGCGGTAGACGCCATGTGGTCGGAGCACAACATGTTTGAGAGTGGCCTTTCATTATCTGGCGTTCAACCTCTGTCTCACACTCTGTCTCTGCCCCGGTACTTCGTTTTCTCCCTTTCTTGCTTTCCATGTCACGTTTCTCTCTTTCTCCTCTTTCGTTCTACTCAATGACTCTGGTCACTCTCTCTCCCTTCTCTCTCCTTAGCCTGAAATTCGTTAATACTTCAATCTCCGACATGTTTCTAGAGGAAACTGATAACAAAGTACTGTATGTTCTTTATATTTCTAGAACTAGTAGATTAAGGTCTTTACAAATATTTCTTCATGTCACAAGTGATCCTCGTACGGCATTCGAATTACCCAGAATTTCTGTTTAACTAACGTCTCCCTAGTCATTTGGCACTCCCGTTAATCCAGTTTTGCACTTTCATTTTAAAAGTGCTATTTTTTATTATCAAGTTGGTTTATATCATGCAATTATATAAAGAAATTCTCGGACACGTTCAATTTTTTTTTGAACACATAGTGGCGGCCCTTTTTATATTTATTATTGTTATTAATTTATTATAAGATTCACTAATCGGCAACGTTTCATTATATTGAGGAGTTCAAAAACTGCAGCTCTCCGTTCAAAGGAGCATCTTCGCTAGAAGAAAAGTACGACTTGGAAACAGGACGAAGTCCCGACACAACTCTGATGATGACGTAACATATTCCTATTGAATCTCAAACACGATGACACTATCCAACCCACATTCTTATCTATTTACAGTTATTTTTCTTAGCGCTGCACCGAGCCAACAAAACAACCCAGAGTTCAAATATCTCTCTGCTGCACTCCACTCGGAAACGCGTTGGCGGCGTCGGCGCGGCTTCTTGGGCGATGAAGGAACTCTGAGCGTCGCCAGTTGTTGTGTGGAGCTGCCGTGCGAGGAACTGCCAGGCACTGCGAGGTGTGCGCTTCACGCTTCTGCGCACGCCACTCGCCTTTGCGCATGCGCCGCCGCCCAACAGGTTGCCCTGCGGACAGGCCCAGGCCACGCCACTTCATGTTGTTTCTCGATAGAGAAACAGAATCTATCTCTGTAATGAAAAGCTCGGGATCCTACTTCATTTCAAAGTCGTTATGGTTTTATACCCAACTTTGAGTTTAAACTCTACTTGTGCGGCCATTTCCAGATCCAAGTAGGCAGCGACAATTCACTTCTTGGAAGATGTCCGTCCCTCCGCACACACTGACCGAGTGTGAGTTGCGGAAAGCAAATGTTAACAGGGATGACTCAACTCGAGTCTGCTGTTTCTCCTGTAGTGTTCTCATTTCGGAAAGTGCTTAATTAAGATGAATGGAATTATGCATCCAGAATGTGTTCATGATTTAAGAAAAATGCTATGTTAACCACACAAGACATCGGACATAGAATGTGCAAAACAGAAGATAAAAAGGGAGAAAAAGAAAAAGCTTACTGAATTATATTGACATCCATATGAGGTAGTTTACATTTAACATAAATTCTGAATATGTGAAAAGAAAATATAATCGTTCAATGGCGAAATGAATGGTAACACTGGTAGGAACGAGAGCACGAATTCACAGGCACATGCTCATTGTCATATTCTCCGGATCGTTGGATTTGTGATGCAATATCAGATTATTTTGCACCATAAGCCATTTACCTATGGAAACTACCTATCGCTTCACTGCGAACATAAGATGTCAAATATCAATGAAAAGTGTAAGGAAGTCTTTGATAGAAGAAGAAATTATAGGAAAAATACTAAAAGATGTAACAAAAATTTCATAACAAGCCGTTTTGTTTTCGAATTTATCATATAGGTTGAACGGATTAAGAAGTCAGCATACAAACTTTTGGAAGTCATCAATCATTAACACTAGCTTTTCAGCTAGGTCGATTTCAGTCGCGGTCTGAAGGAAAATTCTAGCGTCCGGCTGCTCTGGTAGGTAGTTTTCCGTTGTTTCTCCGATCAACACCAGGCGAATGCCGGAGCAGTACCCTACCAAAACGGGCCACGGACCGCGCGCGATCTGTCCTTCCTCTTCCTTGTCCTATCCTCTCCTTACACACACAACTTAGACTAACATGCACCAAACTACAACATATTCCGGGAGAACGGTCGGAAGATTAGAGCTTGTCCCGGCTGGGGCGGTGCCCTGATGGTGGGAGAGTCCTGAAAAATCAATCAATCAATCACTAAAAATATGTGGATAATGACAAGCAGTTGCGCGCCGGAAACACGAAAAAATCAATCAATCAATCATTAAAAATATGTTTAATATCTAACAATATTTTTGAGGTTCAGAATGCAGGGATACCGTAAGAAACATGTTTTAATTTTCAGTCATACGAATAAAATAATGGCAATGTGCTCTAATACCACTTTTAAAAATACATACCATGTTTACTGTAATCTACTGTACTGTAATATAAAATAAGATTCGAAATGAATTTGCCGCTTTAATGGCCAGCATTCGCGATGACGAGCATGTGTACTCCATCCGCGTAATCGCCATCGCCTTGGGGCCCACGCGCTCCGCGTGCGCGGGGGAGCGGCAGGTGTCGCGTCACGGGACGCGTGCGTGCGTGGGCGTGCGCGTGGGCGTGCGCCGAGCGGTCGCTTTGCTTCTCCGCTGCGCACGCGCTCGTTAGAGGGCCTTCATATGAATGGCCTCCCGCGGGGTGGCGCCGCGGGAAGAGGACTGTCGACCCCCACAAGACGAGTTTCTCTGACGAAAAGTCGCCATTGCCGCTGCAGCATGACAATACATTATCTTTACTACGTAAGTATGGCGAGAAAGTTAAAAGCAGTGCAACATCGGAAAATGTGACGCTGTCGCCTAAGGGACGTGAGCTGGAACATTGAGGAAAAGCTTTACGTCCGTCGCCTTTGTCCTTGTTACCACCCTCACACATTCTCTGGCCTGTAAGACGGGGAAAATTGGTGCGGAAATAAATAGTATGTTTTAATTGAACAGTACCAAAAGCGTAAATTTCTTTGGTATAACATAAGGTACGGCAGCGTATTGGATCGTCCGCTAGGATTTATTACTTAAAAATGTATTTTCGGTTGTCAAATTTAGTTGTAGTATTTTCTTTAATGATAGTTTTAGGGTCCGGCTTAGAAAATTGTGGTCGTAACAATAGTACTATCACTACAATTACAGCTTATAATGTTGCCAACATGATTCTCACAAGATAATTGAAATGACACGAAAAAGTTTCCTCTCCTGTTTCTAGAGTCATTTTCTGGTGTCGCTTTCTCCTCAACCCAGATGTCTATTAACGACCATGTTCCGGCCTGATCCCTTTGAATCCACGTTTCCTTTCTCTCGCACGCTACGTATGCAAGACGGAAGTGTCTTCGAGTAATCCTCTTTACTCGCTAAACGTTCTGTCGTATCTGTTGAGTTAAATTATCTGACGTACACGAAAACATTACAGCGGTCGTGTAGTTAACACTCTCGTTTTCTTGAATAGCGACATGTATTACCTCAGCTTGTTCTGGTCGTCTGCGAGGACTTATCGCACATCGGCGTCAGAAGAGACCGGTTTTGCTACATTGCGTATCTTTAGTTTTGCACGCACTTGTTCATTATTGTCGCCTCATGATCTGGCTCGACTCAGTAGCCGATCACGCGCATGGGGAAAGGAGTCCGTTGCATTGTGTGGTTGTTATTCGTGAAACGTGGGCCAGCCAGGCGCAGTGGCAAAGCACCCGCCAGGGAAACGGTTGGCCGCGGCCGTGGGGCGCTTCCGGGGAAGGGCGCGCCTCTGCAGGGCCACGCCCCCCGGGCCGCGAGCGGGGAAGCCCTCGGGGCGCGGGTCCGGGGTTCGATCTCCGCCAAGGCCGGCGCGCCGGCTGACCACGCGGAAGGCGGGTCCGGGAGCGCAGCCGGGCCGAAGGGCGGGGGCGGGGCAGGGCAGGGCAGGGGCGGGCGGCGGCGCCCGCGGGGTCCGCCGTTCGGCGCCCGGCCGCGAGGAAAGTGAGCGGCCGAGGCCGCGCGGCGGCGGCGGCGGCGGCGGAGGCGGGAGAGGGCTGTTGCAATCGAGGTGCCGCGGGCGTGCGTCCGGGACGGACGCGCGTGTCTGGCTCCGCTGCTGCGCCGCCGCCGTCGCCCCGCCTGCGCCCCGCCTCCGCCCCGCCCAGCGTCTGTGCGCGCGGACTCCCCGCTCGACGACCTGCAGACGCCTGCCGCTGCTATCCAGGTGGGTGCGGGAAGGAGGCTCAGTACGACGTGTCCCGTTAGCTTTACGACTCGCGCTCTCTTCGGTGTGCGCCGGGAACTGTAGGTAACTGAAGTGACGCCAAGAAGGTCCCCCGTGTGAGCAGCCGCTCGCGATCTCTTCCACGATACAAACAGCTGACGGTCGTTTTTCTTCATTTACAACTGTGTGATACTCGTTTGTCAACGTTGGACCACAATACGTTCGGTACTATTTTTTAGTTGTCAGAAATTTCTTTCAGTTTTCCAACGACTTCGACTGACACTCCATTTCTGCTAATTATTTTGTTAAAACCTATGAATACACGCATGTGCATTTGTTTAAGTGTCTTTTGTACTCTCATGAGTGATTTCAACTGCGTCATTGCGGGAGCCGGTTCTGTAAGTTGAGTGATCAGAGAGCACAGGAGAAACGCGAATTACACAATATGAAGGCAGCGAGTGAGACAGCAGACGAGCGGTCGGAAATCGCCCGTGCGAGCAAAGAGACACCAGGTCGCGCATTTTCCATGCAACCTGTCGCCTTCTTTTGCTCAGTCTATCGCGGCGTTAAATGCAACTGACGGGCATCTTTCGTTCCTCCCTGGAGGTTCGTCACGCTCTCTACTGAGGTAAATTTAATTGGTGGGTCGATGGCGTAGTACGCAGGTATTTTTGCCGAATAATGCCAATCGAAGTACTCATTCTTGACGATGCGTGCACTTCAGAGTACCTTTGCCTCAAATTTTCTCTCTAACATTTATCATTTGCAGCTGTAAAATGTGCATGTAGCTGGGTAGATATCCTTTTTCCAGAATAATATGGGGAAGATATGTATCGTATTGGAAAGGAATGGACTGAACACAAGTCAGAGCTTTTATGCCTCTTTGATAAGGGAGTTAGTTTTAGCATTATACGATTTTATTAAATTTGAGGTTGTAAATGGAAAATTAACAGTATTTAGAATTGATGTACGTAATTTAAAATATAGCTCATAAATTACAATTCTGATAGCCTCATGAACAGTGTTGAGACAAGAGATGAATGTTAAATCGTGTGAAACTTTCGTCCACCCAACAAATATACTCGCACTAGCAGCATACGGCCTTCGCATCCGACCTTGTGAAAGCTATCGCCAAAGCCGATTCGCTGCTGCTGAAGCTATCGCGCTGGGGTGGCGTCGCAGAACCAGAAATGAAGGCGCTGTCCTCCGGAGATGCGGTCGTTTCCGAGCCACCGTGCCGCGGGCGTTGCCGAAATATACGCCCCCCACCCTCGCGTGCGCGCTGGGTTCGGTAGCACCAGCGGCGGCAGCAGGGACGCTCCGACGAAAAAATATCGCCAGCGACTTGACGTGGCTTCGCCGCCCTCTTGGGAAATTTATGGGCGTCAGGGAGCGCTCGTTGCGGAGGCAGCCCTTATCGCGAGGGCGGCGCCGCGGGCTCTGCGCGTGCGCGCCGGACGCGTGTGGAGAGCGCGGCTGGCAGCTCGTCCCGGATACGCGCGTTGGAGAGAACGCGTTCGCGACGGCGAAAACAGCCTCGTTAAGGGGTGGCGACATGCAGCAGCGCTGGGCTTGTTGCTCACCGAATCTTGGGAGTTGGTTCGTAAAGGTTTCATACTTGGCCAGTCGCCTGTGGAGTCTTCCCTGTTCCCTTTCTTCTTGCCTACAAAGCTGATTGAAAAATAGTTTGGGGGTGAAACCAACGACTTTGCTGCAGTGTCAACAGGTTTTACCCAAAGGCTAGTTATTGTTTGAATTTTCTCGTCCCAATTACCAATTAAAATAACGTGTTATAAAAGGCTGGGGATAAATTTTAAGTTATTAGAGATAATTTTTTTGAGGGGTCATAAATAAATTCCATGATACATTAGGTCATAAGGGACTTTCCCTATAATCTAATGTTGTTTTTAGTGTATCGTGTGTAAGAAGGTCGAATCCGTTCATAGCTTTTTCTGTCCTGTGCAGTGACCGAAGTGAGATTAAATCACTTCTAACGCTTTGGTATCATTCATCGGTTTATTATATTTGTTGAGTAAATGACCGATTTTACTGCTACACTTAGCACTAGCTACAGTATGGTACTCGACGGATGAATACGGAATGGCAACTTCCAAATATGAGCCAAGGAAAGTCAGAATTTTATGAAAAGCCAGCAATCGCAGGTGCACCACTTGGCTTAATTGGTTGATTGATTGATTTTTTCGTATTTCCGGGCGCGTCAACTGCTTTGGTCATTATTTCCGTTAGTGTCATGCATGTTTTTTTTCTCGCGAGATGGCGGTGATCTTCCCCCGCTGGATGCCGAGATCCGGCGCCGACCTACCGTCGGCTAGTGGGGTTTCCCCCTAACCAGAACTCTCCCGCCAGCGGGGCACCGCCCCAGCCGGGACAAGCTCTAAAATCCCGACCGGTCTCCCGGAATATGTGGTAGTGTAGTGCATGTTAGTGTAGGTGTGTGTGTGTGTGTAAGGGGAGAAGATAGGACAAGGAAGAGGAAGGAAAGATCCCGCGCGGTCCGTGGCCCATTTGGTAGGGTACTGCTCCGGCATACGTCTGGTGTTGATCGGAGAAACCACGGAAAACTCCTGATCAGAGCATCCGGCCGCTAGAATTCTCCTCTAGACAGCGACTGAATTCGACCTAGCTGAAAAGCTAGTGTCGGAAATCCTGCCGCCGTGGGGAGTGGGAACCTAGGACCTCCCGGCCAGGGGCGTTGCAGTGACATCAGTTGATGCACTGAGCTACCGCTCCCGGTGCACCGCCAAGTGGGCGGGCGGCTGCATCGAGTTCCGAGTGGATGCGGCTTCGCACGGCTGCCGAACCCGGAGCAAATGAACTCGGAAGGGGCCGCGGGAGGACGGGGGGGGCGAGCCAGACGGCATTTCTGGATTCCCCGCGGTCATCGATCGCTCTTTAATTTGTGGGCGGCGATTGATCTTTCACTCCGCTGTGCGCTCGTTTGTTCCGCCGGCGGCTGCCGTGCGTCGAGGCGGCGGAGGCGGCGGCGGCGAAATGGGGCTGAAATGAATGTAATCACTGAGCTCTCACGAGTGGGTGGCTCTGTGAGTGCGTTTACGGGGCTGACGCTCGTTCGCGATTTAGCACGCAGCTGCGCCCGCCGAATGGGGTGACATTTTTGCTGTGGCGGCTTGGTGATTCGTGTATTTGATGTTGTTTTAGACTCGTAAAATCACCCTTGTATGTTGTATACGTATTCATGCAATTGGCGTTTTGCGAAATTGAGGACAGCAATGGACTCGTCAATGGAGTGTAGAGGTGCTCCGATTGTGTTTGAAGCCTGTCCGCGTTACTGACGTGATGTGGTAAGTGATGGTCTCAGCGGAATTTCCGAACGTGTTTAAACAATTGATACAACATGGAGAAAAAGGAACATGTCATGGTATAAAATAAATGTGTCTTAGAAAGAAATAATAAGGAAATTATTTCACTTAAAGTAACGTGCAGTTTCTCACAGCATTGTGAAGTTTTGAAAACTTGAAGTATGTTCATTTGCCCCGATGAGCCCTGTAAGACTTATTTCCACACCTACAAAGTGTGGAAATAAATCGTTATTCACACGAATGTCCATACACTTGTCCTTTCATATTTCATTGTAATAATTCTTCTACTCAGGTTTCCAGAAACAAAGAGAAAAAACATTGCAAGACAATGTTGTCTGCAGTCCCTGATCTTGATGCAGATAGCTTTTCCTTGAATTCACTTGTGAAATTGGCCCCGTGTACAAATAAAATAAGAAATCTCTCTAAACCATATATGATCAGCCAATAACTTTACATCGCAAACGCAAACAGTGTTTACGCATACTAACACGATTGCATTTGTTACGGCATTTCTCCAGCCGACGTTGCCAGAATGAAGTGATTTCACTGCCCCAGTGCCCTACCGCACCAGAGCTTCATCGCCTGAAAGCAGCTAAATACCCGTTGTGCACTAGGAAAGCACGTCCTGCAACTGCATCCAGTTTTGCAAAACGAATCTACTGGAATTCCTCTGAACTTTGGCTGTACAAGTAACAGCACTGTTACTTAATTAACTAACTGCTCCGGCACTCGCCAGTAATTGGTTGGAGGAGCCAATGGAGATCCGTGTTATGAGAACAGCAAGTCCTATCCGATTCCTTTCATTAACAAATACGTGAAAAACGTTTGCTCGTGAAGTAAGATATTTGCCGTGTTGTACTTTCGAAAAACCATGTTCTCTTCACGGTCTGAATGTTACCATACTGAAAGTATTTTGTATGCTCTTCCAAAATTTTCTGAACCCAACATTGTTTGTAATTTGGGTAAAGGCATATTTGAAACAATCTGCACTCCGAAAATTGATTTATTCGTGATTCTGGGTGGATCGGCTGATGAGGGGTTTCGTCCCGTAAGTGTAGTTAATGTTTTGCTCGAGGTTTGGCGGTGGTCTTCGCCCGCTGGATGGTGTCGACTACTTATCGTCCGCTAGCGGCGTTCCCTTCAACCAGGTATCTCCCACCAGCGGAACAAGCTCTAAGCTCCCGACCGATCTTCGGGCTTGTGTGTAGTGTAGTGCATATTAGTGTATGTGTGTAAGGGGTGAGAATAGGCCAAGAAAGAGGAAGGAAAGATCGCGCCCGGTCCGTGGCCCGTTTGTTAGGGTACTGCTCCGGCATTCGCCTGGTGTTGATCGGAGAAACCACGAAAAACCAGTAATCAGAGCAGCCGGCCACTGGAATTCTCTTCCAGTCAGCGGCTGAATTCGACCTAGCTATCTAACTAGTGTCGAAAATCCTACCTTCGTCGTGACTCGAACCTAGGTCTTCCCTGTAAGAGGCACTGCAAAGACATCATTGGATGCCCTGAGCCACCTGTCCCGGTGCACGCCGAACAAGTTTAAATCAAATGAAATGATAACGAATTCATTGACAATTCATGTAACGTTTTGGTTTGCAAAGCTATAATAATCATAAATGAATTAAAGGAGGACATTGAGGTTGTAGCCGTAAGGCTTCGATTCGCCTGGCTGTCCGCCCCCGGTCAAGGTCCGAGGCGGCGCTGGCACTTCGGCAGCGCATTCCGACGCCCCTGCTGCCTTCGCCCCGTCGCGAATGCTCGTCGCTCTGGGCGCCACGTGGCCTAGCACGTGATGCTGCTCGCCGGCTGAGAGGTCTTTCAGTGACGAGAAGCGAAGCGTTGGTTTACGGGAAGAACGAAAAGCGAATTAAAAACTGGTATGAGGGTGTCGTCTGATTTCTTGGGACTGATTTTATCGACTCGTTTTCAGTTCCATCGATGTGTTGTGCTGCTTTTTTCATTCATTCTAGAATATTCGATAATACAAAACTATTGTGTAGCCTGTGGCGGACGGAATGGTTACATACTTACTCGGCGCAAGTGTTTCATACTTCTGCGTCTTATTCTGCATGTGTTGCACCCGTTTCTTTCACAAACGGAATGATGACCTTCGTAAACAGGAACAGTTCATCCCTCTACTGTTTTCCTGATGTGAGAAATTGATGTGTCCGTTCCTTATGGCCACCATTCGGCTATGTGCGCCGCGAAATATTTAGGATGGAACGAGCGAACTAGAGATATAAATCACACGGGGAGGGCGCTAGGTTAATGACCTTTATTCGCTTCGTTGTGCAGCCTAGTGCATACAGGACAAAGCAAGCATTTCAGGAATGCATCGGTAGGACGGTCCGAGTAAGTGAAAGGACAACAGTCGTTAATGCACTGGAGCTTAGGCTCTGATTCGGGGAAAACATTCCTGTTATTTGCGTCAATGCTGTTTTGTCACCTCGAAGGCGGTGAAAAGTGTCAAAATTTTGAATATTTTGTGTACATTTGGGTTGAACGTGTGTAGTACCGCATTACTCTTCTCATTACGCTTTACCATATGTTTAATTTATTCAGAAGTTATGATTTTTAAACTCTGAAAGAAGTTTGTGCTTCAGTAACTTTCTTTTCACATATAGTCGTTGCACAAAAAAAAGTGACCGTTTAAGAAATTTCTATTTCGAGAGAAAATAGAAATTTAATCTCAGCAGAGCCAATTCCTACTCAAAGTTGTGTGTTTTACTCTATATTTCGGCTTTTTGTAATCTGTCGTTATCAGTTTTTGCTAGAATCACTTACTATATTCTAAATTATCTTTATTTCTTCCCTTACCTAAAACCTGACGATTTTTCAGACGCCTCTTTTCTTGTGCATCGCTCCTATGCACGAACATGAATAACAAAGGATTGGAATTACCGTTTGTGATTGGCAGTTTCCCTTGGAAAGAGTATTTCCTAACGTGTACATATTGTTCACCAAAAAAGCCAGTTTATAATCAGAATAAACATGTCCCGTATTCTCCCCAATGCAATCAGCTTGTCTCAATGAATTTCTTACGTTCCCTTACAACTCGATTAATTTATTTGTTAGCAAGCCCTTTAATTAACTGATACACCTTTCCTTCACATCCGTTAACCTAATTTCTTCAATTACCTTGCATCAATTCAATAAACACAGTATTTGAGTAAAACATGAATTCTGTTTTCGAAATCGGTTTTCCCCCTCTCATTCGTGTTGTTTCTAGGAAAAAAGCACTCGTTACCTTTCACACACGTTACATAGTTTTTCTTCTGAGTTTATTTTCATGACATTTATTTCTTTTTGTGGCCAACTGGCAGCTGATCCTCTTCTCTAACGTTTGGTGCACCGCTTTTAAAATAACAATGTTACTGTTAGTGGAAACACTCTATTTCATGAGTAAAGTTCAGCTTACATTGAGAGCAGATTTTGAAGTGTTTACTCTCTAAACAAGCGACTCCAACGCCCTATAACATGGCAGCTATATCATTGTTCTAATTACGAGGTAAATTCACATATCACAGCTTAATACACACATTGGCTTGAATGTGCCCTAATGTCATGATTAATATCAAAACATTCTTTCATTTTTCACACAGTACGCCAATTAATAAACACAAAAATGTTGGGTTCCTTTTTTATAATTGGATCCGTCCGTAATTCTTGAAATTTTAACATTTTTCGTAGATAAAATGTTTTGAATGTATTTTTACTGCAAGCCGACAATTGCCCTGGGACGAAAGAAAATATTGTCAAGGAAATGAACTGCTGTGATCCTTTTAGTGGAGTTAATATCTTAACGTTTTGTTTGCGCCCTCTTTGTTGTTGATTTTTTTTTTCTAAAATGATCTTAATGCTGTTGTATCATTATCTAGAAATATGTACTCTGCAGTCAAAATACTTCTGCCAAGACCTTTTCGTTGAATATATTGGATTTTCGGAACTACTTCCAAAACAGGTTTCCTACTTTAATTTGTAAATTTCTCTGAAGCCATGGAAACTATTCTGGTTTCTTTCTTAACTTAATATTTTGTTTGAATCTTAGATCTCGTTCTTGTGTAACTTCTTTCTGGGAAGTCTCGTGCTCCTAGAGTTCCAGAGAAAGTGTATCTACAGTTTCCATCAGTTGAGCTTTTCTTGTTGTTTTTGTTGTTATTCTTGATACACTAATTCGATTAGAATCATAACACATTCTTATGATATTATTATAGAATAAGATTTGCTAAAAGAGCTACAGCTCAATTACTTATATACTTACTGCTATGTGAAACTATCTTCGTCTCTTTCGCAAGAAAATGCGAGAGCTGTATATCTCACCTGTTTGTACTGTATGTCATTGGCAGCGATCTCCAACATCTAATGATATATTTTAACAACTTATTTGGTGTGTTATTGTTCAGATTGATTGTATTTTGAAGAGCACATTTGGGAACTAAATTTCAGTTAATTTAATTTTTACATGACTGGTAGATAATAAAGAGTGGGAGGTATCGTTGAACTTTAAAATGTGTTAATAGAATATTTTACTTACACAGTAAGAGTTCAAAAGCAACATTGTAGTCTGGACTGTAAAGAATAGTACAAGAGGCACGTGTTTACACTTCTTTCAGTAATCACAATATTAGAAACACTAGCGTACTCGTGCGCGAACTCGACATGTCAAATTCCACCTTCAAGAGGGGAAGTTGTTAAGGAAACGCTTTTATTTGCTTAAGAATTTAAAAAGGTAACTTCCAGTATACTTATAGAATTTAAAATACAAATAAAGAACTATGAAATTTATGTTTGAAACAAATTTTGAAGAAAGGTTTACTCATTGTTATAGACATGTTATTGGTTTAAACAACATTTGAAGTCATTATAAAATCTTCCTTGACAGTTAGCTTTTCACTTCCGTGATTGGCACAAGAATATTACACAGGCTTTTTACTCTCGAGAAATCCACGTAAAGATGCCTATGCGAAAGTATAGGATTGGGCAAGCACAACCCTACTCTTTGGAATATTATTTAAGTTGATACTGAGAGGTACGTACACCTATCCAATTTCATCGCCTAGGATATCAAGTAATTAGTTTAATTTCACGAATACTCGTAGTTGCAGATTCTGCACGTCTCCGGTGGGGTAGTATGGAGAAGCGCCGGAGCAGCAAAATGTAATAGAATGTTCAAGAATATCTTATCCTGTAGATTACGATATGAGGGAAAATTCCAAGTTTTAAGGTTCTACAATGCTATCGGGTATTGCGGGTTGCATTTGCCAATAATATTTATCCGCGTTTTTTTAAACAAATCCTTCACATGTTTAAAGTCAAAATGCAATTTTTCACGTCTCCGTGAAATTCTCTTTCTTTAGAGACCTCATTTATAAAGATTGGTTTCGTGTGAGAGCCGCCAAAAGTTCGTATACTATTGAAATAATATAGGAGAGGATGATATGAATCTCTCAAAAATGTTAAATACCCATAAGCCACTGCGTAAGACTTAAGCTGCCGTATACCAACATTTTGCAAACATTTACATCAGATTCCGAAAAATTTCCATTTTCATTCTGATCATGAACGATTTTTCTCACTCCGTACGAGAAACTGCGAAACTGTATCCCGAGTGTTCTCCATCCGTGCCAGCAGGCTGCAGACCGGCGCTCCGTGACCGGGTCGTGTTTCCACGGGTCAAGGACGGCCACATCCCAGCCCGCCGACCCATTTCTCTCACCCACTCCCCCTTCCCCCTCCCCCTCCGCTCTCCTCCCACGCGTCTTCCGTGCACGTTCCGCCCCGCCCCGCCCCCGCCCCCACCTCGCCCCGCCCGGCCCATCCACGCACCAATCATGTATAATTAATAGCGCGCGTTTCGTAATTCGACGGTGTAAATATGCGCCGCGGGAATCGCGAAGCGTGCGCACGCGTTGCGCCACGCCCGCCTTCCCCGCCCCCCCCCCGCCCCCGCCCCGCCCCCGCCCCGCCCCCGCCCCCGCTCCAGCTCCCGCCGGCGCAGCGCCGCGCACATTCGCACAGCGAGTTGCGACCCACAGGCGTGCGTCGCGCCGGTGCGTGGCCAGCAGCGGTAATTATGCAGCGTATCGTAAGAACAAATATTGGCTCTTAATTGTCACGCGTCGGGAGCCATTGCGAGAGGGTGGCGAGAGCTCAAAAGTCAACACAATCATGATAACGAGTGGGTGGCTATAATATACATTTCATCTTTGATCATTTCATCAGAAACTCCATCGTAGATACGAGTATATAAAATGTCTGCGTTCCTAATTAATTTTGTGTTTCCTATTTGTTTTAATACATTATATTGTATTGTATGTGTACATTATATCGAATTGAATGGTGTGTAGTATTTGTTTGAGTATCACTGTTCACTCCCCTGTTCAGTTCACAATATTTCACATTCATTGAAGAATTAATGACTGTTCCTTTTCTTAAATAAAAGAGGCTAAACGAAGACTTTTTTTAAAGTTAATCAACTGTATCCGAGTAGTTACCATTGTCTCTGCTGATAGGTACAAATGTACAGCTCAAACAGTTCTTCTCGACACCCGGGACTATTAATGTCCTGCTAGTTGACTTCACATGAGGCATCCATTGTCTGCCCGATTCTCGATTAAAAGCCTTAGAGATAACATTCAAGATTTCTTGTTTATCAGGCCATGTGATGTGTGTATTTACCGCGTGCGTCATCCACACTTCCGGAAGAAACAAAAGAGACTGCACGTGTGGGTCCAAATAAAGGAGAGGATGTTAGTTTGTTAAATTAACTTTGGATAATTCTCTACCACAAGAAAAACCGTTCTATAAAGCTCGGAAATTTAATACAATATGATAAATGATTCCACAATTGCATTAAATGTCGAGTAAATAACACGGAACTAAAACATAGCATCGTCGACACGAGTAATTTTGTGATCTCTCCTACTACTGTTCATCAATTTTCTATTCCGAATTTTACACAAGTGTGAGAACTAGGACTATAAGTCAATATAATTCATGTCGTTAAAAAAAACTATGTATTGAGTAACTATAGTGGGACCAAATGGTAGAAATATTTATTTGTTGCTAAGAAGCAATGTTCATTACCTGGAGAAAAGGAGTATTTCATGAAACGTACCACGATCCCCTTGCCACTACAAATTCCATGTGGGTGGCTTGGACGAGTGGCTGGGAACTACGAAATCCTGAGCTACTGTTTATTTATCATATTAACTGAAAGAGAAATACAACTGCAGTCTCATTCACTGACATGGGTAACCAGTACTAACGTTTCACTAATATTAGAATAAAATATCAAGGCTAATTGCTGAACTGTGCGTTGAAAGATGATTTCCCATCGTTCTCACAGAAAGCATTTGTATAGGCTACATACCCAAGGTGCAAGGAGCTGCCTTCAATTTTACTGGAGAGGTTTCTTTGCCTCCGGTAAGTTCCATTGTTTCTAATAGAACTTGCGATATCGGAATCAACGACACACAGAGGACGAGAGAACTTCTCCCTGCCTGCTCATAAGTGAAGCTTATAGTTACAGTAGAGAACCAGAAAAACTGGTAGGGGTGTGCACCAAGAATGTTATAGAGCCCAAACACAAACACACACACACACACACACACACACCACACGCACGCACGCACGTGCGCAACACTATACCACTCAATCATGTCACATACACATAGATGTAAGACCATTCACATATACATACACTCATCACACACACACACATGTGTATATATATATATATATATATATATATATATATATATATATATATACACGTGTGTATGTGTGTGTACACTGTATACATCACTGTAGCGCCTCTAACCGGGAGGTCCTAGGTTCGAGTCCTAACGGCGGCAGGATTTTCGACACTAGCTATTCAGCTAGGTCGAATTCAGCTGCTGTCTGGTGGAGAATTCTAGCGGCCGGCTGCTCTGATCGGTAGTTTTCCGTGGTTTCTCCGATCAACACCAGGCGAATGCCGGAGCAGTACTCTACCAAACGGGCCACGGACCGCGCGCGATCTGTCCTTCCTCTTCCTTGTCCTATCCTCTCCCCTTACATACACACACTTACACTAACATGCACTACACTACACATATTCCGGGAGACTGGTCGGGAGTTTAGAGCTTGTCCCGGCTGGGGCGGTGCCCCGCTGGTGGGAGAGTCCTGGTTAGGGGGAAACCCCACTAGCCGACGGTAGGTCGGCGCCGGATCTCGCCATCCAGCGGGGGAAGATCACCGCCATCTCCCGAGAAAAAACATGCAGTACACTAACGGGACTAATGACCAAAGCAGTTGACGCGCCCGGAAACACGAAAAACAAACCAAACCAAACTGTATATACTGTAATTATTGCACGTTGTCGCAGACGCTCACATGTAGGCGCGCGCAAAAGGAAGAGGAGGCCGGGGCCCGGCCCCGGCCCGGCCCCCGCCGCCGCCGCCTTTCTCCGGCCGCGAACTCGGGCTCGCGGGTGAAACGCTTTCCGCCTGGCCCAGCAGATGCAGCTGTGTCGCTGCTGCTGGCACGATTTTCGCTGTGATACGCGGTCGTATGACACGTGATGGCGAAGGAATGTCTCGCCCATGTTTACTCGTAACACCGTATCGCGATTTATTTTATGACTGGTTGATCTTGTCACATTATCTTGGATTATTATCGTTACTATCATCAATGATATTTGGTGAAGTTTGTAAAATTCTTCGGTAAAGATTTTCTCCGGGTTACGATATCAAACCCTGGGGTCATTTTAAATCAGACGGAGGCGATATTCAAATGTATTTAAAAATGGGCGACACCGTTAAAGAACTTGTGTCTTCCTTTTAAGGCATATAAATTAGTTAAATTTGTTTTTAAACGTTTATTTTATAGGTTTAAATCATTTACTTTGTAATGTGTATAATGTGGATAATAAACAAGATTTAGTGTAGTTTTGGGAACAACATAAAATATGAGTGTTGTAAGGTTCAATTTCGTAACTTTTTCGCCTCGGTTGGCTTGTGTTTGTTAGCCGAGAGCACAATTTTACGTGAAAAGATCTTTGGGCACCTCAAAAATAGAGAGCAGCATTTATATAACGCAACTTATTTGTCTCGCTTTGAAACGAACTTTGTATCATGTTATGCCCTGAAACAACTGACCCATGAATAACGCGTGAAGGATATCTGGATTCCACTCGGTTCTACCGCAAGGAGCCATCGTTAGCGCCGCTAGAAACTGGCACGCGCGCGCGGCGCTGCCTGCTGGCCGCGAACGGAAGTTGCCCCCCTCCCCGGGAGGTCGTTCCACCGCCGGGCGCTCCCAATGGGAGCGTGCGCTGCGAGAGAACAAACGCCGGCCGACGCCACGGGCGCCGCCGCCCTCCGCGCTTGCAGCGTCCGTTGTGACGCCACGCCGTTGAGCCCGATCGCGCGGGGCGGGCCACGCCTTTTCATCACGGCCTTCAATGCAACAGCCATCAAGTTGCGCGCCTTGGTGTATGTTTGAGATCACTCTGGTAAAGTGGGAAGTCCCTCCTGAGTTCGTTACGAGGAACTTACGAAGCTAATGGGCGCAGTGGCGATCCGTTTCTGCTGGAAATGTGCAAAAAATAACAAAATGTTTATTTCATTGGAGGAGCAAGTGTAAACACGTCTCTTCTCGTTTTTTGGAATCAGTCACGAAAAGCATGACATTGCGTTACGTCGGATCTGCTTCTTCATAGGGCGAATTCTCACACTCGGTCGACGACGACCTTCGGACATCGCAACCAGGAAAGGAGAGATCGCACGATGTCGAACCCGAACGTCTTTCGCTGGAAGCGTGACCGCAGAGGCTCTGACATTTCTGGTGTGGCCATGAATTCGGAATGGTGAGCTGGAGAAGAATGTGCTGAAAACCACAAATTCACTTTCCTGATCTTTTGACATTTCCATGGATTGCAATGAATTCCCGGGCATTTTACCTAAGAATCTACTGGAACCATTTCCTATTTTTTAAGTAGATAATGCAAACCGCCGATGGTTTGATATAATAAGCGATCGCGCAAAAGAGGGACAATGAGGAAGGGAGAATAATGTGGTTTCTGAAAGGAACGGACAGCTACAGAAATTGACCCCGTTCGCAACCCAGTTCGTTAAGTAGATGTATAAGATGTGATAAAGTTTGTATATTTGATACGGGTAGAGAGGTCCTGCATAGAATGAAAACTAACTGCCTGACGTGAAAACGCATAGTCTACAGCTATTCCTTTATCTGTGTCGAACCCCTCAGCAGGACGCAGAACTCGGCACTAGAGAGCTGGCGCTCGCCTGCTCAAACGTAGCCGCTGCCCTCCAACGGAGCGAGGGCGAGCGCGGAGGAATGTGGGTCCGCGTGGTCTTATCAGGTGGGGCGGGGGGCGCGCGAGTGCCAACGGGGGCGATAAGGCGCGGCTGGGGGGGGGGGCGCAGGTGCCCCGGAGAAAGCGCCCGGGCGTGACGGCCCCGCCCACGCCCGGAGATGACCCGCGAGAAAGTGGCGGCGTGCGCCTGCGCCGGCCGCTGGCCCGCTCCAGCACGCGCCACATCCACGAGCAAGCCGCGCCCCGCTCGGAAGTGCAGGCGGGAAGTCATTGACGACAAGTGCAGCCGCTGTGGCGTAATGCGTTGCACGATCGCGGGAAAAGAAAGTCACGCGGCGGTAGGCATTCGTCGCTTTAATCAGAGGCGGAGGGTTTACAAGGTACATTGCGGGTTTCTTTCAGGACGTAAATGTCTTTAGATACATGAGCAAAATGATGCGTTGCGCCATTCTTGATGAAGTAAAATTAACTAGCTTTTGTTCTCAAAAGCTCCAGTTTCTTATAACATGTTCTAGGATTATAATTTTCACGAAAAAAATTGGATATGCGAAGTTTAAACTATTTTACCCATATTCAATAAACTGTAAAAATATTATAGTTTCGTGTTATTCTTCTAGGAACAACATTCATAAATTTTTTTCTCTCAGTTCACCTGCAACAAGTAAAACCGAAAACCTAATAATCGAAAAATTTATATCATACCATCTCGTATCACATTTTCAACTATTTCAGTTCCCATTCGCACTATTTTTTACTATTGGCATGTATTGCAGCCATCAAGATCACACGTCTTGCGAACTGCAAGCTTATGAATCGTCTTCCGTTACATCACCGATGGCGTTTGTCACATTAGTCGCGGAAATAACCTTCACACTTTTGTTGCGGTGAAATAATGTGTTTCGTCGACGAACGTCAGTTATTCCCCTCCAGTTCTATTTTTCCTATCGCAGGCCTCCTTTCTGTTCGCTTTTCAGCCGAAAACCGGAATTGTATTTTGTGATTTTACCTAAATGGTTGGTAACTAAAGCTTTTTTAAAGTTCTCATCAAGTAGTGTTTGTTGTTAGTGTGCGAGGTCAAAAAGACGTCTTGGCGAGTAAACATTCATTCTCATTCATTTCTGTACAAACGTTAAGGTGACACCAAAAATCTTGTTTTATAATATATTGTTGTGCTTCCAATGTAATAGATTTCACTGAATTTAAGTTGGCGAATTGTACGAAACCAATGGGTTAATGGAGTTGGTATATTTGTTGAAACGACGTAAATGTCAATGATCAGTTAGGGCTTCATGTTTTTAAGCATTGTAATTTGCGAAGAACTGATTTTTAAATAGCACGATGGGGAATAATACAGCAGATGTTCATAAAAAAGTTGGAACCAAGTCGCGAAAAATTTTTTGAGACATGATGATCCACAGAGCTCATTAAACATTTAACTTGGGAAGTATCGCAGTTGTGTGTGTGTCCTAGCTGTAGATAAATGTAACTATTTACACAATGCTTCTTCTTCGAACATTTCTAAAAGTCAGTTATATGTCTATTTGTGTTACATTCCATTCACGAAACTCGCTCGACTACAGGGAAACGTCTGTTACCAATGTAAGTGACGAAAAAAGCACGTACGTCAGTGGCCGCCGGGTGCGCGGGTGGGGGGGGGGGGGCACGGAAGCGCGGGGCTCTTTTTGCGCGGCCACCGGAAGCGCGCGTGGGGCGCCCGCACGCGAGCCAGCGCTGTCCAGGCCTCCGATCGCCAGCGGAACACGGATGGAGAGGGCGCCTCCCAATTCGACCACGCCTTTTGTTTGTTTTTTTATCAAATTGTACTCAACAAGAAGATATTTTTCTTGACTTCTTTTTGTTTTAATTGGTTATTTAAGGTCGCATCAACATCTAAGGTCATTACCGACCACTATTGCTGTTAACGGTATGGAAACTATGAGAATGAAACGATATGGTGATGATAAGGGGTGAAAGGACGAACACAAATACAACCATGCCCGAGGCGGGACGCGAACCCGCGACCCTTCGGTCCGAGATCACTACGACACTACTGCCTTAGCGATCTCGGCCACCGGGCCGACTCGACTGTTGTCGAGGCGCTTCACCATTTGTCTCTACTATTGAAATGTATTGGAAATCATACATTCTTGTGAGCAAATTGTTAGAAAATTATATTCGTTGATATTTTGTGTCTTTCTAGTTCTACTAATGTCCTAGTTGAGGCAAGTAACTGCGGACCATGATGTTTTTTTGTGATTAGATAGTTTTCAAAGTGTTCATTAATGGTATTATGGCGAAAACTATGAGTAATTCATGAAGTTGACTTCGACTCATAGGTAATAGAAAGGCCGTTTGAGTGTGTTTGGGAGTTCTTTGAAGTCTTATGATATGCAATTTTAGTGAGTAGTATATCAATTCATTTCGACAGATAAGTGATTGATAAAAATTTTGTTTCGCTTATTAATGTCAAATGTGATGTATACCGCAGCACGAAAATACGACTTACGACTCGATTAATTGACGTTTAACCGTAGTCTTGTATCTTGCAATGGATACACGCACGTTATGTCACAAATGTATGTGGAATGAATGGCCGGTCATTTTGCACCTCGCCTAATGTTGCCAACGTAACGCAGGTGCCGCCGTGAAGTGGTAGGGGAGGAGAGGTTGAACAAGTTAAAGTGATTTTGATAAATCGGTGCTGTGGGCTCGGAAACCGGCTGCCGCCCGTGGCGCTGTGCGTCGAGGCGCGGATGAGAGATGCAACTCGCGTTGAATTCGGCTGCGGCTCCACACATGCGGCATTCGCCGAGCAGCGAGCTAGTACTCGTCCAAACCCGAGCAGCTGATGTGTTCGGCGAATGTTCGCTCCCTTTGATGCGTCCAAAAGACCGACACGCGGTGGGTAGGGCGAACCCCAAATGTTCGTCATTCGGCAGATAGCAAGCAACTCATTCACACTACTCGTGATTCGGCGAGCGGTTGCTGGGTGTTCGCCGAATAACGAATGTGTGAAGCCGCCCGGGCCGGCGACGGCGCATGCGCTGTCCCAGCGCTGCCTGTTTAACGCCACGTGCCTCCGGATTTATACCTCGCTTTCATCGCATCGTCTGACGAATAGGGCATACGGGAAAAGAATGCGTAATGAATGGACGTGTTTTGACAAATCCAGAGGTAATGGAGATGGGTTTATATGACAGCTGTTTTTCTAAGATCTAATGAATCTGTGTTCTCGCGTCCTTTCGAAGTCGGCGTTTCGTGTTCGATTGGAAGCGCCTCGTTGCTTGATGAACGGACTGGAGAGCACGTAACGGCAGCTGAGGCCATCTCGTTAGTGTCGAGAAGCACTTTTCTAAATTCTCGGTGCGTCGCGAGTCGGTCGTGAGAGCGAGCAGGCGCAACTTTCCTTTCTTAGCCGAACGGAGGCGCCCGCATACGAATGGCGCAATTCGACAATATTGTAAGCGGTCGGAGTGACCGGCAGAAATCGCTCGACGCGGAGTCTTCCCAGCGGGCGACGGCGGCCTTTGGGGCGCGGGCGGCGGGCGGGTCAGAGGGGGTGGGGCGGGGAAGGGGCCCACGCCAACGCACGTGACAGGGCCCGCAAGCAGCCGGGCGCGGTCAACATTTGCGGAGGCCCTACGCCGTGTCGGCCAACGCAGGCCCGAGGCCCCGCCCCCAAGCGCACGAGGTAGCGAAAGGGTCCAGATGAAAATGTGGAACAGCGAATTTTAGGGCTGCGGTCTGGATGTAACTCAAATCGCTGTTCACCATGTCCGTATTTACATGTCGATTTATTATCTGGAATTTATTATTCCAAATGTTCATTTTCTGTAATATCTAGAAATAACACACCCAATGAACGATCCCATGAGTAAATTAGGAGTTGGGCATTGACAGTTATATCCAACAAGTTATAACTAATATCGAGAGGTGGTGTAACACTATCTTGCTAGATATTCGTTTTTCAAATGCCACAGTGTTTTCACTTCTAGATTCTTAGATTAGAAGAAGAGGGTGACCTTGTATTCGCCTGAAAACTGAATGTCACCTTTGTGTATTTTTCTACACGAAAGTAAGTGCTTTACATTATTCGTCTACCCTTGCCTGGAAAAACGTGCACTTGCTCTTACGTAATTTAGACAGGCACGTGTTTTCGTTCGCATGAAGCACGTTCCTAGAAGCTGAAAGTCACTGTTCATTATCGCGGATGTGACAAAGCAGTGTCCTATTTTAAATGCATGAAGCGGAACTACCGACATTGTAGCAACAGCTACATGCGGGTGAAACGAATATACTTCATGTTGCAAAATAAATGTAACAACATATTAAAGGTGTACCGTTGATGACATTTCAGCGATAGCTGGATTATAAGCTGAGCAGAAAATTATGAATTTCATGGCTTCCCGATAGACTTTCTACAATGTCATTGAAAGCTATCGGAAATCGCACTGCTGACTGTTAAAAAAAACCTGCTGCTCACAAGCTGGAAACATAAGTGCATAGTTTCGATAGCAAATCGTTGTATTAAAAAATCCGAAATATCAGTATTTTCGCGTTAAAAAATCATTAAAACTATGAAAATTGGATAGGTATGAATCGATTGCTACCATTTGTCTTTATGACACTACATAGCTTACACCTGAACTCGACCAGCAAAACCAAAAGTTCGTATCAAAGCTTCGAAGCCAATTCGCAAATTCTCTTATTCTACTAATTCATCCAAACCTGAGCTCTGGCAAGATTGATGAGTGCACGTGACGTAACAGCGGGAACAATGCGAACACGAGCCGGTTCTAAGAAAAAGACCCCCATGTGAGAGTTATGTGGCATTTTCAATGGGTGTTTGTGATGCGAAGCGAGATGCAGTGAAAGAAATGGTCTGAAGCGATGCGCCGAACGGGAAGGGAATGAGAAGGGGGGGGGTGACTGATGTTTCCGGGCGCGTCAAACAGTATGGTCATTAGTTCCGTAAGTGTAGTGAATATTGTATTGCGGTAGGTGGCGGTGTCCCATTCCCGCTAGAACGTTGGTTCCGTCGTCGACCTACACCTAGCGGTCCCATCATTCAGGTATCTCCGCGAGCGGGGCATGGCCCCGCACGGGTCAAACTCTACGCTAGGACTTGTACATGTGTGTGTATAAGTGGGGGAGGTGGGACAAGGATGAAATCGGAAAGATCGCGCGATGTCCGTGGACCGTTGTTTAGGATACTGCTTCGACATTCACCTGGAATTGATTGGAGAAACCACATATACCAGAGTAGCCGGCCTCAAGGCGAAGATATTCATTTGAAAAATGAAGACATGAATACATTTCTTATTGGTATCCCATGAATAATACAATCCAGAATCACGTTCTAAATATGGATATTGTGAACTGGGATTCGAGTTACGATTTCCACGGACCTAAAATCGACTATTTCACATTTTCACCTTCGCCCCTTTCGTGATCTCGTGGGCTTCGGGGCTCTTACCTAGTGCCAGCAGCTGAATTGGAACTGGTTGTGTAGTGAGCGTGAACAAGTCAGCATCGCCAGTCCCTGTGTTGTCCCGAGGGAGGGGCGTGGCGGGGCGGGGCGGGGCGCCGTCGGCGGAGGCGCTCGTGGGGCTTCGAGGGCCGGCCGGCTGCACGCGCCACGCGCTCGCGTGCCCGGGCCCTCGCCTCGCCCGCTTCACCCGCTTCAGCGATTGAATTCCGGCATTGAGAGGCAGAGGCGCTGGCGCTCTGAACTCGTCTTCGCACTTCCCAAGCGCCTTTTAGGTCGGAGGATGAACTCCAGTCGATGGTTTGCACGATGTAGTTGCCCACAGGGAGAAACAGAAAACAAGGAAATCGTGGCATCTCTTGCAGACAGGATATTTAACAAAAAAAGGGAAACATTTTTTCAACAAAGAACACATGCTTATTTGCTCATCCCTCGTATTTTTATTACAAATAATAATAATAATAATAATAATAATAATAATAATAATAATAATAATAATAATAATAATAATTCCCATGTCGGGGGTAACAGCGAGATGAGGTGAACATGGCGTATTCTCTTCACCGCAACTAGCAAGATCCCCCTGCCTTGAGCTTTTCTTCGTCATCCAGCTACAGAAACTGGGACGATTTTAAAGAAAAGCTACAACTCTATTTTTGCCTCTACCACGAATCAAACCCGGGACCACAGCACGGAAAGCTAGTACGCTGCCCATGAGCCATCCCAGAGGCATGGGAATTAAACTAGCCCCAGGCATGGGGAACACTGGTAGGGGCGATAATAATAATAATAATAATAATAATAATAATAATAATAATAATAATAATGTCATTTAATATACCCTGAAATAAGAATAAAATAGAAAGAATGAAGATCTAGACTGAACATGGTTATAATATAGGTTTTAATGGGGTCTGTATAAAATAAACTTTAAAATGAGAGTTAAATTTTTCTGGAAAATCAATGTAATTGTTATAAAACACAGGAAATAGGAGAATGTAAAGTACGGCTGTGGAGGATTTCAACATTCTTGCGTTGATTCGTTAGCTAAAAGCGAAATGAAGAAGCGCAAAGGCGAGCAGGCTGTGAGCGAGGGAGCGGATGCGGGAGGCGCTGCGTCGGCGGCGACGCCGCGTCGCGTCGCGTCGCGTCGCGTCGCGTCTGCCTCCCTGCCCGCCTCGCCCGCCGGCCCACCTACCTCGCCCGCCCGCCCGCCCGCCCGCCCGCCCGCCCGCCCGCCCGCCAGCCCGCCCGCCCGCCCGCCCGCCCGCCGCCCGCCCGCCCGCCCGCCGCCCGCCGCCCGCCCGCCCGCCCGCCCGCCCGCCCGCCCGCCTCGCCCGCCCGCCGCCCGCCGCCCGCTCGCGCGCTCGCCCGCCCGCCCACCCGCCCGCCCGCCCGCCCGCCCGCCCGCCCGCCCGCCCGCCCGCCCGCCCGCCCGCCCGCCCGCCCGCCCGCCCGCCCGCCCGCCCGCCCGCCCGCCCGCCCGCCCGCCGCCCGCCCGCCCGCCCGCCCGCCCGCCCGCCCGCCCGCCCGCCCGCCCGCCCGCCCGCCCGCCCGCCCGCCCGCCCGCCCGCCCGCCCGCCCCGCCCGCCCGCCCGCCCGCCCGCCCGCCCGCCCGCCCGCCTCGCCCGCCCGCCCGCCTCGCCCGCCCGCCCGCCTCGCCCGCGCCCGCCCGCCTCGCCCGCCCGCCGCCCGCCCGCCCGCCCGCCCGCCTCGCCCGCCCGCCCGCCCGCCCGCCCGCCCGCCCGCCCGCCCGCCCGCCCGCCCGCCCGCCTCGCCCGCCCGCCCGCCTGCGCCCGCCGCCCGCGCTTGCCTACCGGCCTCGCCGCCCGCTTGCCCACCGGCCTCGCCCGCCCGCCTTGCCCGCCCGCCCACCTGCCTCGCCCACCCGCCCGCCCGCCTAGCACGCGGCTGATCCAGCACTGGCGTGCGCACTGGAGCCGTCCCCTCTTCCTGTCGGCAGGCACAACCTGCCACCAAGAACATTGCATCTACAATTATGCACTTAGAGCTTCAGCGAAGTGGATGTCGTTATGGCACATTGTGGCTCACCATGTTAGATATGAACTACTGAGGGAGGTAACTCTGACAGTTACAATGTTAATGCTGAAGATGAAGAATTTCCATTTCGATTGAAAATAAATCTTATTCGATCTACATTTCGATGGATATAAATTAGAAAACAATTCGACCAGGTCCTTTTTTCTGTATTTCACCTTCACGACGACTAAATTTAAACAAGTATTTTAAACGATAGTTTTTTATGAAAATTTCTCAGCCCAGAATGTACGAGTTTGGGAATTGTAAAATGTTGAAAATGTATTGCAATCATGAACTTGTAATGCAAAAATTACGTTTTAAAACAGGAAAATACCCACGAGGGGCGCCACGCTAAGCTGGTTATTGTTATTACGGTTATGCCGCAGAGGAACTTCTTGAAGTGAAAGAGCTGCGTATTCAGTCAGAACCTCTACTAACGTGTTCCATGTTAATTTGTAGTAAATGTGGCGTTCGAGTATATAAAATGGTATTTGACATTTTGAAGCAAATAGAATTGCTGACCTTTATGACGCAGAATAAATAGCCCTGCCTAACTTCCAAGTGATTTCAACAATGGAGAGCGAACGAAAATGATCTTTCCGTCGTACCTTTCAGCTTGTGCCTCTCGTGTTGATGAAAACGGTGGTATTTGACTGGTATTCTCTTGCAAAATGTGTCTCTCTAGAAGATGACTGTGTCTCTCTAGAAGCTTTTATCTAACCTGGAATTGTATTGTTCAATTTTATTTTTTCCAACTTAACCACGTATCGGCCATTACGTTCATTATTAAATGAATGAATGCCTTATTTTACGTGGTGAGACTCAGACCATGAGGCCTGCTCTTCCGTCTGACCACGCAAATTTCGTTACGCTCCTCTCATCTACTAGGGGAGAAAGAAGGTATTACATGGGCGACGAAACAGGCAATTTGAATTTAACTCAGATGCTACTACATGGGACAGCCGGCTTTACTTCCCCTCCGAAGGAAGGCGTACGAAGGATTTTTTCGCCCTTAAAAATCCACGGCTTCGATCGAGTTTGAACCCGCAAACGTGGGTATAACAGCCCGATACGCTAACCGTTAGACCATCGCCGCCGCTGATTTTCTTTTTGCTGTCGCTCGTCGCCCGCTCAGTTGCTTGGCGGCTGCCGTGGCCTGGAGCCGCAGCGCTGGCAGGCCGCGCGCGTTGCGTGGCGACCTCCGCGTGACGGGGGCGGGCGGGGTTTCCCGGCGCGTGCACAGCCTGCGGAGGGGCTTGGGCAACGCGCGCGCAGGTGCGGGTGGGCGCGGTCCCTTCGCCGCCGCCCCGCCCCGCCCTCCCATCAGCCGCCTGTCGCCATCGCGCGGACGCCGCCGAGACGCGGCGCCAAAACTGCGCCCCCGCGGGGCCGTTACTTCATTGGAGAGAGATGTTGACAACGAATCGTCCTTTTTTGATAGGGAGTGATTTCATGTCGGGGAAGTTTCGTTGCCCAGGCGGTGCGCCAAGCTCTCAATGCTTACGTTGGTATGGAGGTTTTTATGGGTACTGACTGAATGCAAGAGGGATTCCCGAAGGGTGCATGTAAATAAAATGACGTTACACTGGAAAGGTCTTCATGGAATCCGGGTTAATCTTTGCGACGGTCATAGTTGCAAACGGTTTGACTTCTCTAATGGGGAGATAGTTTCTCACTCGCGTTAGTAACATATCAATTCGTGGCATCTTTTTAACCATAATCTTTGCTTAATCTTGGCAGAAGTGTTTGGCTTGAGAAGATCTAATGCGTATGTGACAGTTTGTATTTAACGTAATAGAACGTTCGAGGAATAAAAGGAATGCACTTGGCACGCACATTATATTGTAATAAAGAATTCAACAATAACACTGGAGAGTCGTTACACAATGTATTACAAAGCCTGAGATGTAGTTGCTCATGAATGTTGCCAAGGTTGCCAGGTGACATTTCGGAAAATCTCTATTCAAAGCGTATCTTTCTCTAGTTTCCTTCGCTAGAGAGAATGCGTATAAAATCCAGCGATAGGATGCATTTGTATTCGCGCAGCGTCGTCCCCACCACCCGCTAGTCCAACATGGCCATTGCCGCTTCTGCCGCCGCCCCTCGGCCAAGCGCCACGCCCTCGCCTCGCGCAACGGCTGCGAACGACCTTGCTAGCGCACGCGTGCGCTCACGCACGCACGCAGGGGCAGGGGGAGGGAAGTGGGCCAGGGGGCGCGTGTGAGCGTTCTCAGGCGCGCGCCGCCGTCCCACGCCGCCACGCACAGCGCCGCCGCGCGGTCGCACGCCGCCCTCGCCACGCTCTAGGCATGGCGAACAAGCAATCGATGCTTGAGTCAGATCGATACATGTGTTCAGAAACATCCATTTTTTCATGAAGAGATTTCTTCTTCCTCTTCTCTGCAGCCTCCGGGTCAATGACCCCCATCTCGATCGGGTTTTTCGTCCAGTTTTCCTGGTCCATTGAGCAAATGCTGAGATGGGCCCTTGTTTGGCTTCTGGACTAAATGTAACTTCATTATCTGCTCACGTCTTCTATAATTTTTGGAAAATATAGTTATTTAAATTATCGTTTCCATGTTGTTGCGGCAGGAAGTATTATTCCTTGACGAAGGACATCATGGATAAGAGCCCAAAATTCATTGCTTTTTTATCCTTGAAAATAGATTTTATTACATGAGAGCTTTTTTAAAATTTAAATTTCAAAATTCATGTAGTATATGACTTAGTATAGGGATCACAGAATTTTGAAAATGTGCACAGAATTAACTTCTCTCCATAGCACGTCATACGCAGTTTCAACTGTTTTTTGACTAAAATAAATAAATAAATTCTTCGGTATTTACCCCTTAGGAGCTTGCCGTTTTCATCCTCCACAACTCTCGATCCCCCCAATCTCGTTATTTGAGGCCTATATCCTTCATAGCTTCCTGGACGTATTTTCCCCATTCTAAAACTGATTTTCCTCTTTTTCCCCTCTAAGGTGGTTGCCATTTTAAGACCTTATGTGGCCATCTCTTTTCTGACATTCTCCGAACATGTCCATATCATTGTAGTGCTCTATTTTCCAATGTCGTTGTAATAGAAATCAAAAGAGATTTCTGATGATATAAATGAAATTGCCAGTATCTAACTTTTTGTGTGGATTGCTCGCTATCAACAGCCGTTTACAACTGTCACTGTTGTCGACCTCCAGACGCACAAATACTCTTTCCTATTCGCAACCTTTCTCCAATGTTATTTCATTTTTAAATCATTTTTTACGGGGTAATATCGTTAAACTGCATTTTGAATCTTGACTACACAGGACCATTGATTAGAAAATAAAGATGACAGTCAAATTTAAGGCAGAATATTCATTAAACTAATATTGACGTGTTATGTATCACATTAGAACTAGGAAATTTTACTTCTATATGTTTCATATTAAAAACATCGATAATTTAAACATAAATGTTTTTGTCTGTTTTCGACACCGAAAATCTTCTGTTGTATCGATGTTTTGCTAAAATTTGTCATAACTATATATGCTTGCTCCATTTGGGGTTTCAAGGGGTGTGAGTGAATGAATAGGAAACTCCTGGCGCCGCATCTACTTAGGATATTAGTTCCGTTAGTGTAGTGCATGTTATATTCCAGGATGTAGTTGTGTTTCTAGTGCATGTAGCGTACGTACATAAGTGTAAGGAGATGGTACAAAGGTCAAAGGGAACATAGCGCGCGTTTCTGGTCCGTTTGTTAGGGTATGCTTGTGCATACACCTGCTATTGAGCGGAGACACCGCAAAAAAGTTCAGTGCAGATCCCTGCTCGAATTCACCTCCAGACAGGGGTTCCACTCGGCCCTACTGTGTTATGTTCCTAAGTCAAAACTGCACCACCGCTGTGATTCAAACCCCAGGATGGCGCAGACGGCACAGTGTGGCCGCTGTGTGGGTTTAAGGGAAAGGGGAATCTCTCGTGCATTTAAGAGTTGCGGTTGATGGTAATGGTAAAGTGGTTCGAATGCGAGAAAGGGGTATTGTGTTATATTAATAGATATAAAAAAAATTTAAAACAATGCGTATTGTTTTTGTGATAAATTCGTTTTATCCTCTGTGGTATCAATTTGGTATGTTCCAAGGAGCGATCATCAAGACGTCTTATCTGCGGGTAAGAACATAAAAAAAGGAACTTCTTGTCATAGCGAAATACTGTATTAATTGTATTCCTTGAAACACATTTTATACAAAACAATGCATCATTTGTCGTAGAAAAATATATTGTTGAAAATGGGTCCAAAACTGATATTATTTTTCCGCGGAAAAAAATACTCATACATGTTGGTCATCCTGATTTTCCCCTAATGATGTGTACTGAAATAAGTTCAAATAATATTTTTGTGTAGAAAACTCATAATATAATATTTGTGCACTGGAACGACGAGATGTATTTGAAGGGACATAACTGTGTGGTTTTCGAGTTCCCCAAAACCAATTGTTTTCCTGCGGCAGCATATTGTTTACCGTCGTTGCAGAACTCGACACGCTGCATGCCAGCATTAATTGAGTAGATAATTCATTTGGTTTCGGCGCCCGCCGGGGATATGCGGTCATGTAGCGCTTGATTGAGGAGAAATGACTTTTGCCTTGATTGCATGATTGCTAGCGCCATTGTCAAACGATTTTTCCTATTACGCGGTATTCTCATGCTGCACCTTCGAAAATTGCATGGCTTGCGCATAGATAATGTTAAATTGAATTTCAATATCGCAAGAATATCTATTACAAAAACACAGAACACATGGATGTGTTCTATAGTGGATAGTAAAATATGTTGTAATGTTAACAACTAACATGGTAATTTTGTCTCCAACATTTGCCTACTTATGAATTTTAAATTACCATTCAGATCTTTTGACTTACTAATTTTTAAATAAATTATTAGTTCAATAAGATAATGATTGTACAATACTGGTTTGCTTTTTATGTTCATCACCAACGACGTAAGGTGGTCTGGGTCAGTATAGTTTTTAAGACATTATAAGGATAAATTATGTGGGTGGAAAGGTCCGTTTACCGTGAAATGTTGTCTTCTCGACGACACACCAATCACTGGACCTTTCATTATTTCGCATACATCTCTTGTTTGCTTTGGTAACGTATATGAAGTAGATATCGTTTAAAAATAAACTAATCGCACATCGTACCCTATTTATTCTAATTCATTTTACGTAAATCTGAACATTATTCATCCAACAATATTTTATTAGTTTATATTATGGTTTTCTTTTGAACTAGATTTGTGTTAGAGTGGTTATTTCCTTTGCTATAAGACCCACTTATAAAACTATACAAAATACTGAAGCCACGTCATGAAATACACTATTACTGACTAAAAATTTAAACTGTTCAAAAAAAATAATTGAAATAAATTGAAGAAAGAAAGGTTGGGATTGCCGGCCCGGTGTCCGAGATCGCTAAGGCAGTAGTGTCGTAGTGATCTCGGACCAAAGGGTCGCGGGTTCGAGTCCCGCCTCGGGCATGGTTGTGTTTGTGTTCGTCCTTTCACCCCTTATCATCAATCACCATATCGTTTCATCCACATAGTTACCATACCGTTAACAGCAACAGTGGTCGCTAATGACATTAGATGTTGAAGCGACCTTAAATAAACCAATTAAAAAAAAAAAAAGTTGGGATTGTAGTTGAGGTCAAAATCCAACTGCGATATTTCATTTTTCGGCGTTTAAAAATGTGAACGATGCATTCAGTTGTACAGCTGCTCTGCACGTTATTGAGCCGGAAAAATAGGAAGTGTGCGCGGCGCTCGGCCTTCCAAGTGCCTGCGACCCCCGTGACGGCGGCCCCCGCCCCCTCCGCGCCGCGTGGGCCGGCCGGCCTTCCTCGTCGCGTCGCCGAAGCCCCCGCTCGCACCGACGACCTGCGTGGCGAGTCCGTCGACGCTGCCCACCGAGGGTCACACTCTCCGTGCAGGCAGCGGGAGGGCGGGCGGCGTGTGGGGCATGAGTCTTTGGTGGTGCGAGGTTCTGCCTTCAACGCGAGGAAAGGGATTTTTTTTTTTTACATAGGTCAGTTTTAGTATAAACTTTACATATGTTTGATAGACTTACATACTAACTTATATTTAAAACTTATTTCTAAGACTTAAATCTAACAAAAGGTTGAGGATGCCCTATTGGGTCCTCTATTGTGGTTCAAATTCGGAGGAAGTTTTGAGGTATATATTGTAGGGGTATCTGTTTTTTTTATTCTGGTATGGTTCGGGTTTTTAGCGAGTCTAAAGGTTGCAAGGGAAGGGATTTGAGGTAAATAATAATAAAAGTTGGTAGCTAAGTATGTGATGGGATATTCAATGTGTTCTAAGTTGAGTTCTTTGTGAAGCTGATGATTGGTGACAAACCACGGTGCATTGGTAATGGTTCTGAGACGTTGGTTCTGAATGATTTGTAATTTTTTTTAGATTGGTTTTTGCGGAATTTATCCAGATGGGACAAGCATACAGCTTAGAATGGTTTTGTTTATTGCAATTGAGGCTAGGAAAGGTAAAAATTTGCACTCGAAACCGGATTTGAGTAGATCATACACGTATGTTAAACGGACTCACTACATTTCGTCAACGTTCACTTTGGATTTTCTTGTGAATTGTGTGAATTATGCTCACGGAAAACTTTCCGTTTTCATTGCTTGGAAATCATCGCTTACGAATGTACTATGGTAGCGAAAATATATTCGTGCGATATATGTTATCCCAATACACACACAAGTTTTTAAACTAAAGTTGATCCTCTTCATTATCGTTTTTTTATCTCGAGATCCGAAATTTAGATTATTTCAGATAAGTGAGACATTGGATTCTCTGATATTACGCGCACAAAATTATAACACAATACCAATATTGCGTGACCGGCAACCGGAAAGCTGATTCTGATTGTGACAGTTGAAGAGAGAAATTGGCATTTGTCGCAGCCGGAAGTACAAGTGTTGTAAGAATTTTGTGAGGTACGACAGAAAAATCCTGTCTGAGAAAGAATGTTGAGGATGAGCTCCTTGGTATACATCGCAGTCTGACGCCCGGAATACAGAGCCCCACGCGTCCGTGGCTTCCGCAGCTGCTCGCCGTGCGCTGTTTACGTGGCGGGGCGCGAGTGGCGAGGCTCGCCTCCGCGGCGGTTTACGAGCTGCTCCAGGGGACTCGTCCTCGTAAACAGATCGGCCGCCTCCGCGGCCGCACTTTCGCTGACGCACCGCGCGCTGATTCACCGCGACGCCGGTAGATCGCGCTTCCATTTACGGCGTCCGCCGGCCGGCAGCGAGTGTGGGGTGGCCCTTTCGTTTTTACTTGGGTTGCGCCCGATAAGGTCCACATCAACCCGGTGACGGGAGCCCGGGGGGACGCCGGTTCTTGAGCGTGGCTCGCGACAGCCCGTCGTACCCGTTTACGGTGACTCATTGTTTGCCGTCTGGAAGCGAGTTTCCCCCGGTCTCCCGGGGACCGGTTCCGTTTGTCTGCCGGTCTCGACCTCGTCCTCGGCCGCGTTGCGCCGCCTTCCCGCCCTCGCCGCCATCGCCGCCCTCGCCGCCCTCGCCGCCCTCGCCGCCCTCGCCGCCCTCGCCGCCATCGCCGCCCCCGGCGCCACCTCCGCCTCGGCAAGTTAAATAAATGTCCGTGAACAATTCACGGCAGCGGCGCGGGCGGAGGGCTGCTCGGGGACAGTAATCAGCTCGTAGCGGCGAGGCGGACGTGCGGGGCGGGGCCGTGGGTGCGGAGGACCTCCGAGACGCCAATTTCCTCCCCCTGCCGCTCGGCTCCAATCTGAAAGTTCTGCGGCCCGGTCCCATTTGTGAAGCCAGCGGCCGCCTGGAACAGGACCAACTGCTAACTGGACTGGGCGGGGGGAGGGGTGGGCGAGCTTACAAGGTCGCCCGCCGCGTCACGGAAGCCTCACCGCAACGTCCCCCCCCCGCCCGCCCCCCCGCCGCCGCTTCCGCGTGCACCACTCCCCCCCTCGCCTGTCGCCCCTCGCCCGGAGGACCAGGAGGCACGCTTTTGGGCGCGAGCCAGCCGCCCGCCCCCTCACCGCGCCGGGGCGCCCGTGAAGTATTGTTCTTACCCTCCAACGAGCAGCGCTCTCGAAGCAGTGAGGGCGCTCTCTGGCTCTCTAGTTACCCGTAACCGCTGAAAGGGGAGGAAATACTCCACATTTCAGCCGATCATGTACCTCTGGATTTTGTGAGCTAGTCTTGCTCTAATCACCTTGTGTTAACTCGAACGGGCATATTTGACGTAAATTCTGAAATTAAATTTAAACCACATAGACTTTGTAAGGTTTCATACCATCAAAGGTAGGACTATAGGTACTTATATGCTAATGAATGCATATAGATTTCACCTAGTTCAGAACCCGAAAATGTTATGTATTAGAATTTTTTTTTAATATTCAATAAGCGTGTGTAGTACGGACTGAGATATCAAAATTAATCAAATAACAAATAATAATATGTGAACCTTAAATATAGCATGGAAACGTTCCAGGTTGAATCACATTGTCTTTTAAAGCGTGTTAAAATAATTATTTAAGTCCATCCCTTGTTACAAATTGTTTTCCGAATGGTAATCAGTTTTGACCAGTGTCGACTTGTGGGATAGTGCCAGTGTGACATGGCACCACCAATGAAAAGGAAGGAAAAGAAATGTTTCTTCAAAATATTTTTCTTTATAGTAACTCATTTAAACGAGCGGTTAGTCATTCGATGCTCTCTTCAAAACATTTACTTCAATTATTTCTCTCACGAAGTAGGGTAGATTGTATTATGTTTGCTTCTTTTCATTTCAAACAAGCTTCTCATGAATTTTATCACGAATGGTTTATAGAGGAAATGAAATATTGTTAATTGTAATTGCATTTTAGAATTTTAAGACATAAGAACATATTTTTCACATCATATTTCAGGATTTTTAGGACATAAAAGTCCTTTCCTTACCTGATGAGTATTACGAGAGAGAACGTAGTTGCTAGCGAGTGTATGGTAACATACGGCGTCATTCCCGGGCCGTGAGCGCTGACAAAACCTTTGTCGAGATGCGTCAAGGCCTCCAAAGGTCAAAAGCAGGGCGCAAACAACCCACAAAAAGGCCGGCGCGTGCCCATCGAGTGCGTCGCAGTGCGTCTCTGCAGAGCATGAGGCAGATCGCGGGCTCCCAGCGCCCGCCGCGTGCAAGCCGCTTTTGCCTGGCGCCCGTCAAACGTATTAACAGGGCCCGACGCTGGCGGAATGCCGAACAAACAGCGTGTTAGAAACCGCATTGAGTCATCAGCTTTGAGACGTGCTCTTCATTATTTGCTGGTTCTTTTTAATAACTACAACCATTCAGAACTGAAAAAGAATGTATGTTGTATCCCGTTTTGTATTAAACTCCGTAGCCGCGTAGAATATATGTTTCTCTTCCGTTATTCTTTTAAATTTTGCATTTGTAGATTTAAATGAATTGCATATGTTGAGAATAAAAGATATAATGTTCACTTTTTTCCTGTTGTGATTAAAATAAGGAAAAGTGTAATATAAACGAATAACGCGTTTGATTAAAATGGCAATTTCCTTTGGTTTTTTAAATATGACCCCTAGTGATTTTGACATAGGATCGACGTTAATGACCATTTTTCAACAATTAAAAAAAATGTATTTATCGAAGATGGACGTGTGTTCTTTTGTACATAACCTCACAATTATTATTATTATTATTATTATTATTATTATTATTATTATTATTATTATTATTACTACTACTACTACAATAAGATATATTCTTAATTTTTAGATAAATAACAGATATTACCTAAAAGGGAAAGTTTCTTCTACTTTTCTCATTACAAACGTTTACCCAGGCCTGGGGGCGGGCGTGGGGCCTGGGCGGGGCCTGGGCGTGGGGCCTGAGCCTGGGGCCCGGGCGTGTGGCCTGGGCGTGGGGCTGACGTGGGGCCCGGGCGTTGGGCTGGGCGTGGGGCCTGGGCGAGGGCCTGGGCGTGGGGCCTGAGCCTGGGGCCCGGGCGTGTGGCCTGGGCGTGGGGCTTGGACGTGGGGCCCCGGCGTTGGGGCTGGGCGTGGGGTCTGAGCGTGGGGCGCGGGCGTGGCGCCTGTGCGGGGGGGCGCGGCGCTGGCGTCACGAGGCGCCGCGGGTCGCGGCTGATGAGGCGTCCGCGTGCGCTTTGCGACTGCACCAGCCGACGCGACGCCCAGCGCTTGCCTTCCTCATCTGGTATTTTGCTCTGAGCTTGCCTCCTTAAACAACTTGCTTCCACAGATATTGGTTATTGACTTACCTATACGTGGCGACAAAATACTGTAATATTCTCCCGTTAGTGCTATGTACATTGGTATCGCACATTTGCGCCATTTCATAAAATATATGTGGTCTGTTTTATCTGCTGTCTCTTTTGCGTATAAGTTGACTTTATCGCGAAAAAACAGGCCAAATTAGCGCTCTGTTAAGTCAGGGGTTTGGGGAAACAATCTAAATCGCCTTAGCTCAAGAGAATCTTGTTCTGAGGTCTCAATCAGACCGGAATTCTTGTTTTTACGCCAGCTAATTAGATAGATTCATCGTAGCCAGTAGAGAGGGATGAATGTTCGAGGTCGAAATGGTTTTTCTACCCCAGCAATCGAACGCAACAGAAGAACAAACAAGATTCGTACCGCCTCTGCTTTCCACTGCCCCTCTGCTTTGTGTCGCCGCCCGAGAGTGCATTCGAAGGGCCGACAATGGCTCACCCCCAAAAGGCCAGGTGTTTTCATTTGTTACTTTAATTTTATTTAGAAAAGTTGATTTAAATATTTATTTACATTAGAATTATATAATTATTTAAAAATAATAGTGTTTAGTATCGTGCATACACTACAAAAATAATATACATGTATGAAAACAAACGTTGACTATTTAACAAAAATCTCTGATGGCCCCTGTGTATTCGCTAAAGTGCCTAGAGGATGAATCTGCTCTTCTGTAGAGAAGGAGCGGATGGAGGCCTCTTTCCATTCCATTGCATTCTGTTGTAATCCACACCCAAAGATCCCCAGTCGTGACGTGTGTTTTGAGTGGGGAGACGGAGAGTGTTTGCAGGGGAGAGCCCGGCGAGTGCCAGGAGGCCGCGCGGTTGTGCGGCGCTCGAGAGCTGTCGCTGCCGCCGCCCCGCCCCCGGGGCCCAGGTGGCGAACGCGTTCAGGGAAGCGTTTTTATCTCATTCATTTCCTACGTGACGTCGTGGGTGAAACAAACGAAACGGCTGATGTATTGTTTTAAAAAAATGTCCAATACATACGTAATTGATTCAAATGCAAGTGTATCTAGATGCGTTACATTCCTCGTCCTTCAATTTAGATTTGCAATTCAACCAGACCTTTATTTTAAATGATCGAATCTTTATTGCCAATTTAAATTTTCAATTAAGAATATAGTTTGCTGGAACGTAGGATATTTTGCTTTCACCGATATCGTTTTGATGATAATAGACTGCAGGGTGAAGTAGGTTTATGGACATTTTGTGCAGATTTGTGTTTTTAGCGGCGGTGTGTGGTTTCGGTGGTTGGGTGCGGCGTGGCCTGATGAGAGACCTTCCTGCGGTAAGGAAAGCACCCCGGGCGCCGCGCATCGCACAGGGAGGCGTTCATCAGCCGACCTCGCGCCCGCCCTGCCCCGCGCCGCCCCGCGCCGCCCCGCGCGCTGTGTGTATTGTGGAGGGCTTAATGAATCGAGCGCGGAGCGAGCGGAAAGGCTAGCGCGCGGGGACGCGGTGCCCTTCTCGCGTGACGTCAGAGCTGGGGCTTAGCGCCCGCGGCCTTGGCGGTGCGAGTAGAAGGCGCCGAGGTAGCTCGGACGACGTGAAATGGAGAAGGCCGAGGCCCTAAGAGCGTTTAAAAATTGCATCTCGTTTCCCCAAACTGGGCATACTCGTTGATGCAATGTGTTTCGCGTGACTTCAGAGTTCTTTTGTGTTGAAAGGGAGTGTGTGTCTGTTTCGTTGAGCTTGGAGAGGTTACTCTTGGCAAAAGAAAAATCTCCCTATTTGTCAGTTGTAAAAGTGTAAAATTGTGCGTTGTTGGATACCAAAGGTCTGTAAAGCGTGGAAGTTGTAAAATAAGACAAACGGTTTCTCTCTTCAAATAATATATGAAATTGAATGGTGCTGGTAAATCACGCTATTCCGTGATGATCGACGTAGAATGATATTGACAATTTACCTGTGTAAGTTTTTGACTAAGTTGGTCTATGTGTAACTGTAAGTAACAAACGGGAACGACCATCTTTTTCTTCACACACTTTAAGTTTTCACTGAACATTTCTGTTTGTTGGCAGTTGATAATGTTAGCGAACAAGAATTTTAAATAAGAACTATCGTTCGGCAACAACATACGAGAGAAAACTTTCGTTCATACTCGTGACGTCAGTATACTCTTCGCAATGAGAAATATCAAGAAAGTAAGAATATCCAAATGAGAAGACTCGCCTGATGAGTCTCCGAAAGAGTGCGAAGTGAGAGACGTGTCATTATGTTAATGTTGGGCGAGACTTGTTTTCTCATGTAATTTGAACTCATCAGACGTATTTTTTTATTGTGTCGAATGGGAAAGTTTGACATTGTACCACGCGCTAGTAGATCAAGAACAGGGGTTGACCGACAACTCTGATTATGGTAAATTTATTGGCCGTTGTAAACCATTGCAGGTCACATGAAGCGAAGACAAACAAGCCATAGTCACGAACGCTATTTTGATATTGGCGCGCTACTCTAAAAAAGGGAATAGCTTCTTTGGTTGAAATCGGCTGGGTCGGCGCCGCCATCCGCAGACCCCGATACAGCGCGGCGCCGAGGGGGGACCCCAGAGGCTTCGCTGCGTCAGATAGCGTCCTGACCTGCTCCCCCCGCCCGCTCCAGCCCTCCAGCCCCCTCGCCCTGAGCCCTCGCGCTTCTCCTCCTCCCGGCCCTCCGGCCCCGCCCCCTCCCGCCCCTGCCCCGCCCCCCGCCCCGCCCCGCCCCCGCCCCGCCCCGCCCCGCCCCGCCCGCCCCGCCCCGCCCCGCCCCGCCCCGCCCCGCCCGCCCACGTGTCACGGCGACCGCCCGAAAACAAAATACTCTCTTCTGATTGCTTCAGTTACTACTGATTTTATGTAATAGTGATTTGCAAGCTTGAGTTAAAACGAATATCAGTAAGGATGCCTAAAGAAATATTATACGATATACGTTATAAAAGCGATATTTTTTCGCTCATAGGAATACACCATTCGACTTGACCTCGGGTCGAACTTTTCCTACTCGCAAAATAAAATGCCACATGTCTCTCGTATCAATAGTAAATTGGGAACGGTGGCTCAGTGCATCAACTGATGTCACTGCAGCGTTTCTGAGCGGAAGGTCCTACGTTCTAGTCCCAATGGCGGCAGAATTTTCGACACTAGCTTAGCAGGTAGGTCGAATTCAGTCGCTGTCTGGAAGAGAATTCTAGCGGCCGACTGCTCTTATCGGAAGTTTTTCGTGGTTTCTTTGATCAACACCAGGCGAATCAGGACCCTACCAAACGGGTGACGAACCGCGCGCGATCTTTGCTTCCTCTTATTTGTCCTATCCTCTTCCTTTACACACACTTACACTAACAGACACTGCACTGCCACATACTCCGGGAGACCGGTCAGGAGCTTAGAGCTTGTCCCGGCTGGGGCGGTGCCCCGCTGGTGGGAGAGTCCTGGTTAGGGAAACCCCACTAGCCGACGGTAGGTCGGCGCCGGATCTCGCCATCCAGCGGGGAAGACAACCGCCACCTCCCGAGCAAAAATACGCCCTACACTTACGGGACTAATGACCATAGTAGTTTACGCGTCCAGAATCACTAACAATCAATCAATAGTAAATACTGTATAGATAAAAATTATAAATTGTGAAAAACTATAAATATGGTAATCAAAGGAAATTTTTTGTAAGTCTTTTTATGCTATATCATAAAGTCTTTTCCGTCGTTGCAAGTTATAAAATTGGCGCTTTGTCGTAAATAATCGTTGCATATTTACGATTAGCTTTTAGCATTCTATCATATTATATGATTCTCTTTTAGCATTCTATGAACTGCAGTTGTCTCTCATATTGTTCACTTCGGAGACTGTTCTCGTTACATTCAGAGATATCTAAAAGTAATTATCTCCGCTTCTAAACAGAAGTAGAGTTGCTTTTGCTCTCATTGTCCTGACAATCGTTTTCTGTTCATATTTGTGTGCTAGGAAGTACTTTGTGAGATCATCTAATTGTGCGGCTTTGGCCGACTGAACTATTTCGGACTGAAGTGTATTTAGAACACGCGCTATTAATAGCTGCCACGTAATTCGCTGGCTCCATAATTCATTCCTTTGTCCCAGCTCGTGCTATTTGCTGCAATGGTTCACGCATATTCGCATGTCACAATCATTTAAATGCAGCTCTTCTCATTTGCTGCCATTTTCACTCTGCGGAAGAGATGAACGAAGTAATTTATATCGTCTATGTATCACAGAAAAAACAACAACAACAGAATACTGCATTTTATTTTCTTGTAAATTAACAGATTTGGCATTCATTTTTAAGTTCTAACTTTGGAAAAGGACATCAATTACTATTTTCTATTGAATATTTTTCTTACCATTTTAAAAGTATGTTGCAGTATGTTCCCGTAAATGTTTTATTTATGATCTTTTCTTTAATCACTCTGTCAGTCCTTACGTTAACATTGTGCTGAAAATATTGTAACGTCAATTGACTCGAAAGTTATTCACGTGCACTTACTTTTGGAAATAATTAAACCATCTCACTATTGACGAAGGAAGCGAGTATGTAGGAAAGTGAGCGCCGCTCGGCTCGGGCAGTTGGTTGCTGGTCGGAACGGCAGCTCCTCTTTAAAGCCCCTCGCGGCGGAGGCGGTCGGGGGCGTATGCGTTGGCTTTCCGGAAATCGGCCTTCGCGGGGTTTGGTCTCGCTACCCACCGCCCTCTGCCCGCCGCCCACCGCCCGCGAGCGAAATCTGAAACTTCTTTAGCGGCTCTCTTCTCCCCCGCTTAGTGGCTATCGCTTCTTTCTCCTTGGCCTTTCCTTCCGCGTTGTTAGCATGGGAGCGCGTTGCATCCGCGAAGACCGCGCTAACCGTCGCTCGCCCCGTGCCCTGCACAGCGATGCCGTGGTGGGCGGGGCTGTGTCGCAAGAGGAAACCGCAAGGAGCGCCCAGCGCGGCCGGTTATTTTTAGAAATCACGGAGGTATTATGGAAATCTCGTTGTGCCCGGCTGGCGGGGCGGGGGCGGGGGCGGGGCGCCTGCGGTCCGCTCCGCCGCGAACCTCGGGCACCCTAACGAGATTCTCGCGCTTACGCGACCGGCGGCGTCTCCGCTGCAGTCGCCCATTCATTGCGGAGGGGGCTTCTGCGCGGCCGTCTTCCTCAAGAACGTGACGTAGGATGTTCCAGAGACGGGCTCTCCTTTTGCCTTCCTTTTGTAACATCCTTTTCAGGGCACGTGTTATATTGTAGGTTATCGTTATTCTCCTTCTGAAGTAACTTTTCAATTTTATTGTCGCGAATGAATGTCGGTGCATGACAAAATTTGCTGTCATTTTTGACAATGATGTGGTTCTAGTCAGATCATTGTCAAGCAATATCTTCTCTGTAAAACGGATTCATATATTTCTGAGTAATTCTTTGCATTAGAAATATTTGTTTTTTTTATGTGTACAAGAAAACGATGTTTATACATGATGCCTTAATGACTTCTTGCTCTTTTATGAGCTTTCAATTCATATTATGATATAGATGATTAAAAAACTAAATCAAAATTTTATTTCTACGATTAAATACATTAATAATGATGTCTCACAGCGTGACATTAGTACAATAGATCTGATGCATGATATATTGTGCCTGAAGTAAATGAATTAACGCATTGTTACATGACTGAATTAAATGTTCAGGTCACTATGAGAATCACGACACACACTGATCCCTGGTACAACCACACACGCACCCTTGTGCAATCTGTCCTGTTTTTTAAACGTAGTGCCGTAATGGAAACATATTTTCTTCCTCTACTATCTTTTTTAACAATGTTAAATATAACCTCTCACGCAAGGTTTGTTAGTGTTACCTTCGTGTGTCTTGACACCAGAGTACACGTTCCGCACCCTGTGAGTAAGAAGCATGAAGACAAGTCCGATGAAGGAGAGTAAGGGATATTTGATATATTTTCCTTGCCTCTCGTATCATTTGATAACGTCTTTTGTAAAGCCGTCTCCCCGATGCTCCAGGATTGACACTTTAAGAATGTATCGGTAACACCGCTAGAATACGGAATACCGCTAGAATACTCGTATGACACGAGGTTACAATGGCGAAACCGCGTCATGGGAAGATACAAAAGCGGTCTTCTTTTCTTGAGCGACGTTTCAAACCATTAATTACACATAGAGATGTCGCTCATATTTTATCTTTCGGGCAAATGGAGGAATTTCATATCGAAAGTTGCGCTGTGGTTGAGTGTCTCTTGTTAAGAATGGATAATTATATCAAGAAAATGATCGCTGTTAGGAAATGGTGAAGTTTCAAAACCGAGATTTCTTTATTTTCTCATAGGAATATTCTCATAAAATATTGGTATGTTTTAAAAACCAAATATGAAATTCTACAGTTTTGAATTGACATATTTCTTGTGATCTTGTTAATGGTCTTGTTTTGAATTCCTCGTTTTGAATTTTTGAATAGAAGAAACTAATATGCTGTCGATTGCACGAGCGAGTCACTTAATTTCCCCTTCCCTCTGCTCAATAGTATCATTGTTACTGTACTGTGCGCGTTGGATTTAGAATTTTCCTGTTAAAGTTTGAAGTGTCGCAATCGAAGATGGAATGTTTTGCTTCAAGAGAAGTTTGCAGTCAGTGGAAGGAACTCAGCGATGTTATTGGAGACAAGGCGAGTCAACGACCTCTGCTGCGTTTTTGCTTGAGCGCATAATTTGGGCGCTCACACGTCGCTCGCATATGGAACGTCACGTGCCGACTCCGCGAGCACGCGGAAGGCGCCGGATAGCCAGCGGCCCGGAAGTCGAAGCTACTCGTTCTTGTTTCCTGCAGTTCAGATCAGAGTCTCCTTAAACATCGACGTAGGTGTATTTAGGAGAAAACACTACAGAGAAAATGGGTAGGAAAAAATTTACTTCTTGAGAGAACATCGAGTAGATATGAAAATAAGGTTAAGTAATGAAATTCTACTAAATTGGGAACTACCACCTATTCTCTTCCTCTATATGTTTTAAAATATCGAATAATTTTTTAGAGGTGCTTTTGGTTTCCTCGCCTAATGTTAAAATTAGTTTAGTATTATGCTAAAGTAGATTAAGTTAATTAGTTTAAGTCGTCAAACATTTGTAAAGTTTTTCCTGTAAACTGAACAATGAAATCTCAACAAAACAATAAAACTGTTTTTAAACTATTTTCTTCCTACTTTTCAAAATTAATTCGTATTGTAACTTAATTTACAAGTGATCTTTTGGATTACACGTGATCCTATTGGTTCCCATCACAGTTTATCTATTCTTTTAGTATCGTGGTAAAATACTAGAAAATATAATTTTAACCATATTTTCAGTGACATTTTTGACGTCAATGTATCATTTATTGTTTACGCCCTGCATAATAGTAGGTAAGCTTCAACGTGACGGACGTACTCGAGGTTTTAAAGCCGCGAGAATGAATGCATGAATGCAGAAGAAGAGTTGCTTCGTCATTTCGCCGCACCTCCTGCGCGGCGCGTTCTTCGCCTAGCAATGCCTGCAAATACCAAAGAGCAGTCTTGTGCACCCGCCTCTTCCGCAATGGTTGTCGCGAGCGGGATCGCAGATCAGCGACCGACAGATTGATTGATTGATTTTTTCGTGTTTCCGGGCGCGTCAACTGCTTTGATCATTCGTTCCCTTAGTGTAGTGCATGTTTTTTCTCGGGAGATGGCGGTGATCTTAATCCGCTGAATGGCGAGATCCGGCGCCGACCTACCGTCGTTTCCCCCTAACTAGGACTCTCGCACCAGCGGGGCACCGCCCCAGCCTGGACAAGCTCTGTTCCCGACCGATCTCCCAGAATATGTGGTTGTGTAGTGTATGTTAGTGTAAGTGTGTGTGTAAGGAGAGAGGATAGGACAAGGAAGGGGAAGGACAGATCGCACGCGGTCCGTGGCCCGTTTGGTAGGGTACTGCTTCGGCATTCGCCTGGTGTTGAGCGAAGAAACCACGGAAAACAACCGACCAGAGCAGCTGGTCGCTAGAATTCTCCTCCAGACAGCGACTGAATTCGACTTCGCTGGCGACCGACAAACACCGCGAGGGGAAGCGAGGGACGGCAGTGCCCGCGGCGGGGGGCGGGGGGGGGGCAACACAAAAGGCGTTTTGTTAATCAGTCGCCCGCTAGCTACGCCGTAACCTTTCCCGGGCCTTGCGAAGGCGCTGACGGCAGAGGAAGAGAGCCGCGGACGCTCCCTGCCTGCGCTTGTGTGCCCGCATGTGCATACGAGAACCGGGCCGAGCGATGAGTCCCGGGGTCGGCTCCCGGTGTTGGATCGGGCCCCGCCCACGTGGCTGCGTGCCGCCGGGGTCAGCCGCATTCCGGCCGGAGCTCATCCGTCGATAGGTCACGGACGAGTGAAACGCGCCCGCCCGCAGCCACGGACCCACGGAGTCCAAGTTGGGATGTGGGAGTTGGAGGCTGCGCAGGGGTTCTACGGTTTGAAACTCCCTACAATAATACGGTAGACCTTATGTGTTGAGGGGGAGGTACTGTGTTTGTCTTAATTAGCTTCTCCATGATTCTGATACTGATTGTTTTTCGAAACTTCGCGGACATTTCGTATTTGGTCATTTAAAAGTCCGCTCGATTTGTAGGAAAGTGTGTGGAAGTTCTATTTTGAAGGCTATAATAATCTGAACTTCGTCTTCAATACGTATTACGTAGAGACCTCTACCCATAATACATTGTGGAATGTTTTCCCTCTATTTGGCGGGATATGTAACGTTGACAGCTCGATGTCTTTTGTTGCATTGAAATTTCGTCAACAATATTCTAACTATCGATTCAAATGATATAAGCTTTTAAATCTACTAATGTATTATAAAATATTTCTAATTGAATTTGTTTGTTTGTTTCAGGTAATGAAGTAAACTTTGAAAACGTGCGTACCTGTGCTGTTGTAATGTCGATTACGGTAAGAGAATACAATAAGAAAACACCATTCCCACAAACTCCATTTCTGTCATTTCTGTCCTTATTCTAGTCATCGTGTTAGAATTTTTTTTCACTGAGTGTATCAAGTAACTTAATGAAATGGAAGTTTAATGTTACGTCCCGAGAAGAATTTAGTGGGCTCGTAATCAAATATAACATTTTAGGGAAGGTAAGAATATACTTGAATTAAACTGCAACTAAAGCGAGTGAGTAATCATTTATTCAAATATATTTTTCACTCAGATAGGGAAAACATTTTAAAGCCGTTTAGTTGCGAGCATTTTATTCAATAATTAAGATAAATTTATTTAAACTGCAATTGGGTGTAACCCGGTGGCAGTTAATTACATAAGTAAGATATTAATTTTCATGCAAATAACATAATAATGTTGATAATAATGCTAAAATAATAATAATAATAATAATAGTAATAATAATAACAGTAATAATAATAATATAAAGTAATAATAATAATAATAATAATAAACTGGTGAATCTTAAAAACAAACATTAAATTACCTAAAAGATAAAAGAAACGTCAATCTAATACAGCACTGAGTGCTTAAACAATGAAGACCGCACTGCACTTGCCTACACTTCACTTCATTTCACTTCACTATTACACTAAAAAAACACCTTCATTATTTCTCTGCTCTACACTGCACAACACTTCACTTCACTTCACTTCACTTCACTTCACTTCACTGTATAACTTAATATTCCTAGTTAATTACCTCAAACTTAGAAATGCCCTAAATTACTTTCCTAAATTGTTGAACGCTTCGAGGAAAGGGTTCAAAGGTTTTTGCAGGCAATCTATTCCAATCTCTTATCGTTCTATTTGTAAAAGAAAATTTCCCGACATCCGTTCTCTGCGGTCTTAAATTTATTTTGTGCCTGTGATCACCTCTACCGATGTACGTAGGAAAATTTAGCCGCCGTTTAATTTCTTTCCAAGCTGGATGACCGCTATAAGCTTTATACAAGGCGCAAAGTCTTGCCAATGTTCGCCTGTTTTCGAGTGAATCCCACCCTATCCTTTTCTTGTCCCTGAAAGTAAATTTAGCTGCTCTACGCTGAATCCTTTCCAAATTCTTACACTGCATAATTTTGTGCGGATGTAATGAATTCAATATGTAAATAAAAATTCAAGGAGATATAAGAACATTTAGATAAGCAGTCTTGAATGATCTTGATGGGCTGAATTCCTTTTCTGGACTTCACGCCAACCATGGCGATTTTCTTGGATATATTCTTTTAGGGTTGTTTGTAGAATGAACGAAAGCAAACTAACATACACTGGCATGTAGGATGAAAAGAAGGGTGGTTTGAAACTATTGACGGGCCGTCGCCAACCACGCGCAGGCTGCTCTGCAACGAGCTCGCCCCGCGCGGGAGCGCTCTGCCCAGACGGCCGCGCCAAATGTCAGCGGCGTGCGGCTCGGCTTTGCGCAAGGCGGCGGGCGGGGGGCGGGGCGGGTGGTGCATCTGCGGCGGGCGGCGAAAGCGGTGCAGAGCAGCGGCCTCTCCGTGCCTCCCCGCCCCCGCCCCGCCCCGCCCCGCCCCGCCCCGCCGGCCCCCGCCGCTTATGCAAGCGCGAGCGCATTCCTGGCGCGAAAGCGCGAGGCCACCGCCGCCGCTGCCTCCCGGCAGGTGGCGCCCGCCGCGAGCCCTGGCGGACGCCGCTGCCCGCGCGGCCGCGTGCGCTCGCCGTGGGTTGGGGAAGGTCGTCGCGGCGTCGCAGGTTGTTTGGCCGTCGAGGAACGCGGATCGGCGGCGGCGGTGGGCGGCGAGATCCGGCCGGGATTGAACTGCACCAGCTGGCGGGGGGCTGGAAGGATGTTGCTCTTGCCTTAATGGGGTTTCACTCATGATCAGAAACGGGTCGTTCATATTCCGTAATGGACGCTTAACCAAACTTATTTAGTCTTCTACATTACCTTATCATTTTTTCTAACAAACTTTTATTTCGGGTTCCTATTGATTCTGGAAGGCAATGAAATTTAAATTTTGAAGAAAGACATCAAGATGACAAGGATGGCATGAGCTAATACAGAATAGTATTTTTCAGAACTCACAATCAGAACAACCCACTAAAAAATATTATTTTAATGACGTTTCGTCTACTTCTTCAAAATACACAGTTGTATAAATCCGTACATAATTCATTTAATGTATTGTTTTATGCAATCTAACTTATCGTTCACGCTCTCGTAATTTATGTCGTTTTGTCAATAATTCTCCAATTTTTTTAACAACTCTATTCTGTCCCATGTAACTTTATTTAATATAATGTACCAAAAGTCTTTCTTTGGGGTAAAAAAATCGCAACTATGTATCTTTCGAATGATGTTTGGGAAGTTCTTCTGGGTTCGGCATCCAAAACTTCGTGCAATATTTGTCTGTGTAATTTGAATACCCTCGTAACATGTTGGAATGGAATTTAAACCATTCCGTTGTGCGAGCTCTCATTAGGGAAGGTTGCGGTTGGCCGCTGCTCCTTTGTTTGTGGGCGCTCGCACGTGGTTTGGGCGTGGAACAACGGGAGTTCCTTCTTGGGCTAGTCTGGCATCCCGGAAAAGAAGTTCGAGGTAAACTTTCGCCGTTGTGATGTTCCAGAATACCTGTCAGGCCAACATGAGTATCCGGAGAATATTTTTGGCTTTTCATCGTATGTTTGCTCGCGGCGATGTTTATTTGTAAATGTTTACTATCGTGCGTTACGTTGCATGCAAATATTTACTTTTCATGTGTGAATGAATTGCGGTAGAGACCCATGCAACAGCAACTCATGTATTTACTGAAACAATGTCATACGTGCAGTATACATTGTAAAGTCTCTTGAATGTGTGTGTGTTTATCTCCAATTATATTAGATTTGAATTAGAGTATTACCTCAGACTTTCAAAAGAAACAATATATGTAGACATTTTTTCCAGAACATTACATAGATTTTGGTAGGTAGATAACGTACACAGAGGTCGTGGTACGACTCGAAGGTCAATTATTGTCCTTGGTTCATAGGCTCTCTGAGTACATCTTTCACGTCAGGAATGAAATGAATCCGCGAGGCAGCGGAGCTGGAGGCCCGCAAAGTGTAGCCAGGGAGAGCGGGCGGGCAGAGCGCCTGTCGAAGCCCCAGCCAGCCGAGAAGAAACGAGGCTTCGCGGGCTTCTCGTCCCCGCCCCTTTGCCGCCGGTGCTCGGACCAGCGTCGGAGCCAGAGTCACCCGGAGCACCTGGGGCGTAAAACTAGATAAACGCGGGGAGACGTGGCTCAGGGCATCTAGTACACTGCCACTCATGCCGGGAGACCGGTCGGGAGCTTAGAGCTTGTCTCGGCTGGGGCGTTGCCCCTCTGGTCGGAGATACGTGGTTGGAGAAACCCCGTTAGGCGACAGTAGGTCGGCGCCGGACCTCACCATCGAGCGGGGGAAGATCACCGCCATCTCCCGAGGAAAAAGCATATGGAGACTTACGGGACTATTGACAGCAGTTGACCAGCTCTGAATCACTAATCAGTCTATCAAACTAGATCAACATCGATAATGATGCATCTTTTGGACCGCTAGATTTACATAACGCCTTGGGAAAGGGATAATGAACCCTAGTGTCATTGATGGCCCTCAAGCCTTCTTTCTGTACCTGCGCGGACACTGGACCTGGCACCCCTCAAACTGCCAATGGAGGCGACCCACTCACGTGCCTCATCCTGCGCATGCGCTCCGGGCGGCGCCGGGCGCAGTGCGCGCTGCGCTTGGGATCGCGGGCGAAATAAAATAATAACGCTAATGAAGGGAAATCCCAGGGGCGTTCGTTTCGAAGCGCCGCGAATCGGAACTGCGCGGAGGGGCGGGGGCGGTCCTCGGAGAGGAGAGCGCTCTGTTTGGAGCTTTCGCAGGCGACGCGGGAAATCCGCTGCATTAGCCGGCAACGGAAAATGTAGTTCTCAAACCATCGGTAATGTTTCAAAATGTATATTTGTTTACGCGTTAATGTTCTTCTCTTAAGTAAAATCAATTGTAGAACATAATTTCTGTTCCATGTGAAACAACATGAAAGGTATTGAAGCACAATGTCTTTCAACGACTTCCTGAATGAGTAGAGAACCACCAAAGGAATGATTAACATTTTCATTGAATTCGCTGGTCGAGCTGTTTAATGTAAATCTTTATCACCGATTTTTTTATTCAGATCTAGTATGTTCCTCTATGACATTTCATTTCTTAATTGCGTTACAATTTTGATAAGTACAAGTCGTTTACCTGAGCAGTACAAATTAAAGTTAAGGGATTTTCAAGAAATCTTTAAGCTTCATAGTGGTGACGTCAGTATGGTAAATACCCAACCTAGTTTAGTTATTCCTACGTTGATTCCTTTTCAACCATTTTTATGAAATGCGTGTCCTTTTTCATAGCATCACCAAATAACACGGTGCATTCAACCCGTTTCCTATTGTGGTTCCTACTGGAAATAATATCCTGCATTTTTATTTTTTTATCCGAATCACAATTCTCTTTGGTAGAGTTCAGTTCATCATTCAGAGCCGTTCATTGGAATGTAGTGAATAGCCAAGTTTGTAGTAAGGAATAAAAAAAGGCAAGGCATTTAGAGGATCTTCTATACACGATTCATGTCTTGGGAAATTGTACGACGTTACCATCCAATGCCTCATTGAGACCGGAGAGCAGTGCCACCCACGCTACATGCACTCCCCCGCGCAGCGCGGGAGGCGGTCGACCACGCGACCGCGGACGCAAACGCGCCCTCTCGCTGGAACGCAGTTTTTGGCAGAAGGAGTGGATGCCCGTGCCCCAAGCCCCGCCCGGCAATCTCTCTGCATTCAATGGCGACGCTCGCGGGCCGGGGAGAGGGCAGCTCATTCCGAAGTTCGCCCGTCTGCTCGCCGAGTCTGCCCACGGATGTCCTCGTTCTTGTTTCTTCCCTCGTCGTCTCTCTGTATTCGTCCCTCGCGCGTTTCGAAGTAATCTGCGCCTGTCCGGTCTTTTCCAATCTCTTCCTGCGCCCCTCGCTTCGCCGTGTGCCATTTGGATGTCCGCTCCTTCGCCTTTTCAGACGCCGGGTTCATGTTCCAGTGTGTCGTTTTGTTCTTTCAAAGATTGTTTATATGAACTGCTCCTCGAAACATAACTCTTTTGCTTTTTATTCTGCTTTTACTTGAACGGGACGTGGGATGTGCTACGGTGGATTCATTTGTACCGGTTCTAAATCTACAAGTTTATGGGGATTTTATTGCCTTCTCTTGGAATTTTCCGATTGTCTAAAAACATTTTCTAACAGTGGATAATGAATTAAAAGGTTATAGCTCATCATGTAGGGATATAGCTGTGATGCGTTATTCACGGGTCCGCATTCATTTCGATGATTTCAAATGAAGTAAATTTCGAAAGGAATATATATGCATGTTTACAGCATTCAGTGATTAATACAATTTATTGAATACTACATTACTACGCTCTTGCTTACCTATTGTATTCAGTCTGTAGTACGTATTGGCGGAGTAAGTTGGTAAAACCTTGTTTAACAAGACGAGATTGAAGAATTATCAAACGAGGCCGTTAGACGGGGAGGGGGAGTATAGAATATTAGAAGACATTGTGTTCTAATAAATTCTTATTACAAAACTTCGTGGTCATCTCGGTTTTGTTAAGTTTGACTTTCGAAAATCGAAGTGTATTAAATAATACTTCGAATTTCGGGCTATATAATGCATTGACCTATGTAATGCATTGCGGTTCGATGATTGCAAACATCAGGGGAAAATATTATTCCTTCAAAGTGGTAGAATAATGAGAATCTTTCAAACTAAACGACAGAGGTCGGAGCCAAGCGCACGGCTATCGTAGTTTGCTCATGTTTTCCACTCGGCGAAGATTATTCCGTCGGGTATTGTCGCCGCGGGAAAGAGTGGGTCTGTTCCGTGGGGCCATTGTGTGCAAAGCGCGGCGAGCGGCCGTTGGGCCGGGCCATCCACCCACACCCGGTGGGCGGCGGGGGGGGGGCGCTGCCGGTGCTGACCTGCCCTGACAATCGCTCGCCGAGACAATGACCGCGCCGGGCTCGCGCGGGCGGCGGAGAGGAGGCGCTCGCCGCCCAGATTATCTTCCACCCGCGACCTTTGCTTTTGCGCTGCGCCCTCCTTGCGGACTCGCCAGGTAACCACCTCTGCGGACGAGACGGCCGGAATGGCTTGCACGCTTTCCAGCCGCAGGCGAATTGCTCTCGTCAACATCTTACAAATACAGCGAGCAACATTAAACTGTAAATGGCGTTTAACAAGGATTCGCTATTACGTGGTTCGCTTCACATATTTAATTATCATACATTTTCATTTAAATCTAGGATTACACTTCACACTTTCTGCAAGCTTGCTTTCAGACCACCCTGCAAAATTGAAAATCAGTTTGAGTGTGTTGAAAGTTCAGGAGGTACAACATATCTCAACCATTCCTTTGGCAAACAGGCCAATATTCGAAGTTGTTCACTCACGAGTCTACAGTAGAAGAGACTAAGACTAAAAACTAGTCGTTTAGGGTCCTGTTTAATTGCATTATACAGCTGAATATTTGTGAGTCATACTATTTTTTCTACCTAAAATGGTGGTTGGTATATCTTTAAAAGTCAACAAAATATTATTTAGTTAGATATTGCTTAAATAGTAGTATAAAATAATACACATCCTTCGCGATTGTTCGGAAACTATTTTAGAAAACATTGACCCTCGCGACAATTTTTTAGGACGTTTACGGCTGTCAACTTCATTCGCGTTGCAGTTTTGGCGAACTGTACCGTTTCCCTGGCCTGCGCTCGCGCCCTGAAGAGGGAGAAGCGCGACTCCGAGGCTCCCTTGGCGCCGCTCTGCGCTCGCGGGGGGCGGGGCCACTTGGCGCTTCCGCCGTTTCATTAAGCAAATGCGAATGCGGCACGCGCCATTTGCGCGCTTAAAGGCGACGCGCCCTCCCCCTCCCCCTCCCCCTCCCGCTTCACGGAACGCGTTGAGGAGCGGGACTTGGAGCAGGTGAGCCGATGCAGCCGGGAAGATGATCAAGGGGGAGGGGTCGGGCAAGTCACGCCTTCTTTCTCAGCCCTTTTCTCTCTCGGGAGAATGTGCACTTCGCCACTATAAATGTTATTATTTTTCCAATTATTAAACTGGTCTTACCTTAAGATATCATAAAATAATAATACTAATCAGAAGTAATGGACAATGTTATGTCGTATTATACACATTAAAATAAGCACCATATTCTTAATTTTTAAAAATGTGTATCGCTGTTGCCCTATACGAAATAATTAGAACGTCCAACACCTGCAGCTTTGCAGTTTGTATCTCATTTGCAATAAACAGTTTTCGTTGGAAGAGATGATAGCATGTTTTTGGGAGAGTCGGTTGTGCTTAGACGAAAGAAACGGCGTGCTATGCATTGTGCTTCATCGTTGCCGCATGTCCACCCCACGCATTAGGGCGAAGTGATTCGTATCAACATACGTTTCTCGGGAAGCGGTTGTTTGGGCCAGCGCTGCATTGGCAAAGCCTCTAACAGAATAGAATTGATAAAGGGGATCGAGGCCGAAGCCATTGGAGTGCTGCAGCGGCGGTGACCGTCCAGCACGCAGCCGACCGCGCCTGTCCCGCTCCGCCCGCCCCTCCCCGCTCCGCCCCTCCCCGCCCCGCCCCGCCCCTCTCCGCTCCGCCCCTCCCCGCTCTGCCCCGCCCCGCTCTGCCCCGCCCCGCCGCCCCCCCGCCCGCGCGGCGCCGCCTAGTGCTGCAGCCCGCCCCGCCCCCGCGCCGCCCCATCGCCGGGAGTTAGCGCTCTAACTCGGCGGCTGTTGACACGGCGGACGCGGTTAGTATCGAGCGGGCCCCGCTGGGCGGCGCTGGCCGCTTCTGGGCCACGCCCCCCACCCCCGGCCGCGCGGCTCGTTAGTGGGGGCGGCGCCGCCCGCGCGCCCTCGATGAGTTTGCTCAGGGCGCAGTGCGATGCCTTTTTGATTTGGTAGCTGCCGCCAGCGGCGGGGACGTCCTCGGCTTTCCGGCGGTCTTGTTTCTTCTGGATTCTCGTTCTAAATCGTTAGAAATAAGGTGTCTTGTGCGGGGAACGAGTGGTATTTCTTGGAAATAATTATCTGACAACAGAAAATCGGATTCGATTCTTTCCATCTTTCGGAAGTGTTTTAGGACACTTTCAGATGGTCACCGTTATTGTTTATGTATTTTTTTCGCCCACCTCCTTTGTTGCTTGGTAACTTCATTATAACCTGGAATGTCCCAGACGTATTAATATAACAAAACACCGCTGATCCTGATGTACCATCTTTCTTACAATCGCGTATATGAGCAAAATTAACTTCAATATGTTTGCCTTTAACACGGTTTTTCTCCTTACTTCGTCAAACCAACCCGTCTGATTGTTCATGGATACTACGTCCCCACAAACCGGCCACGTCGTGCCCCGGCTCTTGCTCCTTGGCCTCCGCGCCTTTGACGCGCGGCCGAGCCCTTCCCTGGCTGCTTCCGCCGGCGCTCGCCGCTTCCGGCGCCCGACGCCTGCCTCTTGTTTTGGCGCGGCGCGGAATTACATTTGCGCCCCGGGCGGCGCCGCGCGCGTGCTGACGAGCGCAGGGGCGTGGGCGGCGGTGGAGGCGCCGCGACAAAAGCGACGCCGCCGCCGCCGCTCCAGGGCAGCTGAGCGAACGGAGAACAAACATATTTTAATCCTTTGGCGCTTGTTTCGCGGAAGGCGAGTCTTGCCCTGTTAATTAACTGCGTGGGCCCTGCGCGTGACGCGTGCTCTGTGCCGCCCCGCCCCTCCGCCCCCTGCTCCCGCCCCCCGCCCACCGCTCGCCCCAGGACGGCGCTCGCGGAAAAACGCGACCTGCCTTTCGAACGCTGCGTCCTCTGTTGCTAACAGGTGTGGATGTTGTGTTTGATTCTTTGTACGGGGTCAATCGTTTATGAATAATGAACCAGTAACTTCCATACTTTTTGGATACAACATTCATACACACATTATTAAAATGTTTGTGTTATGCAGGAATTATGTCCAAGAAAATCATTCATATTTATATATTTCATATTTATATCATTCATATTCCGTCAGCGTGTGGAAATGAAAATATTGCACAATACCGTATTAACAACAATAATCGTATTACTTAAAATAATAGAAAAACACCATATGTGAGCAAATTATTACGACTGTGACGAGTTTTCTAAAGGAACATACTTATAACAACTACTCATGAACAAAGTCTGGCTCTATTGAAAGAGAACAATCCGGTTTTCCTGACTGAAAAGTATTATTTTTGCTTACGCTACAATAGCTGGTTAATTAATAGATTTGACATTTCTTAGTAGTCTGAAGATTGTACTATTTCTTAACGTAGTCTGAAGAATTTATCAAGTTGTACTGTACTAGCTCGGGAAGATCATCCCCTATTATTTGTGTGATTAGTTCATTGTATTTGTTATTGTTTCGTCTATTTGATTGCCTATTCCATTAGAGAAAGTATTTAATTTAAACGTCTTAGTAGAATGAACTCTGTCATATAACAAGCGGCTTCTCATCATAAAAACGTAGATTTCCCGCAAGCAACTTTGCCTGAGGGGTCAGATTGTGGCGTGAGGCGCCGCGCCGCCCCGCAGCGCCGCTTCGCTTAGGGGAGACACCTCGACCGAGCCGCCGCCCCCTCGCACCGTTTGAAAAGGAACGCCAGCGGGGCGAGGCGTGCGCGGGTAGCAAAGCGGCGATGAAAAGGGGCGGGGCGGGCCGCCGCCGCCGCCGGCGCCTTCGCCCGCCCTCTCGTGGTGACTTTGGGGCGCGCGCCCGCCCACGCAACGCGTCGCCTCCCTCTCTCCAAGCCTGGCTTTCGCACTTGCGCTGCGTCCCTTCAGGGACGCCCGCCCGTTCATTCGCCCATTCGACACTCGCTCCACCCCCTCTCCCCTGCTCGTCTCACCCCTTCCCTCTCGCATTCATTGATATTTCTGGGCACGGCTACTGCTTCGGTTATTAGTCCTGTTAGTGTAGTAGGTGCTTTATTCTGGAAGGAGGCGGTGTTCCTCCGCCATTGAATGGTGAGATTCGGCACCGACTTACACGTCGCCTTGCGAGGAATCACCTCTTCCAGGGACCTCACCCAAGCCGGTCACCGCCCCAGCTGGGACGGGTTCTTAAGCTTCCGATGGAAAAGGAACTGCCCTGGCATTCGCCTGGTATTGGTCGGAGACACCACGAAAAACTGCAGATCAGAGCTACCGGACTCTAGAATTCCTCTCGAGAGAATGTTTATGCTTTCCTTCACATTTCTCCCTTTTCCTTCATTTTTTTCTTGGCCTTTCTCTCACCAATCTTCGCAGTTACCCCATCTTTACTCATTCACTCAACAGACATTACCTGCTTTGCATCATTCCTCGTCCTTCACCCTCTTGCACCTCGGCAACTGCGCCTCCCACGCGCCCTGCGCCATTCATTAGCCGCCGGGCCGCGCGCGTGTCGCGTGGCGGGGCGAGTGCGAGCGCCCTCTGGAGGCGCCACGTCTTCAAATTAGAGGCCCCGCCCCCGCCATCTCTGCGCTTTGAGGCGCCCTCGGGGCGGCGTCCCACCCGACGCTCCGGTGACCCGCGCTGCTCGAAAGGGAACTCGAGGTCCTCGCAGCCTTTATAATAAGGGCGAGGAATCTGAAGGCCAATGTTTAACTACTCGGTTTCGTTACGGCCTCACAAGCTTATTTTTCGTGTGCAGAAATACTCACAAAATGCGTTCCTAATTTATTTATCCCAAGAAAATGCATGAGACCTCTCGATGAAAAGTTGGTCACCGAGTACAAACTCGTTAAATCGGCTTTCTTGTTATTTCGTTATGCTGTTTGAGTCATTATATCCAAGTGAACACATTTCATCAAATAAATTGATTTATGTTACTTTCTCGCATATGTACGTAAAACGTATGTATATACGGAGTAATATACATAGTATAGAGAAAGTTATGTATAGCTGCGGAAAATCGATTTCGAGATTTCAACGAAAATACGCATTTTGAGGTTCCCTGATACACAAAAAGACTTTTTTAACGTTGTCCGAAGTCGTTTTTTTTAACGTGTTAAAAGACTGTCCACTGTGTGTTTGTCCTTCCGAACAAAACTAGGACTTAAACTATTCGGGATTTCATCAAAATGAATAGTCATCATTCAATCTGAATTGATTCAAAGTCCTATGACTTTAAAAAATATTCTTTAAATTTTAGAGGTATTTTACTTGCAGCTGCTGAGGCATTTTCAAAATTTTCTAAAAAGGCTCAATTTTTTTCTTTAAATAGTTTCTGTGAATTGTGATGAATGTTCTGAATAACATAAAATAATTACGTTTGGTATTCTTTTTTTTTCAAAAATAATTATTTTTTTTTAATCTTAGTCGTCGATATTTGCATTACGGGTGTTGCCTTACATTATTGCATCTGTAAGTTTAAATAATTTCTTATAAAGTTTCTCAAAAACTCAAAATTGTTTTTGTGAAAATTAGCTCAAAATTGCGCATATTCAGAAACGCTCACACGAAATTTTCTCAAACGAGAGTTTTCGAATTTTACAATTAATGTTTAGCATGTACGATCAGGTTTTGATCTTACATTATTTTTAAATTCGTTAGTCAATTCCATTATTAGAGGACTGAAAAACTGAGAAAATGTGAAAAAATGTATTTTAAGCGCCAATGGATGGCAGGTGGAGAGTTAGTAGGGCAACACCTCAAAGCTATCGTAGACTAAAGAGATATGAAAAAAACTAGTTTGAGAAAGTATTTGCCACTCTGAAGCACCGCTAATTTGTTGTTGTTATTTTTATTATTATGAAAATGTCTGTCTTGAAATCTTACACCAATTTCCATTATTCTTTTTCTCAAAGCATATCCAAAATATTTTAGGCATTACGTATATTTTGAAACAATATTTCTTGAAACCCTACCTCTAAGTGAACAGCTACAAACAAAAAAATTATATTCAGTTGTTTGTGAACAAACAGACAATGGCAACACCCTTAAAACAAAACAAAAATTTAATAACTAAATAATAATGAAATACAATAGCATGGCATCCTGGTGTAAGAATTTACAAGGTCCAAACGAAATGACAGTAGAAGGAATTCTGTGTGCGATCGAGACACAGCAATGAAGGAGGAATGTAGAAGCTCTCTTTCCTTCGTGACGAGCGCATTTCTCAGCGCCACGTGCGCGCGGGCAGTGGGTGAGGGCGGGCGGCTTTATTGGCTGCTTTTCCGCGCGGCCGGGCGTGCGACGGGCGTGCCGGCGGCGGCGGGGGCGGCGGGGGCGGCGAGGGCAGCCACCCCGGAGCCCTGCTATTTATCACCTCGGAGGAGGCAACAAGTGCGTCACGGCGAAGGGGGGAGGGGTTGCGCACGCCTGACCTGTTGCTGCGCCCGTGCGCGCTCCACGCCACCCCCGCTCGCCACCACTCACCTCTGCTAACCCCCACTCACTGGCGGAGCCAGGCCTCTAGAGTTTCCGGTTACCTTCTTTTATTGGGCAAAATCTATTTAAAGATTCATTTATGCTCGAATTTGGAACCGGGAGCGGTACCTCAGTGCATCAACTGATGTCACTGCAGCGCTTCTGACCGGGAGGTTCTAGGTTCCCACTCCTCACGGCGGCAGGATTTTCGACACTACCTTTTTCAGCTAGGTCGAATTCAGTCGCTGTCTGGAGGGGAATTCTAGAGGCCGGCTGCTCTGATCGGTAGATTTCCGTGATTTCTCCGATCAACACCAGACAAATGCCGGAGCAGTACCCTATCAAACGGGCCACGGACCGCGCGCAATCTTTCCTTACTCATCCTTGTCCTATCCTCTCCCCTTACACAGACACACTTACATGCACTACACTACCACATATTCCGAGAGACCGGTCGGGACCTTCGAGCTTGTCCCCGCTGGGGCGGTACCCCTCTGGTGGGAGAGTCCTGGTTAGGGGGAAACCCCACTAGCCGGCGTTAGATCGGCGCCGGATCTCGCCATCCAGCGGGGGAAGATCACCGCCATCTCCCGAGAAAAAACATGCTCTACACTTACGGGACTAATGACCTGAGCTGTTGACGCGCCCGGAATCACTAATCAACCAAGCAACCAATCGAATTAGTTAATTGTTTAAACAATAATATTATATAGTACACAAATAATATACAATATATTTGCCCCTGTCTCCTCTCACCCTGCGCTTGCGCTCGCGCGCTGCCGCTGCGATCTTCCCTTTTGAAGTAGGCCCTGCCTTCGACAATCTCTTGCACACATTCACCAATAAGTGTCTCCCCTAATTGATAGAAAAAGAGTTAAAAATGTGCATTTTCAATATGGAGCAGCGTAAGCTAAAAGTTATTGAAAGATATCTCAGTAACGTGTTATTCACTTAAATTCAGTGGCGGAACAGGTTATTCCGACACTTTCTCAATTGCAAGGACAGACATGCGAAACTGTCAAAAAAGATATGTTGGTGGTGCCTATCGATGTCATTTTCACTCTCATTACTCACAATTGATAATTCGTTTGTCAGCACAATGGTCGTTAGTGTGTTTGTGTGTTGAAAATATTGCCTTCCTCTTCCTTTTGAACTTTCGATAAAATTAACTCCTACATTCGTATGGATAGGGTTTTTCCACTTTTCTGAACGGAAACACTCTAATTGCTTAATGTGTTGTTGAAGCCACACTTCCGTTGGAGTCACTTTTGTCTGTGGTTTGTAAAAGGGCACTTGAAAACGGAACACTGAAAGTTCAGTGTTTCCTTGGTTTTCTTGGCTGCGGGAAAATTTGTTTTTACCCTTGAAAACAAGTATCTCTCGTTACATAACAGCTTTCTTGCTGAAATGTTTTTCTGCATTCAAATAAAACACGGGGAATTACAAAAAATATTCTGGATTTAAATATTATGACTGTTTTTCTTCTGTGCTGTATCATTGTTATATAACAGTGAATATTCAGTATTTTATTTAAATTGTGCTATATGTAGGTGGTTATAACGTAATTTTATTGTTTTATTAAGAAAAAGAGACAGAAAAATATATTTGTCATTGTGAAGTGTATTCTTCTGCTGTATTGACTGTATGGCAGTTCCCTTGTAAAAACCTAATCAGTATCAAGACAACGTTCTTGCAAGAGTAACTTACCCGACTGCTGTGCAGAAACCCAAAAAATCAATCATTCCTCCTCAATACTATGAACAGTAAGAAGCATGAAAGGCATTTTTATTAAAAGTAATTTTTTGTTTCTCTCTTGCAGTGTTTTGATGTTCAATGCATTCTGTTTTATCAGAGTTTGTTGAAGTGTTTGTAAACTTTCCTGATCGTCCTTTCTTGTTACCATTTACCGAAAGGGTGTAACTTTAATGTGAAATTTGTAGATGCATCGAATTCAATCACTGTATGCAGAATGTTAGCCATCCTCTGCTCTGATCAGTAGATTTTCTGGTTCCTTCGATCAAAACTAGACAAGTGCCGGATCGATATTCTAACAAACAGCCTATAGAACGTGCGCAATCTGTTCTTCCTCTTCTTTGACCCCTCTTCTCCCCTTGCACATACACACACACACACACACACACACACACACACACACACACCTCAGGAGATCAGTGGAGGGTTTAGAACCTATGCGGGTTGGGGTTGTGTCTCGCCGTCGAATATTTTTGGTAGGAGGAAATGCTGCAAGCCGACGTGTAAGGTTGCCGCCGTTATCTGTCATGCGGGGACGGACCACCACCTCCTCCTGCACTGCAATAACGACTGAAGTAGTCGACGCACTCGGAATCCAAAAATACTTGGCTCTGTTCCATGCAAAACAGAGATTGAGAATGATCACGTAGGATGTGGTTGCTCCGTGCTTTCGCAACGGAGGCGCAGAGCGCCGCTCACCGCGAAGGGAAGCGCTGCGGTGCGGCGCGTGGAAAGGCCGCGGAAGCGACACCGGCGGCGCGGCGGACGCGGCGGGCGCTCACCGGCCCAGGCGCTGGGGCGCGACGCGCTGCGCATGCACGCCTGCGCGCTCAACGGCCCACGGGCGCGGTGCACCAAGTTGGGGAGACGATGTTGGCTCTCGTCAGCTACGTAGGGCGTTCGTCCGTGGGTGTAATGCGTGTTGCATCCCGAAAAGCGAGGGGTGCTCCTCCCCCGGCTGCACGTTGGGACCCACCCGTCGCTTGTCTCCTGCAGGTGTCTCTCCCAGCGAGGCGCCGCCCAGACGGGACGAGTTCTAAGCCCCCAATCGGTCTCCTGGCACTGGGACGGGGTGTGCATGAAAGTGGACATAGGTGACTAAGGTGAACGGAAGTGACAAGAGCGATGAAGGAAAGATCGCGCGCGGTCTATTAGTTAGGGTACTTGGATTTGCCTGATTTTGATCGAAGAAACCGCGGGAATTACCAACCACCCACAAGAATTCTGCAGAGAGCAGTTCAATTCGATCCAGCTATTAGCTAGAGTCGAAACTCCTTCACTGTTGGAACGCAAACCCTAGAACCTCCCTCTCAACGATGCTGCGAACGTAACAGTGTGCCATCGCTGCCGGTTTGCAAGAATTGAAGTAGATAATTACTCGTATTTTTTTCCCCAGTATGTAACTCACTACCACTCATACCTTCTGCAGGTTCTCTATTGCCACTACACACACACGGGCGCGCACACGCACTCACACGCGCACACATACTCTCTCTCTCTCTCTCTCTCTCTCTCTCTCTCTCTCTTCACACTCACACACTCCACTCACACACACACTCGGACTGCATCGCGGGTATCATCATTCCACCTTCCATCTCCCCAGGTCTGGGGGTATAAAAATCGGATTCAGCTTAATGCTGATCTCTCTTATTGAATTCCTGCAAGACTTACGATGTGATAGAGGATACTGAGCTCGTGCAAGTGCGTGTATGCGTGGTCCAAGACATTCGCAAGCAAAAAAAAGAAGAAGAAGAAGAAAAGTTGCAATTTTTTGCGGATATTACAATTTTCTTGTTCACACCAGCAATCAAACGCTAGAAATGAGCCAATAGGAGGTTTTCAAACGCACACTTTTAACAAATATTCTCGCGCATCTCTTCGTCCGATCTTCTCAAAGAGATCCGAAGTGCAGGAAGATAATCTTCCTCGCGTGGAGTCGGATGAGGGGAAAGTGTAGCGGAGACGTTCGGTTGGATATCAGAAAAATATACTAAAGCAAGATATCGTGTGAACCCAGGAAGTGAAAGTGACATCTGTAATGGCCAAGCATTTAACCTCAAGAAATTTCCGTTGATCAGGAAATTCAATTTGAAATTCATAAAAACGCTTGTAAGGTGCCTTGTGTGAATTTTCTGGGTATCGTGACTTGAAAACTGGGACTAATTTTAATACAAGGAAACTAGTTTCTGTTTTGTTTCTTTTGTTGTTGTTTTTTTTTCTTCAGAAAAAGATGTGAAAAATACTGAACAGAATAGAGGTGAATGGCATTGTATGTAAATTTAACACTTGTCACGTACTATAAACCACAATTTCCTGCAACGAATAAAGTGTTGTGAACACTAAACTTACTCCTAAATACACGTGCAGTGGAAAATTATTTTTTTAATATTGCGAATGACACATCATTGACAAATAATTATTGACGTTCTTCTTCTTCTTCTTCTTCTTCTTCTTCTTCTTCTTCTTCTTCTTCAGAAGTTCAGTTTGTATCCGCCTGACCTAGTTAACTGCTGCGGACAAAAGCATTGTTTTGTGTGCCTTCCAATCGGTGAGTCAATCCGTGCAGTGATGTAGCGTGTCGTTGACTTAAACGAAATACTATCGCGTGTGAGCAGAATAGTTCGTGGCCCTTTGACCTCACGTCAGCCATTGCTGGCGATGACGTGTATTTGTTAACTCCCTAAGTGAAAATGAACTCTGCAAGATTGGAGGTCAAGAGCAGCCGACTGAAATGTTGAATGGTTTGTTGCCCCTTTGAAAACTGAAACTGAGAGAAGACATCTCCAGTAATACAGCAATACTAACTCTTTGCGTCATCGAGCTAATTTTATCGCACCCTTTGTATGTTGTACGTTAATATTGAGGTTGAAGGGGAAAGAATTAGTTTTACTTTTTAAGAAAGGTATTATAAAAAAATAATATGACAAAAAAGTTATTCAACATAGAACATGAAAATGTTATTTTCGAAGACGAGCATTGTGAATGTAATGTGTAATTATAGTTTCCATTTTAGAATTATGTTGTTTGCATTTTTGGTATCTTCTGCATAACGCATTGGATAACTTCTTTTTTAAGAATATTCACATTTTTTAATGGTCATGAAAAAAAACATATTCGCAATGAAATATATAATGAAACACACTTGTTACACTGGTTCTGATTCTTGTTTAAGGAGATTCAAATTTTTTAATGGTGAATGAAAACCTAATATATTCACAATGAAATATATAATGATACAGACTTGTTACACTGGTTAGGCGAAGAGCAGGCCCTGTGGCCTGAGCCTTGCCATTAATAAAGACCATATTATTATTATTATTATTATTATTATTATTATTATTATTATTATACATTGTTTTTCTCGGTATTCGCCGGATTTTTATTTGACTTTGTGTCGGGTTAATAACCAAGACACAGGTCAATTCATGTTTCGTCGCAATTTAGGAATTTTCGAACCTGCATGTGTTTAAGATGATCGATTTTTGCGTAATTTTATAGGTATATTTTGGTATTTGAATAAGTTCGCATTATTATTATTATTATTATTATTATTTTATAACAATAGTTTCCCCGTAGTAGATAGATTCAATATGCTAATATTCTCAGTGATGTTTAAATGACAAGTATCAGAGATAAAAATAAATGTTTGAAATCATATGATAAGCGAGTATGGTGTCGGTGATTTCACTTTTTGACTTGAGGTTTCACTGCAAATAATTGCAACTTCATCGCAACATAAGAAACATGTTAACCCCCAGCAAGCACTCGCTTCCTTGACCCCTCTGCTAAGCTGCAGCGGCCCAATTCCAGCAGCTTCATCCGAACGCCACACTTTTTCCCGGTCCTCTCCCTCGGGGGGAGGGGTGTGGGAGGCAATTGGCCCCGGGTCGCCTCAATGACCAGAGCGCGGGGGAGTCCCGCTCCCCGCCCCGCCCCGCCCCGCCCCGCCCCCGCCCCCGCCCCGTGCCGGACGACGCGCCGGCCGCTTCCGCCGCGCGATAGACGGCTTCCGCCGCTCGCGGCCGCGCTGGAGCTCGCGCATTGCACAGTGGCATTGCGATATAAATGCTATTGCTGGTTAAGACTCGCATGCATGCCTCCCTGTCAATGAGCATTTCCTTACGTTATTCCTTTACGCGCACATTGCAACCTCACAGATGGGACATCAAGACATGATGGGAAATATGATCATTTATTTTGTTGTTACTTTATGCTACATCTAAAAATGGTACATTATCGATCTTCAGTAGCGCTTAGTACATTAACTTGAAGTATATATTTTCAGACGGATATAGAGATACTTTGTTACAATAATTTTTGCGTGGTTTCAAATGTGTGATATACTTTCAGTTCATTTCATCGCATTGACAACATTGCTTAGCCCCAAGCGACGCAACTGAATCCATCCCAATCGGTCGACATGCACGGTCCCTCCCCCTCGGTGCCGAAGCTGTTTCCGGATATGGAGAGTAGGAAGAGAAGTCCCTGGGTCCCCTCGTGCTGCGGTCACCTGCCCCGTGGCGGGGGTAGTGGCCCTGGAGAGGCTCGTTTGGGGCGGCGGCGCGGCGGCCGGGGTCGCGCGGGGCGCTGTATTTCAATTGGCAATCTGCAGCCAGTCGATACAACGGAACCTGCAGGCTTGATTGGACGACCTGCCGTTACCGTGGCGACCGCCCTCCGGCCTCAGGCGCGGCACCGCAGCCTCTTCCCCAGGTACCACTCACGACTCGAGTACCTCAGCCCGGGCCCCGGAAGCCACGTCGGGGAACCTCTGAACTATCGATTGGGAGTGGCGTCGTACATCACTTATACACTCCAGATTTCATTTTTGGCTTCTATGTGTGTGTCTTAATCAGTAAAAGCTTTGTCAATGCCAACGATATTCATTATCCACAAAGTAGGCATATAAGATTGTGAGAAGAATTTTTTTAACAAAGATAAGAAAGAAAACATTTTTTAGAAATATTTGCCCTTAAAGTTGCAAACTTCGGAATATTATAAATTACAAGCTGTTTGCGGCTTATATAATTGCCTAATTAATAGCTAAACACATTAGATCATATTTATTTTGCAAAGATAATTATAACTTGTACATCTATATCGTCAGTATCACTTATGCGCGATGAGCGTGTGATTCCGAATGAGATGAGGCAAAATGAAATATAACGCAAAGGCGTTTCCTACAGATGCATGTTCGTCATCGGATCCAGACGTAATTAGGAAACGCGCACTTCCCATAGCCGTGACGAACATTTCGACCGCGAGTGAGCGAACAAACGCGCAGCGCGGGAGTTGCCCCGATCGATTCAACCCCGCGCATCCGAAACGCAGTGCAACTGTTTCGCCAAAAACTGCGTGGAGCGACGTAAGTGAATCCGGCGGGCATTGGGGCTCGCAAATGCGAGAGGTTGTATGAATAACCCCCGGCATCGGCGATTGGTTGGTGGGCGGATATCTTAATCAGGCAGGGACGGCAGCGCGGGGCCCCCTTTCATCATCGCGGCTGAATGCTCTGCGCGAGGCACGAGATTGAAGCGCGGGCGGAGGCCGGGGGGGGGGGTGCGTACGCGCCTGCGCCCGCTGCTGCCCCGGGCCTTGGACAGGCACAGCCTCCGGATCCAGGTACGGGGAATGCGCCCATTCGAGACACTGGCCCACGTTCGTTTCATTTTCCAGCTACGGACCAAACCCGGATATAAGATTGTTATCAAGCAAAGAAAATATACAAAATTACGTGAAGTACATACTATAAAACACGAGTTTAAATCACTTGGAAAGCTTTCGTAGATTTTTTAAAATTTAGGAACAATAATATGACGAGGTTTCTTCGTTTCCGTAAAATTAAATAAAAAAATAAAGAATATAAAATGAAGATTTGAAAAATAACATTTCCTCCTTTTGATAGTGTGTCACACATCCCCAGGGAAAAGACGGAAATTAGATTTGAATGAACTAATCATTGTTACGTAGTTTTGAAAGTTTTGTCTGTGCTATTCGTATTGCATAAAAACATTTTGTTTTTTCCAGCGCGCGCTTTTTCAATTATATTTCCCGTGAAAAGGAACCGAAAATTGCTATTTTAGATAGCAATAGACTAATACGTCAAAATGTTCTCACCTGTTCTATTCATATACTAATACATCTATACAATAGCAAATTGAAGTCCGGTTAAAATACCTTTTAGTCAGCATCTGTTCATGATAGTCTGTTCTAGATAGTTCATGATCTGTCAGCATCAGCATTCATTGATATCTTTTTCACTCCCCTTTCTTAAAAATTCAGAGGATACATTCCTCCTAACATTGTTTAACTTCCTTAAAGTAATTCCCACAGAAAGAATACTGTAACATATTTTGTGTGCATTCTATTTTTGCGCTTGCGGTAGAATGTAATGGGACACAAAACCATAAAAACGTTACGTTTCAACACTTCCTACGAAATTGATCTTTCGAAAAATATTGATGAATACTTAAAGCTGTGCGCGCTTGTTTCTAGTAAAATGCATCAAAGCAAGAATTAACCACTCATAAACAAACATGAACATGATATGAAACTTCACTGCCAACGAATGAAAGCCTAGTAAACGAATTACCCTTAAGGAATGGAATTACCGGTTTGCATTTGTACTTCCAAAGTCTGAGAGAAAAACATTGAATTCGTGCCCAGTAAATGAAATTGCAGCAGCTACCGTATTTTATGTTCAAGGCTGACAAGAGCAAATTGATTATCATTGTAATGTTACTTTCACCACACAATCGTGCAGAAACAGTCGTTTTCGTGCAGGTGGCAAGGTTATTCGTGAAGTTGAAAGAACTGCAGCGTATTGTTTGTAAAAACGATGAATTGTTATTGTATTTGGTATCATTTGCTATCCTAATATTATTGGGAGTAAAACGAATGAATGCTTTTAGGAGTAAACATGCAATTTATTTCTTGTAGTAGGAACGGCGTTGAAGTGGTTTGTATGGAAGGCGTGAAATGAATGTTCTGTAGGATTCGGGTCGTCGTGCTGCGCGGCGATGGAGCGCCTAAAGGCGGCTCCGAACATTCGTTATTCGGCGAACAGCGAGCCACCGCTCGCCGAATCCCGAGTATGTGGATGAGTTGCTCGCTATTTGCCGAGTGACGAACATTCGGTATTCGCCCTACCCACCGCGTGTCGGTCTTTTGGACCATCAAAGTGAGCGAACATTCGCCGAACACGTCAGTGGCTCGGGATTGGGCGAGCACTACTAGCGCGCTCGGCGATTGCCGAATGTGTGCAGCCGTCTTAAGACAAAGTGCGTGCGAGTGGGGCATGAGCCCTCCGCCCGCGGGCGAGAGCGCGCACACACACACACACACACACACACACACACACACACACACACATACACACACAAACACACACACACACACACACAAACACACACACAACACAACACAAACATACACACACACAAACACATACACACACACACACACACAGCCGTCCGAGGCGTCGCAAAGCACGGCGCTCGCGCGTCTGCGCGTCGCACTCGCAGCGAAGCCCACACCGGACGCTTCACTTATTGGCATTGGCCTCCACTCCTTCGACCGGCCGGCCGTGATCCTCGGTTTGCTGTCATCGCCTTGCCATTGCGAGTAACGTATCATCGACGTGCGTGTTTTTTCATCTCGTAGATACGATGCTTTTACATTTTCCTCGGTTTTAAAGCTGAGTTCCCCGCGAAAATTCCTTCCAGTTTTTAACCCATCAGTATTTTTTTTAATCTACTTGGTAGTCTCCTTTCATGACACTTAATTATTCGGATTCACATTGCCTCTGTACAAGTAATTCAATTAGTAAGAAACCTTCAGGAGTAGAAAAACATGAGATAAATATGGCTGATTCCATCACTCTTTCAAGGCCCGCATCTCATTCACAACTTTGACTTTTCATTTTTCTCATATTCGTATTTACAGTAAATGAGAAACTGTAGCAAGAGTAGTAAGAAACAGTGCTTCATCTAGTCTAGTTCTTATTGAGGTCTGTGTATTGTTTCGTAGTTTTTCCAGTGGTTCTGATGCCGTTGTTTTCTTATGCTTCATCCATTACGTTCTTCAGTACGTTTTTGCGACTTGTATTTTCCCGACATGGAACCGCGTGCCTCGGCGTTCTCCCTCGTTGCTCCGGGCTGCTACCTGCGCGTGGCGTTTTGTAGGCGAGGAACAGCGTGCGATTCATTCGCGGCGAAGGGGCGTTTTTATTCGCGCGGCGGGGCTCGCCGGTGCATCCAGCGTTGCCGCCGCTTCCTCCTCCCTCCTGCTGCCTTCGTGTCTGTCGACCTCATCGCCGAGTTCTTTCCCAGGGTACTTCTACCTCCTCCCCACCACCGTCGCCCTCCCCCTCCCCGCTATTTGTCATGTATTCACTAGGAATTCTTTCAATGTACGAGTGAAGAAAAATTTGAAAACAGTCATGTGAGTGCACTGTTGTGTTTCAGTTCTCTCCTTCGATCCATTGCGTTGAAAAGTTGTACAAATCTTTGAGTGCAAACTGAGTGTAGACTAGCAAACTAGATAATACATTTTTCTCATTTCTGTCGCAACATTATGTAGACTCTGATCCAAAGTGCATGGAACTAATGTCCGTTCTCCCTTGCACTTGCACCGGGAGCAGTAGCTCAGTGCATCAACTGATGTCACTGCAGCGCCTCTGACTGGGAGGTCCTATGTTCGAGTCCTGACGGCGGCAGGATTTTCGACACTAGCTTTTCAGCTACGTCGAATTCAGTCGCTGTCTGGACGAGAATTCTAGCGGCCGGCTGCGCTGATCGGTAGTTTTCCGTGGTTTTTCCGATCAACACCAGGCGAATGCCGGAGCAGTACCCTATCAAACGGGCCACGGACCGGGCGCGATCTCTCCTTCCCATTCCTTGTCCTATCCTCTCCCATTACACACACACACACACACACACACACACTAACATGCACTACACTATCACATCCCGGTCGGGAGCTTAAAGCTTGTCCCGGCTGGGGCAGTGCCCCGATGGTAGGAGAGTCCTGGTTAGGGGGAAACCCCACTAGCAGACGGTAGGTCGGCGCCGGATCTCGCCATCCAGCGGGGGAACATCACCGCCATCTCCCGAGAAAAAACACGCACTACACTTACGGGACTAATGACCAGAGGGGGGGGAACTTGCACTCGCACGTCTCCCTAAATGATGTGGAGCGCCTCCCAAGTGGCCGATTCCCGCCGCGATCGCCTCGCGCCTCATGTTGTGGAGCGCGTCGTCCATTGTGAGCGCGAGCCAGCGCGTGGAGCCCCGCCAGCCAGCGAGCGCTCTGAAGCGGCGAATAAATAGTCGCGGGCCCCGATCGCTCGTTTTCGTTTCCATATATTGTGTTGCCGGCCGCGCTCCGCTGGGTTATTTATGCGACGAACTCCGCGAGTCGATGTTCGCGTTCGCCGCCGCCTGGAAATGGCCTTCGCGGGATTGTTGGTCTTCGGGTGCCGCCGCTGTGGTGTTTGCTGTAAAGAAATATGTTCCCATACTTGCGTTTCGTTTCTCAGCGCGACAGTATCCAATTAAACGGCCTTATCTGATCGGCTGAGGATGATTTAAAACCTGAGATGAAGTGATGTACGGCCAGATATTCGAGAAATATATTTATGGGAATAATTTTTGTGATATGTTTTCCTAACAAAGCCATATTTTCATTGGATTTGCCAGTGGTGATGTGGGAACTAAATGGAGTTGCTAGTTTGAATGACATTGTGTGTCCTGGCTGCTGTCACTGACAATTTCCCTAGTGACGAGGAAAGGAAAGCACAGGCGTTGAGAGTTCTTTTAAAACATCGTTTAAATTATAACGTTGTTCTCCACACAAGTGTTCAGTGTCATTCTGTGCACACTAACCATTTTGTTATTCTCTTTTTTTGTTCTGGATTATGTGGTCCACAGTTGACGGTAAGGTCCAACCTACGTGGACGTATCGATCAGAGATCGATCGATTCGATCGCATTTAGCGTAGGTTATTACTGACAATGACTGTGCATTTGTGGAGCCTGACTTGTTACATAGTCGCGTGGGGAAGGTAACTTACATCATGCAGGATTCGGCCTATGATAATAAACCGGTTCTCTCCCATTCGTCCAAGAGCGACAAAAAGAATTCCGAGCGAACCTCGACCTGCCTCACTCAACAAAGTTGCTCTCCCTCTCCTGGTAGAAGTAGTGACTCCAACATTTGATGGACTCATTACCGCAATTTCATTTATGAGTTCGAAGTCATACTGAAAGAAAAAAAAACTTTAATTTCCTTCAATTTTTACCATTACTTCATGTCGCACCTGTTATTAATGAGTTTGCAGAATATATTGCTACACAGCAATAAACGAAGTCGAGCGACCGAGAAAGGCGTAGAGAACAAGTATTGTCTGAAGTGAGAACAAGCAATGCGTAGTGGAACAGTCATCAACAACACAACTGTCAGTGGTTATAAAAGCGTGGAGTTTCGTCACTGTAACACATTCTCTGACATCCTTGAATGTGTTTCTTTCTGTATTATTGCGGTTTTTCAAACGTGTATCACATAATACAGAAATATCCTTGTTCTTAATGGCTGTTAAAGCAAAAGGCGTATTGAACCGCGTCTTCATTATACACGTGTTATGCATATGGGACATTAAGAATAGTTGATAAATGAACTGATACACTTGGTAATTGGTACAATAATTTAGAACAGTTAATGATAAGTGTGTGATACATGTCCCACACCAGGAGAGCTGACGCAGGGGGTCAGCTGATGTCGCTGCAGTGCCTCTGATCGGGAGGTCCTAACGTTCGGGTCCCGGTGGCAGAATTTTCGTCACTTATAAGTAGCTAGGTAGATCGAGTTCTGTCGCTGTCTGGAGGAGACTTCTAGTGGCCGGCTACTCTGATCGGTGGTTTCTCTGGTCAATACCAGGCGATTGCTCCAACAGACAAGTCACGGCCCGCGCACGATATTTCCTTCCTTTTCGTTGTCCTCCCTCACCCCGTATTTACACTTACACTTACGTGCAGTACATAACTACACATGCCGGGAAATTAGTCGGGAGCTTAGAGCTTGTCCTGACTGAGGCGATGCTCCGCTGGTAGGAGATACCTCGTTGGGAAAACCCCCGCTAGCCGACGGTAGGTCGGCTCCGGATCTAACCATTTAGTGAGGGATGATCACCGCCATCTCCAGCGATAAATCATGCACTACATTTACGGGAGGAATGAGGTTAGCAGTGGAATGGCATCCCCGCTCGTGGTCGGGCGCGCGGGTGGCGGGCGCAAGCGCCGTCCTTGCACCAGTGGGCGGGGCGGGGCGGGGCGGGGCGTGGGTGGCGGCGCCAGGCGCGGCGACCGTGCGCGCGCGGGTGCGCGTTGGCGGCCGGACACAGTGATTTGCCGCGCTCATTGTCCGCGGCCGGCGCCGTCGCGCTACCGCGCTGCGGCGTTTCCGGGCTCAGAGGTCGCGGCGACCGCCATCCGCGTTTTCCGCCTACCTCCGGCACTGGCCTATCAGTGCCTGCCTTTGTTTCTCTGTTAATTTTCTTTATATAATGATAATAATAATAATAATAATAATAATAATAATAATAATAGTTAAACTTTATGTTTTCCAAAAGGAAAATTTACAGAAAAATTCTGACAATAATTTCGCAATAAAAATGCCTGAGAGTACAAAAACATTCGTATTCACAAGAACGCTCGCAAACTGCTGGCCAGCTGTATTCACACTGGCTTCCGCGAGACACTAAGGAACTTCCATCCAGAATCGCCACCTTCACAGAAAGATCTCATCAAATGTACGTTTTGAATCAACAAACCTTATATCAAATGAAAACAAATTCTCTAAATATCATTAACAAAGCATTGAGTATCGTCAATAATTGACTGAACTTGTGTACTTTCAATAACAAGCGAAAGGCATAAAATTACGTTGCAGCGAGTCAGACGAAAACAGAATATGGGTATTCCCCTGAGACACCCTCCGTCGCCGCCCAGCGCTAGACAGCGCCACCCGGCTAGTTGCTGCACCGAGAGGTCACATGCTGCCCCTGTTAAATCGAAGGGCCAAAGAGTAAAACAATATACCCAGTAATATAGCCAAGCGCTTGGCCCAATTCCTAATAAGGCACCAGACATCGGAGAGAGCGCCAGTCGCACCAAAGAGTTTTGGATTCAAAGTGATTTCATGTACATCGATATTGCTGCAATATCTTGAATATTGAATGTCATTAAAACGAAAATGTATATTCCTAAGAGATCTTTTTTTCATTTTCTGGAGGTTGTGCAACCTAAGCACGACTCCCCCCATGTGGCATCGTATTTTGTTTAAGAAATTAATTTGGCATTTATAAGTTTGATTGAATAATGTGGAGTTGTCATTCTTCACGAATCTGTAAGCGAACGATGAATAAGTCAAGTGTGTGGTCTCTAGAAATAGTATCATTCATTTGATAAAATTACGGAAGTTCCTCATTATGGGAATTTCCCAGCCGCCTTTCAATTCTCTCTCCTCACCACATTGTAGATATCGTCTATGCGTACTAGTCCCTATGGAGTTTTACGGACTCTGAAAGAAATTCGGTTATTAATAGAAATCGACCCCAACTGGTGGAAGTTTGTGTACTAAATGACGTTCTTTGCCAGCGCTGTCCCGGAAAATGTCACAAATGAAGCAAACAGGAAACGAGCTTCACAAATGCTAGAACGCCACGACAGCTTCAAAGCAAATCGTCACTACAAATGCTAGGGACATGATGTCCCTAGCCAGGTTATATGTATTGCATGTTATTGACTACTGAAATAATATTTAATGTAAATTCTACTTTTATGGGCGTTTGGATGTGTCATAATACAGAACGCGTGGTAGAAAACTTACTTTTGTAAATCACTAAAGTAGACGATTAAAATTTTTTCAATTTTGACTGCCGCGTTTTGAAAGAACGTCTTCATCAAGATCTTGCGAGGTTTTGCCGATTCATCACAATGTTCGTATTGCAATTATTGGCCTATTATATTTCGTGTAGTGATTTTGAAACTAGTTTATTTTAGTGTATTTTCCTTGCATAAAGAAGCGATTATTGTGAATTAAGTTTACGGGGCATCTTATATTTTTATAACTTCTTGAAAGTGGACTATAGGTTAAGATAAAAAAGCACAATTGATAATATTGAAGCGCCTTACGTACGAAATTTCGTTACTATGGAAGTTAAACCATATTAGGACTACGACGAAAATGCTTGTGAATGTGCAGGCATCTAAAAGAGCTGCTCGTACGTCAAACGCGCGTTGCACGAAGAGAAACGCGCCGCAAATGTCAAGGGGGCGGAAGTGCGTGGGTGGACGTCCGCGTGTGCGGTGGGCGCCAAAGCGGATGTCCCCGGCGCATGTAGAGCGATTTTCCTAAGGATGAGCCAATGTGACAGCTAGTACTGGCAACATAACTGAAGGTTCTGTGGTCGTTGTGCCCTTGAACCCATTAAGACTCCCTTCCCGCATTCGTTCGTTTGCAGTTGGCTAACTTGTAAATGGCTTCGACACTTCCTTTTGTGTGTCCTCGTCCGACAAAAATATAGTGCGCTGCGAGAAATAATTGATATTAGGAAGTGCAGTGTAATGTGCTCTTCTGTAAAAATTATTTTTTTCTTTATATATTACATTGAATTTACTTTTTGTGTGATAAACATTCTGTTTATTTTAAAACCGAGACTTGAATGCGAGATGCGTACCTGTGCACGTGTTTCCGGCTTAAAATCATCTTTCTTTCTATTTACAATCGTGGTAGTATTCTTTTACCGATTGTAAGAGCATGTTAAAAGATTTTCCACATACGTAATTAAATTTAAATACTTCCTGGACTCTCGGACATGCATATTCCTCAGCGAAACTCTTAGACTTCAGCATAGGGGTGTTTTCACTGGAGCCATTAGCACTTTACGAAGGGGCGTGACTGAACAGCTATCGCGGCGAAGGGATACTTCTCTGAAATACATGTGATGTTCACTTGTTTTCGCGAACTGTCACTTTGGCTCATCCTTAGGAAACTCGTTCTATAGCAGGGCGCGCGCCCAGGCCGGGCCAGGCCACGCCCCCACGCGCCTGCTGTGAGCGCTAACTGGCTCGGCCTGTTCCAGTGGTGCTCGTTTGGATCCTCTTCATCAGGTCGTTTTTGGATGGACCTCAGTTCCAGTAGTTAGTATTTAGAAAGGTGCCAATCTTATCGATTATTCGTGCTAAGCAGATACGATTGCTCTATTGTTATTGGCCGTCGGAGATAATGGCAACTAGCAACGTTTGCAAGTTCTGAACTGAAAAATATGTTGCTATGAGGGCTCTACTGCTTCTTGCAGAAATTTCACTGGTAATGGAAATGGCATACTTTTACTTATGATTTCTCAGAAAAAAAAAAGCAACATATTTTCGATCCACTGTCGTATTTAAGGTGGGAGATCAGTCTCCATCTTCAATTGCAATTGTTTTGTGAAATGAGGCTTACCACGAGAATCAGTATACTATACTAATTTTTAATCCTTCTCAACGTCCGTGTTAATCTCCGAATAATCTGGGGGATGTGAGCGAATTGTGATTCAAATATAGAACGGTTGCATGTGTAATCGATTCCCAAATAAGAGGAGCGCATCCGTAATGTGGGGCGCGGAAGGTTTCCCATGGGAAAGTCCGGGACGCGCTTGTCAGACGCGCAGCTGCGAACCTCCGCCGCCCCGCCCCGTCCCGCCCCGCCCTGCCCCACCCCGCTCCGCCCCGCCCCGCCCCGCTCCGCCCTACCCCGCCCCGCTCCACCCTGCCCTGCCCCGCCCTGCCTCGCTTCTCTCCGCCCCGCCCCGCCCCGCTCCACCCTACCCTGCCCCGCCCTGCCTCGCTTCGCTCCGCCCCGCCCCGCCCCGCTCCACCCCGCCCCGCCCCGCCCGCCCGCCCCGCCCCGCCCGCCCGCCCTGCCCGCCCGCCCCGCCCCGCCCCCCCCCCTGCGTTGGGCTGGCCCTTGCGGGCAGGCGCCGCGCCGGGAGGACCGTGTGGGCGGGCGGCGCCGTGCGAAGAGCCCCGCGGGCGCTGTCCGAAGTTGCGGAGGCGCCGACAGCGCGCGCCGGGGGCGCACGGCGGGGGCGGAGCGGACTGCGCATGCGCCACTACGCAGCCCCCGCAGCGCGACATTAGCCCGGTCCGAGCAAAACACTCGTCTCCCATTAAACACTTTTGTTTGGGGGAAAAAGAACACGCCCCCCTCGCGCCCACGCGCCCAACTCGTGCCGCAGGCCCCGTCGCGCCGCCCGCCGCCGCGGGTGCAACAGGGGGAGGGACGGTGGGGAACGCGGAGGAGAGAAAGGGGCGAATAGCGCGGGGTGGGGCGGCGTGTCTGCGCTGCGAGCGCGCTCCCTTTTTGCGGCCGCCAAATGAAACCGAAAGCGGCCTCCGCGGGGGGGGGGGGGATAACGGTGCCGCCGCCGTCGCCGCGCGGCGCCGGAAGTGGCCCCGAGGGGCGTCCAAGCGCCTGTGCCACTTGCACGCTGCCAGACACCTCAAGGTGATGAGTGCCAACCATGAGTAGTACTCATGGGTGATATCAAATTATAATTGAAATAAAGCATATTTTCGGAGGTGCACTCGTCAAAACAAAGACATGCGTAACATATCTAAAGTTTTTCGTCATCTTAGCGGAGACATTGCAACCGTTGCATAGGTAAAACTAAAGAATTTAACGGGTTTTTGCCTTTTGCATTTAAAACGTGTTTGTTTCTCCGTACTGAGGAAAATACTTGGTCGCGGCCAACATATTCCTGTATATTCCAAACAGGCAGTTGGTGAAAAATGGCCTAAACATATAATCTCTTTACTGTAGCAACGTGGATGTTCATTCCATGACTGTGATCATTCACTAACTCAAGCATCAACTCGATGTAATATTTCCCTTTTTGACAATAACATTTTCATTCCAACTTCGCGGACAGTACGCTTTTTTCTCAGCGAACCTCTTTTTCTAAGCAGAACACCTTATTCATTTGCATGCGTGACGCCTTATCCCGTTGTTCCAGCTTCTGTACTTGAGACTAAACTGATATTCGAGTGACTTTTTGCAGGATGTTTAAGTACATTGTGGATTCCTATACTGTTTTAAACAAAGTAAATCGGCAAAAATAGGCACTATTTAAGACATGTGTATCATAATAAAGTTTAAATGCTTTTTTAATCTGCCCGATTCATACGTCACAAACTCATACATCGTAGGAAGACTTTTTTTCACAACAGGGTCCCTCGAAACTAATCTTCTTACCGAATGCTTGATGTTGAATTTTTCAATCGAATCCACTTTTTGTCTAATACGTCACAGAAACACGAAAAAGATGGTGCTATATTGAACGTTTTAAAACACTTTCATCAACAATTTCAATCAGAATTTAATGTGAAAATCTATTGAAAAACACATGGCTGTTATCAGAAAGGATCTTTATAAATACGAACATCTTCGTGTTTTTTTAATTATAATCCTAAGAAAATCTTGTTTGGAAATGCGTTTACGGGAGACGATCATTAACTGATGCAGAATACGTAACTCACCCAGTAGGTCACACAGCGCCCTCCTACGATAATACATGGCTCTTCTTTTTGTTTTTACACGATAACCCCAGAGACTTTAAAAATACATATTTCAAATTTTCTTATTTACTCATTGGAAGCAATTTTTTAAAAAAGTTTAGCTCGTTTCTTTATCCCCCGTAAACTCTGCTTTGAATCTCGGAAGTTTGGCAACTGCCGTCTTCGTGACTTTCGTTTCTGGAAGCAAAGAAAAGCAATTCTTGAGCGAAGTTGCTTGGTACTATACCCTCGCTCCTGAAAGTGCATGTAAAGAAGAAGGTGCCTCGCGTTCTTTCTTCCGTGGTTCCTAGATAGTTAGATAGCAATGCGCGGTGAGGGGTTTACTGTGGTCATACTTTCTTTTTAGGCGCCTTTATTGCGCAACATGAGCTTTTCTCCAGTCTTTCCGGGCGATATTTTTCTATCTGAAAAAAGCGCCAAGCTCCGTCGACTGGTACCAGCGGCGCCTCGGGCCCGACTTCCAGGAACAGAGGCTATCGTGTGTTGCCTACTTTTATGCGGAGAGGAATGTCCGGAGCCGCTTGTGGTCGCTCGTGTGAGGTTTTGCGGGCGCTGTGTGAATGACATCACTGTTGTTCAGTGCTTCGTTATAAAGTGCACTAGTGCATGAAACGAGAAAGGCAAAGAACAAACTCTTTCCAGCGGCAGAAAATGCACGTGCTGTGACGCTTGCATGTTGTGTTTCTCGTTTAATGAAACATGTGTGACAAGACATAACTGACTTGAATGAGTTGAAGGGCATAGTTTCATATACTTGCTCTTAAAAATGTATGTAAATAGGACTACGTATGATTTTTCGACCAACATTTTAATATCAACAATATTCTTATTCATGTCCTCATTGTAAATGAAGTAGTGTTTCAGTTTCACTTAAATATAAACGACTAATATTGCAACACGAAGAAACACAAAAATATGGAAGAAGGGTTCTATAATTATGTTCGTAAATATACTTGGATTTGCTCATTGACTCCTATTATCTATGAGCACGTTTAATTAATATAAAGTAGATATTTTACTGTTTTCTGAATCGTGATTTGAAATTATGTTCTGTATTAAGTTTCTTTTACGAGGGTTAGAGTACCGCTAAATTTTGGCACTTTACCTCTTAATGTTCTATCCCATACAATTTATGCTTTGGATCTTAGAACAAGGAAAATTCAGAAAAATCTCCAAACCAGCCGAGTCGCTAGTCATTTGCCAAGTCGTCGCTTCCTTCCCTTCCTCACTTTCTCAAATGCGGGCTGCGTCCGCCGGCCTCTTCCTTTCTTTCTCTCTGTCTCCGCGTCCCCGCAAGGAGACGTTCGATAAAGGAAATAAGTACGTCGCCCCACCGGCGCAAAACGAAGCGGGCAAAAAGGAGTGAAAAGTTTGCTCGGGAGTCGGGGCGAACTCGCTAACCGTTCCACCTCGTGGCCGCGCGCCGCGGGCGGGGGCCGGAGGCGGGGGTGGAGGGGGGGGAAGGGGCGCGCGCGGCTGACTGCGTGTTTTTGCCGCGCGGCGCCGGCGGCAGCGCTGGCGACGGCGACGCGGCTAATTTGAATAATTAGGTCTCGCGGACAAAGCGCGCATTAAGACGCGCGCTGCTTTTAACGGCGAAGGCGCCCCCGCCGCCCCTCCCCCTCCCCCTCCCGCCCCCGCCCCCGCCGCCGCCGACCGCTCCGCCGCGTGCCGCCTGCCTGGTTCGGGCGCCGGGGCCTTAATGCATGCGGTGGCGGAGGCTGTGAAGTGACGACGGTTCGCGTCTCTCCTTTGAGGTAACTGCTTGCTCAAAGAAATTCCCTTTTCAGGAAGTAGGATTATGTTGACGTGATTATGAACATTACATTATAATTTTAAAATAATTTAAAAGGAATATAAAAAAATGAGCAACTGCAATTTGAGAAACAAACCCAAGAACAAAATGTATTACTTTCTCGTTATTTGAAGTTAGACCGTATCTTTCCAAAACGTTTTATATAACTTAATGACACTTATTAACAAATCGACAAAAGTATATTTGCTGAAAGTTTAAGAAATGATGCACTGTACCTCAATCGATACACTTCAGTCACCTGTGACGGTCTTGTAGTTCGTGTGTTTGTTTTCTTCTAGTTTGTCTGTTTTTTTCTTCCAAAAATCTATGCGTCGACGATTGACGCAGCGTGTGGCGGTCCGAGGAGGGGGTTGTGTCGGGCGCTCCGCGTGCGCTGCCTGGCTGGGGCTGGGGCTGGGGCGACGGCGCGGCGCCAGGGCGGCGTTGCTGGGCGCCGTTCCCCCCCCCCGCACGCCCGACGCCCGGAACTGGTTCCTGGAAACAGGCGTCGTTCTGTTGCCACCGAGCGCAAACGCACGAAGCGGCAAAGCTCACTCTGTGCGCCAGCCGCTCGCTGCAAATTCTCCGGCTGATTTCTGAGGAATTTCCTGTTGAATTGAAGTTGTGTAAATGTGTGCTATGGTTATTTTTGAGTGATCAGAGTGTACTAAAAGCTCGTTCGTGAAATGAATCTTTACACTGATTGTTGATGACAAAACATTCATAAGGTTTGTACATATTTTTTTCAACAACTATTTTGCAACTTGAATGTTGCTTCAGGAAAGAAGAATGGGTTTAGGGCAATGGAACTTAAGGCGTAAGCACATTTAACGGTTAATTCTTTGAAGTACTTTTGTGATAACATAAAAGCCAACTCAATTGCGCACCGTTTTATTTGGGACCAAAATCATTTTTTACTAGTGAATTCCTTTTGAAATGTGTTTTAAGAAGTGTGGTGCAGACAGACATGAAGAGACTAGGAGATAGAAAACTTGTTCGTAGAGCTACGTGTTGAAACGGAAGAAAACTGTCTTTGAGCAATAGAGTAGAAAGGTAATGGTGGCATTTATTTCACCGTAAACTCACCTCAGACCCCATTTTCTCGTTCGTTCTTCGATTTCATTAGACATTCTGATTGTTTCTTTGCAGCTGAATGTTTTCCTTTGCTGGGTGTTCCGCATCCAGATTTTCTCTGGTCAGGTCATTCACTAATGCTGTTTTGATGTTAACGAGAACACTTTCTTCCTGTTAATGCTTCACGCAATGTAACTTATTTTGTACGTTCGTGGGATTCATTTATGATATCTCCATTACGTTTCCACTATGTGTCTGTAGTTCGCAGAAGACAAATAATGTGCTCTTGTACATCTACTTTATTCATTGCAAAGCAGATGTTTTTACTTTATATGATGAATAATAACATTTATTATTGTCATTCATTGATAATACAAATGTTTCATAATTTTATTTTATTATGGAGTGTTTTATACAAAATCGAAATCATAGAAAATTTTGCCCCGATTTTGAGGTAAATCTCGAAGAAAGCCCCTTTTTCCATACATTGAAAAGGCTCAGTGAGAAATAATTCATATAGCCACACCTATGCAGTTACGAGGTACAGCTTCTATAAATTGGACAAATGCATGCAAATGAATGGAGAGACAATCAGACACAAGACAACCAAGTGTTATTCTAACATAGTGTGCTAGAACGTGGAAACATGTAATCCAGAATTCGAGTAGGATTGGTCAAACAGAATCGTAGTATAATCAAAACTGAAAATTGAAGCGTCTGACTACCTCTCTTCGACCCACTCAAGTATTGATGTGGGCTGCCCGGGTGACGCCGCGTCGAAGGCTGGGGAGCCGACGTTTCGACCTTCAGGGCTGTACTGCCCTGAAGAGGACCGCGATACATCGGTCGAAACGTCGGGAACCCAGCCTTCGACGCGGCGTCACCTGACAACCCAGATCATGACTCTGGCCGCGGAAGCCTACGATACCACACAAGTATTAACACGAGAAACGTGTCGTCTAGGACGGGTGTCTTCGCATCAACGCGGTGTGTGCCTGCGAACACGTACCGCTCCTGAGGGGCGTGCCCCTGGTGAAGTGCGAGGCGATTGGTCGAGCGGCGAAGAGCCCCTGGCGCAGGGCGCTGTGGCGGGGAGCGGCGGCGTCCGCCGGCCTTTTTCGCGGGCTTTCTCCGCGGCGTGTGGCGTGCGCTTTTTCACGCGGCGCGTGGGCACCAGCACGCGAAGACACGTGCGCGGCGTCTCCTGCCTTCCGCTGCCGGACGACGTGTTCAGCCTCACGAATGAAGCTGCTAATGTTCTCCCACAAAAGAATAACATGGCGTTCTCTACAAAATTAATCACCTACATTAGTAGGTTTAAAATGGTCACAAACGTAGTGAATACAATTTTCTACATGGCAGAAAGCAAAATTGGAGCAAAATCCCTCTGATATATTCGTAATTTCAATCGAAGTGTCAATGTTATCGTTTCGTTTACTACGATTTTATTAGAATCTCTATACTACATTGCAAAAAATAAATTTTGGTCATCGACAATAATCTAATAATTGCCCTTCAAACGACGAAATCTCTATATAAAATCATAGAAAACACTGTGGACTTAAAAGAAAGTGAGATTACCAAAGGATAAAAAGAAGAAGAAAATGCGGAATTTTCTGGTATGGATTAGACAAGTCGAACTTCGCAGTGCGGCAGTAGTTGTCGCGAGAATAGGAAAGTTGCAGTGTTTAAAGCTAGTGATATGCATTGTAAAAGAACAAATGTGAATTGACTTGTATCTAAAATAAATAGAGAACTTGATGTCCTTGGTTTACACCATTATTGGTATCTTCTTGATTCCACTCCCCCTCGATCGTTCGTCTTTCTATGCCCTGAATAAAGCCCGAGGTCTACCTTATTTTCCCGTCTGTTAACAATGCTTGATATCCTTCGCATCATATTGCCTTACCTTGTTCACTCTTTGATTTTACTATGACGAAAATAGTCGGTATTTTCTGTTCTTTTTCTTATTTTTTCATTCGTTCAAAATGAAACATTCATACGAAATTGTTCGTACTTAAATTGAAGGTAATGTTTTCTGCAATTTGTATAACACATATTCGCACTAAAACTAAGCCTTTGATTCCAAGACAGTAGCTGCTATTTGCCTGATGCTAGCAAATCTCCAAAGTGATGTTCCCGCAACAGATGTTTGTCGAGTTCAGTGGGTCCCTTATACGAGCATTTCGGGGCAGCTCTAGTCGCTGTCGGTTAGCAGTGCAGTTGCCTTCCGAGGGCTGGCGATAGCGCTATCATGGCGGTACCCCGCCCCGCCCCGCCCCCTGCCCCGCTCCGCCCCGCCCCGCCCCGCCCCAACCCCGCCCCGCCCCGCCCCAACCCCGCCCCGCCCCGCCCGCCCCTGCTCCGCCCCGCCCGCCCCGCCCCGCCCCGCCCCGCCCCGCCCGCCCCGCCCTGCCCCGCCCCGCCCGGCCACCGGTGGCGTTCCCTGCTTCGCCTTCCGCCGGATAGGGGCGCCGCGCCGCGAACCGGCCAGGATGCTCGCTTCCTGTTTGCATTCCTACGTGCAGTGGTGGGCCGCGATACTTCCATTGTGGGGTCGTTGAAACAATGTTATCGAGTAGACTTCCACAAATGACTTGAACCACAACGAGAATAAAGGTGTAAGTCTTGCAATCCCGATTATGGAGAACTGCATTTTGTGAGCGAGAAAGCTAACTACTATGTGGTTTAGATATTAAAATTCACGTTTAAAAGGCGAAAATGTGAGAATTTTCTGTTTTTCGGACGCCACACCATTACTCAGGAATGTGTGACATCTTTCGAACAGAAGTCCCTGTGTTCAGTGTATCGTAGGTAAATTCCACGAGTGCTTTGGAAATTGTCGATAAATTTCCGACTCGTGAAGCGAGGGGGGATTTATCTGAGAATTTCCAAAGCACGGGTGGTATTTAATAGGACTATTCCATAAGTGAAATTATTTCCAATCCAACAGATTTCCAGAATGCGCCATATATTGAAAATAACTGTAAGCTATATTAAAATCAAAGAAGTTATGTTATACTACATACGCAGTTTATTGGAAATCGACATAGAGATCAATGACATACCGTCTCCTAAGATATACTCCGTTTTTTTTTTAAGTGGTGCCTCAAGGCCACGAGCGGGACGAAGAATAGGACACCGTCTTCCAATCGGGGGCTTCGTTACGACTTAAATTTTTGGTCTTGGAGCTCCCGCTTGGATCGCAATGTACCCCTGTGTCACCTTGTGGACTTGAGGCGCCATGTTATATAAGTCAAAGTACAGTTGAATCCGACTTGGCCAGTGGGGAGACGCGGCAAGAATAACTGGAGAGAAAAAAGCGGTAAGCGTTTTGAGATACACCGCCGTGATTAGAGCCTTTTGTATATGTGGTTTGTTACGCGTGGAATAGTCGTAGGAATTTAGGTAGAATGCATGAGTTATATTCACAGGTGAAAAAACGTTCTTTGCAAAATATTTTCGTTTGTTTTAAAATATTCTCCAAAAATTAATAAAATTTCACGACTCATTACAAGCGCTTTAGTTCATTTTTCGAGGTGAACATGAAAACAAAAAAAGTATCGTTAATATTAAAATATAATGCAATGTCTATTAGAAATGTTCCTATTCTGTAATACCTTTTTTAAATTCATTTTCATCATAAAATGTGTGTTTGTTTAATTGTTTCATAATGTGCATTTATGGCAATGTGTAAATTAAAGGAAAAATTCAATAGTTCGTTTTGCATTGTAAGAAAAGCGCGGAGCCCCGCTATTTTTTAGGCACTAATTAGTGACGGGGTTGTCGGCGCTGGGCGGGGCGTGGGTGAGGTGCCTAGGGGCGCGAGGCCACGTGGGCGCGGCCCGCGCCGAGGCAAGGCCGTGCAAGGCCGCCGCGCCGCCGCAGGAGCCCCGCTATTTTTACCTTGGCTGGCGGCGGCGGCGGCGGCGAGCAGGCTGGCGAACGCCTCTCGCGTGTCTGATGCTCCCTGGCCCGCCTCTTGCCCTCTTCCCTGTCTCAAACCCAGCCCCCTTTCAGATACGGCCTTCACACCTGTACTCGACTTTCCCGGTATGTGCGGTTCTTTTTGTTGCTCATGATAGGGTTCTTTTCTAAAGAGCTTTTCATCTATCATCTGCCATGAATTATTTTATCACATCAAATTTTTTTAACTTAGGATGTAGATTTTCGTCATTCACTCGCCCAAGTTGTCGGAAATAAAATTTTAATGGAAGGAGCAGTAACGCTAAGCAAACTGTAACGCTAACCCTTTCATGCTGTTCAAATGAAATTTAATGAATGAGGTAGAAGCTGCTTCAAATTGTTTTCAATAAGTCTTTTCCTTGTTGCAGTTCTGAAGTTTTTCGGTTCCATACGATATGTTTCTTGTCATAAACATGATACTACTAACAAGATGATATTGCAAACAGGCCAAGCTAATGAGACCTAGAGCGTTTAATGAAAGCACAAATCTTTTGAGGAAATGATAAAAAAATAATTTCACGAAAAAAAGGTTACGGAGTTTAGTTCGGTTGTTGACTCGAAAGACAAAAGTTGAGATGTTGGCCGTAACGAATTATGCAGAAATTTCAATGTCGTGTAATTCCAATTTACACGACAAACGTTCCCTTACATCTTCTTTTTAAGATTTTGTTCCACTAAACCTTAGTGAATATTCGTAACTACGAGATTCTAGTAGCTGAATGTAAATTGTTGTGATTATATAACCATGTATGGAAAGCCTCCTCTGCAGATCATAGAACATGATCGAAACTACTTGATCTCGTCGTGATTTGTACTTAAAATATTCCAAAATAAAATTAATTTTAGAACTCACAAACTGTATACAATATTATTATTTCATGACGGTCGATAAATTCAATAGAATTATTTAATTATAGTTTTTACGAATATACCCTTCACCTTCAATGTCGGAGCTAGAAATGTTTTATAACGCAATCTATTCTTCAATACAAATGTGTTTGTGTAAAGGGAGAGGAGAGGACAAGAAGAAGGAAGGAAAGATGACTCGCAGTCCCTGACCCGTTAGCTAAGCCTCATTGGAACCACGGAAAACTGCCAATCAGACCAGCCGGCCGCTATCATTCGTGAAAGGATAGCTGCTGAATACTTTCTAGCTATGTAGCTAGTGAAAAGCGTGGGGACTTGCATTCTAAAGCTCCTGGACCTGGTGGGACGCCACGGCGGCAACAGCTGAGCCACCGTCTCACCCAACCCGTCTGCAAGCCCCATTGAAGAGGGAACCATCCACCGCGAGGGCGGCCTCTGCAGCCCCCAGGTCGTCCCACCTGTGCAGACTGGTGCGGCAGCGGCTGCTTGGGGCGCGCGGGGAGCGGGGGGGGGAGGCCTCGGGTTATGGGCCCCGAACACGCAGCGGTGCGCCATACACGGTTATAGAGCGGCGGCCGGCGTTTCACGCCCGCGCCCGCGCCACACGGCCTTCCGCCCTGGCTCATTCCTCTTCAAAGAAGAAATGAAAGAGGTCATCTTCGTCAACATATTAATATGACCTCTTTTATTTCTTCTTATAAGAACGTCAACAACACCAAATCAGAATTCCCACAATTCATTCCTCTTCGCTTCATTTTTCTTATTTTTGTCTTTTCCCGTAACGGTTTTGGCATTCAACGTTTTCACCATGGTCGACGATACCCATAAACCAAGCAGGATATTAAAGTGCCTAACCTTGAAGCATCCTTTCAACTCTCACGCTTAAATTTACCATGCCTTTCAGTATTCTCAGTACAAATAAGAAATTATGAACATTTCTATTCCTTCGTGTGGAAAGGGAGTTGAAAGTGTTTGTACAGCTATAAATATAGAAATGTTGATCATTTACACAAATATTGGACAAAATCTTTTACTGCATACCTAACTGTTTCGGGTCTGTGGCAAACAGGTCATTCACTCAAGCTAAGACGCTGTGTAGTAGAAAGATGACGTACTTTATGAAAGCAATTGCCGGAGATAGAAAAGCATCTCAATCAAACGAGGTATTCGTTTCTTAAATGTTAGAATTGTTGACCAGTTTTGGTGACGACCTTCTACGAATCATTGTTCACGAAGGCCTAGACATTGCGTCCTGGTAGTCATTCACTAGTGCTCTGTACTGCTGGTGGGTTTACGGGTCATGGCCGTTCGTACGGTTGTCATTGGGAGAAATAATGGAGAAAGTAAGCATTTGTACTGGTTGCAATTATCTTGGAAATTTTCTGATAAACGATCCAGAACCTTCGTGTAAGTAGAGAAATACAAATATTTAAAAACCCAGATAATATTACGACTCAAATGATGCCCATTCATTTTCTTTCCACCGAATAAACCAATTTTGCTTGAAGAAAATGCAGACTTTAATACTTTGTCTGTGGCCTTTTCTTGTTTTCCTTTGAATTTAGTCCGGTAGTATCTTTGTGTGGCCTAAAAAAAATAAGTGTTGAGCACTACGATGGGTTTGATTGTAGTTGTAGAAGCGAGCGATTTGAGTCTCGCAGTGAACAGTGCAATCAACCGGCACCTACTCGGAACGTGCGCATTGTTGCGAAAGTCGGTCAGCCCCATGATGGGCGCCAGTGCGAGCCGCCGCCGGACACGCCCTCGGGAACCGAGCGTCATTTGCCGGGCGCCTTCCGGAGGCCAGTGGGCGGGCAGTGAGCGCCGGGCTTGTGCACCGTCGCCTCGGCTTCTGCCGCACTACTCGCTAGCCCGCTCCACCGCCAATCACGGTTCGCCACTCTTCCTCTCTCGCGGATGCGGGGCTGTCGCCGTCGCTGTCGGCTCGTCTCCCGTTTTGCATCCTCCTGCGCCGCCGTTACGAAACTTTTCTCATGCTCCTACCCCTGTCTGCTATCGCCTCCTTCCTCGCCTCTTCGCTTCATTGCCAAGAGCGTGCCGCCGCCGCGCGCCCCGGGGTGTGCCGGAAGGCGCAGCGGAGTGGGCGCTCACAAAGCACAGGATGCGGACCTCGCGCCTGCCCATGCCGCCCCCCGCCCCCCGCCCCACCCCGTTCTCACGTGTGCACGTGGGAACAGGCGCGGCGCGCGCAGGCGTTTGTGTGTGTGTGTGTGTGTGTGTAGCTTTTCGCTTCAACGCTTCTAGGCGCAGGGGGCCTTGCGGTTGAGACGCGTGCAAATGCGCTGCAATTCTGTTCATTGACGAGGAATCAGAGAGGTTGTAGGACAGCTATGTATTTGCCAAGGAACGTGAGCCGCTGCACAGTTTATTGCTTTGAATTAAATATTTTCGCTAGTTCACCTGGCTATTTCATCTCTATTGTGGCCTCTTTGCCATGTTACTGATGATATATGATGGATAAAATATTTAACATTACAACACGGCAAGAAGATACGCTAAGATGTAATGGAAGTAAGGATGTAAAGAGATCGTTCGGATGCGTATGAAGCTTGACGGCGGAGATGAGATAAAAAGTTGAAAATTGACGGAAGCGTGTAAGAAAATAGTCAGCAATGAGAAATAAACTCTGCGATGAAGGAAAGGGATCTGATGAAAGAATATTAGGAAAATCAGAACTTGTGATGGTTAGAGTGCGAGAAATTGCATAATCTGCAAAAATAGTCGGTAATGGATTTTCACTGCCCTTTCGTTATACCTTGAAATAGCGTTTGAATAAAAACTCATGAATTGCGCAATACATACATATTAGATGTGATGAGCTGTTTCATTTGATTGGGAAAGGTTTAAATGGTGTCTCTCTGCAGAGAAATTCTCTGATAATTAGAGATCCGGATAAACAAGTATCCATTGCGTAAATTGTTGTTCTATTTGTATTTGTACTGAGAACTGCTTTGATCGTGGTAAACTCTGCAACGGTACCGCTATTGTATCACGTCCATTGCACATAATTGGCTCAGGGAGTGGGAGGAAAAGCAGTTTGCCCCTAATGTTATTTTGTATTTAATAACATGACTCACCGATTCGCTTTGCATGGTAGCAGGTTGTGTTTTGTTACCTCGTACGGTAAAGAGTTTCTTTTGAATGTAAACCTGAGAGCCCTCCTGAAATACGAGTACGTATGTTACGTTGCTATCAGCATAAATATTGAGCGTTCAAAGTGTGTTGATGTATCTCGTACTTGTAAATTATAGTGCAGGTATAGTGCAATTAGTAACGCAACGCAGTATTTTTAGCACACTAAATCCGTTAGCTTCACTTCGCCTAATCACGATAAATGTTTGCAAAAGTATTTTTACCAGCTTTTGAGAAGTTGCTCACCCTGACCTTTACTAGAACAAGAAAACTTTCCGAAGTCGTAACTGCAGAGGACGCTTGTTTTCCCAGTCTCTCACAGCCCGTGTCACTGCCGCAAATGTGGCAACGCAAAGTAATAAAGACCTTTATGAAGAAAGGGCGTATAACGTGGGCACCCTCTGCAAACATTTTTTAATTTTTTAACGGTTAGATTCATGGACGTAATAGAAATCGAAAATTTTCAAGTACCCTCAACTTTTAAATCAACCAAAAATTATTAACTTGTTGATTCTTTTGACGGTAACGGTATTTATTGGTAATAGTAATTTGTTTCATAATCATAGTTTTTAGGCAAATATGCTTATAAATACGCCGACAATACAGCCTTAAAAAGATGTTTTCAAAGAAAAAATATATATGTTGAGTATACATCTTCGAATATTTTTGTATGTCAACTTACAATATTATGGATTTCTAATAAGTGTTTTTCATAATACGAAATCTAGGCTTTATATGGTCCTCTACCACTTTTTTTTTTAAATTTAAGAAACTTCCATTTCATTGATAGACCCAAAAGCTCAGCAAACGCCTATGTTGATCACACAAATATTTGGTCGTATTTTGTGAAGATCATAACTGTATTGAAAGCAGACTTATATACTTTCAAAACCACACTGTTCATTAGTTTAATGATATTTACATTTAGGTGACACCAGTCATATAACAAAGCAGATCAGGCACATGAGTTAATGGATATGAAAAGCTGTAGGCTTCTTCTGTATATAAAAGCTGTGAATTGTTGTGCGCTCTTGAAGAATCTCTCCCTTTCTCTCGGAATCCGGAATGCTCATTTATTGGCCTTGTGCTGAACCTTGCGCAATGCAGTGTCCTTGCCCTATGTGCTGTTCCAGATCGATCAGACGCCGAGTGCAGACGTCGCGGACGCTCGCACGTCGCATCTCCCAAGACGCGCACTAACGAGCGGTCCCCCTCCCCTGCCCCCCCGTCTCTCCCCCTCCCCCTCCCCCTTCCGCCTTTCCCCCGCCGCCGCCGCCGCATATTAATTTTTTGCCCTCCGCGTGCTCTCCACGGAGGTTACCTAATTGTACTCCCGTTCCTGGACGGCGCCGCCGCCGTTACGGCTGTTGCGGGCGGCCGCTCGGCTCCGGCCTTGCACCCCGCGATCGCCTGCGAGTCCGTCTACCCGTTCCCTGAGCTGCCCCGCGCCGCCGCGGCCAGGAAACGCGCTTCCCAGACGGGGTACACACGTGGCCGAACTCGTAGGCGAGAGGTTTGCAATGAGGCAAAAGTGAATTGGCGACCATGCGATCTTGATGGGAAATTGTGTGTAGAGTATTCTCACATTTTATCAACGTGCCTCAAAGCACAATGAAAATATTTGCTGTCAGGCATGTTTATAATCAATTTTTAATCATTTCTCAATTCAGAGTAATTTTTCCTGATGCGAATAAGTTGTTTTATGGTCTTCCTTTCTTCATGTTCTTTTAACTGTACATCGAATATTTTCTATGGGATTCGTATCAAAGCTATTTGCAGCCCATTGGAGCACAGGGTAATCAATGTCTGAAAGATATTTTCCAACTCTCTTTCGTATTGTGTTGTAGCATGGAGTGTAGAGATGCATGAATATATTTGCTTTTAGTGCCATACACTGATTAGGTCATAGGCGAGCCTCCAAATGCCCTTGGCGCCTTCCTGCGAGACTTATCCTGAGCAAGTATACTCTGTTGAATACACGGATTTTTTCCAAACCACTAATTTATTTGAAGGTGCCATTTGGTTCTTTAAGACCTCTATGTAGTGGGCATGCCTCTATGTAGTGGTCATTAACTGTGTATACATTTCTAGTTTCATGAACAGACATCACAGTTCAAACCTACTAGTATCAGATGATTCCCAGAAGACGTTATAAACTAAAAATCAAGGAAAAAATATATGATTTAATAATCTGTTCACCTCTGTAGACCTAGACGATGCTTGCTTCGTGTTTTTAGATTTCTAGATGTGTTTCCTCGTGTTCGTCATTGTCAACCGTTACCATAGAATGTAGGCACCACATACATGAACCTGAATTATTCGCTGATGTTGAGAACTTCGATGGTTTTCCTTAAATTAGCAATTTGCTTTGGATTATAAGTGATTGTGCAATCTCTGTAGTACTATGATTCTGATTATATGATCTATGGTTCTTTGATTACACACTGCATTAATTTCAGAATAAATTAAATAATTTGTGCGACTTCTAAATGTTATATTTCTTTTTGTTTTAGGTGAGTACGGACCCCGAAAAAAGAAAACATATCTCTTGAATCTATGGGAATTGTGAATCCAAGTCTATGGAATTGCTGAGATATAAAGTGAGGCATCTCACGGTAAGGTATTCACTTGGTTTCTAAATATTGATAGTGTTATTTCCAAAGATAAGATGTCTTTTTCTAAGAACACATCCGACATAGTCATATATTGGTTCGTGTCGTCTAACGGTACATTAGATAAAGCAACGCAAACGGATTCAAGCGATGAAGTCAAAAGTTATTGACTTTTCCTAAGATCAAACTTCATTTTTTTTGTTTGTTTGTTTGTTGTCAATACAAGGTTCCATGAGACGTTGTTTGAATTACAAAACTATACTCGTGTTAGCCTCACAGCACGTCTCCGAAGTAAGATACTCTCGTGTGAGGAGAAGCAATTGTCAGAAAATATGGCTTGTAAACGTAATTGAAACGGCAACGCTAAGCACACTGCAACCGGATTTGTGGCTTGCGTGACGCTCTGGCGGCCAGAGGCGAAGCCGCGTCGCGCCGCGCCGCGTCGCGGCGGCTGCCGTCGGCCCTCGTCAAGAAAGCGGGACGCTCCGAGCGCCGATCCGTGCGCTGGATGCAGCAGGCAGGTCAATCCTCGGGGAAATAAAACTTTATAGAGAGTCTCGTTCGAGGAGCAGATTGCTCTGCTGTAAGGCACAGGAAATTGCATGCGTTCCTTGAGTGTTGAGTACGAACTTTATTCACACTCTCGCGTGTCGCCTCTGCAAGGCGAATTATGTTGTATAAATTCTAATTTGCAATTACATTCGGGAATAAAATCGCTTCGAGAGAAGAGATAGATGTAGGGAGGTCCGTCAGGCAGGTTTTGAAGTTGATTCTGCGGGACACTCCTTGAAATAATTTCGTTGTGTCGAAATTTAGTCATGTCGAATGTTGTTTCGATCTTACTGATTCTCTCTAAATACTGGAAAAATGTTAGCATGTTAGCGGGCGGAGAATTCAATGAAAAGTAATTTGTGGCCCACATGTTTGTGCATAAAGTGCATTCGTCTTTGTTAGCAGGTGGTCTTGTTTCTGGAACCTGCTGTAGATAATCACCAAACTGCGTACACTTTGAATTTACAATCCTCGGGAACTCCGTCGAATTTCACGGGTGTGTATGGAAAACTCAAAAAAGTTTCAAAAAAACTACTCCTTTCATTATTTTTATTGGTTTTATAATAATAAAAGTGTTGAAAAGTAAAGCGTATTTCTCCCGCACGATTGATTGATTGATTGATTGATTGTTTCGTGTTTCCGGGCGCGTCAACTGCTTTGGTCATTAGTCCCGTGAGAGTAGTGCATGCTTTTTCTCGGGAGATGGCGGTGATCTTCCCCCGCTGGATGGCGAGATCCAGCGGCGACCTACGGTCTGCTAGTGGGGTTTCCCCCTAACCAGGACTCTCCCACCAGCGGGGCACCGCCCCACCCGGGACAAGCTCTAAGCTCCCGACCGGTCTCCCGGAATATGTGGTAGTGTAGTACATGTTAGTGTTAGTGTGTGTGTAAATGGTGAGGATAGGACAAGGAAGAGGAAGGAAAGATCGCGCGCGGTCCGTGGCCCGTTTTGTAGGGTACTGCTCCAGCATTCGCTGGTTTTGATCGGAAAAAACACGGACTGCGCACAATCGTCCAGGGACAGTCCTCTCCTTGGCCTGAGCAGAGCTCGAATGCCCAGCCCCCGCGAGGGAATGAAGGCATGGCAGAGGGCGCGCTCTGTCGCAAGACAGGAATCGTCTCGTGGCCAACGATCCGCGCCCCTCAGCCGCCGCTGATGCAACAAACGAGCGCCCGCGCTCGGGCTCTGCCTCGTCCTTAGATTTGGCTCGGGCGGCGAGGGCCGGCGCGGGGCGCGGGGCGGGCGGGGAGGAGCCTCGAGGTCGAGGGAAGCCGCAGAGATAAGGGTGCGACGGCGTCGGGGGAGCTCTCCGGAGAACAGGCTGGGGAGGGCGCCGTGTTTCCTTCCGGCGTCCCTCGGCGTTTCTCCGGAATATTAGGGCTCCCTGCGTTCTTCAAATGATTTTACGTGTCACGCCAAAGCCATTTGTCATGCGGTTTTACAATGATAGTCTCGTGCTGTAGGTAGCCCTGAAGAATTTGCATAATACTTGACACAATCTATGAAAAAGTATAATGCATGTGGATTTCTCGTCACTGTTGTAATAGTCTTGAAAATATTTTGTAGTGCAGAACAGTCATTGTGGTTCGCATGACTGGAAAATTGCGTCTTCCCTCAACGATTTTGTGTTATGTAATCTATCTGGTTAAGGAGAGAACACGTATACGAATGCGACATGTGTAACTGAGCAACCATTATGTGAGAAAGGTATTGTTTAGACTTTCAATTGTAGTACAATAGAGGCAACGTAGATAGCTTGTGAAGATATGAGAACCGGAAGTGCATTTCCTTCCATCGAGATATAGCCTAACACCTTTTTAGAATCTTGGACAAACCCGGACTAAAGCGTGAAGCTTATGATGTTCTGCTTGTATTGGTGGATGGGGCTGCTCGTAGAATGGAATACGTTGAGCAGGGTATTGCCCTCGTGGAAAGACTCCTTCCTCCGAATGGACGGCGTCGGAGGCGGTGGCGGAGCGGCTGGACGCGGAGGTGGCGCAAAGCCCCAGGCTGCCGCCGCCGCCGCCGCGCCGCGCCGCTCCTGTTGCGCTGAAGCAACGTCAGCGGCGCTGGAGGCAGATCGGCCGCCGCTTGCGACACGCGACCCACAAACGCCGCCCGCCTCGCCTCATCTGCGCAGCGCTCTCTGCGAGGACCATGTATTCGCGATTCAGTAAACGAGTAGGCGAAAGAAAATTTTCAATTGTTCGTGTATATTCACTGCTCGTTATAGCACTCAAAGAAGTCGGACGTAGTTCGTTGTTAATTTAATCTAATTATTGAATTTCGATACTTATTTTAATATTATTGATGAAGTTACCACGATATTTAAACAGAGGAATTATACTCATTTACGAATCCACAGATCTATTAAAAACCCTAGTTCAAACACTTTGTAATCTGAAAAACATGGGAGTTTTGTAATCTGAAAAACATGGTTATTACATGGGAGTTTTTTTTCTCCCTTTCAAAATTCAAAATTTATTGCTTTTTATCCTTGAAAATAGATTTTATTACATGGGAGTTTTTGTTGTTTTTTCTCTCTTTCAAAAATTCAAAATTTAAGTAGTATATGACTTAGTGTAGGGATCCCAGAATTTTGAAAATGTGCACACAATTCACTTTTCCCCATAGCACGTCATACGCAGTTTTTAACTGTTTTTTTTACGTAAAATAAATTTAAAAAAATGAATTTAAAAAAAATTGGGGACAAGATGCGTCGTAACGTCCTCGCCGCAAGTTCCTTCTTGGCCTGATCCTAGGAGCGTCTCGTCGCCTTCGTGCTCTGCGCAGTGGCTTGCGGTACGTGGAGGCCACGCCTGCCGCCCGCCCCCGCTTGCCATCCGGCCGAGCGCCTGCCCGCGTCCGCCGCGCGTAATTGCGCGGCGCGTGTTTGAGCTTAATATTAATTCGCGCGGCGGGGGCGGGGCGGCCGCCGGCTCGCAAACCAGCCGCCCGCCCCACCCGTCACCCCCGCTCTGCTGGCTAACCGCGCTAATTGGCTCCTCGGGGGAGAGGCAGGAAGAGCAGACTTCCGCCAGCGGAGTGACTGCCCGCTGCCCACTGGGGGGAGGACATTGAGGACGAAGGAGCTCATCCGTATCATTTTATTAATATTTATTTTGGTAGGCGATGTTGTCTCCTCGACTTCCACTCAAGGATAGCGAGTACTAAGAACTGCGAAAGCGAGTCTTTGGCATCTGTGGATCTTTTCTTTCTTGAAGCATCGCATTGATTTCTCTGCATCAATTGCAATTTCATATTCACAATTATCATTCTTTTCAGATTTCTATAAGTCCTCCTTTCAAATATCCTCCGGTGTTGACACTTCGTTATTTGAAACGATTTTGTTCCTTTTCAGTTGACAGCTCAAATTGTTCGTGCCTGAATAGCTTTCACACAGACAAAGAATACCTACGAAAATAAAGTCTAAAAGACACAACAAGAGCCAGTATTCCAATTCGGGAAGCTTTGTAATATATAGTACAAGGGAAGTGCCCAAACCACCGCGACCGTCTTCGCCACTTATTACTTCATAACCCTGAACTTCTAGTCTACGAGTATAGTTATTTCAGAATGAAACCTTTTTTTCTTTGTTAATGGTCCCTTCTGCTGTTCAATAAGGACCTAGTTAATACGTTGGCCATGAAAGTTGTGCCCTTGGCATTTATAGGACCCTGAAGAAACAGAGGAAACAGTATATCCACACAAGCATACATATAAATCAGTGTAACCAAGATATATCTTGCTCCAGCTCCTCCTCCGTATATAAATAGTGAATCGTAATTTGATAATGTATCGTAAGGAATATGTGTGTCTCAACAAAGGTCAACAAAATATCAGACGTGATGTAACTCAGCAAAGAGAAACTCTTAAGAATATTTTATGCTACCCTGTTTCAATTCCTTTAATTGCCGAAACAAATGTTTATTTCTTTCTTTGGCTGGAGATTGAGATGCCCTTCTTGCTGGGACGCTGTCTTGACATGAGTGAAAGCGGTCAATAACTTTGGCCTGAACTTCCTTTATTCTGCACTTCTTAGTGACGTGTCAGGTCTCTGTATTTCAGAATTGTTTCCAAATGAGTTTTTTACTGTGATTTTCAGTAAAATGTATTATTTTGTGGATCCGACGGTACATCGGCTATCCTCATATTTTGTTTTTACAAATGCCTAATCATTAGTGAATACACGGCCAATATCATGGTATAGATATTACAATAATAAAATGGCCATACAGTAACCTAAATTTTACAACCACAAGTGTGAGGATGATTTGTGTGGAAGAAGAAAATGAGAGGCCGTGAGAGGTACTGCAGATGTTTCGGGAGTCATGGTGCTGCAAAGGAGTCAACCTGAGTCTTATAGACGAGCTAGCGCAACACTTGAGAGCAGTGGCTAAAACAGCGTTAGCTTGTGATTAACAGAACTTCTGGCTGTTTCTTATTCGTTCTATTTCCACAGTGACTGGCCTCGAAAGTTCAACTTATTACAAATGACTGAGGAACACGCTGGAGATTCCTCTCATGAAATACTAGCAAATATCTTCAGTTTAGTTTTCGGAGTCATATTCGTCTACTCAGTCCAAAAAGAATTTAGTTATACACAATATTTTTTATAAAATATTATATACAACTAAATTCTAAATATTGTATATTTTTTATAAAATATTGTACATCAAAATGACAGATTCAATATCAGTAAGGAGTAAATTGAACATTGACAAGTGTTTGCTTTGATTGTGAATCGTTGGTCTGTTGACCCGATCAATACAAAATATGTACATTGACCCAAAGTAATGTTACTTCCAAATCAATGGAATATTCTAACTTGATATGTATTAAAACATTCTGGAAAGTTTTACCTGAGCTGACTCCTGTCCGTGTTTTCATAATTTCTTGGAAACGTGTTGTTAGTAACGACTGTTCTTTTGGGGGATTTCAGAACTGAGGTCCAGTTTCGGTTGTTTGTGCTACCAGGAAATGTTGAGCATCGCTTGTTTCCCAATGGCTGCCGCACGTACCGTTGTTCGCGCCGCTGCATATTCGCACGTTCTCCCTGGATTGCGCGGCTTGTGTTTTTCACTTGTGATTGAGTCGATGATAAGGAGCATTTGAAAGGCTTAATCACGCAGGCCTCTCGTTTAATGATTAGTGCTATACGCTCCATCTACACTTGTTCGTAATTGGTGCCACACGAAACGTTGTGATTACGCCTGAAACGTGACGGCTAAGCTGTCGCACTCGCTGTGCAGTGGGCGAAAGCGAAATTATGAAACACACATTCACTTCACTTCGCCATAGTGCCTGCCTCTGGTTTACATATTAACCTGTGAAAACATTAAATGTTTTAATTCTACATTTAGCACTGACATACAAAATACCACTCAAAAGTGCAAATCTATGTATCAAATGAAGGTTCGGAATACCATCTTCTTTTTTTTAAATATATGCCATAAAACCATTAGTTAAATTAAGCTTGGTAAGAAAAAAAGGGTGAATGGTATATTGTTGAATTGAGTAGGAAGTCATGCTCAAGTTTAAAAAATGTACTATAACTGACGAAGCCTAGGCTATTTCAGTATCCACGCTTGTAAAACAGACGAGATGTTGCATTCAGACATGTAACCTAAGGGATTCATTTCTTTATTTTCGTTGAAATTTTCCAACCCATTGATAACGTCCTTTTTTACAAGTTATAACCGACGACATTGAAAGCGGAATATGCTGGCCATTTGCATCTTTGAACGCTTGGCTCAGCAGCGACAGAAGGAGCTCGTCAGCAGAGCCCTGCCGCCGTCAGCGCCGCCCGCGCCACGCAGCGAAGTCGAGGCGCAAAGGTCGACGCTCTCTCGCACCGAATGGGTAATGGCTGCGCGGGCACCGCTCGACAAGTGACGCGTTGTAGGCCTGCATGTTTGAAAAGGAGCAGGTGAAGGCTAATGGAGCAAGGGAGCGAACCGTCCGCTTCGGCTTTGCGGACCTGCCCATCGGGTCGTGGGGCGATGCGCCAAAGGACACGAGTTCATTTCGTCCGATGGATCAGGTCATTTGAGAGGGAAAGGTCTATTTTAAACGGAAAGGCTTGGATATGGATTATACCTTTTTGGTTTTATTTAATATTCTGGGCGGAAAACCGAACAAAGTTTGTTACTTATATAATTACCAGCCAATTCTGTGTCTCGAAATACCAGAAAGACTGAGAGCAAAATACGTTTTTATAAGTATCAAGTGAGAATTGCTAAAACATCTCTAAATTGTCTTGTAGATGTTACGTAACGACTAAATCAATAACTGAAGGTAGAATTTCATTTCATTTTTGGTTGGTTGGTTAGTGATTCCTAGAGAGTCAACACATTAGTCCCGTAAGTGTAGTGCATGTTTTTCCTCGGAATATGGCGGTGATCTTCCCCTACTGGATGGCGAGCTCCGGCGCTGACCTACCGTCGGCTAGCGGGATTTTCCCCTAACCAGGACTCTCCCACCAGTGGGGCACCGCCCCAGCGGGACAAGCTCTAAGCTCCCGACTGGTCTCCCTAAGTGTGTGTGTGTGTGGGGTGTAAGGAGAGGGTATGTGGAGTGTGTGCATGTTAGTGTATGTGTGTGTGTGTGTGTGTGTGTGTGTGTGTGTGTGTGTGTGTGAGGGGAGAGAATAGGGCAAGGAAGACGAAGAAAAGATCGCACGCGGTCCGAGGCCCATTTGTTAGTGTACTGCTTCGGCATTCGCCTGGTGTTGATCGAAGAAACCACGGAAAACTACCGGTCAGAGCAGCCGGCCGCTAGAATTCTTCTCTGAACAGCGACTGAATTCGACCTAGCTGAAAAGCTAGTGTCGAAAATCCTGCCGTCGTGGGGAGTGGGAACCTAGGACCTCCCGGTCAGAACCGCTGCAGTGACATCAGTTGATGCACTGAGCTACCGCTCCCGGTCATTTGACTGTTGAAATGTGTATCTGTGTTACACAATAACATGAGGTATTAAAGTGCACTTGTTTGAACAAGGCGATTGCTTCCTGTGGTAGTCATCTTGGTGAGGAGATTCCGCAGTGGCAGCTGCTGGTGAGGGAATGCCCGTCGCAGCACTCACTTTTCTTCTGAAGCGAATGCTGGAAGGCGGCGCACCACGCAGGACGCGGCCACGAGTGACGCGAGCAGCGCTACGTGGGCCGCCACGGCGTTGCCTTGCGAAGAGGTTGAGCGGCCGCCGCCTCGTCGCGCGGTGAACGCCCGCGGCCGCGCCGTGCGTTTCCTTGCGCTTTGTTTACCTTGCGCCTACACCGGTGGACCGAGGCTTCGCAATGTTTTTCCTTTTTCCATTTACTCTTCTTGCTTTAATGCCATATCCCCAGCGGGAGATGGCCTAGTTCTGAGACTTAGCATTTAACACTCCTGAACAACTGGCAAATTATTGATATACATAATCGTACTGGATATGGAGTGGTTTGTCTTTGCTCTTTAATTGCCTGTAAGTGATGTCATCCATACCTTAATAAGATTTCAATCCGAGAGGTGTATTCTGCAATCTTCTGCGATAGTTAGACCTCGGTAACCTAGCTGGCTTTGAATTGAGTCGTAACAAAGGCTACATTTTTGACGAAGAAAACGTTTTACGTTTTTAAAACAATGTGAGTTTCCTCTATTCCCTTTTGGGTTGACAAGGGAACCACTCACTTTCTTTTACGTTTTTGCAACTCAAATATCCTTTCCATGCTATACAGGAAAGTTATTTTAAAGCTTTATGACTTACAGGAGAAGAAGCACTATTTTCGGTTACGTGTCTGTTGATGATAGAAGACGATAACTTTTCACTTCTTTTGCTGGCAAGTTATTTTTGTTTATTTGCTCTATCGCTTGTAATGCATGACTTCAATTCTTCTAAATAGGCGTATCTTGCATCGCAAAGTTGGATATTACGGAGTGTGAATTCATTATCGTAAGGTGAAGTGAGGGTGGTGAAGAAATGAATAGCAGTTAGAAAGAAACTGCCCGTTCCGAGAAGACTATTGAGGTTCTAACTACTTTTTTGCAATGCATTAGGTATCCATCGATTAGAATGGGATTGGCTGCGTAGTCGCCAAGAGAATGAGCCGTTACCCGCCTGTTTAGCACATGGTAATAATTATGGATGCAGCCTTGTATTCTCCTGGCATAATGTTGAAGCAGTTACTTCACCGACCATTCTACATAAGCGGTACAAGACAAAAATAGCCACACGAATGTTAATTTTCTTACGCCGAGAGTTGCTCGTCATCCTTTGCAGCTGCTGCTCCAAAGGACGTAATTGCAATATCAGTGTGCGCAAAATTACGCTATAACTTACTTTCTGCCACAGAGGTACTAGGTGTTCGCGTAACCCATTGAATAAAGAAGCAAATTTACGCCTAAAGTTTTATAATTGGTTTTAAATCAACTAGAAATTTGAGAAAGATCTTACAGAAACTTTCAAAAACTGAATTATTGATTCAATATAACTAAATTTTCCTACAATTTTAATATAGTTCTGTTAATCATACAAAGAAGTCAATGATGAACGGCATACTATGGATACAAAATATACCCGCTGAGTTACTTTTTGTCAAAATGCGCCCTCCCTCGCCCTCCCTCGCCCTCCCTCGCCCTCCCTCGCCCTCCCTCGCCCCCCGCCTCCCCGCCCTCCCGCCCTCCCCGCTCCCCCCACGCCTCCCCTCCCCCCCCCTTCCTTCCCCCCCCCCCCCCCCCCGCCCCCCCGCCCTCCCCGCCCTCCCCGCCTTCCCACGCCCTCCACGCCCTCCCACGCCCTCCCGCCTCCCCACCCTCCCCGCAGTCTCCCATGACGCACTCCCGGTCCAGCGGGAGGCAGGTGCACGCCCATGCCCGCGTGTTCAGTGGTGTGCGCAGTGGGCGGGTTCGCTAACGACCGTCTTCAGGGAGGGAGGGCGGGTTTTCCTTATGGGAAATACTCCTTTCGCTTGACATGAATATAGGATGGATTCGTCTCAAGAGTTTAAGACGTTCTACTTTAGCACCGAATTATACAGTGAAAGATGAATAATAATTTGAAAGCTACTTTCTGATATGATTCCTCGGTTCAAAACGATATCGTTTTTATGCCCGTGTCTGTGGTTTCTTTCATGGTTAAGAGTGAATGAGATTTAAAAAATAATAACGGAATGCGCGCTGTCTTAGCTCCACGGGTCTGTTTTGAGCAATATTGTCACTTAGAGTTAAATGTACATCACTCACAGCACACATAAAAACGTGCCTTCTGTCTGTAACTCAATTACTCCGAGCATGACGCCCACTTTTTCGTCTCGTCCCTCGTAAAACGTAGAAAAATGAAGTTAGGAAGTTTTCTCGTTACCGTGACGTCATGTTCCCGCGCACGTTCTGTCTGATCGCGGAGAGGTCTGGGAGGGATGAAGGAGGGGAAACGTCACAGCAGCACTCGGCGGACGGATGAGTGCCGGCACGCGGGGCGGCCGGCGAGGGAGCGCTGACGTCACGAGATCAATAGGAGCGTGACGTCAGAGGCGAGGGCTGGGGAGGGCTCTCAGCGCCCATCGATTCCCGGGGCGAGCACCGCAGCGCTCTTTAAGGGGCGCTCTTCCCATCTGGCGCCCGCGCCGCGCCTACACTACCGCTTTCTGCGAGACGGAATCCGGCAGCGTATTGACGATCTGCTATGATGGTCGTTTGCTTCGGGTAAATGATTCAGCACACTGCGTGTGCGTCTTAAAGTTTATGCTTTCCTAGCCACTGGTTTCTCGTCACGTGGCTTTAGCTTTCCAACGACTGTGAGTTACGGTTTGATCTCTCCCTACGATATTCGTTTTGGGTGTGTATGATATGAGTGAACTTTTTTTCATTACATTTTTACATGTAATCAACAAGTATAAGCACTTTATTAAAATGTTAGCGTTCTGCTATTTCACTCTGGGCTACTAATATTCAAAGTTTTAATTTTATTTAAAATGCAGAATTTGTGTCGTATACGAAAAATAACAAGACGTATGTGGGCTCTAAACAAGAATGCATTTACTTGAAAGTCAGAAAAGGATATGAATATGTCGTTAAAGTGAAGAGCCTAGATCACTAAAGTTTTTAAAGTTGGTGCATTAGTGATAACTTGTTCTCTCTTTGCGCGGTGATGATAACTACATGTTCATATTTTATTGAGATATTTCTCATCCAGCTTCAAAATGTTGTTCACCACTTAATGAATGATCAATGACGTCCCGGAATTAACATTGCTCATTCACCTCGGTATTTGATTTCCTGATAATATGTTTTCATGTACTGCAGATGATCATTTCTGATTTTGCAACGCACGCCAGAGCGTGACAAATATATTGACAGCCTTTCACTGCCAAACGAAATAAACCATGACATTCAATGATGAAAAACGACAAGATAATTGAGTATCAAACAAATGTGCAACTCTTCAGGGACCTGGTAATTCCCTATTGAAATTGAGAGATTACTAGGTGACTTCCTTTTGTGTCCTGTTGATTCAAATTACCTTTTTCCACATTTAATTTCTTTTAAAGTCAACTTTTAGTGTTTGAAAAAAATTTTTTTAAAGATGAATATCGATTTATATTTTATCTACAATTTAAATTTTAAAGCACATAGAAATAATCTAGTATTTTCAAAAGAATGAAATATCTATTTTTTCGTAGTTTCTTCTCTGTATTAATTTTTAGTTGGCGTGAAAACAATTCACCCTAGAGACCTTCATTGAAACACAGAAAATTGATTATTAGAGCAAAGATTGATTGATTGATTGACTGATTTTTTCGTGTTTCCGGGCGCGTCAACTGCTTCGGTCATTAGTCCCGTTGGTGTAGTGCATGTTTTTTCTCGGGAGATGGCGGTGATTTCCCCCCGCTGGATGGCGAGATCCGACACCGACCTACTGTCGGCTAGTGGGGTTTCCCCCTAACCAGAACTCTCCCGACCGGTGTCCCGGACTATGTGGTAGTGTAAGTGTGTGTGTAAGGGGAGAGGATAGGACAAGGAAGAGGAAGGACAGATCACGCGCGGTCCGTGGCCCATTTGGTAGGATACTGCTCCGGCATTCGCCTGGTGTTGATCGGAGAAACCACGGAAAACTACCGATCAGAACAGCTGGCCGCTAGAATTCTCCTCCAGGCAGCGACTGAATTCAACCCAGCTGAAAAGCTAATGTCGAAATCCTTCCGCCGTGGGGAGTGGGAATCTAGGACCTCCCGGTCAGAGGCGCTGTAGTGACATCAGTTGATGCACAGAGCTACCGCTCCCGGTTTATTAGAGCATGTTTCTTTCTAAAATATGTATTATATATATATATATATATATATATATATATATATATATATACGTATATCGTGAATTGAAAATGCAAATCGAAGTGGATGCGTTATAGAAAAGCGACCCGGTGGGCGCGCAGCCGTCCAGTGCAGGCGGCGTGCGCGAGTGGCCCCTGCCCCGCCCCCTCGGCGCGGGGCGGCCCATCACTTCGCGCGCAACAAGATGAGCGCGCGCGGGGCGGGAGGCGGCTAAAAAGCGGCCAATCCGCGCTAGCGCACGCGCAAGGAATTTATACTCGATGAGGGATTTGGGAGCGGCCGTGCCCAATAAGTAGCTTCGCGCGCCGCCGCCCCCGCGCGCCGCCGCCGCCGCCGCTTTGTCACATAAATTTGCAATAATAGGCTTAGGGCGCCGCGCGGCCGCTGAGGCAGCACGCCCTCGCGCTCACCTGCCCAGGCGGCGCCGCCTGCTAATTCGGGCGCGCGTTAAAACGTTCGGGAGGCCGTTATTTCACGTGCTTTATTTCCTGGTGGAGGACGGTGAAACGGTTAAACATGCTTTTCATAGCCTACTTTCAGTACGAATATATATAAACTAGGGATATTTTGTGAAGTCGTAGGCTTCCGCGGCCAGAGTCATGTAGATGATCTTGGCTGTCAGGTGACGCCGCACAGGCTGTGTTGCCGAATTTCGACCATCTGCAAGTGCGTCCTTCCTCGGGCTGTTTGCCTTGTTGCTTAGCACGACAGCCTGAGGAGCACGATAAGATGGTCGAAACGTCGGCAACACAGCCTTCGGCGCGGCGTCACCTGGACAGCCAAGATCATCTATAGGGATATTTTGGCTTCGACTCGTCATTTCTCTGTATACTCTTCTTTTCTTTTTAATTTCCTGATGAGATAAATCATTCATTTGTATTCAACATTTTTCAGATGGACTGCCATCGTGGAGTCACTTCTTTGGCAAAAAATACTTTGTATTCACCTAAACACTTGGAGAAAAGTAAAAGGCTTCATAAAACCTAATGCGAATACTTTGCTATAAAACAACGCTGTGCCTACATATAGAGATCTCTCTCATGTCGCCTTGAAAGTAAAGAAAAATACTCTCTCCATGGGCAACGTATGATGATGTAAAGATAGAGACTACACATGTAGGCGGCCGTCGACAAGAAAGTAACACCATATTTGTTTCGGTTTATGGTTTGATGTCTTGTGCGCAGTAGACGACAAGTATGTCACTTTTATGATGTTGCTTCACGTCCAATCTGCTACCGTTGTGACAGACCTTTCACTGCGACTTGTCTTCGAACTGGCTTGTAGCTTGGAAATGAAGATGCGTGACCGAAACTTTGTGACACTAGTTATCTTCAAATGCGGCTTCAAGCAAGAAAAACTTTATCGTAGTAACGAAATTATAGACTTCAAGGCAGAAATGTCGCTGGTGTTCCACAATCTTTACGTTGTTTCACAAGCATATCTATATTACTAATTTTCTATGCACGAAAAACTGGAAGAAAAATTTCTGCCTCCGATTTTTTTAGATGTCTCTATGGTTTCATTAGGTAGCCAGCCATTCGCGAAAAACACAAAAACATCTGTATTAATAATTTTCAATGTGCGCAGAAATTAAAAGACAAATATGCAAACGCCGCCTTTGTGGGAGGTGCATCGGTTTCGTTAGGTACTCAAGTACTTGGTGGAAATTTAATCACAATTAATCATTTTCGATTTTGACAGAACAATGTAAATATTTGTGTTTTCCCCCCTGCTCTTATATTGCAGGTACCGACTTCATTGGCATGCCCAATGTCACACCTCTTACAACATAGCTGACGTCACGCGATAGCGATGCTGCAAGGAAGAGGCCTCCCACTATTGATTATTTACTCTGCACTTATTGAGTACTGCATTTTTTTATTTTACTGACTAGAATATTGTAGTATTCGTGAAGACTGTTTTTGTTAAAATATTTCATTTGTGCAGTTTCATGATTTTATTTGTTCTTGGTCAGTACACACGCTACTTTTTGGAAACTCATTTTGCATGGTTTTGTTAGCATCTATTTTTATATAGATCGCTAGTCTTTTATATTTTTCCTTCGTGGATTTTTGTGCACATACGTTTTTTAGGGTTGGGACGATAAATGACATCAATATTTCAGTTTGTTCGTGACATAAAAACGAAAAACGTAAAGCAGAAGCAGCATTACTGTACGAGAACATCCCACTGCGAATAGTTTGATAGTCGCAGAGTCCATGTTTCATTGATAGAAATGTAATATTGAGTACGGTACTTCGACCGCACGTGAACCATTGAGATTTGTGGGTTAAATTCCTTTTTGTTTCGGAACGTGTTCGGCAACGTGGACCGTGTGGATCCGGCAATGAAGGCGAGGGCGAGGGCGTGGGGGGGGGAGGGGGGGAGGGGGGTCGCGTCCTTCCATGCCTGCCGGCGCAGCCCGCGCTCCGCGCGTGCGGCAACCCGATTGCTTCGTATCCCGCCTGCGCAAGGCGGCGTTGCGCAGGCCCAGGCAGCGTTTCTCTCTGTCTCTCTCCCTCTTGCGCCCACTTCTCTCCCTCTCTCTGTCTCTCTCCCTCTTGCGCCCGCTTCTCTCCCTCTCTCTCTCTGGCGCCCGCTTCTCTCCCTCTCTATCTTCCTCCCTCTTGCGCCCGTGTTTCCCTCTCTGTCTCTCTCCCTCTCGCGCCCGCTTCCCCCTCTCTGTCGTTCTCCCTCTTGCGCCCGCTTCTCTCCCTCTCTTGCGCCCGCTTCTCTCCCTCCCTGTCTTTCTCCCTCTTGCGCCCGCTTCTCTCCCTCTCTGTCTCTCTCCCTCTCGAGCCCCCTTCTGTCTCTGTCTCTCGCCTGTCCCGCTTCTCTCTTTCTCCCTCTTGCGCTGTGTCTCTCTCTTGCGCTTCTCTCTCTCTCTCTCTCTCTCTCTCTCTCTCTCTCTCTCTCTATCGCCGCGCCGGCAGCGCAGTCAGCGCGCGGTTCATCGTGTGGGGGAACGGTGGTGCACTGTTTTATGGGGTTTTGGATAAACTTCGTATGGGTGAGAAACAAGGGACAACATAAATTGATTCTTGTTTGAATGTGAACCAATTTTATTTGACGAAAATCTTTTACATGAACCACACTTGCAAGGTTTGTTTTCGCCTCACAGTTCTGAATCGCAAGATACCTGCAACAATTTGAACTGTAAATGTTCAAAAGTGTTCATTTAAAAGAACCACTCTACTTCTTACATGTTCTTTATAGCTTCGTTCTCGTGAGGTGCCACCTTGGACCTAATTGCTTCTCATTTTCCATTGCTTTCTAACACATTCTGCTAGTGCAGTCACAGATTCGGAATTTTCTCTGTATTTCTGGTATTTTTGAAGAAGAAAAAAATAAGAATCCTCTGATTTTTAAATACTGCGTAACCTTATAAGAAATCCTTTACAATAATTCTTCTAATAGTGAAACACGAAGTGCCCGAGAATTTTTAAACTACACTTCTATTCATGGTAGAAGTGTAAAATTTTTCTAGTATTTACTGCGATTGACTGTTTGACGTGTATTAAAATCGTACGTATTAAATGGATAGTCTTTTGTTATAAAGTAATTCTATAGAGTTCTGTGTTCCATTGACATTAAATTAACTTTATAGAGCACTGAGCACTTGATTGTGGATGGAGATAGGCGTCCTTGTCTAACCGTATTTCATTTCTCGCCGCGCAAAACGTGATACCGAGAGAGCACGCGCGCGGTGCGCGGCGGTTGTGCCGGCAAGTAATGCGACATTCCTTGGCGAGTTAATAAAGATAACGCGGGGAAGTCCTGCCCGCAGATGCCTGAGCGGCGCGGCGTGGCGTGGCGCGGCGTGGCGTGGCGCGCACGCGAGGCCGGCGCCGCTTCCTTCCCGCCTCCTCCGGTGCGTTGGCCTTCGTCACCGTAACGGATTCCACTGGCGCTCTTTCTTTCTGATTCCATTGACGATCTGTCGGCACTGCTGAATAATCTCTGCCACCAATGTCATCGTCACGTCGTCTATCATAACCGGACCACTTTTCTGTCCAGCTGCCACATCTCATTGCCCTGCGTTCGCTAGCGTCACCGTTTTCTCGACACCACTTAGGTGTAATAATAGTTGATTCTCTCTCACATTTCACTGTTATCGGTGTATTCTCTCCTCCACTTTTGCCATCTTCATTTTAAACACTATTGCCGCTTGGGAGTCCTATGCTGTGTCTCCTCGCCCGGCGACCTTCCTATAATCTACACAGCGCTTCGCAACTATATGCCCTTCAACTGACGCACCTCCTGTTATAACCAAACTCAAACGAAGAGAATACCAACCTCACCTTGCTAACTCAACTTCCATCACAAACATTGTGTCCTTTGGCAACACTCCTCTCGCCCGCTGCCCACCCTCGCCATCTTGTCGTCCAGAGCGTGCCCTCATGGTGTGTCGCCCTTGGCCCTTCTGCCTGCGAGCCCTTCGGCGCTCGCCTTGACCGACGCGCGCCACGCCCCCGCCCGGCCCTGTTGCAGCTGGCATCACGGCATTCCACACGTCCGCCACGCCTCTCCAACCCACAGGCCACCTTCCGATTTGCATCCCTTTTGGCGGTCGATGTTGATTCACATCAATAGGCAAACTATAAGAATTGTAATTAAATTAGTTCAAAGAATAGGTCACCCCGACCGGGATTCGAACCCGGGCCTTCTGGTTTACGCCCAGCTGCTCTAACCCCTAAGCTACCGAGACGACCAACCCTTTGAACAGTTTTCTTGAGCGCGATTATCGCTCATTGTATGTACATAATGGTCACCTTGCCCGTCACCTTGTTGGATGCACGTACGCTCGGAGAATATGTTCCGCAGACGCACAGCTATCCAAATTGTGACCGTGTTACTGGGTAACAATGTATTTTAATAATTAAATTAGTTCAAAGAATAGGTCACCCCGACCGGATTCGAACCCGGGCCTTCTGGTTTACACCCAGCTGCTCTAACCCCTAACCTATAAGAATTGTTTTATTTTAGGCTGCAGATTGTCTATTATAGTCGTTCAAGTCGTGCGATCGTGTGAGTTTTGTAAGCGGCCTCCGTCTCCACCGTGGGCGGCGGCGGCGGCAGCGGCGCCTGGGCGCAGCGTGGCGGAATGCGCGTATCAGCGCGAATCTGCGCGCGCGGCGCGGCGGCCCCACGTCCGCTGCCGGCGCGTGCCCGCGATAACCGCGCGCGACCTTTCCCCGCAGCCGCGCCCCACCCCACCCCACCCCGCCCTCTTTCCCTCAAACGGCGCAAAGGCGCGCCTACCTCCGAAAAGGTAAAGGCTTGAAACAATAAATTCTTTACGACGTGCGACTGTTAATTGTAAGTGACGAAATGGCGTAATTTTTCCCCCCAGACATTTGCAGCTCTTGTAATAATGAAATGGAACTGAACCGATAATTGGGTTTCTTCACGAAACGGGCTAAATAGGGGATTAAAATTCTGCTTTGACTGTTTCGTAATGTATTTCATAAAAGGTGTCAACTGGAAAAGGCTTCACACATACACAACGTAAAAATGAAGTGTTCAGTTTTAAGAGAAGCCTTCATAAAATGTGACGAATGAGACAGATATTCATTTCGTATTGTTATATTTTTATATGTAAGCTTGCTCATTTTTGGTTTTCTGTCCGTGAAGTGCCTTTGGCTACTCGCGTGGCGGTGTGCAGTGGTCGGTGGGGCGCGGGCTCTCGCCGCGAGTGGAGCGAAAACGCTGCTCGCCCCGATGCGCCCTCGTAATGAGCGCTTCGCCTGCGCTGCAGCCTTCGCTTCGCGATGGACGCGTGGCGAACCAGTTCTTTGCAGGCCTCAACACAGTTATTTCGTTTCCAAGCCCCGGGATATTTTTTGCGCGATGAACTTTTGAGTTCTAGGTCGTCCAGTTCTTGAAGTAAAGCCGTCTATACGAATCTAGAGTTTCTTCTGGGTTATATTTTATTAGGATGGAGATTACTCCACTTAAGATTACAATCATTATTCATAAGTTGAGATCTCACCTGGGTGTATTGAAGAAGTGTAAAATTAAAACGAAGTGGTTATAAAACCTCACGATTTACTTAATAGTTTTACAGAATCTTTTGATACACGGTAATATTTAAATTAAACGAGAAAAAATTGGTAGCAATATATTGTAACAGTGTTTTGAAATTTGTCCCAAGAAAATTGGGCACGCTTCTCTATCTAAACAGGTTAAAAGCAAAGTGTAAATGTTCTAGACGTGTGTGCTATCTAGTTTTCCTCATATTACAGCTAAGCAGTTCATTCGCTAATAAACACAATTTTTTTTGTCATTTATCACAGTCTTGTTTTTTAGCAGTTAGTAATTGTTACGTTCACAAAGTGATCACTGAATGTGAATGAGCATACTACAATCACCAATCACCCATTTATTTCTTTACCGTGTCGTAATTTTCTTTATCTATTCCAGAACCACCACCTCTACCGGTCCTTAAGCACAAGTAATCTTCGGCGACTAGATTAGACAGTAACAAGAAACGTGTGGAAAGTAGAGCTCACGAAACTTGCTTTGAGTACGCCACAAGGGACTGAGAGACGTCTTGTCAGTCCAGTGGCTGTCGGTTTTCTCTGTTGTCAAGGTTCTTCACCTGGCAGAAGCCGGAGCATGCAAGAGCCGGAAGCAAATTTCAACAAGCGAAAGAGATTTGAAAATCATTAGGTTGTGATGAAGTTGATTCATTAAACTGTTTTGTTTGGAATTTTAAAAGTATGTTTTCCCATTCGTGCATAGTGACTCGTGAAATATAAACATATAATCACAATCAATTTGTTGTAGTTTTTAATTTTTTTACTAGCATACATATTTTTAATGCATTCGGGTACGATACGTTTCAGAAAAGTAAAGAAAAATCTGTAAAAGTGATTTCCTTTTAAATTTCATTATCAAAACTGCTAGCATTTTCATTAATGAAACACTTTTCAGGCTGAAAAACATAATTAAAATATCCCATGTTATGGAGATTCGGATTTCGCTTTTTGACTGACGTCGGATGGGCTTTCATTAGCACGTTCCTAGAAAACGAGCCTCATTCCAGGATATTTTTTGAATTTAATTATCAGATTACTGGTCGATCTGTATGGTTATACATAAACATTACACACGAATGTAATACAATCGTGAAGAAAAAAATGAATGACATGACGACCCGAAAATAATGAGTAAAGCGGCCGAGTGATTGGCTGCTTAAAGAGCACGTTGCATTGTGGTGCGTGGTTGAAGAAGGCGATCGGCCGCGCATTCGCAGCTGCTGGCGCGGAGCGTATCTCGGCCGGGTGGCGCGATCTGCGCCCAATGAGGTGGGCGCGGCCCGCCGCTCTGGAGTGCGGAGTCACCGCCCGCCGGGGACCTCTCTCCCGAGACAAGTGTCGCCACACACGTAGCGCACGCCAGTTATTAGTAGAGACCTGATTTGTATGTAATTACATATTTTTTGTCTTTGTACTTACCGATCTCAAATTTGTTAACTGGGCGAATCGGCCCCGTCCTAACATAATATTCAATTTTTTCGGTACACATTTTTACATATTTGGTACTATATTAATATTTTACATATTTGGTAATATAAATTTAAATATGTAAATAGTATAATTACATATTTATATTTGGGTATTTTCACAAAATATTTTTATTATATTAATTTTCTTCAATTGTATTACATATTTTTAGTGAAAAGATGTATTTTTTTTAATCAGCATTTTGTTTTACATTATTATTGCGTCCTGTCTCTTCCAGGTACCCGTGAAGATGCGTGATGTTCTCACATTTATCTCAGGGGCGGAAAGTGCGCGTCAGGGCGCCAGCTGACCCCACTCATCTGTAGGGGTGAAAAGTATCACTCACGCCGCGATGCGAGACCTTTAACCTTCATTTCGGAGAAACATTGGCGATCGCCGACGTTTAACATTCAATGAAAGTGTTTCACTGGTCGAAGATATCGCTAGTTTGTTACGTCTAGTCTGGCTGTGAAACTCCAGCCTGAATAGCAATAGATAAAGCTTTTACCACCGAAAGTTGTATGGTGCAAAGTGTGCTCTCCAAATGAGTTTGAAGATGTTTGTATTATTTTTAAAGTTCGTTTAGGACTTTTTATAAATGTAATTTTGTATTATGTAAATGTGTTTTATAACAAGTTAATTTTAATATTACATATTTTATCCGAATTTACATATTTATTACATTTCTTCTGGTTTCATTACATATTTATGTACATATTTTGACGTTTCGCACTACATATTTTCCGGTCTCTAGTAGTTAGCGGCGGGCGCGGGCGGGGGCGCCGGCTTCTGTCGCGGGAGTAGGGCAACAACTTTCGCCGAGGCCTTTGGGCGCGACAAGTGAGCCTGGCGCTCAAGGCGTTCGCCCGATAATTGCTTCGGCTAGGGCTCGCTCGCTTTGACGATCGTGAAGCAACTCTCGAAACGTATGGTCTTGCCCTTGTTGCCGGAGTGATTGAAGCAGGGGCGTGAGCTAGCACATTTTGTTCAATGCAGGCCTACATTCGTTTGAGTAGCGCGGGTTCTAAACTAGACTATGAAAATTTCAGTTCCCAAAATAGGTTTTAGAAAGGAAGGCTAGAGTAGTTCCAAAAAAGGTTGTTAAGTTCTTAAGGTCTTTCACCGACAAACAGCTCATGACATGACACTGCCATAGCATGTTTCATTGAATCATCTTGACTGTCGTACTTTTTAATTTTGTATTTAAGCATTTCAGAGCAAACGCTGTAGATGAAATATATCTTCATAGTTGTGCGAATGAACATTCACTGGTGATATATATTACAACATGGTCGTGTATTTCTCTTACGTAATGACGGTTGCTTTCTTAAAGTACGGAAGAGGGAATGACGTAGCGTTAAGAAATTTTACCGACATCTTGTTAAAAAATTTATTTCACTATGTTTAATGCATTTAAAGAAAAATAAATTGGTACAAAGTTTATTTCAGGTTTTATTTGCTCGCGAATTACTTATGAATATGTTACTATGATTAGCCGTGATGACCGTAACTAAGCAAATTGAATAATGCACGAAGAGTGTAGTACCGTAAACCACTCATTAATTGGTATATTCAGTGTTCGAATGCATAGTAATTACTGGATAGTTGGCAAAACGGATGACATGGACGTAATGTAAGAATGAATAAAGAATGATATACCTCTACACTATTTCTTTATTTGCATTGTTGTCGTAATAATAGCGTAGCCACATGTCACGATCACTGGGGCAATCCATGCCACCTGCGAGCCCATTCCTTGACCAAGCCAACGACCATCCATCGCAAGGTCTTCGCACGCCCTGCCCGAATCGATGCCGGTGGTTGGACGCGCTGAGGTGAGCAGGTCCGGGCTCCGGGAGCGCGCGCGTCCCGTGTCAGACGTGTCGAAAGCAGCGCTCGCGTTGAATCGCGCTCGCGTTGAATCGCGCTCGCGTCGGCCGTTGTTGCGCATCCTCCCCATTGAGAGCGTGGGCGTGCGCGCCCGGCGCGGCGGCGCCCCGCGCGATCGGGGCCACGGCCGCCTCCTTTCGCGCAACCTCCTACGCGCGCGGCGCGGCGCGGCGCGGCGCGGCCGGGCGTCGAAGCGGGCGGGGCGCGGGAGCGCCGAGCAAGAGTGGCAGGAATGCGGCGGCAAGGCCGCGGAATAAGGCTGGCATTTGGTAGAAAGCGAGCGCGGGCGCCCGCCGCGCTACGGCGCTCGCGGCGCGCGGGCGGCGGAGGGCGGTCTCGCCAAGGTCAGGGCCGCCTCGGCAAGGGAGGCGGCCGACCTAACGGAGAGGGGCGCGCCCGCCACCACACCTCCCCATCCGCCCACGTTCATACGCACTGAAGGAGGGAATGATGCGCTGGCGGCGGTTCTCACCTCCCTCTTCTTTCTACCCTCTTTCCACCCTTCTCAATTTATCGTTGAATCCTTCGATGGCGTTCGTTATTTCTATATGATATCTTGTTCAGGTTCTCAAACCATTTAACTCTCAATTGAGTTCTCTTGGATGATTTCCTTTCGCTTCGCCTTAGGCATTTCCATTGGAATATCAACCTTGGAAGAGAGCAAAAGCGTTTAACAAATTGATTCGATACCAGACTTCACGCGTTCTCACTTTTCCTTTCCGCGAACGTCGCGTAGGAAATGATTTTGCAGCTCCTTTCTTGCGCCGGGAAATCCGACGCCTTCTCTGGCCTCGAGGCCACCGCAATGCCACTCCTTTGGCTTTTGCGGCCCCTCGCCCTTTTCGTCGCCGCCGCCCGCGCCCGCCACCTTGCCTCCGCCGCCGCCCCGCCCCCGCGCCCGCCCCCGCGCCCGCCCCCGCGCCCGCCCCCGCACCCGCCGCGCCAGGATTCAATTACGCCGGCAGCCTAACGATGTGCAAACGCCCATCCCCGCGTCGACCGACCCCGCGCCGGATGCGAGTGCGAGGGGGCGTGGCTGCGCCAGGTGGCGGTCGTCTCTCAGCCCTCTTCTTCCTCTCCAACCTCCCCGCCTTCTATCTCACCTGTCTCACCGACATTCTCCGTTTCTCCCGGTGACATCTCCGGCTTCCTAAGCTCCTTGTGGGTTCCGTGCTGCCTGCCTTAACCCCCGCTCCCCTTGCTATTCCTCATGTGGCTGCGTGCGCATTGTGGGCCGGCGGCCACGCGCAATCCGCCGTGATGGATGTGCCGGGCAGAGCGGTCGCCTCTCGCAGCCCCTGAGAGCAGGAACGCGATTCAAAGAGAGCGGCGTGTGCCTGAAGCGCTAGCAAATGAAAAATGCTTTTCGGGAACACGAGGAGTGTGGCTCGAGTGTGGGTGTATAAGGTAATGTGGCAGGTGATGAAAGGGATTCTATGAATGGGGAGATAGCGTTATTACAAACATTAATGCGTATTTAATTATTTTTCCTTCTTTTTATCTTCCCTTTGTTTGTACCTCTATGAAAAAGTTGTTTCTTTTTTTTTTTTTAGTAAGTTGTTCTCGAAAGGCTGTGTCCTTGCTAAACTAAGGCGTTTTTTCACCGTACACCACCGACGACATTGCACGGAATGCTGTTAGCTAGGTCGTTCTTTTCATCTTTGTAAGGTTATACGCTACGACGAAAACCGTTACTCTGTGTGGCAGCGTACAATACAATCTTGTCCATCGGATCACATAATCCTGGCCTTTGGCGGCGGTCAGGGGCATCTCGACGCATTGTGCTGGCGTAGGCAGGCGCGACGAGCACAGCGGCGATGAGAGCGGCTCGCAGCTCTCTTATCAGCCGCGACACGCCCTCAACACGACTCGCCCTCCATTAGATTAAGAATAAGATCTCTCCTTGGCTTCTAGTAATTACAAATGGCATTGCGTTTAATATTATTGAAACTTTGTGGGGAATTTCATTGAAGAAAAAGCAGGTAGCATTCAATTCGCATTCTTTCTGAACAGTTGATTTATATAAAACAATATTCACCCTTTTTACAATTCAATAAAAAAAAACCCTCCCGTCTTATTCTGTCTAATCACCAGCTCCGTACCATAACTCAACTAATAATATGGTCGCCTCCCAATTCCCTCTGCCATTCTAAGATACCGTAGCGAACATCTTTTGAAGTGGTGTTGTATTTTCCGGATTTTAATATTGTTTCTCGTTGATGGCTTGTCAAGTGACGCACGAATATATTTTGTTATATAATCAGGCAATTCCTTCAGGACTTGTGAAGCTTCTTGTTACGAATAAAATGAATTTGAAACAGTGTAGCATATTTTACGTCAAACGTGTGCTTGAAGTATTCGTGAAATTCGTAAGCCATGAACAATTGTCGTCGAACAATATTCTGATTGAATTACGTTATTGTAAATAATTTATATTTGTTATTTGTACTTCTATTTTTTCATCGTGTTTTATTTTAATTAAGGAAGAAATTTCAAACAGTTATGTTTTTAATTGTCAATATTATTCTGCTGGCCTAGATTTATTTATTATTTTATGCCTTAGAACTCGCAAAGACTATGGACACTTCGCTTTGATTCACTATTTACGAAACTTACACGATCGCACGATTTGAACGACTATAATAGACAATCCGCATTAAAAAATAAAAACAATTTTTATAGCTTGTCTATTGATGTTAATCAATATCGACCGACACGCCGGCCAAAAGTGTTGCAAATTGGAAGGTGACCTTTGGGTTGGAGAGGCGTGGCAGGCGTGTGGAATGCCGTAAAGCCAGCTGCAACAGGGTCGAGCGCACTGGCCGGGCGGGGGCGTGGCCGGGCGTCGGTCAAGGCGAGCGCCGGCCGCCCGCGGCCGCCAAGGGCTTTGGGGCGAAGGGCGAGACACCACGAGGGCATGATTCGGCGATTGATTTATTACATGGATCAAATAAGCTCACACGTGTATTTTTATTTTTTATAACTTTATTTTCGGAAATATTGCACAATGACATTTGCTAAAAATGACGCGCATCACTAACTTAAAAATGTCACATATTTGAATACACTAATTATAGAAACTCCGTTCAAAATATTTCATTTCCTGAATTTTCAATTTAAAAAGAAATTAAATTTTGATAATTGAAAATTCGATAACTCGATGAGCTATTTTTTTAAAATATTAATAAACGCACCTGAATATTGTTGACAACTCCAGAAAAATTCCGGCCACGGGCCACGAACCGCGCGCGATCTGCCCTTCCTCTTCCTTGTCCTATCCTCTCCTTACACACATACTTACACTAACATGCACTACACTACCACATATTCCGGGAGACCGGTCTGGAGCTTAGAGCTTGTCCCGTTTGGGGCGGTGCCCCCCTGGTGGGAGAGTCCTGGTTAAGGGGGAAACCCCACTAGCCGACGGTATGTCGGCGCCGGAACTCGCCATCCAGCAGGGAAGATCATCGCCATCTCGCGAGAAAAAAACAAATAAACATGCACTACACTGACGGGACTAATGATCAAAGCAGTTAACGTACCCAGAAACACGAAACAAAAAATCAATCAATCAAACTTCTCCCGATCACCAACCATTACATTCAAATGAAACGTGTGGTGAACCGATTGAATATTGCCGCTCATACGGAAGACAACAGCACTGGAGTGGATGATCGCAAGAGGCACAAGGAAGGCGTGTGTCGCGGTGCGTGCAGTCCAAAGCGCGGTTCGCGTGGTGAGCGGAGCGAGGGCCCGCGTGGAGAGCCCCTGCGGCAGCCGCTGGCGCAACGGCCGCGCGCAAACAGCGCGGGCGCATCGCTGGGCGCGTTCTTGCGCTGGCGCAAACGCAGCCGCCCGCCCCCTGGCGTTAATGGAGGCGCAAACACGGGCCGCTCTCGGGCCAGTGTTTGTCCGCTGCAGCCGCCTGGATGCGTTTCTCTCCCGACGCCACTGGCGCCTGTCGTTTCTCGTGAGCTGTCTGCTCTTTCGGCTGCGTTTTTATTCAAGGGTGGGTTTTTCGAATACTATTATGTCGAGAACAAATATTACTAGAAAATTAATAGTCGGAGTAGCACTATTATTATAGGCGGTGGCAGAATGCTGTTCGTTTTTATTGAAATGTTTGTGTTAATTTTATAAAATTGCATGCTGCATTTATGCGTTATTGGAGGAGACAAATAGATGCGTGGAATTTCTTCTCTTTGTATTTCACTTAAATCCGGCATTGTTAAAGTTGTTGTGGAATGCATTTCATAGTAGTTTAATTGTAATTTTCAATATCTCGGCTTTTCGTTCAGATAGATCATTTCCATTTCTCGCAGAAAATATGTAAAATGGTATATGAGTAATGAGAGTAAAACTCATCCATTTGCCAGTCATAGTTACAGAAAATTAGTAGAGAATAGCACAAATTGGTGTTAAATTTGACGAATATATATTGGAATATATGACTGCGGAGCGGATATTTTTGTGTCTCGGCTCGCTATGAAATGTGAGTGTGCCACCAGTGTTGTGGCCTGGCCTACGAGCGCTTTTCACACGTCGCGCGGGGAATTCCGGCGTCCGTCTGCCGCAGCCGCTCTAATCGTGTGCCGCGGAGCCACTTAGCGCCGGCTGCGCTCGCGCAGTCTTCGATCCGCCAGCCAGGCACACGCTGCTCGGTGGTATCGTGCCGAGAAATCACGCGCTAAGGATAAACATTTGCCGTAAACCTTAGCGGTTCAAACTTGCAGTCTGTTGAATTTTGTGAGCTCCCGAAGAAAATCGAAACAGAATAAGGCAGTTGAAGAATGGACAATGAATTACACAGTATTTTTTCTCGTTGTCTTCCTGTTTATGGAAATATTTTTGGAACTTTCATTTCTTCGCAAAATCAATACTTTGGCATAATATTTGTAATAAAGCTTTTAGAGGAAATTGGAAGATCAATTGTTATAAAGGTCAGGTGGGAATAGGACTGAAAAATTATTACAAGATTCTAAGACAAATGATCTTTGTTGATTTTTAATTTGGATATGCAGCCTCGGAGAGGTGAGTTATGTGCAGATGAGAAGTTCAATTTATCAGAGGTTCAATTTATAAGTTCGCAAAAGAGAAACAAAATGAATTCGTATTTTTCGTATTAAAATGCAGCGCGAGTTCTTTGAGGTTCGTGAACCCTCCCGAGGAAGCATCCGCGAAAAAGCAGAAGTCGCGCTTCCGCGGGGGCGAGCGGTTCCCTCGGCGGCCGCTGCCCTCGGAGGGCGCTGCCGCGGCGCCGCTCGTTTGTCAGCCGCCGCCGGATGCCCCCGCAGCCTCAGCCCTGGCGCCAGGCGGCCACAATCCGAAGGCTGCTCTGGTGACGCAGATACATTGCGCGAAATATCATTCCGAGATGCTCAAAACATTTAACTGTGAAACCGGGAAAGGTGGATCAACTGATGTCACTGCAGACCCTCTGACCGGGAGGACCTAGTCCCGACAGTGGCAGAATTTTTGGACTAACTACATAACTAGGTCGAATTCACTTGCTGTCTGGAATTGTAGAGGCCGGCTGTTCTGATTGGTAGTTTCCGGTGGTTTCTCCGATCAACACCAGGCGAATGCCGAAGCATTACCTTAACAAACCGCGCGCGTTCTTTCCTTCCCGTTCGTTGTCCTATCCTCACCCCTTACTTACAGATACACTTACACTTCCATGCACTACACTACCACACATGCCGGTCGGGAGCATAGTGCTTGTCCCGGCTGGGGTGGTGACCTGATGGGGGAGATACCTTGTTGGGTAAACCCCGCTAGCGGCCAATAGATCTGCGCCGGATCTCACATCTAACGAGGGAAGATCACCGCCACCTCCCGAGCATAAACATGCACTACACGTACGGGTTTAACGACCTTCGCAATTGACGTGCCCGGAAGCACTAATCTATGAATGAATCCGAACTGTGAATGACGGTGCCAGTTCTTAGGTGCACTTAAAACAAGACAAGGCAGTTCACATTGTTCGTCTGTGCCATACATACGCAGCATAAGAACGTATCGGCGGTATATCAAACGTATGAAACGTTAAACACGGAACATTTTGGACCTTATTGATTTAGAGAGTATTCCCCCTCACTGTTGGGCAGTGCTTCTTCTTCTTCTTCTTCTTTTCAGTATAAAAGCACATAGAGAATTTTGAGTGGGAAATGTAGTTCAGTAGGTCGTATTGGAGGCTGCTCTTGTCAGTGAAGCTCGTGTGTCTTGTTCGTTGGGAAACGCGACCACCCATTGCGTGTTGCGCTAAGTACCCTCGAATACGCGACCGCCGGCCACCGCTCGGTCCGAAGGCCGCCCCAGATTCCGGCTCCGAGGGCGCAGCGCATCCATCGCGCGAGAGGCCTCGCGCGTTGCGGCAACGGCCGCAAACAATCCTACGAGCTACGAGCGGTTACCGCTACGCTAGTCATATTGGTTGTGTGCTATAATCGGAGAAATGAACTCGTTTTCGTAGTGGAGAGCGAAATTATCTCTCGCTTCCTTTTTTGGCCTGTTGCTCGCGGGGTGCACGAAAGGAAGCCTCGTTGCGGTAACTGATAGTGATACTCTGTGTCAGAGGCGCATGCAATGAGCGAGCTCAAGGTGCAATAGCCCCTTTTCCCGCCCCCGGAGCCAAAGGTACTACCAAATTGCTCTCTCTATTTTTTCTATTCTAACGAAAGTCATCTAATCTGTGGTTAACATTATAAATATTAACTAAAAGTCAACAAATAAAAATACGTTTTATATCGACTGTAAGTGCAAAATTCATTATAAGAATATATGGAGACGGGTGGACTATACCTTTAGCCCGCCTCCCCCTAACAAAAACACCTGGGTGCGCCTGTGGTGATACTGACCCTCTTTTTACCACATCCGTCACGAGCCACCCCCGCCAGAGGGCTAGATTGCTAGCCCTTCGCAATCTGACCGTTCAGCGAATAATAACAGGAAGTAATAATTTTTATTGGGTGGAAGTCCGCAAATTGCGTTTTCTTCTTCCAGTCGGCGGAATTCCGCTCAGCGGCATCCGCGGCCGGCGGTTGGCGGGGGAGGGGGCGGGGCTGCGTGGGTCGTTCGCACGCCTGTCACGCGCGGCGGCGTGCGTTGCGCGCGCGAAGAGACGGCGGCGTGCGTCACAGCGCCCGATGCGTGTCCTCCATTCTGTCGAGTTGCGTCTCAAACCAAAGCAGAGAATGAGAGAAAGTGTGACTTTTTACCAGAAAAAAAAATTTTAATGGATAAATTGAACATGTGTTGAAATTAACAGTAGTTCTGCTATATTTATGAGTTTGTTTATTTGTTTTTACAAATAATGTGAAACTTGCAACATGAAATACTTAGCTTACTAAGTCAAATTTATGATGCCTTTCTGTAATACACGTTTGAGTTTTTATGATTGATTGATTTTTTCGTGTTTCCGGGCTCGTCAACTGCTTCGGTCATTAGTCCCGTTAGTTTAGGGCATGTTTTTTTCTCGGGAGATGGCGGTGATCTTCCCCTCGCTGGATGGCGAGATCCGGCACCGACCTACCGTCGGCTAGTGGGGTTTCCTTCTAACCAGGACTCTCCCACCAACGGGACACCGCCTCAGCGGAGACAAGCTCTAAGCTCCCGACCGGTCTCCCGGAATATGTAATAGTGTAGTGCATGTTAGTGTAAGTGTGTGTGTGTAAAGGGAGAGGAAGGACAGATCGCGCGCGGTCCGTGTCCCGTTTGTTAGGGTACTGCTCCGGCATTCGCCTGGTGTTGATGGGAGAAACCACGGAAAACTACCAATCAGAGCAGCCGGCCGCTAGAATTCTCCTCCAGACAGCAGTTGAATTCGACCTAGCTGAAAAGCTAGTGTCGAAAATCCTGCCAGTGTCAGGACTCGAACCTAGGACCTTCCGGTTAGAGGTTAGTATTCACCAATTGATATTGTAGATTTTGTGTACGCGCTGATTTCACATCTTTAGTATGTGTCAGCGGATATTTGACGCGGGCAATGATATAACTGAAGTGAGATGTTGTGTATAGAGAAAACACTGCTTATGTACCTTTCACGTTGGGTTGCTTCATCACACAGTCACTTGATATCGATATAATGTTTGGAGCTCAAAGTGGGATGTCACGAAGTGTATTCAGCCAATCCCATTTACCAGCGACTGTTTGGGCGTTTCGAAGTCCGCATTGAAGCGTCAGTTGTTTCTTTTTTTACGAAGCACCGGAGTCGTCGGTGGGTGGGGAAACAGATCGTATTTGTCGTAGGCCTTCGTATTTGAGGTTCCTCATCTTCCGACTCGTATTCCTCTCACGCGAGGTGGAGGAGGTAGTAATGTCCAGTCGCGAGCGCTCGACCACGATGAATGGTTTCCATTTTCATGACAACGGCCGCCTTGCGCAGCGCCAGTCATTCTTTTGCGTTCGGCGAGAGGAAGGCCGTAGTTCCTTCCGCGCGAATAACGGTGCGGCCCGACTTGTCTTCGTTAGCGGGACTCGGCCGGGGGTTTCGAGGTCTCTCGGTCGATACATCGAACGGGCGATCTGCGTTGCTGGCGCAAGGCGTCTTGCGCGTGTTAGCGGTCGAGAGGAGCTGAGGAGCGAGGGCACTTTTCGTTTGATCCACTGCCCTTCGAATGATTTTTTATGCCTTTTTAAATGTATGAAACGTTCTCCATTTGCTAGGATATATTTTAGTAGAAGTGTTAAATATCAGCCAGATGATTTTACGCGTGTCTTCGCAGTTACATCTCGCTTTGTGCTGCTTCATTACGTGCAGACATGATTACAGATCTGGAATACGTCGGTTATATAACAGGGGTAGTATTACAAGATACGATTAGAAAGTACGACGCCCGTTATTTTCTCGCGCTTCCGTTGAGGCAGCTTATTTAAATTCACCTAACTGTTAATCAAGATATGTCGACTTCTCAGACACTTCTGTCGTTCAATATTAAATCGTTTTGTCTCATTAAGGAGGCTTCTTCGGACACTATATTTAGACACAAATCCATTCGCACTCCTGCTTTGCGAAGTCTTCCGCAATGCACAGTATACTTGGAACAGTACTCAACCTCCCGTTGAGCGCCGCCGTTCACGTGCAGCCTCCTCGATCGCGGGAGTGTCCGATGGGCATCTTAAGCGGACCGTAAACGTCATGCCGCGAAGAGTCGGCGCGAAGGTTTTATCTCGCAGAAGGCGCGCTGCGGCGAGGCCTTGGAGGGTCGACGGCCGCCGGCCACGCGCGCAGACAAGCGGGTCAGCAGCCGGCGCGGCGCGGGCGGCGCACAGCGGCACAGGCCCGCCGCAGACCATCGATCGGCACGCGACACGCGACGCCCTGTCTCGCCCTGCCTCGCAGGCGCCGGCGATTTCCAGGAAGCAGGCGGGGGTGGGCGCCCGGCGCAACTTTTAATTGCGTTCGCACGGGACCTCCAAATGCGTTTCCGAGAATAAGACGCTATTGTCATTGCAAGATGATTACCGAGTACAGACGACTTGGGATGTTTATAAAAAACAGGTCACGTTTACAATGTGATTTTATCACGTTTATCCCTTTGACTGTGCAGTGAGCGTAATGTGAGACGAAAAGTTATTTTGCATGAATTGTGTCGTTGAGGTCTTTTTAATTGTAATGCCAAAATGTTTTTTGCCTCCGATCACAATGTTCCTGTACTAGGATTATTAACATTTTAAAAATGTTCGAAAAATTCTTTTTTTTTGTAATTGAACATATTGCAGAAATGATTTCCTTATCGATCAATTTCCCGCAGTACAATTATGATTCCAAAGAATATTTCAGTAAAAATTTTCTAGGCTTTGTGAAATGTTATGAAAATTGATTATTCCGTATTAAACATTGCACTTTGTAATTACTACTGACGCCAATACAACATGGAATATCCACACGAGAGCACGAAAGGACAGGCACGAGATATATCGTTATAGTCACCTAAATTAGAAAACAAAAAATTGAAATAAAATAGATCTATTTTGGAATGTAATGTGTGTTAAGATTAGCTGCGGGTCGGTGAGAAATGGTCTATATCATCAAGAGAGCGTTGGGAGTTCTCGGCGGTCAGGAACGACGAAGAGTCTTCTGCCGCGCACATCCGTTCCCTCATTTTGGCCCATTGCACCTTCGGCCATTTCCGATGCTGTCCGATTTTGAGCGTGCTGCCGCCCTCGCAGCCTCGCGTGCGCCCCGCGCGGCCGCCGCTCGGGAGCCTCCCAGGCCGCGCGCGCACGCCACCGCCTTTGCCACATCTCCCCGACAGCAGCGGCGCGGCGCGGGCCTCTTGGGAAACCGGCAGCGCGCCGCCGTTGCGACCACCTTCCAAGCGAATGGGTGCAGCCCGAACCCATTTGCGTTCCCACTCCGAGCCGTGGCCGATCAACTCGAGATCTGCAACGAGACACCAATTTCCCGAACGCTATTGGAGGCTAATTACCCGTGTTTAGCGGTTGAGGAAACAGGTTCCTTGAGCTCCTATTTATCGAGTGCATTTAGGAGAGAAAATGAGGTATTCTGGTGGTCGGCGTGAAGGTTTAGGGAAATAGGTTTGAAGTAACTGTCCAGAACAGTAGGAAAGGGAGAAACGAGAAGTCAAAATATGTATGAAATGTAAAGATCTTCTGAAGCATTTCAATCCTCGGGCGAAACACGAGATTTATGTAGATACTGTGAAAACATTCCGTGTCGGTGAAGGACTCCCATTGCGTTCTCTTCTATTGAGAAAGCACGAGGCAAAGTGCTAGTGGGAATATATAGAAGCCAGAGATAATACGCAGCCTGGACGTGGCTGCGGAGGGCAATAACGAAGGTGAAAAAACGAACGTTTGCCCGGATGGGAAGTTGCAAGCGCAGGGTGGTAACCGCCGAAACCAGAGGCCGGGAGAGGCGAGCACGAGGAGGGGGGAGCAAGCACGCGAGCGCGGAAGGGCGAGGGCGAAGCGAGGCAACGCGGAGGAAGAGGAGAAGAAGCGGGGCGGGGCGTGGGGTGCCTTGCGCGCGGGCAGCATTTGCAATGGAGATGCGGGCGCCGGCGCCGCCGACGCCGACGCCGAGCAGCTGTTCCCGCAGCCGCGCCCGCGGCGCCGCGGGGCATCGGCGCCCGTTCGACGCCCCCCCCGCCGAGTGCACAGCTGCCGCCGCCGGCGCCATGGAAAAGACTCGGGGATCGCGCCCGCCCTCCCTGGACGCGCTGCTCCGACACGAGGAGGGCGTCGCCGCCGAATATCTTGATGGGCCAAGCTCTGTGTTTCACACTCTCTCGGTAACTCTGCGATGACTATAAAGTATGATTAATGATATTTAAGAAGTGTTATTGAAATTATTCCGTTTGTTCCGACTGTATCGTGATCTGTAAATTGAATGTTAATTAAAGATACGCTTTGAGTGTGCATTGTCTCGCTTTCCATTCATGTTTTTATTGTCATTCTTGGGATAGAGTTGTTTTCTGAAGTACTCTTCGTTGAACTAATTTCAAAATAATTCTGAAATAAACTGTAAGATATTCTCCAAAATTATATAATAGATTAGTTTCCGAAAAATATTTTTAAACTTAAAAAATGATAGTGTGTGCTAAAATCTACATCATTGCTGTGTACAGAAGAATCTCGGTAATTACAAATGGGCGGGACCGGGCCTTGATCGAATGAATGAAAACTCGAATTATCGAAAATGATTAATTTATTAAAATAGAAATATAAACACAACTTTTCAATTTCAAAGTATGTATAATTCAATAAAAATGTACGTGCATAATACTATTACAATAATTGTTGAAATGATAAGTTAACTACATCTTAAATTAATTTTCAATTGTTTGTTTTTAAGTACTTTTTCCTTTACGTGCGCCAATATCACGCAATATGCACAACTAAACTAATTTTTGTTTGACCTATTGGGCGTAACAAAAACGCTACCACACCGGTCCAACAACAATGCTTCGACCCGGCCAACAATAAAAAAAGGAAATTTTTCATGTCTTGGTCATTTTTTCGGGAATAAATTTATTTTATTTATTTTAGTTTTTTTTATTAGTCTATTTAACATGGATTTATGGAAAGTCGAAAATCGAGACACGAATTACAGAGACTCTTCTGTACATGACATGACAATGTAATGTGTTGGCTTTTTATACTGCAAATACACGTATTTATCCATTAAAATCAAGTTCTACGCGACATATAGAATATCCATCAACGCATCAAAATAGTTGACTGTTGTTTATTGAGACGACAAATAGAGGCCCAATATATTGCTGAACAAACCATCAAAATTTTCAATCATCACACTTATATTGCCTGAGTTTGCATTCTTTCAATTTCCCTTAAATTGTTTACAGAGTTTTCATATTTTAGTTTTTCCTGTTGGGTTTCTAACGAAATCCTCTCACAGTGACAGAGGCTCATAATTTTCTTTCAATTTCTGCGCGCATTCGAAATTAGGAAACAGATGTTTGAGCTATAAAAACACTTCTTAAAAGGTAGGCATTATATATATCTGTATTTACAATTTATGGAGAAATTAAACAAAATTGTGTTACCTCTATGAAGAAATCCACTTTTTTCTGTTGCACTGCGAGAAATGTACGGACAAAAGGTCTGATTGACTATTTTATCATGGGTATCGTGGTAAAATAGTCCATGTAGCTGTAGATACAATTTAAATGATGTGAATTACTAGTGACTTGCAAATTAAATGTAAACTGTAGACGTCGACAGTATTCGGCATTCTCTAAAAGTTAATAGATACTGCATGATGAGTCGAAAAGTGTTATTTATTTCTGTTGTTTATTCTTATTACAAATCTAAGAACTACCGCTCATTTAAATGTAATATTATGCATTAGTAATAATTCCTTTCATTAAATCAGGCGCTGTCTGGAGGAGAATTCAAGCGGTCGGCTGCTCTGATCGGTAGTTTTCCGTGGTTTCTCCGATCAACGCCAGGCGAATGCCGGAGCAGCGTCCGGTTCGTTGCCCGTTTGGTAGGAGAGCACGGACTGCGCGATCTTTCCGTCCCATCCCTTGCCCTATGTCCCCTTACACACACACTTGCATGGACGACACTAACGCACATGCCGCGAGACCGGTCGGGAGCTTCGAGCTTGTTCCGACTGGGGCGGTACTTCGCCTGTGGGATTTACCTAGTGGGGGAAAACCGACGGAAGGTCGGCACTGGACCTCGCCATCCAGCGGGGCAAGAACACCGCCACCTCCCGACCAACAACTCGCGCTACACTTGCGGGACTAGTGACCTTAGCAGTTGCCGCACCCGGAATCACTAGTAATGAATGATTAGAGCAGACGCTGTCGGTGGGCGGTGGGAGGGGGGAGTGCTCTAGGGGCTCCGCTTTCCGGGCCCCACAGCCACCAGCGATTGCGCCGGCGCTGCAGGCAGGCGCTCAGCCTCCAGGGGCGAGTGGCGACACAGTTCCGATTGCGTTACCCAATGGGTGCAGCTAGTGCCACACCTAGGATTATGTTGCAGGGAGAGAATGGGGACAATTCAAACAAAGTTGGCTTCTTTTTTCAAATTACAGAGTGAAAGGTTTTTACATTTTTAACTATTTGTAATGGAAAAGCCATTTCATTTGTTATACTTTGTTATGTTTCGCATTTATTATCGCTTTGACGCAGCAAATAATGGTTTTCGCAAACTTAGTCTTACTACTGAGCAATTAGGCAGGTGCTAGTGAAATATATAATATTGAGGATTGTGAATCATATTGAAATTCCAGCAAAGAAAACTTCCATATCGAAATAATTTTGCTAACGTTGAGTAGTTTCATGTCACGCGCGTCAACAGTGTATCCTAACGGTAACTTAAAATATGCCGTTGGCAAAATTGTAATTTGGAAAGCAAGTGTTTCGAATGAGCCTCTGAAGAACGGCAGAACGAGTCTCATTCCATTGTTATATTCGGATCCCAATTTCACCGCCGGTCGGAAGCACCTGCACCGTTCCCGGAATCATGCACGACGCTTCCCGTGGCCGCGCGCGCGACTCCGAAGCGCCCCATCGCGATTACGCGACGTTTTTGCCCGCTGGGCCGCGCGCCGAAGACTTGGCGCCCGCTTGCGCAAGCGGCGCCGCTGACCTGCAGCGAAGGGCTGGGATCGCTGCACCTCTGCCACGGGGGCGGCGTTGTGGGGGAGGAAGGGGCCGATCCCTCGGGGCGATGACTCTGAGCGAAGTGGCTCAAACGGCGAAGCACTGCTGGGAGATAGCGGAGGTTCAAGAGAGCAGACGCCGTGTCGGGAGGAAGTTTCGAAGCACGGTGAGTGGCGCCAGGAATGGGGAGGCTAAATGGATGGGATGAAAGAAAGCATTTAAGAACAGATACGAAGTGCTCAGTCGTATCGTAAATATCATGAATTATAATCGGTTCTAACGGTTCTACGATGATTGTCGGCCCACGTGAATTATTTCGATTAAAGACAAGAGCGATTTCCAGAAGCAGGTGGTGGAAATGACAAAAGCTGCCGCAGCTCCCGTCGACACACAGCAGTCACTCCCGAAATTAGCAGCGAAGCGTGAAATGCGCGAGCCGGCGCGCTCTCGACCGGAGGCAGCGGGCACCGCGAGTGGCTGCAATTGCAGCGTGACGCCTGCAGCGAGGAGCCCTCGTGCCCGGCAGGCGGGCGGCTGGCGCAACCGCGGCCCCTCTCGCTCCCGCTCGCCCCCGCAAGGACGTCTGGCGTCCTGCGCCAACCGCGCCCAACGAAAAGGCGCACATTGTCGCTTTTTGATTGTGGGCCAGAAAAGCGGTTTCTAGCAAAAAAAAGCGACACTTTTGTTACAGTGTTTTAGTCGTAAACGTGTCTGGGCGACCGACAGCGTTTTTGTCTCCTCCCAATGGAACGGTATTTTATGAGATAGTTACGGCTCGATTGAACGCTGTGGTTTTTGCCATGGAGGTGCTCTGTAAAAGAAGACGTTACGTAAATTATTGTCTTAGCTGGCGGAGGGCTTTTAACGAACCACACAAAGGATACGTGTTCCATTTTTATCGCATTATGGACTAAATGGGCACTTTTGCATTCACGAAGCTTTCTTTTTTTTTTTTTTTTTTTTTTTTTATTATAGTCGCATCAACCAAAGGTTCTTAGCGACTTTTCAGTATTTTACATATTGCACTTACATTACATTATATTTCGTTACATTTCATTACATTACATTGCTAACATTACATTACACTTATATTTTATTGAATATATTAATCTTCTGGCAGAATCTTATTATTTCCTGTTGATATGACTTAGAATATATAACTGCTTCTAATTGTTGCTCCGGTGATAGGCCATCTCGTTCTTCCTGGAACTTAGGGCAAACGTTCAAAATATGAGATACCGTTAGTTCAACTTTACAAGAGTCACAGAGGGGCGAGGGTAGTTTGTGAAACAGGTGTGCGTGTGTTAAATTAGTATGTCCGGAGCGAAGTCTGGATAGCACTACATGTTCTCGCCTAGTCATCTGTTTATTTATATACACTGAGAAGAAATCTGATTGCGTTTTATGGAGGTGGCTGGCTTTGTATTTGGTCCATTCTTGATTCCAGTTAGTCAACATTCTTTTGTTCATAAATTTAAGGATGTCCGTTGTGGTGTTAACTAGGTTGTGAACTGTATTGTCTTGTTTCAGGTTTACCAAGAAAGAAGCCGCAGTGCTAAACTCTTGAGTAACGTTGTTTTCCAAGGATGTGGGGATCCAGGCAAATGAGATATCTTTTCCCGTTAATGATATCTGATAGTAGAGTTCAGTAATTGTTTGTAAGATTTCGCATTTGCGCTACTATGATTTAACTGGAGTAGAGTGCTTGATGAGTTAGTTACAATTGAGAAAGAGGGGTGCGTGAGGTCTTTGACCAGTTTTAAAGCCTGCATGATTCCATATAAACCCGTAGTTGTTAGGCTTACTGGGGTTTGAATGTATACAATGTGCTGCGTCAGCGGTATAACATTGACTTCCGGACCATCTGTCTTGAGAATGGGCTTGATACCGATAACAGTGTGTGACTTGTATTTCTCAGTAAAATCATTGAGAACAGATTTCCTGTATTCTTCTGAGGATGAACTTTTCTCAAGTTTCAGTAAAGACAGGTCAATTTTGAATTCTTGTAACAGCCAAGGTTGAATTTTGCATGGGCGGTGTTTTTCAATCTGAGAGAGTTGAATATTAAGTATTTCAAGAGGTTCCTTGATTTTTAGATAAAAGGGAATGATTGATTTATGTTTCTTGAAGAGATCCCAAGGTATGGTGAAACATTGTTGGTTATAATTGGATTGATAGACGAGCCAGCTTTAATTGCATACTTCATGCCGAGCAATTGACGTCGGAAGTGTAGAGATGGCTCCTTGGCTTCAGTAAGTAGGCTACCAATAGGCGTGGTGCGGAGGCATCCTGTACATAAGCGGAGGGCTTGATTGTGTAGAGTGTCTAGCTTGCTAAGAACACTTAGGCTAGCTGAGTTGTAAATGATAGATCCATAGTCAATCTTACTTCCGATAATTGTTTTATAAGTAAGAAGCAAGATGTCTATATTCGCTCCCAGTTGTTGTGGTTAAGATATTTGAGAATATTAAGCTTTCTTGTCATCAAATATACTAAGCATTACAAAAGGCCAAACCTTTTTTTCAGCTTCGAATTTTTAATTTTTAAAAATTAGCTTGACTATTTGTCACTTTAATTGTTATGCGTCCAGTCAATTGTATTTCACTGGTGTATCTCCAATACCTGGAATAAAGTATACGAAGAAAGAGCAGCTGGATTTGTTGATAACAAAATAAATACACAAAACAAGAGAACGTACGTATGAACACAAGGGTTAACTCAAGGAAACCTCGTGGAAAAATCAGATGAGAGGATAACATTGTTAATGAACGTCCTTTCGAATCGAATTTTTGGAATCGATTTATATTTTCACATTACATAGTATACAAATAATGTACATTTTCTCTCAGAATAAAAGACATGCTCGAGCACTTGCAGAGATCTGAATAATAAATAGGATTATCATGTAGAGACTCAGAAATCAATCAATGGTGTTCAACTATCAAAGATTCGAACCGCAACACGGGCCACGGACCGCGCGCGATCTGTCCTTCCTCTTCCTTGTCCTATCCTCTCCCCTTACACACACACTTACACTAACATGCACTACACTACCACATATTCCGGGAGACCGGTCGGGAGCTTAGAGATTGTCCCGGCTGGGGCGGTGCCCCGCTGGTGGGAGAGTCCTGGTTAGGGGGAAACCCCACTACCGACGGTAAGTCGGCGCTGGATCTCGCCATCAGCGGGAAGATCACCGCCATCGCCCGAGAAAAAACATGCACTACACTAACGGGACTAATGACCGAAGCAGTTGACGCGCCCGGAAACACGAAAAATCAATCAATCAATCGAACCGCAACATGTTTGGACAGCCTGCCCTCGCGCACCCCCACCTGCCGCGGGATTGGCACGCCTGGGCGGGCGGCGGGCGGACGCCGCGAAGGACGCTCTCGTTGCGCTGGCGGCGTCATCGTCACGCCGCGGGGGGGGGGGCGGCGGCGGCGGGCGGCGCGCGCGCGCATTCCTGGCCGTTCCGCCCCGTCATTGTGAAACCTCTCACTTTCTAGCGGCTTCTCACGGGAGCGCTCGCGCCGCCCAGTGCCTCCTTTTTGCGCGCTTCTCCCTGCCCGGTAGGCGCGCGCCCCGACACACGTAAGAAAGCAATTACCGGCCGCCGCCGCCCCTTTGCCGGGCGCGTCGCCGCCTCCGTGGATGCTCCTTGCCTGCTTGTGGACGTCGTAGGCTGACGGCTTTTTCAGATAGTACATGCTTTTGGAAGACGTAATGTGTAAGCAGGTGATAGAATTTAGATGGATGGTAAGCATTGATAGAGCGTCTCAGCATCGGATGAGAAAAACTCGACATCTGAAATGTGTTTACTTAATGGGTCATTCCTTACCGTCTGCAATTATCCAGGAAAAAACGAAGGTCATGAAATTGCCCAACCTCGAGAAACTTTCCTCGTATTCATATCCGCAAGTATCTAATATCGATATCGTTTCTTGATATGAGCCCATGTGGTACTTGTGCTTGTGGACGATGTCACATAACGCAAACGTCAAGGGCAGTTCTTGCAGTGCCCATCTTATCACATCGTAAGGAACATACTGTCGATATTTGACTTTCTCACTGCAACTCTTTCGTGAAAATCCATTGTTTTCGTCGCTGCGCTACCGAAACAGAATTCACCAAATATTGCCACGTTATTACTATGGTGATTCAGCTATTATTCGGCATTAGCACTGTCATCACCCGGAAACGAAGAAAAATGGAGACTCCACGCAAGAGAACATAGGGAGATTGGAAACGCTCCAAGTTAGGAAAAGCTTAGTCGCCCGTTACCTTGTCACTTCACTAAGTGGTTATTACCGGCCTTTCCGGTCAAGTGAGCTTATCACAGTGAGTGAAGTAATTGGAGTTACAGCGGATGAATATAAAAAGGAGTAGTTGTGGGAAAGTGGAGAAGCTGCTGAATACTCCCAATTCCGCTTGGTGATGAGGAAACTTTCTCGGCGAAGACTTCGCCCATTTCTGCGCGAATATCGAAGTGGGACCTTTAGAAAACAAGTTTCTGCCAGTTAACCACTTGAACCAACTTCCTCTCATCGTCGAATTTGCACCCCTTATGAACATGAGCTTGCCTTATCAGAACCCTCTTGACATTCGCAGCAGTAACTTGGGTTTTCCACGACTGTTGAATTTGTCACTCTACCTGGGTAAACTTGTAGGAAGATGCCTCTTTCTTTTATTTCGCTGCATCATACGCGTACAATTCTCTTAAAGGAAGTGAATAAATGAGAAATATTAAGAAAGCGTTGGCTGATGAAATTGTTAAAAATGTTTCATGCAGCATAGAGTTCATTAACCCGTAGACAGGTGTCTGAGAATAAATGTTACAAACTTCTACGTTATGTAGGGGGTCTAAAATGATCACTATTTTGCCAATAAGCACGTTGGGAGAAATTACACATAACGGAATTAGATATGTAACATTTCCCTCTGTTCTTTCACGGCAGGATGATAGTGAAGTTCTGTCATAGTGAAGGAGCTTTCGTATATGTGTGCATTGATAGCCTCCCAATACAAGGGCAGAGAATGTTGATTGGCCAAATGGCAATGCCCCTGGGGATGGCTCGGGGCGCCGGCGGGGCCCGGGAGATGCGCCTGGTTGGCTCACGCCCGCGCCCAGTGACAGCTCCGAAGCCGAGCGGCCGGCGGGCGCGTGGCGCAAGCGCCTCGCCCTCCGCTCCGCTCCGCTCCACTCCGCTCCGCTCCTCACGCTCCTCGCGCGCCGCCGCCAGCAAGGTCCTCCGCTCCCACATCTCCTCGCGGTGCAGGGGCGCGTCCAGCCGACGTAGATTATTGTTAAATAATAAGCATTTGTTGTGGATTGATTGACTTTTTCGTGTCTCCGGGTCAACTGCTTTGGTCATTAGTCCCGTTAGTGTAGTGCATGATCTTCCCACGCTGGATGGCGAGATCCGGCGTCGACCTACCGTCGGCTAGTGGGGTTTCCCCCTAACCAGGACTCTCCCACCAGCGGAGCACCGCCCCTGCCGGGACAAGCTCTAAGCTCCCGACCGGTCTCCCGGAATATGTGGTAGTGTGATGCATGTTAGTGTAAGTCTGAGTGTGTAAGGGGAGAGGATAGGACAAGGAATGGGAAGGACAGATCGCGCGCGGTCCGTGGCCCGATTGATAGGGTACTGCTCCGGCATTCGCCTGGTGTTGATCGGAGAAACCACGGAAAACTACCGAGCAGGGCAGCCGGCCGCTAGAATTCTCGTCCAGGCAGCGACTGAATTCGACCTAGCTGGAAAGCTAGTGTCGAAAATCCTGCCGCCGCACTATGGGGCAAATGACAGTAAAACCTGGCAGAAATTAAAAACCAAAATTATTTACGGTGAAAATTTCTTATGGTTTCGTGCAAAGGAAAACCTGGACGAATATGTCTTAGCATGTCACACCGCTTGGGCTGTCCGTCTCCACCGTAGAGCTTTCAGTTCATGCAGTGTTGTAGTGACGGTCGGACGTGCTTTTCATTAGTGAGAATTTATCTCTAGGTTCGTGGTGTTTTGCAGTCAGTGTGTGAGAAAACCAACTTTTGCAATGGAAGCTTCAAGTTCAGGTATTTAATGTTATTTAGCATGTGACAAACACAAAATCTAGGACTTAATATTAATAGAAATAAAACTACAAAGAAATAGCTTTTAACATTTAAAACGTACGTCTTATTTTGTGAAACACACAACTTTTAATTATGTATCAAAGGTGATCAAGCCTTGATCTTTGTTTCTCGCTATTCAGTAATGTTCCAAATATATTATACAGCTGTTTTTTTGCTACTTTTGCTACTTTCTTCACCGGAATGATTTTTACGGACGTGTCTGCACGTAAAATACCGGAAATGAATTGTGTACTATGTGAGTAATTTTTTTGGCAGGTAAGAGTTCGAATACTGTTCATATCAAGAGAAAAGAACTTTTGGATATTATGTGGAGCTCTAATGAGAGAGAAACAGACATAAATTTGATTTCTTGACTGAAAAACTGAAGACAAGAACAAAGTGTGTTCACGGTTTGTCAATACTACATAGGTTGATACGCATGTTTGAGTGCCTATTGCATGTTAGCTTATAAGTTACCGATTAAGACGTGGCAAGCGCGAGGAATGCTAAAACACTGTGGCTGAAAATAAAGCTCGTATTCAGAGAGAGATTCGAGAACGCAGTGGTTTGATTGTGGATCAGCCAAAACCAGGATCCGGTAATACAAATACCAGAAATATAGTTCGACGCTTCTTTCAGAACCTTGAACTATCTGCTGAAATTACACGCATTGATGTAAATTTAATTAAAATGATGCAATAATTATGATTGTCGTATCAAGTGGCAGTGAAATTCATGTTGAAAAGTTACGGGCTTTTGCTCAGAACACGGCTCGGTATTTTGTTAAAAATATCCATGGTACAACATGTCACCTACACTGCACAAGTATTTTATTCATGGACCTGATACTGTCTCGTCAGCTTTGCCTCCAATTGGACAATTAACAGGGGAAGCTCAAGAAGCACTCAACAAAGATTTTAAGAAAAACAGAGCACTTCTCCGAAAATGTTCCCGTGAAAAACTAATAGTGATGTTTTAAATTTACTGCTCTTAAGATCAGATCCACTTATCACCAACAAGAGAAAATTACCTACGAAAAATGTGCAAAGCCTCCCAAAAGAAGCTCAGGAACTATTGGTTCATCCACCCGAACACATTGTTCATTCTGAAAATTATGAGGACCGCGCGGATGATGATTGCGATGACACAGTTCATACTATTGATAGCGATGATGATGATGATTTTTTAATGATTTAATATAATTTCACTATATTTATATTTGACTTTAATTTATGTAATTAGTAAAACCTTTCATTTTTTGCTCCCCCTTCAATAAAACGTAATGTAACGTTATTTGTTGTTTTTATTTACAATGCGTATTCCTAGAAAATCGACTATTTTTTGTCAGATGAAGAGGTATCGAATTGGAAGTTACACCATTTCTTTCAACATGAATTTCTCTTTACAGTGATATGCAATACTATGGGTTATAGGTGTTACTCGAATTAATGCCAGAAATGAGGCCCTCTTGCCCCACTGTGCGCCGTCAGGATTCGAACCTAGGACCTCCCGGTCAGAGGCGCGCTGCAGTGACATCATTTGATGCACGGAGCTACCGCTACCGGTGCCAGCGGTCCGAATCTTGGGACCTTAATTAGGTGGAAAAGGCTCACGGGAACCTGTCAACAACTGCTAGATCGCCGTGGAGATATGAAGACTAAACTGTAAAACTGAGGACTTCGGTTCCTCATATTAAACGTCCATCTTATTTGTGAACGTTGTAATCGAACGGTTACAACATTGTCAAAAATGATAAAGGACGAAAAATGAAAATGATTCACATAAATGATAGTCGTGGCTTGTTTCCATGTGTTTTACATGGGTGGATACTGCCGTTTCTCTTGTTAATTTCAGCTTTTGCTCTATTTCCAACCATCATTCAGCTTTCCACACATGATAGCTACATCACGTGTAATGCATATAATAGTGAGAACGTTCCAGATACGATTAAAATGAGAGTTGTAGCGCAATCCAAAGATCCCCTTCAGTAGATTTAGAGCTAGACAAGATAATTCTCAACATTGCCATGATCCGCCGTTTTCAATTTAAGTCGCAATTCAGTCCAGTAGGTTAAATTCAAGATGCAAATAACAGTAATATTTTGAACTACCACCATATAGACGTATTTTAGCCCAAAAGGATCACGAAATATGTAACAAACAAAGATAATGAAGTCGGTTTGAACAACACGTTACACGATTGTTCTAAAAACGTGGGAACGTGTTCGCTTATCAAAGGACAAGTAACGCATGGAAATGCCCTTGCCAGTGAATATTTATACTCTTGTTAAAGAGTGTGAAGTTCATGTGCTCATCCGGGTCTCGAACGATGAGCGTCGGCCATTGCGTAAGAAGCTTCTCTCCCGGATCTTTCCGTCACGTCGCGACGACGTACGACGCAGAATGAGCGACCGACAGTTCTCGTTCTGCCCTCCCTCGCTGGTCCCTTCCTTTCATTATCTTCCGCGCTGGAATAAAATGATCTAAGCGGAAGTCGCTATTTCGTCATGTGCGTGCTGTTGTCGCCCCGTTTTACATTCTTTTGAAAATACCTGCCGCAGTACCGGATCCCGACGCGCGGGTGTTTGTCGATCATGATTCCAGCACCTGGAAGGTAAATGGCCCATAAGGCGCAAAAGGTGAATGACGCAACGGAACGCATGACGAAAGCGCCGCCGCAGTCGCCCACAAAGGCCGAGGGCGCGCTCAGCTTGAACGGCGCCTCTCAGCCGCTGAGTCACGTAGGCCACCGGAGGGCCGCCTCGCCCCGCCCCGCCCCTCGCCGCGATCAGGTGCTTTTCATTGCTTCCTGCGTAAACACGTGGGGCATTAGCATGCGAGAACAATCCTTGTAGCTGTGTCAGATGAAAACTATCAATGCTGTCAGGTATTCTGTAGCTACTGTTTAACTACGTAATATGAATATCTTTGGGTGAATCTGGATATGAGTGGTTATGGCAGGATAAAGATAATTGATAGTTTCTTTATGTTATCTGATTGAAAAAAATACAAGATGATAGCGCAGGAGATACACGAATTTGCAGTTCTGACGTATCATAATTTGGCTAAGTAAGATATGTGGATACAGAACATCGATATTCCAGAAATATTTACTGTTGTTTATTTCGCCTGAAATTCATAAAACAACAATAGCCCAGTTTAAAAAAAAAGTTGAGATGTGTACTTTCATTATCTTTCCACAGAGTCTGTGTGGTGTTCTGTAATTTGCACTCAATCATTTGACACCATTCCGATCATAACACGAAAAATAATTTCCTTGCAATTTTTATTCCACTCTTTGGCTGATCAGAAGACCACGATATGAATCGAAGATACGGTGTTGAATCAACCTATCAAATACTTAGGACTAAACCTCGAACAAAACTGAACTGGAAAAACTACATCAATATTAAAATACAACAGGCCAAAGTGAGATTAATCCAACTCAAACCATTACTGAATAAAAACTCCAAACTTTCATTAACAAATGCAATAACACTATACAAAACCATCATAAGACCCATAATGCTATACGCATGTCCCATATGGACAAATGCCGCCACCAACGTAAATAAAATGCAAATAATACAGAACAGATTCCTCAGAACAATCACCAACGCCCCATGGTTCATTTCAAATCAACAACTCCATAGAGAATTAAACATGAACCCAATCACCCATCAAATAGCAGGCATATCCAATAATTTCTACTCCAACATAAACTCAATAGACCAACTAAAACAATACAATCTAGCCTCAACGAACAACACACATACCAGAATAAACAATAGATACCCATTTGATTCATTCCTAAAAATATTCTCAAACATTTGTGAATAGTAGATACTCTCGTGAGTAATCTACCCCAATGTAGTAGCAATAGAATGAGGTTAAGTATAGTATTAAGTTAGTAGTAAGTCACCATTACATATGAAAGAACTACATACAAGCAATAAAAAATAAATAATAAATAATACGGTGTTATTTTGAGTGGGTGCGATCGATAACGCTACTGAACATAGGCGGAAGGCGGCGCGGGCAGCCCTCGTTTGCGAGGAGCGTGCCGCATTCGTTTCGCAACAGCATCCCCGGCATCCACACGCGAGCGAGCGGCCGGTGGCCTTGCTCGCTCCTTCCGCTCCACGGCGCCGCTGGAAGCTGCGGAGCGTGGGGGCGGGGAGGGGGCGGGGGAGCGGGCGGAGCGCGGGCGCGGCGGCAGCAGCGCTTTCCTCGCAAGTGGGGCGCCGCTGACGTACGGCGCGCGGCAATTAGCGCGCCCGCGTCGCCGCAAGGAGCGCGCACGCGGGTGCACTGGACCCACGGCCACGCCCCCCAGCGCACCCCGCCCTCCGAGGGCCTCGTTGCTCGCCTTTTTGTCATCCGCACGCTATGTTGCGTCACTCGAATTAATTCGGATGCACTTTTATCAAGCTCTGGAGGAAACACAGTTTTTTTTTGTTCAAAGATCTTACCTCATAAGTGCATGTCCAGTTTTTATTGATCCAAGAATTTGCCTCTTCTAAAAATATTTTTATCCTGTTATCCAGATTTGGTGACTGGCCATCTGGATTTCGTCACTCAACAGTTCTAAAGATTTTATCTTAGTGATACTGTTTATAGGAGACGAATGATATCTGATATCTTCAACACATCCACACACAAAAAATAGACTCAGATTAATAGACGTAGAATAGACTTGAAGGAGTCTCGCCATTGTCTGTGGACGGTAAACGTCCGTTCCCGTGAGTCTCCCTACAAATCTTTAATGCTCCCTTCTTTTCTGCGCTGCCCGGCCACCCCCAGTCCCCTTCGTTGTTTCTTCATTCGGCTCCAGCATCAGCGCCGCGAAGCGCTGGCGGAAGCTAATGGAGCCCCGGCGCCTTCCGCCCCCGCCCCGCCCCCGCCCCCGCGCACCGCCTTGAAGGCGGGGATTATCCTCTGGCAAAAAGTGCTGCTGTTCAAGTTTGCTTCGACATAACATTAATCTCTGCATCAACACCCAGGATTTTTGCTTCTTACGAATCTCGTGCCTTTTTCTTACAAACAAAAGCATTTTCCGCCAAAGAAGTTATAATGAAAGATATTAGGGGGACAATTTCAAGAAATTGAGCATGGACATGCTGCTGATAATTCAATCATCAATAATAAATTTTGGGGTTGGAAGAATAGTAATGGAAAGAATACAAGAATTTCTACCAGTATGGACCCAAAAAGGATGTAGATTTCATTACATGCAAAGCTGATGTTTCAAATGCAACTGTATTTTCAATTCACAAAAGCATACAGTCTTGATTTGAAAAATTTTGTAGCTAAAGCTTTGTTCAATAGCCAAGAGCCACTTTTTTTTACTACAGTAGATGATTCAATTTTATAAAGCAGATTTAGTGCTACAAAAGTAGGCAAGTACATGAGAGTGTGATGGCATTTTGAGAGATGCTTCAACAATCACATCTTCAAGGAAGAAATGCCAGATTATACTCTGCATTGCTATAGTTGGCAAATTCGTATTGATATTTTCGATTGCAATAAACGGTGTTCTAATGTTTTTCAGCAAAAGGTAATAATAAATTCTTCGTCTACATATAATCGTCGAATGTCATCATAATAAATGTAACAGAACCATGGCATGAAATTGAACAGAACGTGGCAGCATGTTAAAATCTTGGTATACATGAATGTTAGCTAATGGAAGAGGATGTTATTTCGCACCTGAATAGTTACAGAGTATTTCAAGTTCGCATAGTTTTAAAAGTCACCTTTCAGTTACTATGTGTGGTATTTTCCTCAGAACGAATGCTTTCATTGTCGTAATGTTCTTATCTTATCTCATACCTTAATGCTCGTTGCACTCTCCTTCGTAGAAATGTTCGCGAAATCCCCCTAACGTGACCAGATAAAGATGGAGTGTAGGGTGGTTTAACTGCCGATTACAGAAATTAACGGAGATCTAAGAAATATTTTATTTACATATGTAGTTAAAATTGGTTTGAAACTTTCGTATGCAATGATGCAACGTTTGTATGAAATGAAATGAAGATCCTTTTTAGGGATATACTTATAACAATTCGTGTATTTCCATTACTATTGTTACCACCCCCAGAATATATTACTAATGATGAATTGTAACAAACATCTAATCTCTGGGGAATAAGGATATAATAATTGTTATAAAATGTTTAGATAATGGATTGTCTGCTACGGTAAAGCTTGTAGTTTATTATTAGCGTGTGCACTTCAAAAATGTGTCACAAAGTGTTAAACATTGAGGTTGAAGGCAGATCACTAATATAAGCAGACATTACATTTTCTGAAAATCATGAATTATAACGTTTTATAATACGTAGGCGCATATGTTTTTGAGCTCCAGAATCCGAACCGTGTAGAGCTGAATTATGAATAAAGATTGTTATAATAAATTCAATGAATTGATGAGTGAAGTAACAAGGGTTGCTAGAAAAATTTGATATCTTGAAATTCTCGCTCCCTCGTAATAGAATCTATTAAGCATGGTCGAACGAGCTAAAGATTTGATTGGAAGAACGCCGACGAAATAAGTAAACCCTTGGCGTGTAGCAGAATGAGAGCTGACGACCGTGTGCTGATTCTACTATTCCGTCAGGATAACACAAGTTAATATGATCGAAGATGGTTTTGCCGAGTGTGAGGAAGCACAAAGATTGGAAGGGGTGTTAGGGTGTTGGAAGGCGGGGGGGGGCGGGGCGTTGGGAAGTCCGTGTCCGCGTGGAGGATCGGGAGCATCGGCGCGGGCGGCCTTACGTAAGGCGTTTCCTCACCGGGCGCTCTGCCGTCGCTTTCCTCGGAGGCGCAGTTGGAGGAGGCGCGCTTTCTCGCCCAGGCACGCGCCACAGGCGGACAGCGCTCAGCGCCTCGCCCTGGCACTGCCCACTTCACCCTTCGGCCAGCAAACGGGATGCTTCGTATGTAATCAACTTTCAGTCAATCACACTTTTGCTTTGCTACAGATATTATGGATGACGCGAAATCCGTGGAAACCACGACAATATTCTAAGAAGTTCATTGTTACACGCAAATGCTCAGAAGTGCATCTTGCCGTTATTCTTCTGTAAACATTCTAGTTCCAGATGGTAGTGGTGTTGAGGAATAGAAATTTTATGAATATTAAGAAGAGAGAAAATATATAAAATATCCGTAAATATTTTAGTGAAGAGTTGGAATGACAAAATCATGAAGTAAACAAAAGAACATTAAGGTTTAAACCTTTTTTGCTTTTGATGATGGAAAATATGAAAGTCAGGTGAAAACAAACCTTACACTGTCTTATAGGGATTATTTGATCGTTTCGATCCGCAACAATATCGATATTCTATGTGATATCTGGCACATTTCTAGAGATGTGCTATTTATTAACTTTTCCTTATAACGTTTTGTTGGCTAAAATGGTCTTAGTGAATGCTTTTATGATGCAATCAAGGAAATAAAAATGTAATATTTTGTCGATATACACCAGCTACAAAGAACAGCTAAATTCACACTCAGTATTTACTCTGAGGTATAGATCCAAATCTTAATACTTTTTTCAGTAGATAGAGATGCTTTAATATATGCAATCGTCAGAACACATGAGCAGCACACGTATTGCAAAAGACACATCTGTTGAACAAGGTTCTGTTCCTTTAGTATAAGAGTCAGCTATTTCTGCGTGTTGTTATCCTTTTTATGTTCAGCTCTCGCCCCGAGAACCTTCTCGTCTTTTCTATTTACTCCCCTCGCCAGCGCAGCGGAGGAAAAAAAAGGTGGGGGGCCCTTCAACCGCGACCCCGCTCGCTACCCTCGAAGAGCCGGCTTGTTCCGCGCCGCGGAGGAGCGTGGGTATCGCGAGGGGGCGGGGCGGGGCGGGGCGGGGCGGAGTTGCTCGCGTCGAGCAAGTTGGCGTCCCGCGGCGCGCGCGCCGCGGCCCCAGAGGAAATCACGACAGGTAGAAGGCGCGGCCCCGCCCCGCCCCGCCCCGCCCGCCCGCCCCGCGGCCGCGCGACCGGCGCAGAGTTTAATTGCCGGGCGCCCTGGCTCCGCGTGCGGTAGTGGCCACGCGGCCTGCCCCCCCCCTCACCTCCCACCCCGCGCGGCTTTCCAGCATTTGATCCCATCTATTGCGAACGCCGCTCGCGTCCTGAGCTGCGTGCGGCACACCACGCGGAAGAGGGGGAGGAAGAAATATTATTTGTCTTTGTACTTTCTTTCTGACGCAAGCACTACAGCAACTGCATAAGCTTAGTATATGCTGCGATAAATTTTGCGTTTACGAAATCGAAAATAATTTCTTGTAGCGAGATAGTGCTTATTTGAGTGGGGTTTCCCGTTCGCTAATGAAAAAATTGTAGTTCTTAATTGACATTTATGGCGTACCAATTACTCTCGAGATTTAACGCAATGCACTGTCAACCTAAGACCACCTGTGATTTAATGAATTGCAATTAAATCAAATGATCTTCGTTATTATGTACCATAAATCAATCCGTCACATCAACTGTGACAAAAACTTAAAAAGCTCGCCTATTCCATTATTATGTCACGTGGCAGATAAATGATTGTTATTCCTTGTAAAATTCCAGAAGAGTAATCTCACTTGATGGACTTATAATAACTGCACGTCATTGTGGACACAGTGAAATGGAATCCTATAAGGAATATCATGTAAGTGATCTTTTCACTGAAGAACAAAGATTATTTGTTTCCTGAAGCAGTATATCTTCTGTCACATGTCACATAAAGAATGATGAGGATGTGACTGCAGCCAACACCGCATCGGTAGCGCCATCAACCCTTTGCATCACAAGATGCTGAGCGTCACATCGAGAGTCGACGATGCTTAAATAGTAGTTAACGTTAAGCAAACAAGTTATGTTTATTATGTGCAACAGGACAGAGGAAATTATTAAATATATCTCACAATTAGTGTTTCAAAGTAATTCCAAAAACTTGTATCTGGCAATTCAAGCGTGTATACACACATGGACATTGATGCGAAACTTTCTCTTCGGACAATACTTTCGAATATATCTTATGCATAGCTATTTCCAACAATAACAGCAATATTTTTTTGAAGATAAATAACGTCTCCTGTGAAGGTTGGGAATCTTGCAATTATAGAAATTGGTTCAAATTTAGGGTGATGCTTTGGTTAGATAGAACTCATTGAAAGGCAAGGAGTAGAGATTTATTATTCCACAATTAAAAATATCTCCATTGGATAACCGCGTTGACAATGGCTTCTCCACGCCTGCGGAAGGAGAAGGCCTTGTTCGCGGGTAACAGGCGGCGGCGCCGGGCGACGTAACCACTCGGTGACAGCCCCAACGGGCCGCCAAGTGCGCTGCGAAAGGGGGTTTCCGGGCCGCGGGCGCTTGGACGCGCCGCTCGGGCGGGAGAAACGCGCTCCGCGCCGCGCCGCGCCGCTTATGCGTGGCTGCGGCCGCCCCGCGCGCGATGTGGAGCGACGCCGCTGCCGGCGATGTCGTCAGCCGCCGCTTCGCCTTTCGTTCTGCTCCACCGGCTGAGGCGGCTCTGGCACTCAGGCCATTGCATTGGCGGCCTAGGGTTTGCATCCCTTCGGTTCATTGATTGATTTTTTCGTGTTTCCGGGCGCGCCAACTGCTTTGGTCATTAGTCCCGTTAGTGTAGTGCATGTTTTTTTCGCGGGAGCTGGCGGTGATCTTCCCCCCCTGGATGGTGACATCCGGCGCCGACCTATCGTCGGCTAACGGGGTTTCCCCCTAACCAGGACTCTCCTACCAGCGGGGCACCGCCCCACCCGGGAGAAGCTCGTATAAGTGTGTGTGTAAGGGGAGAGGGTAGAACAAGGAAGAGGAAGGACAGATCGCGCGCGCTCCGTGGTCCGTCTGATAGGGTACTGCTACGGCATTCGCCTGGTGTTGATCGGAGAAACCACGGACAACTACCGATCAGAGCAGCCGGCCGCTAGAATTCTCCTCCAACAGCGACTGAATCCGACCTAGCTGAAAAGCTAGTGTCGAAAATCCTGCCGCCGACAGGACGCGAACCTCGGACCTCCCGGTCAGAGGCGCTGCAGTGACATCAGTTGATGCACTGAGCTACCGCTCTCGATGCATCCCTTCGGTGACTGGCTGCATTGCTAGGACCCATTCAGACGCTGTCTGAAGGAGAATTCTAGCAGCTGGCTGCTCTGATCGGTAGTTTCCCACGGTTTCTCCGGCCGACGCCGGAAGAATACCGGAGCAGTACCATAACAAAAGGATCGCAAACAGTGCCACACCTTACTTCTACCACTTAAACTTGCTATATGCTCTACACTGCGAGGAAAGTCGGGGGACCAGTCAGGATCTTAGCGCTAGATCAAAGTAGGACGACCCCCTCCGGTGTTGAAAACATTTAATACACTTACGGAACCAAAAAACGGAGCAGTTGACACGCCCGTATAGACGAAACAAGCAATCAATCGCGATGCGGAATGACGCTGCTGCCGTCGATTTCGTCAGCCGCTGCCGCCTCCGCCGCCGCCTTTCCTTTCGTTCTGCACTGTTGCCGAAGGCAGAAGAGACCACGGGGGAAGGCATTTGCTTGCGCTTTAGCCTTTCGGCTGCTTCGCGACTATTCGCCATTTGTGAATGAATGGGTGATGAAATGAGGCACATGGTGGCGGGATAATGCGCCATTGTTTCCCACGCCTGCGCGCGTGAAAACAGGGTGATTCTTATGTCGTACCGGGAGCGGTGGCTCAGTGCATCAACTGATGTCACTGCAGCGCCTCTGACAGGGAGGTCCTAGGTTCGAGTCCTGACGGCGGCAGGATTTTCGACACTAGCTTTTCAGTTATGTCGAATTCAGTCCCTGTGTGGAAGAGAATTCTAGCGGCCAGCTGCTCTGATCGGTAGTTTTCCATGCTTTCTCCGATCCACACCTGGCGAATGCCGTAGTAGTACCCTATCACACAGACCACGGAGCGCGCGCGATCTGTCCTTCCTCTTCCTTGTCCTGTCACTTTCCCTCACACTTACACCAACATGCACTACACTACCACATATTCCGGGAGACCGGTCGGGGGCTTACAGCTTGTCCCGGCTGGGGCGGTGCCCCATTGGTGGGATAGTCCTGGTTAGGTGGAAATCCCGCTAGCCGACGGTAGGTCGGTGCCGGATCTCGCCATCCAGCGGGGGAATATCACCGCCATCTCCCGAGGGGGAAACATGCACTACACTTACGGGACTAATGACCTAAGCTGTGGACGCGCCCGGGATCACTAATCAACCAACCAACCTTATGTCGTGGTTTGCCCTAAGTGCTACGTATTCGAACCCAAATCTTATTTTGTTCCGCGAGGGCGGTTTCCACTACGAATGACTGAGCTAGACAGGTCAGTACGATGGAGTGCACGAACCGGAACGAGTTATGTTCTTTGTCGGAATTGTTATTCGGTCATTTCAGTACCTACCTGAAGGTTAGGGTGGAGTTCCTTTTATGATCTAAATTCGAGGCATTCATGTTCCTTGCGGTGAGGGTATGGGCAGAGTAAGCGATCTCTTGCTGCTGCGAGCTCTCTCCGCTGCGAGGCCTCCGACCATTTGAGAGCGTTCGTCTGAAGAAATCTTTCGTCAGTTCCATTAACCATGCGATTTATTGGAAGTTCTGAGAAAATTATCTTCTTTCCTTCTCGAATAGCGTAGGTTTAAGCTCACCTCCTCTTGGACTTCATTCTACTTTCTGACGTCTCATTACAGAGACTTTCTCCGCTTCCTGTTTTCCTTCTAATCTTGTTGTCCGGTAAATCACCGTGGGAGACGTTCCGTTTAATTGCTGAGTGGATTGTCTTCCTGTTTCCCGTGCAACCGAATACGGTAATCAGGTTGCTTCTTTAATCGATAGCCTATTTCTCTTGTACGTTGCTTCTTTGAATGGCTTCAATTCTTGAAGACAGTGAATCGAAGCTTAACATCGATGGTACATTTCTACGAAGGAATGTCGTATATGGTAATTTAAGATTTTCAGCACTGTAACTGACATAGCAGTGAAACGGTAGTTCAGATTTAAGTAACATACGTTTTGAAAAGTCTCAGCGACCAATAAATGGGCGTATTGAACATGTTTAGAAAACGTACCACGCAGAAGTTGCCATCAATCATCACACGTTTTTATTTATTCATGTTTGGGACATTTTGAGTCATTATAAAATTCCTGCAAACTACATTATTTCCAGTAATTTAATGGAATCCTTCATTCACTTTTTGACGTTGGTAGTTGAATTAGTATCGAGCTGTGCAGCCTTCTCCTTGAAAGAGCCAACGGACGCAAGTCTCTTGTTGTAGCCATCGGCTCATGCAGCTCGTGAGCGGCGGTTCCGGAGCGGAATTCCACAGCGGGCGCCCCGCCGCCTGCAATGGTCGACCGGGATGCATATTAGCATCCCTTACCCTCATACGGAACTATAAGAATATAAGGGCTCGCCATTGGTTGATGTCTTAAAATGGCCGGGCGCAGTTGATTCAAATAAAATACACAAGTCGGCCCACAGGTTGACTTTGACATTCTTGGTCTAAAACATTCAATTTATGTCATATGTCATATATAAATGTAAGGAATATACAAAAATCAGAAAACATTTTAGAACAGAAGTCAGAGCTGCAGCAAAAATGTTCCTAACATTTTCCCCAAATAGAAAAGAATAATAAATGGAAATATGTTTTTAAAACAGAAGATTTCAAACAAAGTTCAAAGTCTGAGTTTTCAATAATTTTGCCACCATGAATGAACAATTATTGAAGTGACAAGAAATTGAAGTCTGTTATAAGTCGTAAAGACTTACATTGACAATATCTCACGAATAACATTATACAATACTGAGGGCAACATTTCCTCAAAATAAACAAGTAACACGACGTTAACATCTATCCTAATATTATAACATCACCAAAGATGTTAAATTTGTTAAGGTCTACCAACAATGATTCCTACGATGGTAGACAAAAAAAAATTTTAATTTGTATTAGACAATGATTTGGTTTGCAAATCGAAGAAAAAACAGTATTAAATGAAAACCAAAGTCAACTGTAGGCCTAGACCTGCATATTTTATTTGAATCAACCGCGCCCCGCGATTTTAAGACGTCAACCAATGGCGAGCCGTAATTTTCATATGGTTCCGTATGAAGGTAAAGGAAGCTAATATGCGGCCGGGATGCCTTGGGCGGGCGGGCGGGGCGGGGCGGGGGGCCCGCCCACGCGAAGGCGCAGGCGCGCGGTGAAAGACAAGGGGCGGCGACGCGCGTCGCGAGCTCCAGCTCGGGAACGGGGCGCTTTCCTTGACCCGCAGCGCAGGCTCCGGGTTCGAGCCCGCGCCGCGCAGGTGGCGCAAGTGACCGCGGCGCGGAGAAACCTCGCCCCTGGGAAAGAGAACCGCTCGCGTATCCTGGGCTTTGGCTTGCAAGCCACTCTCAACAATCAAATGGCGGGTTTAATTTTATTGGATAATCCTAAGTTTCTTATTAGAGAAGCTGTCCACAGTGACGATTTTGTTTTGTTTTTTATTTATTTATTTTACGTCAAAAAACAGGTAAAACTGCGTATGACGTGCTATGGGGAAAAGTGAATTCTGTGCACATTTTGAAATGAATTGAATGAGAAAAAAAACTCCCATGTAATAAAATCTATTTTCAAGGATAAATAAGCAATAAATATTGGGCTCTTATCCATGATGTCCTTCGTCAAGGGATAATACTTCCTACCGCGACAACATGGAAACGATAATTTGAATAACTGTATTTCCCACTGAATTCTAGAAGACGTGAACAGATAACGAAGTTACATTTATGTCCAGAAGCAAAACAAGGGGCCATCTCAGCATTTGCTCAATGGATCAGGGAAACTGGACGAAAAACTTGATCGAGATGGAGAATGACGGAATGACTTGTAAAAACAGTATTTTAAGATGATACGATCCGTAGGTTTTGGTTCTATTCCTAAACATAACTGTAGGTGATGTTCCTGTCAGAACTGTGTGGTCGTCTTGTCGTGTTGGACTCGTGTGAGATTGGTGGCGAACCGAGCGGGTGATAGGACACGGGCGGGCGCGGCGTGGAGCGGCGTGGAGCGGCGCGCGCCGGGGCTCCAGCGGCCTGCGACGGCTGCTTTCTCGCTTGCGCAAGCGCCGGGCGCTAGCGGGGGCGGGGGGCTACGCTGATCACACGCCCAGCTGAGCCCCCCCCCCCTCGGCCCCCTCGCGGCCCCCTCCGCCCGCGCTGCCCCGCCGGGGAGCGAACCGGCGCCCCTGTGGGCTCCCGCACTTTCGCCATTTCTCGGAACTCAGTCCCGCGGTCGTACGAACGGGCTGTGATGCATTGGAGATGTTCCGCTCCGCTCCTTTGGTGTGAGGAAACGACACCTGCAAACAACGGAATGGGGCGAAGTGAATTGATTGCTCGGTTGCGGATTTCCAAATGCTATTACAAACCCTTGCGTTTTCGTCTCTGCTGCATTCAATAAAACGAAGGAAACGCTACTCTCAGAAACAAAGTGTGAGCTCTTTCTCAAGAGAAGGGGAATGTTCGGTCGTTCACGTCCCGACTGCGTTACATTTTGCATTTTCTAAACCAAAGGTTAAATAGGAAATCACCCTCACTTGAATACTGAACAGAATAATAATTTTCCCGAAACTGAGTTCCAAAACTTTCTGTTCTACAAGTAACAATTTGCATAAGACACAACTACTTGTACACATACGACTAATAAAATGTACGCCAGATAAACTACTTTCTTTTGTGTCTTTATTGCATAAGATTGTATTATCGTGCTAAAGGCGGGAGATCGTTTATTTTACATCGTTTTCTCGTTCAACTTTATGTCGAAACGTCTCCATTGATGTGGAGAATCCGCGTACTACACGATAATATTCATCAATGGATGTACGTGATACGATAATCGTTTAGTCCGTTCACGAATTCGCCTTTAATCTGCCTCGTTTGATCCATTGATAAAGATCACACGGTGTCAGATAAATGAAATTGTATCGTAGGACGTTTGAAAAGTATCGATTCGTTCGTTGAGTGACTTTTTAGCTTTTGTGACACTTTGGATAATTACAGTATCACTGGTGAATAACTTAAATATGATAGTATTTTTTTTTATAATGCATTTCCGTTTTAAACAATTCCCATTCACATTTCTTATCAGTGTCACAAGCTAATAATACTATCTGTTTTCGTCAAATCTCTCCAAGATATTATCTCCATATTTTCAAGTATTCCATTTTGATGTAGACTATCACGTATGGACAAACCCGAAATTTTCCTTAAGATCGGGATTTGCCAGTTACGTGGTATTTAGCATTGTTTTGCCTTATTTTTCACACCACTCGAAAAAATGTATCGCATGTATAAAAAAATGTACTTCCGCCCAAATTTGTAGCAGGTTGTGAAAAAATTGCGCTCACTGGAGATAACATTTCATAGAAAAACAACCCAAGAGTTTTCAAAAATGCTGAAAATATTCTTAATCCTATTCCTAGGCCACAACGTTCTTTTTTATAGTCAGACGGGGTTTCCGTTCTTCAAACTACAGTAGCTGATAAGCAAATCGAGAACTTTCCACACACTTTTGTTCAGTCGTGTCATGATACATTTGTACGCTAAACAGGTAGCAGATATGTTGCAGAGATAAATGTATTAGGTCTTAGCTTCATAATGACTTCTGACTATTAAATTTCTATAGTTTTACATACACCGTGCATCACTTGTATTTGTAGATAGTAACTTAGGTGCTCTTTTTGTTGTTCAATCAGATTTATTTTGGTTTATCTGTATAAACGATCAGCCAATTATCTATTCACGTGCCCTGAAATGTCACGCGATTCGTTGGCGAAATTCAATAGCGATTTGTTGTGGCACGAACTGATCAGAACAAATTGCGAAATAATCTTGGAAATAATGATAATTGAACTTCGAAAAACAATACAAAAATTGCTAAAAATAACAATTTATTGTTCAGTGATGTTGAAAAGCTGTGGATTAAGTGACCGAGTGACTATTTTATAAAAGATATGGTGAAGAAAGGACTGTTGAAAAGCATTTCGTTGAAACGGTTTTCTTCATGTTAATGTTCCGTGTATATAATTTAAACTTTTTCCATTGCCTTTCTTCAATAGTCTTTACGTTCTTTCTCTTTTATTTCAAAACCTAGAATTGTTTTGAGTGATGGTACCTTGGGTTATGTAGAGTGACACTGTTTCTCTTATTACATAAATAACATCTTTAAATGATATTGGAGCAATATACTCATATCCATTTTAGACCGAAATTCTTTTTTCACTTATGAAAATAGAAAAAAATGCATTACATGAAGTAAAGACCTGTATTATCAATTGGCATTATATTTATTGATATATGTTTAATATCAATAAATTTCTGTATAATGTTGAAGTGACCGTTAATAAGTGTTAATGCCTACAATAGGGTATTTGATGACTCGAAAAAGATCCGTTAAATTCCCAGAATCATAAGATTGGGAAACGTTGCTTGAGTGTCAGACTCCCCGATCGTAACATGTTTATGGAATGGCGACGCACCCACGTGCAAACAGAAACGTTCGCCCATGTGGGGCTCCTTTTGGGCGTGGATGCATGAGGGCCTGCGCCTGGAGACAAGATGGAATTGGCGGCGTGATCTGTGCCCTTGAGATAACGCGGTGCGCGATAAGCGTCAGCCGCCGTGACGGCAATGGAGGCGGCGCCTGCGCTTCGTCGACGGCACCCCACCCCCACCCCAGCCCCCGCCCCCGCCCCCGCCCCCGCCGCCCACCACGACGCTGTCCGCTCATCGCCCTCAGATCGCCGCTGATTTAGTAGCGGCTGCGGAGGCTTTGCGAGTGGAACGTCCTGTGCGGTGCTCTGCCATCCAAGGCCAAGCTCGTGGCGGTCGGCGACGTCCGTTTCGGTAGCGAAACCTTCGCCTTAATTGGAGGCATTCCTGCTGAAGTTATTACGAGCTTTTGTTTGTACGTAGTTAGTTGAGAAGTTCGTTTGTAGTGAGTGTGTGTGGTGAATAGTGTTTGATATTCATCCGCGGAAGAAAATGAAGGGAAAATGCCAGAAGGTGAGTTAAAAAGTAGTATTTTAGCGGTAATGTGTTCTTACAGACGCCGGAATCCCATTTGAAGTTTAAAAAAAAATTGTTACTTGACTTAAAAATATCGAAGTTGTTGTACGGTCAGTAAAACCATAATGGAAGATCACGATGTTGGTTATTGCTTCGACTGACACTGACCACTGCCAATGTCCGTTGCTAAGTTGTTGCTTTCAATGGCTTGCTTTATTGTAACACGTTACGCATTGATAGACACGCTTGAATGCAGATTTACGGCAGAGAAGGACAGGCACAGTTAAGATTATCGTTGACTATGGCGTTGTCGACCCTAACTCTTAACATAACTATTCACTCGCGGACTATCTAAATGGAAACCCTGCTGTAGAAGGAAATAAAGCAATATCTCCATGGCGTTGGCACCTCATGTCTGTTTTGAATGTGTAGTATTCCTTAAGGTCTAGTAGAACCGGACTAAGTTAGTAAACCTGTCATATGAATACAATACGTATTACGATAAAAAATATTTTACTGCAGAGGTCAGTAAGCTCTTAAGAGCTTCTAGGATATCCGGCAGTAGTATTAAATATTTGTTTTAAAAAATACAGGAAAGGTTTATCTGTATGTTTTAATTCTAACACCATGAATACTTTGACAAAACCTGTTGGTGATACATTGATAATTACGCTTCTATTGCGCATTTAATCAGTTTAACGAATATCCTCAACAATGCTTCAATAGTTCGAATGGGTAATAATCCGGACGTACAGCACTATTGTCTCCTTTTCTGAGAATGTATCTGCCTCGACGTCCTTAATCACTCGTACGAAGTTTTTCAAAAGAACATCTCATTTGTTTCTTTAGAGTAGAGATATGGTACTAAAGTACATAATACGGTAACTAATATCCTGGAAACAAAACTATTGTAATAAACGCTCATGTTCGTCTCAAATATCACGACGTTGATGGGCAGGCCCAGAATGCGTTCTGAAACTTCGAAGAAGCACCCATTCCTGAGGAGCGCAATTTACGTTCTTGAAACCGATCGGCCTTCTTAAATTCCAGAAATGTTTGTAGCCAGCGGCCCCCTTTAAGGCCAAGGAGTTTGTGGCCAGCCCTGCGAATCGCGGGCTGAGGCGTTGTCTGTCCTCTGCTGTCGCGACCGCCGCTCGCCCGCGCTTGATGGGCCCTAATGGGCGTAATTGATGGCCGAACGCCTGCGCCGCCAAAAGCCGCGCTCCAACAGGCTGCCCAACAGGGCCTCCGGCGCCCGCGTTGGACGGAAGATTAACTTCTTACGTTAGTCCGTTAGACGAAACGATGTAACGACCGTAAATCCATTTCTGAATATTGAATGTGGCGTGGAGTGGCTGCGTATTGGAGCACTGAGGCCGTGAAGGTAGGAACATTACTCTGGGGGACACATTCGTCCTTGGACAGTGCAGTTCACCCTTCTTTTCAGATCCACCTATTCTATTACGTCCTTGCGTGTTGATCCGTTAAACAAAATGAAATTTTATTAATTTTAGAGGCAGATTATAACACATAAACATTAATTAAAAATAGAGAATGCTAATTATTTTAAAATATTTATATTTGAACGTTGAACCGTCTGGTTTTGGCAGCGTTGAGCCAATAATTATTCTCAAAATACTCTGTCACCGACAGAGCACTTCTTCGTGGAAGGTTAAATAATTTTGCTTTCGCAGATCCTCAGTGGCCCATTTCCCCAAAATATCCAAATTAATCAAATAATTATTCGAAACTCTTTAAGATCGCCGTACATTATTTCGACACGTGCGCTTAGGAAAGAATAGCGATTTCTTTTGCTCTAACCTGCGAGAAAGCGATTTTTGTTAGTCATGAAACTTTTTTATTAATTTGTTCATAAAAACGTTAGGTACATCACTTTCAAATGAAATATCAAGAAACCAGGTCATTGTTTCAAATAATAACAGAAAAAGTAAAGAACTCCAATACTGTGACTTTCCTACTATTTTGAGGCGGGTCTTACGCACCTAGTCCTTGTAATTTCTTCACAAAAAAAGAAAGCATTATCAATATCATTAAGTACAATGACAAAAACGATATTGTAAAAGTGTTGGCAGAAATGATTTAGTCTTTTTTAAACGATTCAGGACACTAATAGACTATATTTATTAGGTTTCTAATTGAATGAATTGCATATCATTTACCTTACGTTTTTGTGTATTGACTAATGTCTTGCATGATTCAGCTCTTTGCTCCATTAATGTACAAGTTACTTGTTTGCGAAGTGCCGGTGCGTTGAACAACACGTTTTTTGAACGAATAACTGTGAAATTTGACGAGGTACTTTAATTATAATTACTATGTAGAGAACAGCTGGAAATAAAAAGAAAGCTGCTGGAATTAGGTTGCAGCGTCTAGGCAGTAGTGCTGTAACTCGTGTTATTGATGTGCTCGCTGATGGCGTTAAAAATTTACGATTATCGTACAATAACCGGGGTTTCACTGTCTAAGAACAAACGGGCAACGGACTGCGCGCGATATTTCCTTCCTCATACATGTCTCCTCTCACCTTACACACTTATTTTTACTACTTGCACATCAGATATGTCCTGAAACTAGTCGGGAGCTTGAAGCTTGTCGCAGCGAGGGCGATCTCTCGCTGGGGGAAGTACCTTTGAGGGGAAACCTCGCCTGATGTGGCTGCCCAGCGGAGGAGGAACACCGCCACGTCCCCGGTTATCACACGACTTCGCTCGCGGGACATTCGACCAAAGGCGTTTGACGGGCCCGGAATGTACTTACTGTACTACTAGGTCGTGTCAGTTGTTGCAGAATTCCTCGCAGCACGCACGTCCATTGCTCGGGGCGGCGGGGGGGGGGGCGTGGTTCAAGGCCCACCGGTGCGCAGCGGGGCAGGCGGCCGCTGCAGCTGGCGCGCTGCCCGCGCCGAGCCTTTTTACACGCTGGCCGGTCTGGCTTATTAGACGCGAACGAGTAGCCGCGATCTGATTGCCGCCGTTCACCCACCGGCCCTCGACAAGCTCGTTCGCGCTGCTACAAGCGACGTGCGGTCAGGGTGTTCGGTTTTTTGAAGCATTGAGCGTAGGACCTGACACCTTCGAATAAAAAGTGTCGTTTGGGGCGTATCCAGATTTTGAATCACAGCCAATGACGCAACTTGGATTTTCCGTGGGAGTGGGAGAGATTGAAAGTCAAACCATTTTAACATTTTTATTGAGAATATTACATATATTCGTATTTTCAAGGAATTGGTATTTAAATTATATCATGTTAGTGAGATGTTACTATTGATTTTAATTCTAAAATCTTAAAGTTGCGCTTTTTTAGCTACGGCTTGGGTGGAGAGGGAGGGGCTGAAGCCGCATTGAAAATATTTGCTTATGTTTTGTACAAAAGGTGCTACGTTAATAATTTTCATAATCAGTTCAATCTTTCAAAGTTTGTGAAAATTATCGAGTCTTTGGAAAGCAATGTACCGTTATATTGATAATCTTGAATTTTACTGTCACGAATCTTAGAGTGAATTGGCAGATGGTTGTGTGTGTGTGTGTGAAATTTTTAACTGTTTTAAAGTGAATGGGTGGAAGAACGGAACACAGTCCTATTGCTTCGAATTGTACTCAATTCTACTGTTTTGATTTGAAAAATCACTGCGCCGTATGTCTCGGAAGTGACGAATATCTTTGAAAAATTGCAAAAAGAATCGTTTGAAATGGCTTCTTTTACGGTGCATTTCACCATGAACGTTTAATATAATCGGCATTGAAAAGCGTGACATTTTGTCGGTAAGGTGAAGTTGCAGTAATTGTAATTAGAGAGGTCTTCCTTCTAGTCATAGGAACGCCATCCGATGCCAAGGGACCTTGCATCTGGGGCCGATCCGCGCCGCGGCGACATTTACGGGGCCCCAATTGCCTGGCAGCGCGGAAGCGCGGGAGCAGGCGATTGCAGTGGCTGGGCGTTGCGTGCGCAAGGCCCCCGACGGCAGTCGCTTCCCCTGAGGGCCCACAGCGGACGCGGGGCGGCCTTGCGAGGTTGCGCCGCCCCCCTCCCCCCTCCCGGGCCTTCGCTGCGGGAAAGGCTGCTAGACTGCGTTCTGTTTCTTGTTTTGCTTCACAATGCCCCAATCGGCAGTCGGATCGATTCGTCAATGCGTCCCCGGTGCAAGTCAATTCAAATGTGCGTGTTTGCGAAGTGCCGGTGCGTTGAACGACGCGTTTTTTGAACGAATAACTGCGAAACTTGACGAGGTACTTTCGTTTTAATTACTATGTAGAGAACAGCTGGAAATAAAAAGAAAGCTCTTGGAATTAGGTTGCAGCGTCTAGGCACTCGTGTTATTGATGTGCTCGCTGATGGCGTTAAAAATTTACGATTCTCGTACAAAAACCGGGGTTTCACTGTCGGTAAGGTAATGACATGATGTGGCTACGGGAAAACGGAGTGAATGGGGTGGTGTATTGAGGACTTTGGGTTGATTCTCTTAACAGTTCTGGCTGTGACATTGGCAAACCATGCGCCAGATATTCCTCCGGGTTTTTCTGCTTTGTGTTGATTCTTCTGAGAAGACCCGTTATGCTTTCATGTCTTCCTGCCGTCGCGAGAAATTATTCTGGCACGTTAATAGAAAACCTAACATTACAGGATTCACAGACCATACACGTACTAGTGTAATGATTTTCCTTACAATGAGTATTTCTTTAAATTGACTTTTTGACATTGAACTCAATATGTTTTTTACGTGTGATTTACTCTTCTGACCTTACCTTTTTAACACTTTCTAAGATGCGTTTTCGTGCTGACTCAGTGGAGGTTCGCGATGGAAGGACGCGCATAGAATTCAGAAACCATTCAATGCAGCAGCAGCAGCAGCAGCTCCGTCTGTGCGTTTTCGCTTCGCGCGGCCGCCGCCTGGCCGCGCGCAGGTGGCGAGTGGGCGCTTGCGCAACCGAAAGTGGTTTTCCTTAGCGAACAAGAGCACATCGCCGTAATAAGCGCCGCCGCGAGGACGCGAACCGCGCGGGCTCAGCGGTGAATGGCTGCTGCCGTATCTGGGCCGCGCTTATCTGCGACGGGGTCAGGGTCGCAAGCGAGTACGTCTGCCTCGGCAGCGCGTACCCCGTCACTCCCTCTTCCTACTTCTTTTAATAGAAGCAAACGATTTGTTATTAAAAAACAGAAAATGATAGAAAGATAGATCCCTGAATTTTACGAATCTAGTATTGAAAGATTCGAGTCACATAAGTAATTTAAAAGTAGTATCTCTAAATTTGGAGTTACGAACCGTATCTACTACCTCGTACCTCAAAAGTTTGTGAAAACATATCAAAAATGTCCAGATGATGATGCCTGGGAACGAAAAACTTGAAAGAAACCATCAAACCTCTTTATAACAAAAATACGGAATTAAGTAATATTTGTGTACAAAAAGACGTAAGTTTTAGCGAGAGGAGTGGAATGCCATTAAAATTCATCGCATATCTTACAGGACCAAGAACGTTAAAATAGGTGTCACGACTGCTGGTATTGCTGACGGTGGTATTTGGCGGTGCACGTCGCAATCGACCAACTTTCTGAAATAAAATATTAACTAGAGTCATTGTTGAAATGGTTTCATGGGCGGGAGTACACGCTACGCGAACCATTACGAAGCAAAGATAACCGTTGCCACGGGCGACGCCGGGGGGGCAGACCGCGAGCGGGCGGAGGCGCGGAACCGGCCGGGCGGCCTTGCCGGGTCCGGCGTTCGCGTCCCGTTACTCGCAGCGGCGGGGCGGCGCCGCGGGCGAGGGCGTGGGGCCACCGGCCGCGCCCGCGCGAGGCGCGTCGCTCCCTCCCTCCTCCCCCCTCCGAGGAGGCGGCGCGACGCGACGCGTTGCGTAATGCCTTGTGGAGGAGCTATTTTCGGAGAGACGCATAGTTGCGTCTGAAATGAGCTCCGGCGGCGGCGGTGGCGGTGGCGGTGGCGGGCGGTTGAATGGTTTTTTGGCGGCGGGCGCGGGCGCGCCTGCCACACGCTCCGCCCGCGCTGGCCTCGGGCCCTGCGATAGCTCGCCCGCCCGAGGGTGATGACCGCGCGAGAAGTTCGAGGTCGCCTTATCAGTTTTCTGTTTCCATCTGGCGCGCAGGCGGCGCGGGGGCCTCTGCATTGAGCCAGGATGTTGTGGAGGCCGACTGATTTTTCGATTCTGTACAGGAAGAAACAGAATTTATTTCTTCGTGGCTATTTTAAATACTTGTTTCGTACTGCATAGATTGTGTATGACGGTCCTATTTTTTTCTAAGCTTGGAGATTTAGCAACCCCTCAGTTCAGCAAATTGTGCTACAATGGAGAGATTGGTCCTCATGATTAAAATCCAAGGAAAGTTCTTCTACATTCTCTCTCTCTCTCTCTCTCTCTCTCTCTCTCTCTCTCTCTCTGTCTCTCTCTCTCTCTCTGTCTCTCTCTCTGTCTTCTCTCTGTCTGTCTGTCTCTCTCTCTCTCTCTCTCTCTGTCTCCCTGATGACCCAAGAACTGAGGGGTGTCGCCGCACTTGTGGATGACAGCCGTACGCATTGTGGTGCGCTCGCTATTGGGCCGGAGTGCCCCGTGGAGCTCGCGCGGGCGCGTCGTATGTCCGTGGCGGCCGTCAACGTGGGGGGCGTGCGCGGGGCCCACTCGCGGCTGCGCGCTCTCCCTACAAGGCTCTCGGCGAGCCACGCGGCCGTGCGCACGCTGCTCGCAAATGGGGCGAAACGTCGGCACAACGAAACTGAATGGAAAACTAGTCAATTCTTCACTTCAAAATGCGGAACACTTTGGAAGAGGTCAATCACATTGAAGTTGTTAATTCGTGTTTATATAAACTCGTATTTGTTTGTAGTGGTTATTTGTATATATCTACTATTTTTTAAACAGGCAATACCTAACATTTTTTTTAAAAATAATGATTATATAAAACTTATTTGCCAGGACTCAAAAAGGTATCATTTTCATCGTCAATCATTTGTATATTTGTGGGAATTCTGATTGGGTGTTGTTGACGTTCTTATAAGAAGAAATAAAAGAGGTCATCTTCGTCAACATATGTTGACGAAGATGACCTCTTTTATTTCTTCTTATTTGTATATTTTCAAATGATGTGAAGACAGAGACAGGAGAGATGCATGTTGCATTTGAAAAAGAAAAAAAAACGTATCTCAGGTTACAGGAAAGGGTTAAATTTTTGGTCCAAACGGTAGAGTCTATGAAGTAGATGAAGGAGGTAGAATGAACTACATTCTTTCTATGATCATAAACTTGAAAAATAGAAGCCTCGAAAAAGATTTTGAAAAGCGGACATGCTCATTTTGTGTTATTATTTCCTTGTGCTCGTTACAAATCTTTTATTGCGTGCTGACATAATCCCGTCCGCGCGCGTTGCCTGCCATCACGCATCTCTGTGCGTCAGGGTGCTGGCGACACGTGGACGACGCGAGGCCGCGAGGCGCATTGCGAATGTCTGTCTGTCTGTGATCGGTTCCCCTCTTCCTATGGTCTTCATTTTCTCTGTATGTTGCAGTCGGCGTAATCAGACTTGGAATAAATAGTGTATCTAGAATGACTGCGTTTAGAATAGTTCGGAAAGAATAATGCGTAAGTAGGGAAGGAGGTGATGTTTACTATTTTAAATCGTACCTCTATGTTGTGTTTTTTATATGACCCCAGGTTCTTTGAATTGCCAATTGCCATTTTCATATATCTATATTTGACACCCAACGAAAACGTTTACAATGTAATACTACTAACAAATCGACTAAATGGTCGCTCTTTGTAGTAATTATCTTCGTTTCCTTTTCTCGAGATTTAATATTGTTGATTGAGCATACAGTACACCAAGCGTGGAATTTAAAGTGAGAACTTTGCCAAAATGGAAACCAACAAACAATTTGAATGCAAAGAAGTTGTTGAACTACTAGTTAGGCCAGGATTATTCATAACTTTATTTACAGCCAATGAAAATCCTTTGTCAAGTCCCTTTCAGCACTTCTATTACTGCGCGTTCATAAACGAGGAAGCGAAAGATTCCGTGAAAAACAGTTTGTTGAAACCATCGCAGTGGTTCTCAGTAGACGGCGCGTCGTCGCATAAACAGCGCTGTGCTCGCGGCTGATCCGCTCAACACAGCACAGCACGTGGGCGGCGACTTGCATCACACGCACCTTGAACACCCCCCCCCCCGTCGAGGCACTTCCGCGTGGGCAGCCGGTCCATTATGCTGGCTTTCTTCAAGAATGAGACATCATTTAGCAGTGGAGTATTTCGGGGGAAAAGTAAATAGGTCGTACTGTGTAAGTAATAGAAAACATTCCTATGCGAAACATGCATCTTCAAAAAAACTTAAAAAAAGACATTTGGAAGTTTTGTCCCTCTCCTGGTAAGACATTTGTGGGCTTCAAATGCTTTAGATCCAGTCAAAAAATTGTATTTGGCGCAGTTGCCTTTCGAGAAGTGTACGTTTATTCACAATGAAACAATTTTCATTGTAGAGTTCACGACGTCGATGAAATAAGAGCTGTTGTAAACAATTTTCATTGAAACCACATCTCTTGAAACAATTTTCAAATTCTCGTTGCTCAAAAGAAAAAAAAACCTTCAATTCTGTATTTGTTATGAATTTTCGCGAATCCGTGTAGTTGATCATCAATCAACAAATTAACAAATTATATTATTTCGATTAAAACATCATTCAATAGACGTTCCTTACCTTCAAGAAAGGGTAGTCACGTTTACCTACGGGAATAGAGTATTCATCAAGTAAGTTTTCGCACGCTTTACGTTGGAATTAGTTTGTGTTTGGAGAGAAACGCTGCGAGTTCCCCGCGTACATTCCTCAGCGCTGTGCCTTTACGCTGCCCTTCCCCAAGGCCTCCGCGGACTGATCGCGGGCAGGCCGGTGCGCGCGCCCCCGCCCGCCGAGCGAAGCCCCACGAGGGGAAGGACAGACGCCGCTAAATTTAGCCGCGGCGCTTGACGTTTATTTTAAAGAGGCGCTAGGAAGCGAGCGAGCGAGGGCGTGGACGGAGGCGCCCGCGGCCAAGTCCCTTGGTGGGCGAACAGCCGCCAAGCCTTCGCGTGGGCCACGACGGCGGCATCGCCTGGCGGCGCTGCGCGGCCGAGCAGCACCCTCTCCACACAGGCCTCGGTGCTACGTCATTTCCGGACTGACTACGTCACAACTAGTAGGTATATTGAAAATTTTCTGTAGAGGGCTTCGCGTATTCTTGCAAAACTGATTTTCCCTCTTAGTTATCGTGTTCGTTAGTTTCGTTGCGCTTAGGTTCGCGAAGCCGTGTTTTTGTGTAAAACAGAGTTTCGAAAATGGTTTTTTCGTGTTGTGTTCCAAATTGTAATGGAAATTATCCAACGGGGCCGAAAGTGCAAGTGTTTTCGCTCCCGTGTGAAATTAAGAATGCAGAATTGAGAAGGAAATGGCTCAGCGCTGTGCCACGTGATATCACACCTTCCAAATATGCAAAGGTAAGCATCTTTTACTGTTATTAAACATGATATTATTATGTACATCCAAATATTTCATTTGTCGTTATATTTATGATAGATGCACGTTTTATACACATTTTTTCAACTACTAAAAGTGAGGTTAAGTGTCTGGTTTGTTACAGGAATTAGTGTTGCGAAGTGAGAAACCGATTCGTGTATTTTAGAAATGACTACAATTGTAGTCAATAAATATGAATTTATAAACTTTCTTAATACTCACATGATACTTTTTTTCGTGCATTTAATATTTCCTCAAATGAAAATAGTTCTGTCGTGCGAGTAGCTCTATAGTAAAGAACTGAAATATTTTTACTCTCGCGACTTATAAATTTAGAATGTTAGTTTCATAGGTAGTGAAATGTTGTAGGTGGCTAATGTAAGATGTCCATATTAATATGGACAAGTGAATAAAGAGAGATCTTCATACACTATAGTAACTTCTTAACAAACATCTTCTTTATTGTTCACAGCATATGTGAAGCATATTAAGAAACTAACAGAAGTAATCATGATCCAAGAATTTATGTATAGATATACTGACCCTACTCTCTGCTTGTTTTATTTACAGGTGTGTGAACTGCACTTCACAGAAGGCGATATAATAAAGGTCGCTGAATGCTACGACGAGAAAACAGGCAAGAAATTGTTTGTGCCTCTTACTAGGCCACGTTAATGCAGTCATCTGTTGAATATGATTACTAAGTAGAATGTTATAGTTTTAGACAATGTTTCCTGCAATACATTTCTATTTAAAAAATAGTGATTATGTGTATGCATCTAGTACAGTGTGTATATATAATAAAATATGTTAATTGCCTCAAAATGTAATGAATTTAACCACATCTTGTGTGGTAAGTAATATTTTTATTAAAACTTTTGATAAAAATGCTCTTTTTTCCTTTTCAAATTTCCTGTTCCTGCTTGACATCTGAATTCTTCCCTCTATTAAGTTGTATCAAGCAAACTTAACGAATAATCTACTTAAATTTTAATACTAGCCTTGCGACTAATCTTAAATAAATAAAATCAAGATGCTTTATAGTACTTTGAATTTAGAGAAAGAAAATTAAATATTTTCACTGCATTTACATTTTTCAAACTTTATTAGCAATGTTTTTGAATGTATTTTGTTCTCACCAGACTAAAGGATTCAAATAATGAATTAAATATTTTTGTCAATGAATTTTTCCTATTTGGATGATTAAAATTTTGTTTTGCATGTTTATTAACTTGTAATTTTAATTTTCTTCCAGTTTGTCCTAAATAGGTCTAAGGACAATCTGTATGAATTCAAAGCCACAAACGACATTTTCTAGTTCCATTCTTCCAATTTTATCTTTTGTGTTAATTAAATGGTTTTTGTTGGAAGGTATATTGTATATTTAATTTTATATTATTGACAAAACAATTTTATTATTAAACAATAATGCTTTGTTCAATAAATTTTCTGTATATCAAATTAAAAAACAATCTCATGAAAAAAAGTTGACTAGTGAACCTTCTATTGGTGTGCAATCAACTTCATATATTTTATTATTAAATTTAAATGTTATATAATTTAAACTATGTCTAGAAGTAATCAGCATTTCTAATTTTGGAATTTATTTAATTATTGAATTTTATTTGAATAAGATATCCATGGCTTGTAAATAGGGAATGAGTGGAAACATGGCCATCATGTCTAGTGATGTAAGAATGTAGACATTTGTTTGTTTCTTTAATATCATTAATAAATTCTAATTTTTTCATGAGTATTATTATAACTTCAATATTTACTTTTATAACTACGGTAATTATTAATATTGGGAATAGTAAATTTAAAACCCAGGCACGATTGTACGCCGTTCGGTGTGTGAACTTGCGTGTTCTCTTAGGTAAAACAGCGCTTGCCTTCTAGAGGTGACGTCACGACAGAGCGCCGAGGCCTTAGTGGAGAGGGTGCTGGGCCGAGCCGCCCGCCGCGGACCGAGTGACGTCACTCATCTCATTTGCCTCATTCCGCCGCAAGGTTGCACCACATTATCATTGGTCGGCGGCGGCGCGCCTTCCCATTGGTCTGACGTCACGGACGCCTTTCACTGCGCGCCGGCGTTGCCTGGTAACACGCCGCGGGGAAGGGGGGCGCGGCGGGCGGGGAGGGGAGGGGCTCGGCGGGGCGGCGCGCCGCGCCGCGGCTGCCGCTGTGTCAGTGGGGCCAGTGGCGAAGCGGCAGCTGCGCGGGCCGGTCGCTAGTGCGTGGTGCTCCGGTGAAGTCTCTGCTTGTGCGGGTCAGTCGGCTGCCTCCGCTGTCGCGAGTCGGGGGGTTTGTCAGTAGTGCGCGCGCGCCGCGGCCTGTGGACGAGATCGCGGACGGTGCGCGGGCCTTTCGCAGCCAGTCGGACGGAGACGGAGCGGACGGGCGAGTGCAGCAACGAGCCCGGCCTAGCGAGGTGGGTACACCCGTGGAATGTTCGCGAAGTGGAACGGCCCGTTTCGGCACTTGTTGAATGCGGCACTTGTTGTATGACGGGTTCGTCGGTGATAATTTTGAATTGTTGGCCGAACGTCATGAATACGTTAATGTGAAGTGACTCGGCATATCCCACTACGCGCTGCGAAACGGGTAGTAATACGTATTAGGCGGCACATTAATATAAGGTGGAGTAGAGTGCGTCTCGGCGGCTCGCGTCGTTCTCATTTTCGAAGTGCAGTTCAGTTTCTCTAGATCAGTGTGAACATGCTGCTTCGTGTGATGCCGCAGTGTTCTTCTGACTTGCAAAAGAGGATGTTGAGTTGAGCGAAACACACTTCTGACCTTTTGTAACGTGCGCGGGCTTCGGCCTTGGGATTTTCTGGTTTCTCTGCACGACGCTCACGATTGTGCTTGTAATAGTGTGCCTAGCGTTGTGGTTTCGTATTGAGGCCCGCGATCTTTAGTGAGCTACAAACTTAAGTTTTGTAATTCAGATGATTTCAATGTGTCTTTTCTAATGTGAGTTTATGGGTGTACTGATGAGTTTTCCCTTTCCTTGCAGTGCGGCTCTCTGGAGGTGGGTGAAGACCGCCGCCGACGGGTCACCATGGAGACTCTGAACAACTTGGGGCAGCAGGCGGCAGCGGCGGCGGCGGCTGCAGCGGCCGCAGCGGCGGGCAAGGGCGACGCCGACGGGTCCGCCGCCCCGGGCAGCAACACCGGAGGTGGCGGGTCGGCGGGCACCGGGGGCGGCGGGCGCAGCAGCGCCTGGCCGTGCTGAGCTACGAGCAGGTGCGGCGCCTCAACGACGTGATGGACGAGGTGGTCAGCATCCACGGGCGCGGCAACTTCCCCACGCTGGAGGTGCGGCTGCGCGACCTGGTGACGGTGGTGCGCGGCAAGCTGGAGGCGGAGACGGCGTCTGGCGGCGCGGGCATGCGCGTGCGGGACATCCGCCTGAACGGCGGCGCCGCCTCGCACGTGCTGGCCACGGAGTCGCAGCCGTACAACGACCTGGACCTCATCTTCGCCGTGGAGTTGTCTGGCGGCCGCGACTTCGACCGCGTGAAGGCGGCCGTGCTCGGCTCCCTCTTCGACCTCCTGCCCGAGGGCGTGAGCCGCAAGCGCATCACCACGTGCTCGCTGAAGGAGGCGTACGTGAGCAAGATGGTGAAGGTGAACAACGACGGCGACCGCTGGTCGCTCATCTCCCTGGGCAACTCGCGCGGCCACAAGAACGTCGAACTCAAGTTCGTCGACTCGATGCGACGGCAGTTCGAGTTTTCCGTAGACTCTTTCCAGATCGTGCTCGACTCCTTGCTGCTGTTCTACGAGTGCAGCGAGCTGCCGATCGGCGAGAACTTCTACCCCACGGTCGTGGGAGAGTCCGTGTACGGCGACTTCCAGGAGGCTCTGTACCACTTGCACAAGAAGCTGATCGCGACCCGCCACCCCGAGGAGATCCGCGGCGGCGGACTGCTCAAGTACTGCTACCTGCTGGTCAAAAACTACAGGCCCGCCCGCCCGGACTACATCAAAACTCTGGAGCGGTACATGTGCTCGCGCTTCTTCATAGACTTCAGCGACATCCAACAACAGCGCGGCAAACTTGAAAACTACCTGTGGAACCACTTCGTGGACCCGGAGGAGGAGGCGCTCAAGTACCAGTACCTGATGCTGCTGCACAGCGTGGTGGAGGAGTCGACGGTGTGCTTGATGGGCCACGAGCGCCGCCAGACGCTGGACCTGATCAAAGAGCTGGCGTACCACGTGCTCTTCCAGGAGCAGCAGCGGCTGCTGACGCAGCCCGCGGCCCTGCTGTACGCCAACGGCTACTACTACGCGCCCGTGATCCCGTACCCGTGCACGTGCGCGGCGTGGATGGCGTGCTCGTCGTGATGGTGCAGCGTGCCCGGGTGCGGCGGGCCGCCCCCGCGGGCCGGCCGGCCGCGCGCCCGCGCCCCGCCCCGCCGCCGCCCGCAAGGACTCTGCTGACAGCGCGCGCCCGCGCCGCGCCGCGGACAGCCGCTCATCGGGCCGCGATGTTTTCCTGTGCGAAGTGTAAAGTTTACATGTTCCAACTCAGAAAAATTTGCTGCAAAAAATTGTCAAAAAAATTCTGAGGAAATAAATCCGCGCCTGACGTTGAGAGTGGTGACTTAGTGAGATCCGTCGAGTAAGGCTGATGTACAAAGTTGACCGCCTCGGCGGTCAAACGCGAGGTGTATTGGTTACTTTGGAAGCCTCTCAACGCCTTTTGTACCTGTGAAAGTTGTAAAAAAAAATTAAGCAACAGACTGGTGGCCCAATATTAAGGGCAGCGGTTAGCGGCGGTGGCGGCTGCATAGTGTGATGTGTTGGATGTGCCTATGATGTGCTAATTTTTTTGCTAATGTGTAGAGTGTGGTGGGAAGTGCGGAAAGTGCTGTGTGCAGCCGCCCCGCCGACGCGCTGTCGCTTCATAAAAAGCCAAACAAAAAAGACAAAAAAAATCATAAAAAAATAAAAGTAAACACTCCCATTTCTACATGAAACCTTCTGTGATGAGCGGACACTGGAGAACAAGAATTAACAGGAACTTTTTTGCGTAATCCTAGCAACCAAACCATTCCGTGAATTTAACTCTTTAAGATTGATTTGGTGTGTGGCTGTGAATGTTTTCATTTCACATATGATTACTGGTTGTGTAACTTAAAAAGTCTTAGAGCAATGTCTCAATTAATCAATGTGCGCCGGGGCCGGGCAGCGTAGGAGCCGGGGCTCGCGTACGCTTGGCGTCGCAGAACGCGGGGGCGGGAGAGGGCTAACACAAAAATGAAGAGTGGTCGGTCTGAAAGATCGTCGTGGGAGGTGGACAGGCGGCGTGCCACGAACGGTGCAGAGTTGAGCCGGCGGTCAATGTAGACGAGGGAGGGGGTTGATTGAAAAAAGTACAAAAAAACTGGGACGTTCGTGAATGATTTTTGGGGGGTAGTGTCGATTTTGGCAATTTGCTCTAAAGCGGATGCTTTAGCTAAATTTCGGTGGAGTTGAATGGCCCGTGTGCCACATAGAGCAAGCCGCCGCTCCCGCTGCAGCGCAGTGGGTGGGTGCTTACGCAAGGGCTTTGGCCCGGTCGGCCGTCTGATGAATGACAAACGGTGACGCAATACGCGCGCCGCCTCCCGTCCTCGCGAGGGCGTTTCGAGTGTCCACTCGAAGGTTCTCGATTTGAAAGCGTTCGATACTTTGCTCTCACAGGGGTGTAAGTGTATAAAGATATACTTGTGTTGAGTTTCCCCATAAGGTATTGGTAGATGTAAACGATGTAGGTAGTCCTATACCAGTATTTTTGTTTTGATTATTTTGAGTTGGAGAGGAGTAGTAGTAATTGTGGATTGTTAGTGATGCCAGGTGGATTTTATTTTTGTTAGCATGCTAGGAATCGAGGCATTGAAGACTATTCCAAAACTTTAGATCTCAAGTAGTGTTCTACAGCTGCGGGGTTGCGTCGGGTCCATTCGTGCGTACGCGTGCTCCAGCCCCGCCCCCGCGCTCAGGGGAGGCGCCCTGCCCGCTCCCGGCCAGTTATTAATGTGAATGCAACGTGGCGAGGTTTTTAATTACAGTTATATTTCTAACAAAGTATGTATTCCCCTTTTTGTTTACAGATGGCAGAGATGTTCTTGCTATGCTTAACATTAGTCCTGGAGATGAGAATACGCTGTAGTATTTTTGCTTCGAGGTTTACGAGTATGTCTACACAATTGTGCTGTTTTGTTCTCCTCCAGAGCCAGTCCCGATCCTCTGTTCAGTGTGCTTGGCTCAGTGTCGACTGGCGGCTCGGCAGCTGCGGAGCCGCCGTTCCCCGCCCCGCCCCGTCCCGCACCCCGTCCCCGCAGAGAGGAATATAAAGAGCGTTTTTACTTATTTTATTGTGTTCACATACCTAGGTAGAACATGAACGTGTGGGGAAACTGAATTGAAAACGTTGATTAAAAAGAAATTTGAAACGCCCAAAACTTGTTTTCATTTTGTTGGACGTACCTGTCCACCCAGAACCCTATCCCGTCCAGAGATCCGTCCGGTGCCCGCTTACTCAAGTGCTGGTGCGAGTGAGTGCGTGTCTGTGCGTACGGACGGCCAACCGGTCGAGCCGACCAGTTTGTCGTCCACGCGTTGTGCCTGGAGCGCGGGCGGTGAAGTGCGCGATGGCAGTGAAAGTGGAACCGGTAGAGTGACGTTGCAGGGCCAGAAGCGTGGTTTGTGGCAGTGCGCTATCAGTGGAAGATTTTTTTTTTTTCAGAGTTCAAAAATTAAACGCCCTTCGCACTTATTTGGTTTTAAACGTGAGCAAAATTAAGTGAATAAAAATTGTTGAAACGTTCCCGGGAAAGTTTGTTGGTCCCGGGAACTTCACAATTGCGTCAGTGTTGACGCGAGTTCAGTGCGCAGAGTGATGTGGTCGAAGTGAGCGAAATTTTTGGTTTTTGTGTTGGCGGGCTGTCGCGCGCAGGGCCCGCTGTTGCGTTTTGTGGTGCAGTGTGGCGTGCTCCGCCGGCTGGGCGAAGGGCAGGCGGCGGCGAGCAACGCGCTCGGTCGGTTCCATTGAATCCGCCCCTCGGGCGCCGCGCGGGAAACGAGGGGAGCGCGCCTGCCCCGAAGAAAGAAGGGCCACGAGACAAGGGAAGCGACCTGCCGACCACCTGAGCAGCAGCAACAGGAGGAGCGAGGTAAGTAGGGCCCGGCGAGAGGAGCAGCTGCGGCTGTTTGTGCTGGTGGGAGCGCCGCTCGGGCCCTTTTTTCTTGGCTTTGGCCGCGCGGGCAGCTGCGCCTGAAGGCTGCGAACGGCTCGTGGTGTCTCGCGAAGATCTGGAGCGCGGCTGGGCTCGGCCCCCACCCCGCCGCCCGAGGGAGGTGGTGGGAGCGGGTGAAGGCTCGTGTCGGAGCCGATGGAGTGGAGTGCGGAGGAGGGAGGGGGAACTGGGAACGGTGTTGCACCGAAGGATTCACTTTCACTTGTGTGGTTTGGGAGTAGAGTAACGCTGAGTAATTCTGAAGAAATCCGTACATTTGGCTCGTTAAAAAAAAAAAATGTAAACATGATTCATAAGATAATTTCCTTATGATGAGTTAGTGAATGGGTGGCACACAATTGTTTTTGAATTAATTTTTAAGATGTTGCTATCTGTTTTCTCAAAAGAGCGTAGAAAATACGTCCGGAATGTTGATTTGAGTTTCGTATCATTAAGAATGGTTTGTATTAATGACACTTGAGTTCAGAATATTAGCCCTCATGTGCCATGATTTTTTTAAAATATTTATTTGATTCGAGATTCTCTTCAACTCGTGCTGGAAAGTTACGTGCGTTGAAAGGAAAAACTTTTAGCGAGTAGCCTGTAACTTACTGGAATGTGTGGGAAGGTTGAAAGGTGAAAACATCAGAACTTTGTGGTGAAAAACGGGGCTATTGGGAACACTCCGCGACTTATTCCGTGTTCTGTTTAAAAACGTTTAGCAAGTTGGGTGCGCCATCGCAGAACTCTTGTAAAAGCTGGGCCAATTGGAAACCCGCCAAATCGAATGGCTGTGTTGCTACGCTGTGCAGTTTCAAACTGGTCAGCTGTTGAGCGAGCAGTGCAAATCGACAACGCAGCCTTCGGTGCGCCATGAGGCACGTGCAGTGCAGTCTCGTGCTCGGAAACTGGAACAATCGTATTCAATTAATTCTATCGGTAGTAAAGTTACGTCGCCGTAATGGCCTATGTGTAGTGGAGTACGTATGAATTCATGCCACATACTGCTGTTTTCGGAATATGAAACTGAGTAAATACGAATACTAATACTGTATATGAAACGAACTGACGAGGTATTTCGAAGGATGTATACTACTTTTTGTAATGCAATACACTAACATTTTTTCAGTATTTTAAAGTAATTGGACTTCTATTGATTTGTCAGGAAACTTAAATTGTTATTTATAGACATTTGTTTCGAATGATAGTACACTTGGAAACCACTTCAACGCTACTGGCCCAACGAGTGTATTTTTTAAAGAACGATGTATAAATGTACCGATAGTGCTCTCGGTTAACGGAAAACAAGGGCTGAATTTTCAGGGGATGCCTCAGGGAAAACTCTTGGTGAGAGTACTGCAATTTGCTTCAGTACTAAACAAAAGCATCCAGAAAAAAATTGTGTAATCGTACATATTGTAAATAACATTTAATGTTTCTAATTTTTTAACGTTGAGTATGAAAATGTGTACATTTTTTAATGAACTTCAGTTTTGTAGGATTTTTTCTGCAAAAATATACTAAATACTTAAGTCTAAACTTGATATAAGTTTTTAATAAAGATAGTCTTATAAAGTTAAAAAATTTGTAAAAATGTCATTGTCCATCTCGTCTAAAACAAATGTTATGATTTTAAATTATTACCCTGCAAATTAAATTGCATAATAAATGTTCGATTGAGTTTTAAATGTTTAAAACCTTACTTTAATTGAATCATTAATTTCAAATATGAAAAGAAAATTAGTATATTAATGTTTTTATTCGCTGGGAGACTTCGAGACTTCAGCCCATTGAGCCCACCCAAAATCTATCTCCGGAGAAAAACTTTAGTGGAAGTTAGGGGGGAAAATGTATTCCAAAAACTTTGTAATTAGTCTTCCTTGAGCAAATATTCTGCCTCGCGACCGTAGTACCTACCCGTTAGTTTGTTCAGATTGTGATATCTCCTTTTGTAAATCTAATGACGTTAACTAACTGGGAAAGAAGCCAGATCTGGACGCATTCAATTTTCATATTGCTAAATTGTGACGTGTGAGCGAAACTTAAAGTTGGCGATGGTCGCAAAGTCAAAACAGATCAAGGTCATTTTGTTGCGTTGAATCTTGGCAGATTTCAAGGTTTGAACTAAATTTCAACGTCAGGATTCCCAAAATATTTCTAACGTGGCACTCCTACTCTGTTCTAAATTTTCATTGTCTGCTGATTTTCCGTCTTGTACAATCCAGAATACGATCTAAAATACTTTGGTAGTAAGTAATTTAAAGAAATCCAATCCAGATAGAACTCGATAACGCATTTCATCCAGGAAATTTTCGTCTGAATTGTATATTCTTTAGTCTCAAGAAATTAATTTTTGGTTGCAAGTGAAATGTGCGAAACAGTTTTATTGCTGATGTTGCATTGGCAATAATATACTGGAATACGTTACGGAAATGATAAATTTATACTCTTTGCTGTAAGATACAAATTCTCGTCATTATAAAAAGTGAAATAAACATCGATCTAGAATGAGGTGTTCACATAGTTGCTGGGATATTCTTCGAAAAAACAAAACTTTTTTAAAAAGTTAAATTAGCTCATGGGCAAATTAACTATTGGAGTAGAAAAATATTGAAGTTGAAGGTGGGAGTTTGATTTTCAACTTCCTTCTAAAACATTAAAATATTTATTAATAAAAGCTTTGGGATTTTTTATCGTATAAACGTTGCAGAATTGTTGCTGTTTATTAATTGTTCAGTGATACCCTTAAATTGAGTTTAGATTTTTATTAATATTACCTATATCTAATTAAACTATTTAAATTTGATTAGCATGCATTTAAAAGTTTTGTGTTTATATAATTGCCTCTTCTGAAATTCCATTGTTGCTGTTGCATGAAACAAGCCTGTATTGACACCTTTTCGATCTTTTCGGTTGTGCGTACATCAGTTCACTAGTAAAATGAATCGGTTCTTTGTTTTTTAGATATGGTTCACTAAAAGGAGAATTCTTTAATTAAAAAATTCTTTAAAGATTCAAGTAATTAATGAATACATTAAACAACGTAAATGAAATATCGAAATTGAAACGAAACCTTGAGGGGAAGACCCGAATTAAACCTGAGAAGAACCGGAGGAAAATGTTCTGAAAAAGATCGCATTTCCCTGCCGCTACATGAATTCGTACGAGTACAATTCAACAATTCTCGGCCATTTCTGTACAGAAGAGTATAGCGTTGTTTTGCCATGCGTCAAAAACTTTTTGATTGAGCAGTGTCGAGGTTACTTAAGGTGTAATGATTCACAATTGTATGCCCCTAACTAAATTTATACATTGCAATACCCTCTCCTCTAATCTGAAGATTGTTTATTTGTTCCACAACAACTTTCATGAATGGTTAACAAGTTAGACGAATATGTATTAACAGCAATTAAGAGAATTTTGATATTTCCGGCAAACTCCTCCAAATACCCGTTTACGAAGAAATCGTTCTGCATTGCTTTTCTTACATGAAAATATACTTTCGTAGAATTCAACTCTCTTACTTGAACCTATTCGTGAAGGATAGGTGAGTAAATTGTGGGCTTAAAAACTCGATCTATAGTAGTATTCATTAATTCGTGATTCTGTTCACAAAATGCAATACTTGTCACTTTTCTAGACCCACGATAGATAAAATTTTCTCAAAGGGAATTCAGATCCAGTAAAAGAAACATCGCGAATTATTTATATTTCCGACATAGTTTCGAACAAATTGGTTTAATTGTGTAATCAAAACTATGTGGTCGGGAACACATTTCATGAATATGTAGCATTCGCGTCTTAAAATATCAAGATTCTTACTCATTTTGTATCAGCTAGGCGAATAAAGTTCTTAGTGCCCAAATATGATTATTAATATTTGTTCAATATATAATCAAATTTTTACCACAAATACATTAGGTCTTGAAAAAATAAATTATGTCCCACTTACAAAAGAACTGGGAACTGATGCGTGTAACATAAAATGTTTACTTTTATAAAACGAATAAGCTTTATTATGTAAAAGAGGTTTGCTTCATGTTGTAAAGATCATCTATTTTTATGTAATACATTGAGATGACGGTTTGGTCAGTTATATAAAGCCATTGAGAGAAAACCGCGTAAATGAATTATTTACCAGTTATTATTCCACACATGTGCATAAAATGTCAGATGAATGTTGAAAGTTAGTGGATTATGCGATTAACAATTTGACAGGGACAAATGTAATCCGTAACACACATTACGCCACAACACAAGTGACCATGCTTAACGCAGATCTCTTTAGGGACCCGTGTAGTATCTACCACCTATTGGACCTTCTGTCACATTTTTCAGGGGAGTGGCTCTAATTAGAAGACGCTGACGACTCAAAATAAATAATGTAAATAAGTAGACCAATAAAGAAGTTGCTGGATGGCGAATCACCGATTTCTGAGAATTCTGGGAAAGATTTAAGACCAAACGTACTATACACAATGACAACATTGTGGATTATAAAAGAATATTTCTACTTCCCCATTGATGCGTTATATTTCATGTGTATCGCATTCATAGGTTGCGAGTACGACGTAAGCTCAAAGAACCGAACTAGAATTTGTTGTTTACGACAGATTTTGGCAGATATGTGCATTCTGATCCTCATTTCTGCACAGTCACTAGAAGGTTGTATCCTAACTTTTCTCAAATCCTGCACAACACCGGGCCTACATGACACAAAGGACTCTACATATAGCACCGTTCGAAATGTACTTTTACTTTTTAAAACGATATTTTACTAAGTGCTCACGGGTCAAACCATTGAACGTAATGTTTGGAGGTTCATAAAACTGTGCTAACTTCCCAAGGGCAAACGAAAAACATTAATTCGTCACTTGCAAATTTTCACGGCGCATTTCAAAGTGCCTTTGTAATATCGTGGAATTAGTGTGCGAATGTGAAATCACCCCCAGCAACTGAATTAGGTGAATTAGAAGAAAAGTTAAAATTATTTTCTAGAAATGAATGGCAGAATATGTATGGCTATCGCATCGGCACATGTCTTGCCTTCACACGTGATCTAAGCGCGACTTGCTTACTTCCTCGAAAGCCTACGGTGATAAGAAAAGGCGTTTCAGAAAATGTACTTTCATGATACTCGAACAATCAGAAATTAAATAAAATAGTGTAAGTGTCCACGTTGTACATTTTCTTTTGGTGCAAAATGTGAAACTGTCATTTTGAACTGCCTTGTTTCCGTGGTTACGTCACGCTGTCGGTAAGTTATTTGATAAGATTGAAGTATACAAAAGAGAGATATTTCGTAAATTGTTAGAGAAAGACAGTCCCAGAGGTAGTTTGCAAGAGGAGTTACAGTCATAGGAAGCATTGTTATGTAAATGAAGTAAGGGGGTTGTGTGGCATCCTTATTCTCGAATGCAGAAGAGGTGCCCTTCAGGTAGCCTTATGTCCTGTTCTCATCCTCGGCGGCAAGCTCTTGGGCTTACCTGTGCCCACGCCATTGTTGTCCTCAAGTTTAACGGCGTTACAAAAGCCGGTGTGCGTATGAATGTACAAAAGGTATCGAAGAGGCCAAGTAGAGACACGTCACAAACAGTATTTATGGACAACAAATTTCATTTGAAGGATAAATCTCCATTTTCAATTTTACTGTTGTAGGAAGACGCCGAAAATAATTCAAACTTTTGAAATTTTTCGAAAATTCAAAGTTTTCCATGAAAATCGGACCTATGCCACCTTCATAACATTCTATTCTTACAAGGAATTTACAGAAAAAATTTGGAGCAGATTTTGAGAAAATTTTGAAAATGTCCGGGGAGGGCTTCATGAAAAGTACCCCAAAATTTTAAAAAATGTTTTTGAAAATTTCGAAGCTTCAACTAGAGCCAGATGGACAGAGGTTTCCCTGAATTTGGAAAAGATCATATGCATGGTTAGGTGCTAGTAGTGTTCACAGACAGACGGACGGACGTTTCGAAGGAAAAAAAAAAAAAAAGAAAAAAAAACACTTTTTCGGTATCAGGGGACCTCGAAACGTTGTTTCCGTTGAAATCTAGAAATCGATTTTCCGTAGCATGGCTTAACTTCCTCTATACTAACTATATTACTCCGTATATTCGTATGTATAGAAAAAAGTAAAAATCACTTCAAGCGCTTTTTGTTAAAAGTTCTAGCAGAGACCGGCATTTTCTCGAAGCGCCTGGAAACGGGAAAACCACACGTAAAAAAATGTTTAAAAAGTTTTGGTTTCAAACTTTTGTCATTTTATGAGGTAGATGAAACGGTAATAGGCGCATATCATCTACGAAGTGAGACCTTATTGACAATTTACTCCCAAGCATTATTCAAATTATCGTTTCCATGTTGTCGCGGCAGGAAGTAATAAGAGCCAAAATTTATTGCTTATTTATCCTTGAAAATAGATTTTATTACATGGGAGTTTTTTTGTTGTTTTTTTCTCCCTTTCAAAATTCAAAATTTATTGCTTATTTATCCTTGAAAATAGATTTTATTACATGGGAGCTTTTTGTTGTTTTTCTCCTTTCAAAATTCAAAATTTATTGCTTATTTATCCTTGAAAATAGATTTTATTACATGGGAGTTTTTGTTTTTTTTTCTCCCTTTCAACATTTAAGTAGTATATGACTTAGTGTAGGGATCACAGAATTTTGAAAATGTGCACACAATTCACTTTTCCCCATAGCACGTCATACGCAGTTTTTAACTGTTTTTTTGACGTAAATAAATAAATAAATAAATAAATAAAAGCAAAATGCTGTTATAAACAGCTGACGAGCGGAACGGACGCGCGAGTTCTTGGCACGGGTCGCGTTTCCACTCGACACGGAGATACGCCTATTCCATATCTCTTTGCTGTTTCGTCATGATGACGCAACCTGATAAGGTATTCGCACCTGTAACGTAAATTCCAGAGGTGTCTTTGATCACAGATGTTTACATTTCATTCGAGCACCACCTTTTTTTCCTTTTTAGAATAGTTTCACTAGTGTGTGAGGGACATAAAGAACCCATATAAAGCACAATTTACTTAAAGAATCTCCAGCTTGCAAGGATCAACCCAAATTGAAATAACATGGTTACAAAGGTTTGCTCCATGTTTGATTGATATATAACACTTTCCAATTACATTTAATGAAATAAATATTCCAGAAATAATTCAACATCGTACCGTTTTGTTGCTGTAAGCAAAATGCAAGAACGATTGCCCTGTGTTTTTTGTGGGTAATATAAAATTGAAATATAAATTTTATTTTCTAAACTGAAGATAAAATCTATTTTAACTTAGATTCTTCATTAACTTCATTGCTTCGAATATATTTAAGTGATAATTACTTTCTTTAATACGTACGTACACACGGAGTCGTATACGTAGTGTTTAGGACTATTATGCGATACTGTGGAAAATCCATTTTGAGATTTTAAGGGGAATACGTTTTGGAGTTCTGTTACCGAATGTTCTGTTTTTTCTTAACCTCGGTCTGTGAACAACTCGCCGTAGGATTTTTGCCAAACAGAACATTTCCAAGTCGATCTGGCGGGCGACCCAAAGTCCTGTAGTTTTCAAAAGAGTTTTTCAGTTATGGAGGTACTTTACACGAAGTCCCTGAAACATTTTTTCAACATTGGCTCCATTTAGTCTTTAAATTTTTTGTAAGAATAGAGGGAAATCCATTTATAAAGATGGAAAAGGTCATATTCTGAAGGGATAAGAAAGCTAACTAGTTCGAGAAAGGCTGTGCCATTTGTAGCTCCAAGTGTTTTCTATCTTTTTAGAGATTATTCAACTTCCCTAGACATGTTAAAATAAATGTATTGTTCAGCTTTTTTCGTCACGTTACGTAAACACACTGGAGAAGGACGCAAGAGGGGGATACGCTTGGTTCAGGGTCGGGGGGTGGATGCAACGTAGATTAAAGGACTCGAATGGTAATGGCATCTGTGTGCTTTGCGGTGATAGGGAAGACTGGATCCATATCCTTTTAATTTGCAGTGCGACCGAAACTTGGAGAGGAAAATGGATGGGAATGGGAAATTACTACTTCCAACATAGGAACGTAACGCTCGCCCAAAACATTCTAGGGGATAAAAGAGCTAACTTCATGAAAGAATTAGGAACATTTCTCGGAAAGGTTCGGACCACTAGAGAAACGGAAATTAAGGAGTGGGAAAACAGCAGTGGTTAGTACGAGCAGAGCCTAGACTGAGAGAAATATGTAATAAATCAATAAACTAACAATAAAAAAAGTTATAAATTGTATCAATTGAAAAAAAATAAGTAGATAAATAAAATATATATATATATATATATATATATATATATATATTAACTTAAAATAATTAAAATAAGTTAAATAAATTAAAATTAAATTAATTAAAATAAGTTAAATAAATTAAAAATAAATTAAATTAAAATAAAATAAAAGGAAACGGCTAAAATAAAGCACATTAGGGGCGAAGGGAAGTGGAATCGGAAATGTTAGGGCAGAGGCGTTGGTGCGGACGATTTTCTGTGGTGCTGTTTGTTTTCAGGTGCGGTGGAGGCCAAACACTGGAAGGAGAATGCCTGACGCCCGCGCCAAATAAATAAATAGTCTAAAAACCGGATAGAGTAGCATGTACTCGGCTTCTGACGGCAGGTTTTTCCCCCTTCAGGGGTTTTTCCCTCAGCCGTACCTTATGGTCTCGTTTCCGCGGCTTTGAGGCGATGGAGAGACCATTTGGGGTGAATACCAGAAGGCGAAAGGTTAGAACTCGGTAGAATGTAGGTATTGTAATGGCTTAAAGGCCTTCGGCCTAGCCACATTGGATCAAGTTTCTAATTTGGCTGTAATAATTACCTATTAAATAAAAAATTAATTTTTCGTAATCGCAAAGTTTCATAATTCTAGCTAAAATAGCGGTGCAAAAATGGAATGCAAACAATGAAAATTAATTTTAAAACAATTATTGGAAAAACTTCATAATTAAATTTCAAATTTTGACTGACTAAAATATACCCCTGTACTTTCTTGTAATGACACGATCTTTTCATGGTAATCTTTATTGCATATCAACAAATTTCTTTGCTCACTCCGTCAATCACAAACATTATTTCTCAGTTCCACTACAGAAAATTCTTAGTTACCCACTAAATGATTATCAATTGTTTTGTGTATGGTTACGAGTTTCACTTGCGATACTATATGAACGAAAGTCTTGATTCTTTTGAATCCTGGAATGGTATTCGTAAAAACAATAATTGTTTTTCGTATTCGCACATGTGCAATCGCCAGCACTAAGATGTGTCGTACCATTGTACAGAGAGCTTTGTCCTCGAAAGGGAACAGAGACCATATTAAAAGGTAGGATGGTACACCTCATGAGCGAACAAACCTACCGGCGTCAAAAAACCTAAATATCTGGACTGGCATCTTCCCTTCATATTTAGATTTTAACACTTTCTGGCCCGGAGGCCTCCACCTGCAAAGGAAGACGAAACATGGCAGTGTCGAGGCGTGAAACCAGATCGAGATCAGTGCCATAGTTGTTATATTTTGAGAAAGGAAGAATTTCAAAGCGCATTTTTGTTGAACAATGTAATTGGTGTGAACAGACACCCTGGAATGTTAATTGTTTGTTACCGGATTTCAGTTCATTTTGAATTTATTTTGTGCTTTGACATAAAATTCTTAGCAATGCAAGTTTTTTTAAAAAATAGGAACTCCGCAAGTATGGACTGAAAAATTATTCACAGTAATGTTGTTAATGTTGTATCTAACGTTACTCGATATTTGGGTCAGTTCTTTCACCATATTTGCACCAAATCTTTCGCCAAGGGCTCGTTCTTCCCAGAAATATCCAGAATATCTATACGCCTTATTTAGAAGGCTTATTCGGCACGTCTGTTCTGAAGACACCGCACTCCAAAGCTACTCGTTCATCCACGGTTACAAATTCACTATAATTATAACACTTTTACAGATATTTGTAAAAAGATGCCATATAATAATTATTGCGGGTTGGTTGGTTGTTAGTGATTCCGGGCGCGTCAAGTGCTTTGGTCATTAGTACCGTAAGTGTAGTGCATGTTTTTTCGCGGGAGATGGCGGTGATCTTCCCCCGCTGGATGGCGAGATCCGGCGTCGACCTACCGTCGGGTAGTAGGGCTGCCTAGACAGGTATCTCCCACCAGCGGGGAATTTCTAGCCATCATATCGTATGGTGTGGTAGAATCAACATTACAAAGGATTGATCGTTTCCTTTCACGGTAAGAGCTAATGTAAATTTTAGAGTCAGAATGACAAGTTGAATTACTTGACTCTTTTTGTACAATAATTCCTTTTGAATGTGACTTTTTACACTTTTTTTGCACCCCCTACTAGAGCTAGAATAATGCCTTTTTTGCATGTCTATTAGTAAAAAAATGAATTTGCCTGCCTATTTTAGGTAAGGTAAATGCCTGAACTTCCGGGCTCTAATTATAAGTTATCAGTGTACCTCCTCTTATTTGAGTAAACTGGTTGAAAATAACTGTAATAATAAAAATGATATAAATTGCACACGTACTAAATATTTTGTGCTAGTATTGAAAATAAATCCTTAGAGCAATAAGGCACGTTTATCAACTAATATTTGTGGGAATTGAAAGCAGTATTGGAATTATTAACTTTTCATACAGAATCAGATGTCAATAAACTAAAAATGTAGGGTTAGACCAGATAATGTTTCAAAAACTGAAAATAAATTGTAAACATAAAAATGTTCTCAAAATTGGAGAAAGGCCTCTTGTATATTTCATTACATTAAAATCTGCTGAATAGTTACATAGAACAATAAAACATGAGGGAATGTTATACAACTATATTGAGAAAATTATACATTGGCAAATCAACTCTAATAGCTGACAATTATTTTGATACTAGATATTTTGATTGATGTCTTTCAAAAATCCCGCACAAAGTCAATTTGTTACATACCAATTTAATTGCAAAAAATATAAATATTTTTTATTTTCATAATTTAAAAAATATCAAAAATACTTTTGAGCACAATAATTAAAAAAGATATTTCAATTTTCGCCATCTTCATAGGTTGTGGACTTCGCCTGGTGTATTGTAAACATAAACATTAACCTGTGGTAGAACGGCGGTGAATGTGAAAATGACCTTTCGTTTAATTCTTTGAATGAACGTGCCTTCCTGGAAACACGTGTAGCATGTAAGATGCAATGTCGACAGTGTTTTGGTTGCTTCGCGAATCTGGGCCCAGCGTTCGCCCAAGGCCCAAGTCTTGCTTTTATTCGTGTGGAGTACGACCGAAGCCAGCTTTAGGGCTCAACACACACAGGATGTGACTTGCAAACGCACATGATTACAGTATACGCAAAAAGAGAGGGTTCATTACCGATAGAGAACTATCGGAAAAGTAAAACTGAAAATAATTTCAAAGTTTATTGTTCACCAAGATGAAAAGAAGATACATTTTAACAGAAAATAATTTAAAAATAAATATATACTTTTAAATAGTCAAAAAAGGAAAGTAAAATTTTCGCAAAATGTTTATTTTTTTGTAATTTATGCACAGACACAAAATATACCAAAAAGACTTTAAATATGTTCTTTGAAATAAAACAGGAGGATTCCCTAAACATTATATAGAAATTTCCATCAACACGGGCCACCTCCATAACTTCTAAATGGATCTCCAAATCCAAATTTAGTTTTCGCTCAACAAAGGGGGAAGTGATATGGTATAGAGATGTTGTTTGAAATATTTTTAGTTTTCAAGAAATTTAATAATGTATTAATAATTTAATTTTTTTTAATGGAACCATATATTGTTTCACTAGCAATAGATAGATCGTAAAAAAATGAATGCAGCGATGTCAATATGTTGATAGTATTTTGTGTATAAAATTATGCTTTCTGCCGTGAGATTTCTAATTCAACGTGCAGTTTTTCCTGTAGCAGCCGTCGCAACTGTCTCTTTGGGGGCGGGTGGTCTTCGCGCCCTCTCCCCTCTCCCCGCTGGCGCCGCGAAGACAACAGTTCAGGTGTTGCTACAGGAATTTTTTTGCTACTTTAATTTAAAATCCCATGCCAGAAAGTATAATTTCATACTCAAAATACTATCAAAACATTAACATATGTGACATCATTGCATTCGTCTATTGACGTTCCATCGATTGCTAATGAGAAAAATACATGGTTCCATTTAAAAAATCAGAGATTATTAAATTTCTCGAAAACTAAAAATATTTCTAACAATATCTTACGGCCCATTACTGGCTCCATGATCCCGCATTGTTGAGCGAAAACTGCTTTTAGATATCGGTAACCGTTTAGAAGATACGAGGGTGGCCCATTTTGGGAGGACTTCCTGTTGTACATCTAATTAACACTATCTGAACCATAAAGAAGTTTAGTGAACTTATATAATTTTAAAATGAATCCCACATTCTTTGCGACAATATACTACACGAATCCGGTTCTGAAACATTCCGTTATATTGGTGAAGCCAGCGAAACCTCTTGGATTTCCAATGTCTTCGAAAAACATCTTTGCCTCGTTACTTGTCCCTTGAGGTTCAGAATACATCGAAACAAGTTTGTCATAAACTTCTACAAACTTTTTACTACTTTTATTCCTTATGTACGACTAATATGCTAACATTGCAGAATACTTCCTACTGTATGATCATTGAAGTACCAATTCTATGATCCTTGTGGTCGTATTACTCAAAGTGCACTTACTACGTTCAATGACGCCAGTCATATGTTTGCTTTAATACATTTGAGGTAATTATTCTAATTTATGAACAATAATTTATTAACGTTATCGAATTTCCTGGAGCTGACAGCTGCGCGACTGCCGATAATGTGTCGGACGGGCTAAAGTGGCACTAACGTGGTTATTTTATCATAATTTCGTGAGCATCGTAAACAGCCACTTGCTTTCTACTCGCGTCTTTTCATACAAACGACGCATTGCGACGTGGAAAGTGTCCTGATAACATACCGATAAACCACGTCCGTTGGTTTTCCTTCTGGAAAGAAATACGATGAGTTCTTGGGTTAGTATCTTCGACATAGTATAAAACGTGACCTTAACCGCTGTTACTGAATATGAAGGGCGAGTTGTATCATTGTCTCCATCCTCCATCATTGTGTTTCTTAGTTGTAATATTTTGCATTGAAAAGGGTACGTGTAAGAAAATTGTGCCCTCATAAAATTTACTGGAAGTAAGCTCTGCGAGTTGATTTTTCATGTAGAACATGGCTTCTGAAATAAGTACTCTTTCGAACTCGGGTTTCAATGCATGAAATGCGTATAATTAAAAATGTTTAACCACTATTTAGAATCTTTCACTTTATATCTTCATCTATACATTCTCCTGGAATATTAAACATTTTATTATTTTCAGAGATTTTATTTTAAATTCTAGCGCGTTCTCGAATAATTCACTTAGGTTTTTTTAAATTTTAGAATGTATTATTTATATACTTAATACCAAATGTCGCAGAACGTATAACAACGTAAGTGCAAATACCTTTTTTATGTATTGACATGAGAGAATATCCTGATAAATGTTCCCTGGGCTATGTTATCAAGAAAAATCTGATCAACCTGTGTTATAGTTGTCATCGTAGTAACACTGTAGACTGCAATCCAATGTTACAATGGGAGTGATGAAAGAGAAGTACTAAGATGAATGTCGTTGATTAACTTAATGGAATTTTGTTACAACATATAATTTTTCTTTTCTCTTGTGCAAGGTGCATTAAGGATCTGAGCAGGAGGTCGGTTCTTTTATCTATGATAATACCAAGAGGGTTTTCGGTACTTTTTTAAAATGATTGGATGTGTGATCTGATATTCCTCACGACCACACGCTTCTATCTCCCTAATAAACGTTGATCGTGTAACTATTGTGATCAATTCATCTTTCTGTTTCGAATTTAAAATATTCAAATTACTACCTGCTTATAAGTTTCATCAGCTTTGGAAGCGATTTCATGATTCTGCACATTGATTACATTGTTTTAGAAACGTGTTTTTTCCGATCGACTTCAGGCGAATACCGGGGCCAGTACACAAACAAAAGGGCCATAGACCGCGCACGATCTTTCCTTCCTCTTCCTTGTCCTATCTTCATCCCTTATTTACGTTCATTTACTTACATTCACTACGCTACCACACATGTCGGGAGCTTAGAGCTTGTCCTGGCTGGGGCGGTGCCCCGCTGGTGGGAGATGCCTGGTTTGGGTACACCCCGCAAGTCAACATGTAGGTCGGCACCGGATCTCACTATTCAGCGGGATAAGATTACCGCAATTTCCCGAGAGAAAAAAATGCTCTAGACTGACAGAAATAATGACCCTAACTGCTGACGCGTCCAGAAATATGAAATAATCAATCTGCCTCGTAGAAGGAGAGGCTACAATGTGAGGTTACATCGTGGTTCCGCATTGGCCGCTGAATACCGATGATGTATGATCTACTATAATTCTTTCATATGTAGGTTGATATTGTTCTCATACTTGGTAAGAAATTCATTTTTCGTTTAATGAATCGTTCTTTTTTTTTTCTCCGAAGACTAAACTCGCGCATGCACGTAGTCAATCGTTCCTATAACTCCTGGAAAGTTCATTGTCCTAAACCATTCTTCCCTTGCTGCTCAATCCTGCGTATCTCGTGTAAATACCATAAACTGTGGTCCTAAGGAGGCAATCGAAAATAAACTGCACTTTTTTTATTCAACAGCACACTATGAATTACGCAATTCTGACGTAAGGTCTTCTAGTATGAAATCTTAAAGCTTTCAACAACTGCTTTTGAGCATTAGATTATTATTTTCTTTTGTGGTATATACCAGACAAGGTAGGCTATTTCTTCTTAAATCACCACAACCTTCGATATACTGTAACTAATTAGGAATTTAGGATCAATTTGTAAATTCATAGTTTTTTTTGTACTAATTCCTCGTTCAGAACCCATGATTTCTAAATACTCCTTACAGAAAAGCTCAACTTCAAAATTCTCTCAACCATACGTAACTTGAGTAGCAGAAGAGTAAAATTATCAACGTACGTATTAGATAAACTTTAATCTCATAACGGGGTTTAAGGTAGTCATCTACCTGAAAATAAAAAAAATAAAAAACACAATTCTAGATTTTTTTTGTTTTTTTCCTTGTACATTTGATTTTTTTATGCTTTTAGAGATCAGATAATTTAAGAAATTCTGTTTGTTTATAAATAATTGGCCAAAATGCAGGTTTTACTTCAAACAATATAACTCTTCACCGTATTGATATGTTTTGATAATTCTTTTTTTTTAAATTAATCACAATTCTCTATTCTAGTCAATGAGCTAGAGTGGTAAAGGTGCTGTGAAAACTAGAGAGACAGAATTTTATTATTTGAGAAAAAATAATTGTTTATACATTTATTCTGGTCATTTCAATTCTTATAACTGGAACTTTTAAAGTCGCATTAACTATTCCACAGAGCGTTTCAGCATTTGATTGCAGTACTGCGCTTATGGAGGACAGCGTTGCCACTTCTCACACAGCGCTTTGCGCAACACTCACCATGCTGATACTCAGATTGACATGAAAGTTTACTAGCGTGTTTAACACCTTTCAGAGTCCACAAAAATAAATTTACATGTGATATGAATCATTACATTTAGTATTTTTCCGACAATTAGAATTCAGACGTTTCATTACGTGCTGCTTGTCAAAGCGCGGAATTCTCCATGCGTCACTTATGCTGATGACAAGGTTGAACACACGCTTGAATAATCCGAATACAATTAATTACTGTAATATACAAGTTTCAAAACATTTTTGACATTTTTGTACGGTATTCCTTAATTAAATAATAGAAACTACCTTTTACATTGTAAGATTCCTTACGGTTTCCTATAATAAATGCCGAATTCTAATGTACTTGTGAATCACCTTCAGATGTTACATACATTTCAGTCACCTTCAGATGTTACAGAAAATTTCACTTACAATAAAGGCTTCAATTTTGTAACAGAATTATAATATCATAATATTATAATTCTGTTACTGCTGTATAATTATCAAAATACATTAACATATAACGTATTTATGAAAAAAATCACCTTTTAAATAAATATAAACACTTCCTTGACAGCTTCTGATTTGGAAAACACACACCTGTATTCGGACGGAACGCAGATTTTCAACGCACAATGCGCCACAACCCAGAACTATGACTTTCTGATATTTCGCATGGCGTTGAGCAATGCGTATCTGGTCGAGAGGTTATGATTTTCAGCACGGGGCAGTGAGACAAGTGAATAGAAGCCGCACCCGTACACCTACCCACGCTCAGAGAGTCGGGAGAGATAGAATTTTCCCGTACGGCCTACGCCTTGAAAGAGAAGCGACCCCAAGGTCGCAATCTCTACGCCAACAGCTGATGCCCCTCTCCTTCAATCTCCGGCTGCCATGAATAAATCGCATACCACTTGAACGAAAAAACTTGAATAAACAAAGATATGTTGAATGGTAAATTGTTAAAAAAATGTTTCTTTGCTTAATAAGACCTGGAAAGGGGGAGAGTAATGGATGTTAAAATCAACTAATCAATTCAATTCAGTCAAACCTTAAATGGAACGTCCATTTAAATGAATTGAACACAAAATTAAGTTCATTATGCTACGCGTTCAGAATTCTTGCAAATTCAGTCAGCCTTTAAACTGCTCGTTGTGTATACTTCGCGAATGTTCATTCCCGCCTGAGATATGGCATAATATTCTGGGGAAATACATCTTATAGCTCCCAGACTTTTAGATTACAAAAACGAATTGTACGAATAATAACCAAATCCCACCCACGTGATTCATGTAAGCTCTCTTCATTAATCTAGGAATTCTACCATTACCGTGTCTTTTTATTTACGAATCAGTGGTTTTTGTCAAAAATGACTTGCTCAAGGGCGGGAATATATTTTCAGAAAATGCCGAAGTCTATTACTATAACACTCGACGTAGAAATCATATTCACCAGATGACAGTATCAACAGCTCATTACAAAAAATTCACATACAATACATGTACATTATTTTACAACAGTTTGCCAGATTAAACGATTAAATTCAATAGAAAAGTTTAAATCCCAAGTGAAATCGTTTCTGCTGCATAACTGTTTCTATACAATTAGAGACTATACTGAGCATCAGAAGAAAAGTAACATTAATTTTACCAATGATACATAATGCATTATTTACCATTTGGACTGTATAAATGAGTATAAACAACCTGTAACAATTATTGTACTACAGCTTCCGGGTCAATGACCCCCATCTCGATCAGGTTTTTCGTCCAGTTTCCCTGATCCATTGAGCAAATGCTGAGATGGCCCCTTGTTTTGCTTCTGGACATAAATGTAACATCATTTTCTGTGCACGTCTTCTAGAATTCAGTGGGAAACACAATTCTTCAAATTATCGTTTCCATGTTGTCGCGGCAGGAAGTAAAAGAGCCAAAATTTATTGCTTATTTATCCTTGAAAATAGATTTTATTACATGGGAGTTTTTTTGTTTTTTTTTCTCCCTTTCAAAATTCAAAATTTATTGCATATTTATTTTTGAAAATAGATTTTACTACATGGGAGTTTTTGTTTTTTCTCCCTTTCAAAATTCAAAATTTATTGCTTATTTATCCTTGAAAATAAATTTTACTACATGGGAGTTTTTTTCTCCCTTTCAAAATTCAAAATTTAAGTAGTATATGACTTAGTGTAGGGATCACAGAATTTTGAAAATGTGCACACAATTCACTTTTCCCCATAGCACGTCATACGCAGTTTTTAACTGTTTTTTTGACGTAAAATAAATAAATAAAATAAACTAATCTTGATGAATATAAAAATAATGTTTTTAAATATTATATTTTTCTATCCATTTTCATTTTCTTGCGGCATCAACAATTATATTAGGCAACATGTGTATTCCATACGAATTAAGAGTTTTGTTACTTGTAATATTGTTGTAACGCCGCACTGATGACAAAAGGCGATGATGACTGCTTTTCGTTCGCGTTAATGTAAACTAATACTTTTATATATTTGTAGAATATCACAATACAATAGTGTTTAATAATTACTATTACATATTTTTCGATCTATTTACATTTGTTTGCCACCGCTCTCAGTATCGTATACGTTATAAAATGAATTCAATGCCAGAAATATATTTTCGTTTAAAGTTTTTAACAAAAAAATATTTTTTTAAACTATTTAACTTTCGCACCAAATTATACCCAAATCACTCCGATTTCAAACGAGTTTTACAAAAAATGGTGACTGAGATGTGTTAATTCGCAGAAATTGTGGTATAATAATATTACCTAACCATTACTAAAGGCGAGAAAGTATGTGCTGTTTTAGCGTCACTGGTTTTAGATATGTTTATTTGTATTTCACTGTAATAAGTGAAATTCAAAAATAAATGCTCTACTTTTCCTTTCCCTATCGCCAGTTTAGAATCGCTAAGACGTATTAAAGATCACCGAATGACTTGAGATTTCGTTCCGAGCGCATTGAATGTTGTTTTTATTATCGTCTGACTCAAGAATCATGATTCACATAAAAATGTGGTTGGTCTCGTATCAAAATTTGGACGTCCCTTGTCATTTCATCCGCTGGATGTTTGTGCTTTTATTCAATAATAAAAAAGTTTCTCGCATGGTGACAATTTAAGGACGTCAAAATGTTGAAGTAAACACATGGCACTCATTTATAATTAATTTCTTCGTAATTAAACCATGAAACTCAATTACAAAATAACCATCACATCCATCGACGTTCTGGAAATAACAGGTAGAAAACTCATTTGTCTAAGATCAACATAATTGAAGCTATCGTTGAGTAAAGTGTTGAATATTTGCGATAGAAACAGGATGACCGAGTCGAAGCTTCTTCATGAATTGGCAACATAGCTTACGATAGAAAGAGTCTTCTGTAAAATTGTATTGGATAGATAGAGAGAGCAATACTCCATAAGGCTCTGTACTGGAAATGCTTGAACGCTCTATAGTTCATTCATTAGAATAAATTATGGGTTACATGCTGCAAAAAGAATTATATTATCTTTTCTAGTTTGTGATTTATGATGTTCGACATGGGTGAAAGTGCTGAAAATTCCCAATTCGGGGAAGTGCATCTGAAGTGCACTCACTAAGGGTTTGACAGTTGACACTCGGTTAAATTTTGTTTCTCAATAACGTAGAAAGAAATGGTTTGAAGCGTTTAAATTATAATAAAACCGATAATACGTCTGAATAAAAATTGAAAAACATGAAATTTCACGATTTTTCATCATTTTGGGTAGCTGCCTTAGCTAGTTGTGAAATGTGTGGATGTCAGGGTATCAGTCCGTCATAATTTGAGAAATGTTTTGACGTTAGTTGGCAAGATGAAAGGTAACAATGGTGTTTGGCATGATACCAGTAGTTTGACGTCCTCAAAAACTACTAATCTATGTTAAAGAAATCGACAGTATGTGTAATTTGCTTTTGAATTTGATTCAGTGATAACGCAAAGTGAGTTTCGAGTATGAGAAGACTAAGAATCCAAGGTGCGTTTGATGTGAGTTTAGAGGAAGCAGTCGTCCCTAGAAACCAGAATGCAACAAGGGATAGGACCCAGTTCCTTTTTGTTGCATTTAGTAGTTTCAGATAATTAAAATATATCAAGGAAAACATACTTGATTTCATATCAATTAGCACCTGATGTACACTTGATGTAACCTAAAAATCTGTAATAAGCGGCCACCTTAGACAACGACCATTTTTTCCGGAACCATTTCTAAACGCTAAACACACTTTTTACTGTAGTCTCTACTAGATACAGAGTATTCCTTTGCGCAGCCGATTTCACCGTTTTATACCCAGTTGAACTGCAGTATTATGGGTGTGCTAGGAGCCACCAATCTACTAAAAGCCAAAGATAATATTCAGTAAACCCTCATTAACACCAATTCCAATGGATCAAAATAACCGGATTTCATGTTACAAAATATCGGGTTATCCGAATATTATAAATGTCCGTATGTGCCGGGACCTAAGTTGAGTTCGTGCAAACGAGGGTTTACTGTAATTGAAACTGTCCATTATGCGGTGTCTGGTGGGGCTGTTCGGCGAAAGGATATTCATTGTCGACGGCCATTGAGGTTGCGCTGTTCATTGCATCTCCTGCAGCAGGGAGGAACCGCCTGAGGCAGCAGCCTAGGCGGGGCGGGGCGGGACGGGGCGGGGCAGGGCGGGGCGGGGCGGGGCGGGGCGGGGGCGGAGTCGGGGCGGAGTCGGGGCGGAGTCGGGGCGGAGTCGGGGCGGAGGCGGGGCGGGGCGGGGCGGGGCGGTGGCGGAGGCGGAGGCGGGGGCGGGGGCGGGAGCGGAGGCGGAGGCCTGGTGCCAGCGCACGGGCTGGGGCGCGGCCCCACGAGCCCCCACGAGCCCTCGCGACGCCCCGGCTCTGAAAAATTCACGCGCAACACATCCATAAATTACATCACACTGTTTTTTACGATTTTATATTCTTTTTGCCTCGTCACCTACCCTTGCGTTTCGTCGCGACAGAAGCCTCCCGAGGGATTTGGAGCACGTTGGCTGAGAGGCGTCTCGTTTATGCCGGCTGTGGACACACGCACCTGATACACATGCGTAACGTTTGTGATCTACGTTTGCCGAATCAATATTAAATGTCGGAACATTCGATTAATATGCGTTGTAAAATCTTCAATAGGACCTGACGTCGTTGTTCAGGAACATTTTTCTGTGCGATATTGTCGTAATAACTTTTACGACAATGTTAAATCAAATTGTACGTATTATATGCTCTGTTGTTACCCATGGTAATTACCTTGCATTTGTTGTTTTGCATCGGAGAGGTTATTATTGAATATTTGTGTTCATTAGGCACACTTTTTCATAAATATTATGATCATATCAAGATTTTCAAGAAATTATCTCTCACCTTTGTATCACTGCAATTTATCAATCGTTCAGTAGATAAGAACGTCTCCACTTAAATCAAAAAGTTATTTTCAGTGTAATAGTGTTGTTGGCGGACAAATAGATTACCAGAAGACAAGGTAATTGCTAGCTGGATTTTTGGCCCGCAAGTTCAATTTTGGCTTAATTTTATCAATTGTCAGTAATAATGACGTTTTTAGATCTCCGGGCAGAGTTTGAAGAAAGTTTCCAAACACGTTGCTATCTTACGTAATAATTTAGTCCGGAAACGGTACGTAAGTTTAAAATTAGTTGTTTAAATGCCTTTTTTCTGCCTCATTTATTAAAAATAACTGCGTATTTGTCTGTTTATTTTGAGTACCATAAATGACAGAAATTCGGGCTCTACTACCGGGAGAAGGCCAAGCTGGTTCAACACACATTTTAGTCTACTTTCGGGAAGATGAAATCGCCCTCTTGGCAATTATCGTCTCCCGTGGCGTGAACCCGGATGGACACAACTTATTGTAACCACTTCTAAGACCACCACGCTGGCGTGGACTACGCCATTCGTGTTTGTTGCAGCTAAATCCGAATCTGGCTAATTCGCGAATTTGCCAGTAAAATTTTATTTCACAGTATTAAAAATGGGTGAATGAAGTCCGATTTACGTTTAGTTCCGATGAGTAGTTCTCAATTTACCCGGATGATGTTGGTACTGTCAACTTGAAGTGGCTAGGTTAGGTGAAGTCTAGTTCTTTCGAGATATCTGTGCAGTCGAGGAGGGTTATAGTCTACCACCGCCATTTACCGCCATTTTGTCACCGCCATCGCTGTTGCTACCACCGTCACCTTAACATCCTTTGGGCATCACTACTATCTCCGCCAGCGTAACCCTATCATCTAACTATAGGCACGATGTTCTCTCTATTGCTACCACTTCGCTCTTCCCAATGTTAGTAACCCTCCCACTGACACTGCAACCGCCATTATCGTCGCTGTCGTCAATCGTACTTGTTTTCGTCACCGCAGTGACAGATATTGTGTAAAATTATAGTCTTTATCCCTCGCATAAGTACATTCAGCTCCCCATTGCCTCTCGACTTGCTCTACCCTTTCCGTTATCACCATTGGCAACATCATAGAACTGCTGATACAAGCGAATTCTTCTTATATAAACATTTATATAAACATTTATTAATTTTGGAAGATTTACATCGTTCAGTATAATTTACTTTACAGATGTATTTCCAGACTTATTCTAGTTAAAATATCTAAGCTAATCTATACATTGGAGAGGATACTCTAGGGGAGAACCTCGGTGTTATGAATCGTGGTTGGCTAAAAGTTTGAGGAATGCTTCAAAAGGAAATATATTTTTTATTCGAATGTGGGTTGGATTTTTCGGTAGTTTGTAATGGGATGCTGCTGGTATGTCTGTTAGGTTTTGGTAGAAGTTGTGGATATTTGTGCTATTTGGTTTATTATTGTATTGATGTTTAATTCTGAATGAAGTTGTTTATTACCTATGAACCAGGGGGCATATCTGATTAATCTTAAAAATTTATTTTGCATTACTTGAATTTTATTGACATTTGTGAGAGCTGCGTTTGTCCATATGGGGCATGCATAAAGCTGTAGTGGTCTGATTATTGTTTTGTATAATGTTGTACTGTTTGTGTATGGCAGATGTATATTTGTTGATTAGGAGAATTCTTCTGTTCATTTAATCTATCCTTAAATGTCCCATGATATATATCTAATGATCAAATTCACAATGATTTGAAATTCTCTACAGTCGCCCAGCACATCGCCCGCCTCTCCGAAAGATTCCACAACAAGCTTCATAACCTTCCCGTCAAACCATTTTCTCACTAGGAAAAACCACTCACGCTCATCTAAACCGCATCCCGTCCAGACTCCCCAAAGATAAATTCCGCCCTCCATAACTTCTACGCTTTTTTCCATATCATAAGCGCCGTCATCACACCCATAACACAAACCACCGCAATAATTCCCAAGCACCCCAACCTGATTTTCTTGTAGAGGAGCCCAGTGGGGTCATCCTCCCTCTTATTTTTGGTCTGTATATTATTGTATACATAATGTAAACAAACAATTCTGTAAAGTGGCAATGTACGCTGTATCAGAAAATATTTGAATAAAAAAATTAATCTATCGCCCTACAATGATAAGGCTTAGGGTAGTACAGCAGCAACATGAGAATCGTGCTCCTCTCGGCCCCTCCCACCACCTGCGCCAGCGCCTGTGCCCGTCGCCGCTGCCTCAGCAGCCCCCGCGCGCCGCGCCACCGGAAGGCTGCTCAATAGCGTGACTTACCGGAAATGACGCGAAGTTTCGGCGGCGTTTGCCACTGCAGTCGCGGTCGATGGGCTTCGGTGCGTTCTCTGCTGCAGATCCACAAAGATATAGGACGGCATAGGGAGCCACAGATGGATCCGTTGCAATTGAAAGAAAGTGTTCTCGCCTCGAGACGGCACCAACCATTTTTAAAAAAATATGTAATGTCGAAAAATAATTAAAAACTGTGCTGCGTATTGTGGAGAGATGTGCTATCTTCGCGTGGTTTCCTGAGCTCTAGCATCTGTGCCTTCATTCAAGGCATGCATTGATGTGAACGTTTTGGGTCTCGTGTAATGAAATATGCAAAGACAAGTCAACGACAGATTTTGGCTATTATTTTTTATTTGGTTAAATTTCGTCAAGAATAACAAAACCAGGATATTACGGTTATATTGTCTAACAATTGTAATGTTATAAAAAGTATACAGTCGCTCACATTCATCACGATCTGGCGTCATTGCAATATGATATTGTCAACACAATACGGAGTTGTTAATGGCTACAATAATAGGACTTTTTTATTTACTCTAACCAGAAGGAATTTCCACTGTGAGACTATCAAATGTAGCTTCAAAATTTTATGGGTTCGCTTAATTTAATTTTATTATTTATTTATTACGCGTACTTTGATATATAAAATTTCCAATTTACATTCCAATTTCTCGGCCGTACTTCGTAAAAAGGGAATGTATTGTAATCGTGAACCGAAAAACGGCGAATTTTCGACAGAAAACCTCTTTAATTTTTTTCTCAAACACATTGTGGTTTCCGCCGCACTCGCTTAAACACAAAAAGGTCGTCCCTTAACTCTCGCCTGTTGGCCCAGTTCACGTGAAAGGAAAGGTTTCATGCCTTCGGCCTGAGGCCGCAGGGCGCGCGCTGGCTCCATTAGCGCAGCCACGCGGTCCGCTTGAGGCGCTCGCTGTGCAGGCGCGTGGAGACTTGCGGGTAGGGATGTGCTCTTAACAGCTAAACTGTTATTTATTAACCGTTAACGTTTCGTAACTGTTACGCGAAATAACAGTTATTTAGTTTATCCTGTTATTGGCAGTTATCGGTTGAAATACATAGAACAGCAACCTACTGGGCCTAATCCGAACTACTGCAAGGTTTTGTAGCAACCATTTTGTACGATAACAGCTTCACTGCAGCTAATCAATCATGATTTGCCAGTGTTCAAATTATAGATTCATTAATATATATTTTGTCATTATTACACACCATGTGCCTCAATGGTTTTATATTTTATTGTATACACTACAACAAGATGTTTGTCCTTTAAATTAAGTCCGTCCAATATGCTAACTTATTTCTGTCCCATTGCTGCTGATGTGAGATCAACTAATATTTCCCTAGGTCCGATAAAATCAAATGAGTTACGGTCAAATAACTCACATTATAATACTTGATATTCGACAGTCATTAACACTTGAACTGTAGGTAAGCAAAAACACTGTTTCTCCTCATATTTGGCATTCGTCACTTCACTATACACAAGTTGCATATTTGAAAGAATATTTGCAATCTGAACCCGAATCACTTTTATTTTAGTAATATTCTTCTTTTCTATACACATTCGCTACACATTATATGAATTACTATTCAGTTGGCAGTTCATCCAGTCTCGTTTATATCTGCTGCTTCTCTGTCCAAACATGTTAGGGAAAGTAATTCAAGGAAGCGCCGTAAGGTAGCTGCACAAGCTTTACGTTGCTACCAACGTTATTCGTTTTGCGTGGTTTAACTCTTAGCAATCGCTACAGCTTCTTTAACTCTTAGCAGTCGGCCATGTTAGGTTGCTGGTCATGGACCTGTTATTTTTCAACTGTTATTAATAACAGCTATTACGAGTCAGCTGTTTTTGTGATAACAGTTATTGAAGAAAAGCTGTTAAGCCCATCTCTACTTGCGGGTCGCCTGGAGGCGCGTCGCCGCCGGTGCGGACGCTGATTATCACTCCTCTGAGATGGCGCACTACGCTGGCAAGCTCCACATCTGGACAATCGCTACATGCGTGCTGGTCGCCTAGTACTCTAATGCAAACTAGTGATGGTCACTATTGTGAATGGCACGTCCAAAATCTACTAGAGCGTATTGTGGGTGACCAAAAGCATGTGACACATCTAAAAAAAACTGGCATTTTGAAGGGAAATGGCTATAATCTGTGCGGAGCAGTTTATTTTTCGTTTAATGACGAAGTGTTTCACTCTGAATAACGGCTTTCTTGTGAATTGCCTATTTGAAATGTTTATTAGAACAAAGAAAGTATTTTCTAAACATATTGCATCAATGAACTAAAAATTTATGAATATTGACGAAATGCCGCTTTTCATGTGCACTGACGATGTCTACACAGAAGCCCAGTACTCCAGAGACCCTTTTGCGTTCTAGAACATGTATTTATTCCACAACGTCTTCTGACAGCTTATTGTTAATCAATGTAATTGTAGTGCCTGTAAACTCACCATTGGCCGCATTTATCTTGAGAGAATGCTCTCCACAATTTACGCTGCATTTCGATATCGTGAACCGATCAGACGTTATGGGACTGGCACATAGTCAGTGGTCGTTCTCTATAACACTAAATCTTTAGCTTCATTAATTGTTTCATAAAGAAAACACGATCAAAAATAACACAAACAACTACTTTACACAACTCAATTCACCTCTACACAACGTCAGGTGATGAGGTGAATTTGTGTGGCCGAGACGTGGGAGTGCATCGCGGTACAAATCCATGCCTCCCGGGAGCCTAGGCTCTCTGCGGCTCTTTGCCCAGTGAGTGCGAGTGAGAGGGAGATACGTGCGCCCTCTTGTGCTCATGCGCGGCAGAGCTTGCCGGTGTCTCTCCACTGGGAGGCTCCTCGCTCAGGCAATTGGCACACTTAACGACGGATTTTATTGAAAATAATTTGGGTATTCTAAGGATCCAACATTACACGTCAACTTCGCCGCTGGTGCCGACAGGGGGACATTGTAGTGGCGACAATCACACTTTTAAAAATAGTTACATCTCTTTGCTCCAGTAATCTCTTGGAATTCATAACCTTCCTCTAGATTTGCGTTATGTTGTGAGTGGAATTCAAAACTGAGAAGGAGGGGTTCATGCTTTGCATGGGACTGACATTTCCCTGCCATCTAATCAAAATACCTTCATTACAATTTTAAGTTTCTTGATAGTTAGACTCAAGGATGCTGATAAATATTATAAACGCCAAGTAGTAGGGTAAGCGGTATAGTGATTGGTCACTTAAGAGTTCTGACAATATTAACTCATTTGAAAACAAAAATTTTTGAGAATTTGCTACGAACTTTTTACTGGCCAAAGATCCTTTTACTTATCCCAACCGTAATTTCTATCGGAAAACGAACCTTACATTATTAATTTTTTTTAAAAATTAAAGCGTGTCATTGTGAGTAATGATTGGCCACATAATATAGTGATTGGTAACACGAGCCAGTGATTGGACACCCAATTATTTCTAACAGAAACAACTAGAATGACGATATTTTTAATTAGTTTTTATATTACCCATGAAAATACGATTTGTATGCTGCAGATTAAACATAATAAACTAAATAACTTAAATATAAACTTAACTTAAACATAAACAGAAATTCGAAGAATTAAAACTTTTTGACCTTTTTGACCGTTACTTGCAGCCTACAACAATTGTTATAAAATGTTTTTGAAAGCGAATAAAGTAATAAATATTCATTAAGTTATATTTTGAATTTTACAGGTCATATTTTTATATTTTTAAGTCATAAGTGCATACATACTTCATACAATTTAAGTCATAGAATTTCGCCCCGTATTTATTAATTATTTTCAATAGTAAGTCACCCATTCTATTTTCTACATTTAATCTATTATATTTTTTAGTTGACCATTCCTATTGTGAGCTTTTGCCCTGTCCAACGTGGGCTGGCTGCTTGCCCGCTGCCAGTGGTAGTGAGAACTCGCCTGTGTAGCCACTTACAGTACCTGGCAGAGGATTCGGGAGACATGCATGACTGGATTCTGGTTTCTATCATTAAATGATCTGACTATGTAAGAAATATGGCTTTAATTATACTAGTACCCACCCAAAACAAACACTTATGCCCCATACATCATTATCAGTACTAAATTACAATTGACGACTGCTGCGCTCTGACTATCTACTCCTCTCTCTCTCTCTCTCTCTCTCTCTCTCTCTCTCTCTCTCTCTCTCGACCGTCTTTCTCTCCACCTTTTTAAATGTTCGTGGGCGGTTGCCCCATTGGCATCTCACCGAAATGCTCCGTGCCGGGGGGGGGCCGGGGAGCTCCAGTCGACGCCGGGTCTCCCTCGTAACTCGCTGATGTGGCGGCGTGGCGGTATGCCTCAGGGAAGGCGCCCTCCGTCTTCCGTTGCTTCTCCTGGCGTCGGCACATGTGGGGCGGACACGCTTGCGTGCGTACACGCGGTAACGTCCACGCTTGTACCAGTCTTCGGCGGCTAACGTCTCAGCGTGAGACACTGATCGCGGCACTCCGCTGCCATATGGCGACGCGACACTTAAGAGAAGCCGAACCAGAAGCGAGAAAGTTCCGATTCGCTCAGAAATAGCAGAAGCTCGCTCACCGAAGAATTTTCAAACAAGAAAACTGGATAAGCTCCTATCTCCCTATTTATGGCACGGGCCATTCCCCCTCCCGTCATGATGATGCGGTGGCTCTCCGCCAATCACGCATCGGGTTGTGCGTCACGTGACCTGTCATCTGGGCGTACGAACCGTCACCCTACGCCCCCTTGCAGCTACCCTATTAACCGCCCTGTGCCGTAGGCCTGCGCGCCCTTTCACTAGACGAGACGCGCCCTTCCCATGACGTCAGGGGTTTTTCCTTGGCGTGGGTTTGACAAGCAATTGGGCAATTCCGTCTCTTTGTTTGACTTCCTGTGGCCGAGAGGCTTATGGCCGAAAATACCTCGTGGTGTTCTGTGCCGCTACACTATCGACAAAATCTTCGATTGCAGTCAGTCTTGTGAATTTTCGAAGGAAGTGGAGGCATTGAAAATCAAGGTTTTTGTTTTTGTACTGAAAGAGGTCTGCTCTAAATTGTTATTTTTAAGTAATCGCTAAGTTTGATTAAACATTACGAAGTGTTTATTTTCAACAGTTCAAGTAATTTCTGAACTGTCTTAACTTTTTTTAAAAATAAAGCTTGTACAAATCTATCGTGAAGCAATCAATCCACAGCATTTTGAAATTGTTTAGGGTTTTAAACACAGTCCACTTCGAAGGAGCGCATTCACAAAAATTCATTCAGCCAATGTAAAGCAGATTTGTTTCAAACCTTCTGAATGAAGAAAGCACTTAAACGTGTAGAGACATTTTCACATAAATTATCCATGACCTGATTTTCACCTAGAAACGGATAGATAGAAACGAAAAGCAGTTCATAACCTAATATTCTCGTGGTATGCGCTTGTTAAAAAATTTGATCATTGGCTTTCATTCAACAATAAGCGATGAATGAATCTTTCGGTTCACGCAAAAAATGTCACTGGAAGGTTTATTCAAAAGCTTTATGTAATTGTCATCCGTAATGGCCGCTGATTACGCATATGGAAAGCCTTATGAGATTCTGTACACGCGCTCAGTTGGCGCACCATAATGGCCACTGGTGCCCGGTGCTATTGGCAGAGGGCTCTGCAATTCCTAACGACCAGTGCAGTGGTCGTATGGGACGCTCCAAACACGTGCAACAGCTGTTCGGCGATATTGTAGTGGAAATCGGAGAAGCAATACCCAGCTTAATCGCTACTGCAACCTCAAGACACAATAAATGTGAGTCTTACGCACGGTGTCATATTTGCTGTTAACCTAACATCTCCATATGGTATTAGAATAATAGACAATTTTCTCTCGAAATTTCTCTATTCGTGAGTTATTTCTCTTTTATCAGATCGCACCGACGAAACGGTCGCCTTTTGGTGGATGATAGGATGATAGTATAGTAGACGGTACAGTGATTGGCCACTCATACCATAATGGGAATTATCGCTTGTTCTAACAGTTTTCTAATAGTTTGGTTGTAAATGGCGCAATGGGACGCTTTTTGACTATTATGTAATACTGACTTAGCAAGAGTGCAACTGTTGCCAATATCGCGAATGCTTGTTGACAGTGCGGCGTGTGTTCACAATCGTAAAGATTTCTTCAAATCACAATTATATGTGAGAAAGCACAAATCTTATTGAGTGCAACGATATCAGCTGAAAATGAGAAGTCTAGCTTTGCGTATTTAGTGGCGTAGGGGGATGGCCAATGACTATCTTCGGTAGTGTGTGAATTGTGTTATTGGTCACTCTTCTAATAATTGTTGACACAGTAATTTTAATCGTCATTTAATATTATTGCACACACTTAAATCCTGTGAGGGCCTGAAATAAGTGATCTTATGATGCCAAAGAAGCCAAAGAACGTGTAAAGTGAACGTGCAAAGAGCAAATACCATCAAAAGTGTTAAAATAACGGGGCATCTGTGCGTTGTGCTGCAAAATCATTTGGTGTTCCCAGAACACGTTTGCAATGTCGTTTAAATAATCCAGATCACAAAAGGCTATAAGTCCTGATACTGTTTTATCTAAAGAAGAAGAAGCCAGTCTAGTTAGGTGGATACTTGAACTAATCGACCGGGAGCGGTAGCTCAGTGCATCAACTGACGTCACTGCAGCGCCACTAGGTACGAGTTTTGACGTCGGCAGGATTTTTGACACTAGCTTTTCAGCTAGGTCGAATTCAGGCGCTGTCTGGACGAGAATTCTAGCGGCCGGCTGTTCTGATCGGTAGTTTTCCGTGGTTTCTCCGATCAACACAAGGCGAATGCCGGAGCAGTACCCTACCAAACGGGCCACGGACCGCGCGCGATTTGTCCTTCCTCTTCCTTGTCCTATCCTCTCCCCTTATACACACACTTACTCTAACATGCACTACACTACCACATATTCCGGGAGACCGGTCGGGAGCTTAGAGCTTGTCCTGGCTGGGGCGGTGCCCCGCTGATGGGAGAGTCCTGGTTAGGGGGAAACCCCACTAGCCGACGGTAGGTCTGCGCCGGATCTCGTCATCCAGATGGGGAAGATCACCGCCATCTCCCGAGAAAAAACAAGCACTACACTCACGGGACTAATGACCATAGCAGTGGACGCGCCCGGAAACACGAAAAAATCAATCAATCAATTGAACTAATCAGGAAAGGTTTTCTAAGGAAGATCTATATAGTAACGTTCAACAAGTTTTAGCTGCTAAACCAGGGCAAAACCGTTCAACAACAACCGTCTAGGAGAAGGTTGGGTCAAGGCTTTTAAAGAACACTCCCATAATCACTACACGGAAAAGTGAAGGAGTTATAGCCGCTTGTTCGGTGTCAGGAAGAAGATATCATAATGTGATTTGAAGAAGTTATAGGGTACATCGAGGGAAGTAACTTGAACGACGAAATAAATTATCCTAAGGGGTCTATATTGGAGAACGGATGGATGACAAGCAAGACATTCTACGAATATATTTGAAACGTATTCCATCCATTTCTATTTTAAAAATGCCATCACACTCCCTATGATTCTGTTTCAACAACACTTACATGAAAAATTATGATGAGATGGAATGGTTAGAAAATGTAGAGTGATCTTTAAGAACTGGCCATAACATTTCTCCAGTGCGTATTGCAGAGAGTACTTTCTCTGTAAGTGATTTTTGACAAGGCACAAGCGTTGGGAATAATACGAATAATGTCCGTGAGTGTTCAGAGAAGAGTTCTATACAATTGCGTTTACTCGAGACCGAGTATTTCTTTGTAGGTCACTTGAGTCCGTCTGTATTTTGGCATCATTTTCGAAATGCTTGAAACTAGTAGAACAATGTCCCTCTGACCATTAAGCATCGATTTTGCGTCGAAACGAGAGAGCCATATCGTTCAATGCATTTCCTACTGCATTTCAATGCATTTATACTGCATTTATTACAGATGGTATCTTAATGAATACAGGAAATATACAGGCTTATTGAAAATTGGTTTTGAATCCGGAGGTGGGACATCTGTTATCTAGGATGAATCTATTTCTGAAAAACAAATTGAAAATTCCCGTCTTTTATTATTACTAGACCTCGGATTTTAGGACAAATGCCTATTCAGTTCCTTTAAGAGGTTGGGGAAAACAATGTCTAAAACAAGCAATTTTGAAGAATTATCACATTTTAATTACTCATTTTTTATTTTTTTTTAAACCGAAACGCAAATACTGTTCTAAATTTCCTGAAACTCGTATATTCACTGAACGAATAAGGAATGAACTAACACACCGAAGGTAAGGACTGCTCTGCAAATCAGTATAAAGGATGTTTCACGCTCCTGTCCGATCAGCACGCCCGTCTTAGGCAATTGCACCCATACCCGGTGCAGCTGCGCTGTTGACAGGGTGAGGCCTATCGCCGCAGCGGACACATCGTCTGCACAATCCAGGCGAGGAAGACAACCAGGTCAGGTCTTGAACCTCTAGAAAGGAAAAAGATCATTTCGAATTTTCTTCTGTTATGTGTGGTTCTGTTCTCGTGTTGTATCAGCTGCATTGAAAAATATAAGCTATTTAAGTGCCTGAAACGTAATTTTTCATGCCCAGTTGTGTCACATTTCAGAATGTTCTTACCTATCGTAGGTGCCTACATCATCACCTTTTGTGCTTAAAATATGGAGTTCTAATTGTTACCCACGGTTATAGGGAGCGTCAGACGCTTGTGAAACGCTGACGTATCGCAGGTGTTGCGTCCACATTAAATTGCTAAAAATTGCGACATTATGACGTATGCACTAGGCACTATGTGTGACACTTTGGACGCGAAGCGCGTGATAAGGAATAAATTATGGAAGTCGGTATCGTGGAGTCGCACTCAAGAGCGGCAGGTCGAACTGCGCCAGCACGTGCTACTTGCCCCCTTGGAAGCGCTGCTCCTATGCGCACCGGCGACTTCCCCTCACCCGCCCTACTTCCCCTCCAAATCCAGAAAGGGGTATGCACGCACAGGCCGTAGCAGGTCACGCTCCAAATATAACGAATGGTTGCTTCTTACGAAAATATGCTTACCGGCAATTTTCCAGCAAACCATCGAGATTTGAAGTATATTTATTTACTAGTATTACTTATACCAAGATTATTTTAATTTAAATTTTTGCCCTGTAAATTCATTTTTGGCAAGGGCCAGAAAAATGTTGGAATGCTTTGGTTGTTTTCGTTGTGTGTTAGATTTTATTACCTAAAATAAAATTAACAAGTCTATAAATTCCTTGTACGGACGAACAGCTCATTTAACAAACAAGAATGTTAAACATTTCTACATGGATGTTGGGCTTTAATGCAATGAATGGCCGTCTTAAGTAAACGCGATTTTCGTAATCAATGTCCTTTCGATTCCAAATGTGTATTCATACGCTCAACTGATAAGTTCAAATATGACTAATGTATTTCATTTTAATCGAACATTTCCATGTTTTAGTAGAAGAAATGGGAATCAATGTACTATTGCTCTACCACTCTCAAAAAAACCTTCCATTGCGCATACCCGAGCGTAGCCTCTCCCCCCAAAGCTCCTAATATTTCCCCGCCTGCCTGTGCTCAACAGTTACAGTCGCAACAGTCAGCCTGTGTCACAGCATAGCTCTCTCTCTCTCTCTCTCTCTCTCTCTCTCTCTCTCTCTCTTCTCTCTCTCGTGGGTCGCGCGGTATTCAACACTGCGGTTTGGTGATAAACTGATGGTGAGAAGGCAGACGTTTTCTACAGTAGGGGTTGTCCAAACGATCAACAGAAAATAAGCCGTGTCTTGAAGAAGAGTTTCGGTCTCCAGTCCCTGTTTGACCGTGGGTAATGAGCAGTGACACTTTGCTTCACACAGAAGCTGCTGTTATTCACAAAAACCCAATTATTACAAATATTTCAAAGTATATCCACTAAAAAACGATAGATCGTTGATAAATTAATCATTGAACATGGCGATATTCCGCTCAGTCTTCCATCGTACCATCCAGATCTAAATCCAATAGAACTTGTTTGGGGATTTATAAAAGGGCGCGAGGCAGCAGAAACAATTGGTGCATCCTTAAAAGAAAAAGGAAACGTTTTGCAGAGAAGCGTTTGCACAATACAGTGCCGAACAATGGAAAAAATCCTGCAAGCATGTGTAGGGAATAGAGGCGACATAATTCAGATAATGTGATGGACCAACAAACGATGTATTCGTTTTTTTGTTTGGACACTCCTGGGAGTGCGAGTTCCTCTTTTGACGAAGAGGGCAGTGATGACGAGTGACCGTCAGCGCGATCACTGCGTCTTGCAGTCGCCTCTTCTTGTCGCCTACGCGCTTCCTTGTCGCCGAGAGAGGAAATCTCAGATGCCACAGGGTGGGGGCAGCCTCCGAGACTTTACCAAAGGTACGTCCGCCATGATGTTTTTTTTTGCGAGCGGTTCAGCTATAGCTACATTTGGGGAAATAACTGTGAATTGACTTCAGTTATGCGGTCATATGCGGCCCCTTCGGTCCAATTTGCACAACTCTCACTCCTAAATCTCGCGCCGGGTCGGGTGAGGCTGCTGGTCCTTGCCGTGCCTATCCAAGCTGCTTCCCCACTCATCCCTTAGGTGCGAGGAGGCTTCCAACGGCCTCTGGCAGCTGTATATCCTGTGTATGATAAAAATAGTTTAAGTATTTTTAAATACACCAATTATATGTATTTACATACATCTCCAAAGTGTATATAAAAACAACTCAAAAATAATGTTTTTCAAATACAAAAATGTATCTCAAATACATGTATTTAAATTCTGCCCAATCCTGGATATCATACGTGATTTATCCTATCGTGTGGCACCTGACTCTCAGAGTTCCGAAGGCAATATTGAATGTGCTACTGTTGATTCGTAAGCCAAATGCTGGCTTATTCATAGTGTTGCCAAACATTCTGATTAGAGAGAAGAGGATTCGCGTGTGTAAGCTACTAACAATTGCCTTTTGTAGTGCTCCTTATATTCTATTCAATTCGTATCCAACTTCTTGTACTCTATTCGATTTGTTAGATTATTTCGTTGATGAAAATGTCTAACTTCTAGAAATTCACCGAAAATTGGCACCGGTGTTGCACCATGCGTAGAGCACTCCCAGTAACTACGCGTCTAACGCAGAAAGTATTAGTACAACCATTAATCATGATTTTATTACGTTCCCTCGTGTTGCGAAACGAAGTACAAACCTGAATTAGCATGAGCCATCGTGTTTTTTTTTCTGATTGATAATGTCAATGTTCTCTAGTTTTCACAATATTTAACTTGACCTTTAGCACATCCAAAAAAATCTTAAAATCCTTTTGACATTCTTTTTCGACTGAAAGTAGTTGTTTGGCGAAATGAAGGAAGCTAGCAGTTCTGAGACTGAGGTAGGGAAAAACGAGCCGTGCAAATTTCACTTAGAAACAATACAACAATCAATGTGCCCTAATTTTATCCTTGGCCTGCGTTCCCATGCGCAGAGCATTAATGACTCTCTTCGGAATATGACACTAGATTAGACTTAAAGGGCTAATTTCGCAAATGAGTCGATTTTGACGTCCTATTAAATGAACACTTATTTCCTTCTCATTTCACCTAAATCATTCTAGTAGCATTTTTATGCATCTGATTTCCTGATTCCGAGATTTTATTACACTCGTTTTTTAATAAGCAACTTTACGACCTCTTTTCTTGAATTTCCAACGAAGTACTGCAAAATACGCGACCGACTCATTAACCAATATTAGACTATTGACATTTGCTGCAGATCAATTTATTGTTTGCAATTCTTATAAACGTGAAAACAGATGGCAGTGTTCGTAGTACTGCTCGTTACTGCCCGAGATACAATATTGTCTCAACCTCCTACTTTAGAAAAATCGATCGTGTTGGTAAAAACCGGTGTAGGTGAAATCGGAAACCTTTCAAGAAGAACAATCTCCAAGACGTTTATCTATTCATTTCTTGAGAAGTGGCTCCCAGAGAAAAGGTATCTGTATCTGGTCGGCAGATAAATCGCACGTTATAACCGCTATCAAAGTTTCTTGTCCTGCGTTCCGGGGCCGCGACTGTGAAACACAGAGGCGCAATTCCGTTGCCTCCGCACCGCTATCGCCCGCCCTAATTAGCTTGGCCCCTGGAAGTGGTTTAGCCTCCCCAGGAAGCGCGCTTTATCAGCCACAACAATTCCTCTGGCATCTGACAGATCTCCGTGGCGGCGGAGACGGCGCGGGCGCGGCGTGGGCGGGGCTGCGGCGGGCGAGACGGGGAGCGAGGCGGCCTGGGCGGCGGGCCGGTGAGGGTAGCGTAGGGCGGGGGCGGCTTGGGTGGCGGGGCGGGGGTGGGGGGTGGGGCGGGGGTGCGGTGAAGGGGGCCGGTGAGGCTAGGGAGAACAGCGGGGGCGGCGGAGCGCTGAGGGGAGGGAGGACGGCGGGGCGGCTGGGTGGCGGGCGGGGTGCGGCGGGTGGGGGCGGTGAGGGCCGGCGGGGCCGGCGAGGGTAGCGTGGGCGGCTTGGGCTGAGTGAGGGGGGGCGACGCGGCGCGGAGGGAGGGGGGTGGTCTGGGGACTGCGGCGCTCTGCATTGCGCTTTCCGGGATTTTAAATCTGCCGGAGATCTCATCGCGAATCTTTCTTCGCTTCTTCCGTGGCAGGCGCTGCAGCAGTGCGGCTCCGTAGCGCGGGCGGCAGGGACGGAGGTGAACGCGAGGGCGAGCAACTGTCGCGTGCGAGGGCGGACGTGGATCGAGATGGAAAGCAATCGCATTGCCATTGAAACCGGCGAGCATTTTCTTCTTCGCATTTTGTTAACCTGTTGTTTATTTTATGAACACGCCGAAAGTTGAATAACTGAATTTTTCAATAAATTGGGTTGAAGAGTAATGTGTTCTTGACAGCTTCATACGAATCACTGCCGCCGTCAACGTCAGTGAAAATATTAATGAATATTAGACAACAATTGCCGAAACATTCAATCGCATTGACCAAATCATTAATGGATATGATCTGAACGACGAAAATATCTATTTGAACTCCTTTAAAGAAGAAAATGAAAGAAAATGTCCTTAACCCCAAAGCCGAAGCATTTAGTGCCCTAATTTTGAGTTCGGTGCGATGGGAAGATGGCTGGCTCTCGTTAGTCTTCTCGCGTATTCTCATTGCAAGATACGTCACACATGTGTATTACTTATGTCAAATTAACAAAGATTGACTTATATTTTACAGACGTTAGAAGAGTTCCCAACGGATTGCCAGTCACTCCTTGTCGCCTATGCCCACTTAAGTACGTGAGTTTTTTGTTTGTTTTTTTTATTTTTCTTTCGCAGCGTTTTCAGCTTGAACGATTCGGGACACGTTGCAATTCGGTGATGTTACTGCATGAATACTTCTTGTTTTAGGTCCAAAAGGCACCGCAAACTTTATGAAATTCGTGATCTCTTGGAAATATCTATCAAGGGTCTCATTGAAGAGCACGTAAAAGACAGAGAACAAATACTTTCCATCCAAAAAATGTATATTCTAGTAAAGTACAAACCAAATACCAAAGAAATGGAGCTGGAAAGATGTAACCTACACAAAAATATAGAAACTTTGTTGAACGCTGCTATTTGTTACAATTGTGTCCATAAACTGCAGAGTTGCTATCGGGTCTTTGCCTGAAATGTTCAAAACAAATAGGACCATAGAAATGGGATATTTATTGAGAACATGCATTTTAATTATTGATATTTTCCTATATTTTGCTCGGAGAAATATCAGGTATGACTTTTGTACTCTTTAGTTATTGTGCTAAAATATTTCTTGAATCTGTTTATGGTTTCATAACCTAAATGATTCAGAATTTCCTCTTGGCGCAAAAAAAGTGTGTTTTAAAACTGAATTTATTTATGTATACTAAAAGTGTTCTTTCATAACAATTTCGTGCAGGGTTTTTAAGAAGGAATTAGGAACATTTGCGTAACTGAATGCGCACCGTTGCCCCATTATTCATCAAGCAGCATCGCCAAGCATTATCAAGCTTGTAATAATCAGTTGTTGTTAGGTGTAAAATGAATGTGTACGTTTGAGCACTGTTTGAAGGAGAATTTCTGTTTTTAATTCTTCTTTTTATTAAACAATTTTCTTACACAGCGGATTTGCGCTTTGTAAGAGTGTTTTGATGTTATTAATACACAACTAACATAGCGTTAGCTTTAGCGAAGCCATTCCCTCTGGAGTCCTCAATTTCAATTTACGAATTATTGGTTGGGGGATTTGAAGGACTGGTGGAGGTCCTTGATTCTGAATGTACTTGTGTGGTTCTAATGAACCAAGGTGCTTTTATAGGCATTATCAACAGTCGCTACATAACTAGGTCTAGTTCAGCCGCCATCCGAGGGAGATTTCTAGCGGCTGGCTGCACTGATCTCTAATTCCGTGGTTTCTCCGATCGACATCAGGCGAATGCCAGAGCAGTTCCCTAACAAACGCGCCTCGGACCGCGCGCGATCTTTCTTCCTTCCTCTTCTTTTTCCTATCCTCTCTCCTTACTTGCATTCATTTACACTTAAAAGCACTACTCGATCATTCTTGCCGGAAGACCAGTGGAGAACTTAGAGCTCGTCCCAGCTGGCGCAGTGGCCCGCTGCAGCGGGCTGGTGGTAGATACCTGGTTGGAGGAAACCCCGCTAGGCGACGGTAGGTCGGCGTAGTCGACGATCTCGCCATCCAGCAGGGGAAGATCACTGCCACCTCCCAGAATAATAACAACCATTACACTTACGGGGTGAATGACCTTAGCATTTAACGCGCTATGAATTACTAAGCAGTCAAACGGCAAATTGTAGTTTAAAAAATTAATTACTATAAATAACAAGAATATTGAGCTAGATTACTTATATGGAATAAAGATAAAAAGCGTTTGTATAATGGTCTGTTTGATAGAAAAAATAAAACAATAAAAAAACGAACAATGTCATTTACAAATTAACAGACAAAAATGAAGGGAACATTATGAAAAGATGTTCGAGAATGACGAAATTCTTGAATATAACACAAACTAATGTAGATAGTGCTGAAAACATTGAAGAAATCAGTAAAAAAGAAGTCCAAAAAGCTGTAAGATTGATGAAAATGGAAGATCTGCGGAATCAGATGGTATACCTATAGAATTAATAAAAAGTAGCCCAGATGTATTATTCAAGCAATTAGCCTTTATTTTCAATTATATGAAAAGAGGTCGAGATGTCCCTACAGAATGGAAGACAGCATATATTACAAATATTATATATAAAAAAGGAGATCGTAAAGAATGTACCAATTATTGACCAATTAATGTGACAAATTATGTTTCTAGAATAGATGGAAAAATTATAAAGACCAGATTGGAAAACGGAATCAAAGATGTTGAAGAACAAAATGGTTTTCAGGCAGGAAGATCTTGCATTAATGGAATATTTTGATTTCGTCAAATAATAGATGAAAGGTTAGCACATAATCTAGAAAGACATATCGTCTTTATAGATCTCACAAAAGCCTATGACAATGTTCCATTGGAAAAGTTATGGGAAGTTCTCAGACATCAAAATATAAATATACAATTAATAACAGCAATTTAAAAAGTGTAAAATGATATGACAATATGTATCAAAATTGGAAGAAAGGAAACGAATTAATTTAAAATATCTAAAGGTCTGAGACAAGGATGCTGTATAGCTCCTACACTCTTCAAAATATATTTAAATGCTGCTCTTGAAAATTGGAGACGTATATGTCGGAATATGGGGATAGATGTTGACAATGATACATTTTTACCTTTCACTTCGCTGACGACCAGGTGAATCCTCGCTTGCCGAGGATGAAAAAGATATAGATTACATGCCGAGGAAACTAAATGAAGAATATACATCTTGGGGTTTAACTATGAATCCATCAAAAACTGAGTATGTTGTTGCGGGGTCACAAGGAAAAACTTAATAATTGGGAGCAGGTGTATAAAAATACAACAGCTTGTAAGTACCTTGTGTGTGTATATCAAAGGAAGGTGGATGTGCAGAAGAAGTAAACATAGGATCTCTCAAGGGAGAGTAGTGACAAGACAGTTAAGTGATGTTTTGTATACCCAAAAAATAACACGCAAGACAAAGATTAGAATATACAAATCGCTGGTTGAAAGCATATGTTTATACGGTTCAGAAGTTTGGATTCTAAGTCAGAGCGCAGAGAAAACATTAAAATCAACGGAAATGGACTATTGGAGACGCTGTTGTGGCCTTACATTACTGGATAAAGTACCCAATGTAGACATTAAAAATCAAATGGTTATCGATATGGATATAATGGATGTAAATGATGCAAAAAGATTGAGATGGTATGGTCATATTCAAAGGATGACGGAAAATCGATGGCCTAAGAAAATTTTAAAATGGTTCCTTCAAAGAAATAGGAAGCGTTTCAGACCAAGAAAAAATGGGAAAATGAGATAGAAAGGGCGATGAAGGAATGAGATCAAGAGGAAGATTGGAAAGATGGGAGAACGTGGCGACTAGGATGCAAGAAACGGCGTCAGCTGTAAAGAAACTCGCTGCTACTACTACTATGATGGTCTGTTGGGATTTGAAGTTCTACTTTCAACCTTGTATGACAGTGGGTATGTATATTAGCTTATATTTTCTGTTTATTTATAAAAATAAACACAAGTTTTGATGTTATATTTAAGGGTGTTTGTCTTCACATTTGATGCGAAAATATCTAATAGGACATCAAAGCGAATTTTTGATTAATATAATAATTTTCTTTATTTCTTGAAATCAATTAACTTGAAAACGAATTATGCGACCCTTTATGAAAAGAGTGTTAAAGGATTATCAACATCAATCCATTTCATATACTACATTTCAAATTCATTCATTGAATCTCTTTCCATTATGAATAATAATTGTGAAGGCAACTAGCCGGATCTAGGTCCAACGACTCGTCTTCGATACAATATCAGTGGAGCTACACAGCAATACGGCATATTAAGTGTGCAGTTTTCTATTCTGAATATTGCATTGGGCACCGTCAGCGAGTTTGCGACTTATAAGAGTTCAGCTGAGCTTTGTTCACAGCTTCGCAAGCGAACTTCAACCCATTTGTATCTTCAGCACCATCAGCAAATGATCCACGTGTATTTCGAATATCTTAATTTGACCCTACTTACGTTGCATATTCGCCTAAAAATGTAACTGAGAAGCATATACTGTACGTTTTGCTTTAATAGTGAAATCATCCTAAAACATGAAGTTTCGAGAAAATTAAATATGAAACTGTTGAAGTAGGGAAAACCATAAAGGTTGACTGAAGATGTCTGAAGAAGCAAATTGTTCAGCAGGAGGTAGAAATAACTTTTTTTTAAAAAAAAGCAATAAATAACAGTTTTGAAGAATATGCAAACGTCTGTTATGTTGTTTAATGGTAATAGTTTTCTTACTTCATTAACAGAGGCTCTAAAATGTTTTATAGAAAAAATATGTTTTAATGAGATTAGGAAACTATTAAAATTATTACAATAAATAACAATATTCAAATCTGCTGAAAATTCCCATTTTATGCAATTAGAAAGTAATTTCGAATGTTCTCACAATTAGTAGAATGATTTAAATCTGTGTTTTTTTTTTTTTTTTTTTTTTTTTTTTGGTTTTGAGCGTTCGTGAACTTTCCCTGTAAATTACAAACTCTCGAAGAGAGCCAAGAGGAGACTTCAAAGTGATTTGCAGACCACTGTGTAGCAGTGGTGTTGAACATCGAGTTCTAGTATCGGGGGGGGGGAGGTGCGCAGTCGCAATCTCTGCACCGCACGAGGACCCCCTCTCACTCGCAATAAAGGATTCATATTGAGAAATATTTTCAATGTTGGTTTATTTAGTTAATATAATTCCGATTTACTACTAAGTCAATGCGAGAACGTGTTTCGCAAAAACAAAGAATACATTGGCGGACACAGTCGAGCAAGAAAATTCACAGTGCGTCTGCCGCGTCGACTTTTTGCACTCTTGATAGTCAGCCGAGCTGTGTGATCGTGATGTGCACCGTAACCGAGATGTTTAGTAATTGTGTGCACTGTAACTCACAAGTATTAGGATTTAGAAAACATTTCCAAAATGTAGAGTTTCCCTCCTTTCTCAAAGTGAAAGATAAATTTCGCGTTTGTTCGTGCTTCACTAATGCTATTTCCGGCGTAGAGGTGGGCGGCTGACGGAGCGGCTGTTCTCGTTCCGTTGACCAGATTGGTAATTGTGTGCACTGTAACTCACAAGTATCAGGATTTAGAAAACATTTCCAAAATGTAGAGTTTCCCTCCTTTCTCAAAGTGAAAGATAAATTTCGCGTTTGTTCGTGCTTCACTAATGCTATTTCCGGCGTAGAGGTGGGCGGCTGACGGAGCGGCTGTTCTCGTTCCGTTGACCAGATTAGTAATTGTGTGCACTGTAACTCACAAGTATTAGATTTAGAAAACATTTCCAAAATGTAGAGTTTCCCTCCTTTCTCAAAGTGAAAGATAAATTTCGCGTTTGTTCGTGCTTCACTAATGCTATTTCCGGCGTAGAGGTGGGCGGCTGACGGAGCGGCTGTTCTCGTTCCGTTGACCAGATTGTAATTGTGTGCACTGTAACTCACAAGTATTAGATTTAGAAAACATTTCCAAAATGTAGAGTTTCCCTCCTTTCTCAAAGTGAAAGATAAATTTCGCGTTTGTTCGTGCTTCACTAATGCTATTTCCGGCGTAGAGGTGGGCGGCTGACGGAGCGGCTGTTCTCGTTCCGTTGACCAGATTAGTAATTGTGTGCACTGTAACTCACAAGTATTAGATTTAGAAAACATTTCCAAAATGTAGAGTTTCCTCCTTTCTCAAAGTGAAAGATAAATTTCGCGTTTGTTCGTGCTTCACTAATGCTATTTCCGGCGTAGAGGTGGGCGGCTGACGGAGCGGCTGTTCTCGTTCCGTTGACCAGATTAGTAATTGTGTGCACTGTAACTCACAAGTATTAGATTTAGAAAACATTTCCAAAATGTAGAGTTTCCCTCCTTTCTCAAAGTGAAAGATAAATTTCGCGTTTGTTCGTGCTTCACTAATGCTATTTCCGGCGTAGAGGTGGGCGGCTGACGGAGCGGCTGTTCTCGTTCCGTTGACCAGATTAGTAATTGTGTGCACTGTAACTCACAAGTATTAGATTTAGAAAACATTTCCAAAATGTAGAGTTTCCTCCTTTCTCAAAGTGAAAGATAAATTTCGCGTTTGTTCGTGCTTCACTAATGCTATTTCCGGCGTAGAGGTGGGCGGCTGACAGAGCGGCTGTTCTCGTTGCGTTGACCAGAGCTGCGGCGTGGCCCGATAATTTCGTACGCTGTAATGATACACTGCGTTTTGAACCTTGTCTATAAGAATATTGATTAGGAAATGAAGGTAGTCGAGCCTTTTGGCAGGATGTACTGTAAACTAATATTTACGTATTGTATATATTTGATACTGGGCGTTGTAGTTCGATGATTATGAATGAATGTGAATGAATGGAATAATAGCCGATCGCGACGTCTTTTATATTTTATTTCCTTTTATACATTCGATAAACATTATTATTAACATATCACTAATACGTGACTAAACAAAAAAGATACTCTATTTCATTTAAGTACTTTAATTAAAAATGGATACAGGAGGGAAACATCCATTTGTTTTATCATATTTAAAACATCGACTTTTTAAACATGTGTTTTTGTCGATGTTTTCATCGGTATCGAAAACCTGTTGGGATGTATCAATTTATCGATGTTTTGATAAAATATGCCATCACTATCCCCGCTCCCGCCTGGCACCACCACCGTCGCCACCGCCGCCACCGCCACAGTTTAGCTCAGAGGCGACACTGCGACGCCTATCACCAGCTCGAGTTCCGCCGGCGGCGGATTTGGACACGAGCGAGATAACGAGGTCGAATGCGGGCGCTGCCTGGAGGAGAATTTTGGCGACCGCAGCTCGCATTGATAGTTTTCTGTGGTTTCTCTTATCAATACCAGGAGAATGCCGGGACAGTATTCTAACAAACGGGCCAAGGATCTTTGCTTCCTCTTCCCTTACACACACACACACACAACACACACACACACACACACACACATTTAGTTACTCTTACACGCACCACCCTACCACACTCGTAATACCAGTCTCGGCCGAAGCGGTGTCTCGCTGGGAGGAAATTTCCCCGCATGCCGATGTGTAGTTCCGCGCCGGATCTCGCCAGCCAGCGGGGAAGAATTATCACCGTCTCTCGCGATATCAGGATACCAACGCGACCAATGGCGGTAGTAATGACGTGCTTGGCAACATCAATCAAAGCATAAGCGAATGTCCCTTCCCGTTGCTATCCTCATTTTTTTCTCTCCATGAAGGCGGCTTTGCACAGTCGGCAAGTTGCGCGTGTCTGCTCGCCTCATCGCCATTCGGGAGGTTTCGACGAATGTTCGTTTCCTTTTGTGCCGGAAAGACCGAGCTGCTGCGGGAACGGCGAACACCGAGTGTTCGGCGCTCGGCAAATTGCAGACAATCCAACGCCACCTCGTTGAATTGAGCTTCACACGCTACTGCCGAATTGAAGCCGCAGGTTTTCTCTCGTGGTTCTGCAATATTCTCCGCCTTCTTGCACAGTTGTTCCGCATCCATCATGCTTTCGTCTACTCATAGGATCATCCTCAAGAACACCAGCACTCCGTTGCCACGAGAACATTTCTAGTGAACGGCGCGCCGCATTCCTTTCCGCCACTATCACTGCCACCTTCATTACCTTCAACACCACATCCTTTATTTACATCGTCATAATTCTCTCCTCACGATAACTATTTCTATTATCCCGCACATCAACCTTACATCGTATTTTATCACCAGCATACTTGTCTCTTCGACATTTAAAACCTAACACATTATCCCTAGTAGTTTCTGTTCCTATGCTGCTTCCTTATTTCTCAGACTCCAAGTTACTTCCACTCCCGCTCAGTCCCCTCGGTCTGCTTCTCATCTTCTGCGCCCCTTGGCTGCCTCCGCCCGCTGCATTCGCTCCCCTCGGCCCCCCGGCCCCTCGCCACCTCGCCCACTCGCCCTCCGGCCCCACGTCCCCTCGCCACCTCGCCCACTCGGCCCCTCGCCACCTCGGCCCTTCGCCCCTCGCCCCTTCGCCACCTCGCCCCCTCGCCCCTCGCCCCCGCCCTCGGCCCTCGGCCACTCGGCCCTCGGCCCGCCCTCGCCCTCGCCGCCTTGCCCCTCGGCCTCTCGCCCTCACCCCTCGGCCCCTCGCCACCTCGCCTACTCGCCCACTCGCCCACTCGCCCACTCGCCCACTCGCCCCCTCGCCGCTTCGCAGCCGCTGGCGGCGGCGCCCGCCCACGCGTGGCCGCTAATTAGTGGCGGCTGCCGCTGCCCGGCCACCCGCCGCCGCCGGCCGCAGGCGTCTGCCGCGCCCGAGCCGTTGCAACGGTTGCCCCGGAGCCCCTTGGCCAAGAACACCGCTCATTGACCCGATATTTGCGCACGCACGGTCGTTCGGGCGTTGCAATTTCTTTCTGGAATTCGTTTTCGTTTTTTAGAACATTTTTGTTTTTCGAGGACTTGTTGTTTTGTGTATTTTTTCATTTGATAAGGTTATGTAATGTTCTTCACTGTTCTTATTTTACAGCAAATGTAAAGCAATAGTTTTAAAATCTTAGAAAATTTGTCCTGGTGATATTTAACCACTTTACATTATAGAACCTTCCTTTTTTCATACTATTGATAAATTTTACATGAAATGCGACATATTTTAAAGTTTATACTAAGTGTTTTTAACAACCTTAACCTGAGATTTATTGAAAAAGTCTTGTTTAGAGTCGAAACGTCAAATGTAAAACATTATTTGTAAAAATAATATTGCTTGTTTAAAAAAGGTCTGAATACTTTACAAATCTATAAAAACATTTTACCATTAGAATAGAATCATTATCAAAGTAATTATTATCTCCAAAATATGATCATTATATGAATAATCTTTTTCTTGAAATTCCTTGTGGTTAGAAAATCCTTTTTCAATATCTTTTTCAAAGGATACCCTGTCCTTACCATTACCATAGTACGAGATATTGTTATACTTCACTACAGAAAATCTGGATTTGCCGTAAGAAAAATGTGATATATGACTCATCAACTGTATTATCACTTAAAAACTGAGTCATCGGGTGTTTAGACAACGAATTGTCTGGTAAAATGTGTTGTATTGAAAAGGAAGCTCTGCAGTTCATCTTTCGTAACTTTCTGAGCGCACTTAATTACAGGAATATTCGGACATGTTTGAGCCCTCTAAAGCCAATATTGATACTTCTTAAATTTTCAAAATGTTCAGGTTATTTCGAAAGTTAAATTTAAAATTATTTTCCAATAGATCTATCATGAGAATGTAGTCCAGGAAGCTCTCTGGATCGTGACCATCCTCTGCGTTGGTACAATATTTCTAATTGGCATCTACTGAAGATGTTCACCAGAGCAACGTTTCTTCAAATGATAAATATGAAAAGCACGTCATTTCCTACAATTTTTGGGAAGTATTTTGGAATCTTCTAGAACTAGAGTCCTAAAGCAGCATTGATTAATTAGTGATTTCGGAACGCGTCAGCTGCTAAGGCCATTTGTCGCGTAAGTGTAGTGCATGTTTATTGCTTGCGAGATGGCGGTAAACTCCCGCTGGAGGGCGATATCCGACGCCGATGCCTCGGCTTGCAAGATTTTCCCCAACCAGGTATCTCCCATTAGCGGGGGACCGCCCCAGTCTCCCGACATGTGTAGTGCATGTAAGTAAAAATGTGTGTAAGAGGTGAGGGTAGGACGAGGAGGGGGAAGGAAAGATCGCGCGCGGTCCGTGGCCCATTTGTTAAGGTTCTGCCAAAGCATTCGCTTGGTGTTGATCGGAGAAACCATGGAAAAGAGTGCAGATTAGAGCAGCCAGCCGCTTGAATTCTCCTCCAGTGACTGAATGCGACCTAGCTGAAAAGCTAGTGTCGAAAATCCTGCCACCGTCGGGACTCGAACCTAGGACCTGGTGAGAGGTCAGAGACACTGCAGTGACATCAGTTGATGCCCTGAGCCACTTCTCTCGGTCCTCAAGTAGTAGCCACTCATTTCCAGAACTACATTTTAATTATTCTAATAAAACAATTAGAGCTTCCAACAATCAGAATCAGCTCTTTTATGCTAGTTATGAACTTATTTAATGTTGTCACTATGATTATTACTAGAGGCCGGACTTTTAGGGGCAAACTTTTCCTAATTTAGGTCCTAAAATAGGTGCAAAAAATAATAAAAACAAGTGCATGTTTAGGTGAAAAAAAAATAGAATTTGGTGCATGTTTACTAGATACAAATATATTACATGATTTTATAGCATAAAATTTATATCATAACATGACACTTCGACAAGAAATGTGGGGGAAAACAGGTAAGTTACATACAACTACATTTTTTAATATAGATTGACATCATTAATGATATCACTAGGGAACAGAATTTATTGTGATAAGAAAATGTAATGTACTACACAGACAAACGTTTTTCAAGATACCTTTCCGTTAATTTAACAACAGCAATGAACACTGCCCCCAGTGCACTCTTCTGTTCGGTTCTGACGTGAGTTTTGCAGCCTTTACGAAGGGACCGGTGACCGGTGACTGAGGTAAGATGCGGGGTGAGGGGCGAGGGAACGTCAGAGAGCAATGGGCAATAGGATTTGTTTCAAATATGTCTTTGAGCTACCGATGGGTGGTAGTACATGCGTTCATGCTCTTATTTGAAACAGCGTTGAGAAAACATCAGATTCGCCATAAGGAGTGCACAAATGTTAGACGTCAAATACCAACATACTAAAGATATAAGAACTCAACTGTGTTTGCTTCGAAGCACCATTGGCATCGGCAAGATATCCGGCTAAAAGGGCAGCTGTCGCAATAATTGGTAAAAACAACAACGGGTCTCCTTACATTGTTCTTCTGAGATCAAAAATAGATACAGTTATTTTGGACAAAGTGTAAAAAACAAAATCATGGCTTGCACAAACATTGATTTAACTTTAAACAACTTATTCATAACAGGTGCTTACTGGGAAATAGGGACAGAGAGACTATTTAGGTACGGCGGTGTGATTTACGTGCAAATTAGGTGAAAGGGAAGTTACTGAATGAAATGCTTCCAATTGGGTTACATAACATATTAGAAATAAAAATGAAAGCTCTCAATTACCTTTGTTTGTAGGTGCATCACCTAAAAATCCAATCCGTAATTATTAGATTTGTATAGGTTCATTTCCCGGAGCATCTTACAAAATGCTCGTACATTGACACTGCAAGTATAGGTTTTTGTATCAAATGAAAATTGTAAGAAAATTCCAAATATTGCTTTTTCGAATCCAGGGCCCGAGAAATGGGCTTCGTTTGCATCCGTAACACTAAAATCTTCACCAAAACGTTAATTAAATGTGGTTCTTTCTCTTTTCTAATATTGATTCTCACAATATGGACTACACAGACCTCTACTATAGCTGGGATAAGTGACTTAAAGAAAAAGGTCCAGCTAAACCTCAAAACACTCAATACATTTTTGTGTTTTGAAGGTCGCATCAACATCTAGATTATTAGCGACCACTATTGGTGTTAACGTTATGGTAATTGTGCAGATGAAACGATATGGTGATGATAAAGGCGTGAAAGAACGAACACAAATGTAACAACCATGCCCGAGGCGGGACTCGAACCCCCTACCTTTCGGTCCGAGATCACTACGACACTACTGCCTTAGCGATTTCAGCACCGGATGGCTCTAATACATTTTATCCCATTATCGGAAAAAAGGAATCCTAATTAAAAAATTTTAATTTTTTCCAAAATTCTAAAATTTTAGGGAATATTCTAGAATTATCTGGTACATTAGAGAATATTCTGGAAGATTCTTGATTATCCGGAACTTCTAATTTTCTGATTCTAGAAGATTCTAAAATTTTCGAGAATTTTCTACAATTTTCTTGTACACCCAGAATATTCAGGAAGTTTTTTTTTAATATTTCGGGACCCTAAACGAACTAAACATTTTCGAGGATATTTTAGAATTTTCCAAAACCTTCGAGAATAATCTGGAAGATATTGAATATTCTGAGACATTTAAAAATGTATGGAACATTATAAAAAAATTAAAAATTAATGATATTTTAAAAAATTATGGCATTTTTTAAATTTACGACCGTTTTGAAGAGTACAATCAGAATGTGTCCAGCCCATAAGAAATAGCGTATACAGAAATGGTTTATTTTATTCATCAACAAAACTCTGAATATCCTTTTGTAACTAGTTTTTATATGTCGTCGTCCGAAAGAAAGGTATCCAAGTAGTTTTCGTATGACAAATTTTTACATAGTTATATAGTATATAACAATGTAACTTTATAACACTCTACATAGTTATAAAGTTACTAGATAATATAATTTCTTAGTATTGCAATAAAATAATTTCTAGAACTGAGCTTTCCAGGATGTTAGAGTGCATATGTTTATAATTTATTTTTCAATTTAATTAATACGAAAATCAATGTTACTGTTTTGTTGCGAAATCGTATTTCGTCAGGAAACATTTCCGTTGATGTTTCACACGCGCCTTTTTTCAGGAACGTAGAATCATGCGGGAAATGACGTTCATAGTACATTGAAAATTTAACTTGAGAGCGCTCTACAACCAGACAGTCGCGATTTTTTGCGCGCGTCACCGCACGGACATCACGTCACCCAGATTACAGCACACGCGCATCCATCATGGCCAAGAGAAAAAGCGCGAGATGGCGGGTAGCGCCAGAGCCAACCCGCCGCCCGCCCCACCCGCCACGCCCCGCTCGGCCCCGCCACTCTGTTCCCGCTCCACACCGGACCGCCCCGCCCCGCCCAACTGTGCCTACCCTACGCTACCCCGCCCCGCCCCGCCCCGCCCCGCCCCCCCTCCCGCCACGCCCCGCTCGGCCCCGCCACTCTGTTCCCGCTCCACACCGGGCCGCCCCGCCCCGCCCAACTGTGCCTACCCTACGCTACCCCGCCCCGCCCCGCCCCACCCCACCCGCCACGCCCCGCTCGGCCCCGCCACTCTGTTCCCGCTCCACACCGGACCGCCCCGCCCCGCCTAACTGTGCCTACCCTACGCTACCCCGCCACGCCCCGCCCCACCCCACCCGCCACGCCCCGCTCGGCCCCGCCACTCTGTTCCCGCTCCACACCGGACCCCCCCGCCCCGCCCAACTGTGCCTACCCTACGCTACCCCGCCCCGCCCCGCCCCGCCCCGCCCCACCCTACCCGCCACGCCCCGCTCGGCCCCGCCACTCTGTTCCCGCTCCACACCGGACCGCCCCGCCCCGCCCAACTGTGCTACCCTCCCCGCCACTCTGTTCCGCTCCACCCGGCCGCCCCGCCCTGCCCCGCCCCACCCCTCCGCTCTATCTCCGCCTCAGCGGCCTCCTCGCCTCCCCGCTTCCCTCCTGCTGCCGCACCTCACCCCCTCCATCGCACTTCACCCCCACTCCGTCCCAGTCCTCCTAAATCTCGCCATCCAGAGGGGGAAGATCATAGCCATCTTCAGAGAAAAAAGCATGCACTACATTTACGGGACTAATGACGAAAGCAGTTGACGCGCCGGAAACACGAAAAAATCAATCAATCAATCAAACCCATTCCTCCTAACCTTACCTCCATACCCCACCCCTGCTCGTGCCTCCCGCTTGCTCCTCCAGTGTGGCGTGTATTACTTGGGGTGGGCGCTGGCGCTGGCCGCGAGAGCGCGCCTCGGCAGAGCGTGCGCGTGGGCGTGCGTGCGCCCCTGCCCTGGCGCGGCGCGTGCGCTCCACGAGGCAAAAGACGCGCGCGTGCGGCGACACGCGACGACTCTCGACGCGACGCGACGTGCCTTGTGGGCAGTGGGCCCAAAGCACATCACGTGAGCTGCCCGACCAAGCATTAGGGAAATAGAAAGAAGAACTCAGAAATTAGAAAAAAACAAAACCTTGAAGATATACAACAAACTGGAACTAAAGGAAACTGGATACGAATACACAAGTGTATGAAAATAAAGCTATATTAAATGAAAATTTAACGCGTTTATTTCCCTTTGAGCAACAATGCACGGAACTAATGTTACTCACAGCCAGAGCCGGGAATAGCCTAAACGAGGAGCCCTTTTCCGTTAAAAGCATTTATTTGTGATGGATAAACGCGTTCAGCTGTCGACGAATTGTTATGGAGCTGCAGTTCACTTGGGCGCCGTCTGGTCGTAATGTATGAATGTTATTGCCAGGCGACCAACCTTTGGTTTTGTTATTCGTCTTAAATGAGAGTCATCGATGAACATAAAAATTGTGTAGCCGATTCTGTTTTAAAGTCGTTCTTCTATATAAACAGTTAGTTGTAAATCAGATACAGTTTCAACAAACTGATGACGTGTTTTACTAATCAATAAATAAAATATCTACGAGGACAATGAAATTTTTAAAAAATTAACTAGTGGCGGGCAATATTTTATCAAGAAGGCAATTTATTACATCGATCAAAAAACATTTTAAAGCTGGTTTAGAAATCTCTGACGTAAATTCATGCGCAACAAAATTTAATTTGATAGTGGCCGCGTATATTAGCTTGTAATTAAAATTTAAATCAAACTAACGTTATAAAACGCCTCTCCATGTAACAAATGCAATGAAAGACGAAGGAAATACTAGGACATCAGGATGATCTCGGGTGAGGGATAGCGTGCTCGATGAAAGAAGTACAATGTTTGTCTCTTGTTATTTCTATTTTATCTTTTTCAAAATTGTAATTATGAAACTTTTCCAGCCATAAAGAAAACACCGAAAACAAAAACATTGACCACGAAATATCAATATTAAAAAACATCGTATTCAATTTATCGATGTGTAAAACCGATGTTTTCTTACAAACATCGGTGTTTCGAAACCATCGCCGTCGATGTGGCACTCATACACCCTGGCGGTCCCTATCTGTACGCCTGTCCATGTAGCTGTATTTCTCATCTTTTAATAGAACGGTGTGCGTTACAACCACAAAGGATATTTATTGAGAAGTACAATATCTGCACTGCATATTTGTCGTTGCATTTGTAGCGTTGTGCTGTGGCTTGCAAATAATTTCAATTTCAAATGAAATAACATTTCGTTATTTCATGAGTATTATTATTAGGTATACCTCATTACACATTCATTTTCTTCCGTTTCCAAGGCGTCTCAAATTGGAGCGTCGGATTTCTTTCCGGCCCGTTCGGGAGCAGTGTGCGGCGCAGCTGCCGCCCGCCCGTTTGCTATGCATTGCCGGCGCTCCGTATGGACACGGTCGTCTCGGCCAGACGGAATACTGATGACGGCGCCTAGTCGCCGCCTCCGCCGCCCCTCGTGACGCGCTGGCCGCCGCGACACGCCGCGCCGCGGGCAGCGCTTGCGGTACGGCGACGCGACGCGAAGCGACGCGACGCGACGCGACGCGACGCGACGCCACGCGACACGACGCGACGCGACCCGAAGCGACGCGGGTCGGGTCGGGTCGGGTCGGGTCGGGTCGGGTCGGGTCGGGTCGGGTCGGGTCGGGTCGGGTCGGGTCGGGTCGGGTCGGGCGGGTCGGGTCGGGTCGGGGCGGTCGGGGCGGTCGGGGCGGGTCGGGGCGGGTCGGGCGGTCGGGGCGGTCGGGGCGGTCGGGGGGGTCGGGCGGTTGAGGGCCGGGCCGGGTCGGGTCGGGGCGGGCGGGCGGGGCGGGGCGGGCGGACGGGGCGGGACGGGGCGGGGCGGGGCGGGGCGGAGGGCGGGGACGAAGCGGGCGGGGCGGGCGGGCGGGCGGGCGGGACGGCGGAGCAGGCGGAGCGGGGCGGGGCCGGGCAGGGCGGGGCGGGGCGGGGCGGGGCGGGGAGGGGCGGGGCGGGCTCAGCCCTTCAATCACATTCGCACCTGTTCCATAATAATCAACTCCATGGGTTACGTGCAACAATATCTCAGCTGACCTTTTGACGATGAATTGAGGGGGCGCAGAGTACCAACTGATGGCACTGCAGAGCCTCTGAACGAGAGGTCCCAGGGTGCGAGTCCCGGCGGTGGCACAATTTGCGACACTAGCTAGATAGCGAGGTGAAATCCAGCCTCTATTTGGAGGAGAATTCTAACGGCTGGCTGTTTTGATCGGTTTGTTTCTCTGATCAACGCAACGCGAATGCTGAAGCGCAAAACTCAAATAACTCTTAACGTAGCGTGAAACTCAAATAATAAACGTGACTTAACAACTTAAATAATATAATATATATAATATATATAATATATAAATAATAAAATAAATATATATAATAATAAAACTCAAATAACTCTTAACAAAAGGGCCACGAACCGCCCTCCATTTTTTCTTCCTTTTTCTTGTTCTATCCTCACCCTATTTACACACACTATATTTGGATGCGCTACCGTTACTACAAGGGAGCTTAGAGCTTGCTCGGCTGCGGCGGTGCCAAGCTGATGGGAGATACCTTGATGGGGAAACCCGCAAACCGCTGCTAGGGCTTTCGGATAGACGGACGGACTGACGCACGCACAGACGCACGGACAGATGGACGGGCAAATCCACAAAGCGTCAATTCTGACTGCACAACGTGTTAGAAGAAGTTTGGTTTGGGTTTTTCGTGTTTCCGGGGGCATCAACTGCTTTGGTCATTAGTCCCGTCAGTGTAGTGCATGTTTTTTTCTCGGGAGATGGAGGTGATCTCTCCCAGCTGGATGGCGAGATCCGGCGCCGACCTACCGTCGGCTAGTGGGGTCTCCCCCTAACCAGGACTCTCCCACCAGCGGGGCACCGCCCCAGCCGGGACAAGCTCTAAGCTCCCGACCGGTGTCCAGGAATATGTGGTAGTGTAGAGCATGTTAGTGTAAGTGTGTGTGTGTAAGGGAGAGAGGATAGGACAAGGAAGAGGAAGGACAGATCGCAGGTGGTCCGTGGCCCGTTTCGTAGGGTACTGCTCCGGCATTCGCCTGGTGTTTATCGGAGAAACCACGAAAACTACCGATCAGAGCAGCCGGCCGCTAGAATTCTCATCCAGGCAGCGACTGAATCCTACCTAGCTGAAAAGCTAGTGTCGAAAATCCTGCCGCCGTCAGGACTCCAACCTAGGACCTTCCGGTCAGAGGTGCTGCAGTGGCATCAGTTGATGCACTGAGCTACCGCTCCCGGTTTAGAAGAAGTAATTTACTAGTTAGTTATTTAGTTAGTTCATGCTTACTTTACGTGCTAAGACTCTGGCCATCAAGCCCGCTCTTTCGATCACGCAAAATTCTCTACGCTCCTTTCACTACGGTTTTTAACACGGGAGGTCGTGGTGTTCTTCCCTCGCTGGATGGTGAGATCCGGCGCCTAGTGCCCGCTTGCGAGTTTTCCCCGTCCAGGTGTCTCCACCAGCTTCGTAGTGCTCCAGTCGGGACAGGTTTTAAGCGCACGTGTGGTAATGTGGTGCATGTAAGTTGAAGTGTATGTAAGAGGTGAGCACACGACTAGGCAGAGGAAGGAAAGAGAGCGCGCGGACTGTAGCCCGTTGGTTAAAGCACTGCTCCGGCGTTCGTCTGATTTGGATCCGAGATATATGGCAAGGCTACCGATCAAAGAAACCGGGCGCTATAATTCTCCTCAAGACAGCGGCTGAATTGGATAGAGCTATCTAGCTAGTCTCTAAAATCCTGCCCCCTTCATCTTTAGAACCTTAGAACCCCTCAGTCAGAGTGACTGCAGAGAAATCAGTTAATGCCCTGAGCTACCTCAGTCGGTTCCAAATTCGAAATGAGAATGGAAGCTTAGATACAATTCCTTGTAAACTATGAAGTTAATATTATTGAACAGATCAAAGAAGCCAAAGAAAAAGCTAACAAGTTGAAATGGAAATGGGGAGGACACGTTATGCATATCCAACAAGAACGTTGGACCCATCGCTTAACTTTGTGTGACCCGCGGGAAGGCAGCAGGAATGGTAGGCATAGAAGAAGATGGTCAGACGACTTCAATGATGTAGTATGCGGACAATAGACGAGAGTGGAAAAAGACATGGCAGGATGAAAATCTTCGTGCGAATAATTCACAAAATAAAGAGTCTATATCTTAAGTGTACAAGGGGTGAAACTCAAGTCCTGATGGATGATTTTAAATAACAAATAGTGTTTAAAATCAAATGACTAGAATTAGTAATTAAGAAACACACTTCGCCAAGTGGCTACTCGAGAAGCTTTTTCCAATGTAACCAACCTTGTCTACCAGGAAACGTGGCTCACATGGGATGTTAATGGCTGATAATAATAATAACTACAATAACAACAGCAACAACAACAACAACAACAAAAACACAGAGATATCTTCAATTCAATCAGGAAGACGCTGAATTGACTAAGAGCAGCAGGTACTGATGGGATACAAAACGTTTGGTGGAAGTATTTCCCGTGTACTCATACGGTCCTGGCCAGGTGGTTTCAACGACCCAACCGCAGCCAGCCGCATTCAACGATCCAACTATCATTACGGCGTCTCTTTCTGAAGGAGTTACATTTATGATAAACAGGGAACGGAATTTATTGTAATAAAAAATGCAAAATGTGTACATGCAAATGTACTTATTTTTTCCAAAATATATAAGAAAAAATAGAAATATGTAAAATAAAAAATTCATTATTGAGTTTAAAATTGTTCTCTAAAGCATTTTTCGAGCAAAGAACGTCGCGAATCAGTTCTTAACGAGCATTCGGAGTGGCTGAAAATAGGTTCTATCTCTACGGAAGTAATTCTACACTAGATTTCACCACACTTAAGAATTTTATTCGAAATACAAAATACGTTCATGGTATATATTACGATGTTTACGAGAAGTCAGTGTTCCAATGAATAGTAGTACCGTGTAGCCAGTGTTTGATCGCGGGAGAGGGGATTAATGGAAATACCCCCCTACAATCGAACAACGCGTAAGAAAATTATCTGTAAAAAAAATTTGCTAGTTTTCGATCCAGAAAAGAATGTGCTGTTTGGCTCATGAGCAAAATCGTGGTTGAAATTACTTTTGTTCACAGAAATCCGGTCATTGTTGACTCCGAGAACGCAATAAGCGCGGAGGGGTGACTATTATGGCGAAGATATGGTGGTCATAGAAGCCCAGCAGCATTATATTTGATTTTTAAGAAAGATGATTCCGTAACATAAATGCAAACGCGCATCTGAAATGTTCCGTTTCGACGTAAAAATATTAAAATTAAAAATATGTAGTAAAAAATATTATTGAATGCAGGTATCTAGTTCCTGTAAAAATATGTAATTACATGGAAATCGGTTCCCTAATAATAAGCAAGTCTAGCGATCCTAAGACTCCGAGTAATTATCGACTAATCACTTGTCTCCCCACAACATATAACATTTTTACATCTGTGCTAGTTAATATGCTGAATACCCACCTGAATGCCAACAATCTTCTGGCAACAGAGTAAAATGGTTGCAGAAACGGTGCTCAAGGTTGCAAAGAATTTTTCATAGTAGACAGTGTTGTAGTCAATCAATCAATCAAGCAAAAAAAAGACACCGCAACATTTCTGTGGAATGGATCGACTTAACCAAGGCCATCGACTCGATACCTCATTCGTGGCTTTTGTATGTCCTTCGCCTCCACAAAGCAAATGCTCAGTATGTGAACCTAATCCAACACTGCACGGCAACTTCGCGTACAAAAATAAACGACTCATTTTCTGGAAGCAGGTATACCACAAAGGAACTGAGGATCAAACGAATTTTTCAGGGAGATAGTCTAAGTTCCTTATGGGTTCTCCTTAGCTCTAATCCTTCTCAGCAGAATGTTAAGAGATTTATGAAATCACCAAAAATCCCCATTTCCTCATTAAGCATTAGTTGTACATGGAGAAGCTCAAGTTATACGCCAGAGACGTAAGAACCAGCTTTCCTCATTGCTTGAACTTGTAAAGACCTTTAGCGACTCTATTTGAATGGAGTTCGGCATTGATAAATGCCCTGTAGTTCACGTAAAAATTGGAAAAAATCCTTTATCCTGACAAACTCATCCTGATGTGTGGCACAAATATCCAAGAACTTAGGCAAAAGGATATCTATAAATATTTAGGGGCGCATCAAATTTTGAGCACAAGTGAAGCAAATATGAGGCGTGATATTCAAAATGAAATCTTTTAGTAAAGTCTTTTCGTAAAAAGTAAAGAATCGCAAAAAATTGTAAAACTCTTTTAAATGGAAAGAAACTCATATCAGCCATCAACACTTGGGCAGTTCCAGTGGCCGTCTATAATTTGGTGTTCTTCATTGGACAACAACTGCACTGCAGGAATTTAATCGGAAAGTTAGAACCGCATGCAGCATCTCAACAGTTCAGTGGCAAGACGATACTTACCTCGGAACGAAGGAGATAGTGGTATTCTGGATTTTGAGTCCTTGTGTGCGAAGCAACTCAACAATCTTCGCAAATACTTCCTTCAGAAAACGACGGTTGTGCATGAAGCAATTTGTGCCACGGACAAGAATTTTACTCCATAGAACCTGAATCAAGCGGACTCTGAGAGACCGTGTATCACCAAAGAAGATAGGCTGTGTGAGAGGAATCAGAAGCGTTTGCACGGCAGGTTTCCTGTTCAACTCAAAGGGAACGCAGTGAAATAGTATCATCAGTCTTCTGGCTAACAAAATCTGGCCTCTTTGCTGAGACAGAATGCTTCGAATTTTCTATTCAGAACGAAGGAACCTCTTACCAAAGGTATGTGATTGAGGATATGAGTGTAGAGGACCGCTGCAAGCCTTTGCAATCAACCCGGTGAAACCCTCCAACACATAATGGGTGGGTGTTCTGCATTGGCACACACAGAATACCTGAGTCGGCACAATGACGTTCCTACGGTTGTCCATCAGGCCTTGGCTGCAAAACCAAAGATGGTGGAGAAAGAGGTCCCATACTATAAGTTCAAGTCGCACTCAGTACTGGAGACGAAACGGTGGAAGCTCTTATGGAATGCTGCAGTCAGCACTGATCGCAAGGTCGAAGCCAACAGACCTGCTATTATATAGGTTGACAAGTTTTCTCGGAAAGGGGTAGCAGTCGACACAGCTATCCCTTTACACCGAAATATAGCGGCCTCCATTACCGAGAAGGAGCGAAATATCAGGCCTTGGCTATTAAACTGAGCGACATGTGGCGGTTAGTATCTGATGAGGTAGTTCCTGTGGTCATTTCTGCACATGGACTGGTCTCTGAAGAACTAACTTCATCGTCTGCAAGGCTTGGCCTTACGAACTGGCACATTCAAACAATGCAAAACGCTGTTCTTACGTGCTGTACGAATCGTGAGGAAGTATTGATACAACTTTTCCTGACTACCGTCGAATCCTGTCCGAGTTTACAAGCGTAGCGTGCACCTTGGTTCTCCAAAGATCCCGGTGTCTGCTGTATGGCACCTCGCTAGGCGAGAGATTTGAGTAAATAATAATAAAATAATAATGATAATAATAATAATAATAATAATAATAATAATTTATTGTTGTGTTACATGTGCCTAGGCATTGTGTTGATCCTACTCTGTCTTTTCTAGATAGCGTGTTTCCGCTTATGAATTGAAAAGCTTCTTATCGTCAGATTAAATTAAGAATGGTGCTGACGTTTTTATGCCGCGAAATGACGTCTATGTGTGGGATCATTTCAGTGGAAAAACGTAACAGAATGCCCAAATGGTTCTTTTTTATCAAAGAGGGCTTCCTGAGTTTTCAGAATCATTAATATGCGGCTTAAAACATTGAAACTGTACAAATTTTTATTTTGTTCAAGTAACTATTCCGATGTGCGTCAGAAATCAGCATTGGAATTGTGGTCACGGAAGTGAATTGTACTCTGGTAAATGTGCATATTATTGTGACCTTTTTTTTGTTGACAACTTAATACAACTAACGGCGTGGCTATTAATTCTTTTAACATTTGCTAATATGCAATTGAAAATGATTCTCTGAAAATGCTCCATCAACAATATATTCATTTGAGAAAAAGATCCAATGACGTTCGTGGTATTAATTAAAAACGAAAAGTTCTCGGGAGGTATTGTTTGAATCGACTATTCATAAGTATTATTTACTCTTTCCAGAACTATAAAAAAGGAAAATGTTATAAAGGAATAATAGTTTCAAAATTTATTTATGTTTAAAAATAAAGAAACATTATGAAAAAAAATATAACTATAAATTATATAAGTTGTCTGAAATTAAAGGAACATTCTATTGGGTCAGTTGTGAACAATTTGAGCAAACAAAGAAAGAAATCCTATAGAATAAGCTTGCTATTGTGTATGAAAACAATAGCAATACGTTTGTATTTGTGACACTAAAGTCGTTGGAGAAATTACTTCATGATCGGAATTTATTTTCTGAGGAATTCCTGTGACATCCTTGAAAAATGTGCAACATCGTACGAAAAGTAGTAGTTCCCATAGGAAGCATACTTGTAACCAGTTGTTGATTTTTGGATTCTCACAGAACTGTGACCTTGACTCGTGTCGCATACAGGAAGACCCAGACGTCGTAATATAAATGCTATGTAATACGAGTGATTCGTTTACAGTGAAATTTCTGTGAAAGACAATCCCTCTCAACGACAATTTTTCCTAGGAAAGGACAGTGAAGCCTATATATTGTATGTAAACCATACCCTTGTTAACAGATTACCCCTCTCCACGTCCTCCGACTAACCCCTGAATAGCAATTTTCTTATTTTATCCCTTTTAAGAGACCACTTTGAAGATAATTGTAAGTATACAGTACACTGAATTTTCAGTAATTACAATGTAAATTGGTAAAAAGAATTCGCGTGACATGTCATGTGCTTCAGATTCCTTGTCGAGAATACCGGAGGGCGGGGGATACGGGATATCAATAATTTTTTTTATTTTTACTTGATGCCCTATTCTTTCCCCATTGCAATTCCCCAGAAATAATGTAAAATAAGTTTTGTTGAAGTGTAGTTGCTCCCGCGTTGAAACGTTTAGCTGAAACACGAACACACATCAATATTTTTTTGTAAATTGTAATTTATCTTTAGTGATAACACAACATATTAATTTTAACGTTTCTTAATGTAATTTGTTTCTAATTACAAGGGGGAAAACACTCTCGAAAAGTGAAAACTTTATAAAGTACATTATTTTTTCAGGAAATTATCTAAGTATTCACGCGACAGGTGTAAATATTATAGATAATAATGACGATGAGTTAGTACTCTTAAACATGAAAAGTTAAAGATAAAGGATGATGTATGATCGTGACCGATATGACAGCAAGTTACACATTTAAGTATTATATATTGTGACATACCAGATTGTCATGAATATGAAATTCAGCGAATTTCATTAAAAATATCACTTTATTAGCAAAAATGCTGGTTGCCATGGTACCGGTGTGCAACATATAAACAATGCCCATTAGTTCAAAAGCGGACGATAAGTAGAAATTGGAATTTGGTTGTGGCATGTTGAAGGATACAAGATTCGAGCTCTCGACACGATAGCGATCGGATAGGGTGCTATATATATAGCAGTTTATTTGAACATAGAGAATTTACGCGAGTTCGGACGTAGTGATTTGTCGTTGTTAGCATTCAAAAGATAGAATTCAGAAATTGTTTAATACGAAGTAAACAGTGAAGCCAAAAAGGGACTTATAAATTTTATTAAGCGGACAATGATAATTGGACTTAGTTCTGATGATAGGAGCCCGATGATAACTTGGTGAACTTATATGTTAATATTTTAACAGCACTTAGGATTTTGCTTACGTAATGAACAATAATGAGTATTAGAACTTGTAGCAATTCAAGCAGGTGAATGAGGATGGAATGGCAATGGATAAACAGTGTACATAGTGGTTTATGAGAAGAAACGACAAGATACGGATTTGGTCGGTAGCAAGAAAGAAGATTGGTCGAGGCCCATTGCTGAAGTCTATGGGGAGACATCCTTTACCAGGACAGCGCCCAAGATTCTCATGGATAACAGGTTCTATAGCGCTATAGTAAAGGTCATGACCAAAAAGAATCTTATGCTAAAATTTATAAATAAATTTGTTATTTTCTTTCGATGAAATCTGATTATCATTTGCCGCCACGTGCAATCCAGTAGGATATTTAAATTTTGCGTTTCAGATTTCACGCTTCTCCGTATGGGGGGCGAATTAAGTAATCGTAAGTATTCACGATTATTTCGGTAAAGGTCCCGCCGACTGAGTCAGCGACGGAACTATAAGTAAATATAATTTGGGAGTTCATTCTCGTAACCATTTCCTGGCGCCCATATATTTATTTGAAATTCGGAAACAGGTTACAGGAATTTGAGGGCAGCAAGACGGGTATATGGATGGATATATTTTCAATAAATAAAATTTTAAAAAATATGCTATTTTTTAAAGCAATACCATGTCTTTAAAGTATCTAGACTTTCTAATTTATGAAGAATTGAAGATAATTCGAAAATACACGATTTTGAATTTAGAAAACGACGTGAAAAATAAATGAACACTGTAAGGCCGTTATTTTCGAGATTTATTACTAATTATATTCTCTCCAATCCCAAATTTGGTTATTGATATAGATCTATACAGCAAATGTTATAAATATATATTGTAACCGCTCATATGTCGGTTACATTGATTCTTAAGAAGCATTCGAGAACGTCAAGACACGACAAGCAACAATTATAGTGTTAACGAAATGCAAGAGATCGCTCCAGCAGTAAATGGTATCCTTTGCGAGAATTTACTAAAAGTTTCTGAACGCACTCGCGTAAAAGAGATCGAGGACCAATCAAAATCACCCTAGAAAATATCGGCCCTAGAGCAAAGCATCGCTAGGACAAGTTCTCTCTTTTGCTGCCGCTCGCCGATCTGATCACACCGCAATTGTTCGTGCTGGACGGAGAGGAGAATTCGCCGTATTTCGACAATTAGAAGCTTGAAAAAGCCTTTTTTGTTTTGTCTTTCAACTTGGCTTACCACGTAAGAAATTCATTACGCGAAGATATTGCAGTCAGATTATATAAAATTCGAAGGACTGTGGTAGAAATTCACCAGAGCACGGGTTCACCGAAGCAAGGGGTTGCCACGACCTTGAAAGGATCTGGGTCGCCGTCGCCGCTCCAAGCTGTGGAAATATTTCTTCGAGACGTTTTGTGAGTCAGAAAATTCACTAGAAATTCTCATAAAAAGAACTGTTTAAAGAAGTGAGAATTATGCTACAGAGATAGATTCACCTCACTTACAGACGTAGATAGTCGAGTTAAATTCATTAAAATCATTTAGACATTATCTTAAACAATATTGCAGTCGTAAAAGGAAGCCAGATAACTAATTCTTGTAAAAGAATTGTAAAAAACCTATTAATTTCATTTTTCTATTATTGATAATATTTGTTCTTTTAGTGTGGCATTCAATTTATTGTTTAATATTTTCAAATTGTTCAAAAAATAATTAGTAAAAGAGTTATTATTGATTGTACGTTCATTGCATAACAATATTCTTTTTGCTGGCTAAATTGTATAAAGTAATAATCTATGTGAAAGTGAAACTACGTCTTGTATATATTTCATTCACTATTCATGTGACAATTTCTTTGAAAATGTATGCAAAGGGTATTTTGGTATGTGATTCTTTTTCAGTATTTTGTGTTTCCATGTATTATAGTCTTGTGTACGCTTATTTTATTGTGTTTTTTTTTTGTGAAGTGAAGGGTAATATAATTTTATGTAAAGTGTTTATGCAAATGCGTATGCAAACAACGTAACTGCAGTTGTTAGGTAATCACGTAATTGCTAAAGGTAGAGCAAGTGATAGAATCTTTCAATGCAATGTGTTAATGCTAGAGTATAATTGTATTCCAATATTAAAACAGAATATATTCAGAACGCTGTTCATAGTTAAAAGATTAACTTGCCTATGTTTCTTTTATTACAAAATCAGGGCAAAAGACGAACACACTCCTATAGGACAGTTAGGACATATGAAACTGTTCCTAATTTGTGGTGTGACATTGTCATAACAAGTCACAGATCAAGTAATACTATAAGGTTACTTGAGTGACCCGCTGTAGGCTTTTTAGAGAATAGTGAAAAGGTAGAGCGGTCACAATATTTTCAATAATATATTATTGAGAGGCAGAACTGTTAGTGTTACACATTCATTCTGGCAAAACATGTAAATTTAAAAAAAATAATAGGTTTATTAATTAATTAATTGATCGTTTTGTAAATGTACTAACATTTTCATATTTTGAATTGATTGAGGTATTTGTTTACTGGATTATTCCAGAAAGGTAACTGGTTTCTATATAATTAACAGCTCTCTAGGGCAAGCGAGAAACTAATAACTGCTTAGGATGTTTAAAAAACTCAACAAATTATAACTATGTATTCACAACGATCCTCTACTGCGAAAAAAATACTCGCTACTATACACAGTAGAAAATGTTATGGCCAGTTAAAAGCGCTCAACATTTTTTAACCACTGCACATCAACGAAGATTAGAAACTCAGGTACTCAGAGGCCCTCTGCCATCCACGATTATTGAAAATGTATTTACCAAAATTTGTGTGGAAGAAAGTGTTATCTTTAAGACATTTACGTGCAATTCTTTGCTGAGCATGTTTATATGTGCTGTATATTTACAGTTTATTGCAAGGCGTCGGCCGAGCAAACAATTCTTTTAAGGGGGTCGATAAAAGAAAAAGGTTGGGAATCCCTGCATGCCGACCCAGAGGAGATGTGGGCCATCTGTGATATTGCGCCACGGGAGGCGCTGACCGTCCGCGTGCGTGGCAGAAACAATGTCGCCGCCCGCGCTAGCCTAGTTGATAAGGCAGGAAGCCGCCTGAATCGGAACGCGCCGCGCGATAAGGCGCTCGCGGGTTGGCTCTTCCGTGCGCGGCCGGGGCGCGGCGGGATGTCCGGCCGGCCGACGCCTCGCCGCCCCTGCCGCCCTGCCACCATGACTGATTGATTGATTGATTTTTCGTGTTTCCGGGCGCGTCAACTGCTTTGCACATTTTTCCCGTAAGAGTAGTGCATGTTTGTTCTCGGGAGATGGCGGTGTTCTTACCCCGTTCGATGGCGAGATCCGGCGCCGACCTACCGTCGGCGAGTGAGGTTTCCCCCTAACCAGGACTCTCCCACCAGCGGGGCACCGCCCCAGCCGGGACAAGCTTTAAGTTCCCGACCGATCTCCCGGAACATGTGGTAGTGTAGTGCATGTTAGTGTAAGGGGAGAGGAGAGGACAAGGAAGAGGAAGGAAAGACTGCGCGCGGTCCGTGACCCGTTTGGTAGGGTACTGCTCCGGTATTCGCCTGGTGTTGATAGGAGAAACCACGGAAAACTACCGATCAGAGCAGCCGACCGCTAGAATTCTCTTCCTGACAGCGACTGAATTCTACCTAGCTGAAAAGCTAGTGTCGAAAATCCTGCCGCCATCAGGACTCGAATCTAGGACCTCCCGGTGATAGGAGATGCAGTGACATCAGTTGATGCACTGAGTACGGGAGTTGTTGACATCAGTTGATGCACGGGAGCGGTCCACCATGTCTGGCTCACCTCCATCGCGCAAGGGCATCTTCAGATGGCGCCCCGCCTCACCACCACCACCACCACCACCACCACCACCACCGCCCCCGTCTCTTACTGCTGCGGTGCCTGGGATAGCCTAGGAGTTTAGGCACTAGCTGTATAGCTATCCGGCACAGCATGTTTTTCAAAATGCCCCCCCTCTCTCAGCGTTCAGATCCAAGATACTCAAATTTCGGTGTCAACTGCCCCGTTTAAGGATCTAGAAGTACTCTTCGACAAAAGACTTACCTAGTAACTCCATGTAAATGCAGTCATAGACAAAACAAAAATTAAAATCTTCAAACTAGCACGGGTTATAAATAGAGAGCGGAAAAGTATGTAGTATTAAACGTCAAAAAATGTACATCAATATGAAATGAAAACAGTCAGAATATGTACAAATATGTAAAATCGGATATAATATGTAATATTAAAATTCACTAATTATAAATCACATTTATATAATACAAAATTACATTTATAAAAAATTTCTTAAACAAATTTTTAAAACAATACAAACGTCTTAAAAATTATTTGGAGACCATAAGTTGATGCACACTTTGCACCAAAGAACTTTCCCATCTATAGTAAAAGCGTCATTATTGCTATTCAGAACTGTAGTTTTGCAGCCTGAGTACACGCAATGCATCATACAAACTAGTGATATTTGCGACCAGCAAACATCACTGCAACGTGAAGTACTCTCATTGAAGCGATCGCCAATGTCTCCCTAAAATTAAGGTTAAAAGTCACGATCAGTGATACTTTTCACAACTAAAGGTGAAAATGATCTCAGTCGCTAACGCGCACTTCCCGCTACTGAGATAACTGAAGCAGACCCGTGGGATTGGGAGAACATCACGCGTCTTCACATGGGGTACCTGAAGGAGACAGCACGCAGAAATAATGTACGAAAGAATGCTGATTTTGTAAAAAATATTTTTAATTAACTACTTTTTTGTAACTTATTGTTAGTCAATGTAAGCTTAATGCTATTCACGTATTTGACATTGACATACACAAAACAAAAATAATTCTCCGTTTTGTGTTCTTATTATTCTATTTTTTTTCGCTTGTATGTTATAGTCTTTGTATATTGATCCTGGAAAGTACCAATGGGGGACTTTTCTGTAATGTGTTTCTGTTTCTGTAATAACTTTTCTTCATTGATCATTTATTTTTGAATTATCATATTACTTATTATTTCGAATTGAAATAGATTGTAAATTTTCATTGTGTTAATAAAAAAAATTCACGTTAAGATATCCTGTCACCGAATTACGACACTTATGCGGAATTAATAATAAATCTAAAAAAATATGTAATAAAATTAAAGAAAATAAATATAATAAAAAAGATTTCGTAGAAATACCAAAATATGTAAAATATGTAATATAGTACCAAATATGTAAAAATATGTAACGAAAAAATTGAATATTGTGTTAGAGGGGGCAAATTCGTCAAGATTACAAATTTGAGAACGGTAAGTAGAAAGTCAAAAAAATGTAATTACATAAAAATACGGTCTCTTAAATCATCGTTTACCTTTGAGAGTATAATGCAGATTATTAGTCTTTAAATCTGCCATAATTCCAACAATGACATATGCGTGCCCAATACGGAGCGGAGCTACACCAAGCACTATCAACGCCAACCACAGTCCGAAATAAATAACTCAAATCATCAATAAATGCATCATGGTGAATCCCCAACCAACAAATCCAACGAGAATTAGTGGAGTCAGAATTCAAGGAGACAGCAAAACATCTGGCCAATCATTTCTTCAACAACTTATCAAACTCTTGCCCCTCTAAATGTTTAACGTAGGTAGAAATACAACACACACACCATATTAAATTAAGATTCCCTAAATAACGATTCAAACCTCCTTAACTTCTATGCATCTCCCTCTCATCGACCCACCCAACTACTTTCTTACTTACCTCTAAGCAAGTTAAAATTCAGAGAAGAAAACCCAACCTACACATACGGACGGCATATCCTAAAAGTTCTATATTATAACGTACCTTAAATTCCTCGAAACACACAAGTGTCAAACGAGAAGCAAGAAAAAAAGCGATGTGATATTATCACACGATTTCATAATTTACCTCTGATTTTGTTCAATGATATAGTATTTCTCCTTCTTTTTCTTCTTTCGCTTTTCTTTTCTTCTTGTTCTACACTAGCACGACAGCTCGGGATGGATCTTGGCTTCCTCAATTATATCCTCCAGACACATTTAAGGATGTTCTTCTCCCACTTCTCACTCACAGCAATTTTAGGTCTTTTCCGACATCATCGTACCATCTGAAAGATCTTCCAACTCTCCTAGCTGCTTCTGATAAGAGTAATTTCCTTCATATGTTGTCAGTCCCCATTATTAATAAATGTCTCAGTGATTGGAGTCTTGAGGCCCTAATTATCCTCCACTCTTCTCTGGTATTGACTGGCCACCTACTTAGGCCTGGCTCTTTCTGTGTACATTCGCTCAGAGTAAAGGAATGACAACTGAAATATCACAGGTATCGCAAGGAATTTCTGTTAAAGAAATAGAATATTTTTGTTTAAAATATAAGTACTGGAACGCGAAACAGATTTCTTGACTTTTCTAGTAGTGTCCTTTGTCAACTCCCATAATTGGGTAATTCTACGTGGAAACACCACTTGTATATTTTAAAATTGTAGGTATTATTTCATTTCAAGCATTTGGTCATGTGATGAGTGATTTTGACTTTGGTATTGAAAGAAACAAATGCTTTCTTTTTACTTTGTTGAAGTTAATGAATAATAGTAGTATAAAATAACAGTAGTTCAAAAACGTTTCAGAGAAAGTATTTTTGGACTTTTTTCTTCGATATGCAAAGGTAACATTCTTGATATTTTTCTGATTAGAAAATGTTAGTTTATGTAAGTTGATTACGTTTTCCAGTAAGAAAACACGTGTTTTTGGTCAAAAGATTCTTCCTTCATGGTTTATCCGCCATTTTACGTATTTAAATATATTTCAAAATTATCGATACTTGAGCCCTTCTAATCGCTATAATTGTGCCCACCGCAATAATCACTACCTCCATTGTAGTAACCCTTCCTCCATTGTAATCACCACAATGATATCTCCAAAACCGCAATCAACTACTGCTACAACTATCTCCTCAGCAATTCATCTGCCACGTTGCTGACACCACAGTCCGCCACAACTGCCTGCCGTCCTTTCATTATGCTTCTGCTGTCCTAGAACTTTTAATGTGTATTAACGCAATCTACCCCGTAGAACGAATATTCCTATTAGAAGCAGTTTTATTGCCCATTCCATACACTCACACAGACCCTGTCCCAGTCACACCCACGCACACACACAGAACAAACAACACGCATTTAAACCCAGGCGCACACACTCCCCGACACAAACCCGCATACACACAGAAACTTCGACATACTCACACCCAGACACCCAACCGGGAGCGGTAGCTCAGTGCATCAACTGATGTCACTGCAGCGCCTCTCACCGGGAGGTCCTAAGTTCGAGTCCTGACAGCGGCAGGATTTTCGACACTAGCTTTTCAGCTAGGTCGAATTCAGTCGCTGCCTGGAGGAAAATTCTAGCGACCGGCTGCTCTGATCAGTAGTTTTCCGTGGTTTCTCCAATCAACACCAGGCGAATGCCGGAGCAGTACCCTACCAAACGGGCCACGGACCGCGCGCTATCTGTCCTTGCTCTTCCTTGTCCTATCCTCTCTCCCTTACACACACACACTTACACTAACATGCACTACACTACTACATATTTCGGGAGCTTAGAGCTTGTCCCGGCTGGGGCGGTGCCCCGCTGGTGGGAGAGTCCTGGTTAGGGGGAAACCCCACTAGCCGACGGTAGGTCGGCGCTGGATCTTGCCATCCAGCGGGGGAAGACCACCGCCATCTCCCGAGAAAAAACATGCACGACACTAACGGGACTAATGACCAAAGCAGTTGACGCGCCCGGAAACACGAAAAAACCAAAACCAAACCAAACCCAGACACCCACAAACCCATACACACCAACACCTACACACATTTTCCGCATTTCAAGCGCAAGTCAGGAACCAGCTGAAGGTTGCAAAATCCGGGAAAGTAAAATGCCTTTCTGCTCAAAGCCTCTGTAATGAAGTAAACAAAGATGTATCGGGTAGGTGATCATAAAAGACGGTCATGAGTAAGTTAAGGCCATATACTTAGCATTCAACCTCCTCTAATAATCTTGTGTTAATTGTGACTACTTTGTTTCCCCACCATCCCGGCGAGATAACGTACTCATATTGTCACTTGAACCAGATATGAAATCACCAGTCACTAAACATGAGAGACTGCATACAATTAGCAGAATAATACGCACTCTGGCTCCAGGACCAGATAGAATTCCCCAAACTGCTCACATGTCTGCTATATTCGCTCATACTAAACTCTTCTTGGTTCTATGCATTTCATACCTGAGAGAAGTGACTTTTCCAATGAGATGGAATACACACATGCAAACACACACTCGCTCCTTGCCACACCCAGACACGCACCTAGATGCTTAATCTCCAAACACACACACACACACACACACACACACACAGGCAGTGAGTGTTGCGATTACATGCGATACCATCAAAGACGGAAACTTCATATTGTCTTAGATCAATCTCCAAAATTCAAATGCCAACTATGCGATTCTAAACATAGCTTCCTGAAATAAAAACCATCCAAATAAACATTGAAACTAGTAACGAATCATCAAAAAATATGTGTTAAAAATTAAATTAATAATTTAATATTTGTAAAAACAGAATAATGAGTTTTAGCAGATAATGAATACGATGGCAGTATGAAAAGTGTACGTAAATAGTTAAGTGAAAAAGGAGGCTCACAAATAGTGTATGTGTCCCTTCTTGTTTTAGTTTGTACATACGTACGGTAACAACTCAAATTGCGCAATGTACAGTCCATGAAATTTGCATACTTGTCATAATTGAAAATCTCCCCCCCCCCCAATAACAATATATAGAAGCAAGAACTTCAGTAAATCCTACTATCCAGAATAGAACAAATTACAATCTTATATATAATATTTACAGTTTGAATTTACGTTAGTCTTAAACATAATTACATGCAATGAAGAATGTAAATTTTTAAATAGGACACATTGTAATCGCTTGTCATATGAACATCGTAGGCATGATACTCACTTTCAAAACCATTCGTTATGCAAGTTTAACACACAAGGCATATATTTTCTTCTTCATTTTGAATAATGTGCCTAATTTCGCCAAAACAAGGTAGGTTTTCTTCTTTTTCGAGCTTCAAAAGAACACAGGAATTAAAATAGCAAGTAATCCCACTGATTTTTACCCAACTGAATAACAAGTAGGATCCATGAAAGTCAGAGGGCAAAGAATTGCAAAATGAGGCATATTTATCACACCGAGAAAGACTCTCAAAACATTCCCCTCTAATGTAGTCTTAGGAAAGAACAAGATCTTTCTTTTGCATTAATATATGAGAAAACATCAGCTGCTCCTTAATACAGGGAGTTTAACAAATATTTTTACGGGATGAGGTAGCGAAAGCCTCTTTCTTTTTATTTTTGTGCTTAGCCTCAAATCGTATGGTTGACATGTTAACTTTTGGCCTAGATTCTTCCAACACATTGGCGTAGTGAGCCAAGTTGTGGCCTTTTGGCTTCACCTTCTCCTTGGGATAAACGTGTTGAATTGAAGTAGATGTTCTTCCACCAATGCCCTCAGGAGATTCCCATAGTCCTTTTGAAGTTGACGTGTGAGAATTATGTCCTTTATTTGCCTCATAAACAAATATAATTTCCACTCATCATCATGTGGCACAAGGTCGCCAACAAGCTAGGAAAAAATTAAAATGAAGTTTTGAACTTCACTTTCTATCATCCTTAATTCTTTCCTTGTTACTTCATTGGCACCAATGCGGGGTGGTTTGTTTGAGAGGCCATTTATTCGATACTGGAAACTATTTATTCTTGAATCAATAATATCAACGACACACAGTTTTCTTTTTGCAGACTTTGACAAGTAATGTACAATGAGCCCCATTAAAACTTAAACCACCCTTCGGGGCCATAATGCAGCCATCGACACAAAAGTTGGTATCTGCATTGAAGGGTGAACTTCGTCCAGACACAATTTTCTTTTATGCCAGTAAGACATCTTTTAAAGCCAAATCTCCAGGACATGAGGCCATGCAAAGCTTTTCTTTGAAATCATGTTGGGTAACCTCTTTATGCGTTTTGCAGAGTCTACAATAAAAATTGCCATTGAAAGACTCCACGAAACCAAGTATACTGTTCAACCCAAGATTGTCACCCAATATCAATCCCAAAGCAAAATTAAATGTGTTTAGTCCCATTTTTGTTATCAATAGAAATGTCATCTGACTGCAAAAAATTAATTTCATCTACAACTTTGTGAAATAATCTTGAATTTTGAAATTCTAGTCTGTGTGCCGAGTGGAAAATTGAGGCCAAGAACACGTCCAATTGGGATCTCGCTACTGGAGGAAAATAAGGAATTGTATAACATCAAACTCCCATTTTATTAATTCCTGCATGGGAACCTAAAGAATGGTTGATTTCAAAATCATCAAAGTAAAAAATCAATGGTATTATTCGTTTTTCGTTAAAATGTCTCAAAGCTTTATGTCTCCACAATTTTCCCTGCACAAAATTTTCTATTAACTCCTCTTCCTCCAGAAGTTTAGTTATGTAGATTTTTACTGATATCAACCCTCCAGGAAGTGAATATTTGTTTTAAAAGATGCCTCATTGACATTACTGATGCATTAACAAGGACAGTTTCCTTTACTACCGTTTCTGCAATACATTTATGTGTTCTGTCCCCAATTATTTATTCTTCTACAGGAACAGAATACCCCAATTTCTCTTAGATGGCGATATTTCGTTGACAAATCATGAAATGGAATTAAGTAATTATCTAAAATTTCTAAACAAACATCAGTTATTGAGTCTGGGTGAATTGAAGAAATTGATTGCTTCAAGTGACAGATTATTGAGGTCATCAAATCAATCACGTCAGCCATCACTTCCTGGGAAAAATTTCGATTATGTTGATTGTTCGCATAATATTTAGTTGAAAAGCTCAACACAATATGCGGCATTTGATCCAGGGCAGGTGCATTTGTTGGAGAATCTTTAGGATCAGTTTTTTGAGGATAAAGATCGCCTACATCTTCCATGGGAACATTTGGCTTTTGATCAGTGGAGCATGGATTTGAGTAAACAGGATTGCTTATCACATTTACAACACTTTCAGAAGTTAGAGTCGCTGAATGTCTAATAATAAATGTTTCCGGTACAAAGACCAAGGAGAAAAGACACGAAATTAAGCATCTTCGTGGCATCTAAAAGTACTGTTTTTATCAATACTCTGGTCAATTGTCAGATGCATGTACAAACTATTTATTCCGTTAAAGGTATTTCTGCATTTTGGGCAAACAGGCATGATTGCAGATACAATAGTCAACTCAAAAGATATATTTATTCAAACACAAATACACAAAGTTTTTTATGATAATACTACAGTTAATTTTATTAATCATATTAAAAAATGCACTCTGAACTGTGCTTCCAGTCTTCTGTTCTGTTCCAATAATTCCAATAATCTGAAAATAGTTTAATATGCTAATTTTGGAAATACATTTCAAAATGCAGGTGCATAATTTTGTTAACCACCTTCAAATGGATATGGTAGGCCTTCCTACACCTGCAAGTCTTCCCTATAGCAGTGCCTTCAAAACTTACTTGCATGTACTGAACACAGATTTTTTTTGTATTTCAGATTAGTCTAAAATTCACTACCTACTTTCTTTCCTGAGGGTTGATTATTCTCTTCAAATCTCATGTCTTAATCTCCAGACACTCTCTGCTCAGTAGTATTAAACTTATTAATTTTTTTAAATTTAAATGTATTGATTTTTTAAATTTAAATTTCTTAATTCTAACTAAAATAAAATTTTTGGCTGCTATGATGCATTAGGTATCAAATACTCACCTTCAGAGAGACAGCTGTTGCATATTCTAGTTTCCCATATTAAATAAAATGACGAAGTAGTTTGAAAAATCAACAAGCATATGCGATAACATGCAAACATACAATACATACAATACATTATGTACATACAACATACATTAAATAGTATATCATGCCAACAAATTAAAACAAGCCTGACTACAAAATGAAGTTGTATACTTCTGCTAATTACTTTCAAATGGACAAAGAACTCTTCCTGAATTTCTGTCGTAGTGACAGGTCATGCCTTTCTGCCTAAAATCCTAGGATATAGGATATATTCTCCTTCAGAAAGATGACTGAAGGATGTATTAATTTCCCACATCAAATAAAGTGAGAAATTAGTTTGAAAAATCAACAAGAATCAGTTATAAAATGCAAACATACATAAAAAATTAAATAAATGAATGTATGAATTCAAGCCCCATTGCACAGCACAGAATGAAAAACCCTTCATTGACCTCAATCAAGGATGGTGGAAATGGAGTCAGGAACTTTTTTAAGCAATAGCGGTGCAATAGCAATCCATATTATTCTCTGCAAACTGGATGAAGTTTAAAATTATATGATCAAGTGTCAATGCTGAAGTATAAACTTATTTTGTTTACACATTGAGGACAAGAATGCAATTATAAAATAACGCTTTTATTTACTTTGTAATTTCCAGTGTAGACTAAAGTATGTATTTTTAAGATTTTACTTTTTAAAATGACTAATTTATTCATGTCTGGTCGTGCTGCAAGCAACCAATGCTAAGCAAGAATATATTCAAATTAAAACAATCCCAGATGTCTATTACCGTGTGAAAATCACTTTGCTTAACATTTTAAGATTAAGAGAGCAATTGTGTTAGGGCCATTATAGCTTGTGATCATCATTATAATATTAAAATGTGTCGTTTTGGTAATGTTTAAAACTGTAAAATAAAATCTATTAATAAAGATTCAGTGCCGAAAAACAGCAAAAGAAACAGAGAAAGTGTGTGAAAGTAATTTTAAGAATTTTGTGAAGAAAGAAAAAACAAACGCACAGATCATATACAAATGAAGAAATTACACATATTTTAGGCATTCATATGCGAAGATTAGGCGATGAGTACAAAGAATAATGTTATCAAAACTATGTGGAATGTTACTACAAAAATTATTCGAAAAATACTTTAATGAGTACACACATTTGTTCAATCATTCGAAATTGACAAATCCCGCTGTTAATTCAAATTGTACATCTTTCATTTCAAATACTTCCTCGTGATACCAAGGTATGGAAAAGTCAACTTTGTAATAATTGTTTCTTGAAGTTTTATTCCATAAATCGAATATATTTGAATCATTTTCTGCATTAAACTGTTATTCATATTTTACTTGATTATAAGTTATTCCAGGAGGCAGTGATAACTCGGAGTTGAATGAAAGTCTCACATGTTCCGGTAGCAAATTTTGAGTAATAGTTCTCTTTTTCGTAATTATTGTGATTTTAATTACCTATTCGAATCATGTAATGATTCACTCCTCGCTACGCGAGTCGTGAATTTACCGACTATCACAGAACTTCTCGTGATATTACTTATGAAAAATAGTCGCTATCATTTATTTTACAATCGAGAGACAGAGACTGCAAACATGCAAATGAGAAAAATATCATTATATGCTAACCACAAAAGGAATGAAACCTGAATATAAAACCGATAGGAATGTCCATTTTATACATTTACATTGTGGGCAAGAATGGAAAGGATAGAAACACGTGCGCGTTCTTATTTCAGTAACAACTAAACTTGATCTTCCTAAAATATTCAAGTTTTGGAAACGGAACGTTTAAACAAAGTATATTCTCCGTATTACACATTACACAGTAATAGTATTTACACTTTCCAGCAAACATTTCTATTAGACGAGGAAGCCTAACTTTTTAGTTCTTCTATACACTTCGCTCCCATTATCACGAATGTACACCAATTCACTGAGCACTAACACGTTGTCTACACCAATTTTCAAGCCCCACACTTTTCTAGCAATTCTCACCCCTGCCAGACCCACAGCAGACCTACACCTCACACTTTGTCTATGCCAATTCCACTCCCTGCCAGACCACACAAAGTCAGACCTCACACTCACACTTTGTCTATGCCAATTCCACTCCCTGCCAGACCACACAAAGAATGATTTGCACGAATATGGGAATCCCCGCGACTCCTTGAATAAGTATCCCGCCAGAAGGTTGGCCAACGTTACCACACTAAAGGTCTTAAATCCCATGCCCTCAGCGTTCACAAATGCACCACTGCGGGAACCAATTAGAAAGGTCCAACGGTCCTCGGTTGGTTAACTTTGTCAATAAACCTTGGGCACGTCATTCTTGATGATTATTTGTCAGAATGTCTAAATCGATCGTCACAACTGGAAGACACGTAACCATAGGTTTACGGTTCAGAGTGAGATGATCTTTTTTTTTTCAGTGTAATAATCCCACAGTCACAATTGCGGGCCTTCAAATTAATGAACTATCCATCTTGGAGAGGCCTTTGCTCCGTATGGGTTTCCACTGGCTTTATTATTATTATTATTATTATTATTATTATTATTATTATTATTTATTGAACACGTCACATGACTGAAATAATGGTTATTCTTTGTAGAAACAAGATATTAAAATGTCCATGTACTAAGCAGAGAGCAAACAATGCGGAAGTCATGTGCCTGATGTTGATTTGGTTTCTTGTTATTTTCTTGACTTTCATTGAAGTCTAAGTTTTCTTGAAGCTGAACTAAATCAATCGGTTTAAGTATTTGCTTGTGACTATGACTTCCAATGTATCTGAAATGTGTCCAATTGCAAATGGTTATTCAATAGTTCCTCTTGACTTTAAGAGTATAAATTAATATTCTCAGAAAGCAAGTAAGATTAAAGATTTCGATGACATTTAATAGATACTCCTTATGTTCTGTTAGAGCTGGCGGTTTAATTGTGCCATTAGCTTCAACTCCATGTGTCGGCAAAGTAGATTTGTGTCATGGGTTATCGTTTGAAGCAAATGTCCGATGCACATATGAGTAAGCTGAAATGGCCATAAACGCGAAAGAAGTGAATCTCTCGATAGAGCTGAACTGTCATTGTGATAGTGAAAGAACGAATAAGGAAAACGGGAAGTGATGTGCGTGCGTCAACCACAGTATGCTATTGCGCCATATGAAATCTTTCTCCGTCATTTTAAAAATGGCTTCTCATCGAAAGTACAGTGCACAAATAGTTAAGACTAAATTATAATTTTCTCTTCGACACATTCTTTGCTGCCCAACTAAAATTTTCTTGAAGTAGCATTCCGGTAATGTAAGAAACATATTTATAGGACTGTTTCTTTGTGACAATGCTACACAAATGTTGCAAAATTCACTCTACAAATAGTGCAGACCGCATCTCCAAAATGAAAAGGAAATATATGAAAGTGATACTATTTGATGCTAACATTAATGTGGTATTCAAAACATAATCTTATTTACCATAATTCGAATTCAGGAGCTGTCAGTTAACTGTTTAGTGCGACTCGGGCATTCCATAGATTAAACATTTTTCAATTCCTCCTTTTATTTCCTTTTCTACGTGAAATCCAATTCCGCCTTAGACATCATATTTGAAACCCGACCCGACTCTGATCAAAAGAGTGTGAACAGATCGGTGGACACGCGTTTTCCGCTCAAAGCGCAATTTACCTTAACATCCTGTTCACAGTCGTGTCCGTTTTGCCTTTCCAAATTCTCGTTATGTATCTACACCACGGTGTCCTATCGACAACTAAGACGACATTACGAGAGCTTGCCAACTCAGTAGCGTCAAGCCGTCGAAATGCAAACACAACTTAAAGGCGACGCGGTCGCCAATCGGTGATGCTCGCAAATCGCGTCAGCGGTGCAGAACATCCCCTGAGGCCCAGGCCGCTCTGCCCATGGGAGGGAGGTCGTTCGTGTAAACATTTGCCCTGAGGCCTCAGCGGCGCATCTGGTCGCCATCGCGTCTTGTCGCTACCGATACTTAACCGCAGCCGTTGGATTGGAGAGTTTTCCAGTGTACTTCATCTTCATTCAATATCAGTTTGGCATTAGCTCTAAGGTTTCACTTCTGATCACGCTCCGTTTCTCTATGTTAGGCGTGTCAAAGGATCGCAGTTACAGATGATAGTTGGGATTTTGTTACATACTGCTGCGGTGTAAAACATTGAAATACTAAAAAATTATCGTATATTATTTAGTACATAAAACCCTTTAATTAAACACACGTATACAAGTGGCCGTCTTAAATGTTTCCTTCGAATGTCTTCCGAACTGTTGAAGATCTTGGGATGCGGTTTTCACTAAACGATTGTATGTGAATGGCACTTGAAATGTGCTAACTATTGCATTTTTTTAAAATTTAAGGGATATCGACAAAACTTTGCAAAATTGGTTTTTTAAATGAACTACGTAGATTTATTTAACTCATAAGAACGAGCGCGAATTCATATACTTGTAGATATGCATATTACCGTAGTTACATAACACTATTTTTGAGATATTTAGATTTTTTATTTAATTTTAATATTCTACAACATTCGGGGAAAACACGCACTTTTTAAAGTGTATTTTACTCTACTCAAAGACAAAATTTAACCGAAAATTGGAGTATTTTTTAAATTTTGAAAATGTTTGAGGTTATGTAAAATCCTCCCAAACCTCAAAATATCTGTTTCACACTGAAAGATCCTCGAGATCATTTAAATCAATCAAGGAACATCAGGTTTGAAGAAAGTCGAAAACCTTTGGCGTTAGAGTTGACCGTAGAGAGACAGATGGATCATCAGAATCAAGGACCCATAAAACATGGATTCTGTCCACACAGCGTGTTAGAGGAAGTAATTTGCTGCATATAGGAACAACAACATCCTCTTTTTCATTTGCTGGGTTCGACAATATGATCTTTTGTATCGAAAATTTGCAGTTTTCCATCGCACAATTACAATACTTTTTCTTAGGAAGAAAGGGCGAGAAGCACAGAATTTCTCGTGCCAGTTAGTTTCCTTGTTCTTCAATCTGGGCTATAATTTCCCTTTTCCCCTTTGTCTGCTCAGCTGCCATCTATGGCCGCCTAAAAGGCTTTTTTCACATTTTTTCAACTTTTCGGATCCCTAATAGTAGAAGTGGAATTTTACTTGACGCATATTATAGACGGGTAACATTTGGTCACATATGTGCAATATTACTAAAAAATTGGAGCTGTTGTTAAGAAAATGTCTTTTGAGACTATCTCAAAATGAGCCTTTTTTAAGGTCATTTTTCCTGAAAACTTTTGAATTTTCGAGAAACTTCATTACAAATCATTTGAATAATTTTACTTCCAAAGAATAAAGTATAGAAATAACGTTTGTGTCATCTTATACGCTGCATTTAACACTATTCATACAAAAAAGAAGAAAAATTGCAGCCGTTTTCGAGGAAATGGCGTTTCAGTGTCTCTGAAAATGCCTTTTTACAAGTTTTAGCCTGATTTGTACAGAAAACTGTTGAGTTTTTGAGAAATTTTTTGACATCATTTTAAAAACTTGTAATCACATACTATGCAATAAAAACACATTCGCCAATATTGTAAATATTAACAACGTGAGAGATGTAAAACTTTAATTTTTGGAAAAGAAAGAATGCAGCAAAATGCGGTTATGTCATTTGTAAGATGTTAATTTGATAGTCGTTTAGACTATCCATAGAAAGAATTTTAAGAAAAAGTTTTAAGCCGTTTTTGAGAAAGTATTTTTTTATTTATTTATAGTCGAATCGACAACTAAGCGACTCAGTCAATACTGATACAATTAGTTAGCAAATAATATCTTAATTCTGATAGATAGAATGTGAATAAAATATTGATTTATATTGATAGAGAGAATGTGAATAATATTTTAATTTCTTTTATTATTAGTCATTTTACGTGGAATATTATGTAAAGTAATTTGGATCGTAATTTTACCTTGATCCTATTTGACCAGCGCGGTGATAGTTATTGGAGGGATCCTTTGTCTGACGTTAAGATCTGAACGCAAGTGATTTTGTGTTATAGGCTGCCGTGTGGTTACCTTTAAAAACCGGCCAATTCTTTAGTTTAAAATGTCTAGTGAATCAGAAGTGATGTTGGCACCTCCAGAAATAAGATAAAAAGCGAAAATGGTGAGTCGGAATTAGTATTGCAACTTCTGTTTTCTCTCGCATGCTGACTGGAATGCCAAAGCCACCTGAGGCAAGGGTTACCGAGCTGTCCGCTAGGTGGCCTTAGCTGAATCCAACATGACAACTGCTACGAAACGATTGAATGTTAAAGTTTAACTTATAAAAGTTAGCGTAAGTCGTAGCAAAAGTACTGTACGAAAATTGATGTAATGGGTATTAATACGTTCGTGTGAGGTTTACGATACCTGCTCGTACCTCGCTCGTATCGCAATACCTCACTCGTGTATGTCATACCCATCGTTACATCATCGTTTCATAATGTACTATAATTGCATTAGAAAATAACCAATTGGTTTTAAGATTTTTGGATCCAACAGATTCAATGTTGGGTCGTAGGGCGCTTCTTTCCAGGTATAGCTTTATTAAATAGTATTCGTACGTGGGAAACTTTCAAGTAAATTCCAATGTATTTGTGATATTTAAGATTATTTAGCGTATATTCCTGTATTTAATTTTTTATTACTATTGTGTAAAAATTGGAACGAAAATGATTGATATGTCGCAACGGTGGGATGTACATAGAATGCAGTTTTTGCTGTAATAAGCAAATGTCTCGACATTCTAAGAATTAGAATCAATATCATAATATTGATACAGCAATACATAATGTACTTTTCATGAAACTCATGAAAAATCGTATTTAGATTAATTTTATTGTTAATTCTGCAATTAAGTATAGTAACTTGGTAGCAGAATATCTTAACCTTGCATGCATTAAACTTACATTCTCTAACAAAAAGTCACAAAAGAGTTAATTAAAATATAATAATAAATAGTTCACAACATCACCACGTAAATCTTACTCCACTTCACTTCACTTCTCTGCACACCACTTAAATGTGACGCATTTCTTTCGCATTCCCTTCCCTCCACTTCACTTCATAACACTACACTGCGCTGCACTACACTGCACTGCACTGCACTGCACTGCACTGCACTACGTGAATAATAATAAAATGATAACAAAATTATATATATATAAAATATTTAACAAATAACCTAATTATAATTAACTAAAAAATTTATTTTTAAACTTGTCAAGCTTTGAGGAAAGGGTTCTAAGATTGTCGCAGGCAAACTGTTCCAGTCTCTAATAGTTCGGTTTGTAAATGAAAATTTCCGACATCCATTTTCTGTATTCTTGTCTTAATTTTATGCACGTGATCCGCTCTACCGAAGTATGTAGGTTTTCCTAAACGACGGTGTATTTCATTCCAAGCAGGATAGCCTGTGTATGCTTTGTACATAGCATAGAGTCGCAGCTTAATCCGCCTCTTTTCGAGTGATTCCCATGCACCTCCATTTTTTTTTGATCCTCTGAAAGTAAATTTCGATGGTCTGCGCTGGACCTTTCCTGGATTACCTTGCTGCGATATTCTGTACGGGTCCCAACATACCGCGCCATATTCTAATGCGGGTCGCGCTAGTGGCATATAAGCTAATTACTTTACCTCTCACTGTACTCTTCTTTAGAATCCGCATAACGAAATGTAGAGATCTGCAGGCTTCCCCCCAACAACGAAATTTATTTCTTTTTCCCTGCTCAATTTACTGTCAAATTGTATTCCTGAATATTTGCAAGATGTGACTAGGTATGACATTGTTGTTCAATTTGTACACAGCTTCACCACAACTTCTATTCCCACCAAACGTGATGGCTTTACTCTTTGAAATATTTATTTCCATGCCGTTTGTTTTTGCCCAGGAGAGTAATTTGTCTGTGTCTCGCTGCAAAATATACACGTCCTCCTCTGATTCGATAACCCGATAGATGATACAGTCATCAGCAAAGAGTCTTACGTTTGAAGCTAATTTTTTTGGCAAGTCATTCACGAAGGCAAGAAACATGAGAGGTCCAATGATACTTCCTTGTGGAATCCCTGACGTAACACTTGCGGAGGTTGATAGATATCTTCCGATTCGAACCTGTTGTTTCCTATCACGTGAAAGTTCGTTTATCCAAGCCACCACCCTAGTGTCTATACCCGAATCTATTAATTTATTTACAAGACGATCGTGAGGAACAACATCAAAAGCTTTGGTAAAATCTATTACTATTGCGTCTACCCTTCCACCTTTATCAATTTCGTCGGTTAGATCTTGTAGAAGTGAAACAAGCTGACTCTCGCAGGAGAACCCGTTTCGGAAGCCGTGCTGACCTTGATAAAGCCATTCCTTGCCCTCCCATTCTTTCTACTATATACTCTGTACTCTAAATTACGATAATATCGTCTTAAACGTTTTGTGTTATTTAACCTTTTAATGTATTTGTAGAATCATGTGATGTGTTGTCATTGAGTGTTTTACTGATCTTTACGTATATTGTATCAAATGATAATCCAGAATCCGTGGCAGTGATGTGTGTTTAATCCAGCCAATCCCATTTCGATGTGCACATGGGAGAGTACTTCCGCTAATTACTTCAAAATTGTATCTTTCTCGGAAAGCGAGATTTGATTACGGTCGAGTTTATTCAATTGCTCCACATTTCAGAATTTTTCGTAAAATGTATATGCAATTGTACGTGCAGAGAACAGGCGCACGATTCCCTTCTTCGTACAAGAGCGTGGACACTTAATGCGGAAAGGCTCATTAGAGTTAATGGCTTTGCACCACGGCCACCCCAACCTGTCATTTGACATCTTCAACTTGGGACCATTGGAGGGGAGCCGCTTCATGGCGCAGTCTCTATTGCTGGGAGCCGTGACGCAATCACAGCCTCGACGCGCCGATGGGGCTGTCTGTGTGACAACACGAGCTCACGCGCTTTGAAGCGCTGATGCGCACAATTACCTCCATTTGTTTTATGATCTGACTGGCGGTGGCGTAAAAGTGTTGATTGGGTGAAATGACTTTCGTAGCCACCATGAGCGGTTGCTGCAGCTTAAATCAAGTTTGCTGTGCGAGACTTGAGCGTTTCTCGATGCTTCACTGTAATCCTCCCATTATTCAAATGCGCGAGCTCACATGTGACCTGCTGTGGTTTGTAGAGTTAAGGTTACAAACTTAGAATTGCATTTGATAGTACTAACTAAACACGCTACTATTACTAGAATAATAGTGCAATGTGACGATACATTTTTGTGCAATTTCAGAAATGGATATATTCTCCTTTCCAAAATTGAATTGAAAATGTTCTGTCTCATGGGCAAATCTTTGTGATCTTACTAGTGTGTTCATGGTTTCAATTTCTATCTTCTCCAAAAACAGTGTAACATTATAGAGTTTTTATTTATTTATTCCCGCAATTATGGATTTGTGGATTATTCCGTGGACGTTCATTTAGAATGATTTGTGTGTATTCAAATGACAAAATCCACACATTTTTAAAATATGACGTGCACATCTTGAGATCCATGGAACCCAGGAGCTTCCATATTTTCGCCTCAACGGAAGCCCGTCGCTCTGACCCCAATTGGTGCCCTCGTCGCTGCCCGTTGCGCTTCGCCCCGCCCTGAAGGCCCCAGCGCCTGCGCGGGCGTCCGCTCCAAGCTCGCGCCCGGAGTCGCGCGCCTTCCCCGCGCCGCCAACGTTGCTTTGTCGCCCGCGCGGGAAAGCGGCTCGTGGAAATGCCCCGCCCCCTCTCGCCTCGCATCGACTCGTCCCGTCTCACCCTCTCCCTCTCCTTCCTTCTCTGTTCCGTTCTATTGCTCTCCTGGCCCGATTAGTTTGGTTTGGTTTGTTTTTTTCGTGTTTCCGGACGCGTCAACTGCTTTGGTCATTAGTCCCGTTAGTGTAGTGCATGTTTTTTTCTCGGGAGATGGCGGTGATCTCTCCCCGCTGGATGGCGAGATCCGGCGCCAACCTACCGTTGGCTAGTGGGGTTTCCCCGTAACCAGGACTCTCCCACCAGCGGGGCACCGCCCCACCCGGGACAATGTGGTAGTCCGCCGGTCCCCCGGAATATGTGGTAGTGTAGTGCATGTTAGTGTAAGTGTGTGTGTAAAGGGGAGAGGATAGGACAAGGAAGAGGAAGGACAGATCGCGCGCGGTCCTGGCCCGTTTGGTAGGGTTCTCCGGCATTCGCCTGGTGTTGATCGGAGAAACCACGGAAAATCCGATCAGAGCGCCGGCCGCTAGAATTCTCCTCCAGGCAGCGACTGAATTCGACCCAGCTGAAAAGCTAGTGTCGAAAATCCTGCCGCCGTGGGGAGTGGGAACCTAGGATCTCCCGGTCAGAGACGCTGCAGTGGCATCAGTTGATGCACTGAGCTACCGCTCTCGGTTCCTGACCCCACCCGTACCGTTCCACTCCGTCTGGTCATGCTCTCGTTTCGTTCCCACCCCTCCCATGCGTTCCTCCCACTCTTGCCGACCTTGCACTTACCCGATCTCGCCCGGCGTAATGTGGCCTCTCCTCGTTCTTTCTCGGCCTCATGCTCGTCTTTGCTCGCCCTCCCCCGCCCTTGCCAGCTCTTTTCGCCCTTTGCACCCTCGCCTCGCGTCCCTCTTGAGCTCACCAGACTCGGATTGACTTGAGAAACTGTTGCGTAGGCGGGCGTTAACGACGACGGCCACTTGGGAGGACTGTTCTCCACGAAAGACGCCCCCGCATTCTCTTGCAGCTAATCTACGTAGAATTTGAGCTTCGCTTGTCAAGGCGAAAATGTTGATAAATATCTGGTTTAAATATCTGAATATTTTGATGAGCTTGAATTGTAATTGGTTAATAACGTAAAACAATCATTGAAGTTTTAAATCACAAGCAAAATCAAGATACAATTCAAGATTTCAATAAGATTCAATTCGTGTTTTTATGTATTTAATGTTTTTAACAGTAATTTTATGTTTTTAACAGTATTTAAGAGTTGTTTTGACGGTAAACATGTTAACTAGTATTCTCTTCAATCTGGATTCACTTGCAACACTAAATGCCGTGGGGGTAAATGATTCGCTATGTGCTAGACAAGTAGACTTCATGCACTGGCCGTAGGAGTGCCTCAAAGGTTGTCGATGTCATAGTGTGATTTGAAGCATGACATGTTGTATAAACATATTTTATTCACATATCTTTTCCCTGAAAGCAACTTCATTGGGGTAAATTGACGATAATTTGATGATAACTCTGTTCGACCTCATGTTTTTATTCTTCATTTGTTTCACTAATCTCGCTTCACCTGTACACATTTGTGCTTACGAAAGACGTTGGCGTATGTTTTCTAGGGTAAACACCGCCAGAAACATTCTTCTCTTCCCCTGCGCTTGGAACATTCTTCCTACACTTGCTTGTTTGTAAAATTTCTTATTCCGGAAAGTATTTAGCATACGAGTAGGCATATTGTTGATGTCCTTCTCTGCATGAAAATATTTTCGTACTCGTTCTCTGCCCCAGTAACACGAAATGCAAAGCAACCTGTGAAGGAAAACGGGATTAAAGGTAATTCTCTTTAAAAATGTTTTGAAATTCTGAAGGAAGAAGCTTTTGATCTTCTGTAAGAAAAACGAAAACACTGGTCTTCTTGGAAAAGTGGAATGTAGAACAACATTGGTGTTACAAAATGAAACCAAAGTAAGAGAATCCTTATTTCAGTTCTTTCAAATTGATAAATAAGATAAAATTTTTTTACAAATTTTAAAGAAGTCGGACGAAGAAATTGTGAAAATGTGATCGGGACTGTCAGCAATTTCTCGTGATGATCGTCGTCATACTTCAAAATTTATAGCGTGATTTTAGCAAAATTTATAGCGAGATTTTACAGCGTGATTTTAGCTTAAAATAATTTTTTTCACGAATTTGCCCTTACTCTTCTCATGCCTTTTTCTGGTATTTGTATGTAATGCCAGTAATGCCATTGACTAGCGGTTTATTCTGCACGCTTTTGATTGGTGTCCTCTATAGTAAGAACAACTACTTCTTGAACTCTACTTTACTTGTTGAATGACCGATTGTTTCGTGTTTCCGGCCTCGTCCACTGAGATTACCATTAGCGATGCAAGTGCTTTATCGTGAGAGACCTCTCTGGTGCGATCTACACGTCGGCTTGTGGAGTTTTTCTATCCAGATATGTCCTACCAGCGGGACACCGCACCAGCCGGTACAAGCTCTACGCTCCCGAGATGTGTGGGAGAATTGTGCGCGTAAGTAAGAGAGAGGATAGCAAAAGGAAGAGGAAAGTAAGATCTCGAGGGGCCGCGGCTCGTTTGTTACCTTTTGATTGATTAGTGTTTCCGGGCGCGTCAACTACAAGCGCCATTAGTCGCGTAAGTGTAGTGCATGTTTTTTATCGCGGAAAGTGGCAGTGAACTTCCACCGCTGGATGGCGATATCCGGCCCCGACCTACATGGCGACTTGCGGTGTTTCCCCATCCAGGTATCTCCCACCCGCGGGGCACCGCCCCAGGGGGTACAAGCTATGTATTCACGACTGCTTTCCCAACACCTGTGGTAATGTAATGCATGTAAGTGTAAATGTGTGTAAGTAAGGGGGTGAGGATAGGACAAGGAAGAGGAGGGAAAAATCGTGTACGGTCCGCGGCCCCTTTGTTAGGGTACAGCTCCGGCATTCACCTGGTGTTGACCGGCATTCACCTGGTGTTGATCGAAGAAACCAGGGTAAACTACCAATCAGAGCAGCCGGCCGCTAGAATTCTCCTCTAAACAGCTACTATCAAAAATGCCACCGCCCTAGAACCGAGTCATGAACCCTAGGACCCAGCTGAGCAGTTTTTTCTTACTGAAGAGATTTTAATTAGCGACCATGTCTGTAAAATTTTGTCACTTTTTAAGTCTTATTTGGTTACTGAAGAAAGAAAGTTAATTTAATGCCGTTTGTATTTTAGAACCTCATCTGTAGAAGGTTCTATCTTCGACGTTTAAAGCAAATATCGTTGCTGTAAATAGTGAAAATATTTGACTATATACTTTCTAAATGTAAAAGTAAACAACTGCTTTACTAGTTAATTGCCCGAGACATATCATTTTTATTCAACTTTTTAAGTTATTAAATCAAGATATTATATTGAAAATATCTCAGCTGATCATCGCGTTCCCATACGAAAAATCATTACAAATACCATAGGATACAATAAGAGAAAAAACGTTTTCATGATATCAAACATCAATAAAAGTAGTCGATAAGTGTGTTTATTCACGTTCGAAGGGAAGTTTCAACTGGTGATAGAATTCGGCATTTGTTGCAGAAAAACAAAGGTATTGTTTTAGCGTCTGCGCGAAGGAGATTTAGTTCAAATTTGGAATACCAGAGAGCAAGTAATCTAATAATTGGGCAAAATACTTTTATTCCTATATGATTTTGTGTGAAATATTTTGAGAAAAAAAGTCTAAAATTTCTGTTCCTCGATTTTTCTTTTTCTTCGTGTTGCACGGCCCCAAACAAAAGTATCTGGCTACTCTTTCACAACTCTGCTCTTCTTTTGAAGCTTGCATTTTCTTTAATAAAAACTTGTTAATAAGTTCGTGGAATAGAGGCATAGACATGAATAGTAAAAATCAGGAGGAGAAAAATGTAACTAAAAATAAGATACTCTCTGGAATTAAAGGTATTATTTTTTGCCAGATGCAAAAGTTTTTAACTGAGATATAAAATACATTGGTTTCCTCCGTAAATATCTGTCGTAGCTGAATGAAATATTGCAGCTTTAAATATAATATTGCATTTACAATAATCTCCTCTTCTTTTTTTAAATTTTTGTTTCGCACGTTCTACTCGGATAGACAATTTTATTTCTCGTGCTTGTGTGTGAGTTTTCAATTCTTTATTAACTTTCAACCACATTCATAATATAACATTTCATTTTGTTTCAGAACTTTAAAAGAAACCTAGAAACAGGAAGTTTCAATGTACGTCAATGCGCTTAGTTATATATATGAATGTTCATGAATTTATTTACGTTTTCCTGTATCAATTAATATATGTAATTAGTATCGTATGTTAAAAATTGAGTGGGACGTCCTCTTTTTTCTTTGTCATAAATATTCATATCATGTTTTGTTGAACTGTCCTTTTGCTAGTTTTGAAAAGCATAGATCCGGGTGCATGGGTTGTAATTTTGTTAGGAATAGTATAAAGTCAAAATTATAGTTCGTTTACCAATGTAAATAAAAATTCTATTACTCGAGAGAGTAAATTTGCAGTTTTCAAATGTTGCTAATCATCAGCTTCGTTTGTTCCTTTATTCGTCAATTAACTACGTGTAGTAAAAGGTTGGGATCGGAATACTAGGGGTCAAGGAAAAGTGTATCAATACGAGTGTAATCGATATAAATTTTTACAATGTAGACATGTTGTACAATTGGTTTGGTTTATTTTTTTCGTGTTTCCGGGCGCGTCTACTGCTTTGGTCATTAGTCCCGTTAGTGTAGTGCATGTCTTTTCGGGGATCCCGCTGGATGGCGAGATCTGACGCCGACCTACCGTCGGCTAGTGGGATTTCCCTCTAACCACGACTCTCCCACCAGCGAGGCACCGCCCCAGCCGGGACAAGTTCTAAGCTCCCGACCAGTCTCCCGGAATATGTGGTAGTGCACTGCATGTAAGTGTAAGTGTGTGTGTGTGTGTGTGTGTGTGTGTAAGGGGAGAGGATAGGACAAGGAAGAGGAAGGACAGTCGCGGCCCGTTTGTTAGGTACTGCTCCGCATTCACCTGGTGTTGATCGGAGAAACCACGGAAAACTACCGATCAGACAGCCGGCCGCTAGAATTCTCCTCCAGACAGCGACTGAATTCGACCTAGCTGGAAAGCCAGTGTCGAAAATCCTGTCGCCGTCAGGACTCGAACCTAGGACCTCCTGGTGAGAGGAGCTGCAGTGACATCAGTTGATGCACTGAGCTACCGCTCTCGGACATGTACGATATTGGTATCGTAACACCTTACGATAGTCACAGGTGTATCTCACATACTACATATGTGTTACATTAAATTTTCCCCTGTTTTTTTATGAAAAATCAATGAAGAGTGTGGAAGTTTTGTCCGCTGAAGGAATGGAAGGAGCTTAGGGCGCAGCAGAGCAGAGCTGAGGAAGTGGGCGGGGCCGGGCGAGGCGGCGTGTGGGGCGGGCGCGGGCCCAGGAATGGACGGCATCCTGCTGGGGCGCGTCGCCTCCAACGCGATAAGCGGCGCTTCGACGGCGGCGGCGGATGTGGCAGTGACAGTGGCATCGGCGTCAGCGACCCCAACCGCTATGGCACTGCCACACGCCAAGAGAAGGGCTTATGTAGCAATGCTCGCTTCAGCGGTCCGGATGACGGGGCGGCCCGGTGCAATGCAGTCACGACGCCGAGCTTCTTCCATGGCGTGTGCGGGAGAACCTCGATTCATTTGTGCACTCGCGAGAGTTCGCCAGTCTGACGTAGGGGAGATGGGTGCTTAAAAAGAAAATTGATTTCAGGAAACGTAGAATAGTTATTTAAAAAAGACTATCGTAAGATGTTACGGTACCTCTTACAACATGTCTACTTTGTAAAAACTGATATCGATTACAGTCATATTGACTGTTACGTAACTTTTGTTAGATGTGTTACATTTTGTTAGATGTGTGGATGTTCTTGTATTTTCGAAAACATTTAGTAGTTTAAAGAAATTTTGAAGTCGAGACACTTTTAGCCTCAAAGCTTTTATTTCTGACGCATCACCAGTCTCTTACCTCCCAGATATCTGCAACAGAGGCGCGTCTTTTTTCCCTTACTTTCATCCATTCTACATGGTGTCGGATTAGAACCCCCCTTCTCCAAGGTCGATGGCAGCCCTTAAAGCTATATTCATTTTTCTTTTAATGCTTGTGGGAGCTGTAGAGGTATCCGGTCGGATCTCGACTGTGCTCACCCGTTATGGGCCGAGTAATTCGTTTCCAATGCGTCTGTCTATACGTCGCGTATGTAATTCATTTTCCTCTGATACGCCCATGAATATTAATTATTTTAGTAAAGAAATTTATAATAAAGTAATGATGGTTTTCCATAATTACAATAATATATAAAACGGCTCTCTCCCACCAAATTTTCCGAACTTTGAAGTACACATTCTTCATGGGCTGAAACTGATTAAGGACATAATTGGGGATTACATTACCGCCGTTCCCAAATAAAAGAAATAATAACTAATAAAATACTATATAGTATAATTTTCAATTCTAAATTCACTAGCCTTACACTATTTTTTAATGCCAAATAATTCTGAACTTAATCACGAAAGAAAGTTAAATTGAGAACACATTTTGTGATATTAATTACTAGGGCCCGGATAATTATGTAATTACATATTTTCCTAACGTAACACTGTCGAGTCGAATCAACGATTATTCACGTTTCATATCGGTTAGTGCCAAAAAACGTTAACTTTTTAGTATATATTTCTACATTTTGTCAGAAAGTACTGTGACATACCAACATTTCACACATTTAATTATTAATATTTGTCGTAAATGGGGTAAATATACAAGGATAAACAAATAGAAATATGGCGCCCTATCAACGGCAGCCGAGTTGTTGTCAAGGTCAATAAACTTCATTCTGGCATTCGACCTGAAGGCACGGCTAGCTGATCAAGTAAACAATTTAGGGATTGGTTGAGAAAGCAATGACAGTCTAGGGCATAGCTAGTTGATTATGTAATCAATTTAGGGATTGGCCAGCAGAACAGTGACGGTCTATTCACGACGGAAGTGCGTCGAATGTTTCTGGTGAAAAAGAAATAGGCCGATTCTTGAAGGGCTGAACAGAAAGATTATTTTCACATTCTGACATATGTCGTGATGTTGTGGGGTCGCTCGCGGATGATTAAGTTTGTAATTTGTAATTTTCGTGTGTGAGCTAATCATTTCAGACTGATAGAATTTATAAGATCTACAACAAGTTGGGACTCTGAATATTTTGCGATGTGCGGAAATTATTTGAATAATTTAAATTAGAACTACAAGTATTTGAGACGGTGAGGATCAGTGACTCGACAACATTTGTGCAAGAGCAGGAGAGATGAATCTGGTACTTGGACTTTGGAATTCTCGTCACCAAGAAGAAGAGGAAAATGGTTCTTCATGGCGCCCTCGTGTAAGTGCGCGCGAAGACGGGTACTGCAGGATAAGGGCTGAAAGAGCTCATGACCAAAAGAACATTCTTCATTTGTTACAAACTTTTTTAAGTCATATTTTCGCCTGCCATTGAGAATAAACCATAAGTTTCTTTTGAAATAGAACAAACGATTTTCATTTGGCCAATTCCAGCTAATAAGTAGCTAGACAATATATATTTGTTTTCAGATTCCTCGCACTCTGTATAGATGGCAGATCGGATAATCGGCTATTAGTAGGTAATAGCGATTATTTCTAATGAAACCCATCGACCCACCTAGCGGGATATTGATTTTATTTAGATACTACTTGAAGCATTAATTTTAATAATATTAACGTAACCTTTCCCTGGCGCCCATGTTTAAAACATAAATTCAGAACAGGTTACATCGAAACGCCCAATAATTTTATAAGCAGTTTTTTGTGTGGGCATTGTTTCAGTAAATATACTTACATATTTTACCAAAAAGAACATATTTTTACCGATTTTTCCGTTTTCCTGCAAGTTTTTTATTTAATTCTTCATATTTCCTGTTTGTTTGTGATAAGGAAATACCCAGACGAACAGCATTGTCAAACATTTTTATCTGTAGTGTTTTCTCTAAAATGCAGCTCTTGCATCGCGTTGAGATGAGTCCGTCCAAAATACCGACGGTATTGCAAATAAAAGGGCAAGGCGACGATGCAATCCATAGTTTCTAGCATGTAAATTTTTAGCGCGAGTAAGGTAGAGAACAGGAAAGAAGTTTGGTTTGTGAAAATATACGTTGACGGGAAATATCGCGCACCCACTTCTCATCTTTCAAAGGTCCTCTTGCACTTGATACCCTTCACCAGAAACCACACGACGAGCTGAAGAGGTGCCATCGACATTTTTGTTTCTCCGAGTGTCACACGCGAACCTCCGCCGTTATTTGTAAATTATCTCTTTGGGACGAAAATCTGAAGTAATATCACGATGTGGCACTGAAACTTTTGGATTAACCCTTAAGGGGCAGTGGTAACGTTGAGTGAGAATTTGGCGCAGACAAGTACGACGTTTCAGAGCAGTTAGCAATATCGCTTTGGGTTAAGAACATCTTAAGTGGAACTTATATGATCTAAGAGTCAATTGGTTAAATTTGAACCAGCATTGTTTTTGTTACCTTATCCGTGACAAATATTGAACAGTGACATTGTTAATTCAGTTTATGTTGTTAGTACACCTTATTCTACATTTGACTTTAAAATGTCGAGGGGCAAAACACCTCTGAATGTAAGACTGAAGCACTTCACGGAAATATCCAACCCCCCAAACAGTTCTTATTGACTAAATCTCATGCTCGCCGAAGTCCTCAGCCTCACAAATCTCATTTATGATTTAATTTTTGTTGTGCTATGGTTTGTGCCGACATTCCTACATGTAAATTAATCGATCCAATGCTACGTGAATATCTATAAAAATGTCCACGTGAAATAATTTCACACGCATCTGCAATACGAATGAATTGTCCCCTATTTGTGTATGGAGATAATGAATTCCATTCCTTCATCGGAAACAATGTTCGATTGTATTTATTGGAAATTGGCGATAGTCCAATCTGGGTATCAACTGACGAAACAACTTAAGTGAACGAAAATCATGTTGGGAACGTTGTAATGTGTTTAACGAAAGGTTAAAAGAGTAAATCTATTTTGTTAACTTGTGATTTTGTTATCCAAATGCAACCACCAAATTTCGCAAACGTGTTACCGATAAATAGGTTTTTGTGACCTGTTTTCCTTCTTGTACTGATGCAGCGCTGTACATGTGAAGGCAGCAGAAGCCCTGCAGGTGTTGTATCCAAAATTACTACTTCTAACCTGTCCGGTGCATGCATTATGTTGCAGAACTGAGTAGATCGCAAGTTGATAAAGTAGACGTATTGATTTCCAATACAAAAAGGATTATCAGAAAAGCACCTGGACTGATACTATAGCTAAATGTTCCAAATTGATTTGGAATACAAGTATGTTCAATTGGATTCTGATGCTGTAGCATTCATAGGCATTTCAAAGTAATTGCTTGACGGTGAAAAGATGAAAAATCATATTCCTCCAATGTTCAGTAAGAGCTACAATTAAATCTTTGGAGACGTCTTTCTTGAAACTTTCATGTAGTCTTGAAATTTCCCAATCAGCAGTCGCATCTTTAAAAACTTAATTTATCATTCGAGGATCAATAGAGGATCTAGTGAATAAGGAGAGGTTTTCAGTTCGGAAGAAAAACCTAGGATTTGAAACAGTTTGTGCTATTAGTGCGGTGCTGTGAGGGGACAATTCCGTCGCACTGGATATTGACTGCACGCCAGAGGATCTGTGCAAGATCAAATACGCGCTAGAGACTTCGTGCGATGTGGAACTATCTTTTAGTCTGTGTAAGGCCTTCTTACAACATAACAGGAAAGGTATCATTGCTGAAAATTTGAAACAAATATTTTTTACTTTACGGAGATTGTTGTAAACAATAGAATTATAAAGTATAATATTTAATTTTGTCTTTATTAAAGAACTCTCTCTATATTAAAAGTCTTTATTAAAATTTATTAAAGAGAACTATATAACTAAGATAAATATTAGTAAAAAATAATTTACATAATGTTAACTAATGTTACAATTTCTTCCTTTATAGTACATATTTCTGTATAGTATAATAATATATATTAATATTTTCCAATTATATATAGTACATAATTTTCCCAATTTTTAGTACATAATTATCCGAGCCCTATTAATTACTAATAATCATGTAAATTATATTAATAGTAAGAAATGGTTTGGTGTTTATGATGATTTTATTAGTTTAATACCTCAACAAAGTGTGTGGCATGTATATTACGAATATCCAATGCTCTCAGAAAATTTATGCAGTTTCTGGCCTTGTGGAAAGTGTTAGTGGGATCGTTAGATACTCAGGAACTCCGGAAAAAATCCAAAAACAAACTGCAAATTGACTGCAAATATTTGAATAAAACGTAGTACCACATAATCTCTTACTGCGCAACCAACTAAATAGACATCTCGGTGCGTCACTCCTTGCAACACAGCTGACTTCACGCGATTGCAACTGCTGCAAGCCTCTGGTTTTGAGAGCACAATTCGCAATTTACTTTTCATTTTTCTCTGTTTTACGTCAATATTTCTGATCATCCTCTTTCAAGGACCTACATAAACGTTTTAAGAGCGTTCACTAGACACACAAAATTTATCTGTGATAAAATCAGCATATCGAATTGATATAATTCTGTCTTCATTTCGTTTTTTCGTTTCTTTCTGTTTACTGTTAGGACAACCAGTAAGTATTTCATGGACGTGTTTTTCTCGTTATATCTTGGTTATCATAATACACTAAATAATTGAATTGTATTACGTAACATTATTACGGTAATGGTCCAAAACTTTATCTCACGTGACAAACAGATATTATAACTAGAGACAAGAAAATATGAAGTATGAAACATCAAAATATTATGTTCGTAAATATGCAATGAAAAGAGTAAGAATGATAAATATGTAAAATCGGATATAATATGTAACATTAAAGCACATTTCATAATAGAAGTTACATTTATAAAAAAATCGTTTTTTAAAAAAATAAAATAAAATCATTTAAATGTTTTAAAAATCATTTCACCGTAGTTATGCATAGTTTGCACCATATAACTTTCCCATAGTAGTAAAACGTCATCAATTGCTATCTAGGATCGTAGTTTCAGCAGCAAGACCAGTCACAATAGAACGCCATCGTAGAAACTGGTGATATCTACGACCAGCAAACAATCACCCCAGCGTGCAGTATTCTCATCGAAGAGTTACACGTCGGCGATCGCAAAGTTGCTCGTGAAGGGCCCCAAAATACGGCGTTCCTGCCTCTTCCCACCCCAAGGCCAAGTCAGGCGCTGGGGCTAGCCTCCCGCCGCCCAGACCGAGCAGGCCGGCGCGCCGGGCCGGAGAGCATCGCGCCGCGTCCTACTGCAAACATGCGGATTGCTTTTAAACTTCTACTTCTTTTCATATAAAACGTAATAAAATTGAAGAGAATTGATAGAATAAAAAATATTTTGTGAACAATAACAAGGTATCTAAAACATGTAATAAAATACTAAATATGTAACGAAAAAAATGAATAATGTATTATTAATTGAATATCGTATTATTATTGAATATTGTATTATTAATCTTGGCGACGATTCGCCAAGATTATAATTTCGAAAACGGTAAGTAGAACGACAAAAAATATAATCACATAAAAATTCGGTCCCTAATTATAACATTACCTAGCATGTGGATGGAGTCATGACGCTGAAGATTTTTGTTTTGTTTTAATAGTATAGTATTTCTTATTTGGAGCAGAAAATGCCATAACTGAAGAGACGCACGAAAGGGGCTTATTTGCTCTTCCGTCATAGAGGAATGTCGATTAATATGTATTTATTGCGCATTACAATGCATTTCTTCAGTCTTCTAAATGGGAAACCACATTTCATTTCATATTTGAATGGCAATCCGTGGTTTCGTGTCTTTCACTATGAAAGGTGAACGCGCCAGCGAGAAGAAATTTAAAAAAAGAATTGGAAGTTAATGAAGAAATAAATAGTTGTATTGTGTGAAATAAGAAATAGAAAGTTGCAGTTGTCAGAAAGGGGTGCAGTTGACATAAGTTTTTATTGATAAAAGAATGAACCAGGTTGGACGCGTTTACAGTGTTCAGTAGTTATTTAATCAATCAACATGACGAAGTTACGGTGCCATTAAATGTCAAGCCAGAACATAAAGCTGTATATTTACGCTAGTGTTTTTCCTTTTGAGCAGGAAGCAAATTAGGTAGTATATCCGAAGCTTGAGGCTGTAAACCTCCGTGGGGCACAAATGAAGGGCCTTCACCTCGCCCCCGCCACGCAGTGCACGCTGGACGGGGGCTCTGACCCCGGGGCGATAAGCAGCCGCCTCTCACCCCATCTGCGCGGCGCAAATCACCATTCGGCGCCTAATTCTTCATTTTCTGCAATCACCACACTTCACCAATTTGAGCATGACGCAGAGTACTCGAAGAGATCGGTTTTAACATCAGTCTCTCCCAGAGCAAATGAAGCTGTGCTGGGTGTCCCAACCAATTACAATCGCCTTACTGATAAAATATCGCGCGCTGACCAGATGGGCATGAGTGGGGCTCTTCTGTAATTAGTTACTATGTTGTGAGCTAAAATTAGCGGAGAAAATAAGACATGATATTTCATACAAGACTATCTACCATTAATTCTTGAATTGCTTTTTTGTGCTTGTGTCAGATGCCAAAGTTCAAGACGAGATTACATAATACGGCAGGTTTTTTCTACGATATTTTGATCTAATGTATTCTGAAATATGAAGTAAACCGTACTCTGTATGTTTCAATTATATACATTAAATTTTCGGTATATACTAGTAATACTGTCATTTTTCATATATGGATTGGAGACTTAACGGAATAAATGGAATATGTAAATAATAAATATATTGAAATTTACAATAATTGTTGTGAATACTGACTAATATTACTTTAAAGGGCCAATCCGTTAGATTGTTTAAAATGGTTCCACGTCTACTGTGACCATCCGTTTTCCCAGCCAATCTGGCAAAACTCGTCACATCTTTCGCCTGTGTACAGGTGTTTAAACGATGTTGAACGCTCGCCCACAAACAAAAGAGATAGTGCAATAATATGACGGGAGAGTTCGCTAAGGTAGTCGGCATAATGCATTGCAACCTTCTTTTGGGAGCGAACCGTCGAGCAAAGGAGTCGTCTTGCAACATCGGACTGCGACAGAATACCGTTACAAGCATTCGCTTCCAAACAGCTCCTGAAAAAACTCTTTAGAGAAGACAATAGAAGAGGTAAACTGTTTGTTTTAAATGCAATAGGTTAATTGTAAATATAATCAAGATTAGTATTTGCATATTTTTTTTTAAAAATTTATTTCTTCTTGTTCGACAAAACAGTCTTTCAAGGGTTGTAGCCATCCATAAGGTAAGTGAGGTTTGAACTCTGACATAATTATTGATTTAATGTTATCGTTAATTAAGAAGAGAAAGGAATATGATTATGTTAAGGAGCTGAGGGTATAGTGGTTTACGAGGGTTGAATTTGTCTTTGGGAAATCTTGATTTTATGCGTGGGTGGACTATAAATTATTGAGAGCAGAAAAGTGAGGAGCTCGTACAAGTTTTACAGACGATAGATAATACTCGAATGTCTCTTTATCTTTTCCATTTTTTATCTCTTTGTCTTGACGTTCTGTTCCGTTACTATATTGCTGTTACATGGAATTTCATTGCATCTGGGTAAAGTTCTTGGACGAATCCCTACGCAAGCGAACGCGCGACGGCCCGGCTACACATTTTATAACGGACACGAGCCGGCCCTTCAAGGTCAAAAGACACCGCGGAGCTGCTGGGAGACGACGCGAGGCCGTTTCAACCAGACGATCCCGTAGGAAAATCTGTAGGAATAATTTTGTTTTGGACTTTTGACCAGAGTTTCTCTAGGTCAGGAAAAGAGTAGAAAAAATCAAAATCGCGTGGGGAGCGTTATTTAAAATATTGTCTAAATCAAGAATCATTCTTAGTTTTAAATTTTGAAAGAGTGGCCAAAGCATTTAATTTGTGTAAAGTAAAACAAGAAGTGCATAAGTGTCTGAAAATCATGTAAATGTGTTCAGAGGAGGGGAACTATTCGACAAGAATTTCATTGAAATTTATTGTTGTCAAATGTTAAAAAGAATATAGGACTTTGCTGGGAAATTGCTATTTAGCCACAAACCCATATGAAGCAAAACGTGTATTAGTTGTAAGATTGTTTATTTTCAGGGTGTTTATTTTTTGTAAGTGTATTCATTTATGCATTCAATGTATGTGCGGGATTGGAGATTATAGTATTATGTTAAAAGTGATTCAAATTTGAGTGATTTCGTGAGCATCCGAGTGGAGAGCACCCATGATCCTGATCTCTGTTTTTTTATGTTTATAACCAATTGTCGACCGACCTGGATGACCGAGGTGGCTAAGAGCGAGTATCGACTCGGCGCTTCGGTCCGAAAGGGTTGCGGGTTCGAGTCCCGGCTTGGGCATGGTTGTTTGTCCCTTGACTTTTTATGTGTTGTCGCGGAGGACCTCGCGTTCTGCTGACCCCAGATCAGAGGAGCCCGCAAATGTGTTGGTCTAGTGTATGGTCGAATATGCGTCCCATCGGGACGTAAAGGGTAACCGGCTGTTGGCCGGATAAAGGCGTAGAAAAACAAAAAAAGAAAAAAAACAGCTGTCGTCGGGCTGAGCTGGCATTTCACCAGGTGAATAACTTCACCTTCCCCCTTGAAACGACGGTAAAGGTTATATACTACATGACAAAAATTGTAATATTACCCATATGTTACTTTTTCAGTTCATTATCTTCACGTGGAAAGTTACAAATGTCATCAGCAATTATCGGTCCTATTGACAGGAAATGAAAATCATAATCTCCATGACATTCACTAAAATGCCCAGATGCTTTATAGCAATTCAAAGTGAGTGACAAGTTAAACCTAGTTTAAGGTCACATCACTGTGAAATCTTTTTAGCGAAACGTAGCCATCATTTATCATTATTAGACTCCCTAAAGGAATTCGCTCATCTAGTTGCTTGTGCCTCCCCTCTTGACAACGGCTTGTGAGGACTCATCGCGTCACCTACTGCGTCCCGACGGAAGCGGCGATCCCAAGGCCAGCGAATCCCCACCCGAGTCTGGACGGCGGTGGCGGTTGGGTGTTGCGGCGGCGGCCGCCGAGTCACGCGGGCAAGGCCAAGGTTAGTCCGCGGCTTCCGGCGCCGTTGGTCGCCGCCCCCGACCGCCGGCCGTCACCCTCTGGCGTTCCCCTCCTTCTCCACCGTCCGTCGTCACATCCCGCGGCCAAGTCTGGTCGGTCAAGTCTGGTCGGCCAAGTCTGGTCGGCCAAGTGGTCGGCCAAGTCTGGTCGGCCAAGTTTGGTCGGCCAAGTTTGGACGGTCGAGTTTGGACGGTCGAGTTTGGACGGTCGAGTTTGGACGGTCGAGTTTGGACGGGCGCGAGTTTGGACGGTCGAGTTTGGACGGTCGAGTTTGGACGGTCGAGTTTGGACGGTCGAGTTTGGGCGGTCGAGTTTGGACGGTCGAGTTTGGACGGTCGAGTTTGGACGGGCGAGTTTGGAACGCCCGAGTTTGGACGGTCGAGTTTGGACGGTCGAGTTTGGACGGTCGAGTTTGGACGGTCGAGTTTGGACGGTCGAGTTTGGACGGTCGAGTTTGGACGGTCAAGTTTGGACGGTCGAGTTTGGACGGTCGAGTTTGGACGGTCGAGTTTGGAGGGTCGAGTTTGGACGGTCGAGTTTGGACGGCCAAGTTTGGACGGCCAAGTTTGGACGGCCAAGTTGGGTCGGCCACGTTTGGTGGATCAGATTCTGTCGGCCTAGTTCAGTCGCTCAGCGTACACCCTCTCTCTCTCAGATCTCACTGCCAAAATCCCCACTGCCCCAACATATTATTCAAACTTCGCAGGCGATATCACGACGCCCCCAATGGTTCACCCAGTCGTGCTCGTAGCCTCAGAGGCTGCCCGCTTTTAGTACTTTGGTTCTCGTTGAGACTGGCTGGCGGTTGCCTGGTCTCGAGGAATCTTCCCGGCCCCATCTGCGATTGCGCAGAACCGCTGAGGCACTCCGTCTCCTCCCACTTTCATCGCACTCCACAACGTCAGTCTTCTCGGGCGCTCGTGCCCCAACCACCACCTCTCCGCTCTTGATTTTCCGCTTCTGTTCCTCTGCATCCAATCCCTCCCGCTGTTATTGCCATTCCGCCACATCGCCGCCGCCCGCCTCGCCGTTTCGCGTTTGCAGCAGCGTTCTCTTCTGCTTCCGCCGCCTCCGCCGCTGGTCGTCCCTGCACCTTCCCACCACCACCTCCGCCCGGCCCACATCACATGTCCCATCGCCCCCGCAGCCGTCCTTATGCGCACGTCGATGTCCTCGCAAACGCCCCGCGCCGCCATCCATTTGCCTTTGTTGAAAGCCTCATTGGGGGCCGAGAGCGTGGGCGGAAGAATCCGATGAATCATCGCGTGGCGGCAGCGTGGACGCTTTGAACGGCGCAGTAGTGGCGGAGCGGCATATTAACTTGTGATTCGTTGCCTGAAACTAGTGTTACAGATCCTCAGAATACTAGCACAATCATTTTTGCTTTGGAAATATATTCTTAAGTTATTGTATTGCATAGGTTATGTCATTCATGTGCCCTTCCAAAACACTAGTCTGTAATTCTTCCAACTTGAATTACCTCGAAGTCCGCGGTTTTTTAGTGTAATGAAATATCATTTCTCTATATCTTGTGTTAGGAGTTTGAGTTGAAAACTTTTTAACTCGTTATTTCTGTATTTTATTTTCAAGAGGAAATGTGGAACCCAAGTTCTCTCCCAATTTCATTCAAATTTATGAGAGTTTTGCCAGAGTATTATGATTTCGATTTAGTTTATTCTTTATTATCTAATCCTTTCCGTTTTGAAGGAACATTAAAATTAAAATATGGATAATAGTTGTTGTAAACTATTGCCGCTAGCTTATTTTTATCCAAAAGTAAATATAATTGACAAGAAGATTTATTGTTTCGACAACATTTTTTAAAGAGTATTTACAAAATAGAAAATATATAAACGGTATCTTTAAAATAGTTTAAGGCGTCACAGAACAACGAAATTGTAACTACAACTAGGGATCATCTTAATAATAAACCACAATATTATTTTATTATGACAAAATGGTGGCTTTGATTTATTGCATTAAGCACTTAATTGTCTAAATGTATTCTGTACCTTTTGGAAATTCAGTTTAAAATTCTGCGTTAATCACAGAACTATTAGTATCGTGCGATTAGTGCATGAATTAACTCATTCATTCTTTAATTGCCTTGAAAGGAATTTTGGGCCTGCTGTCATCGACACATGAAAGTTAGGAGTGAACGAACAAAACTGAATTATTCTTTAAAAATTGACTTATTTAGAAAATTATTCTTGCAAATTGAGATAGATTATCTCGGGCCGGTAAACTTAATTACGAGTAATTAAGTAAATTATTAGTATAATTTACTTATAACTTTAAGATTCAAAAGCTTTATGAATAGTATGTTTACGTCTCAAGACCGGATTTTCGTGCAGTAACTCGCTAAAAAGGGCAGTAAAACACCAAAACGTGCAAAAATATGCAATAAAAAATCATAATTTTGCAAAATTGTCTTATGTAACCTAAAACTCCACTTACCAACTTAAAGCCCACTTACCAACTTATTTTACATTTTTGTTGTGAAATTTAAGTGAATAAAATATTATGATTTTAATGTTTTTATTAAATTAGTGTGTACATATAGTTTAAACAAATCGATTTGATATTTTAAATATTTTTAAAAAATACATTTTTTTAAATTCAAAAATCCTTCAGAAAACAAAAATAATAGAGTTATACAAGAAATATTCTTAATTGGTTTCATTATAATTTTCAATAATGAACATTTCCAAATTATTTTTTAAGAAATTACTATATCTCCTATCATCTAATACATGTTTCAGTCAAATAAAAATGTTCTCATTTATTAACACTTGTTTGTACCGAGGTTCACACCGACGTACGTGTGTGTACGCAGCTAAAAGCGGCCAAAAACAGTTAAAAGTGGCCAAAAACTGTTTTCATTCTCTATCGACATCGCAGAGCAACAACTGTTCCGAGAAATTCGATGAATTTGAAACCCAGTATAGCTTTCCACGAAGGTTCGCTCCCGAACGTAAGGTCAAATGTGATTCGCGCATGCAATCTCTTGGTGGTAAGTTCAGCGAAGACTGACATAATAGATTCTATATGATTCGGTTGGGAAGTAGACCCCGGTCATAGCGTTGGCTGAACGGCCTCAACCGAGGGCTGAGTTGGTGGCAACACCGCATAAGCCTATTCCCAACTGCAATCACTCAGAAACTTTAGTTAGAAAATAGGCATCATGAAAAGTATGGATTGCTCAGTTCATAGGGCAACAAAATGCAGAATTGATACATATTAAATGATACTCGGGTTTCACAGACCATCCGAATGCACGGCCAGGTCAAGTCATACAAACATTTTTCTTAAATGAAACCTTTAAAAAGGTAAATTAAAACAAGTTGATAGTATAAGAATTATATTTTTTGCAATAAAACTATGAATGTTGCAATTTCGCCCATTAAAATTCCAAAATGTCATATTTTCAGGCAGCATGACACAAAACGAGCAATTTCTTGCAAAATAAAAGAAGTACTAAAATAACGTCGTTTCACGAATGAAATTTTTGTCAAGAATTAATTTTTGTCATGAATGTAATTTTTGTCATTCAATTTTAAGTTAGTAAAGAAAAGATGTAATTACACGGGAATCCTGTCTTTGTTTATGACTGTGGCGCGTAGCCTTCTCAAAATCTCCGTATTTGGCCCCCACCGATTTCCATCCCTTTGAGCCACTGAAAAATGCTGCCACTGAAGCGAAGGGAACGAAAAGACTTGGTACCGGCAAGGCATGCACGCCCTTGTTTCACGCTGGAGCAAGGCTGTACAAGACGATGGAAATTGTGGAAAAATAGAGCCAGTAGAATAACCATTGTGTGCAAATTTCAGGTTCTTCAAATCAATATTTGTGGAGAAAAAAATGAGGGGCATTCTTACCGACCCTCGTATATATTATTTACCCTTGTTCACAGGCTTTTTTAACAATAATCAACGGTTTATGAATATTGCAACTGTCTAATGTTATAAAAGTAACTAAGGTTTAACACACAACTACTAAGTAAGCTAATTTGTTATATCGGTTTCTAGAACTCTGTTAACTAGTTTATTGCTTCCTTCGTAGAATCCACAAGGATGGAAGAAGTTACTCATTTACATGAGCTAACAATGAACTAGTAGCTTTCAAGATTCCCATCATTTACAACTCATCTGCCCACGTATTTGGAAGCAATATTAATCGAGTGCAAATGAGCTGTTTGCAAGGCGCGCCTTGTGCGGGGGCGATGGTCGCGAGGCGCGTTGCCGGCGCGCGCCGCGGGGCGGGGGCGGGGGCGGGGGCGGGGGGGGGGGGGGGGGCGGGGCGGGCTCCGCGGAGGCGTGTGAACGCGCGCCCAAACGCCGCCTGCAGACGTCTCCCCCCCCGCGCGCCCCACTCTCAACGCGGCTGTTTGTTTTTCCAGAAAATTAAAACAGTAAACGCGGATTACATCCGGTGTTTCATTTGCGACGTCTTCCAGCGGCGCTCTTGGGGCGTCACGTGACTTACGGCCGTTCCCATCAAGCAGCCGCCGTCTTCCGCCGCCGCGCCCCGCGCCGCCCCGCCGCGCCCTACACCAACCTACTCGCTCCGATCCGCCCCGCCCACCCGAATAAACCCTGCCTCGCACTCACCTGTGACGTCGTGGGTTGAACAAATCACGGACAAGATGGCTTTGGTATACATACAGTTATTTACACAACTGCCCTACCATTTACTGTAGGAGAATTTGCTCCCCGTTAGCATCTGCTAACTGCCGAATGGACTGTTAACATGAGCCTGGCGCTCATACTCGCAAGCTTGCGGCCTCCTACGCACACTGGCGTCTCGCGATGGTCTCGCGACAAAGTTCCAGGAACAAAAGCTACCCTTTTCAGGGCCGGCCCGCCTTTATAGCCTCGCTGAGACTGCTTCGACACACGCCGGGTGCACTACCCGTCGGATGACACTCCCCGCCGGGTCTTGCCACACATCTGGCACAAGTCACTCTCGAACTGCACCCTGGGCTCGGCCTCCCTCGCTTCCTGCCCATTGTGGTGCATTCTGCACGTGTCCACTCTGAAAGTGCCCGCTGTGCACCACGCTGCCGCATGCGTTCAGTAGCGGACCTACAAACCCGTCCTGCACGATCCGCCCCCACTGCTCTGACGCGCCTCGCGTTGATCTACCCCATCACACCCCGATCCCCGCGCCCCCACCACACCGCATCCTGTTCCGCTTCACTTCTCACTCCACCTTACCCCTCCTGCCTCCAAAGCCCCGCCCTTCCCCCCCCGTCGCACCCCTCCTTCACCCTCTCTCCCAGCCTTTGCCACTTTTCCCGTCCAGGACCTCGCCGCTCCACCGAGCTCCACCCTGCCCGCCCCGCCCCACTTCCCCCTCCCCCACCGCCCGCACCCCACCTTACTTACCAGCACTTCATCGCGCCTCGTCGCGGCCCCGCCCACGCGCAGGGGCGCCGAGTGCGCGATCTGGTGGCGACGTGCGTCAAAAGCCGCTCGGACCAAAGGCGCCTCGGCGGCAGGGTCGCCCGTCGTGGTCGGCTGTGACATCTGCGAGGTGCGGGAGGCGGAGATCGGCGGCTGTGCGTGGGGCGGGGGCGGGGGCGGGGGCGGGCGGGTTGAGGCGTGACGAGGGTGGAGGGAGGCGGGGCGAGGTTGAAACGTGCCACGGGTGGCACGGCCGCCGGAAATTGCAAGATCGGGCCCCTGCCGTCTTTTGACGTGTCCGACGTCGCCAGGTCTCCGGCGGCGGAAGGGGTGGGGTCGCAGCCGACGCCTCCGCTCGCTGCTGAACGATTTCTCCAACTGCGCACTGCGCGCCCCAGAAGCTCTCCCGAGAGTCTGGCTTATGGGTTCTTCCGCCAGAAAGTGAATAGATGCATCATTTTTAGTTGAGCCATCGGAAGCAGGGCTTCAGGGCTGCAGCGCAGGAACATCTCTGAAAGATGTAAAATAAGAAAATAAAATAACTGGATATTTTCGAATCAAATGTCTTCACGGTTGGAAGTATACCTGATTATGTAAATTCACATACCGCTGACAAATACTGGACATAAAATAATAAGAACTTATAAAGCTTTAATAATGGAAATATGAATATATAAATATGGTCGGCAAGACTAATACGTCGTCACTAGAGGTTTCATGTTTCCTTTTTTGAGCCTAAGAGCCTCCAATGTCACAACCACATTGGAACACGTTTGCTCCGATATGAAACTTCTAGAGAAAAAATACTAAAATCCGTGAAATAATGAGGATTCCAAAAAGAAAAATAATAGTAAAATTAGCATTCCGATTGAGAACAAAATAACAGCAATAAGTGGATGCAAAAACAAAGAGAACGGGAGCAAAGCCAGAAAAATAAGAAATTACTTTTTCAGTCAATCCTTAAGGAAGTTTCCTTCTATTCAGAAATGTAGGATAAAATGTAATAAAAAATCGTGATTAAGCGAATAAAACAAAACAAAGAAAGAAATGTTGTTGTAAACTGTTTATTAGAAGTTAAGAATTTTTTTTACTAACATTTCCAACGTTTGTGAGCCTTGAGATATTCCTGCAACACAACAAGAAGAATTGCACATGAAATAATCTCACAAAACATTAAAGAACTTAATAATAAAGTCAATTGTTAATTTAAATTTCTGTTGTTTTTGTGTTCATGCAAACACCTATTTGTAGTACTCTTGTTTCATATGCCTTCAGAATCGCTTGATTGATTGATTTTTTCGTGTTTCCGGGCGCGTCAACTGCTTTGGTCATTAGTCCCTGTTAGTGTAGTGCATGCTTTTTTCTCGGGAGATGGTGGTGATCTTCCCCCGCTGGATGGCGAGATCCGGCGCCGACCTACCGTCGGCTAGTGGAGTTTCCCTAACCAGTAATCTCCCACCAGCGGGGCACGCCCCAGCCTGGACAGCCATTGGTTAGGGTCTGCTCCGGTATTCGCCTGGTGTTGATCGGAGAAACCACGGAAAAGATAGGACAAGGAAGAGGAAGGAAAGATCGCGCGCGGTCTGTGGCCCGTTTGTTAGGGTACTGCTCCGGCATTCGCCTGGTGTTGATCGGAGAAACCACGGAAAACTACCGATCAGAGCAGCCGGCCGCTAGAATTCTCCTCTAGGCAGCGACTGAATTCGACCTAGCTGAAAAGCTAGTGTCGAAAATCCCTCCCGGTCGGAATCGCAAACAAGGCCTCCCTGTGATGTGGTGCGCGGAAAAGGTTCTCTCCCAGAACGCGCCTGCTGCGAGCGGAGGTCGAGGGGCCGCGCGACAGTCGTTTGATGAGCGCCGCGCCGTACCCTCCCGCCGTTCCCTATCACGCCAAGCGCTCCTGGCGGCCCCCCCCCTTTTCCCAACCCACGTCTGGTTTCCCCCCGGTCTCCTCTTTCGTGTTCGTCGTCCCCTGGCTCTTTCTTCCTTTTCATCCCTTCCACCTTTCTGCTCCCCTGTCCCTTGCTTGCCGCGCCCCGCAGGTTCTCGCATCCGTTTTACTCTTTCCGATACTCTCCGATCTTCGCCGTCTCCATCGATTCCGTGTTCTTGTGGCGTCATGGAGAAAAACACACAGACATTTACAAGTATGTACAAGTTTATTTACATGTATGTACAATAACCAACTTCTGCTTCGAAACTAAACACTTGTGAGTATTTCCCTGTGGATACCCCACATAGCTAGGGAGGCCCCGCCTCCTCTGACGCTACTCCCGCGCCACTACCGTGACCTCGTCACCCGTGCACTAGGCACGACACGCTCCAGCCTGAGCGTAAAGTTTTGCGCATCGCGCGAGGTTTCCAGAATTAAAACCCCCGTGTGAGCTCGTCGGCTCGATGTTATACCAGCGTGCAGGTCCTAGGTGTAGGAGGGAGGCTCTTGTCTAAATGTATCCCAACGCCGGGCACCTAGCTATTCATGCCCGCAGGTATGCGATACTTCCGCTCCTCCTCGCACACACAGCCGCCAACGTGACGCTACAGTTCTATTTCTCATGAGTTGGGAGAGGATTTTTATGACCTAAATTGTTGAATTGTGCTTTTAAAAATATGTATTTACGACATAAAAGGGTTTAAATATGTACTTTAATATGCAATTAAAATTAACAATATTTCGTTTGTGTATAAACCTTTCTGAACCAAATTCAAAAGAAGAATGCTTGGAATGAAAAGATATATTTTTGGGTAAATAGAGTTTAACATTGCTTATTTCGCGAGAGAAATAATTGAGGTAAATATGCACCTAAGTAAGTACATTGAATGTCTTGTTTCATTTTTCACGTCTGGTTTAAAAAATGATATCAAGAAGTATCCTACATTGCAAAAGTATTTTATCAGCTGTAGAAAAGGAAAAACACGCAAACTGTGACAAGCTCTTTTTAATCAATGAACGCTCATAAATAAATAATTCTATGAAAACATGATACGTTTTAGAGATAAGTCTCTATTTTAACGAAAAATGCGAAATTTGTTCCTTTAATTACACGAATATGCATCAACAGAAAAATCGGTCAATTATCGCAAATATGTTCTAACACATTAATCTGCATAGCATCCAATTCTAACCAAATATCAAAATATTTCACTTAGCTATGTCCTGAAAACGGATCAAAATCTGCAAAATGACAGAAATCCGCCCCCTACTCATGAGCACTACCGCCTGTTTCCTGTACAGCATCGCTTCCCCCAGGTCGTGTATTTCCCCGAACCCCCTATCATTCTCTATTTTCGAGTCGGATTTTCCCTTGATACATTGGTTCTTTTCATTCCCTTCATCGCTTCGTTCCTGTTTCTTCCCATCTCTATTTTGTTCCACCTGCAGCATTCCTCCTCAGGCTGACTCGTTTCCGCTCTACTCCTAGCTATCGCCTCCTCTCGCTGCGAGAAGTGCGAGGGTCGTCAATAAATCACGAGAAACCGAGAGTGAAATTTAATAGGAACTGGCCAGGTGTTCGGAGTAATATATTTTTTCCACAAATACTCTTTCGATGCTCGTTTCGAGGAAATACACGTTCCTTGATTTCACTTCTAGGGAAGGTATATCTATTACTTTGTCGAATTTGGGAATTCTAAGAGCGAATGTTGATGTTGTCGACGACTGCAGGCTACGGGAATGGAACTGCGCGGGAAGCGGCGCGTCAGCTGTGTTAATGGCGCTTCTATCGCCCCAGTGTTCGCGCAGCCCATCCCACTGAAGAACGCGAGAGAGGGTAGCGACCGAGCACCGTCTGAAACACCAAGACTAGCATCTAGTCCAGCAGTGAACGGATTTAAAATCAATACGTACTATGTGAGAAAACTGGTGGAATAATGTTTCAAAACATACACACTTTTTTTATTTATAAAGAGACTACCCAATATCAGTTTGCTTATTACTGGTCAGCTTCTAAACCGTGTGATGTCCTCTTCATTTCTATCTTCATACATTTTTCATCAAATATATTAAAATTTTGGAGATACCACTAAGTGACAATTTCCAATAAAGTAACTTATATAAATCATTAATAAATCAATGAGCTAATATAGAATGTTTAAAAGAAGAGAAATTGAACAATTGAAGGGTAAAAAAACAACCGTAGTCGAGAACAATTTTTCAGGATGGCGCAAAAACATTCGATGACAAAATTGTAGACATTAGAAACATGAAAATTGTATGCACTTTCTCAAGCTATTGCAAACACTGATGAAAACTTGAGTGTAGTTCAAGCTTGAACCGTATTGTGAAAGTTATTGGATAAACTGGGGTGTGTATGGTGGTGTTTAAAAAAAAACTGAGAATTTTTTTATCAAATTTATTTATTTGGGGCAATGATATTACAATATTTGAAGGAATAATGCAAAGAGTTAATGCATTTAATCAATTATGAATATTATTGACCAACTTATTGTTCTTCACCACTGCCTGTTATCATCATTATCAATGTTTTCCTTTTGGTAGATCTTTCATGTTCTTTTTTTACCAAAAATGACGTTGGACTATGGTTCTGTTATCAAAATCACTCAAACTTTCGGAGGTAGTAACTACGGACAGGCGCTGAGTTTGTTCACAACAAAAGAATTATCAAATAGCTACGTAATTCTAGCAACATTTTTACTATCTCAAAATCTCACATTTCACTAAGGTTTTTGTTAAAAAATAACTTCATTTTATCGGAATTACTAGCCTACAAATTAACAAGAACTGATTTGACATTAAAAGGAAAGTTTTTAAGCATTGAAAATTTTCATATAAACATTCGAGAAATATACAATCAATAATTAAAAACGAAACAATAATAAAAACTCAAACAACAACTATATTTTTGTTTTATAAACGTTTTTACACAAATAATAGTTTCAGTCAATTTAACATTTTGTCATACGGAAGAATCAATGTTTCAAAAGAATTTTGATTTTCACAATCGGCCTTTAAATGGAGCGTAACGAAACTTACTGGCTTGGCTAACACATCTTGAATAGCTTTTGTTACCTGAGCATTATTTTCTCTAATTATGACGATATCAAGTTCTTAATAGAATTCTGTTATCAGTTTAATTTCACGGTTCGCTTGCATGATTATTACAAACAATGGGGTAAATCATTTCAAATTTCTTGATTGGTTGCTCATTCAACTATCCTCATTAACGTGATCGTTTCAGTAATTTTGATCCAATTCCTTATTCTTACATTTTAGAATATGTGTTATCGTGCTAATGCTTTCCTATATAAAATATACTTGCATGGGTAAAAGTAGTACCCGTACCGTTTATCGCTATCTGGAATGAAAATGGTAGGTATTCGGCTATTTGTACACGGGTTTTTCAATCCTTACAATAACTAGGCCTACTCTAATATGATGATCTTTCAATGCCAGTTGGAAAGCAATCTAAAGAACGCTTAATGTCGAAGAGTTGAATGTCGTAAAACGAAGTGGATATTCCTTGCATTCTTTTCATTACGTAAATGTAATAATATCATGTAGTGTATTGATATTGAGTTATTTTGTATTTCTAGACGGTATCAATTTCAGTTAAATTAAGAAGTTATCCAAACCCTTGAAAGGCTAAGTAATGAATACGTCAAAACAAATGTGAAGTCATTACGAGGCTTATCATAAAACCTTGACTTTGAGATGACTGGCAATCAAGAAGTTATTGCGAATACTTATGTTCCCAACTGAAGGCGATGTGCTACTTCAAGTTCAATGCTGATCATTCTAAATCCATAAGAGTCATTCATAGTAATTGAATCATACCATATTGTGCTCTTACACGCATGTCGTTTTCTGGATAATGTATTACCATAAACAAATGAAGTACGTCTACATTTTGAGGCATAATTGCGCTCATTATTACACAGAAGAGGTCAGCATAGTGTCATTAATTTGGCCTGCGCTTGTTGACGAATCTTGGTTACTTGTTAACCACTAACGTGTCCTTATAACCACTCTGAACAATGGCTATAAGGATGATAACCTATAAATTGTCTGTACCTCCCTAATTGAAAATAATCTAGCGTAATTTTTCGTGAAATATTGGCAATTTTGAAACTTTTGAAGACTTTTTTCTCTAAAACCGCTAAAAATGTTTTCTTTAAATTGTCTCTTTGTATGTATTGAAGGACTGCGAAAGATTTGTGCTATTCTCTTTCCAGTGGACTTTTATTTTCGAAAGTTGCAAAAATGTAACGATTCAGAACTACAAAATTGAAGATGAAAGATTTTTGCCTCAAAATTCGTTCTAAAAAACACTCCGAATTTTTTCTTCAATGTTTCCCTAATAATAGAACAAGAAACGCTTAAAAGAATGGAGCTAATTAAATTTTTGTTGAACTCTCTGAATGATCGAAAATTGCTAATTTAGAAATCATGCGAGAAAGTACTGCGTTATAGCACCTCTAGTTTTATAATCCCAACAAAATTGTACATGCCACTGTTTAAAAATCTACTTTTGAAGAACTCTGATCTTTACAGTAATCATTCTATTCTTTGTAACTCAGTTTCTTTAGGAAATTCACGTTTTGTCCCTAATTGTGCTTGTAGAAGTAGTTACTTCTGCACAAGTATATATCATATCGAAGTGTAGCGAATTAAACCTGTAAGAGAATATTTGAATCAATAATAACTCTTTATACTCGTTACTCATCATTTATCCATTTTCCAGCCCCTTACGACGGCAAAGAAGACGGGAATGAGGAATAACTGTCACAGACACACATTTCTTTTTGACGAACAATTTCGGAAATTTTAGCAACTGCGCGCATGCGCACTGGGGAGGCAGGGCCGCTCCGAAGGCGCGCGTGCTAAATCTCTCGACAAAATCGCTCGTCAGAAGGAAGCGCACAAATCGGGACTTACACTTCTTTCTTGCAAAATTAGCCTTGGCTAGGCACGCTTTTTTCAGTCAAAATTTAATGAAAATAGTTTTATTTTTTTATTTATTTTTTATTTATGTTACGTCAAAAACAGTTAAAACTGCATATGACGTATGGGGAGAAGTGAATTCTGTGCACATTTTCGAAATTCTGTGATCCCTACACTAAGTCGTATACTACATGAATTTTGAATTAAAAATAAAGCTCCCATAATAAGGAGTCAAGAATAATACATCCTCGCAACAACATGGAAACGATAATTTGAATAACTATATTTCCCACTGAATTCCAGAAGACTTGCACAGATAATGGAGTTACATTTATGTCCAGAAGCAAAACAAGGGGCCATCTCAACATTTGCTCAATGGATCAGGGAAACTGGACGAAAAACCTTTGTTATGACAATAGAAGATGTACGATATTGTCAAAATAACCCTAGTACAATATCGGTCAGTGACCTTCAATTTTGTATTTCATCTGCTCCGTTGATGAGACAGAATGACATGTTATCATATCTATCTACGCCATGTTCTTCAAGAGATGGCCCTATCTTATTTTCAATTTTGTCATTAGATTGAAATTGTATTGCAACATTGTTTCTTAGAATGAAAGTTGTTATTTGAAATTTGAAAAAAGTATAGATGTATCATTTGAGTCAAGAAGATAACCACCAACAATATATTAATGGAAATGGAAGGCTCCAGAAGTAAAGACGCAAGATATGTCATACACGTCATACGCAGTTTTTAACTGTTTTTTGACGTAAAATAAAATAAATAAAGAATAAATGGAACCATGAAAAAAAATGATTCATTTATTCGATGATAACGGACAAGTGTTTTCGAGAAAATATAATAAAGTTTTGTGACTTATTGGGCAGTAAGAATATTTATTTTTTTCTTTTATGAGGTGTTCTTCTGTCGTGAAGTAAAACTATGAGCGTAGTTTTAATAAAGAAAAGGACGTCCTCTTCGTGTACCTAAAATGCAGCTTTGACAAAGGTCCATCCCTCAACCTCCCCGCTCGCGAAGGAGGCAGTCGCTGTGTCCAGCGTATGTGGTGAGGCTTCTTCTCGTGCGGGGGGGCGTGGTGGTGCGTGGTGGTGCGTTCGCGTCACGCAGCGAGCGGCCCTCGCACGCGGCGACTCAGCGGCGCAGAGCAGCGCCCGCGGGCCCCGCCCCCGCCGCCGTCGCGTAATTACGCTGCGTTCTGCCTATCAGCAAAAGCCGCGGCGGCGGCGGAGTGGAGGCGACGGAGGGATGCGGCGGTGGCCGTGATGACGAGGGCCGCCCGTGAAGCGGCGGTGCAGCGCCGGGGAAATGGCAGAGGCGGTGACGATGGCAGAGGCGGTGCGATGGCAGAGGCGGGGCGATGGCAGAGGCGGTGCGGCAGAGGCGGTGACGATGGCAGAGGCGGTGACGATGGCAGAGGCGGCGGCGATGGCAGAGGCGGCGGCGATGGCAGAGGCGGTGACGATGGCAGAGGCGGCGGCGATGGCATGAGGGGGGACGATGACAGAGGTGGTGACGATGTCAGAGGCGGTGCCGATGGCAGAGGCGGTGACGATGGCAGAGGCGGTGACGATGGACGAGGCGGTGACGATGGACGAGGCGGTGACGATGGCAAGGCGGCGGCGATGGCAGAGGTGGGGACGATGGCAGAGGCGGTGACGATGGCAGAGGCGGCGACGATGGCAATGATGGAGGCAGAGGCGATGATTGGTGTGCTAGAGGCGAAGGCATTAGTGGATGAGGTTGCGGAGTCGCCGGCGGCGGTCGGCACAGTCTCTTGGGCATCTGCCGCCGCCTGCATCTGGTTTTCTCATAAGGCCCCGCGCGCTGGGCTCTCGTGTCTCCGACCGCGCGCCGCTGCGTTCGTTTCCTCCATGCCATGGCCTATCCACTTCCCTTCGACCCCTCTGCCCTCCTTCAAATCACAATTGGCATCGCTTGAAACTAGCACCGCCACTGACCCGTCTCTGCTTCCAACATTCACTACTCACGTTATTAGTCACTGCCACGTGCTGACGCCAACTGATACATCTAAACCCACATAACTGAAGCCAGACTGAGGATATCCGACCACGACGTCACGTAGCGTATGTACCTCGAGCAGAGTCCTCAGTAGCATCCAATAATAATGTAGAAAACATTGCTGAAATTTTGAAAAAACTTCTTTTCATAAAAATATGTAAGAAAATATGTTAGAATAAAAAATATCTCGAGAAAATAGCAAAATGTGTATAATATGTAATAGTACCAAATATGTAAAAATATGTAACGAAAAAATTGGAAACGGCGACAATTCGCCAAGATTAAAGTCTTGAGAGCAGGAAGTAGAAAGACAGAAAATACGTAATTACATAAAAATCCGGTCTCAAATCATCACTGCATCTCCGCCAACATCCTCATCATAACCGCCAGCATTAACACTATCGCCGCCGTGCGCTGTGGCTGCCAGTTTCACCATTTTCTCTTCGCCCGACGTCCCGTGCCGCCTACCGCAAACATTGGGGCGTGGCGGGGGTCGAGGCGGGTCGAGGCGGGTCGAGGCGGGTCGAGGCGGGTCGAGGCGGGTCGAGGCGGGTCGAGGCGGGGCGAGGCGGGGCGAGGCGGGGCGAGGCGGGGCGAGGCGGGGCGAGGCGGGGCGGGGCGAGGCGGGGCGAGGCGGGGCGAGGCGGGGCGAGGCGGGGCGAGGCGGGGAGAGGCGGGGCGAGGCGGGGCGAGGCGGGGCGAGACGGGGCGAGGCGGGGCGAGGCGGGGCGAGGCGGGGCGAGACGGGGCGAGGCGGGCGTGGCGGGCGAGGCGGGCGAGGCGGGGCGAGGCGAGGCGAGGCGGGGCGAGGCGGGCGAGGCGGGCGAGGGGGCGAGGCGGGGCATTGAGGAATAAAAAGAATTACATTTTTTAGAATTATGATCTTTTTTTACTTTTATATCCCTTGACAGTTTGTTAGTTCTCCACTTTCCCTTCCAGACACACTTACTTGTCATCGTATAATTTCAGACGTGTCATGATCATCTGCCGAGTGGCATTACGATCTAGAATCCAGACAAGAGAGTCCCGTTCCTTGTCTTCGAGGTATATTCGTGTAGCCGGACGTACGCAAAGGTGCGTCGGTGAGATTCTATCGCATTCCATGAGACGTTTCACTACAAACAGAGCGTGCGCCTTGGCGTTCGAGTTCGTAAATCTGACATAATAGGAGAAGGAAATAGAGCAGTTAGCAATGAAAACATTCATTTCGTGACTTCTTTCACATAAATTTGTTGAGATTTTTGTCACTGATTTTCAGAATCCGTAAACAACGTGCCGGCAATGTCAGAATTTCTTCTCCGTAAAAATAATTCATAAAATAATTATAACGTGATGCCTGAATGACAACCTTACTGCACTCTCTTGGTCGCTTGAAATTGGAATGTAGAATCACAAACATATTAATTATTTATTATTCCATATATGCGTATGTATATGTGAAAGTAAACATTGAATAGAATTAATTGGAATATCAAATGAAACGTTGATTTTACTTTCTCGTTTTTCCACGTACTTATGTAGCGAAGAGAAAGTATTGTAATGCTGCAACGTAAATCTTGGTATTTCCGGGCCCTGGTAAGCAAAAGTGGATAAATCTCGATCCTATATGTGGTAAATTACTTCTTCTAACAGATTGTGTAGTCAGAAACGACGATTTCTAGGTCCTTAATAGCGAAAAATAGATTGACGGCAGAGCGTCCGTTTGGCACTCTGTGAGTCTAAAAATTAGGGGGGGGGGGATTCTGTCACATACCGAACGATTACAGAATTTGATCATTTCTAATTTCTCATATGTATTTCAACATTTTCGGTCAACTCTCTATAATAATTTATAGTCAGTTTTGAAAACGTGACATATCATCGAACATGTAGTGAGTCTATCATTTTATATATGCTACTGTGTCAATAATTACTTTATCATATACGTAGGTATACGGAGTAATATTTTTAGCATGAAAGAGTTGTGTAATGCTGTGTAAAATAGATTTCCAAATTTGTAAGGGAAATGTGCGTATTGGGGCCTCTGATAACGAAAATATGATTTCTTATGAAATCGTCCGTCTGTCCAACACAAGCGCCTAAACCATTCATCGTATTTTGCCGCAATGAATTATCCTCAATACTCCGCAAATTTGAAACGACTTCTCGGCATTTGAAGGTACATCGCATGAATCTCCTAGGACATTTTTTATTTTTTGTCAGAAATGGCTCCAATTTTAGAATAGAGAGATACACTTGTAAAGATAGCATAGGCCAGATTTTCATTGTTAACTCTGGATTTTCAAAATTGCAAACGTTTCGATTTTTTGACGTTTAGATATGAAAGATAGGGATTTTGTTAAATTTCCAATTTTTTTTAATGTCACTCGTACATTTTTTAATTGGCTTTTGCGCAATTTTGAGTGATGTATGGCAATATTAGAAAAGATTTTCTCAATAACTGCTTCAAAGTTTTTCTTCCAACTTTCTGAATGGATAGTGCTGAATATGTTAAACAACATTACATAAACTTTATTGTGATAAATTCTTTTGATTTTTGATAATTACACATTTTTGAAAATATCTCTCTTGTAATTAATATTTACATTACAGATTTTTCAAATTGTTTCTCATAACGTCTCTTGATAATTTAAGTTGGAATTTTAGAAACGCTGAAGCGATATTTTCTCCAAAACAGCGCCAAGTTATGAAATGAAAATTTGAATACAAAACCAGGATTTCTATTCAACAATTCTTGTTCTACGACATTCTTAAAGTCTTATTTAATGTCTAGTATTAGGCGATTGAACAGCTGAAAAAGTCTGAAAAATTTATGTGTGTTTCGATAAAACAGGGTCTCCTCGTAATAAATATTACCCGAAAGGAAACTATACTATTTTTATGAGATACTACTTGCTATACGTGCAGTACTTATGTTCTGCAGTATTTATTGTAGATTTAATTTTGACAAATTTGCTTCTTACTGAATGCGAATTTGATAGATTTTAATGTTAAATTAACATTGTTCGTATTGTTGCTATGGAAACAAATGTTGATAAGTTATTCAGACACAAAAAAATCAATGCTGCAAAACATATTCAAAAATGCAATGTGCATTAAAAAGGTCAGTTTTAGTTATATTATTTGTTCTGTCAAATAATAATTGTCACCCAACGGTGAAGCGTTTCAAGTAGTACGATCGCGAGATTCCCTGTGGAACAGGGACTGTGCCAGGTGAGTCCAAGTACTACCCGCGCAACTTTTCTTGAACAACGACCTTGCTTCCCCCTCCCTTGAGCAATAAACAGTTCAAGGTAAGAGCTCGCAGCGAGAACTGATGACAACACTCCAAGCATTAAAACTTCGTTGGCGTGAAACAGAAGCTAGTCAAAGCTAATTGCTTTCAGCTTCAATACCATCATCTAAAGAAATGGCTGAGACAGGTCCAGGTTCTTCAAGGGAGGCACCTAAAACTCCTATCTAGTGTCCCTGCTGTTGCCTACCCAGAGCGATGACCTGGCCGCACACATAGCATGTATGACTTTGATTTTCCAGAGGTTGGCATTACTCTAAATACTCTAGCGGTCGACTTTTTAACTAATACCCTCACTCCGCCCGTATTTCTTCAATCCATCGTTCAAGAAAAGTTGCGCGAGTAGTAGGCGGGCACCAGGGTTGTGGCTTCGAAGCCCGCGTAAGGCAGGAAGGTTTAAAGTCATGTTGGTGGCATGGGCGCATTTGGAATTCCTCCTGGCTGTATTACACCAACAGCCTCTTCCTTCCATAATCTTTGCGCCTGGCAGGCAACTGCGTGTGCAGATTGCGATTAACTGAGGAACTGGATCCACACACAGAACAACGGTGCAAGTGGCGATGTGGGACCAAGGATTAACGTGGACAAATGTAGTTGCAGGGTTGTGATGAGAGTTTGCACTGTTCGGGGAACGCGAGGGCGCTCTCTCTAGGAATGTCCTCAGAGGAGGGGTCCTTTTGGACACCGGCAGAAAAAGGGCGCAGCTGGGAAGATGTGGGAAGATGATACGGAAGTCCGAAAAGCTAGCCCGACTCAAGTGTTAGGAAACTAGTATGAAAAAGTCTGTGCCTTTCTGTATCTCCACCCGTTTTACTTTATTATTATTATTATTATTATTATTATTATTATTATTATTATTATTATTATTATTATTATTATTTTAAATCTACATAATGAATTTATAGTAGATTTTTGTCATTTCTCATAAGTGAAAATATTTTTTTTAATAAAACGTAATGTTAATGTGAAAACAAGCTTTGACTTGCTTGTATATACTCTGATAAGAAGACATAGTGAGTAGGGAAATGAATATTAGTGTTAATGTAAATAGGAAGAAATACCTAATATATAATACTTTATTTTTTAAATTTAGTATTTAATTTATTTATAATAATTAATCGGATAGAATGTCTTTTGATCCCTTCTAAAACGTGTTCTATATCTACAGACGCTATCCTGATTACTTTGCTTCCAAGAATTATTTTCGTTGAAAAGAGGCGTTTCAAGTAGCAGTCGTAATTTAAATACCAAGAAGTGTGTAATTCAATGGCGAAAAAATCTCTTTTTCCGCATCCTCTTCGCCAAAGCCAAGAACAGTCTACTCCGGTTATAGTGAACTTCTGGGGACTAACATTTTAGGTTCACTATATCCAGTGATGTCAAAATTAAATACAATTTCTCCATTACGATTAATTTCATTGATATAGAGATACAGCAAAATACATAAACAGTACGAACTGCAAATTTCATTATCTTTATTTGTCCTTAAAAACAATTAAATTTAATTGATTGCTTCGTACTTTTTCATTGGTAATTTCTCTACATCCTTCTCCAGAATTCGTGCTCCCTCCATACTTGATTTTGCATTGTTCTCTGTGTCTTAAGTATCGTAAAGCAGTGTTGACACCAATGCCTCATGCACTATTGAAATACTGCCCGCTCTCCGAAGGTCCTAATGGCGTAAGAGGTGCTTTTGGTAGCAAACTTTCGGCGCAAGCGGCTTATGAAACGGATCGCTTTTCCGCCCGCCACGGCGGAATATCCGTGCGGCAGTCGCGTGCTCTGTGTCACCTACGTGGGACTCAACGCGCTTTGTCCCGAGGAGTGTTAGGCAACACCAAGATTGAAAGTGAAGCAGTCGCGCGTCGCCTCCGCCAGTTGTAGCCCACGCAGGACACGCCTTAGTTCCGGAGTGAAACTGAGTGGCGTAAGGTTATCAGTAAAGACCCCGTTTCGGGTCCGCTTCCTCCACCTCAGGGGAGACTTCTTCGATTATGATCTTTGGTCGACAAGTTTTTTTTCAAGCTGTTTAGTGTTGGAATTTGTGGCACTGGGGCGATATGTTCTTTTCCCAGAGAGAATTACTTTCCAGAATGTTGTATTTCCTACGTAGGCCTACACTATAATCGAGGTTTAGATTCACTATAACCGAATCTTCTTATGCTTATTTGTAGGGAACGGATTTTCATGTCAATACATATTTTTACAGGGACAAGATACCTACATTCTCTAATAGTTTTCAGACTTAACACGACATTCTGAACGAATTGGAATCATTTTTATTTTACATATTTGTACATATTTTGGTATCTTTATATATTTTTATATGTTTTATCTATTGCTGAATATTTAGTTACTTTTAATATATTTATAGGTCGAAAATGAACATTTCACATGCGAGTTCGAAATATATGTTGCTTGAAAGCTAACTTTGTTACTGAAATTCTTATGAAACCACGCAGTGCGCTTGTATTAACACCGGACAATCGTATTAATTGTCAAGCTTACCTCTCCCCGTCCCATCTACTTCTTGGAAATCGCGTAGTCTGGATCAAAGATTAGCGGATGTATGTGAAGCAGAAGGAACTTCAACCACGTGCTTACTCGTGTTTCATGGACCCCATGCGTAACTCGTTAAAAAATTCAATCTTTGTCTTATTCCTTTCCTGGAGTTGGGGGGGGGAGGCATATGCTCCCTTTACCCCCCCCCATTCTTTCCATCACAGGCTTCATTTAAGCGCCGACTCCTCGTAAACAACATTGTATATACTACAAAAGTACCATATATTTCGGATGAAACGCAAATAATTTCTTCTGTAGATGTAGAACTTTCTTTCAGCCTCTCTGAATCCATGTTAAGATCTGTCAGCTCGTACTGTGTCGGAAAACTTTTGAAGATGGAATTTTAAATATAACGAATTTTTATTTCACATATTTCCTATTTTTTCTTACATTTTTAGAAAAATAAGACATAAATATGTACATATTTTGCTTTTTTATTACAATAAATTCCGTTCCCTACTTATTTGTAATGCAAGTACGGTACCAGTGACTTGCGTTCACTATAACCGAGGGTTCACTATAATATATCCGAATTCACTATAAACGGAATCGACTGTATACGATTGTCATGATACCAACTGATTTTCGGTGATTATTAAGTAAACTATTAAATGCCGCTTGTGGTGGAGAACATCAGAAGCTGACTCTACTTGAACACGCAAGGACAAGGGGATCCACTCGCAGTCATGTGAAGCCGGCAACACCCCGCCGCCCACAGACAGCGCCAGGATGTGACGCGAACAAGTTCCCGCAGGTTCACGGCGGGCGGCCGGAGGGCCGCCGACGCGGCCGGCGCGGCGCCGCGTGGTTGGCGCGTGATCTTGTGAAACGCTCTGATAAAGAAGCGATGACGAGCGTGATTAGACTACGAAATATTGATGCTGTCCCTCCCCTCGGGCGCGCGATAAATCGCCGCTCGTAGACGACGGAGGCTTCGGGGACGAATTGCGGTGAAAAATGCGATGGAGCAGGGGACTTCAACCCGGGCTCTAGAATGATCTCTACACCCTCAGTCAAAAAACATGGAAATTTGGAAAACATCTATAGGTCCTCTATAGAAAGAATTTTTCAAGCAGGAGCGGAATAATCCGACTGTCATAAAAAATAGATTAATATATTTAAGTAATAATTACAATATTAATATAAATTGGATATGAAATGGCAGTTGATTCTACAGACGTGTAAGATCGATCAGTTAAACTAGTGGTGCTACAGAATGGCACAAACTGTTTCGTAATAAAGTTTTCTAATTTCCTCGGTATGGACTAGCGTTACGGTCTTGTGCCATTCTCTTATACATATAAAATAGATTAAAATACATATTTTTGACATTTTTCAATTTTTCGGTTTCCTTTAGTAGGAACGAAATATTTCTTTAAAAATATGGAAGAAGAGTAAAACCACCTCATAAACGACAATTTTCATTGAAAAATTTGGAACCGTTTGAAGAAAATGGTATTTAAGGGTTACTGTAAATGCGAAATTTGAAGCTCAATTTTTCACACAAAATGGTTTTTTTTTCGCAGAACTTCATTCGAAGTCACTCGAAGCACCTTAACTCACAAATGCAATAATATATATTCAAATCGCTGCAAATGTGCATAATCACGGAGTCAGGAGTATTTAAAAAAAATTTCATATGTGTAAATTTTTTAAAATCAAAAGAATACAGCAAAATGAACATTATGCCGTATTAAACAGTACAATTAGCACTATTCGCACGAAAAGTTTGAAGAAATAATTTGGAGTCATTTTTGAGGAAATGGCGTGTGAGCGTTTCTGAATATGCAGAATTTTGTGCTCATTTTAACACAAAACTGTTAAGTTTTTCGGGAAACTTTATATGACACTATTTAAAGCACATTTCTCATAAATACAATAAAGTAAAAAAATGCGGTAATGTTAATATAACGACGTGAGAGCAAGTCAAAGTAATTGCATTGTAATTTTTGAAAAAACAAAAATTTATCAATATAGAGTTTGTCATTTTATTGCGTGCATTTAGCACTATCCTTACCAAATTAAAAAAACAATTTGAGAGTTTTTGAGAAATCTTGTTTTTGTAATTTTTTAAAATTGCCATATTCCATGCGCTATTGCACGAAAACTAACAAAATTTTCAAAAACGTCTGTAGGACCTTAATGAAACAACTAATCATGGACAACAAATTTTCTTTTGAAGGAAAAATCTCTAATCTTCAATTTTGTAACTGTAGGAAGACGCCGAAAAGAATTCAAACTTTTGTAATTATCGAAAATGCAGAGTTAACAATGGAAATCGGACCAATGCCATGTTTATAAGTGTATTTTACTCTATTCTTACAAGAAATTTAAAGAAAACAAATTGGAGCCGTTTTTGAGAAAAGTTTGAAAATGTCCGGAGGGTCATGTAAAGTACCCAAAACTTTTACACACTGCTTTTCAAAGTTTCAAAGCTTCAACTAGCGCCAGATGGACAGGAGTTTCTTCAATATGGAAAAACTCCTACACATGGACGGACCGACATAGACGGACGGACCCACAGAGGGACGGACGGACGTTTTGAAAAACAAAACAAAAAGCGAAAAAAACAAAAAAAACTTTTCAGTACAGGGGACCCTAAAACGTGTATTTCCGTAGAAATCTCGAAATCGATTTTCCGCAGCATTACATAACTTTCTCTCTCACTCCGTGTATACGTACGTATACGAAAAAGTAACTAGAGGGGTTACAGAATGGAACAGACTTTCTCGTAGCAAGTTTTTCTAATTTCCTTCTTGTAGACTGGCTGTAAAGTCTTGCTCCATTCTCTGGCCAACTGCCATCTATCGTCACCGAAAGTACATTGTATTCACATTTTTTCAACTATTCGTTTTCTTGATAGTAGAACCAAAATATTACTTCAAGAATATTAAAGAAGAGTAAAACTTCGTCCAAAATGAACATTTTCATTGAAAATTTTAAGCAATTGAAAATGTTTTTTAATTTTAAATTCTACTCACAATGTAATAATGTAACCAATTGCTGAAAAATGGCATTAAAGGCATTAAAAATTTAAAAAAAATTTGTATAATTTTTGAAAAACGAAAAGCACTATTGGTACGAAAATTATACGAAAATATTTGGAACCTGATGATACGTACAACAAATTTACGCGAAACGTCCTGTTTCAGAATATGTGAAAAATATAACATGTTTTTGAAAATTTTGTATATGAATTTTCAGAAAGGAAAAAAATAGTTGAGTGTTAAATTATTAATATTATGTAAATCACTGTATTTTATATATTTTTGAGTGTTAAAAAATTTGCGAATTTGAGTAGAAACAAAGATTCGATAAACTCTTTTATCTGATACTTAAACATGAGATTTTGTCAACAGAACCATGAGCTCAAAGGGTTTCTAAAGGCGTAAAACTTTGAAGACCCCTGCAATAGAGAATTACAAGTGGGATCTGATTCAATGTTTACATGCGGGGGCTTATAATTTGACTTATATACTTCCATTCTTTCGTAGTCTCTTTAACTCTTCAAATATTTCGGAAATTATTTTTTATTTATTTGATATTTCATTAAATTGGCAACAAAAATGTTCCAACATTTTAATTTAGCCAATCTAATCGATTCTCCTATATTCATTTCTGTCGAAAATATGGTTCGCGTTGTATGAAAAGCGGTCAAACACCACATCGTTCTTTCCTCCAATTTTTCACAAGATCTATGCAATTCTTTTCTATTATTAAAGAAGTTGGTTATTTACTTCGAAAAGAGAGATCACGATCACGAGATAATCGTGAGGATAGCGGCATAAGCCTAATGTTGTTTATTGAGTTCACTTTGTGTAAACTATATCAAAATTGGAAGTCATGAAATATATTTAACTAATTAGAAAATATTGCTAGGTTTCGAAAAACTAAGCAAATACGTAGACGTAGATTTTGTGTACCGATGGCAAATTATTCAGATAATTTTATGTAAAAATTATTTGTTAGTTTTCGATCGAGTAACGAATGTGCAGTTTGCAACATTAGCAAGAACGTGGTTGAAATTACTTTTGTTCATCCTTTACTCAAAGTACGCAATAAGCGGGGATAGGGGGTAAGCAGAGGGGTAGGTAAGGGTAAGTTTGACAATTCATTGCGAAGATATGGTGGTCATGGAAGCGCAGCAGTATTACATTTGATATTTCAGAAAGATGATTCCGTAACTTATAATGCAAACGCGCATCTAAAATGTTCCGTTTCGACGTATAAATATATTAAAATGTAACGAAATATATAGTTTTTTTCTAGGGCTTTTATCCAGCCAACAGCCGGTTACCCTTTACATCCCGATGGGACGCATATTCGACCATACACTAGACCAACACACTTGCGGGCTCCTCTGATCTGGGGTCAGCAGAACGCGAGGCCCTCCGCGACAACACATACAAAGTCAAGGGACAAACAACCATGCCCAAGGCGGGACTCGAACCCGCGACCTTTGGGACCGAAGCGCTGAGCCGGTGCTCTCTCTCTGAGCCACCTCGGCCGTCCAGGTCGGCAGAAATAAAGTAATAGGTAAAATATGTAAACATGTGTAATTATGTCAAAATATGTAAAATAAAAGTAGTTGTTATTAATTTAGAATATATTGTAAACTCTAAAAATTATTATTGAATGTAGGTATCTAGTTCCTGTAAAAACATGTAGTTACATGGAAATCCGTTCCCTACTTATCACTATACTTTATTTGGAGACGAGGGCTTGCCAGGAGTCCAGGGATTGCGTTGTGTCAGGAGGGGACGGACGTCACTGAGTGGCAGGAGAAAGGAGAGTGCGGGGCGATGGAACGCCTAAGAGCCATCGGTTCCGAAGCGCGAGACTTCCCCTCCCCACAAGCGATCCTCACCTCGCGATGCCCCGTGGCAGCTCGGAGCCAGCTCGTCCTCCCACGCCCGCCTGCAGCCAAGGCCTGCTCTTCCTTCTTCCTTAAGAAGTAGTATCAGCACCATACAGTATTCTCCATGGTATTTTGTGTTGTGAGTGGTTAGCCCGATAAAATATCCACGGTCCGAAACCATTCCTTTCGTATTTGTGTAACGAAAAGCATAAAATATTATTACGGTTGAGGCAGTCCATAAAGATATGAAATGAAGTGTGATGATGGTGGTGAAAGCTATCATAATATAACCCTCAGAAAGTATTGCTCCACACTTTAATTATCGTAATTGTTATTAATAATGCTTTAACTACATTCTCATTTGGGAATGTTTGTAGAACTTGCCGTTAGTTGTCTAAGGATTTTCCTTATTTACAAAAGTCAGAATACTTCACTTTAGTTTTATTAGGAAACTTATATTTAGATTCACTACGTGATGACTTTAATGTATCATTGTACTATTCATTTGCATTTATAAATTATGCTTTCAATTTGATATTATATTGATGAATTTATTTTTGTTTAGAAGTACGATTATTTTGATTAAAAATTAAACACACCATAATTCGAGACTCTTATACTGTATATGTAAGTTGTTTTCTTACTTCATGATCATTATTGAATATAACGTTTTTTCTTGACAGCCATCATTATCTAAATAGAATTTATGGAGTTAGCATCACTTGCTTTGAATATTAGTCAATTTTCGCCAACGTTTAAGCCGTATTTTCAACCTTTGACAAACTGTATTGGTATTTGTTATTAATATTATTAATATATTATTATTATTATTATTATTATTATTATTATTATTATTATTATTTGTATTTGTATTTACTTCTGGCTAATCTTTCGTAATTTCAGTGTATTAAGTTGTGAAGTGACCAGAATACTACATATTAAACTGTATATAAATATGAAAGACGAACATCTACAGGTACATATGACAGCAACCGTGATTAAAGTCGAATAAAGAGGTTTTGGCGAAAAAAGAGTGCACCCATTTATTATTACGTAACGAGCAGCGATCTAAATGTAAGATCGCTACTTTTATTTCAGAAAACGCATGGTCGTAAGTGAGAGTTTGAATGCCGAGAAGGCTTACGAAGTGGAATAATGCCCCACTCCACGCGCAAAGCCCTCTCATTCACTCGCCGCCGCTGACGTCCGTCGCGGGCGACGTAAACGCGCGGGTTGGCGCGTCAGCGCCGCCCACGCGCAGCGCAGCTCTGCCGCTCAGCCGCGCTCCGCCGCCCCCACCGCGCCTCATCCCGCCCCGTCCTGTCTCGTCTTGTCCCGTCCTGTCCCCCCGCCCTCCCGCCCCCTGCCCCTCCCTGCCCTGCCCTGTCCCGCCCCGCCCTGCCCCCCCTGCCCCGTCCCGACCCGCCCCGCCCCGCCCCGCCCCACCGCGCCTCATCCCGCCCGTCCTGTCTCGTCTTGTCCCGTCCGTCCTGCCCCGCCCTGCCCCGCCCTGTCCCTGCCCTGCCCTGCCCCGCCCGCTCCGCCCTGCCCTGCCCGCCCTGCCCCGCCCCGCCCCGCCCCGCCCCACACCACCCTGCCCCGCCCCACCCCGCCCCGCCCCACCCCGCCCTGCCCCACCCCACCCTGTCCGCCCTGCCCTGCCCTGCTCCACCGCGCCCCGCCGCGCCCCGCCCTGCCGCGCCCCGCCCCACCCCGCCCCACCCTGCCCGCCCCGCCCTGCCCTGCTCCACCGCACCCCGCCGCGCCCGCCCTGCCCTGCCCCGCCCCGCCCGCCCCACCCTGCCCCGCCCCGCCCTGCCCGCTCCACCGTGCCCCGCCGCGCCCCGCCGCGCCCGCCGCGCCCCGCCGCGCCCCGCCTCGTCCCGCCTCGTCCCGCCCTGCCCCGCTCCGCCCCGCCCTCCGCGCGCGCCACGGCCACGCACAATCGGCGGTGCTCACGGGCGCCCGCGCGGTACAGCGCCGCACCGCACAGCGCGCCGGGATATATTGCAAATTGAATCCCGCACCATTTTCCTATTTCATCGCGTCGTTCGGCGCAGAATGGCCCGTCGGCCGATAAGCGACAGTAAATAACAATGGGCGGCGACGGCGCGGCGGCGGCGCATCGCAGGACGATGTGCTGCGGCTGCAGGGCGAGCGCGCGTCATTAGGGGAGCTCCAACAGCCTGCCACCGGCAGCGCCACTGCCGCCGTCCCGCCGCGCCGCTCGCTCCCGGTGGCTCCACTACGCCGTACCGCGTGGCCTCTCCGGCCGCCCTCTTTTGTCTCGAAATCGCACGCGTTTCTCGTCTCCCGTTTTACTCGCTGTCTCCGACCTTGTATTCCCTTCGTATACTGTCAGAAATTTCTGCATTATTTTAATGTAAAAGTTAATGAAAGTGATTTTCGTGTACGTCAATTAAAATAACGTACACATACAGTAACTTTAGTTACGTGTAAATTAAATTTAATATAACAAGTTAATCGTACATTAAATCTACTGATTTTATTTAAGTTTAATTTACATAATATTCATGTACAGTCGTACATTAAATCTACATAACATTTAAGGTAATTTCTGACAATGTCGACTGCTCTTCTGGGACCCCATGACGTGCTGGAGTTACCTGCTTCCCTCCCTGCGCGACCCTCCATAGCTTCGCAACCGCTGTGCGCTCATCTACTGTTATTTTGTGCGGAACATCCTCGTGATGAAAACCACATATTTACATTGTTACTCTCGATTATCCAGAATTAACAAATCTCTTTTCCCTTACTGCCGTCCTCTTTCCACCTCCCACCCTGCCTAGCTTCTTAATAGCTAGACTACTGTTGCTCATCTTCATAATGCCGTTTTATATTAATATTTTTCTCTCTCCATCTATTTGTCCTTTTCCTCTCTTCCTGCACTGATTAATGATGATTGATTGATTGATTGATGATTGTTAGTGATTCCAGGCGCGACAACTGCTAGTGTCATTGGTCACGTAAGTGTAATATATGGTTTTTTGGTCTCTGGAGGTAGCTGGTCTCCCACCAGCGGGCACCGCCTCAGCCGGGACAAGCTCTTAGTTCCCGACCGGTCCCCCGGAATATGTGGCAGTGTAGTGCGTGTTAGTGTGTGTGTAAAGGGAGAGGACAGGACAGGACAGAATAAGGAAGAAGGCAGGAAAGATCGCACGCGATCCGTAGCCCGTTTGTTAGGGTACTGCTCCGGCATTAGTCTGGTGTTGAGGGAAGAAATCATGGAAAATGGCCGATCAGAGCGGCCGGTCGCTCGAATTCTCCTCCAGACAGCAACGGAATTCGACGTAGCTGACAAGCCAGTGTCTCAAATCCTGATAACTGACTGAATATTCTGAATCCGTCGGGACTCGAACCTAGGACCTCCCGGTCCGAGGCACTGATGCCACGAGCCACCTCCCCCGGTGCGCTGGTTAATCTTTGGTCCCCATTTTTCGCCTTCAGGCATTCATGGTATCCGCCTCCTCTCCTACGCATCGTGTTTCACTCTTTCCTTTCCTTCCCGCCCCACCCGAGCGACCCGATGGTCGGCGCCACAGGTGCTGCGGCCGCTCTGCCCACGCGGCCAGCGCTGCACCCGCCCCGCTGCCGTGCCATCACCTCCGTTGCTTTCCTGTGCTACTACTGTGGACACAGTGTGCACGATGAGACATGCCATGTGCGCGGATTCAGGTCCCTCCGATTCGACAACTACAATACGAAGTATGATGCCAAGTTGGTTTGTTTTTTTCGTTTTTCCGGGCGCGTCAACAGCTTTGGTCATTAGTCCCGTTAGTGTAGTGCATGTTTTTCTCGAGAGATGGCGGTGATCTTCCCACCCTGGATGGCGAGACCCGGCGCCGACCTACCGTCGACTAGTGGGGTTTCTCCCTAACCAGGACTCTCCCATCTGCGGGGCACCGCCCTAGTCGGGAAAAGCTCTAAGCTCCCGACCGGTCTCCCGGAATATGTGGTAGTGTAGTGCATGTTAGTGTAAGTGTGTGTGTAAGAGGAGAGGACAGGACAAGGAAGGGGAAGGACAGATCGCGCGCGGTTCGTGGTCCGTTTGGTAGGGTACTGCTCCGGCACTCGCCTGGTGTTGATCGGAGAAACCACGGAAAACTACCGATCAGAGCAGCCGGCTGCTAGAATTTTCCTCCTGACTGAATTCGACGTAGGTGAAAAGCTAGTGTCGAAAATCCTGCCGCTGTTGGGACTCGAACCTAGGAGCTCCCAGTCAGAGGCGCTGCAGTGACATCAGGTGATGCACTGAACTACCGCTCCCGGTCGCCAAATAAGTGGATCATTCTTGTCTTACATTTAGTAAATTTCTTCCCCGAACACTTTGTACAGAATCTACTTTAATGTGTCATTGAAAAATTGGTTCATGGCAATACCTCCGTCCGTCCGTCTGTTTGTCTCCCCCTCCAGCTGAGCACAGTACGAGTGGCTAAACCGTAGGCAGAATTTTCACCAAAATTTATAATCATTGTCCGATCTGGTTGATGTTTCGACCGTTTAAGTGTGAAACTGATATTTTGTTTTTTGGGGGGTTCTTTACCCACTTTACCACCTTTTTTCCCCTTCAGAATTAGCTCAAAATATTTCTTTAATTTTTTCTCTGAGCAAAGTAAGATTATTAAAAATAGCGCAAGTCCGATTTTCAATGCATTTTTTAATTTTCCGAAAATTACAGAAGTTAAAATTTTATCTGCATTTTCCACATCTAGAATATTAAAGAACGAGATCTTTGTTCTTAATGAAATATATTCTTCAATGTTAGACCTTCAAATATCGCCGTGAACAATTTATTTAAACAAATCAACACTTTTCGATAATTTTGCATTAAACAAAGGCAAATTTAGAATCAAGATTTTATCACAGGCGGTTTCATATTTTCTCTTTTTTCTTTGTGAATGAATGGAGATAAATGCATTGAAAAACATGATATAAATGTTATTTTGATGTAACTTTTTATTTTTTAGCATTTACACAAAATCGATCAACGATCAAGTAGTATTAATACTAGGTAACCGTTACAAATAACGCGAGAAAGTACGTGCTATCGTAAGACAACTATTTTCGTTAAATTAGTTTTGGTAAGTTTCAATTTCTCTTGAAAGTATTAATATTATTTTAGAGTAACATGTAAGCGAACCAATCTCAATGAAGGTGTCACCACTCTTGGTGCTGATTTAATAAGCTCTTTAGTTTGTCGATACACTGACAAATGCATCTCATTACAAAGTGTATGTGGTATCTGGTTTTGATTTATGGTACCGTGTCCAATCGTTGTTCCTTGATTCGTTGCGGTCATCACCGCTGTGACGGAACCGTCCTCTGTAATAAGGCTCATACTCGTTGCCAAAAGTCATCAACGCCCCTGCGCTCGCCCCCGCCCCCTCCCCCTCAATTACCACCACCACCACCACCACAACCACTACCGCGCCGCCGCGCCGCCGCCGCGCAGACGAGCGCCGGGTGAAGAGCCGGCCTGGCCCCGTTTCGCCGCCGCCTGAGCAGAAGGGCGCGAAATGGGCCATGATTACAACGGACCTTGCTCCTCTTATCCGGCGATCGGGAATGCGGTCCGATGCCAGTAATAGATACGGCGCCGATTAATCGATAACGATGCGAATAATAAACAGGCCCCGGAGGCGAAATCGCTGCGCCATGCACGCGTCGCAAGGACGTCTCGTTCCTTGACCTAGGACCCGTTTTCGGAATAAGTCTTAGCACGTCCTTCTTCCAGAAGGTTCCAATACGCAATGATTAATAAATATTTATTACTGAAGAATTTTGAAAAAACGCTCTTGAAAATTTTTTAACGGTGTTTTGGGATAAACAAGAAAAAAATTTAGTACTATCTTCTCATAATACTTTCCGAAAATGCATCACAATTTTAGATGAATAAATTCTTGAATGAATTATAATCATATTTTTTAAACATTCTGGGTCAAATATGTTTAGTTATGTTTACTCCTATTGTGGACAAATTGTAAATGTATATTTGAAAGGATGGACTATTATTTTCTACTTTTATTTTATGAATTATTAGAATCTATTTTCTGAAATGCAAACCAAAGTGTAATGTAGGGAAACACGTCCTCTTTCTCACTTTCTCATTACAACTTCATGACCTGTATTCGTGAATGCAGACGTGGGACTTGGTTGTCATTTAATGGTGTCTAATGGTTCTGACAGTGGGGCTGTTGGGAGCCGTAGGAAACATGGGGCAGAGTGGAACCGTCGAGCTTGCAGTGTACATTTTGGTGGGTAAAAATGTTGATAAATACAAAAATATTAGATTCCTTCTACTATAACACACAGAAAGTCTGTGCTGCTTTCAGTAAAACAGGTTCTTATTTCTTTTTTATTTTCTGGGAGCCTCCATTTTTTCCACTTTCACTGGGGCAAAGTGTAACAAAGCTAATTAGATAATAATGTTTATAGCTTAAACAAATATTGGTAAATAATGTACATCAGGGTTTAAAGAAATCATGAACAGATGTAATGAAGATGTATTTTATCTCTACGTACATAGCTTTTTTTAAAAAGCTTTGTTTTTTTAAGTTCCTTGGCAGAACTTATAAGATCTCTCAAATAGGGTGATCAATGATGGCAGTTTTTTCAGTACTGGGGGTGGACTTCCTGAAATTTGATCCTGATTTTGGCACAGAAGAATTTCTTAGGAGAAACTATAGTGCTGACATTCTTCCTCCACCAATGATGTAATGGGTGTAGCTTACAATGCAGCTTTTGAAGATACTGAAGGCACTTCACAATTTGTTGCTTCTGCTGAAGCGAAAGCATCATCAGAAAATACTTCAACAATCTCCTAGTTTAGCAGAGGGCAAGAAAAGTAAATGAGATATTAATATGATCCACAAAGATGAGCCTACAATAATTGGGAAGAGATTTAAAAGATATTCGTTATTGAAATTTGTAGATGTCGATTTAAATGGCAAATGTCTGTGTTTTGTTTGAATTGATCTTTATTGATAGCATTCCTGTAACGTTTATTTTATTAAAATAATAAACGTTTTGAATGATTGATGATGAAATGATTCAGGTCTGTATCCCTTTCTCTGGTATCATTCGCAACTATTGAAGGCCTTTTGAAAATTTCAAACTTCTTTGCAAAATATATAATTTGTGATTAATTATTACTTTGATGTTTCTTTTTTAATTAATACTAATTTGACCCAAATTATTTATTTTCTTAAATAAAAGCAATAATTTCAAAACAAAATAGAAGAAATTTTGCTTATATTTCTAAGAAACAATAAATTGTTCAGGATGAAGTGTGGAAACATTCTTTGTTATGTAATTGTATTTCGCACAAATTTCTCCAGCTCGCTGAAACTTGTTTTTAAGTACTCCTGCTATGTTGAAAATTATCGTATGACCGGTTAAGATCATTTATTGAGTTGTACAACTTTCAAAAAAGGAAAACCATTTTTCTTTTTAACGATGTTCAAATTATGTGAGTTGTTATGAACTTTTATTAAAAAGTAACAATGGCTTCAATAATTAAATTGAGTGCTCTCTACACTAATGTAAATCATTACCTTGAAAACAATATTGCATTTAATGATCCGCAGGTAATACTAATTATTGTGCACGACTGTCGTTTGGAGTTGAATCACTTCAGTTACTTCTTATCTTTTAATTGATCCGTAATAATATACCTCTATGCTGTAGAGTCTGTAGAATGGCTCCCAGTATTTGACTTTTCATTGCAATTGTTCTCTATGAACGACATAATCGACATAACTTGCCCTTTATTTCATTGTTCTTGTTCCAGACATGTTTATAGATTCAAGTAATATATGTCTGACATCACTGATTTTTTTCTTTCTTTTTTCTTTAAATTCCCGTTTTGAAGTCCGAAAAGCTCCTACAAAATATTGTGTTCTAGTGTAATTAAATGTTTCAACTCCACTGTGGAAATATACTAAAAGACAATACCGTAAAATCAAAAATAATTTCCACGCCTTTTTGAAAAAAAAATGTATAAAACGAACATAAAATTGTAATTACAATCAAAGGTAGATATTTTCATAAATTGATTGATTGATTGATTATTTCGTGTTTCCGGGCGCGTCTCATTTCAATGGTCATTGGTCTCGTTAGTTCAGTGCACGCTTTTATCAAGTGAGATGGCAGTGCTCTTTCCTCGTTGAATCGGTGTAGATCGGGCGCGGATCGGTGTAGAATCGCTGTAGATCGGGAGCGGATTTACATGGCAGCTTGCTGGTTTTCCTCATCCAGGTATCTCCCCCCAACGGGACACCGCCCCAGCCGCGACAAGCTCTGAGATCCCGACTAGTCTCCCGGCGCATGTGGTTGTGAAGTGATGTGGTAAGTGTGAGTGCGTGTAAGTAAGGGGAGAGGATAGGTCAAGGAAAAGGAAGAAAAGATAATGCGCGATCTATGGCTTGTTTGTTGGGGTAGTGCTCCGACTTTCACCTGCTGTTGATACGAGAAAATTTTCTATTGAAGTTTCCCGACCGCTAACATTCTCTTCCAGATGGTGGCTGAACTAGACCTTGCTAGGGCCGGAATTCCTGCCACGGTCGGGACTCGATCCCTACGACCTAGTTGGAGGCAGAGTAGAATAAATGATCGTCTCTTCCAATTACTATAATTTGTCAAATGTATATCGATCAACGAAGCGAAAAGGTTTCTTCGGAATTATCATACACCCGAGCAAATACGACATTATTTATTCCATTCTGTCGTGCGTTTTTCTGAACGAATCTTTATTATTACATTGTCTTCATCCCTGTTTGTTGTCATCTAGGAAGGCATCTGGAAGTTACAGGTTCACGTTGGTAGATTTTAGACAACGATCTCTTGTAGCCAAATTCTTTTAATTCTGACAAGGCGAATACTTTTATGCGATATACCAGAACATTCACGAAAACATGGTAATCGCCACTTGCAATTGCTTTTTGACACATTGTTTACCCATGGAACTGTTTTTAGAACATCGCGTGTTCCACGATGTGCTGGTATTGCGATTTATGACTATTGCACTTCTGATTCTGTCTTCTCGTATTATCTTAAGTACCTCTTTGCCTTTTCTGAACAGAAATAAAATTCATCGTTTTCCTTAGTTCATTCTTTCATATAGCATATCATCGCATACTTCTTAAACATTCTACTTCGATTATGTCAATTATCAATGCCAACATTGATCTTTATCTCCTATTTTACTCACCTTTTAACTTTCCATTCTATTATAATAACGAAATTTATACTTAACTATAATAATAATAATAATAATAATAATAATAATAATGATCATAAAACTTAAAACAACATTTTTAATTGCAACGATTTAATGCATAAAGTGATCCTACTACGTGTAATTTCAATTTAAAATACTAATCTTTACGCAACTCGTCGGATTACATCCGAGTCTACTGATTTGTGGGAATCAATTTCCCATTTACTTGCAATTTCCATAGAGGCCTACATCTCCCTGAGAAATTAAATTACATCCATTTACTTCCACTGGATTAATTCTCTCATGTCGGTCTCTATCTTTCAGGTTTCAATCTTCGCACCAGAACTTTCTGCGCGAACGGTACATAATCTTCCTGCTCGGCGGAAGCTTTTATGGGCCACCATTCCCCATCTCTTCTCATTTTTCAGCCGCCATAAACCGCACGCGTCCCACGCATTTACCGCGTTTGTGCGTCAGACGCCAGAATGACAATGCGATAAAATAATTGGATATCGACGTCCATTGTAATTACTCCGCACCGAAAGTCTGTTGCAACGGCAGGGTCGATTTGGAAGCGAAAGTTGGGGGTGGCTTTTATCAGCTGCCGTGAGAGAAATTCTAGATGAATTAAAGGGAAGTTGGGGAACGAAACCCGGTAACCGGTTAGTAGGTGGGATCGTGGATATCTGAAAGTCGGGACGGCGATGTACGTGTAAATTAGTGTTGTCTCATAGTTTACACACCAATTGGCGAACATCGGTGCAGCCCGTATCTGTGTTTGCATATTGTCTCAGACCTGTGAATACCCAAGACTTGTTCGTGCATGCACAAACGAAAATACATTTGACTATACTAGAAGTATAATGGTTCATTTATTCTTTTCTATTTAACAGATAAAAAATACTTACAGAAAAATCAATTTATGGAGTATGCGTGGAATGATTAATTTAAGGTGTGTATGTTAAAAAGAGATGCGAGGTAATCTATAAAGCTGAAGCAATCGTCTCTCTTCTAAATCCGCTGTTCTCTCCTGGTCGTTTTATGAGTGAATTGTAATCAATAAAGTGGACTTCAAGAATACTTTTCCAATAACCGTTTTGTCTGCGTATGGAAAGATTCTACAATGGAATCATCATCTTTTATCCATGTATGATTCGTTATCTGGAGTGTAACGCAAAATGTATCGGCACTTCCGTTCTAATCGTCTGTAAGTTGACAGTACAGCCTTATGCCCCCAGCATGAAGATGACATTGTTCACTTTACTTTTTGTAAATGACAGCGTTGTCCCCTACAGTTTCCTTGAGTTGCGACGTGAGGCTGCCACAATCTCCGTTTACATCAATAAAGACCCAGATTTCGCAACCCATTTTGTGATCTGACTGTGTACCAGAAAGCTGAAGTCTCCTTACGAGACTTTCAGCACAATGAGGACGTAGGTTTTTTCCTTGGCGAAAAGTTCACCAGTGGGTTGAACCATTCAAAGACAGTCAAGAAAAGAACAGAATGCTCAGGTGGTGCTCATCATTCAGCACCATCTACTATTGAGGAATTCTGTACCCTGGTTCTGAATATCCGATAGGCAGGGTTGGGCAAAATTCTTTAAATTTAGAATTAATATACTTTATAAATAAGTATAACTGCATACTCAAAATACATTAGGTTTTGTTTAGCTAAATATCAAAATAAACTTATTTTTTTATTGTAATTGTAATTAAAACAGTAATTTAAAAAAATTAAAAAAACGACTAATTTTTCAAACAAGTCATCAGACAATAAACCCCTAATTGGTGAATATATAAAACGTACAAAGGGAAACAGCTATTCAAATAGCGCGGATGAACATAAACTAGTGTTATATCGAATAAACCTCTTTAATAATGAAATTTTATTTAATTATTCATTTGATTTTGTCGGATAATTGACCAGCATTCTTAAAGATTTATATTTATCATTTAAAAATGTAGAGAATTCAAATTAAACAGCTCCTAAGTAACTTTTTGTTTTAATGAAGTGCATTCACTAGCGGAAATGAACAAAAAGAAACTATCATCGTTATCTGTTTCTTCTTCATCTGTATATAAATTACTTTGGTTATTACTTTTTTAAATACACCTATTTTATGTATTTAAATATTATTCTCAAAATACATGTCCAAAAATATCTAAAATACAGTTTTTCAAATACAAAATGTGTTGAAAAATGTTTTTCAAATACAGGTATTTAAATCCTGCCGATGAGTGACTATAGATGAAGTGGCAAACTATGTTCTACAAATGAGAGCGACGGGATGGATTGTCGAAAGACATTATTTTGTTGTAAGACAACACGCACTCATATACTTCTGGTCAAGCTCTTCAAAATCTGTATTTTGTGGAGTCAGAGCATCCCGGATCACTTCCGTTCAAGACACTTGTAATTACCATCTGTTGATCCACGTAGATACTTCACGATGCCTTCCATTTGCCTACAGGTGAGGAAGCAGTGCATGCATGGTTTGCTGCTCAATCAAAAATCTTTTTTATTTTTTGTTTTATTATTTTTTTGAGGTTATGGGAAAGCTTGTGCTGTGATGGAACAAGTATATTGGAAAGCATGGTGTCTATGTTGAGTAATTGTCTCGTAAAGTTTTAACTGTTGTAGAAATCAGTTATAAACATTGAGTTCAGATACTTATCGACTTACGTTGGTTATTGGTAGTGGGTTCTTAGATAACAAATACTTTTGAAACGAATTGCTGTGAATATCACATTTGAATCAGCCCAGAAGTGGGCGGGTCGGTTGGGACTTTAGAATTTGAAGCCTATCATTGGATTTTGAGGTACTTTGATCATGCCTCAATATTGTCAAAATGTTAAAAAAATGGATCCAAATATTTTATTTAAATTTGCGAAGGTTCGAAAATTTTCAGCATCTTTCAATAACTTGAAATTTACTTACTACATTAACTACTATTAAAGATGGAATTTCTTTCATAATAAAATCTGTTCTTCAAACATCGTTTTTAAATAAAGTCTTATACAATTTTTCTAGAATATGAGTAATTTTCTCTTAATTTTTACTTGAATAAAGCCAATTTAAAAACATCTCGAAAACAGCTGCAACTATTTCGTTTAAATTTTTCTCGTATAGAGCATATTACACTTATAAAAATGCGCAGGTAATTTCGAGAAACACTTGTTTTTCGAAAATTGTAGATTTTTATAGCAAAATCACAGTATTGATAATGGGGATATTTTTTTATTCAAGTATGTTGCTGAAAATTAGAACTTTAATTGAAGTCATATACAATTTTCGAACATATGAATAGTTTTCGCGTAATTTTTGTTTGGAATGAAGGCAATTAAAATATTTAATAAAAAACGGCTCCAAGTTCTTTGTTTAATGTATTATGTAATAGAGGGAAGAACCTTTATAAAAATGGCTCATGCCACATTTTGTTGTACTGTTTTAATTTTCGAAAATTGATAAAGTTATCAATAATGTGAGAAACTTTTAGGTCTTGGGACACCACAGTTTAGTTACATTCATCTCACCTGGAGATATAACTTTCATTTTTTTCCATTCACTGTCCATTTCCACTAGCCCTCCGTCATCATCTTCACCTTTAACATTTTCATTTTTCCGCCACCACCAGTTTACTTCTTCCTTGTGGCTCCGACTTGTTTCTTCAGTTACGCTGTGTTATGTTTGCACATATTCGTGTTTTTTGCCATTGAGACACACTATTGCATCTTCGAAACACCATCCGCTCTTACTGCTGTATCACTTTTAGCCAGTCATCGTGTGCCACTACTAATATTTTAACAACTCTACTTACTCCAAAGCCTACCTTTCCCTTTCCGTCACCAGCCGAGAACCGGTAGCTCAGTGCATCAACTGATGTCACTGCAGCGCCTCTAACCGGGAGGTCCTAGGTTCGAGTCCTGACGGCGGCAGGATTTTCGACACTAGCTTTCAGTTACGTCGAATTCAGCTGCTGTCTGGAGGAGAATTCTAGCGGTCGGCTGCTCTGATCGGTAGTTTTCCGTGGTTTCTCCGGTCAACACCAGGCGAATGCTGGAGCAGTACCCTACCAAACGGACCGCGCGCGTTCTGTCCTTCCTCTTCCTTGTCATATTCTCTCCCCCTTACACACACACTTACACTAACATGCACTACACTACCACATTCTGGGAGACCGGTCTGGAGCTTAGAGCTTGTCCCGGCTGGGGCGGTGACCCGCTGGTGGGAGAGTTCTGGTTAGGGGGAAACCCCACTAGCCGACGGTAGGTCGGCGCCGGATCTCGCCATGCAGCGAGGATCACCGCCATCTCCCGAGAAAAACATGCTCTACACTAACGGGACTAATGACCAAGTTGACGTGCCCGGAAACACGAAAAATCAATCAAGAGAGCCGCTCGATGCTAATATGGCGCGATGCGCTAAGGTGCCACCACGTCCCCCAGTCCACCTACGCCACCACCGCCGCCCCCGCGCGCCATCGCCCCGCCCCCTGCATCTACACCCACGCCCCGCCTCGTCTGCCCCTCCGCCCCCGGCGCCGCCTGCTTTAATTGAACGGCCGGCGGTGTAATTGTGGCGGACGCGTTGAGTAGCGGCGTCGTCGGCCGTCGTGCGCCGCGCCGGGTGCCTCGGGGGCTTGGAGCTGGCTGCTCCTGACCGGGCGGAAACAGCGCAATGAATCAGATAAAGGACGCGCTAATGTGTCGGAATCAGGTAATTCGCATTGACAAGAAAGACAGTTGGGGAGAAGTGGTGATACTTTTATTGATTGATTGATTTTTTCGCGTTTCCGCGCGCGTCAACTGCTTCGGACATTAGTTCCGTTAGTGTAGTACATGTTTTTTATCGGGAGATGGCGGTGATTTTCCCCCGCTGGATGGCGAGATCCGGCGCCGACCTACCGTCGGCTAGTGGGGTTTACCCCTAACCAGGACTCTCCCACCAGCGGGGCACCGTCCCAGCCGGGACAAGCTCTTAGTTCCCGACCGGTCTCCCGGAATATGTAGTAGTGTAGTGCATGTTAGTGTAAGTGAGTGTGTAAGGGGAGAGGATAGGACAAGGAAGGGGAAGGACAGATCGCGCACGGTCCCTGATCCGTTTGTTAGGGTACTGCTCCGGCATTCGCCTGGTGTTGATCGCAGAAACCACGGAAAACTACCGATCAGAGCAGCCGGCCGCTAGAATTCTCCTCCAGACAGCGACTGAATTCGACCTAGCTGAAAAGGTAGTGTCGAAAATCCTGCCGCCGTCAGGGCTCGAACCTGGGACTTCCCGGTCAGAGGCGCTGCAGTGGCATCAGTTGATGCACTGAGCTACCGCTCCCGGTAAGTGGTGATTTGTTGGCTGTTGAAGGTTGTGGGGGTGACGTCAGTCTTCATGTTCTGTAGGGGCGGATTTTGATGACCTAAAACATCACCAAAAATGATCAATAACGTGTTTTAAAAATGCCCTAAAAACAAAGAAAAATGACGTAAAAAATGGATCAAAACTATTTCAGATGAACAAGTCAAGCTGTTGGATATGTTACTGATGTAATCGAGGATTCTTCCTTTCGTTCAGGTGAACTCAGCTTGCGAACTTTCTGAACTGTTCTTTACTAGAAAACCTCTGTCTTTAGATATCGCGAAATCGACCGAACCGAAAGTGGAATTGAAAGGCGCCACTGCAACCTTAGATTAAGTATTCACAATTACAATTTCTGACTTACATTATAATTTCTGAGCAAAGAAATCCAACAGGCTACTCAGGAATTCTGTGAAGAACAATTGTTGCATTCCGAAAATACTATTTGAAGCAAATACCATAAAAATTAAAGGTAAAAGCGACTTATTAGTGGAAATCGACGAAAAATCAAAAAAAGATTCGTATAAAAATGGGTCATTTTCTTTTGTCATAACATAAATTAATATCTGTACTAAAAGGCATTGTTTTAAACGAAAAGAAAAAAATGACATTTCATTAAAATCCGTCCTGTAATGCTCTATATGTTTTCGTTGATGAAAGACACCCTTTCATCAGAATCTCGATGTGACGTATGAACCGAGAAACGTACCTAAATCGCATATCACATAAATGTTGGATGACAGATTTGCCATTTGTCATTTAATGGAATGATTTCTCTGTATGCGGAATTGAGAGATGACGAGTGCAATTATTTGGACTTTGGCCGCCTCGGAATTATGTAGCCTAGGGCTCCCTCGATCTTCCACCTTGAACGCGACTTTCCTTTTGTTGGTTCCTCAGTACTAAAAAAATGCGTATTTTAACATCTTATGCTTTTCAAAATGAACAAGACGAAATAACAAAATACAGATATTTTGATGATGGTGCTTTAACAGAACAAAATACAGATATTTTGATGATGGTGCTTTAACAGAACAAAATACAGATATTTTGATGATGTGTGCTTTAACAGAACAAAATACAGATATTTTGATGATGTGTGCTTTAACAGAACAAAATACAGATATTTTGATGATGTGTGCTTTAACAGAACAAAATACAGATATTTTGATGATGTGTGCTTTAACAGAACAAAATACAGATATTTTGATGATGTGTGCTTTAACAGAACAAAATACAGATATTTTGATGATGCGTGCTTTAACAGAACAAAATACAGATATTTTGATGATGCGTGCTTTAACAGAACAAAATACAGATATTTTGATGATGCTGCTTTAATTTCTCTTCCGTTTTTGGTACTGGTCAGCGAAAAACAGGAAAGACCCAATCTTACCATTCAATGATTTTGAGATATGTGAATAATATTATTCTGCCGTAAGGTATATGATAAAGCAGATACGATTGCATATAAAAATTCGTGAAAAATACGGAATGCATATTCAAGCAGACTGTATGGCGGAACAATATCATCCCCCTGCATGGGGGAACAATATAATTTTTAGTGACTGAAACTGAATTGATATGATGATAGGGAAGCGGTCGAGGTTTCACCGTTTGAAGCTGAGAAAAATGAAACTTTCAAGGAATCGGCCTGAAATCAAAGAATGCAAGCAGCATGCACCTAAAACGTATTCTTTGTCTTTTCTAAAACATGAAGATCTAAGAAAAAATCAAAGTACATTAATATGGGGAAAAATCAGGTGACTATTTTGAAGAGAACAATCGTAAGTAATGGGACCAATCTGTTGCGATTCGAATTTCTCTCGATGTGACGATGCGACATGATGAACTCTTGAAATGTTTTCTGTTGTTTCCAATAATATATTTCATAACACGGAATGTGATCATTGAGTCTTCGGCTGTCATTTGGAAATACAATATTTTGCCTTCACCAGGGATTCGAGAAATCTATAACCACTTACTGAATGGAATTAAAACATATTAAGTGTTCTTTATAAATGCTATGGTAGAAATAGATATCCAGTTTTATTACGTTCACTTATTTAGAACATTGTCAATAGATGTCCGTTTCCTAAGTACCTCTAAGGAATTTGAACTATTAGTTATACATAAAAATCAAATTTCAATTTAAGAATAATTTATTTTATACAATGAACCTTTATAGAGAAAAGGAAAATAGATAAAACTGTTATGGACGCCATCAATAGCCTATCAATTTTACAACACCATCAAATTTAACGTAGTTTCCATCACTAGTTTACTCGGAACTACTGAGTCACATCCGTTTTGAACCCGACGCCTCTGGAACAACAAACAACAAAAACCGAAACCCTGGCAGAAATCTGCGCTTTCCCTTGCGACTGCTTTGGCCAGCGACTCCAACTTCTGATTTGCACGCGGGTTGTGCTCCGTCCAGCCTCGTCCACGCGAACAGAAGCGGTCAGCCACCGCCGCAGCGCCCGCCCAGAAAGCCGCAACTCCCGCGCCGCCGCCGCCGTCACTAATGCACGCGGCCAAGAGGCGGCGGCGCGCCGGGCGCGCGCACGCAACGCGTATCGGGCGCCTGCGAGACGCGCGGTAAACGAGTTAGGAGTTACCGCCACCGGCCACAATGCACAAATTCCGTATTAGCGCGCCATTGTAGGACCGCCCGCCTGTGCGCCGTGTTAATCCATTACCCGGAGGCGGCGCGGGGGCGGCGCGGGGGCGGCGCGGGGGCGGCGCGGGGACGGCCGAGCAGGTGGGGCCTCCGCCCCCGCCGCCGCCGCCGCCGCCGTCGCGCGAACAAGCGATGATTACGGCGCTGTTTAGCCCTCGCCGCCGCAATCCATCTTCATTGCCGGCGCGCTGCCCCCGCCCCGCCCCGCCCACCCCCGCTTCCTCCATCAATCTCCAGAGGCGCGAGCTCCAAGGCGCGAGCGCGCCGAGGGGCGGGGCGGGGACGTGGTGGGAGGGGGCGCCAGGAAGCAGGATGCTGAGAGTTGGGTGAGTATGAAAATCAGGGAAGAATAACAAGAAGAGCAAGCAGTAAACGAACAAAATAAGGTTGCCTGGCATCACATGGAGCAAAGTGAGGTATATTAACCCTATAAATTAAAAAGTATGACAATAAAAAATATTTAAGGTTAAAAATGTAAATTAAACAATTCGAAATGAAGAGGAAAGCGGTAAGAATAAGAAAGATGCTGGGGGTTCATTTGTTTTATTAAGAAGAAACACAAAGTGGTATATGTAGGGGAAAACAATTTAGAAAAGAAAAATTATTTAAAGAAGGGAGAGAGGCGATAGCCTAACGAGTAATACGATTGAAATTAGCGCGAAAAGCGCTGTATACGGGATATATTGAAGACGCAGTGAAAAAGTGGGGTGAGAAGGAAGGGTTTTGGGGGGGTGGGGTGAGGGATTTGGCGGAGCTGGCGAGCGGAATGGCAGCGGGTGCGACGACGTTGGAGGCGGTGGCGGGGACAGGACTTCCGTCAAAGCAGTGGGCGAATAGGGTGTCGGCAGCAATACGTACCAGGGGGATGAACGGGAGGAGAGGAAGGGTGATACCTACGCCCTAGCGTGGAATGGGGGGGGGGGAGGCGGGGGGCGGGCATGGGGAGCCGCCCGGTGGCGGGGATGCAGGGGCATATGGTGGCGGGAATGGCGGGACATAGAGAACCCCGAGATGGCGAGGACAGCGCGAGTGGCGGGGGGGGGGAGGGGGAGCGGGAAGTGGGGGGGCGGGGGGGGGGGAGGGGGCGGGGGGGCGAGAGTGGTGGGGGCGGCGATCGAGGTGCAGCAGAGGGAGTGGGAGGGAGGGAACGCAAGGGCGGGGCGAAGGTCGAGAGCACAGCGTGCGTTTTTGCGCGCGCGGCGCCCGACGCCTGTCGCCTGTCGCGGGGCGTGCGGCGCCGACGCCTTCTGCCGCCCCCCCTTCGCCTAATGAGCGGATGCGCCCGGCGCGGCCTGTTTTGCCAGCGCTTCGCTCTGCGATCTGCGCCCAGCAAGGTCGCCGTAGCCCGTCGCTCGCCCGCTCTCAGAGCGATGGCGCTCGGATTTCCAGACGAGCGTGTGCGAGTCCTACACATCAACCCAGTATGTCGTGTACGTGTAATGAATTTTAATCACTGTGTTTGTGAATGCACACTATCGAAGTTCAGCCGTGACCTATCTACAATGTATGCGGAAAGGCCGTACCGAGCAATCTCCTTTATGCAACTGACAGTCACAAAACACATGAACCACTTTTTCTCTACGTGTCATGTGATGTTCCATTGTGTTGTTAAAAACATTAAAACGGCGAGACAAAGTTTCTTGGCGGATAAACTAATGCTTAAATTAAGGAAGTGTTGTTTCGGAAATGAGAAAATGTAACTATTACTCAGAAGCAAGGTTTTCGCTCATGGGAAGAAATGGACGAGGTGTTTGTCGCCACACTGATAACAGCTACATAACTTTGTTTGGAACAACTGCGCCTCCATTCTTTAAATCTAACTAATGAATGGCACTGCATATTCTGAAATGATATTGATAAGCTTTGAACGAAGGAAAAATATTTGAGGAAAAAATTGTTGTAAATTTAATGTTGATAAATTTTAAGCAAATATAAAATGTTAATATTCGGATACGAATGCTTCAGATTGTGTATTGTGAATGTCGTTTATAAGACAGGCTTTCTCAAAAGTCAAGCAAAAATTATATAGAAAGAAAACATGCGAAATTCCTTTGCATAACTTTTTTGGAAGATATTTGCCTTCCTTCCGGGTAGCGAAAGACAGTTCGTTCCAAGTAGCGAAACCTTACCCCGTAAGCAATAAGGAGGGACAGAGAAAAGGTTAGCCATGTACTCTCGTGATCTTTTATGGGAACTTCTTCAGCGAAGAACGACTCATGTTTTAGGTCATTAAGAGACGAAAATTTATAGAGGGAATTCTGTTGATTAGTAACAACCTTTTGATTATTTGTAGAAATTAGTTGTGGTTAATAGACCGCATTGCATGCTTAATGTTCGTGTATGATTTGAAAACTTAAACCCAGGTATTACAACTTTAGAAAATCATGAAAACTACACGAGCTATAGAATGACACAGACTTTATCGTAGCAATTTTTTCTAATTTCCTTGGTGTGGTCTGGCTTCAAGGTCTTGCTCCATTCTGTGTCCAGCTACCATTTATCGTCGCCCTAAGTACATGTTTTTGACATTTTAACAACTTTTTGCATTGGTAATAGTACAACCGAAATATTCCTTCAAGGATATTAAAGGAGAGTAACCCTCGTCCTAAACAGTACATATTTTTGAAAAATTTGAAGGCATTTTCAAGAAAATGGCGATTAAGCATATGTGCTCGTATTATAAATGCAAACTTTGAAGCACATTTTCACGGGAATATATTGAGTTTTCGAAAAACTTTATTTAATATTATTTAAAGCATATGTACTCATAAATATAACAATGTGAAGATATCGCCTCTAATGTAAATGGAAACGGACAGACGCACGGACAGACGCACGGACGGACGCACGGAAACGCACGAACGGACGGACTGCCTGACTGCCTGCCTGACTGCCTGCCTGCCTGACTGCCTGACTGCCTGACTGCCTGACTGCCTGACTGCCTGACTGCCTGACTGCCTGACTGCCTGACTGCCTGACTGCCTGACTGCCTGACTGCCTGCTGCCTGCTGCCTGCTGCCTGCTGCCGCTGCCTGCTGCCTGCGCCCCTGCTCCTCCATCGCCAGCATCTATCGCTCTGGTTGTACTGTGTGTGGGTGCCCTCGCGCTGTCTTTCTGCGCCATCCCCATCGCCAGCTTCGGCGCCGGCGCGTGGGGGGTGGGGGTGGAAGGGGGTGACGACGGGCGTAACTGATTGTCGGGAGGCGTTCCGAGGATTTACAACGACACTAATTGCTGGCGGAACAGACGGCAGAATGCAGTTCGCGGCTTCCCGCGGGCCCCGGCGCGTCGCCCCCAAGACGAACACACTGCGCTGCATCAGCTGCATGAGCGCTCAGTTGTCCGCCTGGAGATGACTCCTTGTGACAGCGAAGAAGCGGTGGAGTTGGTGAGGTTGAGCAAATAATCCCGATATGTGTACGAGTGGCAAATTTGGAGCAGTAATAACTAATAATGAATAACTTTGTTTTTCTCCGTCCAAGAAAGAAAGATATTTTGAACTTCCGACTTATATTAACGAAATTAACGTAAGAATCAATATCAAAAAAATATTCTCTAACATGTATCTTTGGGAAGGGTATTCTATCGTATATTAATGGCTACAAGAATAAAGTAAAATAAAAGTGTTTTTTTTGTCCTCTTATCAACAGTTTGCAATCGAGTGTGATTCATGTGAATAATTATGAGTATAGAATATTAATTGAATGTCCACGATACGAACTGCATTTTAATAGTTTAGCCACTTCCAGATTATTTCAGGTTCACAATCCGATGTGGCATTGCTTCTGCTAAATTTGCACATTGCAGATGAAATTGCGTGAAAAAACACAATCATTTTTATTAGTGCGATTGTAATGTGAAAAGTAATTTTTAATGCGCTTTATTTCCTTTATTTAATCTTATTTCTTTCGTTAAAGGCACACCCCATGATTGTTATAATCAGGAATTTAATATTTAAAATAATTGTGTGTGAAAATATTTGATACGCAACTACCTTTTCTCCAACGATACCATCAGTTTATTGATTTATATATAAGCGTAAGCCTGCCATTTAGATATCTGCTGGTGGCTGGGGATGGACTAGTTTTGCTTGAATATTCTTCCACGCAGACTATTAAATTGGAAGTGCGCGATCATCTTGTGCTTGTCTGTTGTCTGCTCGTCACTTGCTTAAGAGATGGCGCGTGACGTGGCGGGGCGTTGGAGGAGAGGAGAGCAGTGGGACGTCGTGTTGCCGTTGGACACCAGTATAACAAGTGGGCTCGTTGGGGCGTGGCACAACTTGTTCCCGTTTCACTTAATCGCGGAGAGCAAGTTAGCAAATTTTCGGAGAGGCTGCTTGGAAGTTTTGGAGACTTCCGAAGACGGTGAAAACAGTAAGTGCTTTAGCGCAATTGGCGGAGGAACGGCGGCGGAAAGCAATTGTCACCGGACGCGCCGGCGTAAACAAACCCGTTTTATTTCCTTCTACGGCAATATGAATCCTCAGGGTGCGTATTTAAAATTATTTAAATATTTCGTAAAGGCTTTGTTAATGGGTAAACCTTTGGTATTCATCTTTTCATTTTTAAGGTGTAATGTTTTAAAATTTTAAAATAAATACTATGAGATTAAATTACTCTTCACAATGTGTTTTCAAATTAGCCACTGGCAATTAACATTCAAAAAATTATATTTCTTCTTAATGCATCTTAAAACACAGCTTTTATGTGACACATTAACTTTTTACTTCCTCATACACACAATGTAGAGGAAGTACAGTATGAAACGCTGAAAAAATCGTCGAAATTTTCAGGGAAATACACATTACTGTGATACCTGATACGGAAAAATGTTTTTTTAAAACATTCGTCTGCTCAACTCCATCCGTCCGTCCGTCTGCCTGCCGGCCTGTCTGCCTACTTGCCTATCAATCTATCTGCCTGTCCACCTGTCTGTCTCTGTCTGTCTGTCTGTCTTCTGTCTGTCTCTGTCTGTCTCTGTCTGTCTGTCTCTGTCTGTCTGTCTCTGTCTGTCTGTCTGTCTGTCTCTGTCTGTCTGTCTCTGTCTGTCTGTCTCTGTCTGTCTGTCTCTGTCTGTGTCTGTCTCTGTCTGTCTGTCTCTGTCTGTCTGTCTCTGTCTGTCTGTCTCTGTCTGTCTCTGTCTGTCTGTCTCTGTCTGTCTGTCTCTGTCTGTCTTCTCTGCTCTGTCTGTCTCTGTCTGTCTGTCTCTGTCTGTCTGTCTCTGTCTGTCTGTCTCTGTCTGTCTGTCTGTCTCTGTCTCTCAGTTTGCCTCTCTGTCTGTCTGCCTGTTCATCCATCCACAGATTTTCCCCCAAAATGTGAGTAATTTGTAGATTTTTGAGAAAATTATGCGAACTCGCAGAACCTGTGGAAGGAATTCGAGCTCGCAGATCCTGTGGAACGAAGCATTTGAGGTGCGGCATGGATGGAGTGGTTGGTCGCGCACTAGTATGATGAATTGGAAGTCTTTGTTTCGAATCCTTGTCCACCCCATTTGTCTCTTTCTTGAACAGTTTTTAAGTATAGAGCACAACACAGAATACATTTTAGGAACTTCAATTAAAAATTTTCAATTTTCAAAAATTAAAATTTTGAATTTTTTTAAAATCTCGAAGGTCGTTTCGAGTTTCTTGAAGAGAAACATGAAAGATTAGTAGCAGAAATGTTACAATATAATATTACGTAACTTGTTTTTATTATTTTGAAAAAATGCAATATGTGCTATTCTAGCACCACCAATTAACAGGTATTTATTACACATTCTAATACCCTTAATACTTTATTCGAGCTCCTTATGTAGAAAGTGCTCTTCCATTAACATTCTTTCATTTGCTTTGAAATGCATCGTTCCAGCACCAGGCTGCGAAGACTGCTCAGTTCAACGACAGAAGTACAAGCGATTGAGGGGAAGTTTGGAAATCGCTGCGTTGATCGTCTCGTGCCAAGAGCAGTCATTAGGTTGGTGGGAGGTTCACCTGTTTTCGTTCCCTATCTCCAAACATTCTTCAGCAGTTGTTATCTCGAGGCGACAGCGCTGGAGTCGGCCCGTTGAGCAGCGCGGGTGACATTTCCGAAGTTGAGAGAAGAAGCGGCGGCGTCGTCTCTTCAATGGAAAACAGCTTCTGCGCTCTCCGCCCCGCCCTCCCCTTTCACACCCTCTCCTCCCTCCCTTTATCAACCCCCTGCCCCTCTTCCAATTCCCTCCCCTTCTTCCCCCTTCCCGCCTTTCCCCCCTTTCCCCTCCCCTCCCCTTCTCGGCGTCTGTTCACACGCTCTCACCCTCCCTCCCCCACCTTGCCTCCGCCTCGGCCTCTCCTCCTCCGCCTCTTCGCCCCCACTTCGCCTCGGCGCCTGCGCCCTCGGCACGTCTCTCTTGCGTTGTGTTCCTTTCCACTCACTTCTATCATGCTTCTTCTCTCTGGATCTATGACAGCGTTTCTACTGCATTTCTTAAGCTTAAATGTATTTTTTGCTACATATAATCAATCAACTGATCGATAAAACAACGACCAAATCTTGCGAGTGGATTTTTTTTCTTTCGTGATATCATTGATCGAATCACAGAAATTACTCTGCTCGTGTATTTGCTTTTGTATTTGAATTTCTATTATGTTTGCAAGTTAAACATTAAGAAAGTCTCGTGGAAAAATATACATGCTATCGGCACAGAATTTAAAAAGATCGATTTCCTTCAAATCGTGAATGGAGACTTGATAATTCGAAGCCTGTGTGTTTCTTCATTTTTAAAGAACAAAGAGGTTTTATTTTATTATTGAAGGTTTTTAATCATAATTCCTGCAATGTTTATTCTTCAAGCTAATTTAGACCTTTTTTGTACAATTATTCATTCATTGTTAAGTAATTTCAGGTGTACTCTGTTTAGATATTTAAACAAAAATGACATTAACTGTAATACTTTTCTTGTCCTCTTGTTGCCTCTTTGCACGACTGCTTTGGTCTACAAGTCTCGTTTCTACACCAGAAATCGACGTCCTGAAATGGATTTGTAAAATCTCTTACTGCCGGCCTGACTTAAAAATATTTTCAACCCGACTCCGCTACTCAAATTACTGTTAGATAATGCGTACAAATGGTAAAGACAAACTGCTCCTGAAGTTTGCGTTTTACAAACGCGATTCTGCTTTTAATTTGAGCAAGAGTTTGGCAGGCGCGAGTTCGGCAGCGCGCTGGGTGGGCGGGGCGGGAAGCAGCGCGGGGATACAGAAGGAAAACGCCGAGGGGGGTGCGGGGGGGGTGCGAGCGAGAGGGGCGCGGAGCCGGCAAGCCGCGGAAGTTCGCCTGTAATCACGCAAATGGGATAATTGCGAATCTCGCCGGAATCGGGGATGCGGCGGTGCTGGCCGCGGGGGTGGAGCGGGGGTGGAGCGGGGAGGGGCCGAGCCGGGGGCGAGCCGTATTTCTCGCCGGCGCCGGTGTCGTTTCGGAGCGCCGCCACCGCGGCCTTAGCGCCACCTCCGCCATCGACTTTATCGCCGCCGTCGCCCCACCACCTCCGCCGCTACGCGCGCACTCGCAGCGCCCTCTGCAGCTGCTTTTGCGGGGTCACGCGCTGGAATATTCAGCCACACGGAACGCTGCATCAATGGACGCCACACGGCGGCTTTTTTCTGACTTTTCCGTGCGATGGTCGTAACAACTTGCTTCCATCACTAGCCAGGCTTGTTTAACGTAAATTTTGAACGTTTTATTACTTCTTATTCCGCTTTCATCACAATTGCTGTAACATCTGCCCCGCTAAGACCGCTTTTATCATCAATCGTCACCACAATCACAACTTGCAGGTGAAGATGAACTCTAGCATTTGCAACCGAATTTCTTAACTCAGTAGTTTCAGTGGCAGGTCTCTCATGAACATCAAACTTAACATAATAACCACCAATATTACGTTTAATTTTCAAAGCCTTTTCTTCCATATATTTCATTTAGCCATTGAGTTAGTAAAACGTTTACACTGTCTTTCCCAACGTATACTGTATTGATTTTACGCTTTGAAAACTGTTAAAAACTATCTCATTAAAACTCTCAGTCATTAGATCAGCCGAAAAAATATTCACTTCTGTTGCTACTGGCAAAATTGACACGGTTCAATAGATTAACATTAAAGCGAAGAGTGCATTTTTCTCGTTTTGGTGTTCAACTCTGATATAATTTGCCACCATACAGTGCGATGAAAAATATACAATTTTAACAATACAGCCCGAGGTTAAAAATGTAATTGATTACAAGCTTTACTTCAGCTGAAAAAGGTGCTTAATAAAAAAATATCATGTTTTTAAAGTTGATGTATTGTCGAATTCTGTTTTGTAGGTTTTTCTTTTGAATCCTTGCGTTGAATAACTGATGCAATTTGGTTTAGTTTCTTCAGGTAAGATTTCCTATCAGAAATGATGTTGAAATATAATTCAATATGTATTTCATTAGTTGGGTCATACCATACAAAAAAGTAGATTTTATGACACGACTCCTTCAAACTTGAAAATATTTCCTGATATTGTTATCCATGATATCTACATAGTCGCCGTACAATATTAAAATTTTCTCTCATTGTTCGGCAACAATGCATTCTTAAAATCTAAGACTTCATGTGATCACACACACACACACACACACACACACACACACACACACACACACACACACACACACACACACACACATATATATATATATATATATATATATATATATGGACTGACACAAACAAACACAAACAAAAAAAATTCAAAAACACAGGAGAGAAATATGTAATAAATCAATAAACTAACAATAATTAAGTTAGTCAGTAAGTTATGTTAGGTTAGTAAACAGTACAAAAAAAAGTTATAAATTGTAGTCAATTGTTAAGTATAAGTAGATAAATAAGTCAATAAAAAATATATTAACTTAAAATAATTAAAATAAGTCAAATAAATTAAAAGTAAATTAATTTAAAACAAGTTAAATAAATTAAAATTAAATTAAAATAAGTTATATAAATTCAAAATAAATTAAATTAAAATAAAATAAAAGGAAACGGTTAAAATAAAGCACATTAGGGGGCGAAGGGAAGTGGGAATCGGAAATGTTAGGGCAGAGGCGTTGGTGCGGACGATTTTCTGTGGTGCTGTTTGTTTTCAGGTGCGGTGGAGGCCAAACACTGGAAGGAGAATGCCTGACGCCCGCGCCAAATAAATAAATAGTCTAAAAACCGGATAGAGTAGCATGTACTCGGCTTCTGACGGCAGGTTTTCCCCCTTCAGGGGTTTTTCCCTCAGCCGTACCTTATGGTCTCGTTTCCGCGGCTTTGATGCGATGGAGAGACCATTTGGGGTGAATACCAGAAGGCGAAAGGTTAGAACGCGGTAGAATGTAGGTATTGTAATGGCTTAAAGGCCTTCGGCCTAGCCACATTGCATCAAGTTTTCTAATTTGGCTGTAATAATTACCTATTAAATAAAATAATAATATATATATATATATATATATATATATATATATATATATATATATATAACGTTTAAAATTTGTAGAAAGTTTATATGAGGACAAAAAAATTATAGAATATTTCACAAGTTCACAAGAAGTCTTAGATTTTAAGAATGCATTGTTGCCGAACAATCAGTTAGAATATTTTAATATTGTACCTCGATTGATTGATTTTTTCGTGATTCCGGGCGCACAACAACTTTGCTCATTAGTCCCGTTAGTGTAGTGCATGTTTTTTCGCGGGAGATGGCGATGATCTTCCCCCGCTGGATGGCGAGATCCGGCGCCGACCTACCGTCGGCTAGTGGGGTTTCCCTAACCAGGACTCTCCCACCAGCGGGGCACCACCCCAGCCGGGACAAGCTCTAAGCTTCCAACCAGTCTCCCGAGTTTGTGGTAGTGTAGTGCATGTTAGTGTAAGTGTGTGTGTAAGGGGAGAGGATAGGACAAGGAAGAGGAAGGACAGATCGCGCGTGGTCCGTGGCCCGTTTGTTAGGGTACTGCTCCGGCATTCGCCTGGTGTTGATCGGAGAAACCACGGAAAACTACCGATCAGAGCAGCCGCCGCTAGAATTCTCCTCCAGGCAGCGACTGAATTCGACCCAGCTGATAAGCTAGTGTCGAAAATCCTGCCGCCGTGGGGAGTGTAACCTAGGACCTCCCGGTCAGAGACGCTGCAGTGGCATCAGTTGATGCACTGAGCTACCGCTCCCGGCTTGTACCTCGACGATGTAGGCATCATGGACAACAATATCCCAAAATATTTTTAAGTTTGGAGTCGTGTCATAAAATCTACTTTTTTTTTTCATAGAATGACCCAGTTTTCAGTTTGCGTTTTTTATTTTCGAATTGATTTGTGAAAGTGATTTTATTTTTCGAACTTCAGGAAAACTTGTTTACAAAAAAAATCTGTGTGGAAAGTATTTTAGTTTTATCACTACCCGTAAGAATTTTAATTAGTTTTGTTTCTAAAGTATCTCTAGCATTAATTTACTTCGTTGACAATTATGAAACTCATTAATAAAAACAAAACAGGAAGAAAGTTAAAATTTCGTCCATTCAGTAAATTTTTCCCAAACAAAGAAACAAACGGATCAGGACATCGGTTTAAGTCTTCTTTTTATGAGTGAAAATAGTCTTATCATGCACAATGAAAGTCTTTGAAGTAAAGATAGAAGTTACTCGGCTTTTTCTGATATGTTTGTGGTTTGTATGCTCATTTGTATATAGTTTTGCTTTCTTGGAATCATTAATAGGAAATGGATAAAATACCAAAAAATGTTTGTCAGCTGACCTGTTAAACAACTGGTTATATCGTTTCAGGAAGTCTTTCATTTCCTTTGGAAGTTTATTTTACACATTGTTATCACTAGGGAACGGAATTTCAGGTAGACTAAATATATCATATTATTTTCACATGTACAAGACATCGGCATTTTATAACTTGTTTTAGAGTTTGTGAATTATTCTAAATTAATTAAATCAGTTTAAATACATTTTTGTGTAATTACGTATTTACTTATTGTTGTGGGAATTCTGATTGGATGTTGTTGACGTTCTTATAAGAAGAAATAAAAGAAGTCATCTTCGTCAACAGATCACTTGACGTCAACAGATGATCTGTTGACGAAGATGACTTCTTTTTTTTTTTACTTATTGTATCTATTTCTTTATATTTCTTATATTTGGCGGTTTCGCTATTTTTTAAATATATTTAAAAATAGAATCTGAATATTTGATATTCGAGTTTGAAAATATTAGTTCCTGAAATTCCCCCTTTGTGAAACAAAGCAATATAATACTCTGCCCGGTTCTTCGCTGTGAATTGTCAAAATCCTTGCGTAACTTGCGTAACTCGATCCAAATACTGGTCGGCGTGGCTAACATTTCTGACACCATAGGCTTATCGCGCTTCCTTCGTCCCGCAAAGCAATATACGCCCCTGCGTGAGGGACGAAACCTATTTATGAAATCCCGCCAGCTGGGGCCAAATGGAAATACTCCTTGGGATGTGATGCGAACTATAAATATTTTCAGCAAATTGATTTGAATTACGATGTTGGATGTAGGGGGCGTCCCGTTACCTCCCCGCTGCAAGACTATTCACGACCGCACCTACGTGTTTGAAATTTCGTGCTTAACCTATTGCGTAGTGAAGGCTAGAGTTAAATAACGACTGTACGATAGAACTTTCGTTCTGCCCATCAAACAAGCCAGTAAAATACTTAGGTCTAAAATTGATCAAAACTAAATGAAAACTCACATTGACAATAAAGTAATACAGCAAAAAACAAATATTACAATTAAAACATTAATCAATAGAAACAGTCATCTACCATATGACACCGCACGTGCAATGTATAAAACAATAGTCAGATCCCTCCTACTGTATGCATGCCCAATATGGCTAATGTAGCTAGAATCAATCTTAACAAAACCAAATTATTCAAAATCGGTTCCTAAGGACATTACACGCACCGTGGTTCGTATCGAATGACAGCTCCATAAAGAATTCAATCTCCAACCCATTACCTATTCACATACCAGCACTTTCTATACCTATCCACCAATTATACTCCAGCCTATGCAGATACCAAATTTAACCGGATTCCACCTAGCCAAAAACCCCATCTATTCCACAAGAATCAAAAATAAGTACCCTTTCCATATATTCCTACAACAATTTTCCGAAATGGACCCTGATTAGAGGTGTCCATTAGGTTTCCTCGACCACAATGCTAGTTGTAAGATTAATTTTAGTTTAGTTAGTAAGTAAACAATTACGAATATGTAGAATTAATGTAACTGAGCTATGTAAACATCATCAAGGGAACAATACATAGAAGAGAAAAGAACTTTCGTTCAGTCGCTTCGAATCCATTTGAACACGAATTGCCGACTTTTGGGGTTCGAAAATATATCAATATTTGTATAGAGCAATTTGAAACACCATCATGTTTTTTTTATTTTTCATTTCTTTAGTAGGGCGTACACATTTATTAAAAACCAATATATACATATGTACGTATTATGCTTTTTTACTATAAGAAAATTCTGTTCTTTAATTATCACTGAAGAATGTATTTCTTGATTTGCTAATCCAGTCTGGTTTTATTGCAAGGTTACTTCAATGCCGTTTAAAGCAGAAGCCATTTAAATTATCAAACTAAGCACTTCAGTTACAATGAATTGGTTACTACAATAAAGCAAGTTAATTCATTTTATCAAGAAAAGTTTCAGGAAAAAATTATGTTGATGTTATATCGCAATAAAATGTAGTTTGAGGAAGAGAACCGTTTCAAAAAAGATCATTCTTCTTGATCGCCGAACTGCTTTGATAAAAGAATTACAAAATATACTTTGAAGTTGAAGCTGACGTTTTAGTGTAAACTTTCAGTTGAGAATGAATCATGCCTGTAGGGTTTGCACACGTATGTTGAATACTATACTGTGTTAATGCATTCAAATTTCACAAAGGCCCTTTTTTATGATTATTAATTTAACAATTGGTGAATAGTTTCTGCGAAATTGCGAAGAATCACATTCCAAACTTGGAAAATGGACCAAAAAACTCTCACAGACAAATATTGTATTGTGCCACGTTAATCCACTTACAAAAATGCCCTTTTTCAAAATTCTCCTTAATATATTATTATTATTATTATTATTATTATTATTATTATTATTATTACTGAGCATTAAGTGGATGTATTTCAATTTGCAATAGGAGCTTGAAATCAAGAAGCATAAAATGTGTCGTAACAAAAATACCCACAAATGGAGCATCGTCTGCTGGCCTCTAGGCTGTTACCATATAATATACAAGGTGATTAATATTATTGTTAATAGTAATATTCATAATAACAATATTCATAATAATATTATGTAATCCAAGGTTTCTGTTTTTTGAAATTCTGGTCCGTTAAAAAAGCGCATTCCAGGGTCCTTTGGGCGGAGCGCGGCCGCACCCCTTGGGGCAGAGACTTGGGCGGCGCCGTGTGCCGGGCGAGGGCGAAGGCGCGGGGCGGGGCGGGCGGGGCGGGGCGGGGCGGGGCGGGGCGGGGCGGGGCGGGGCGGGGCGGGGCGGGGCGGGGCGGAGCCGCAGAGGCAGAGGACGCGAGCCCCGCGCCGCGCCCGTCGCGCCGGGGTGCAGATGCCTGGGACATCTGCGGCCGCTCTCTGTGTACACATGAGATGGAAATTCAGAGATTCCAATTCCTCGGACGCTCCGCCCCTCCCTCCCCTCCCCCCTTCCTGCGCCTTGGGCGCGCGCTTTCTTCCCCCCCCTCTCCTCTCCTCTCCTCTCATTTCCTCTCCGCTACGATCGCTGCTCAAGCTCACCGATCAACACTGGGGAGACCTGTGCTAAGGGAAAAGGGAGGTCCCTTAATAGGGGAATATATTATGGTCCATTATTAAACATGAGGTGTTTTGAAAAATGTTTATTTTATTCTATGAACCATTTAAAATATTATAGATGTCCCTGAATGAAAAAATGAACATTTTGCCGAAGTTTTTGACGTCAATGCCTATAAAACATATTTACTATCTTTTTAAATGCATCAAAAAATTTTTTTGTTCCCTAAAATAACCTATTTTCGTAAACATTTTCAGGTTTAATGTTCCGAAAAGTTGTCTACCGATTACGCACCTCCATTTGTGTGTAGCCTTAATAGCGTATTTATCTTAGGAGAGGTCGAACTCCTGTTCTCGCATTTCTTCGCAGTCAAAAATCTCAATTGTGGGCGACCGCTGAGCGCAGCTTCCGGACGCAACCCGCGTGTTATTGCGGCACACACGAAATGACCTTATACTCTTTCGTACGACATGTTCCTCCAGGAGACGAAGGGAAGGTAAAGAAGGCTCTGTCAATGCAAAGAATTGTTATTAAACCTCAGGTCAGGTTCATATCCGCCGTCACATTATAAGAAATGATCCCACTGAAATTGGATGAACAGTTGTGGTGCCATGTCAGTAGCCACAGTCTATTGTTACATGATTTCCAGAATCCCCACGGGGAGCGGTGGCTCAGTGCATCAACTGATGTCAATGCACTGCCTCGGACCGGGAGGTTCTGGGTTCGAGTCTCCACGGCGGCAGGATTTTCGACACAGGCTTTTCAGCTAGGTCGAATTCAGCCGCTGTCTGGAGAAGAATTCCAGTGGCTGGCTGCTCTGATCGATAGTTTTCCCTGGTTACTGCGATCAACAGCAGGCGAATGACGGAGCAGTACCCTAACAAACGGGCCACGGACCGCTCGCGATCTTTCTTTCTTCTCACAGATCCTATCCTCACTCCTACACACACACACACACACGCACACACACACACACACACACACACACACTAACATGCGCTACACTACCACACTTGGCGGGAAACCGGTCGGGGACTTAGAACTTGTCCTGGCTGGGGCGGTGCGCCGCTGGAGGGAGATACCTGGTTACGGAAAAACTCGCTAGTCGACGGTAGGTTTCGCAGGATCTCGCCATCCAGTGCGGGAAGATCACCGTCAGCTCCCGATTAAAAAGCATGCGCTACACTTACAGGAATAATAACCTCAGTATTGACGAGCCCATAATCACAATCAATCAATCCGGAATCCCCGCCTTCACGCCCCCTGAAGCTCAGGCCCAGGCCAAGTGGCGCTTTGCCGCCACAACGACGGCGATTTTCATTTTGGCTCAAATTTTAGTGTACTGTATTCTTACAGCTTTCCTGAAAGTGGTTCTTAAAGGATAAATAAGAAAATGATGGTCGGAGAGGAAGTGGTCTCTTACAGGGGTTCGATTTGCATGAATGATGTCGTGTCCTTTCAGCAAATTTTCAGTTGGAGAAGTGTCTTCCTCTCTTCAGAGTTCACAGCAATTTGCGATATCTAGTGCTCTGTCTTCCTTTCGTCCTGTTCTTCTCCTTCTTGCTGTCCAGGATTACGAAATAATTAATTGCTAGTAAATATCGTTCACTTAAATATACTTTATATTTGTCGAAACTATATTTTTGTCGATTTTTCACTTTCATTATTGTCAATTATTCTGTAACAACAAATAAGTTACTTTAATAATATTTTGGTTGCTTTTTCTATCCTTCTCTCATTATGTTTTGACACTTCACGCCGCACTCAATTGCATGGCATGCATTGTTATATCAAACCTCGTAATACCATCCACGGTTGTTTCATCTGTGATGTATATTTCATTATAAATTTCTAATCTTCAGCAATTATATCTTATTAATTGTTTTTGATTTTCTTCGTTGGCTTAGGCTAATATAATACCTTGCATTTCCTTTGCAAGCCTTTTCATTTTCTTCTCACTTCTTTATCAACTTTTCGTCGGGTTCTTTCGCTTGTTTAAGGGAAACACCTCTCCTCCCTCCAACCTTCTTTGATTGATTGATTTTTTCGTGTTTCCGGGCGCGTCAACTGCTTTGGTCATTGCTTTGGTCCCGTTAGTGTAGTGCATGTTTTTTTCTCGAGAGATGTGCGGTTATCTTCTCCCGCTGGATGACGAGATCCGGCGTCGACCTACCGTAGGCTAGTGGGGTTTCCCCCTAACCAGGACTCTCCCACCAGCGGGGCGCCGCCCCAGCCGGAACAAGCTCTAAGCTCCCGACCGGCCTCCCGGAATATGTGGTAGTGAAGTGCATGTTAGTGTAAGTGTGTGTGTGTGTGTGTGTGTGTGTGTGGTGTGTGTGTGTAAGGGGAGATGATAGGACAAGGAAGAGGAAGGAAAGATCGCGCGCGGTTCGTGGCCCGTTCGGTAGGGTACTGCTCCGGCATTCGCCTGGTGTTGATCGGAGAAACCACGGAAAACTACCGATCAGAGCAGCCGGCCGCTAGAATTCTCCTCCAGACAGCGACTGAATTTGACTTAGCTGAAAAGCTAGTGACGAAAATCCTGCCGCCGTGAGGACTCGAAACTAGGACCTCGCGGTCAGAGGCGCTGCAGTGACCTCAGTTGATGCACTGAGCCACCGCTCCTGGTTGCACCCTCCTCTTTTCTTTCATTCCCCGCCCCTCCGCCTGCGCCGCGCGCTGGCTGCTCGCCCTTCCCCCCCATTCCGCCGTTCGCCCGCTCGGCGCCGCCCCGCTCCATTCCGACGCCTTTCCCCGTTCTTCCCCTGCCCTCCCCCGCCCCTCCACGTCCCCCGATCTGCCCGTCCGACGCAATTATCAGGGCGCTACCGATGTTGATGAGAATTTCCGCAGCCCTTTGTGCATATATTAGAAGCCTACTTTTGTGTCATATGACTTTGATTAATCGCTCCGGTAAAATATGGGGGCGCGGGCGAATGGACCTCGATCTGCATATCGATCGCGCCCCCCCTCCCCGCCGTCGTCCCCGCCGCCGCCCACGCCGCGGCCCCCACCGCCCCCACCGCCGCCGCCTCCATTGCCGCCCCCGCCGCCCCGCCGCCCCGCCGCCCCGCCGCCCCCGCCGCCCCGCCGCCCCCGCCGCCGCCCCGCCGCCGCCCCCGCCGCCGCCCCGCCTCGGCCCCACCGCCCCCATCGCCGCCGCCGCCGGCTGCCTGACCTCCCGCGGCCGCCGCCGTCACCGAGAGGAGCTCCGCTTCAATTGTTTTCGGCAATTTGCGCTGCCACACTTAGCCTTATCTCAACTATTAGCGTTCAATGGAGACAATGGATAGAAGACAATTATCCCTCGGCTTCATGAAATCTGAAATTTAGTCAAATCAATGTGAAGCGAATTTTCCGAAATAATTGTTAAATGTTTCAAACTTCCACGTATCACAACGAAAGACGGAAACTTGTAGTTTCTTAAAAACGCACAAATATGTGACCATTTAGGACGAAATAACTGTTCGGTAACTTCATCATATCTACAAGAGTATTTCATGTTCCGAAGGAACATATGGAGATCAGATTCAGAACACATCAAGATGTTTTCATTATTTTGTTATCTACCGACATTTGAAAGCTCCCTTACGAGAACCATAGGATATCTTTCCGTTCTGAAATATCGACGCAGCGCCAAAGAAGAAGGTCAACAAGGGACACGGATCTCGGGAGCGAGCCCTCCATTTGAGAGGGGGCGTGCGGTCGCCGAGGCACGCGAGGTTCATCCGCTCAGTGGGCCGAAAGCCGCATGGAAATAGAGGGGCTGAACCGCACAATGGAGTACCTTTCCTAAAGAAGTAGGTGATTTTTTTGAAAACGAGCTGTTTGTCGAGGAAAAAGTTATTTACGCACCAAGGGCGTTATAAGGGTTCTAATGATCGAGTGGGGACAAAACGCACGAGAGCGTTTGGCTCGAGGACATTTTATCGACCAAGGGCATTAGAATCAGTTAACGCCCGTGATACTACATTATATTATTTTTTACCTCATTTTAATGATTCAGATTGACTTATTTACTAATTACCTAGTAGTTGTTAACTTCACTCGGTTTGTAATTTCATATTTCCCTCCCGTAATTCCCCTCCATACTTCCCTCAGTAAGAGAACATGTAACTACATTCATCCGTTTTCATATTTCCCCTGTCAGCATGATTCTCTCGATCCGAATGAACTATGAACTGAATATTGAGTTCCGTACCTAAGACAATAATCAGTAACGAATCAGTAGGAAATAAATATATTTGTGTGAGTTTGAGAGTGTTTATTCAGTGTTTCCAGGCGCGTCAACCACTATGGCCAATCGTCTTGTCAGCTCATCCAGAAGGGGGAATACGCGGGTGGTGTTCATCCCCCTCGGAACGAGAAAACAAAGGTGACTAGCACGCCGGATCTCGGGGCTTGCTCCTCCAGGACACTCCCTCGCCCGACACCGCCCCGGCCGAGACACTCTCTAAGGCGGTGGTCACCGTGGAGCCGATTTTGCACGAAATTCCGGTCGGTCCATGTGGGACATTTTCGGCCCGGATTCATTCAAACGCGTGCTGGCAAACGGAAATGGACGTAGTGAACCCGATCGGCCTCTCACGACAGCGCCCGAGAACATCGCATGTCGGACGAAGATGATTCGTTTGGTTCTGCCAGTTACATTCGCCAGAAATCTGATGGAGAATCAAGGCCATTTGCACCAGGCAATATTCCACATATATGGTCTTTTTCGTGCCTCTTGTGTTGTTTCAAAAAAATGTCAAATTGCCTGCGCGCCAAGTGGGTCTCGATGAAGATGCCATCTATGTTAAAATAAATGTTTATGTAAAATAAATGTTATAATAAATTCTGGCAATATGGCTAATGAGACACTGCTTTACAATAGAAGGCATTGGTCTTTTGTTGCGATAAAGTACATATAAGTTTCAACGTGTCTCAAATTAGTTACCATGTGCGTAATATTGGCGGAATTATGAAAGAGTGAATGTCGAACAGACTATCACTGTTTCTCCAGGATCGTTGATTTCGTTCAGGAACGGTTCCCCTCCATTGCGGCAAACTAGGCGTCTCTTCACGTGTATTGAATGTTTTGTCGCCTCGGGTCGTGTCTTTCTCTGTGGTGGCGGGGATACGCTGACGATTTCGAAACTCCCGACTATCACACAGGATTTATGCCAGGGTTGTCCAACTGGCGGACCGGGAGCGGTAGCTCAGTGCATCAACTGATGCCACTGCAGCGCCTCGGACCGGGAGGTCCTAGGATCCCACTCCCCACGGTGGTAGGATTTTCGACACTGGCATCTCAGCTAGGTCGAATTCAGTCACTGCCTGGAGGAGAATTCTAGCGGACGGCTGCTCTGATCGGTAGTTTTCCATGGTTTCTCCGATCCACACCAGGCGAAAGCCGGAGCAGTACACTAACAAGCGGGCCACGGACCGCGCGCCATCTGTCCTTCCTCTTCTTTGTCCTGTCCTCTCCTCTTACACACACACTTACACTAACACGCACTACACTACCACAAATCCCGGGAGACCGGTCGGGAGCTTAGAGATTGTCCCGGCTGGGGCGCTGCCCCGCTGGTGGGAGAGTCCTGGTTGGGGGAAACCCCACTAGCCGACGGTAGGTCGGCGCCGGATCTCGCCATCCATCGAGGGAAGATCACCGCCATCTCCCGAGGAAAACATGGACTATACTAACGGGACTAATGACCAAAGCAGTTGACGCGTCCGGAAACACGAAAAAACAAACCAAACCAATGCAACTGGCGGCCCGCGGTGCTATTTATTGTGGTCCGCGAAAGGTCGTTAGTCCAAAGTGAAAGTCGCGTGCAACCTCGTCAGGCGAGAGCATCGTGCATCTAGCGCACGTACCCTACCGGGTTCTACATCCCCTTTAATGCAACAATGGGTGAAGTTTAGATTCAAGCATTTTTTGTTGTAAATTCAGAAATTCAAAATCATCCCAATGTGTTTCGCTGCCTTACGCATGGTACGGCCGGATGTCACGCATAGTTTTATTCCCCACCTTGTTGCAGAGCAGCCGGGCAAAATCCCGAGATCAACATTACGGGAAGTCAGATGTGGATCGCCAGAATAATGAAAATGTGGCCCCCAACTGCATTAAAGGTTTTAGTTGTGGCCCTTTGAGTCCTTGCAATTTGGACACCCCTGATTTACATTATCGGGATGCAGGCGACTTTCAAAGGTTCGAAGGCAATGTTGAATCACCCCGAATATTAGAGTGATCGTTTCTGTCGCAAATTTGGATGAGGGAATGGTTAATCATTGATTAACGTATAGTTAACTAATATGATCGTTAGTTCCGTAAGTGTAGTGCTTGTTATATTTTGGCGGGGGTCGTGATGATGTCAATCGAAGGTGAGATCGGCGCAGACCTGCTGCCCAGCGCCCAGCAAGTGCGGAAATCCGTCTGTCGTCGGGGTTCGAAATGGAAATCCTTCCGGTTACGCGGGGGCGCTGAGACAGTGGGTTGCCACTGAGCCGTCGCAGTCGGTTGAACATTTTTACAACTCCCTCTTCATTCTTTTTAAATGTAAAAGTAAAATGGATTCATATTTGATGACCGATTAGAAAATATAAACTCGATACGCTGATCTCTGGATATTCGAAGTTTTTGCATTTTATAAGAAATAAATACTCTGTAGGGAATCGCGTGTATGAGTATACAACGAATTCGTGTGTGAGTAAAATTGTGAACTTTTGGACACATGAGTAATGGTATTGAATAGATAATTGCGTCGAAATTAAGACTGTTTGGCGTCGACAATTAAATCGCCTACCACTCCACGTTATCAGTCACTACTGTTAAAAGGGAAAGATAAATATGCCTTTCACTTTTGCCGCCTGTAAAAACCAGGACAGATTTTTATGAGTATGGCTTCATCACGATTAATTTCATGATAATGTTGAATCAGATTCTATTACTCGAACGTACATGTAAATTTTGCGGTTGCCACTGCCAGTAAGTACACTTCCATAACAACTACATTATTATAGCTATTCCGTATCGTGAAGTATGAATTATTTTAATGAAAACATAATTATTGTGGTTTAGTTTAGTAACAAGAACCTCGACTGTTCTGAACGAAATTGATAAAAGAAAATCGAGTTAAAAAAATGATGTGGCAAGATGTACTTTATTCGTTAGGGAACTGATTTTTAGTTACCTATCACCCTCGCGCTGAAAATTGATGGTCATCAAATTAATTGATTCTTTACAATTGTTTGACGGAAAGAACGTGACAACTCTACTGCGGGTACAATTACTCCGATTTTTCAGTAATACTCTTAATTCCTTCATATCACAACTTATTCAATAACATATTTAACGAGTGCGTACGTAGTTAAAAAGTTTTACTCTTTACCCTTATTTATTCCTTTTTACCAATTTTACCCATTTTCATTTTTCTTGATTTTTATGGCACGCGCGCTTTTCGGCCCAGTGTGCGGTGTGCTGTGTTCGCGAGCGTAAGTTTTCGTCATTCCGACGCCGCGGGCGCCGATTTGCATCTGGAAGAAAGGGGAAACGTCAGCAGGCGGCCCGCGGCCCGGCCGGTGCTTTCATTCGCTGTCGCTTTGGGATTGGTGGAAAAAATATGACGCCATTCACCTTCATTCCGTTATCTCAAAATGAATTTGCTTTAGATAGATGATCCGTGCGAAATTAGAATTATTTTTTTGTATTTGAAAAATGTACCAATTGTTTACACACTCCTAATACTGTATAGAAATGTAAGAACATCTTATGTCAGTGGTCGGTGACGTTTTATATTAATTATTCACCCGGAAAAATAGAACAACCTTATTATAATTGGAACAGAATGTGTACACAAAAAGACTGTTCCTCCAAGGATTTACAATTAAGTAAATTCTTGACGCATGATTGCAATAGTCTGGTAGTGGATTTGATGCTTATACATTGGTTATGCCATATAATAATGAAGTAATGAAAATATAATTTGTTTCAAATTTAATATAACTTGTTGAGCCATGGTGCTAGGAATGGAAGTTTCATGTTAAATTTTTAATTTAATTAAATTTGTCAATGAAAGAAAGAGTTTTGAAAGAACGTTCACTGTTTCCATAAGTGTCAAATGTTCAAACAACTGTCCTATGATATCTGACACGTTTCTGATGTGAAAAATCCTGAAGAATTTTTCTTCGTATTCCTGTTCTGCACGTGCGTTAAGGGAGATTATGCGATATCTGCGCAAGAATTTTCCACTTTTAGAAAAAGATTGAATGGAAAGGTATAATCTTCTACGTCACTTAAGTATTTTATACAATGGTCTCACAAAAAACAAAGCTTTCAAACTTGCCGCGCATATCTAATCAGTATTCTGTCACACTTAAAGAACTGTTATAATTAACAAATTTATTTTCTGATTATAATCCTTTGCCATTGATCTCTGGACATGTAGAAATCGCTCGTCATGGAATGCGTTAGAAATCGGATGATTAGAAACATTCGGAAAAAATATAATTTTTTTCAAATAAAATAAGATGCTACGTAAACACCTATGATACTATTGTACTACACAATTTTATGATACTATCTGATTAATTGAAATCTGTTTGATGTACCTTTTTGTAATTATAGTAAAGATACTGAGCATGAAGTAATTTTGTTGAATTTATTTGTTAATATGACATGGTACAATATTTTGAAAGGTATGTAGATCTTAATTCAATGATGGCCCTTCTTGTAAATTTATTGTACAATAAATAGTTGACGTTTTATTAATAGTTCATTAAATTTCTTTGCTCTGGGGTGAATGTTATTCTTTACCTATGCTGACGAAACGTCATTTAACCGAATCACCAGTTTAATAGAATAAAAGCTTTTTATATCAATGATAACTGAACCTATTCTGTATTGTATTATTTTGAGATGAATAATATCCGTATATTGCAAATATTAGTATGTAATGTGTATTTTAATAGAGCACGTGATACACCACTGTACAGAATATGAAGTTGGTTTTAGTTTACCATTGTTTTCAAGTTAAGTCTAAGGTAAAGAATGCTGAAAGATGAATGATTGAGGATGGGAAGAGCACGTGATACACCACTGTACAGAATATGAAGTTGGTTTTAGTTTACCATTGTTTTCAAGTTAAGTCTAATCGAATCCAAAATTGCTTCAACACACAAACATAATGTTACATTGCCATTCAAACAGCTTCACACCTGCGCTCACAGCTGTGCTTGTGTTTCAATGACCTTCCCCCCCTCGTGACCCCTGGAGGTGCATTGCTTACACGACCTTGAAAAACATACTCTCATTAGACATCGTTCGATTTATATTTGGTTATCGATATCTAGGTTTTCCCATTAAAGGTCAAGTGCATTTCATCAAACAGCTGCTGTCAATGTGAAAGTGGAAACAAAGATTGGGGTATTTTAAGAATATTGTCAGAATTGGTTTTGAAGATGAGAGACCGACTTATACACATGAAATAAATTAACCATTGTCAACCGAAACCCAAAGTACTGAATTTTGTTTATGAATAAGCAAACGGCAGGGCCTTGGGGCACATAAGCAGAGCCGAAGTCTCTGGTATATCTTGGATTTTCACCATTTGATTGCAATGTATACTTCGATTTTTTATAGTTACCGAAGCCATTAAGCCATTGTTGCACCTCCTGCCTTAAAAAATGAAATATTTTAACGGTGCTAAGCACATTTCTGAAACCACGAGCCTCGTTGAGAAGGACGTTTGCGAATTAATTAAAAAGGTTCATTGTATAAGGGAGGAGGTGTAACAAAGACTAAATGTCATCGGCCACTATAAAAAATGGAAGTATAGTTTGGTTCTCGTACATCTGCGTATTCTGTCTGGACAATCATCCCATCCTCAATCATTCATCTTTCAGCATTCTTTACCCCGCACGATATCCCTAGTACTGAATGTGGAAAGCAATGGCAATCGTCCACTGCAATCACTTGCATAGAAAAGGGGAGGACACCGGCTCCACCAGGCTTCTAATTAAGGGATTCATTGCCGTCATCATCACATAATAAAGTAATAGCTGTTTTGTATCAGTAGAAGAAGTTCTTCGTATTCCCTTACACTAATTCAATTTAGAAATGTTGTAATTAATAGGGAAAAGAAGAAAGAAAAATATTATTTTGTAATTTATTTATGACTTTACTGCCCCGCGTGCAGGAGTGAACGACCTGCAGGAATACGTTCGATGTACTGTGCAATTTGCGATGATTGTTGCGTGGGCGTGACGCCAAAAGGCTCCCGTCGGGTCACGCGGCCGATACCGCGAAAGTCTCTCGGACACCGCTGCACGACTGCGGAGCTGGGGATGCACCTCCTGCTCTCGGCCGTGCGAAGGCAAGCGCAAGGCGCTGTAACTCCAGAGTGTAGACCGGGAGCGGTAGATCAGTGCATCAACTGATGTCACTGCAGCGCTTCTGTCCGGGAGGTCCTAGGTTCCCACTCCCCACGGCGGCAGGATTTTCGACACTAGCTTTTCAGCTACGTCGAATTCAGTCGCTGTCTGGAGGAGAATTCTAGCGGCCGGCTGCTCTGATCGGTAGTTTTCCGTGGTTTCTCCGATCAACGCCAGGCGAATGCCGGAGCAGTACCCTACAAAACGGGCCACGGACCGCGCGCGATCTGCTCTTCCTCTCCTTTACACACACCCTTACATTAACATGCACTACACTACCACATATTCCGGGAGGCCGGTCAGGAGCTTAGAGTTTGTCCGGCTGGGGCGGTGTCCGCTGGTGGGAGAGTCTTGGTTAGGGGAAAACCCTACTAGCCGACGGTAGGTCGGCGCCGGATCTCGCCATCCAGCAGAGGAAGATCACCGCCATCTCCCGAGAAAAACACATGCACTACACTAACGGGACTAATGACCGAAGCAGTTGACGCGCCCGGAAACACGAACAAATCAATCAATCAATCAACCGGAGAGTGCGAATTTCACTTTCCCTTGCCTTTTTGATATCCCAGTTTTCTGATAGTGCACTATGACTGTTGTCCCCACTATTTTCTGAGAATATTATTTTCAATTATTAAAATTTTCAACACTAACATTAAGATAAGCCTTGCTTTCATCAGAAAAATTAAAGCGTTTTTTACTTTAAATAGTAAGTTTCATTGTGTTTCTTAAAATGCTATGTGTAATGTGATTATATGGCATGACATTAAGCATATTCAAATGTCATTTGCTCAAGGTCCGTGCTTGAACATAGAGAAAATTTGGTAGATTAGGTATCGAAAATTCGAGTATGTTCTTTAAATGGGAAACTTAAATTCTTGTAAAACGGGAAATGTTATTTGGCCGCTTCGGGCAGGACGTTTTCATGTTCATGCAATTAAATCTTCCCAAAACATTGTTGATCTAATAAATGTAATGGTGGACTAACATACAAATTTTATTTCAAGATGTAAAAGAGAAAGCTGACTGAAAGAAGCCTTTGACAAATTACTTATTCAACATCCAACTGACAATCTAATTTTCCAAGTCGACTTCATATGTGAACATGTGCAGAGGCAAGTCTTTTCAGTCCCACAGCGCGTGAAGCGACCTCGTAACCGCGCCTGAGCACCACGGAGCTTACATAATGGCATCGCCTCGTGATGCCGCCGGCCGGTCCGCGCGGGTGCCGGGTGAACGGCTCGAACCGGAGACCGCTGGCTAGGGCGACGAGGGGCATGGGACGGGACGGGACGGGAGCGCGAGCGAGAGAGAGCCACGGGCCGGGAGACGAGGCGGAAACGGCTCCGAGAAGCAGTAACACTTTCAAATTTATTCTACGCGAATTGTAACGGCTCACGACGGCCATTCGAGTCCATATTTCATCGAGTATTGAAAGCGAAACGCCGGACTCGATAGGTTGAAATAGGAGGGCCAGTATATTCCGAACATGTGTTTGGACAAGTAGACTCGTAAATTATGTAATTAAATTCTCTCTTTTCCTACGTATGCTTGGCCCTGTAGTAATGGACACTCATTGATTTCGGTTTTTTGCTTGGGTCTCCCTAGGGTGCACGAGTTATCCAATACTGCCGTTCTATCGAAACTTTTTTGCATTAACTAGAGTATCTACCGTTTGATTTGGGGAAAGACTCCTATTCCAAGATTGGTTTAAGTGAAAATGAAAACAATTAATTTGAATTATTACCGAGATCTTAATGGTTTGAAGTCTTGATTCACTTCTTGTCTACAAGAATTCTGAAAGATATGGAACTTTTGCAGGAGGAAATAATGGCTGTTCCTTCGAACAAAAACACTCAAATATTTTAATGAAAATTTGACACGGGGTACGTTGATCCCCAAGAATATTTCAAATGGTTTGTTTTGATTAGACATTTCTTATAAAAAAGAGTATATTTTAATCTAAATTATTTACTACCGATCATTTAGAGGACCAATAAACATTTATTTTTCGTCATATTGTAGTAGTTGTAATGAGGTAAGTTGATTTAATCAGGAATTCAATATAGTTGTATTGTTTCTTTTACAAAATGAATTATAATGTTATATAAACTATTCTGATAGTCTCGATGTAAGTATATGATGAAGACGAAGAACATTGCTTGAAATAGCGTTTCACTTTTGGTGTGTAACGAAAATGTAGTTTCATTGTTCACTCGAATGGCCCGCAGGCCTGGACGCAAGTGTAAATAAACAACGAATAAGGTAAAATACCGCGATTTCCTTGACTCAGTTAGGGTCAGGTACAGGAAGTCCATCTCTTGAACGCATGAGGGGCAGGGAGCGTCGCGTGGGGCCTCGCAGCGCCGCTCGAATTACAGGTCGCGCTGGACCGCCCGCCCGCCGCCCTAAGCCGCGTGGAAGCGCCTTAATTGCGCGCCAGAGCCGCGACTACAGGGCCAGCGATGCGGTCGGGCGACGGGGAGGGCGCGCGCCGCCCTCTGCCAGGCCGAGGGCGAACCCGCGGAGGCGGCGGGCAGCTGGGGGTCAAGTGTTGCAGATTAGTTTATTAAGTATTTTATGTACTATGTGATATAATAATATGGTAACTATGTACGAGTTTGCTTCACTTGTTTTTTGTGTGGAATTGTATGACAGACTGGTCTACAGAAATAAAAAGTATCTACGTTGAATTGTACATCTTATTCTTACTGAACGTTATCCGTAAAAGGTACGAACACTGCCGATAACAAGTAAGATCAAGAAGCACCCGAAACATTTTCTCGAGGAGCTCTCGATATTTTAGAACGAGCTATGCGAAACCTTGATCCCTTGAGTCTTGTTAAGAAGAAAGAGATGGAAATGAAAAAGGAAATGGTGGTAGATAAGGTGAAGATGATGGATATAAATACGGAAAAAAAGAAAATGGAAATATTTGTGAAGAACGAGGAGACGGAGATGGAGATAAACCCTGTCGATACACCAAAGATGAATATTACACTTAAACATTTTAAGCGTCTTGTTGTAACGTATTTTAATTTTAATAATCTTAAGGGCTTTTGTGGTCCCCTCCTAAATTTCAAGCAACGACGGGAAAAGTGAAATAATTTTTATTGCAATTTAATGAATATTCGTTAGATATATTATAAAGAATATTATATAGATTAAAAATAATAATTAAAGAAAATAAAGAATTCCAAAGTATACTTTTAGTATTTCTACATAAAATTAATGTATCTTGTAAACTAGAGCTAAGGAAGAGTATATAATGTTATATTCGTTTTTCTCGATCACAAATTACAGTAGTTTTTATATTTTAAGAAATGAAAGGATTTCAAAGGGCATTTTTTTAATAGTGTTATTGGTATGAGCAGACACATGGGAAAAATATGAATTGTTTGTTACTGGTTTTCAGTTCATTTGGAATTTATTTCGTGCTTTAGCTTTGACATAAAATTCTTAGCAATGCAAGTTTTTTTTTTTTTTGTAATAGAAACTCTCCAAGTATGGACTGAGGAAAATTATCCACAGTAATGTTGTGAATGTTGTATTCAACGTTACTCGAGATTTGGGTAAGTTCTTACACCATATTTGCACCAAATCTTTCGCCAAGGGCTCGTCTTTCCCAGAAATATCCAGAATATCTATACGCCTTATTTAGCAGGCTTATTCGGCACGTACGTCCTGAAAGGACACTGCTCTCCAAAGCTACTCGTTAATCCACTTTTACAAATTCACTATAATTATAAAACTTTTACAAATATTTATGAAAAGATGTCATATAATAACTAATGCGGGTTGGTTGGTTGTTAGTGATTCCGGGCGCGTCAACTACTTCGGTCATTAGTCCCGTAAATGTAGTACATGTTTTTTCATCGGGGGGGGAGGTTGGCGGTGATCTTCCCCCGCTGGATGGCGAGATCCGGCGCCGACCTACCGTCGGCTAGCGAGGATCTTCCCCTAACCAGGACTCACCCACCAGCGGGGCACCGCCCAGACGGACCAGCTCTAAGCTCCCGACCGGCCTCCCGGAATATGTGGTAGTGTAGTGCATGTTAGTGTAAGTGTGTGTATAAGGGGAGAGGATAGGACAAGGAAGAGGAGGATAGGACAAGGAAGAGGAAGGAAAGATCACGCGATGTCCGTGGCCCGTTTGTTAGGGTACTGCTCCGGCATTCGCCTGGTGTTGATCGGAGAAACCACGGAAAACTATCACACAGAGCATCTGGCCTCTAGAATTCTCCTGAATGACCTGAATTCGACCTAGCTGTCAAGCTGGTGTCGAAAATCTTGCCAATGTTGGGACTCGAACCTTGGCCCTCCCGGTCAGGCACAACACTTGCGGGAAAATTTGCGGGAAATGCGGGAAAATTTATCTGTCATCTTCCGTTTATGGTACGTTTGTCATCAAAGTGTATGCAACTTCGAATGTCTTCGAACCTATTCACTGTTGCCGTGAAAACGGATAATTTCTTTCACTCAAAAATAATTCCATTCAGCGTATAATCATATTCGTCTTTAAAATTTTCACACTTATTCACAGAAGAAAGATTAACTTTTGTTGTTGGTTACTTCCCGCACAAAATTACACAAGGAACGTGTCCACACTTGTGACGGAAGCGAAATAAACTTTTGTATTGAATATCTGCTAACTCAAAAGCTATGGTGTTATGAAATGAAAGTATCAAGGGATTTCGTTGGCATTGCCTGGTGTCGATCTCTGCCAATTTTTCCTCATAGAAATACCTTCAACTAAGCTACAGGACTTAGGTGAAAATTACGACTACCTACAGAAAAAGTATGATTTCTAAAAATAGAATACTTACTGTTTACCCTCCTTATGCTATTAGAGACAAAAATGATTGTTTTAAAATGTCAAAATATCATTAGCCATAGGCAAAAAACAATGGAATTAGAGCCGTGAATAGAAGTCGGGGGCCTCCGAGACCCCTTTTGTGCATCGACGAGTTAATTAGAAGGAGAAAGAGGTAGAGGAGAAGGTGGATGGCACAAAGAGATGGAGGAAATGCAGATGGATAAGCTGTGGAGATGGAGTTGGCGAAGTAGTAGAAATAGAAAAGAAGAATAATTCCAAAAAATTAAAATTTTGGATTTTTTATTTCTGTTGTATCTGCAATATTATTCTGATCGATTTTGCATTCAGGGGAATGTTTTCATTCTTCAACATGATTAGTTGGTGACCGAATCTTTCGAATTTCTTAAAATAAACTTATTATTATTATTATTATTATTATTATATTATTACCTACATTCGAGAAATTCACAAGGTTTTTGCGAACTGTTCTTTAAAAAACAGTTTTGGAGAAAAGACTATAGTTTTCCAACAATGAAGTGCTCGTTGTTGAAAATTGTTAAATGAGAATGTGGAAAGAAATATGGGACTCAGTTTAAGCAGTTTCAAGTACTTTTGAGCGTCAGAATTTATCATCAGTTCATAGTTCATTAATTTGCATAACTTGAACTAAGACGACATTCTGCAAAGTTTCTAAGCGAAAAAAGTGTGCTAATATTTTTTCTTCGTATCTCCATTTGGCATAAAAGATGGGAGTTTAGCAAGCTATTGAATAGAATAGATAACTGTGATGAATATGCACCGAAAATTCGTGAAGCATTCGGCCGCAAGAAGAGATGATTTTTATCAATTTCGAATCCTTTCATACACTTCCTTTCCTCCAAAGAATTTAAAATATTTCAATGAAAAATTGACCGAACTGTTTGGTATGTGTACCTATATCTGATAACATAATATTCAAAACATTTTTTCACATTGTTGAGATAATTCCCTTAGAAAATTTAAGAATTCATATTTTCTAATTAAAAAATGCAAACAAGTTCGATTATCTATAAAAATATTCACGTCCCGACACTTACTTTTCTGACTATTCTGTTCAAAATTACTCTCATATACACTTCGTCCATTAAAACTGATAACAACCAAAAGTAAACTCTGTTTCCCCAGGAATTTATTTATCGCCAGCATTTATTAGACAAGAAAAGAATTCAATTCTATCGATAGTCTATTGTAAAATTGAAGTAAATTTATTCAACTCCCTTCTGACCCGGTTCGCTTTACTTTTCGCCACTCTTCAGAAAATTATGACACTTTGAGAAAGTTCTAATCCACTTTGGGAAATTTCCTTGCCGTTTCAAAAATACTCACGAAAACTGAAAATGTGCGCACTGAAATCCTTAAGGGATGAGAAAAATAAATGAGAGTAGTTCTACGAAATCTTATGAAGACAGTCACTTTTCGAATTGTACAAAATTTCATTACGATGAGAATAAAACTATCTTTTGTGTAAACAAACACACATACGGTACATTCCTTATGTAATAGCAAATAATGGCCTGAAGAAACTAAATTTCGTCTGTGAAACCCCCAGTGATTGGAGTGGTAATTCTAGGTAGGTGTATTTGAATTCCAGCGTGAGGAAAAACTGTTTTTGTGGTTGGAATCAATGTAGCGCGTTCAAGTAGTATTTTAAGTTTGCATAGACCTTACAAATAATGCGCGAATGCAGACACTGTTGTAGCACCACTAGTTTCAAGACTTCAGTTCCCCTTGTTTGTGTAATTGTTTTAAGTAATATTGTGCTATTGTGATCTGAGGATGTTGTGTGTTGGATATTATTCTTGAAAAACATGTGAAGAGGAGTCGGTGAATCCATTCTCTTCAAACGGATCGTTACGAGAAAAAAGTTGGGAATCCCGTATCTACAGTGTATAGTGTATCACCGCGCTCATTCGCCCTGCCCTGGGTTGCTCTGCTCCACCCCATCCCGCCATGTTCAGTCTACCGCGCGCCTATCACGCACTTGTCCTTTACCAGGGAGATGAACCCCAGAGTGGGCTCCTAGGCGTTAGCCTCTATCCACATCCCCCGTCAAACACCCAAACTGGAGATGCGAAATAAAAATCGTGTCGGTAAAATATTAACACACATAATAAATAAACAATCACAATCTTAAAATAATATCCCCCAGTGAACCAAGGTTTTTTCCACTAGGTCGAACATGCCAACCTGATATACTAGACATTGGAATAACCAATACCAACAATAACTTTTTCTCATCAGTAATATTTGAATTAGATTCTGATCGCATACCTATTATTTCATCACAACAACTAGCACCACAACACGCCCCAAGACCAGCACCAAATACACTTAAAATAAACTGGAAAAAATTATCTGAGACAATAAAATAATCAATACCCAGAATAAAAATCTTAAACAATTCTCTCGAAATAGTCCGTAACAACATTAATCGACTATTAGAAGCACAATCTCCCACTACTGACAACAAAACACAAAGAAATCATAACAAACTTTCTCCCAACATAATATATGCAATAAAAATTAAAAATAAAACAAACTATATAAAAAACTCATTAAGCAGCAGTAATAATTCTATGTGGCAATTCACAAGGAAAATTATAAAGAAGAAAAACCAAATTCCCCTACTAAATACACCCACTGGAAAAGCGTTCTCATCAATTCACAAAGCAGAAAAACTCGCCAAATATTTCGAAACAACGTTCGCAGTTAATAACACCAACTTCCACCCCGAACGTAACAAAATCATTGAAAGTAGCAAAACATACCCACACACATGCGGCCCACACCATAATATTCATTACTCTTCTCCCACAGAAATTAAAAAAAATATTAGAAACCTCCCCAATAAAAAAGTACCAGAACGTGACATCACTAACATGGCAATAAAAGACCTACCCATATCTGCAATAGCCAACTTAACTAATATATTTCACTCTTGCTTCAGAACTGGCTATTTCCCCCATTCATGGAAACATGCAGTAGTAATTCCCATAGCCAAACCAAAAAAGAATGCAATAGAAATAAATAGCTATCGCCCTACTAGCTTTCTAACTTCCTTCTCAAACATTTTTGAAAAATTAATTCTACGTAGACTTAAACATCACAGCAACTAACTCAATCCCCAAGGTACAGTTCGGTTTCACAGAGAAAATATCTACGCAACATCAACTGTTAAGACTATTAGAACACATCTACTCAGCCTTTTAATCAAAACACTATACCATAGCACTCTTTTGGGATGTAACACAGGCATTTGATCGTACATGGCACCAAGCTCTCGGTTTTAAACTCACCCAAATAGGCACACCTTATTATCTACACACAATCATTAACACATTTTTAAGCAATAGAACCTTCTCCGTCAATGTCAGCAGCCACCTCTCTAACCCCCGATGCATCAAAGCAGGATTACCCCAAGGATCCCTCTTATCACCAACGTTGTTGAAGACATGTAGCAGACATTCCCAAATCAAGAAACATCCATTTAGCACAATTCGCGGACGACACGGCATTATACATCTCTGGCAACTCACTAGCAGACTTAAGAGCAAAAACACAATTATACCTACACACACTTGATAGCTGGGCCGCTAAAAACAAAATTCAGGTAAACTCAACCAAAACAGTAGCAAAAATATACTCACTTAGACCATGTACTACCCCCTCTCCGCTGACAATTAACAACATCCCAATAGAATGATACCCTCCCAACAAACCAATTAAGGACTAGGTACTCAGGACTATATCTCGACTCAAAGTGAAATTGGCGCGATCATATTGAAACAAAGATATGCAAGCCAAGGCAAAACTACATCAGTTAAAATTAATAATAAACAGACACAGTTCACTACGACAAAATACCGCCATAGCAATATACAAAACCACAATAAGACCTTTTATCACTTACGCCTGTCCCGTATGGATTAACGCCGCTAAAACAAGTATTCGCAAACGCCAAGTAATTAAATACCAATTCCGGAGAACCATAACTAACACCCCATGATTCATTACAAATAATCAATTCCACAAGGAATTCAACATTGTATCATTAGATCATCACATCACATACCTTGCTACAAACTTCTATCATAACATACAGCAAATCCCAGCACACACCGAATTCAGACTCGCAAAAAATCCAACCCATAAAACCAGAATTCAAAATAAATACCCTTTCCATATCTTTCAAATCAAATTCGCTAACGTAGTACCAGATTAGAGGACCCATAGTGGGCAACCTCCCCATTGTATAGTATGTAAGTTTAGAATAAGTTAGTTAGTAATTAATAAAATTTACATACACAAAAGTTTAAATAATTACCTATGTAATTACCTTAAAAAAAACTTCTCCGAAAAGCATCCTTCACCAAGTCCTGCTCCAATAGCTTGGCGCGCCCTAGGCTCAACTACTGGGTGGCCACCAGGAGCTTAGCATCGCCTTCTCACTGCCTGCACGCCAAGCTAACGACTTGAGTGGTGCCGCGAGACTCAGGGTCCGGGTGGTCGTCTACGACTCTCCACCAGAGACCACGACAACCTACGCCATCGTGATCCCCCTGCGGGCAGCCCTGCCGTGTTCAATATGAATGTCGTTGCTACCAGCCTCATTGCTATACTTGAGTTTCCGTAACGTGGCGCCTGAGCGTATTAGAGAGTTTGTGTGCGCCATAGCGGACAGCACTATCGATCTTCTGCGCATGCGCATATGCACGAAAGTGATGCGAAACTTAAACTGTGTACGCGCCTAAGATCGATAGTGCTGTCCGCTACGGCGGTCACAAATTCTCTATTATCTTCAAGATGAAATATGGCACGGATTTTCGCGTCTTTCTCGGTCGTGCTGCTAGAGTCGCTTGATCTGCAGCACTGCTTGATACGTCGCGATCATGCGACATCTTGCAACAGGAGTGAAAAAGACGCAAGAAGTCCTATAGTCCGTCTTGAAGGTGTACCCACAGGCGCCTCATTACGAAATCCCAAGTGTACGAGCTGTAAACAGATACTTGTTGCACCCTCCCCACAAACGTCCAGTAACAATTCTGACCTTCAATTACTCAAAGCCTAATTGCGCTGTCAGAATAAATCAAAATGCTTTTAGTAGAAGATATTATAGGTTTTCAGAAACATTTCATTCACTTTGATGGATTACCTCACAGTTTTCGATACATTTGCAAAACAGGAAAGAAGTGCACGATCAAATTTACTTTAAGGGTAGGAATGGGAGATGGAGACAAAATCTCTTGTAAGGCAAAGTTTTCTCTTGTTTTCAATGACATGAATATATCAGTTCAGTAAGGCAGGAATAAAACTGTAGAATTGTGTAAAAAACGAGCAGATAAAAAATTCTTCGTTACATAATATAAATAATGCGAAATATAATATAACGATAAAAATAACATAAATAACACAATATGTGCAAGCAGTAATGAGTTCAAAAAGTGAACTCAAGTAAAGCAAATCATTACGTGTACAACCAATACAATGTACATAACATTTTAATTTTCCCTACTGTGTACCACATCGCAACTTTTACACACATTAATTACAAAAAACGATAAGAAACAAACAACTCAATTACTTCTCAGTTATTGTCTGTGGTAAGAAAAATAAAAAGATATTATCCATAATTAATGTGGAATTCATAAGGGGTCAGACTCCAAACGCTTATTGTCGTCTTTGGAAACTCGTGGGTTCTGGGATTTTATAGGGAGTTTGTGCTCCCTCGAACGTTAAAGTAATCGACAACAGTATCGACATAACAATGGGTCAAATCGGTCGAAATTTTGGCAACAAAGAGTGCTCCAACAGTGAAATATATTTAATATAGGTATCAAATATATTTGATAATAAATAGAATTATTAAAATTTCCCTAATACTAGTATTTTTATATGAAGTATGTAAAACAATGAAGTACATATGTGAATTTAAATATGAAATATATTATATAACAAAAGGAAAAAGAGCAGAATGAATGTGAGAAATACTACATTTTTTTTCTTCCCTAATTCATTTTGTTAATCAAGGTATTCACTCCATCACTAATATTTAGAATTATTTTATATTTTCTTCACACAAATAAATAAATAAATAAATAAATAATATTTTCTTCTTGCCGAATTGATTGACATAACCTACATTGACAAACTACATATGTTAAGATTCACACACGATGTACTATGACAAGGCACACTCTCATTGAATACAGGATTCACAATAGGACTCATGGTAGTCTTAAAAATGACAACATATTAGTGTTCTAGGATTAATAAACCTAAATTTAGAATACCCGCATGGAAGTAAAATTAATTAATTTAATGACTCATTAATTCTAGAGAAGTGCTTCACAGTTAATGGTATGATTACTATACCATAATGGTATGATTATTATACAGTTAATGGTAATACAAACTTTTGGTAAATTTGTAAGCAAGTGAAGAAATACAATGCAATTAAGTATCCTAACATAATTGCTTACTATGAATATCGATTTTTATCGAATATTTGACCCACTTACTTGAAATTATACAATTCTTTTATTTTTTATATTATTCATTTTTAATCACATCCCTTCTTCTCTGGTAGTAATTCACATTGACCTAACCAATGAAATATCTGTGCACTTTACAGATTTTCACCGAGAGCGGTAGCTCAGTGCATCAACTGATATCACTGCAGCGCCTCTGACCGGGAGGTCCTAGCTTCCCACTCTCAACGGCGGCAGGATTTCGACACTAGCTTTTCAGCTACATCGAATTCAGTCGCTGGAGGAGAATTCTAGCGGCCGGCTGCTCTGATCGGTAGTTTTCCGTGGTTTCTCCGATCAACACCAGGCGAGTGCCGGAGCAGTGCCCTATCAAACGGGCCACGGACCGCGCGCGATATGTCCTTCCTCTTCCTTGTCCTATCCTCACTCACACTAACATGCACTACACTACTACATATTCCGGGAGACCGGTCGGGAGCTTAGAGCTTGTCCCGGCTGGGGCGGTGCCCCGCTGGTGGGAGAGTCCTGGTTAGGGGGAAACCCCGCTAGCCGACGGTAGGTCGGCACCGGATCTCGCCATCCGGCGAGAGAAGAACACCGCCATCTCCCGAGAAAAAATCATGAACTACACTAACGGGACTAATGACCAAAGCAGTTGACGCCCCCCTTACACGAAAAAATCAATCAATCAATTTACAGATTTTCACTCATACTTTGCTTAGTATTTGTTATGAAGCATTCACTGCGTATCAAGTGAATTACAACTGACTGTGATTTCGGGCAATTGAAAACTGTAGAATAGAATTGAAAACCGGGCAATTGAAAACTGTAGAAGAATGGAACCGCAGAACCACAGAAATAGAGTTAGCAGCATACTCTGCCGCCACAGTCGCGAACAAATTCCATATAAAATGTCCGAATGATCTATTATCATGCGGTATAAGTCGCTCGCTAAATCCGGCGACATTGTGGGGTCTGGCGGGGCTCCCTAACCCTTCGAGTTCGATTTAGGAATGGCGCATGCGCAAAGACTAAAAAATGCAGTCGATTGCTGTCCGCTAATGCGTGCACAAACTCCCTAATGTTCACATGATATGCACTAAATACAAAGTCTCGATGTCAAATGATATCTTTAAAATTTATTTTAACCAAAATTAACGGTAAAATTTTCATACGGTTCTCTATGAGTAAGTCTCATTGAAGAAACCGAAAGTAATTTTTCTATGAAAAATGGGAAGCCCTGCAAGCTCTTACAATACCTAAATCAGTCACTGAAAAATTCCATTTATCTTACAACTGGCGTTATCGACAGCGGTTCACGATGCCATCATCTGACGATGGTAGAACATGAACTTTCACGTTACGTAAGAGGTACGTTACGTTAGTGGGGTCGCGAAAGTTTTCGTCTGAACCTGACGAGCACAGGCGCTGCGCGGGTGCAGATTCATTTCAGTTTCACTGGCCACCTGGCTTCACCTTGGGCACTTTCCTCGCGTGGGCGATTGCGCCGCGTCACGAGCTCTAACGACGCTGTCTTCATCGGATTCCTCCGGCGGATCACGGAGCAGCCGTCACGGGTGACGCAAAGCTGTAATATTAAGAGACGGAATTAGGCGTTGCGCTGAAAATGATGAAGGAGAGGATGAGGTACCTGGAATATCACTAGTCGTCGTGGTTACATTGTATCGTTTTGTGTGTAAAAAAAAAAGTAACTTTGTTATAATTTCTCGTTTGGTTTGGTTTGGTTTTTTCGTGTTTCCGGGCGCGTCAACTGCTTTGGTTATTAGTCCCGTTAGTGTAGTGCATGTTTTTTTCTAGGGAGACGGCGCTGGTCTTCCCCAGCTGGATGGCCAGATACGGCGCCGACCTACCGTCGGCTAGTGGGGTTTCCCCCTAACCAGGGCTCTCCCACCAGCGGGGCACCCCAGCCGGGACAAGCTCTAAGCTCCCGACCGGTCTTCCGGAATATGTGATAGTGTAGTGCATGTTAGTGTAAGTATGTGTGTGAGGGGAGAGGATAGGACAAGGAAGAGGAAGGACAGATAGCTCGCGGTCCGTGGCCCGTTTCGTAGGGTACTGCTCCGGCATTCGCCTGGTGTTGATCGGAGAAACCACGGAGAACTACCGATCAGAGCAGCCGGCCGCTAGAATTCTCCTTCAGACAGCGACTGAATTCGACCTAGCTGAAAAGCTAGTGTCGAAAATCCTGCCGCCGTGGGGAGTGGGAACCTAGGTCCGGTCAGAGGCGCTGCAGTGGCATCAGTTGATGCACTGAGCTACCGCTCCCGGTTTAATTTCTCGTATTTGTATGTATATACGGAATAATATACGTAATATAGAGAAAGTTATATAAAGCTGCAGGAATTATATTTCGATGTTTCAACCGGAATACAGGTTTTGGGGTCCCCTAAAACCGAAAAAGAGTTTTTTTTTTCAAAACGTACGCCTGTCCGTCCGCCCGTCCATCCGTCCGTCTATCCCTCTGCCCGTCTGTGAACAACCCCAGCGCCTAAACTATTCATAGGATTTTTACCCAAAATGAGTATTGTCCGCAGGATCTGGTCCGACACGAAGCTCTTCGAATTTGAAAAAAGGACATTTTCAATTTTTTTTCAAAATGGATTCAATTTTTCTCTTCAAATTTCTTGTGAAAAATGCGCCATTGTGCATTTTTTTGTGAAAAATTTCCCGTAAGAAGTTTCTTGCAAGAAATTCGAGTGAAACAGAGGGAAATACACATATGAAGATGGCCAGTTGCAGTCAGTAAATTTTTCGATATTAAGGGCCTAGAAAACGTGTATTCGGAGTAAAAGGCGTGCTATGAAGTAATTTACTTCGTATAGGAACGTGATTTACTCACTTTGTCGATATCAAGGCGCCATAATTCGAATGCTTCTGTTGAAAAGTCGAATGCTTTCGTTGAAAATTCGAATTCGTTCTGTTGAAAATTCGAGTGTTGAATTTCTAAATTTCAGTTTATTTCCTTATTGTACCCCGGGCGGGGTCATTCTTAAACTGTTCCATTTGGGACTTAACTTCCCTTTGCCCCCTCTTCCCCTTTGATTTCTTGCCCTCCCACGACATTTCTGAACTTTTTCCAGTCGCCCTCTAGTGCCTTGATCTTTCTCAATGTCCCTCTATTTGGGCGACCTCCCGCGACCTCTCCCTATCTTCGTCAACCTCCCTCAACCTCCCTCGACTTCGCGCCATCTCCCTCGCTTTCTTCGACCTTCTTTGGCTTCCCTTACATTCCTGGGCCCCCATCTGTCCCTACCTGCCCGAATGATTATGCAGTAAAGATGAAGTAATACTTTATAGACTGATTTTGCCCTTTTGAAGCTTTACATAATGATGGATCGCATCTACTATTCCACCGAACTCTCACGTTGACGGGATTCGCACGTGACTTCGCTTAGAATCTTTCTGCTAACATTGCGGCACCTGCTGAGTCACCTCGCCTCTTGAGCACCGACGTATCATTCGTAAGCCGCAGTTACGCTATTCGCGACAATTTCTGAGGGTTGTGCAAATTACGGCAGTAAGTGCTTACCAGAACGTGTGGCAGTTTACCTTCAGAATTGAATTGAAAACGTTACCAAATAAAAATACACAAAAAATGGGGTGGAATGGGGCACCCACCTTAAAATTTTGAAAGGACCCCGAAACCTAACATATAACACTTCTTTCCTTTAATGTGTTCAGTTATTTTCCCCTTTGCTCCCTTGTAATCTTCGTTTTCAAGTGTATGGTCAAAATGACATGAGCAAATGGTCTGGCGATGGGGCGGGCAGTTCGGTGAGCGGTGTGAACATATATTGGGCTCAACGCGACCTGGCTGGACATCAACAGCTTCAGTCAAGGTGACCATCAAGCATTTGTATGAAATTATACGCCAAAAGCTTTTCGATTCTTCTTCTCTTTCTTTCGCGACCATACTTGTTGGTCTTGACGCAAAAGTATCTCTCCGCCTTGGGAGCTTCTCGGCCACTCGACGTGTAGCCGCGACCACGCGCCGAGCATTGAAAAGTCCTGTCGAGCAGAGCAACGAACGACGAAGTGAAGGGCTCCATGCAAGTTATCACGTATACAGGACACTCAATTCTTTGCGGATGGAGTTTTGAAACCTCTTGCAAACTACAAAAATGCATCAATATTTGTCATTCGTAGTCGAAAAACAAAGTGTTTTTTTTCTGTTCGTCTTCGCAGTGTTGATCGTATTTGTCTCGTATGCAAATACCTTTTCAAACAAATCAGGAGGAACTAATTTTACTATTCTCATGTTTGCTTTAAAAGTCTCTAGTCATCTACATAAAAAGGTCAATATTGTTCTACTTTCTGACAAGGTATACAGCCACATTTAGTATTTAGAATGTCCATAATCACGCAAATATTAGGAAATATTGAATTTTTTTAAATTTCAAATGTAGAACCGTGCTTAATAATTATATTTTTTGATTCATCCAAGTGCTTCGCCTTTACTACAGGATTTATGCTATTCTACCTCACGAAAATCTTTTCCATTACTCATGCATTTCTTGTCATGCTTTCTTCATTCTCGTCATGCTATTCTTTACATGACGTCAATTTTAAAAATTAAGTTATGTACTATGTCATTTTTTTAACTGTGAAATTTTGCGCGATGTAGTGTTACTTTCTAAGACAAAAAATCTCAGCTCATTCTCGCAATTGCTACAACACCTTCGTTTCCATCATTTTAATATTTCATTAATTGCGCCACCATGTTTAGTTGTAACCATAGCATTTTGTTTCCAATTTCGGACTTAAACTAACATCTTATTCCTCTCTAAATGTATTTCTCTGAGCTTCGAGAGTTCCCTTCCGTAAAAGTTATTTTTTTGCTACTTTTCCAGAACGCAGCTCTCTGCTACCTGGGCGCACCTAGCGGCGCGCCTCCCTTCGCGTAACGACATCTCCCGAGCGGACGATCATCTCCTCGGGCCGGGGGCGGCAGGGCTCCCCCGCGGCTTCAAATTACTCTCGTGCGGGAGCATCTTCCGCGCGTGGGGCGGCCGCTCCCCTGCCCCCGCCCCCGCCCCCGCCCAGCCGTGTTTGTCCGCCGCAACAGCGCTCGCTTCCTTGAAATTCAAAGTAGCTCTGGAAGCGGGAGCGGCCGATCCCGCTACGCGCCCAAACGAGCGGCTCAGCGACTCGACATCGAAGACGCAGGAGGAGGAGGAGGAGCAGGTATGTAAATACGCACATGTTCGCGACACGCCTCGCCTCGGATAAACATGCAGCAGCAAGCGCAGCGCTCGCCAGAACGAGCGCCCCTCGCCTCGTGTCGCAACGCACCCCGCTCGCGCAACGGGAGGCCTTGGGACGGTCTCAAACGAGCCATTGTTGGGCCGTGCGCGCGAAATATTGGCTCACGGGGCGACGCGGCTCTGAGGGCGGGATGCGCGTGCGCCCGGGCGACACGCGGACCCGTTCGCTTCTTTCGGGGCAGGCAAAGAGCTCGGGCCACAGATACTGGAGGTCGCAATACTTACCTACACGACAGCCTCGTAGGTATTGCTTACAATTTTCTAGACTATATACAATATTATAAACTCTCTCTCCCTCTCCCCCCCTCTCTCTCTCCCTCTCTCTCTCTCTATATATATATGTATAAATATATATATATATATATATTATATATATATATATATATATATATATATATATATATATTATATATGTTTTTTTTTTAGTACCAGAATGTTTCTTTAAACAGTAATCTCTTACGGGATGTTCATAATAATCATTGTTAAGGAAGTTAGTTAATATTCATAGTCAACAACATCAATGAACAATCCAAATATGTCGTTTTTCTCAACATATATTCTACAATTTGAACATAATATTTTACCCTCGTTATTTTTCTCAACAATCGTATTCTTTTACTTATTCTATTCCTTGTCGTAAATTCTTATTATTTTCTTTTTTCTTTTGATTGACTTGTAATGTAATAAAAATCGGGATAGATGGAAGTATACCATCGAAGTATTTACAAAAGTTTCTTATTACGTAGATCATGAACTTTCCAATACCTACCAACAAAAGCTTTTCTTTTTCAAGAGAGTCAAGTGTTTTGCACACGAAAAGTGCACATAAAATACAATGTAAACTTCAGAATTATCCGCTAAACATAATCGATTTTATTCACGTATTGGTTCAGCAACATATGTCTGAAGGGATAGTATGAATGAAGGGATGAACAGTGCAGTAGGAAGTAATTTTACATTCCATTCCATTCTTAAACGAGTAAGAAATTACCCAAAATGATCACATTTATCATGATGCAAGTTACATGACTCCCTCGAAACGTACTTTTTGCCTTGTCGAAACAAATCAACAGGTGGCTTCTTGTTACATATGAGGTGTTAAGAGTGTAATCTACATGGTTGATATCGACCAAAAATTTCTAATATTTATAAGTTACAATTTCGCTTGCCTTTTGACTATCAGTTTCATTTCTCAGTCTTAACAATTGCACTAAACGAGCTCATAAAATTTCTGAACTATAAGTAGTAGGTCACATGAAATCAACGAACACAATTCATTGAAATAAAAATGCTTAACATTTCATAAAATTTTGTCAGATATAGTGTATTCAGATAAGTAAAGGTCATTGTATTGTGTTCAAGAGAAAACATGAAGGAGATTAATACTTTGGTGTTTTTCTTTGTTGCCGCTTCTTAGCAGAGACAAAATTCCTGCTGGCCTCCGGCAGAAAAATGCTGCCGAACACAACATGCAAAATGGTTTTCCAAAAAATTCATCGCACATTCACGAAGAACAACAAATAATCATTATACTCTCGTATAGCATGCAACGTGTAAAATATTTTACGAAAAACGGTCTTCACGAATACTGAATTAGCATATTATATTTTAATCTCTATTATATTTAAGTGTGCAACGGTTTTTTACATGCCAAAATATGAAAATAGTTGCTGTTGCGTAATATATTACGTGAATAACAAATATTTAATGGCGGGCGGGCTTGGAGCCTTGCTGTCGCATGGCGTCAGCTATTTCGTAAGTACTGACGCACTGATTATGATAATTCAGTCGGTACGAGCAGTACGATAGTAGGAGGAAACACACAATGAAATATTTCTATTTTTCAGTCAATGATTATGATTGATGTGCCCGGGCACATGGACTGGCAAGATCATTACTCTCGTTGGTGTAGTGAATTTTTTTATCGCTGGAGGTGCCAGTGTTGCTCCCCTAATGGATAATGAGATCCGGCGCCCACGTACATCTTGGCTGCCAACCAGGTATCTCCTCCCACCGGGCGTAGCTCCAGCCGGATTAAGCTCTAGACTCCCGATTGGTCTCCCGACATGTGTCGTAGTGGAGTGTATGTAAGTGTATGTGTGTGTAACGGGAGATGATTGGCGTTGATCGGAGACACCACTCAAAACTACCGATCGGAGCAGCCGGCCGCTAGACTTCTCCTCAGAGCAGACGTTGTCCTAGCTACGAGTATATAGCTAGAGCTGAAAATCCGCCACGGTCGGGACTCGAACCTAGTACCTCCCGGTCAGAGCGCTACACAGACGGCGGCAATGCTGGCTCAGATCTAAATTGAGCCTTTTTTTCTGTCAAATCGAAACTATTTCATTGTTATTGTATTTTATTTTTACCGAGTATCTGGGTTTCATAGACATCTCACCTGGACGGAGGTTGCATAGTTTTTTGTTGTTGTTTTTCTGCACGCACGGGGAAAATTGCAGAGCATAAAATGAAGTATCTTGTCTGAAGATACATTCTTCCGTATCAGTATCACTTAATTCTGATTTTATTTGTTCGTCAATCATTCTAAGCATATGATAACGCCGGGTCAATTTTTGTTTTATGGTAAGTCCATGTCGGTCAGGTTTTCTTATGTTTTATGTTCCTAAACAAGTAAAAAAGTGACGAAATGGAAACTTTTGAACTTGGTGAACTATCTGCTGATATAAGGCTCACGATGTGATTGGCAATAAATGAACAAGTTCTCCGGATATTCGCACTCGTGAAAGCAATTGTCTACATTTGATTAGATCGTTATTATCCTCTGTGGTTGGCATACCAATTGAATAACTTGGCCTCGTGCCAAATGAACATATTGGAGACCGCTGTAATCGGCAATCCCAGGGTTTGTGCGCTCTTCACTTCCCGCATTCTACACGGACACATGAAAACCTGGTTCCTAGGTTAAACCTTCAGAATCCTCGAATGGAGAATTGTTCTTCGTCACAAATTTGATAAAATGAAATATTGAAGATGTAATTGAAATGTGTGCTTTTTGCAAAAGAAAAATTATTTTAAGTTGAATATCTGAGGAAGATCTTACATTCGTACCCATTACATTTACGTATTTGCCTAAATGGAGCTTGTGTGGAAATTAATTGGCCAATTGAACGACATGTAATGTGGTTGTTACTTTGCAGATCTAGTGTGTAACGACTTTTACCAAAGATGTTATCTTGAATAATTAACTTATTCCATTACAATAATCTTCCACACCATATATTAAATGGGCATTTATCAATAGTAACATCACTAGTGATTTCAACAACGCCTAAAACCATGTAAAATGTCTTTAATCGTTCATATCTTTTACGATTGAAATTTATATTGTTCTAGGAAGAAAATAAAGTGCGAAAGATTGTATCAATTTGTGTTTGTTGGTTCAGTGAGCAGATGTTCTGAGAACCTTGATTCTCTATGGAGATATAACATAAAATGGAAAACAAGTAAGAAATTCACCATTGGTACTTTTCTTAGTATTTTTCACAAATCTATAACAAAAGGAACATTAGAACAATAATAGGACATTATTTTTGAAAATAATTAGGCAAAAAAGTCTGAGACTGTATGAAGAATATGCGAACAAAATAAGAAAATCTGTTTGGATGGTTGTTACTCGTCAAAACGGTGAGGGAGATGAAGAGAAAATATCATGAGAAGAGAAATTTCTTGGCTATTATCTAGATGGTTTAGATTAAATGGTTGGGATGAATTTCCCGGCATTGCTGATATTTTGAACTTATTTATTACAGCAGTTGATATGAACTAAGATACAGATTAAATGATATTTTAAAGTTTTGCCTGAAATCTTTGTGAGATCGAGAAAATAGTTTGGCTAGCAGTGCCCCAGATCTAGATTCCATGTTCATATAGGATTGGTTTTGTAAATTAATAATTTATTTTCAAGCCATAATTTTGATTTGTGACCAATAAGCAAATATAATTTCCTTCTTTGTAACTGTAACTGTTTTTTTTGTTTGAAGATTATTCTTTCATGTGAGACGTCTGCCTATATGAATTCCTATATATTTTATCGGCCACATGCGTCTTTAACCACTGTTAACATGCAACCTGCAGGTTTTTTAGGTGCACTTGTACGTACCTGTATGTGAAGAAATTTAACATCCTCAGCAACGGGATTTAACATCCTTAGCAACTTAAACAACCATCGATTAATCACAAGTCAAATGTTAAGAAAAAAACATGGCGATGTACAAAACAAATCAGATTCAAACAATTCAGAAGTAATTCACATTGGTTTGGGGAATTATTATTCTTAATTGTAATATTATTAATAGTACAATTAGAAAAATGTATGTTAGGTAAATTAACCTCATTTTCCTCACCAAATGAAATCGCAGTAATGTCGTAAATGTTTGCATAATTCCTTGGATTTTATGGTGACCGATAAAATTCTACTGTGTTATTTCATTTCTAGGTATGTTAATAACTATAACGCTCTCTGTTTGCGGTATTTGATTTCTGTGGATTAGAACTGGCGAACTAATTTCTTTCCTAAGAGTGAAAGTGATGTGCTGATTTATTTTTTTATTTTGATTGTTCCCTTAATATACCATTCTTCAAGTGCAAAAAATTGCTCTTGTAGTTTTTGTGAGGCTTCTCAAGAACTGTTCTCAAAAGCCAGTGTAGCTGTATCATCAGCAGATAATTGTGTTTCAGTCTTCGGATATTCCCTGTTTATAAGAAGTATATTACTGGTCCGTGCACGCTTACTTGGGGCGCTTCGGATTTTATAGGAAGGAGCTCTAAGATTTCAATTTGGTATTTAATTTGGAAATATCCATCTGAAAGATAGAATTGGATGATACGAAAACATGAGTTCGGTATACAGCGTTTAAGCTTATACAGGACGTCCTTTACCATTACTGAAGGTTTGAGATACATCGAGTAATGCAGCAGAATGTTGTTTACTTTGAAAGTTGTGTTTTACATGCGATTTTATCCTGTTTATCTGCTCTACGGTAGAGTGTTGGTGGCGAAATCGAAGTTGAACGATGGTCCGGAACGATGTTGTTGCATGACAAGTAAGGTCGAAGTCTTGTTTGTAATAGTTTCTCAAATACTTTAGTCAGGAAGAAGGCTGTGGCGATAAGAGGAAGCTTCACGAGGAGATTTACGCTACTTTCCACTGAACAAGATCCTGTCTAACGCAAATAACACTGTTGAAAAGCGTTGTGAGGAATGCAATACCTTTGGAAGTAATGGATAACGTGCCTCTTTCCCGTGCAGTGAGGATGATTTCTCTTACGAGGAGAACTTTTCCTGTTCTGTATTGATTGGACTTCGGATTTTAGGACAAATGTCTAATTAGTTCCTTTAGGAAGTTGTGGAAAATAATTGAAGATGTTTCAGAATCATGAAAAAATAAATCTACTGATAGCATTTAATAGTGCCTAGAATGTTCTAAAAGGGGGGTTCTTGCCTATTTTAACATTTTTTTGCCTAAAGCAGATAATTTTGAAGAATTATCATATTTCAATTACTCATTTTTTAAATTTTGTTTTACCGAAACGCAAACACATGCTCGAATTTCCCAAAATGCGAATCTTCCCTGATCGAATGCGCAATTGTCTAGGCACCGAAAGCTCATCCTACAAACCAAACATAAGCAGCTCTGAAAGTTAATATAAAGAGGAAATTATGCGTGCTTCAGCATGCGCAATTGTGCCCATTCGCGTTGCAGCAGCGTGTTGGCAGTTTGAGGCTTATCGCCGCAAAATAGGCGAGGGAAGACACAGGTCAGGCAAAAGCCTACTGTTGGAAAGGCGAAGCTGCAAAAGACGACCCTAGTCTTGAACCCCTAGAAAGCAAAAGGATCATATCGAGTTTTCTTCTGTGTGTGTGTGTGTGTGTGTACGTGCGTGCGCGCAGCTGCATGTGTGTTTCCGTTCCTGGGTTGTATCAGCTGCATTGCTTATTCTGAAGAATAACGATGTTGTAACCTATTTTAAGTGCTAAAATGTCGCTAAGATGCGAAAAAGTGCCTAATTTCATAATTTTGTTACCTATTTTAGGTGCCTAAATCATTACTTTTTGGTGCCTAAAATTGGTAACAAGGTCGTTTTGGTGCCAAGGTCAAATTATGGTATCATTTGTTGAAATAACATTTTATACCAAAAACATTTTCATTTGTTTTTACAAGATGTGTGCTTGCTTAATGTTATTTGGATGAAATGTAAACATGTGTGAAGCCACAATCGAAACTCAATGTAAATAAAGACTTATTATCAATTACCATTGATTGTCCTTCTTCAGAGTTCGTGCTTTCTCGAAATCTGTTTATAGGTGCTCACACACAAAATATTTTAATAGTCTTCGAATCCTTAAAGACTCTCTCTGATGGGACATTTCATGTGTATTCTATTCATGTGTATCCTATTTTTCATCACACTCATTTTCTTTTGTTATGAAGGTCATTTTGCAGCATTTACGATGTTCTGGCCGTGTCGATTCGAGTCTTCATACTTGTCAGAATCGTCATAGATGAGATGAACAATTTCCTCAAAGGGGCCTTCCCCCAGGCCCTGTCATTCGTAGTCAACTCTATGAAAATAACTCCCGAGGCTCTGCACCTGCAAATTCTTAGTGGTACTAGAATTTGGAGACCCTCGGAAAAGTATTCTGCTTGGAAGTTGTTATTTTTTATCTTCTTTATAGCTGATGTGGAGAGTTCACTCTAACCGAATCCCCAGGCGGGCGTGCGCAGCCTAAAACAAGAGGGTGTCTCTACATTTTAGATCCCTTTAAACTTTATTTACATATGACATATTTTACTAGAAAATTAAATAGTTAAATAGTTAAACAAAATTATCTCCAGGAGAATGAAATTACAACTTTAATGATACAGTTAATAAATACAATTGATCTTATGCGGAACCATTTACAGGTTGCCAGATGGTTTAGAGAACCTCTTCCCAAAAGTCTTCAGCTTTTCAAATCGTGAGCACAAAAAGGGAAATATCAGGAATCGATCTTATGTACGAAATTAAGTTTTTTATTATATAAACTTTCTGGTCCCCTTTCAAAATTTTCTGGGGGGCCATGGCCAGAAAGCCCCCCCCCCTTAGGCGCACGTCTGACCGACTCAAACGAAAATGTTTATTTGCGATGTTTGTGGATCGTTATGAATGGTTCACTCCGGGAGAGGCAGCACAGGGCATCAACTGATGTCACTGCAGACCCTGTGAACGGGTGGTCCTAGGTTCGAGTGGTGGCAGGATTTTCGACACTATCTACATAGTTAAGAACTCTGCTCTGAACGATAGTTCTTCGTGGTTTCTACGACTAATACCAGGCGAATACCGGAGCAGTATCTAACAAGCGAACCACAGACCACGCGCCTTACTTCCTTTTCCTATTCTCACCCCTTACTTACAGACATATTTGCACTTACATGCACTATACTACTGCACGCCGGGAGACCGGGTGTGAGCCTAGAGCTTGTCCCGTAAGGTGGTGCCCTGATTGTGGGAGATACCTGGATACCATTCAGTTGAATCCAGAGGAAAATATGCACTACACTTACGAAATTACCTTAGCAATTCACTCGTCCGGAATCACTAATCAATCAAAAAGCCAATGGTCACTATAACCGAGCTCTAGATACCATTGGGATGACACTGTGATTGTGTAATATTATTTTGGGAGAAATCCTTGCTCAATTGTATAATACTCATTTTCAAATTGTTTGGAAATTCTCTTCAAATCACAAATTTCATTCTCAAAGGTTTCGTTGTAGTAAGTATTAAGTTGTTTTGAGTGTAGATTGTTCAGATAAGAGTACAAAATACAGTTAACTCCGGTTATAGTAAACTCGGCTATAGTGAACCCTCGATTATAGTGAACTTAAGTCACCGGTCCCGTTTCACTTGCATTATAAATAAGCATTAGAAGATTCGGTTATAGTGAACCTGAACCTCGGCTATAGTGAACCTAGGAAATAAGTCCTGGAAATTAAGTGGGTCTCGTTCCTTATTAGGCGATTGAAGGGGCCTTTAGAGAATGGGATAGTGTTCCAACACTGCAAGTGGCATTGAAAGGTGACAAGAGTGCATTACGATACTTAGAGACAAAATACAATGCAGAATCAAGGATGGAGAGAGCACGAACTCTGGAGAAGGATCTAGAATAATGAACTAATGAAAATTGTACAAAGCAAACAATTGATAATAATTGATCTTTTTACGGACAAATAAAGATACCAGCTCGTGCTGTTAATGAATTTTACTGTTTATTAATAAAATCAATTATTGTGGAGAAATTCCATTAATGTTGGCCTTATCAGACTTAGTGAACCTCTGATATAGTGAACCAAACATGTTAATCCCAAGAAGTTCACCATAACCGGAATCGACTGTACTAATTTCCAAATGTTCTGGTGTTCTATTAGTGGGTACACAGTCCAATTTTCATGACGTTCGACCGATATAAACCAATGGCTTGCGCGATAATCATTGGCAATATACTTCATGTACATGCATTCGGGTTCAAACGTATGACATGACTTGCAGTAGTCAAGTGGATAATCCAAAGATGCGTGGTAGGTAACGACCTTTTTGGGAAATGTAAAATCAAAAGTATATATTAATGCTATCTGAATGGTATCTTTATCCATTCAGATAGCTAAGTTTTATTTTAAGCATGTAGTACAACATTGAATTGACCCTTCTAGCATTCAAATTCCACATGTACTTAATTATCAGAAATATTATTAGTTCAGAAGAACTAATTTTCTCTTGTGGAGGTACATTTTTGTAACTACCCGGTGCTTGGGAGCTCCCCTGACTGGCAAATGATACTGTTACGTTTTTAGGTGGTGAATTAAAAGTCTGGTATTACTTTAACAAAAACGTTTATTTTTGTTTCTTAACACAATCACTGAAAACACTTGATTATTTATTTACACTACACTTCTCTTGATTATTTATTTATACTGTTCACTTCTTTTACACACTCGCACAGTCCTAAGTACTGGCCACAGTTCGATGGACTGACCACGGTTCACGTCACTGACCACAGTACGATGCACTGACCACGGTTCACGTCACTGAGCACAATCACTGCACTGCTATCCACCGCGATGCACACACTTCACAGTTCAGCTTCCACTGCGGACTTAAGACTGACTCGCGATCGCCGGCCGCCACGTATTTATACTCGGCGAGTACCGTCGAGAATTTTCCGGACCCCGCAAACGTTCTGGAATAATCTACTGCAGGAACCGCCGGCAGATGACGCAACCCGCGCGTACAGGCGGTTCGTGGTGGTGCTGACCGTTGACGCAATATTCTTTACAATACGTTGAAACCGTTTGAGTCTACTCGCAGCGCTGGGGCCGATCTCGTGTTTAGTGTCGAACGCAGCGGTGGTCGAGCATACGTCAGGCCGCTGGGCCGCTTGCTAGGGCGCGCGTGGATAGCCGCTGCGGCCTAAACCACAGCGAAACCTCGCGGCTTGCCCTGCGTCGTGTGATTGGCAAGTAACTATTTCCCTGGAGCAATAAAGCTGCGCGAATATTTTAAAATTAAAAATATAAAACAAAATTCACTAACATTACAAAAGAAAACAAAGATGATTCCAGTCAATTTAACTATATTTTTGTAGCGGACGTTTCGCCCTAAATTGTAAGGTCCTCTTCAGTGTCTCAAAGTAAATCACGGATTCACTGTCTAATTAACTTCTCAGTTGTGGATCTCCAACTTGTAAGAAGCTTCACTGCATTTTCACTAAAAGAGTTCTCAATGTGTCTTATTAACTTCTCTATCGTTTAGGTCGAAACGTTTGATACAAATATATAGTTAAATTTACAGGAATCATCGTTTTTTTGGAATGTTCGATTTATCCAGTGAATCCTGATTTATTAAAATTCACTTAACATCAGATTAACGTCAGATTATTTGTCGCTTATTTTAAGAACGACAGAGGCCCTAAATGAATTTGCAGTACTTATTTTTCTTAACTCTCACAAGTATGAAATATTTAATTCTTAAAAAACCCTTTTATAGTTTTATAAAGAATTGTAATTATTCATTTATCCATGAGTATCGAGAGACATCGTCAGTAATCACGTTCCATCAGTCACAAATTAATTCCACCTCGCAAATACTTCATTACTTGTAAGTGTGAACATTGCAATAAAATATATCTTGTAATTAGCCTCCCATGAATCATGAATAAAGTCACTTTCGCCTGAAGTAAGTAATGAATGTGGAGCAACCAGGTTTAGATGTTATTTATTTACTCGTGATTTTTCTATTTGCAGCGAGAGCTCGAGTGCCCCTCTCGGCCAACGCGCGGCGCGCCGGTCGCGTCTCGGAGTCCGGCGGGGCCGGACGAGGGCGTGTAATTACGCATCTGACGTAATTGAAGTGTAATGACGGGTTCCTTGACGGGCGCTCGCCGTGGCCGGGGCCAGTCATGCGGGAGCGGTACGCGGCCCTCAGGGCACCGGCGCCCTCCCTTTGCCCTCCCTGTTCCTTGCTTCCCCCCCCAGTCCCCCCCCCCGAGCGACCTACGCCCACCGACGACGACCTAGCCAGCCGGTCGCTTTGCCATGTAGCGTGCATTCCATCTTTCGTTCGCTCCGTCTTCTGTCAACGTTTCATTCGAGTGCGTTCCACTCGATGATTTCAATAGTTTGCTGAAATGTATTACTTGTCTGATACCGGAAGGGTTTCGAATTTCTGGGGCTCGTAATTCTCCAATCTCTCTACTACTGCAGAAGTATGCTGCCGGCGAATCAGTCAAGCGTTTCATCTCACTTATTTAATATCAATACGTATTTCATTCAATTACTGGGAAACCTTAGTCGCAGTAGCGACACGTAAATAGTTTCATCACGTGTCCAAACTGATCGTACTTTCTTCGGAAAACAAGGCGTTTAGAAATGAACCTGCAAATTTGTTTATTTTACCACTCTAGAGTCTAGTCTTGAATAAGAACATTAAGAGTTCAGAAGTAATGTAGTTAAACATCGTGTTTTGTTCTCCAGAAATCCCGTTACCGTCTAAATCTGTGATAAAATTACACAATTGGAATTATAATTCAGCTGGAAATGGGTACTCTGCGCTGTTGGTGCAAACAAAAGGGACACAAGTCTAAAAGAATTTAATTTTGCCAAAGAACGTTTTTAATATGGACAGAGCTGTTTACTTCGCAGAGACGAAGATTTTTGCTCAATAACTGGGCTGTTTTTGGAACTAGTTTTATGAAATTCTTTTAGTAAAAATATACTATTTTCTAAGTATGCTTTTCGCGTAATTAACAAATTACAATTATGAGCTGTCGCTTTTCTTGTGTACGGACATTCCTGAAATTAAGACTTGATAGTTTCATTTACCTATTCATTAAAACTATAAATGCAAATATAATGAAAATATAACATGTAAATGTATATAAATGAAATTACAGCCTTCCAGACGGCAACAATATGCATGCCACAACTGGAATTCGTTCAAGTGCATTGTACATGCCAGTACTGATTTTAAATTCTATTGTTTGTTGATTACGTTCTTCATTTGTCATTCAACTTGATTATTCTCATATTAAGAAATCTGTTCGTATCTTACCGCATCCTGTTTCGAATACATTTGAACATTTTTACATTCTCGTACTCACTAGCGTAAGAAGAGAAAGTGTTGAAACGCGTGCGTCGGAAAACGGCGAAAAAAACTCGTGCGTCCTTCATATCGAAAAATCGCTTCACGGCAAAACGTCTGCCCGTCTGTGTGTCTGTCTGTCTGTCTCCAATGGCTCCAATGTCTGCCTCCATGGCTCCAATTTTTTTTATTAGTAGATTTTGTTGTTTAATAGTGCGAAGGTCGTTTAAGAGAATGGTGTAGGTTCATTTTCGTTGAAATCCCAGATTTTTGATAATTGCAAAAAGGAACTTTAAAACTTAAAAATTGGAAATAGAGATTTTTTGGCTATTCACCCATAACCTGATTCTTGATGCAGTATTAATAATAATAATAATAATAATAATAACGCAACAACTACCAATAATTAAATTACTGTAAATAAACTGTTTTCGATTAGCTTCAAAATAACTTGCAAGTATATTTTGGCCATTGAATGAATTGGCTTCCTTTATTGAAATTTCAACTATGAAGACTAAGTTTCAATCTATTAAGTAGTTATTTTGACCCAACTAAGGTGAGTGAAAAACTTCATTGTAGGACGTTAAACATTTTCAACATAAATATTTATATTCCTTGTATTGGTTCAGAATTTCACAAATAAAATAATAGAGTGTAATGTTTGATGTAACACTAGAGTGAAAATGAATTCTCGTACACTCGCTAAAAGTACCCGGTTGTGTTCAATCAGTGCAGCCGAGGCTAACAGCGTTTTCCATTCGCCGCACTGGCGCGCATCCAGGGCGCAATAAGGGTAGCTTTCATGTTCCATTCGACCGCAAGGACGCACCAGTGCAAGGAAGCGCATGTTCCATTCGCACAATGACAAGGAGCCAGGGCGCACTCTAGGCGCCCTAACCTGCACTGAGGAACTCGTCAGGAGTGCAATCCATTGCAGGCCATTTTGAGGTTAGGTACGGAGGTTATGAATGTTGATTTGGATTCGTGGTGAAATTGTGAAGGCAATTGAAGATCTACTGTCACGTTGGGACACTTCGAATGATGGAGTATATTACGTTGAACAAGATATGTCTTTGTTTGTCTCAATTTGGAAAATCAGTTTGTACTTTCGTAAAATTCAACCTTGAATTCATGTCAACAAATCCAGTGCTATTTAGTATTCAAAGTGTAGATACATCTTGATTTCGAAAAGGGAATGTAGTAAAAATAAAAATTGTGACTAGTACCCACAGAAAATCATTCAAATTATACTATGCGACAGGAAATGTTTCTCGCACGCGCATACATACGCCAGCGAAAAGTTTATGTTATTTTTTTATATTTTTTAATAACCAAATATTTCTGCAGAAGCCCGCCCGTTAAAAATTAGTGTATGAAGTCCCTCCCAAAATTAGTGTTGATCACTGGCAAATCTCGGAATATGAAATTTCGACAGATACGCGTTTGAAGTTTTCAATAGTTTTTTAATAAATAAATCACACGTAAATAATTTATGAATTAAGAAGTAAAGAATTACCAAAATACTTCCTAATAGTTCTGTTAAAATATCAAAAATTATAACAACAATCATAATTCAAAATTCTTATTTTTCGAGATCTGTCAGAGTGGCAGACCAAGAACGGCTGTCTCACTGCGCAGCGCACACCCACTGTCTCAGTTCGGGAATCCGTTTCATTTGTCGCTGCCCTTCACGCATGTGGGGCTTCACTTGCGGAGCGATGATGTTTTTGCCCTGCGCTGAGGTGGGCTTCAGCGCAACGAACGGAAAACACTCTTAAGGCAGGCGCGGCTCGTCATTAAAGGCTGTAAGGCGGAGCCTCTCCTAGAGAAATCACCTCCTAAAAGATATTTTAAAATGTCTTTAAATGTATATTTATTTATTAATAATGGATTTCTGAGTTATATTATATAACAATCATGTCAACATTTTTCTTTGTTAACGGCCGTCCGTAACGCATTTGAAGCTATTGACAAGGAGAGAAAAGCGTTAGGTTCCCACTTCATTCCACCATAAGGCCTGTGTAAAACGAGCAGGTGTGACGTCATATATTCACTACACAGGCTTACCGGCGGACGAATGCTGCAGCCAGGCAGCCTGGAGGATGGAGCCTAGGGTCTGAAGGAGGGTGTGCTCACGAGATAGCGGTGCACCTCAGCGAGTAGCATTGCGCATCAACTAATTTTCCCGATATGCGGTAGGAGCGCTACTCCCTTAAGCCTTTATTAGAAGAGCTAAGTCTACAGGACTGTAGTCTTCCTGATCGGAAGAGATTGTGTATAGAAATATAATGTAATGCTTTTGCAGCCTCCCCCAATACGAAAACCACGAGCCGCGACTGCTCTAAGGTCCCTCTGCAGCATCCTGCGCCTCCGTCGCCGCCGCCGGCGCCGCCGAAGTGTTGCGCAACGCACGAGGACGCAGCAACACGCTCGCGAGCGGCACCGGCGACGGCGACGAAAAAAGCAACCGCTCCCCGATCGATGGAGGAGCACGGATTATGCAAATTCGCGCCGACTTCAAGCTCCCGACCTCCCACTCCACTCCTCCCCCTTTTCACTCCTCGGCCTTCCACCCTCTCGCTCTCCTACTCATCTGCCTATTGATATCCTTCTCATCCACCCTCTGGATTTGTTTGATTGATATTTTCGTGTTTCCGGGCGCGTCAATTGCTTTGGTAATTAGTCCCGTATGTGTAGTGCATGTTTTTTCTCTCGGGAGATGACGATCTTCCCCCGCTGGATGGCGAGACCCGGCGCCGACCTACCGTCGGCTAGTGAGGTTTCCCCCTAACCAAGACTCTCCCACCAGCGGGGCACCGCCCCAGCCGAGACAAGCTCTAAGCTCCGACCGGTCTCCCGGAATATATGGTAGTGTAGTGCATGTTAGTGTAAGTGTGTGTAAGGGGAGAGGATAGGACACAGAAGAGGAAGGAGAGATCGCGCGCGGTCCGTGGCCTGTTTGATAGGGTGGGTACTGCACTGACATTCATCTGGCGTTGATCGGAGAAACCACGGAAAACTACCGATCACAGCAGCCGGCCTCTAGAATTATCCTTCAGACAGCGACTGAATTCGACCCAGCTGAAAATCTAGTGTCGAAAATCTTGCCGCCGTCGGGACTTGAACCTAGTCCACCCTCTGGTCCCTTTCTCTTTCCTTTTCCTCTTCTCCTTTCCCCCCCACCATCCTACCCTGTCAAACTTTTTCTTCGTACTGCCTCCTACCATCCCACTCTCCCACCCCTCTCCTGCTCTCCCCCTTTCAGTCTTTCACTCTCTTTCTTTCTCACTTCTCCCCCCTTTTTACCAACCTCGATCTCCCACTAACCCTCCTCTCTCACCCTCAACCGCTCTGCGAGCCACCGCACAACCACGCCTTCTCACTCTCCCGTCTTCTCATGACTTCCTGCCCGGTGCATTTCCTACTTCCTGCGCTAACCCCTTCTCGCTCCTTTCGCTTTTTCGTCCTCCTGCCCACCGCAGTTCTCCTTGTTCTGACTACTGGCTCTCCCGCACTTCCACCGCTTCTTCGGTCCTCATTATTTTGATCCGTGTATCAGAACGGACCTCCGTATTTTCGACTTTATTGTCTCACCGATCTCATCCTTTTGGAGTCTTTGATACTACAAAATATTATGACGCGGACTTTTAACATTAATATGCGTTGACTAGCGTCAATATCTGAATATTGAGTTACCAACGTCCCGATCGGTTATTGGCACTGTCGATAATATGCGAATTGACTGTTAACGACAGGCCACTGTCACGTTCACATCGCATAACCAACGTTTGTTGCAGTGTCAACATCTTAAAGGGCTGCGTTATCAAAGCCGTTGACTGGATGAGATATTACGATGGAGCGATTGCCTTCATCCCTCGCCGTCACTACCGTTTCGCTTCTCCGCAGCCGAGACCTCGCGTTGCGCCACGCCGCCTGTCACGGCCTCCTAGATCAGCGTTGCTCAAGCGGTGGGCGGCGAGATGCAGCCATTGTGTTGCCGGGCGCGCACGTGGGCGTTCGGTGCGAGATAGTCGGGTAGGTAATGGTCGCGACGCCGATGTAAACGTCGCCTCGTGTGCGAGATAGGTGGCTGCTTAAGCGTTGCTTCTCACGCTTGCTATCTACAATGCAGCGTCAACATGAATCACAGTCAATGTGTTTCAATGTGACTTGTGAGCAGAGGTATTAAATTGTTCATGCTATTTCAATTGTTCAGCTGTTTCATGTCACATTACGATCGAGGTAATGTAGATGATGACTAGGGAAAGGATTTTAAGGTGTGGCACCTTTTAAAAAATATTGCTGTTTTCATACAGATAGTTTAATATAGTATGTATTTGGGGGATGAAATAAAGCGAAATAAACACAGTTCGCTGCACCTTTTTGTGAGATTACTATATTTTCCCATCTTTTCCCTCTTTCATTATGCTTCAGGTCATTTTCTCCACTCTTTTATGCATTTTTAAACGATTGGACAGAAAAATATGTTTTTATTACCTTGAACAGCTTTTTAAAATCTCATTTATTGAGAAGTCAATATTAATATTAAAATATATTTTACGTAGTAATTTACACCCCAGCTACAATGGTGAAACTGAAGCTGTAAAGTAAAATTTAAATTTCAAGTGTTACTGCAACAGTTTAACCCTTTCCAGCTGGATTTAAAGTGCTGCTCAAACAGGCATGTAAGTGGGTGTACAGAAATCTACTTGTCTGTGACCTGAGGAAAATGTTTACCTTTACCATTTTGTCACCGTCAATATTAAAAGACCACTGGCAGCGCTTGTGGATTTGGAGGGGAAAGTGGAGGGGAGTGAGGGGAAGTTGCCTGCGACCACATGAGCACCGAGGCTCCCACGCGGGCAAGTGCTCGTGCGAGCGCAGTTTGACTCTACTGCGAAGTCGTTCTACTCGAATCCATTACAGTACTGGCAATTGTTTAACAGTTTTATGTCTACTACAGTGTTGTATAATGTACTATGAATCAATGGACTCTATACAGAAAAAAATGGTGCAAAATGGAACGTATATTCTCGGAACTTAAGTTCATGTCATAGGTTTGTACCTTACTGCAATGGTTTCAGCAACGCCTTTTTTGCGCCTATTTGTACTGTTTCATAACCTTCCTCCCCCCCCATCTACAACCATAATTTGCTCCTGAAAATTCTTTCCTTTATGATCACTGATACATTTGGGTAATGATGGTCATCGTTTACAAATGTTTTCACAGTTGAATGACGTTGGTCAATTTGTTAGACAGAAGAATTCATGCTATAACAGAAGAATGCAAATTTAAAGAAATTTGATCGCAATAATTTCAGGATTCTACTACAAAATTGTAATTTCATAAAATGAAAAAATTAAAAATTTAATAATTCAAATATTGTATGATTTCTGAATCCAGTCATATCCTAGTACGAACTTCTTACCACCCATCAACTTAGAAATACCCGTCGTAATCCGACATGTGCACCGCGTGGGTGCCGAGGGGCAATGCTAACCCAGAGACATTTAGCAGGCGTGGCCGCCCACCGCAGTGCTGTGGGAGGGAGGCCTTCGGAGGCGGCGCGTAATCTTGGCGCGAGCTCCCTCTCATCGGGCGGGGGCGGGGCGCAATTCGCGCGCGGGAACGGCCTAATCGAAAGCGCCGTGGGAGCGCGATTGCGGCGCCCGCGCGCGGTGCTTTAATCCGGCCTCGGCCCGCGCCGCCGCCCGCCACGCGCTCCAGCGGGGCTTCCGGGAACAATGGGAGCCCCGAGCACGCCCCGTCCCTCCCTCTCCCCCAACCCCCGCCCGCGCTGGGCAGATACCTATGCGCCGCTTATCGGCTCGTCGCTGCCCGCCGCTGGCGCCGATGATGCCCAGCTACTGATCGCTGCCGCCCTCGTGGATATTCATGAATTCATCGGCGTACGCCCTTGCCGTCTTGCAGCAGGTGACCGTAGGGTCCTATCGCTCTCGCACTTGCGTCGTACCTACAGCCCTGTCACTATAACTTCTATCTTACCACCGTGACATTAACACTCCGGCACATCGTCACTATCATAACACATTCAAGCACAGAACATTTGGTCAATTTATCAACCCGTCGCCTGACCACTCTACCCCCTGGCGTCTAGTGAGTGCTTGTACGTAGTGTGACGTCATACGGGTGTAATCAGTACACACACGAGCGTGCGCTTTAGACGGTATAAAAACCCCTGCTAGGAGAGATATTTACAACGGCTCCACACCGCAACAACTACCTAATGTTTCGCCGTGCGTAGTACCGCCTGCCCGAGACCGACTACATGTCTCACTAGTCACGACAATAACTGCCGGCTTCTTCCCGCGTGCACGCGCCCTCTCACGGACGACCTACGCTGCTGCTGCCAGGATCACAAGAAGAAGGACTATTGTTCTCACGGCCCTTAAATAGCCCTCGCGAAGCTGCCCGCCGCCTCCATTGCCTCCGCCCTAACGATGCGCACACCCTGTCAGAAAAACCCGTGCGTCGTAGCTTCTGCCTTTGTCTACGCATCCGGTGCCCGCCACGCGCCACATGCCCACGCTGTTTTAGCGACACGACGCTACAGTAGAATACGTAGACCATCTTTCCATACGGTCAGGAAGTCATTCAAGCCCCATCTCATCAGACACGCGGTCGTCTGCTCCGAGCTGCCCCCGCGCTCTTTCTCTTTCCACCCACTTGTTGGTGTCCGCTGTTCTCGGATTGCCACGTAACATTAGTGCTTTGATGGTATACGTTTACCTTGTGTCAATTTCATGGCCAGCTTCAAGCCCCTTGTTCATTAAATTTTTAAATGTGAGTAATGCATAACTGCACGATTGCATAATGTTCCCATTTATTTAATATTTTGTTAGCAGCGTATTGTTACCCAGTGTTGACGTGGCGCCCAAGAGAACATCAATATGGCCCTTCCGAATGTCTTCACTGATTTATTAACTTTAATCATAAATTATACCAATTGATTAATATTTTGACGATTTGTTAAATATTTTACCAGAGATTGATGGATTCTACTATCTTTGAACTGAAGAATATTTTATACCACTTCCTACTGAAGACATACAGAAGTAACGATTTGTAAAATCGAATTATTTAGATACAATCTGAGAAGAAATCTCCACTTTAAAGATTTTGGAAAATTGTGAATTTTACATAAGTAAAATTGTTGTGATCTGGTTACCAAGAAAGTTTTCTGCTTATTCGTTGACCTGCCACTTTCTTGTACGCTTATTAATTGATAGTAGGATATAACAACTAGTACATTCAGTAAATCTTGCGTGACATTTCGAGTTGCACTATTTGACTTTTCTTTTGTATACCTGTGTTTAAGGTCCTTTAAAGAGTATCACAGCATACACGTGAAGTTTAAGGTCTATTGTACGCGTAGGCTTCCGCGGCTCGAGTCGATGACTTCTTCTTCGCTGTCCGGGTGACGCCGCGTAGTGGGCTGAGAGGCCGACGTTTCAGGTCTATTGCAAAGATGCTCAAAATAGCAGGTGAAAAGTAGATACAAAAATTTTCTACATGAAAATTGGGACGTCTCGATGAACGTATGTGTTATTAACTCTGTCAGATTAACAGCATTTTTAATGAAATGAAAGTAAACAAGTCAGGATTAATATCTAATTTCTTCCGAGATCATGAAAATATTTTAATTTTGGAGGGTTCAGTAGATAAAACCCCTGTGGCATTTTCAATTTTTTCTGGAAAACAACTTTTTTCTTGGAATTTCTTGCTAGAATAGAAGAAAGTGAATTTATAGAAATGGAATACTTCCGTTGTTTATCGAAACGTCTCACATTTAGAAAATTGCAAAATATCTTTGCATTTAAAATACTATTCGTTTAGAATAGATCGATTAGAAGGAAGTTTGAGTTTTCTACTCAACCAAATTTCGTATTTTTTCCCTTTAAATAAAAGGTAATGCGCCCAGATGTGTTTTTAATTGCTATTATTAACTGGTTTTATAGAATAAACACTAAATTTTAATAATACCGTGAAATTAATAGAATGAACGGTTATCTACCGTCATTTGTTCAAAGCGTCGTTTTATTGCGTCAAGAACTTTTTCCGCAAGGCTTTGGTCTACATAAAGGAAGCGTGAGTGAGTGTGAGTCAGAATTATCGAATTGCAGATAGCGAATATTTGAAGTTCGAAGATTGTTTTCAAACGCAACAATTAGTGATGGTGCAACGCTGTGTCCATCAGTTTTCTGACACGTGTGTACTTTCACAAAATATCCAATGATAATAATCATGTGTTATAATTCGTTTTTAAGCCCAGGTGAACAGGATAATTTTATTGCCATACTTCCCTTCAATGTGTGCAGATCTTGGTGAATATAAAATATTTCATTTACATTTTCCGAAATATGTTCACCTCTGTGTTCATAGTGAATAGTGATTGGATTGTTCTAGAATTTGTACCTCCCTTTTTTCAGTAGTCTTTAGACTTAATTCGGAACGACATGAACGTTTGTTTTATTTGCTGTTTAGAGAGTGAGTAGAACTTTTCAAACTTTTCTAGAGCAATATCTCACACGTATCTAAATTTCGGCGCGAATTCTAGCTACTCGAAATGTTTAGTATGTCCCAACTTCCCAAGCTATTTTTCAACCATCATTATTCTTGTGTCTTAGACGTTGTTATGCGAAACTTCATTCAATTGTCAATCTTTAAATGATGTTTGCACTTTTTTAAATCTGAGTAATTGTTGAGTATTAACACTAGAAGGAGGAAAAGTTTCGGTATGCAGCCATTGCCATTGCCGTTAGGTTGCTCTTATCTCCCACCGGGAGCGGTAGCTCAGTGCATCAACTGATGTCACTGCAGCGCCTCTGACCGGGAGGTCCTAGGTTCCAGTCCTGACGGCGGCAGGATTTTCGTCACTAGCTTTTCAGCTAGGTCGAATTCAGTCGCTGTCTGGAGGAGAATTCTAGCGGCCGGCTGCTCTGATCGGTAGTTTTCCGTGGTTTCTCCGATCAACACCAGGCGAATGCCGGAACAGTACCCTACCAAACGGGCCACGGACCGCGCGCGATCTATCCTTTCCTCTCCCCTTACACACACACACACACACACATACTTACACTAACATACACTACACTACCACCTATTCCGGGAGACTCGTCGGGAGCTTAGAGCTTGTTCCGGCTGGGGTAGTGCCCCGCTGATGGGAGAGTCCTGGTTAGGGGGAAACCCCACTAGCCGACGGTAGGTCGGCCCGGATCTCGCCATCCAAAGGGGGGAGATCACCGCCATCTCCCGAGAAAAGAACATGCACTACTCTAACGGGACTAATGACCAAAGCAGTTGACGCGCCCGGAAACACGAAAAAAAACAAACCAAACCAATCTTATCTCCCACGCGTCTCCCGCCCTTGCCTCTTTCTCTGCTGCCAGCTGTCACTCCTTGCCAGTCCCGCGAGACCTGCACCTCGCCTTGCACTTCTCATTTCTATTGTCTCAGCTGTCGAGAGACGTTGCGCTCGCCCTGAGCATGAAAAAGGCGTTGCAATAATGAATGAAACATTAGCCACTCGCCATCTTTAGAACGCAGTTCCTCTCCGAGAGCCAAGACTATTCTCCTCACAGGAGCCTTCATCTTTATTAATAGTATTCCTTGCCGTTACACATCGCTAGATAAATGTCGAATACCGCTAGCCTCAGATACATTGTAACCTTTACGGTTTCCTAAGTGCAAACAGCAGACTCTTTGGCGTACTCTATTATGCTTTTATGACAATTTCATTATACTTTTTCAAACTGTACCCCTAGAAGCGTTCAGTGTACAAATTGCTTGAGAATACAACATTCATTTCCAGTGTGATTATATTTGTTTTTAATTAAAGAAAGGCTGAGTAATGACTCTTCACAATATCACCTGCCTTTTCTTTCTGCCCAGTTTGAGAACTGCCAACAAAATTTCATTACTAGATAAGTTGAATTCCCACAATTATCGTATTAAAGTTGTAACTGTAGGTTTAGTATGTTGAAAAAGAACCATAGGTTCTGTATGATTTTACAAATCAATTTATTTACATTAAAGATTCAGTCGACGATTGCAAATGAAAATAATGGGTTCTTAACTTGCCATCAGGGGAACTTGAGATAAAGTAGTTTAACGAATAGTTCACGAGAACATAAAAACAACAAGACTGAGAAGGATGCGTTTAAGTAATTCGTAAGTATTCCTAAAGGACACATAAGAAATTATCATAGACATTAGATAACTAAAATTTCAAAGAGCAAATTATTTTGTTGACTACGTAAGAGAAGTATAGCTTGTTCGGAAGAATATCATAAATTGTCATAAGTATCAAAGAATATCCGCGTCTCTACAACAAGAAACACATTCACTCCAGTGGACCTCTTCTTACGAGAAACGAATATCATACGCAGCGAATAATCACAGCCTGCGTTATCCTGTGCTACCCCCCACACACCGCACCCGCACCTGTACCGTGGGAGCACGGGAGGCCTGAAGACTCATCGTTCGCGTTTGAACGCTCACACCGCAAGCGCCGTTTGCAGAAGTCTCCACCACACCCACCGTCGCGGCCCCCACGCCGCCTTCGCCGTCGCCACCGCAATCCAATCAGAATGGAATTCGCGATTGCGTTCCCTGCTTCTGTAGGCATTGCTACCGCACTCACCACTCCCTTAAAGACCCCACACCACCATCGCCATCTCGACGATCACCGATGTTAGTTCAATTGTGCCTGTCGTTGCCGCCACTGCCTTGGCTACCTCTCCCTCTGTCACAGTCACCAGTACTGCCACCGCCATCGCCACCTCTTCCTCTGCCGCTTTCCGAAATCAGTTTCTGCGCACCATCACGAAAGCCCCATGGTACGTCTCCAATACACAACTCCATAAAGAATTCCAGTTAGAACCGATTACCAACCACATAATTTTTTTATCCACCCACTTCTTCCGAAACATACCAAATACACCCAAACTAACCCAACTTTGCCAAAACCCAACACACAGAACCCGCATTAAAAATAAATTTCCTTTCCATACATTCCTAAATAAATTCTCAGATCTCGATCCAAAGTAGAGATATTGTACAAAGATACCTCTACCACCCTAGTAGTAATGTAAGTTATTTTAATATTATTTATAAGATTATTGTAAGTTCATTGTAAGTAGATACAAACGACTATAACAAATGTATGTGTATTAACACTGATCTTTGTATTGTTCTATTTAAAAGAAAAAAAATCTACCGATGTCACCACTCCCGACCCTGTCGCCACCTCTGCGGCCTCCACCACCAGCTACCGCCCCCGCCGCCCACGAGGGCTATATCTCGTTACGTATTCACCGCGGATGCGACGCGCAAAGCGCGCGTTGTCGGTTTTAACGAGGTAAACAGTTTGCACGCATGCATTTTTGATACAGCCCGCGCCTTTTAGGAAACGGCTGCCCGGATCGCAAACGCGATTAGCTTTGTTTCCACCTCCGTTCAAACACACCTTGCCCTTGCCAATGGGCGGTGGGTTCGGACCGCGGGCCTTCGTGCGGAAGGCCGCCCCGCGAGGTCGATATTGTGTAACGAGAAGGCGCGGCTTGCAAATGAATTCGCTTAAAGCAGGGAGCTGCGACGGGCTCCGTAGTCTGTTTGTAATTACTGATCGTTTCCTCTGCTTTTTACAGCCAGCGCTCCTCTTCCGCTTTTTCCCGGTCTGCATCTACGTTTGGAGTGAAAATAGAATATGCAAACACGGAATGTTCCAGTAGTGCTTGTCCATCTCCAATGATAATGCTCAGAGCGCCTGCGAGAGAACTAGTGCCATCGAGTTTCAAAGAATGTTTGTGTTTCTTTTTTGGCTTAATCGTAGTGTGAGTTTGACTCAGCATCAAGGACCTAGAGGGGGCCAACATAAAGATTTTACTCAAAGATATAAAATATTCTCTGTGCTTAATAAAGAAAAATGTAATAAATATGATTCTTTTTGCGGATTGTAAAGTAAACACTCGAACCTGCCAGTTGGTTGTGAGTTGTCGACACACTCTTGTACGATTTTGATTTTGACATACTCGTCTATGATTTTGTTCAGTGAATTTATGAGATTTCATTGTACAGTAGTTAAATATTCTTTAAGGGCATTTGGTAAGACAACAGGGACCATAAATATTGATAAACATGAACAAAAAAATCATTAATATGTACTTGTCTTCAATGTAAAGGAAACCAAAAACCATTTTAGTGCCATAATTTCTTGTTAAATTGAAGATATTTTTTTGTCGATTATCGAGATGCTTATCTCTAACTGTTAAAATATTATCATTTTCTCTTTAAACACGAAATTCAGTGTGGGTGTAAAGTAAAACTAAGTAAGTATGAAAAATATCTTTTCTGAAAGATTTTTTAATTTTTTAAGATATTTTAACTTATTAGAAACACATAATCAAAATCTTCGCCACATTAGAAAGCAAAATAACATTTTCTATCTCAACGTACTGTCAACAAGCTTCCTCAAGCTTTCACTGACACAAATGATTCTTTTCTAAAGGAAATTAATTGGGGCAGAGATCTGTACTTCTTGTTGGCCATTCGTGAGATCCACACCTCCCACTTCCAGGAAATTTCTGGGCCAACCATTTGCTAATTATTAGTGAAAAGTGGGGTGACATTAGTTCATCAATTTCTATTCTTTGGCCACAGTCTCCGAATTTCAACTTCTGAACTTAATCAGCCTTTCATGGACGAAAACTGAGTTCTTTATTGTGAATGCGCATGATGCTTCTAGCGGTAAACAGTCGAACTAAGTGAAGCAGGCGATGTGTTAAATACTTCATATTATGGTACTATTTATAACTTTGAATCATTTATATATTGTATATTTTTTCGAGTATTAAAATACCTAGTTACTTTACACCTATCCTGTATACAAGCGACCACAATCCCCTGCCAAATACCTTGAAGAGTAAATTCTTAATATTAATGGCTACTTCAGTATGATAGCCACTCAATAAATGCAGTAACCTTGAAACCAAGTTTTTTTATTTTTTTTTAGTCTTAAATACTAAATATTTGAAGAGTAGGGTGTATTTTCATTGTGGGTATCTGTAACGTAGAATAATGAATTTTTCAAGAGTGTGCAAAATGTGTGTATGAACAGTATACAATTATAAAAGTCGTATAACACATTTATTGAGATTTTGAACAGATGAAAAAATTACAGTTTTGCTACCAGGAGCCAATCTTCCACATTCGTAATTTCAGCACTATGTAGTACGTCAGGGGGAGAGGTTCCAAAGAGTTCTTAATGTTGCCCTGCGAATTCGCTTGCGCAGGGGGGCACCGCATGCCAACCGCGCTAACTTTCGGCTCGTCATGTTTCACGGGCAGGGAGAGGAGAGGATGCGCGGCTGGACGGTCAGTGGGCACCGCAAAATATTGCGTTGACCAGTCCTTCGCTGGTCATTCATAAATTTCGCTTCTCTCAAGTCTTTGTGACAATGTCTTGCGATAATGATCCAGAAGATAGAGGTTTGTGTGATTGTGATATAGAATAATTATTAAAGACGGAATTCATAATATTGGTTTTTCAGAAAAGCTCAAAATAAAAGACAACGGTAGGCCCACACGAGCACTACCAGGTTTGACTGCTAAATGTCAAGACAGGAAGCGAAAGTGCAAGAGGCACATCTATACTTATAATTATTCTAGTCAAAATGGATAACGGATTGCCACAAATTGAACGAACATTTTTGCAGTGATAAGTGCAGTAACGTTTATTTAAAAGAGGGATTATACAATATGGTTTCCCTCACTTCATGTGTGAAACATAGGTTTCACTTTGAAGGAAAACTATAGCAGAAATAGCTTCCGTAAGGTGCGGTATAATTAAAATAATGTTGAGGCTTCTCCACTGGTTAGTAAATATAGAAGCTTACTCTTGCGCAACTCCGAGGCGTGAAGAGTGTTTAATGTGAACAGAGTTGCAGTGAACAGACGTTGCGTCATCTCGAAGCATTTTCGTCGGCGGTGGCTGCTCGCCCGCGCAGCTTCTGAGAAAAACTGCCCGCGCGCCGCGCCGGGGCGGGGCAGGGCGGGGCGGGGCGGGGCGGGGGCGGGGAAAGGCGGGGCGGAGCGGGGAGGGGAGGGGGCGGGGCGGGCGGAAGTGGGGCGAAGGGGATGGGCGGGGCTGGGCGGGGCTGGGCGGTGCTGGGCGGCGGGGCTGGGCGGGGCGGGCGGGCGAGGCGGGCGGGGCGGGGCGGGGAAGGGCGGGGCGGAGCGGGCGGGAGGGAGGGGCGGGCGGGGCGGAAGTGGGGCGAAGGGGGATGGGCGGGGATGGGCGGGCGGGCGGGATGAGGCTGGGCGTGGCTGGGCGGGCAGGGCGTGGCGGGGCGGGGCGGGGCGGGCGGGGCGAGGCGGGCGGGCGGGGCGGGAAGGGCGGGCGGAGCGGGGCGAGGGAGGGCGGGGCGGGCGGGCGGGGTCGGGGCTGGGCGGGAAAAGGCTGGGCCGAGCCGGGTCGAAAAGCCGCCCTCCCTTTGCTCCCACCCGCAATCCCGCAACGCCCCTGGCGCTCTCGCACGTCTTGTCTCTTACCCCTCGGAAGAAGCCGAGCCCTTCCGTCTCATTTATAGAATCTTCCTTAACTACACCCGTTGCTTCCAGACCTCCGTCCCTTCTCGCTCCACCGGAAGGAGAGGCGGATTTACCCCCACAGACCACACAGACTGTAGTAGATTAAAATATTTTTATAATAACCGAAACTAATCGTAAAATCATTATTTCGATTAATTTTTTGTTAATTACACTCTGTTATGAAACATAGGAATCCATTAATAAATTGATATCTGATTCGTTTCTTGACAAATTTGTGAGGATCGCGCGCGGTCCGTGGCCTGTTTGTCAGCGTACTGCTCCCTCATTCGCCTGGTGTTGATCGGAGAAACCACGGAAAACTACCGATCAGAGCCGCCGAGCGCTAGAATTCTCCTTCAAACAACGACTGAATTCGACTTAGCTGAAAAGCTAGTGTCGAAAATCCTGCCGCAGTCACAACTAGAACCTAGGACGTCCCGGTCAGAGGCGCTGTAGTGACATCAGTTCACGCACAGTTCCGCACCTACCGCTTCCGGTCCTCGCACTTGCACTCGCCCACGCCCTCGCCCTCGCACTCACCCTCGTGCTCGAACTCGCCCTTGCACTCGCCCTCGCGCTTGCATTCGCTCTGGCTCTAGCTATCGCCCTCCCCCTCGCCCTCTCCCTGTCCGTCGATCTGTCCCTCGCCCTGTCTCTCGCCTTGTCCCTCGCCCACACCCTCGCCTCTCCCTTGCCCTCTCCTTCGCCCTCTCCCTCGCCCTCTCCCTCGCCCTCTCCCTCTCCCTCTCCCTCGCCCTCTCCTTCGCCCTCTCCCTCGCCCACTCCCTCGCCTCTCCCTCGCCCTCCCTCGCCCTCTCCCTATCCCTGGCACTCACCATCGCCATTGCCCTTGCCCTCGCCCTTCTACTCGCCCTCCCCCGTCGCCCTCCCCCACGCCCTCGCCCTCCCCCTCTCCCTGGCACTCACCCTCTACCTCGCCCTCTCCCTCGCACGTGCCCTCTCCCTCCCTCGCAGGAAGCTGAGCCCTGCGCTACACCACCCCATTATGTTAGGTGCAAAGGTGACCATCCGGTCACCTCCAAGCAATGCCCTACCTTTTTGAGGGAAAGATAGATCCAGAAGACCAGAGACGCTAAGAAAGTGTCATTTCCTGAAAGCCAATCGTCGGTTCCGAGCGAGGAACCCTGTTGATATTTCTTGATCCTTTTCCAGCGCCCTGAAAGCTAAGACTCCGAAGGTAACAGCGAGTTGCCAAACAGAACGAGCTGCTCCCAAGTAGTGAACTTCTCATGTCAGGTTTCTCCAGTGGACCTTTTTGTGGATACCTCGCCCTTACATGGTGGAAGAGTGTTCATTTCAACCAAATTAAAGAAAATTGACAAAAACGCTCAGCCGTGGCAGGTAACAAAATCGTTATCTATGTCTCTTTGAACGGAAGTTGATGTAAGTCGGACATCTGCCCCAGACTCTGCAACTAAAAGCTCGTTATCAAAGCCCTGACTAATTACACCTTCCGAAACTCGCACCTAGACCCCTGGCAATGTCCAGGTGGTCTTAGCTCCGGAGAAAACCCCCATTGGGGAGGAAACGCGCGCAGTGGTGAGGCAGCGTTTGGTGTGGACCTTGGGGTATAAAAATCTGTTGATGCCAATCCCTAGCGGGTTTAGAAGAAACCGGTCAACCTTGGACCACCTCGTCGCGTTGGCAACAGATGGCTCTACATCGTTCGTCTTGAGACAGCATCTTGTGGCAATTTTATTTGATATAGAAAATGTATACAACACCACTTGGAGGCACGGCATTCTGCAAACCCTGCTCTCTTGGGAATTTAGGGGGAAGCTTTCCCTATTCCTCCAAAACGTTAATTCTAGATCCTTCCGTGTTCGTGTTGGTGATAGGGTTCTCAGTCACCTTCTTAACAATGGTATCTCCAAGGACTAATCCTGAATCTCACTCTGTTTGCCATTGCCATAAATGGTATAGCGTCGACTGTGCGAGAACCTGTAAAGACATCGTTGTTTGTAGATGATTTTGCCATCTTCTGTTCATCCAGCAGCATCAGTGTCATCGAGAGGCACCTCTAACTGAAGCTCAACAAGATCCATGAACGGAGCACGTCAACAGGCTTTAACTTTCCTGCTACTAAATGTACCGGTTTGCATTTCTGCAGGATATACCATTTGCATAGCAATCCAGTCCTTTACTTGGGAGGAAATCAGCTTCTATTCGCCGAATCTGTCACGTTCCTGGGGCTCACGTTTGACAAGTTCGTCACGTGACGTGCTCATATACGTGGACTACAAACCAGATGTGTCTCCCCCTTTAATCTTCTTCGAATGCTGAATGGTACATCGAGGGGGGCCGACCGCACTACCCTATTGCAGTTAAATAGATCACCCATCCGTTCAGTTTTGACTTACAGTAGTGAAGTGTATGGCTCGGCAGCTGCCTCCACTCTCCGAGCCATCATTAGCATACACCAGGCTGGTATCCGCCTCTCAACAGATGCGAAAGGCACCAGCGGAATTGAGGGGCTTCTAGCTGAGGCTGGTGAACCTCACTTAAAAAGAAGGTGGGATATTTTAGTAGTGTCCCTCACTAAAGTATCAGGACTCTCTAATCATCCTTCTCGCCAAATAATTATCCATCCTGAATATGAAACTTCATGTATTCATCAAACATCGCTACTTCAGCCTCCAGGTATTCGATTGCGAAATCTTTTGCGCGACGTTAATGTTGGTCTTCTCGCCCCTGTTTAAACCACCGCCACCCCATTCCTCCTTGGAAACTTCTCCGTCCGAATATTGACCTCAGACTATCCAATGTTCCCAAACGAACGTCTAGTCCCGATGCATTTTAAGGAAATGAGGGTAGCCTATCCTGATCATGTATTCCTATACACAGATGGTTCATCGTGCAGTGAGGTAGTTGCATGTAGTTTTTGTTGTATCAGAGTTACCAAATCATATCGTCTACATTCTCAGTGCAGTACCTTCACTGCTGAAATATATGCAATTCTTGAAACCCTAAAATACATCGAGTCAGTGACTTTGCACCGAGCAGTTCTCTATTCTGATTCTCTCAACTCACTTCAAGCTGTCTCCCGATCTTCCTCTGATTATCTAACGGAATCAATTCAAAATCGCATTCATCGCCTTCTGTCTCACCACTATCATCTGGTACTGAGTTAGGTCCCTGGCCATGTTGGAATCATAGGGAACAAGTTGGGTCACCAGGCAGCGAAATCGGCGACGCAAAAGACTCATGTTCACATTCGTTTGAAACATCGTCCGATGTCAAGGCTTTTTTAAAACGATTCATCTTTAGTCCAAACGTCCTCACCATCGCCTTTTGCCCTCGCCCTCTCCGTCGCCCTCGACCTCGTCTTCGTCCTCGCCCTTCCACTCACAGACGCATTTACTCGCAGTCCGCCTGGCTCTCGCCCTCCTCTTCCCCCCCCTCGCCCACGCCCTTCCCTTCGCTCTCGCCCTCGCCCTCACCCTCGCCATCACCCTCGCCCTCGCCCTCACCCTCGCCCTCGCCCTCACCCTCGCCCTCATCCTCATCCTCGCCTTCACCTCGCCCCGCCCTTCACTTAACCCTCGCCCTCGCCCTCGCCTTCGTCCTCGCCCTTCCACTCACAGACGCATTTACTCGCAGTCCGCCTGGCTCTCGCCCTCCTCTTCCCCCTCGCCCTCGCCCACGCCCTTCCCTTCGCCCTCGCCCTCGCCCTCACCCTCGCCCTCACCTCATCCTCGCCCTCACCCTCACCCTCACCCTCGCCCTCATCCTCGCCATTGTCACCGCCACCGCCGCCATCTCCACCCCGGCACCACAATCCACGTGATTTTCACCCCGATATCTGCCCCTGCTATCCCCCCCCCCGCTTGGCCCACCCCATCATATCCCCAGAAGCCCGGCGTGGCGACCTCCGCGGCGGAGCGGGGCGAGGGCGTAGGCGCTAAGAAAACCGCGGGCTGCGCGGGAAAGTTGTGGGGGCGCTGAAACACCTGCCTTCGCCCCGGCTCCTCACCCTCCGCCCGCCCGCGTCATCGGTCGCCCCCAAGTCGCTTTCAATAGGCCCCTAACGCTGGCGAATCGTCGCAAGTTGGTCGCGGGCGCCGCCGCAAAACTTCATCCGCGGGTGACATCAATTTCCCCAGCGACTGGGGAGGGGAGGGCCGCCGCCCCCGCGGATCCCACGGTCGCCGAACCAAATGTAAAGGCGCCAAGGAAAACATGTCCGAAATTCACCGTGCGAATTTTCGGATAAAATGCGAAAGACTTCGTGATAAATGTTTGTTCCGTAGCAGTTTTTTTTGTCGTGTGGAGATGTCGATTTTTCGTGTGGATGTGTAGATGGTGTGGTTCGTCCAAGTAGTTAAAATGTCTGTCGCAATGTCGTACAAACCTATTACGATTTTGAATATCTGTTGGAAAGGAGAAATTTCGTCTAGTGCCGAATATGTAGAACCATGGACTCCGCATGTGCGACAATCAAATGTATTGGCCTAGAAACACTCAAACGACCGACCAATAAACAGGATTGATTTCGGAAAAAATAAAATACTCTAAATTAACAGGACTAAGGTGCGGAATATGAGCGTGTACGATGTTTCGAATGTTAGCATAGCATTGAGTGAATGCTAAACCTCGTCCAACTCTCAAGTGTATTCCCAAACGCACCAACGCACGTTCAGTGAAGTAAAGATTTCGAAAGAAATTTCAAAATAACAGCTTGAAACAGCGTAGCGATTATAGTAGATTTTATTTACCAAATTACTGAATAGCATTCTCTGTGGGTGGAATGGATCTCCCGTCGACGTTGGGCTCGTGGGAAGATTGTTCAGAGTTGCTAGGGAACAAACGTAATGAACTTTGAACTGTTATCATTATCGTCAAGTAAACGCGTTGTTTTGGAAACCATTATCATTGTTCTGAATATATTTTGTTATATCTTTACTCTGTCCACTTTACATTCAAGTATGTTCACGTGTCTTACAAGGACTACCTGTCACCGACGCCTGCGATAATCGTGCTTCGGTATTAAAAAGGCGTTGACATTTGTCTACTATCGCTGTCATTTTATTTTCCATTTTCAGAATACGATTATAGCTTGGTCGTGATACGTGAGAGGTTCAAAAAATATTGACTTGCACCTTGCTTGCTTTGAGTTTAATACCTCTACAGTACATGAAAACTTCATGACAAAAAATCCCGAGGAAATGCCCCCCCCCCACACACACACACATACAGACACATTTTTCATTGTATTATTTTCACTATTTACGCCAGAAAGATCACTTCAATCTTCTTTACTTATTTGAGAATAAAAATGATAGTCATAAAATCTAACTTCTGAAAGAAAAAAAATGATAACGACACATGTGTGATCCTTGTTACAGTTTGTCTTGAATATTTTTATTTTTGTAACACTTTCGACACATAACTCAGGTATGATTGAATGAGATTTTTACAGAATGTTTCAGACTGTTTAATGTTACGTACTTCTGGAGCATGCAGAAGGGAGAAAAACAAATAAAATATTCTCGCCCATCACTGAAGTAAATTAATTTTTTCAACAAAAATAGCATTCACGAAAACTACAGTAACGTAGTATAGTACATACAGATACACAGTACAACAGTTCTTTACAAACGAAGAATATCAAAAAGAAACGCAACACGTGAGTAGCAAACATTTAATGGTTTGAGGCCTCTTCCTTAGAGTTTTTCGGTCGCATGACGGCAGCTGTTGCAAGTTGTGACGCAAAGAGATGGAAATTTAGTCAGTATGCGCAGTAGTGGAATAAAACAATCGAATATTTGCATTTTTCAATCAAAATAGAAGCTGTATCATTGTTTTTGTTTTGTTTTTTCAACTTCCGGCGTAACCTATAAAATTATAGACACTCCTCACGTGATCTGAGGATATTTAGTAGTTCAATATCTGCGCGGATTGTAAATTAGTAATTATATATATATATATATATATATATATATATATATATATATATATTCTCATTTGAAGTAACATTCAGTATCTTCGTGAGTAGCCAAACTATTCAATTCCTTTATTGGCATGTGAGCGCGGAATGCAGAATTTATCTGTGACCATCATCCCTGAAATGCCCTCGCCGGCGGCCAATTGCGTGATTAAAAGGACACGTGCGCGCCAGATTTTATGTCGCACTTTATGCTCTTGAATACATCGTTCTAGGCCCCGCAGCGTGTAAGTGGAGTACAAAACGAACAGAGGTTCACACAGGCTTCGAGCAGGTGCTCTTAATTGCTTGCCACTGCAGTGCACGGAACGTTGCATGCATTCAGGGAGTGTCTCGGAATATTACGCGCCTTGCACGCAAGTGACGAATGGAAACTAAATGAGGCGCGTGCACCCGCGAGGAAGCGTGAATTATTTTGAGGTCGCGGATAAGCGTTCCCAATGAGGCTGCCCTGCTGTTCTGACACCCGCAAACGAGCGAGGAAACGAAGCTGTTTCTAAATTGCTCCTATCGCTTGTTTCCACTACCGGTTGCGATAGACATTGTCAGGCCGCGACGTATGTTTTCATTTCGGGTCGCGCCTTCTTGCTTCGACGCTAACTGCACAGTTGTGTCGCATTCGACTTGTCTGGAGAAGAATTCTAGTGGTCGGCTGATCTGATGGGTTGGCTCCCTTCGTTTCACCGATCAGAATCAAGCAAATGCCGAAGAAGTATCCTGACGAACGGGCTTCGGGCTGCACGACATTTCTCATCTTTGTCCGCTCCCAACATTTTTCAAACACACACCACACAACACACACACACACACACACACACAAACAGATACACACATACACACAGATAAAAACTTACATGTAATATTCCCGTAAATGACGTGACTTCATTAAGTTCTCTATGCTATTCTTGCAGTTTTTATTCACATTCATGCAGACTTCATACAGATCGTAGCACATTTTGTGAACGTACATGTCCTAATATATGGTTAAAATTCTGAGGAAATATATTTTACAACACCCAGACTTTTAGAATAATAAGCAAATGCCATACATGCCACATATGATTCCTTAAGCCTATCTTCATTGAGCTTGGAATGTTACATTTACATCGCCTTTCCATTTACGAATCTGTGATTTTTTAACAAAACAGACACACAGAAGGGTGATGACATGTTTTCAATGCATGCATTATTATAATTATATTACTATATATAATTACACCACATACCAGAGAAATAAAACTCATCAGGTGTCAGGATCATACTCATAGTCAGTATCATAGTCATGTCAGTATCTCATCAGTTGCCCGCACAAAATTCACACATAATTCATGTACACGTAATGCCTAACATTTTCTGCTGCATAACCGTTTCTATAAAATTAGAGACACAAAACGAAAATTATATTTATTTTAATAACCAAATATTTGCAATATTTCTCATATTATTTCAAAAGACAAATTGTGACTCTATCAAACTTCAAGGTCAAGAAAACCTATCTCATTAAGGTTTTTGTCAATTTGCCTTTGATCTATTGCAAAAGCTGATGGGTCCTTGCTTTGCTTCTAAACATAAATAATAAAACCATAAAACCAAATCGATAGTTTATTTGCCTATGCAAAGACGTTTTGTATAATTCTTATCGATCATGTTTAATTATATATTAATTCTAGCGCACGCTTTTCATAATTAAACTATGAATAATACAAGAAAGAGGGAGGGCTTCTTGAAACTAAAGGATATTAGTTTTTCCTCACTCTTTAAATATAGTTTGTACGTTTTTGTCGATAAATAAATATTGTTATTTAACACTTTTGAAACTTGTGAAAGAGTAATGATAACCTTCTTCATTTTTCACAGTATGTGAAAAGCAGAAATATCATAAAAATATCTGGGAGAACGTAAGTTTTTTCCTGAATGAATACTATCGTTTTAGGAGGGAGGAGATATCTAATCTCTAGAATCTAAATACATCGGGGAATAACCCGTATCGGATCGTCATTATCACATATAAAATAGTTATTTCTAACACCGAGAAAAATATGTGATTCCCCGCGAAAGAACTGGTCACTAAAGGCAATCATTCAGCCTGTCACAGAAGTCAGAATTCACCAATGAAAATTATTCTCGATTGTAATAATCTACATGGTAAATAAAATAAAATCTCAATGTTCTTGTAATTTGATACTACTATTATTGAAAATTTGCCTGACCCGTTTTCCTCGTATTTGTTAAGTGAATGAAGAGAAGAAAATTAAACATGTAGAGAAAATCATAACTTTTCCCACCCCGAAACAAATCAGAATATTTATCAACCAGTTTCATGTAGAAACACGCAATATTGAAAAATATTTAAATGAATTTGAAGACAAGGTGGCGCGTGGCAAAATCGCAGAAGTAGGGGAATGTGCAAGTAAAATGGGACCGTCAATTTCTGTGGCCATGGTCTCTTTAGTGGCGTGTATGCTAATCCTGTGAGATCGTAGTTCTTCCCTCGCCGGAACGTTAGATTCGACGCCATCCTTTACGTCAGCTTCCGAGGGTTTCCCTATCCACGTACTTCCCTCAGCGGAACACAGCTCCAGCGCGGACAAGCTCCAGCATTCAACATGCAATTGCCCAATTGAAATACCTTTATTCAAACAGATTTTTCTTCGTATACTATTAATTTGATTATAGGAGCACATGTTGGAACATTACGCACTTTTTCAAGCATTGTTTTAAAAATGAAAATAACTTTACGTTGGAACCCAACTTCAAATATTTCTGACAACGCGTGTTGTTCCAAAAATGTAAGAGAACGTCTAAAATGTTATTATTGTCCCGATTACGACGTAAGAAAAATACCTCGTGACCTGGAAGTCGCAAACCTGGATTTAAGGTCCTGAGCACTAAGCCTGCGCGATGGCGCATTATGTTGCAGCGTAGCGTGTGTTGCGGGTTGCGCGTGCGCCTGCTTTCCTGTGAAAGTCCTGTAATCCGCGAACTTCCACATTCTGCTTCCCCTCAGTCCCACATCTCAGAGGCAATGTTCATTCAGGCAGTAGCACGTGATGAGGTTTTTAGTCAATGGTTTTGTATAAATAGTACAAAACTATCGTCAATCCCTAGCGTGTAAAATACAAAGAGATGATTACGAAATTAATTTGAAATATCCGATATATATTCAGCAAAGAGAAATGACTTTCCGTTTCTAATGAAGGAGGGCATATCGTTTGTATATAGAATCGACAACGGTCTTAAGATCGAACCCTGCGGGATCCAATGCTCAGCTGGCAATGAATAGAAGTGTGGAATAAATAACATGCCAGAACGTAATTTCTACTATTTGAAATCGATGTGTAAGGTATGAAGATATTCAATCCACCAACAGAAGAAGAAGAGAAAAGGAAGAAGAGAAAGAAGAAGAAGTAGAAGAAGATTGGATGTCTGAATTTGTTCATGTGAGCCTGAAATGTTCCCGTTTTTTGAGTATTATTTTTATTTCACTTCTTCACTGCAACTGGTAAATCATGCGAAGCAAAAAACCGTTTTCATATCGAAGGCTCTCAGTTGGTACGATTTTGCCCTGAATATGCTTGTAATGCACCGGGAAAAGCTATGTGTTCAAAATACCTCGATGATAAGATAACATATTTTTCTAATAATATGCAGTTTTCCATGACCAACAATTTATTTTTATTTCAATGATCTGTAATTAAGCACATTACTAGAATAATATTATAGCAAATGTATGGTGCACTTACATAATTTTTGGAATCTTCTTTGGACTCATTAAAATCTCAGAAGGGTTTTCAGCTGTTTCATTTGATTAATATTTGGAGAGACTTTCGATTAACATTAATACATTATATTAAAATAACTGCATTTGTAAATTTAAAAAAATCTAACATGATGGGCTCTTTCAAAAGTGAAAATATATAATTATTTTTTATGTTAAGAACATTTCTGAGACTGTTGGTAAAGGCAATTTCCGGCGCAATTCGTACAAGTATGATGGAGATGGTGATTGGGGATGTTAACTTTCAGTAGGTGATTTCACAACGGAGGCGCGGCCGAGCCGAGAAGAGGTTTGTAGGTGGCCTCCCGAGTGAGGCCCGCCCCCGCGTTATAAATATTTATCTTATCTGCTACAGCTACCGAGGAGTGACCGCCTCGTCGCGCATACATTAACATGCATTTAAATTGTGTGCGAAGCCCATTATGGGTTCTCGCAAAGTTTGTAAGAATATGGAAGGCAGTGTCGTAATTCGAGAAGTGTGGCAAAGAACTGCCTCTTATGCCGTTGCTTCTGTGAAACTTCGCGATGGAGTGGCCAGATTTAAGTGTCGGCTTTTCTGAAGTACAGGTGGTTTGAGTGCGCAAACGTTTGATGGAGCTTACAGGATAAGCACGTGATGAGTATCGCGTGAACACGTTTCTTAAAAAACACACGACTTTCGGCGTAGGCAGTTTACTCGCATACCAATGGGATGGGAATGTCATATCTTTTTTTTTTAAGGTCACGTAAACATCTAGGCCATTGGCGACCACTATTGGAGTTAACGTTATGGTAACTGCGAAGACGAAACGATATGGTAATGATAAGGGGTGAAAGAACGAACTCAAATACAACCATGCCCGAGGCGGGACTGCAACCTACGACTCTTCGGTCCGAGATAGCTTCCACACAACTGCCATAGCAATCTCGGCCACTGGATCAGCGTGTCATATCTTTGTTTAGGTTGAAAGTTACTAGTTCGCCTTTTAGGATTTTCATTATTAGTACGTTTCTGAATCCCTATTCATAGTCTCGTTTTCAACGCTCTTCGGATGTTTACAACAACAACAACAACACCAAAAGAACCGTTGTCATGCGTAATCGCTTAGTGGAAGCTCCGGCGTATTCTTGCAGTCAAGCTTACCTATAACCACGTTAAAAATCTTATTTTCGTATCTGTCGATGTACAGAACAGTTGTGCGACACCAACTGGTCTTCAAAAAATGACGTGGCCGTCTTGGACTTTGCGGAAAGTGATCAGAAATGTCCTACTTGTAGAAAATGTTCAAAGTGTACGTGCCCTTGTCATACGTGAAAAACTTGTTTTTTTACACAAACGTGCTAAAAATGATTGTAATATACGAGTATCGTCTTTCTAAATACACGTACACAGGGCTTGATGTATAAAATTTGAGGTCCCGGAACGCGCCGAAAATTAATTATTAATTTAAAAGAAATAGTTGTATATTTTTTACTAATTTAATAATTGTAAATTATTCTTAATAAAAATTAGCACCAGTGGTAGCACTGAATCTTTGTGAATGTAAGAAATAAAAAAGAGTTTATAAATATATTTTATGGGTTTTTACTAATAATTTATTTACGGTCGTGGAGATGACACGGTGAAGTGGAAAATTATTTAATATTGAATAGACGAAAGGTGATGGAACTCAAAATCGAAGTGGCTAAGTGTTTGTCCTTTGCTTTTTGTTTGTTTCATTCCTATTTTCTTCCCGAGGTATCGAATGCTGTTCTATCGCTTTCCTTCAAGAAGTCAAGTCCTGTCTGTATAATTATTTCTTAAATATTTAACATTTTCTCTCATTTACCTTGCAATTGATTCTGGGGTCCGACGCTGACCTCCCATAAGAGTCTCCGGTACCGGAATGGCACTGTTAACGATTCTGAATATCGTATTGTGTTCAATATGACCTATCTGGTAAAAGACAAATTGGTGTGTTATCATACCATTGGGTTAAATGATTAATAATTAGTTAATTAAGAGAGGAAACGAAATTCTGTAAAAAATAGTCTGGCGCACAGTTCATAAAAATGAATGTTGAATGCATGAGTTTTCGCAATATGTTGTGCTCAACATGCGTAACATATGTTGCGCTCCAACACCAATACGTTACATTGATATATTATTTCACACAGAAAATGTGAATTGATGCATTTGTAATTAGTATCAAAACGTTAATACAATAACTTAAGTATAAATTTAAAGAATTTGTTAATTCAAAATCATCTCAACTTAGTTTATAATGTCTTTGAATGAACCCGTAGTAATTCAAATGATTTTGTATCCATCCAATAAACCAAATAGTCGTTTAAGAATAATTGCGAATTCGTGTGCACACATTTTACGGTATAGAACACAAAAAACGTTTAGCCCATCACCTATTGAATACTTTGAAAATTCAAAACGCATCGGCCAAATTAAAGAATGCACATATTCAAAATGTTAACAATTTGACATAAAGGGGTACATTTTGCTACTCGTAGGAAGTGAAATTTTTCATATTTGTAACCATCTAAGGGTTGTTTATTTATTACATGTATTATACGACAAAAACATTTCTACAGTTAGTTATCCATTTAATTGAATTTAGTTGAAGTATGGTAAGGATAAAATATGTATGCAGACTGTGATTTGTAAATGTAGTTGAGAGTACGCACTTGAAGTAGCTTCCTTGATTTAATCGCGGATGGTGACGGATGGCCTTGCAAAATGCGTAGAAGTGAGGAAGTCTTTATAGTATCCTAAAGGATATCTGCCTTGAAAGGCCTTTTTATTGTCGGTGCCATTCGCTTTGCTGAAGGGTACCAGTGCAGTGCCCTCAACGACTAGCCACGGGCCCAGCGCGGTCGCTCGGCATCCACGCGCCCTTCTGGATCTCTCTTTTCAGTGGAACACACGTAGTATGTCAAGAAATCCATGCGCTATGAGCGGTGATACGTCCCCGATTTGGCTGCCAAGATGATCAAATGTTAGGGTGGTGTTCCTGGTAGAAGTGGAATTGAAGTGACGAAACAAGTTAATCGGGAATCTCAATAACGCGAAGTCCCTCGCTGGGACTTCGGGATCCCAGCGGGTGTGGTGCTAGCCCCAGAAAGGGACAATATTCTGAGGTATGAACATCGCTTGCCAAGGCAGAGACAATCTCAGTGCCATAGCAACAGCAGAAAAAAAAGAGTGTAAGCAATTGTATGGAAATTTTCAGTTAATTTATATTGTATTATGGTATCACAGTGAATTAAAGATCTTCTAAAATCACATGAAACTAAAACATTATTCTAAATTGATCATGTAACATTAAGATTTCTTTTACCGTCATGCAAGCATTTCCTATTTAACTGGAATTATACCATTGCTTCGAATGAAGGCTTTTATTCAGGATATGTCTAGTATGTGCGTTGTAGTTTTTGTTGCGGATGTGCAGAAGTTTGTGAAGATGTGCATCTAGTGCTTCGTGGTCCATTTGAATTAATGCAACGCACGTTTTTTTTAAATACTGTTGTTATTGTGAAAAACAAATTAAAAGGGGAAAGATATAATTATCGTTGAAATAAATCAGCGTATGCAATGGGATACATCCAAATAGGATCTAATCAGTGGAAACAGGAAAGAAAATCCCTGTTATTAGACATCTAAACAATTTTACATGTAAAGCTGCATCTAAAATACTTCTCTGTACACTAAATTACAATATAATGTTTATTAGTATGAATAACCGTTTTATTATTTTATTATTTTATTTGTACAGCAGGCCTGTATGTATCATTGTTTCATGAAAACGAATTTTCTGGGCAGATCTACGGTTTAATCTCTTTCTTGAAACACTCATTCTTTGTCTTCCACTTATGAACACACACGTGATCGCTGATTCACATGTAACCACTTAGTAGATGCCTCATCTCTATGCAAATGTTCTCAAGCATATAGAGCTTTCTTTTGATGAGAATCTCAGATTTAGTGATAAGGAGGTGAACATATGGTGATCAGGCCTCTTGGACATTTGACTCAATATCACGTGGCACAGACTTCAAGAGTTTTATTTTTGTATTTATGTTATGCATTATAAATAGGTTTTCCTTACTGCATACTTGAGTGACTGCATAAAATATAAAAGCAAAACGCTGTCCAAACATCCATATAATTAACAATTTAATTTTTATTTATGTTCTCTTAAATATTCCAGCGTTTTTCAGTTCTAATATCTAGATTAGAGAAAAGTATTTCTTTGAAATAAACGCTCGTTTTATTGTTAGTCACAGCGTTACAGTGTGAGTTCGTCTCACATCTATGGTAATGCATGTAGTATCGTAATTTAACCCAAAGTTTGCTTAAGGTTTTCCACACTGATTATCCATACATTAAAAGGAGGAACGTTCTACCTTGTAAGGACACTCTTATGTCCATATAATTCATATGTGCAATGATTGAAAATTTTATAAATAACAGAGGTATTCATGTTTTGATTGCTAATTGTACTAGAGAATGTGCATGCACGTATTTTCATGGATTTGATCGTGCATTTGTTTTTTTTTTGTGGTCACCTTTCAAGGACTCGGGGAAAAATCATACAAAATTATGGAAAAGGGTGACTATAAGATAAACTACAAAGAATCTATATAAGACAGTGGCGCTCAAAATGCCAATGATACATATTAAAAATATAGCTTTAATTAATTTTTATACAAAATCATTTATATATTTCATATATGTAAATATCCATCAATCATATATTAGTTGTCAATATAAATATTAACTTCAAAACAACAAATTAAAACACATTTTATCTTCTGCAAAAAGGAAAAATTCTTTAAAAGAAAACATCAATTGGCTGAACACCAAATCTGCCCCCACCCCAACTCCCATCGGCTTCAGGCCACATAGATGCTTATGTGCTACAGTTTGGGCAAAAATATGGCCTCGATCTTTTTGATATTATGTACTTTATTTAAACTTCCTTGCTTTCATCTGGCTATTCGTAATGTACACAGAAAATTGGAATTCACAGCTCCTACTCTTTATTTGAGGAATGTTATTATGTTAAGTTAAAATTACTATTACTATAACATTAAGTATACATTTCTGAGTTTTTAGTATTTTTATGTTAGTTCATATTTTCTTGATTTATCACGTATTCTCAGTTGTGTATTTTAGTCAATATAAAGGAAAAACTCTCATTAATTCACGTTGCTTGACTTTTTTATAAATAACATTAACTGCTTTTCCTTCCGGACCACTAGTAAACAATCACCACTGAAATTCTCGAGCAGGCTACATGAAGTTGCCTGTGGCAAAGCATTGCCTGACAACCTGCCTTTAAAAGTTCCCCCTGTGATTTATTTATTGTCATTCTTAATAAACCTTGTAGTGGAAATTGGAATCTCTTAAATTCAAATCGCAAATCACCTGGTCTAATGGGAACTTTGGTATCAAAACATATCGTTGTTTTCACATCCAGTTAGTATTTCACATTCAATTATTAAGTTTTTGTTACTTCATGTTCGATTGCTTTCAGTTACACAACTTTGGCTCATCAAGAATCCTTAGTTGTGGTACCTAAGGAGTTGCAAAGAACTTACAAGGAATGGTACCCAAGGAGTTTCAAAGAACTTACAAACATTGTTAATCATGATGCATGGACTTAAATTTAAATTTTTTTGGCCAAAATTGCTCATTGTTTACAGTCCCAATTAGAAAAATGAAAATTTATTCCAACATGAGGAAAAACATTTTAATCAGATTGCCTACAGTTTTCGCAACTGTGCAAATACAAAAACTGCAAATTAGATTCTGCCTTCACTATTAGATGTATGTTTTCCTTTTCCGAAATTTAATTTATCAGAAAATTTACTTGCTTTTACATCAACATGGATATTTATTACGTATTTTGTGTTCATTGTAACGTTTTGACTTGTGTTCAGATGAAATATTACTTTGCACTTACCTTTATGCACTTTTGGCCAGAAATATTCGTAATAGACGGCAGTTCTATTAAAATACGAAAATATCTGTTTAGAATAACGCGATCGATGAAGCAGCTTCATGAATGCTTCAGTCACTTCCAGCAAGAAACAACAGTTGACTCTACCGAAATCCGAAATTGAGATTAATAATCTGCGATGGTGCGCTACACACCGGAGAGCGCATCCTTTCAAGTGCTCCTATGAGCTTAATAATGAAATGCATCTTCTTATGCATTTATAATGACGTTTTTTGTCCAATAGTATAAGAGGAACTACAAAGAAGTTTTAAACATTGCTGCAAACATTTACTCTCTTATTAACTGATAATTTTAGATCAAGTAACTTTATGAAGACAACTAGGTATTTTTGAACTGTGATTTTTATAACAATATGTAAACCTTGGTTTTTACCGTGACGTAATATGTAAACAAAAGTTATAATAAATGGGAATCAATTAGGTCGTTAAATCATATTAAAATCTGGAGACATTAACATATAACACTCTGTGCAAGTACATTGAGAAACATAATCATGGGCGCATACACATTTCAATAAATGATACTCTGCCGTAATTCGAATAAGTCTTTCTCTAATTACAAAAATCAGCTGAGCAGGAATAATGAACATTGTTTATTTCTTAAATTTTAACTTGATAAACATTAGCGACATCCTTAAGATTTAACTAATGCTGTTCTTTAGAAGTTCGTTTCCAAAAACGTGTTGGTATAAATTGGAAATTGCAATATGAATACAAATCTATAGTCTAAAATGATTAAACATTTGGTATTTGCGAACTCCATAATGCATAACTCCACGTGACACAGCAAAAGAATGATACAATCTTTTTCGTCATTCGTATGTCCCATTTTCATTATAATTTAATTATGTTTATTCCGATTCCATTAGTGAAATCTATATAATACATTTGTGAGCAAAATTTTAGAATGAAGTAGTCATCTCTGAGTACTTTAGTATGAAGTAGTCATTCAATATTAGATATCCTTGTTCCATCTTAAATGATACTGGCGTCAACAAACCGGTAATATGTATATTAACCATTACAGTAGAAGTGATATAATGTATTCTTATTTCCCCCTCACAAACTCAAGTTATGTATCTTCACTTTTTTTAATGTAAATGTATTCCTACTTCCACTTTTCAGGTTTTGATGAACAGTTTTCTATGAATTTTACGGGTGCCCGCAAACTAGAACGCTTTTGTACGAATGTATACGTCATATGAGTAAATGCAAACCAAAACCTGCAAGTGACAGTTTGGTTTTCATATCTCAAGAGGCAAATTTGATCCTGTTATTCTAAAATTAGCATTTATTATTAAACACTGAATATAAAATTAAACAAACACATTGCAAATACAAACTTCGTATTCAAATCCATACTTCTTCTAAATAATGATCGGAGAAGCCACATGTATAACCATCCTCTATACTCGCATACTACGTATAGGACAATTCGTAGGTAACCTGAATAAAAGAGAGAAACGATTGTAATCATATTATTCGCTAGGTATTTGCGCGCCATCTCTTGAATTATAGCTGTACTCAGGTGCTTACTTTATTTTCTGACCAGTATTATTACGTCGATATCTTTTTCGGCACTCAATACACTTATAGAATGTTTTTACAAATTATATCGCATGCTTCACATTACAACTTCAATTTTCCCCTTTTTCAATTTTTCACTTGCATGTCCTTTTGTGTACCTCGCCCCTTCTGTTATCTTCAGATCGCATTTTACTCACACTTACACTAACACTTGCGGGACTAATGACCTCAGTAGTTGACGCGCCCGGAGTCATTAACTACCAACCAACTTAGGCGTATCTTCTGTTTTTGATTGATTTTTTCGTGTTTCCGGGCTTGTCAACTGCTGTGGTCATTAGTCCCGTTAGTGTAGTGCATGTTTTTTCGGGAGATGGCGCTGATCTTCCCCGCTGGATGGCGAGATCCGGCGCCGACCTACCGTCAACTAGTGGGGTTTCCCCCTAACCAGGACTCTCCCACCAGTGGGGCACCGTCCCAGCCGGGACAAGGTCTTAGCTCCCGAACGGTCTCCCGGAATATATGATACTGTAGTGCATGTTAGTGTGTGTGTGTAAGGGAAAGGATAGGACACGGGAGAGAAAGGACAGATCGTGTGCGGTTTGGTTTGGTTTGTTTTTTCGTGTTTCCGGGCACGTCAACGTTGCTTTGGTCATTAGTCCCGTTAGTGTAGTGCATGTTTTTCGCGAGATCTTCCCCGCTGGATAGCGAGATCCGGCGCCGACCTACAGTCGGCTAGTGGGGTTTCCCCCAAACCAGGTCTCTCCCACCAGCGGGCACCGCCCAGCCGGGACAAGCTCTAAGCTCCCGACCGGTCTACCGGAATATGTGGTAGTGTAGTGCATGTTAGTGTAAGTGTGTGTGTGTAAGGGGAGAGGATAGGACAAGGAAGAGGAAGGAAAGAACGCGCGCGGTCCGTGGCCCGTTTGTTAGGGTACTGCTCCGGCATTCGCCTGGTGTTGATCGGAGAAACCACGGGAAACTACCGATCAGAGCAGCCGGCTTCTAGAATTCTCTCCAGACAGCGACTGAATTCGACCTAGCTGAAAAGCTAGTGTCGAAAATCCTGCCACCGTCAGGACTCGAACCTAGGACCTTCCGGTGAGAAGCGCTGCAGTGACATCAGTTGATGCACTGAGCTACCGTTCCCGGTCGTTCACTTCTTCCTCCCTCTTTAAACCTTTCCACGCTTCCCGAGTCAACGCTCTCAGTCTAAAAGTTTTACGAAGAAAATTTCACCGAGAGTGTGGTCAGAGAAATTAATGATGCAGTGATTTTTAGGTGTTCATGTACTTCAACTAGAACGCTTAAAGGAAAAAGAATGAACGCCGAATTCACACCATTTAATTGTATTGTATTATTTATTAATATTACAAATCTGTTCCATGGCGTATAAATCGTTGTAAGTTTTTCGTGTATAAAGTTTTGAAATGTATCCTCTGTTATTAACAGATTTCAAACGTAAACAAAACTGTGTGTGGACTTACATATAAAATAATTTGAATACCTCGAAATGGACTGATTATATAATTTCAACACTTCTTTAAACTCACATAGGGCCTCACTACGTCTTCCTAATTTATTACTATATTTCTATATTTTCATAATTTAAAATAAATAATTAACTTTTTATAATTTATTAATTCCCTAAGAAGTATGGTCGAGCTCACCTCATGGAGTTTTTCTTTCTTTCTTTCTTTCTTCCTTTCTGGAAGTGTGGTAGTTAAAAACTTGTTGTGATATGCCACACCGCAAGAAGATAGTGTTAAAAACTGCTGTGGATGATACCTTTTTCTTCCCTTACTTTAATATACTATTCACCTTTCATCATAAGCACATTCATCTACTGCCCCCAAAATTCTTTCACCGACATTTAACTCTTTCCACATACCTCTAGTATCTCACTCTTTTCCTGATATCTCTTTTCTTACTCCATTAGGTTTGGAGTCTCATTCTGGTAACACATTCCACCTCTCCTATTTCGCAATCACATATACCATACAAGCTTTCTCTCCTAGCCGCTGCCTACTGACTTTCAATTCATTATCAATTCTGATTATGGCAATAGTACTTCTTTTCTTATGCCTAATTTTATTTTGCATATTTCCTCCTATTCTCCACACCATCATAGTTTCCTTCAGAAGTAGGTCACGATGAACATCGAGACCAACAGAATAAAGGAATAGGGTAGATTCAAGTGTTAGAGGTATTACCAGTAGTCAGTAGAGAGCCTCTGTATTAGTGTAGTATACCCAGAACCCAATCCAGAAACAGTAAAATGTTTATTTAAAACAGAAATGAATTATTTTTTCATGGAGAAAAATTAACTGAGGAATAGAAAAGCAGTCGAATTGTGTAAATTGGGTGTTATTTTTATTTCTGGGTTATTTTTTCTTTCTGAACAAAAATTTATTCACTTCTTTTGTAAGTAATAATCATTTTACATGTTTTGAGGGTGTTTCTATGCTTCTGCAATGCAAATTATGGCCTAGAAAGTATTTTTTCAAACCAACTTTTGAGAGCTTATTGTGGCTCACCCATTCAGAATATCCAAGTAGTTTATTAGAAACATAGGACAAGAGTTTAAAATTGTGCAGTAAAATCTGTCTAAGCCGGAATCGATGGGGACACAAAAATTCCTGTTTAGGGTGGTTTCCGTTTTATGCATGGTTTTCCATTTTATGAAACTTGTGGTATTGGTATTTCTGCCCTGAAAGTAGTAAATTACATGAATTTATTGTAATTATGAAAATACATTGACATATTTATGGAAGAAATCACCAGTAAATGCATATTAAATACTCTTCATTGACAGCTTATTTTAGTTGAAAAATACACACCTTACTGCCTATAGCTGACTCGGACTGCTTGCTGACTTCACGCACAATGCGTCACAACCCAGCACTGACTTTCTTATACTCTCCCGTGGCCTTGCGCAATACATATCTGGTCGAGGGGTTATGATTTTTAACGCAGAGCAGAAAAACACGTGAATAGAAGCCATGCCCGTACACCTTCCCAGTTGGAAGAGAGGGAATTTCCCTACGATGGCCTACACGTTGAGAGATGAGCGATCCCAAGGTCGAGTTCTACGCTGACAGCTGAAGCCCGTCTCCTGTAATGTCTGGCTGCCACGACTAAATCGCGTGTGACAGGGATAGAGAATTTAAAACAAATCTGCAGATGCTTTAGTTTCATTAACGCGTCGCGCGCGTCTCCTGCCAATTGCATTGAATTCACGGGAAAACCGTTTTATACATATTTTTTCCTGCAGGACATGAAAAACAGTTCCGTTTCCGAACTGGAGAGGCTTCGTTTTATGCTATGTAAAATACCATTTAACTTCACGAGCCGGAGAAATTTCCAGACTAAGGCGGGTTTCCGACTTGTACAGGTTCTGGTTTAGACCGATTTTACTGTATCAAGAGTTCATTTTCGAATTTTCAGCGTCTCCTCCTCGGACACCTATATTTGTACGAGGTTGATGTATAGTCAGATCAAATCTACGGAACTGCATAGCCTTGTGACTCACGCTAGGTCAGAAGTTGTTCTATCGTGGCCACCTCGCAGATCTGTATGTATGTATGTAGTGTTTTTAGCATCGCAGAGTCGAATTAATCCAGCAAGCTTTGTTTCCAGGCCTGGGGCCTGATTTACTTATTTATTAAACACGCCTATGAGTAAGGGCGAGGACATATTCCCATCACCGACTTACTGTACTACTGTGCTTCACCTGCTTACTTAACCTGGCTTAGCTTTTTATTTCGTCACACAGCTATAGAAACTGAGAAGATTTGAACAAAAACTATTGCTTTATTTTTGCCCCGGTCAAGATTCGAACCCTGAACTGCCTCACAGAAAATTAGAACACTGTATATGATCCACCGAGGGGTTCAAAATAGGTTTTTAATTTAAAGTAATATTGTGTGATTTCCCTTTGGAGAATTTGCCAGCAGGCGGTTTACACGGATGGTTAAATATGCGATCGATTTATCTTAAATGAAATTAGAAAGATACCACATAGTTAACAGTTCAAAGTGTAGTACGAGTATAATAGTATGATATATATTGATTTATGTTGCTACTTAATATCTAGTTCATCTTGAGAACCCTTCGAGTGCTCATTTATCGCAAACTCTGAAGTGCCGCGAGGCATATTCCAATTATATATTGTTTTCGGTCTGTCTCTCCTTCCACACACTTCACAGAGTTTTTAAAAATAGTGTTGTTTTTAAATCTCTTCATTTCAAGTTTTGTATTCGGTAGTAAAATGTGATGATATTTGTCTTATCATGTTTCAGTAATTTTAATTTTCATCTGCAGGAAAGTTCATCTACACACATATTCCAATTTCGAAAAAAAACCATTACATTTCAGAAAACGTAGGAATTGGTGATCTAAATATGAACGAAATCAACGATTTGAATATGAGTACATTACATCTTTTGTGAGATAATTAGAAAACTACAGATATATCATGCAAAATAAATTTCAAGCACAGAGAGAGCATATTGTCTCTATACCATACGAATTCACTGATTCCACCTGATTCGCGGGTTCCGGATCTCACCCATCCGCGTCTGCCAAGGATTCTGTCGCTCCTCGGCCCCGATCGGACAGCGTAAAATCAATTAGAACGGAAAGCGATCCCCTGCCCCTGCCCCGGCGCGCCCAAGCCTCAATTAGTCGATGCGCAGATTCAATTTGCGACCCGCGCCCGTTGTCTTTCGGCTGCTCCGGAGCCAGGTGCGCATCCGCCGCCGGGGTCAGACCTCGGCGCTGCGCTCACGCGGAGCGAAGCCACCAAACACCTCGCACGTTTGGCCCACACGCCGTGTCTCTTAACACTAAATGCCGTTTTCCAACAAGGTATTATCTTGCGAAAATAATTCAGTTATATTTTATTATATATTAATGAGAGGTTCAGAACCTAAGATTCTGAATCATTAATATGTTTTAAATTGATTTCCTAAGAAAGTTATCTTGCGAAAATAATTTAGTTATATTTTATTATATATTAATGAGAGGTTCAGAACCTAAGATTCTGAATCATTAATATGTTTTAAATTGATTTCTAAGAAACCTTGTTTTTCGAAGATTTTAATTATTAAAGTAAATAAATCTAGATTTGGGTATTGCAGTAAGCCCAAATTTTGGTACGATGACATGTAATAAACATTGAATCATTCAGTCTTTCACAGTCACCTTCTGAGGCTTCTGCAATTTTCATAAAGTTTATAACAATTACGTAACGTTTGTAAAACGTAGCACAAGCCAAAATTGCACCATTTAGATTTATTACAAAATAATTAAGAATGCGAATGAAAATACTCTTTATTTACAGTTCGTTAAAATATCAAGATTCGCTTAAATTTAAATGTTAAAAGCATTTGCATATGCTGCGAACTTTTCACATAAATTTCCATGTTAATAAGTTTACATAGCGTTTACTTAATATGAGCTTGTTTGTTGATAAACTTTTAAGATAACATAAAATGAAAAAACGTTTCGTTAGTGTTTGCCGAGTCGCCTGAGCATATTTATCTCGACCCGTGAGGTTAGCCAAACTGGATTTTCCTGAAGAAGAAATAAAAGAAGTCATCTTAGTCAACATATCAACTTTATTAAGATAGCCGTCTTTCGACGGCTTTGCCGTCATCGTCACTCTAAAGAATACAGAAAGATACAAAAAAAATTATAAATAAATGCACAATAAGATAGAAAAAATTAATTAAATTACAATTGATGGATAACTCTAAAATATTTAGTTACAGATAGATAAAATTTCAAAAACGGAAAGGGGGGATGCAACGGGAGGAATTAATACATATACAAGCAGTTCAAATTTCAGATTATAAATATTTGTGAAGAAATATACATTCTCATATTCAAAAGAAAAACAATATATATATATATATATATATATATATATATATATATATATATATATATATACATATACATATAATATATATATATATATATATATATATATATATACATATACATATATAAGAAATGGGGAATAGTAATAACAATTCATATCAATGTTATTACAAAGATGGGGAAATAATTGAATAGCAAGTTGAGCCGTTTTTTGCTTACCTCGCTGCTTTCGGCAAAAGTCGAGCGACTGTGCTCAGAGCTTTTTTCTCTTCTTTTTTTGTATCTTTCTGTATTCTGTAGACTGACGATGACGGCAAAGCCGTCGAAAGCCGGCTATCTTAATAAAGCTGATATGTTGACGAAGATGACCTCTTTTATTTCTTCTTGTAAGAACGTCAACAACATCCAATCAGAATTCCCACAATTCATGGATTTTCCTGGCGTAAACCTCGACGTGTTCGGCCTCTTCACTCAGGCAGACTCAAACGCGGTTTTGCGCACTTGCGGGCGACTGCGAGCGCGTTGCGCCACGGGGCTGGGGCGCGGGTCGCAGGCGCGTCGCGTCGCATCGCGAGGAAAGGCGACCCGCCAGGGCCTCCCCGCCAGGGAAACGGCAAATTACAATTCCGACTCGGCACCGCCAACAATGAATATTTAATTCGTACATCCGAAGGCCGGGTCGATGGGTAATGTTTTAATAAACACGCTCCGGGTCGCGTGGAAATTATTATACGCACGTTTGCGCGCCAGGGCGACCGCGCGCGCGCGATTTCGCGAAGCTGGGCTGCGGGCGCCTCTCGGATTACGGTTCGACGGCGCTTCGGAGCGAACCGCATGCTGCACGAACCCACGCAAGGGATTCTAATACAGGGGTGTGGTCTTATTGTTCGATGCGAAGAAAATGACGTGGCTGACTGTGGGTGTAGAGGAGGCAAGTGTTGCCGGAAACAACGCGTTCTGATATACCTCCCGCGACATAATGTGATTAACTTCTACAACAAAACTACGAGTACACGCTACTCTCTATTCCTGAACGTAGCTAGGTCGAATTCTGTCGCTTTCTGGAGGAAAATTATAGTGGCTCGCAAATTTCTCCAATCAACACCAGGCGAATGCCGGAGCAGAACCCTAACAAACGGTCCGCCGTCCGCCCGCAATCTTTCTTTCTCCTTCCTTGACCTACACTGCCACTACCACTACTACAGTACCACGCACGTCGGGAGCTTAGACCTTGTTCCTGATGGGGGGGTGCCCCGCTCTCTGGTGGGAATTACCTGGTTCAGGAACAGCCCGTATATCGTTCCAGGACGTCACCAGATCTCGGTAGCGGCCGGGGGGGGGGGGATCACCGTCACCAAACACTTGGACTACACCTACGGGACTAATGATCTTAGCAGTTATCGCGTCCGGAAACACCAACCAATCAATCTATTCCTGATTATGTATCTTATTTTAACGCAATTATCGTAACTCTCCATACTTCTAATGTACAGCTAATTAACTGCGATATTTGAGTCATGGAACTTTTTGTTCTGATCTTGGAAGTGGTAATACTGTGAAAATGCCGAAGCTATTGATTTGCATTTATGTGAAGACTTTGACGTTACCTTGGAACGACAAACCTTGTAATTTTATTCCTAGTGTAGGCGATTAAGAGAATCTAGTGTATATCGATTCGTTATCTTGCACACATAGAATGATTTACAGAAACATATCTCACAAACAATGCCTACTTGCTTCGCCGCCAGAAAGTTCAAACAATCTATCATTAAACTACAAAAATAGTTATTAAAAATTGTTTATGTTGAATTTAGAGACCAGATTAAAAGGTTGCATTGATTTGAAAGGCAGAAGTGTGGTAACATTGCCCCAACATTGCACAAAAGCGAAGATGAATGTACTCATGTTCGATCGCACAATAAGGACGTACATATTGATAGCGCAACGAACGTTTACAATGCGCATCAGGTTTGTGCACTTGTGACTCGCTCTGCCTCCGAGGCCAAAGAGCACCTGGGGGCGCCGTGTGCGGGCGGCAGTCGGGACACGACGCGAGGGCGCGGGCGTGCTGATTGGCGCTCGGAGGCGGCGACGAATGGGCGCAATCGATGGAGGCGGGCGCTTCGCCCTCAGTCGCCTGCCGTCGCCCACGCCGCCCGCCCCTGCCCGCCCCTGCCCGCCCCTGCCCGCCCCGAAGCCGCTTTCGCCCAAATTTCAGTCGGCCGATGGCGCGCGGATGAAATGAAACAAAATAGATATTCCTCCGACAGCCGATGTTCTCCGTGGGAAGAGGTCGATCGGGATCACCATGTCTGAAATAAGTGAAAAAGTAGGAAGGCAGATGTTTCTATACAAACAGTTTATCGTGCTTTTTAAGCGTTACAATCAAGAAGCCACTATCCAATTATACAAGAACAATCCCATGTCTACCCCTCGACCAGAAAGAAAACACCAAGTTCGTGGCCGTATTCCGTATCACCAGAAGTTGTACCAGTTCGTAGCTCGATCAACAATTATCCAATGGGAAAAACCTAGTACTCAGCGTGGTTAGCCTAGAGGTCACAATAAGTCTCTAAGCGCACTCAATCACAGTCAGAAACTATTCTCTTTCCGGGTGGCAGTCCGCCCATTACGCACTGGTCGCCGACGTTACCCCAGACTCGGTTTCGTGGCTTATGCGTGGTGGAGCGGATAGTGCCTCGTTGCTCCGTGTACTTCAATATAGAGCGCGCCAACTTCAAAGTCAGCTGTGACATAGCAGTGGCTACTTTTTTTACCATCGCGTGTTTCAACGAATCCAGCACATCTGATGAAAACGTCCAAAGTCGGCCGAAGACATTTCGACCAAAATCGACTCCACTGTGACTGCTGCAGAAGACTCGATTTGCACGCTTCCTTTTGACGAACGATTTCGGGCGTTTTAGCGAAGGCACGCATGCGCATTGAGCTTCTGAGGTGGAACCGCTATGCACGTGCATGCGCTCTCTAAAACTTCCGAAATCGTTCGTCAAAAGAAGCGTATAATTCGGGTCTAACGCCAGCTTCCCGTATTATGTCTCTTAGGATTTCTGTGTCTATTTTAGAGCATCTTTTCTCATATAGCAATGTCTCTCGTCTCACATATTGACCCCATTATATATTTATTTCTCGATAACAAATTCTCCTATTTTGTTTCTCTCATCACTTCACTCTTCTTTATATTACTACCTCAACCGATCCTCTGGCTCTGGGTCTCCTAATGGCTCCTGAGCTTAGTGCTTGTCTTTTTTTACCATCTTACTTCTGTTTTCTTCACTTTTCACCTTTACTGTTCTGTTCGTCCAGAAGATTTTTACCACACCACCATCTCCGCGTGGCACGAAGTACCACAACTTCTCAAGCCCCGCCCGTCTCTGGCCCTTTCTCTCTCTCCTTATCTTGCCCCCTTTTCTTCTATCTCCCTCCCTCTCACTCCTATCTCTCCTTCCTCTCTCTTCCTGTCCTCACTGATTTCCCTCTCCACCTCTCTCTCTCTCTCTCCCTCTGCTCCGACTCTCATCATCCCTCTCCCTTCCGTCCTCGCTGATCCCGCTCTCCCCCACTTTCTCAGCGAATGCTCGTGCTCTGATTTCTTCTTGCCAGCGCCTTCGGATGTGTGCGTGAGTCTCCCCTGCCCGTCCGTCTGCGACGTTTCTTCTTTCTGCTGCGCCCAGCGACACCTGCGGTTCCCAGCCCTCCGTGCGGATGGGGGGGGGGGAGGGGGCGTAACAGCGACGGTGGCGCTGCCCGTGCCGCGCCCACCGAGCGACGCGCGCCTTCTGTTTTTTTAATTTATTTTCTTCCTGTTCGGCAGTTTTGCCTTTCAGGGGTTTGTACATTTTTATTTGTAATACATAACGTTTGGGCATTCACGTTTGACCATACAACCTCTCACTCTTGTATCTTACTACTAGCTAATTTACAGGATTTAATACTTATATTTCTAATACTTACAACTAAACAATTTGACATACAATACACAAAGTTTACATACAGTATTTTAAATACATTCTTAAATCTAGCGCCTTCTGTAGTTGCCGTGGAAGGTGGGGCGCGAGCTCACAGCCTCTGGGCCACGTGGTTTCGCGCTAAATTACGCGAAAACTACTCAAATTTATGAAAAATTGTACGTGACCTTATTTCAAAATCAATCTTTAAGGAACACATTTCATTAAAGGAAAAAATCTCTACCTTTAATATTTCAGTTGTTGGAAGACGCCGAAAAAATGTTGAACTTTTGCAATTTTCGAAAAGTTGGTTTTTTTAACGAACATGAGACCTGCACCATTCTCTTAAACGTCCTTCGGACTATCCAACAACAAAATGAATTCAAAAACAACGGAGCCATTTTTTTTGAAAATTTGGAATATGTCTCAAAGGCTTCATGTAATGTACCCCCTAAAGGTAAAATATCGGTTTCAGATTCAGGGAGACGCGACAGCAGCCAGATAAATTGTGGAATATCAATTTGGAAGAAAATCGGCAGAACGCTTTAGGCACTAGCGTTGTTGACCAACGGACAGATACGTTTGTCGTAATTCGGATTTTCGGTAACATAGATCCACAAAATCTGGATTCTGACTATACCACGTGTTAGAGAATTTATTTTTTCGGAATTTACCAACTGGATTTATCCACTTTTTTGTCGGTAGAATCCTGTAATAAGAGTTTTTCTGCTGAAAATTTGTCGTTTATTCGCGCAGCATTATATAACTTTCTCTCTACTCCGTAGCGAGAAAGTAAAAGCTTTCGGCAAGGAGGAAGACGGCAAACACTAAGTTGAGCTCGACTGATTGGTGATCAATTGCATGAAAATGAAGAGTAATTGATTCATTGTGTTTCTAGTTCTCAGCGTGAAGAGTAGCCGTGAGAACAGTTAACACACTCCTGAAGAAACGCGCGGGAAAAATGTCAAGTGGTTGTTTAAAATAAGGACAAAGTTTAACATAAAGGTACAATTTGGAACATTATATACTAAAATTGTTATCATTTACTGAAGTGAAGAAACATGTTTAGAAAATAGTATATATATATATATATATATATATATATATATATATATATATATATATATGCATTGTACATTTTTCTTATTGGATAATTTTCATGAAACAACACATTAAATAAGGTTTTTATTGAAAAACGTTTCAAATTTTTTCTAAGCGTTCTTAAAAAAATAATTGTAAAGAAAAATAATAGTTCACATTGTATCCAGAAATTTACTCAGCGAGTAAAAAATAATTATATTATTTTTATGTTAGTATATTATAAAAAATGGCAAGTCAACATGAAATATCGAAAATAATCCGACTGAACTTGCAGGGTCTTTCATAATTGTCTTCGCATCTTCATTCCACTTCGCCATTAGTATTTAAAAAGAAAATAATGTGAATTCTTCCTCTTCTATTTTCACGAGCCACGAGTGTGTCCGTTGGCTAATTTCGCGCTCGGAGACGCCTTGCAGTAGGTTACTCATTGAACAAACTCAAAATGGGAGTCCAAAACAGTCGTTTTATGGTAGCATTACGCGGGAACACGAATACCCGCGAGCCATTGTGTCCCCGCGGAAGGAAAATGCACTTGTGCTCATTGGCGCCGGGCAGCCTGCCCGCCCGGCCGCGCAGAACGGCCGCGCGTGCGGGCCTCCCTTCGGCGCCGGGTTTGTTTTGTGCTTAAGTGAGTTACCGATAGCCGCTTTTTGTGCACAGGTGGTGAAAGCGGCCGCGGACAACGCAGTATTCGGAGCGTCCACGCCGTGTAAAGAGCGGCCGTGTGAATTAGGACTGAAACCCAATCGTTACATTCACTGAATTAGGTTCGCATGAATTCGAGTGTGAAGACCCCAATGGTGCACCCGCGTTTATTTAATGAACTCCAGCCATCGGTAATTCATTTTCACGCGCATTTTGTAGATTTTATGACACTGTTTTACTGTTAGGGACCGAGTGGTATAATTTGTTTGCTTCATTATTTTATTTTCGATGTTTTTGATAATTTAATGTTTATAATTTAATGTGTCTATTAGCGACAAGAAAGAGAAATGGAAAGAAATAGCAATTTGAATTTGTCCCTATATTTAAATAAGATAGATTATCATTTCATTAAAGGAGACACTGAGGATTACATAAGAATGAGAACTGTGTTTCTCAATAGATAAAAGTAAAGAAAGAATAACATCATTTTTTGGTGCAGTAGTAATTGGCGGTGAAAGAAATCCGCTTCAGATTACGTGAAATTTTATAACCATTTAATTTTCATAGAATTAATATTAAAAAGTGTAATATGAGGTGTAAGTGAAGCTATGGATACAATTCAAGCCCTGTTTGTCAAAATAAGCTTGTGAATGAGTTTTATTTCATGGATTATTTGTACATTTTTAGAATGTGGACATTCATAGAAGAGCATGCCAAGTTCGGAAATGAAAATCTCATATTGTTACTAAAGTCCTACTCCTTCCTTATGGAAGACCTTGAATTGATTTGATTTTTTCGTGTTTCTGGGCGCGTCAACTGCTACGGTCATTATTCCCGTTAGTGTAGTGCATGTTTTTTTCCGGGAGATGGCGCTGATCTTCCCCGCTGGATGGCGAATCCGGCGCCGACCTACCGTCGGCTAGTGGGGTCATTAGTCCCAACCAGCACTATCTAACCAGCGGGACACCGCCTCAGCCGGGACAAGATCTAAACTCCCGACCGGTCTCCCGGAATATGTGATAGTGTAGTGCATGTTAGTGTAAGTGTATGTGTAAGGGAGAGCATAGGACAAGGAAGAGGAAGGACAGATTGCGCCCGGTCCGTGGCCCGTTTGGTAGTGTACTGCTCCGGCATTCGCCTGGAGTTGATCGGATGAACCACGGAAAACTACCGATCAGAACAGCCGGCCGCTAGAATTCTCCTCCAGACACCGACTGAATTCGACCTAGCTGAAAAGCCAGTGTGGAAAATCCTGCCGCCGTGGGGAGTGGGAACCTAGGACCTGCCGGTAAGAGGCGCTGCAGTGACATCAGTTGAGCTACCGGTACCGGTGGCAGACCTTGAAGGAAGCAACGGAAACCACAGATCAGATGAACCATCTGCCGAAGTCTCTTCTCGCCCTCGTCATCGTGTCGCCTACCGCTGTGTGTGTGTCATCCCTACCAGCTAAAGACTTACTGGGCTTCCTTGTCTTTGCAGTTTCACTGGCGATCATGCGATCGCATTCTAACAGATTGAAGTGATACTATCGTGGAGAATGCATTATTCTTCAGTAACACCGGATTCCTTCAGAATTTTCTTTACATTCCGTTCACTTTGCCAGAGAATCCCAATATCCCCCGCGCTCTCGCGGTGCGTTGTGTGCGTGTGTGCGTGTGGGAGCGCACGGGGCGTGCGCATGTGCGTGCGCGTGTGCGTGCGCGTGCCCGCGAGACGACCCCTGTCGGCCGCCGTTGCGCCACGCGCACCTGGCCGCAGCGCCCCGATCCTCCCGCGAGATAGCGCTTCTTGACCTTGGCCCCAGGTGGCGCCGCCGCCGCCGCCGCCGCCGCCGCCTCGCTCCTCCTGTGACGCAGGGGGCTCCAAAACACCGGCCCGCCTCGCTCGGAATGAGAGGCTCCGACGAGCTCTGCGACTCTCAGCCAGAATGCGTCTTAGGAATCGGTCACGTCGCTCCGAGTGCAGGATGGCTTCTCCCTATCATCCACGGATTCTCAAACTACACTCGGGGGACGAGGTAGGCTTATAAGAGGCTTGGGAACAACTGACATGGATGCATTGAAAGGTGAAAATAGAACTTTAAAAAAATTGTACCCTTTCAATGATATTTTCCCAAATTAATGGGTGTGAATATTAATATCTGGCAAAATAATATAGGCATATTTAATTCATTGACAAAAAATATTTTCAAATTACAAGAATGTGGAAGAAACCACTCAACTACAGTTTAATAGTTAAAAAATTGAGACCATTGTTCAGTCGGATGCCTTTTTTACTACATCTCACATTTCTTCTGAGAGCACGATAGCCCAATTTAAACCTGTCTATGACATCCTTGTTCTTGAAGTACCCCTAGAATTCTTCTGGATTACTGGGGATAAACGCCTCGTCCGGAGGGACAGGAATCGTGAGCGGTCCGTAGCCCGTTCATGAGAGTTCTACTCGGGCATACACTCGGATGAATCGAAGGAAACGACAGAAACAATCGCAGCAGTCTCTCTCAGAAATATTATCCAGGTAGTAACCTTACCCGATACAGCTACATACGAGTTGACTATGAAATTACGACTTCGAACGCAAATGGGACTTAGCGGTGCATTCACCAGAGGGACGACGGTGCACGCTTCAATTGAGCACCGCGCAGTTGACCGCTTGTGACCTTACAAAACGTTGAAGAAAATCGAAAGGAATAGCGTGTTTTAGTTATTTGGGTGTTAAATTAACATCTAAAGAAAATTGTTCGAATGAACTTCCCTTTTCTAGACTACCTGTCTTATGCCTGTGTTTATTCTGGAAGCTAGTGCTCCTAGTATACCACCTACACTGTTATCATCGTTCTTGTATATTTTTACTGATATTTGATTCTTTTGTGGCTTGTATTGCCTCCCACTTTTTTTTTTTCATGTGTCTTGCTATTTTTTTATCCTTTACGTTATTTTTATTGATGTTCAAGTGTGCTATTTACTACATTTTCTTCACAAACGTTGGATCGGTTGAATCAAGGAATTTCTTTCTTATTATGTTATTTTCAATTTTTGCGATCGTATTAGCGTTTGTGAGAAGGACTATTTATTAATGCGAAAGGTGACGCCATGGTTATATACATTGAATATGGTGATATGGGTGGTAATTTATATGATAAGTATTTTTTATATGAGCTATGGCATTAGTAGCCTATACATATGGTATGTTTTTCTAATTACGTTAATTAGTAACGTCACATTAGGGCCTTGAAAATTCACTAGCAACACAACTCTCAGCATCCTATGATTTCATATAAAACCAGCCGATTTTACTCACATTCTTTGCATTCATTTTACTTACAATTACATTTAATAAATACGAGAGGCAGTGACCTAATATTAAAGCCAGAAAAATCCTCCGTATATTTTACCGGGTAATTTACTTTGTCCTCGCCCGATCACCATTCGAAAATTTAGAACAGGGCGTAAGGCAACAAGGAGTTTTGTACTCGCCGCTCCTTCTTACAACTTAGCATAGCTTGCTTTGCTTGATAGAGAAGGAAAAACATATTTTGTATTGTCAACAGCAAGGAGCAAGGTTAGCTCACTCATCGCAAAATCGGATATGACGTTCGTAACACGTTCAAGGACAACACAGCTATAAGTATGTCGCGACAAGACACACCTCCGCGAATGTGTCAATGATAAGAGTAATCTTCATAGCTACGACAGAAGCAAGGTTGACCTGCGCTTTATCCTGAGCATTATATGCACGTGATTTCTCACTAACATTATCTGACAACAACCTTTAGATAAATCATAAATGTATTCACAAACTTTTGCTTTGGGCGATTTGTTTGAAGTTATTAAATGAACATTAAAGTAAATCTGTTTAAAGTAAAAGTATTGGGTGAAAAATTTTCGTATCTATTTTTAAATTATTTTTGTTACACTACTGCACAATTTTTCCAATCTACAAATGTTTATTGATTGAACACAATTTATATAAGCATGAAAAGATGAATCTGTAAGATTCTCTGCGTCTCAAGCGAATCGAGAAGCAAGATCACGCAGCGTGTGTACAGTAGGGGAAAGCGAGCACGTAATATCTTTACAAACGACCATGTTTGTTTACCCATATTTATGAGCTAACACAAACACTCGGCTCTTACGTCATTGACCCCTTTTATCTGCCTATTTGAATTGAGAAATCTCTGCGATTTGCTTCGAAGAATGTCGATTTACAGACTTCATTTCAAAGGTGAAAAATTTAAGGATTGTAACGTAGATCCTATTCGTCTTTTCGGTTTCTTACAATGCCACATAAACCTTGAGAAACGTTTGGAGAAGTGTAATCTGAAATTTTCTAGCAAAAATAATTTATCCTTATTTGAGAATAAGAGCAGGGTAGATACATTTTATAAATTGATAGGTTAGTTGTTAGTAATTCCGGGCACATCAACTACTGAGGTTATTAAGTGTAGTGCATATTTTTCATCGCGAGGTGGCGGTGATCTTCCCCGCTGGATGGTGAGAACGGGCTCCGACCTACCGTCGCGATGGCTAGCGGGGTTTCCTTCAACAAAGTATCTCCCACGAGCGGGGCGCCGCCCCAGCCGGAACAAGCTCTAAGCTTCCGACCGGTCTCCCGGCATGAGTGGTAGTAGTGCATCTTAGTGCAAAAGTGTGAAGGGGGTGAGGAGAGGACAAGCAAGAGAAAGGAAAGAACGCGCGCGGTATGTGGCCCGTTTGGTAGGGTACTGCTCCGGCATTCGCCTGGTGTTGACCGGAGAAACCACGTAAAATCTACCGATCAGAGCAGCCGGCCGCTAGAATTCTCCTCCAGACAGCGACTGAATTCGACCTAGCTGAAAAGCTAGTGTCGAAAATCCTGCCACCGTGGGGAGTGGGAACCTAGGACCTCTCGGTCAGAGGCATCAGTTGATGCACTGAGCCACATCTCGTGTATAAATTGATATGTATTTATATACTTTTAGGTCGGTGTTTGTGAATTTGAAACAAAAAAGTTTCACATTGGAGGCTAAAAATGGGTAATTTGTGAATGAAAGCCGAGAATGAGAGACGTAGACTGCAAAATTTACGTCATGTTTACAGGCGTAAGTGCAGATTCACACACAAAAGTATTATAAGAATGGACAGCAGCATTTCAATGCATTTTACTAATTCCTAAAATATTTCCTTCCTCAATGTGCAGATGATTCTGCACGTAAAAAAGTTTTCATAAGAGTTACATAAATAAGTCATAGATCAACACATCAACCAGTTTCCATGGGCAGCCGCATGCGCCCGCGCATTTGCATGCGCCCACACGCTGCCGCGGCGCTAGAAAGCCCGCCAGCCGCCAGCGCCGATCGCTCATCCGGAGCGGCGCGGCTCATCTCCGTTGCAGCGCGGCTGCGCTTTCTGTTTTCTCCCGGCGCTTCCGGCGCCTCGGCACGCGCCGCGCGTGCGCCGTGGCCTCAGAAGCGCAATGATGGCGGAACTGAGAGTGGTAGCTCAGTGCACCAACTGATGTCACTGCAGCGCCTCTGACCGGGAGGTCCACTCCCCACGGCGGCAGGATTTTCGACACTAGCTTTCAGCTAGGTCGGATTCAGTTGCTGTCTGGAGGAGAATTCTAGCGGTCGGTAGTTTTCCGTGGTTTCTCCGATCAACACCAGGCGAATGCCGGAGCAGTACCCTACCAAACGGGCCACGGACCGCGCGCGATCTGTCCTTCCCATTCCTTGTCCTATCCTCTCCCTTACACACACTTACACTAACATGCACTACACTACTATATATCCAGGGTGACCGGTCGGGAGCTTAGAGCTTGTTCCGGCTGGGGCGGTGCCCCGCTGGTGGGAAATACCTGGTTCGGGGGAAACTAGCCGACGGTAGGTCGCGGATCTCGCCATCCAGCGGGGGATGATCATCGCCATATTCCGTGGGAAAACATGCACTTTATTTACGGGACTCATGACCAAAGGAGTTGACGCGCCTGGAAACACAAAAAAATCAATCAATCAATCAATCAATCTGGAGGTGTCATGACACGAAATGACGTGCCACTGGAAGTCACAAGACAGTGACGGTGACGTGCTACTGGAGGTGATTTGACGCGACACTGGGGATGATAGGGTACTGTAGGTGACTTCATACCATTTTTTGTGGAATGGGAGTGATGTGACACAAATTCACATGTCCTTTAGAGTGATGCGACATATAGAGTGACATAATGCGAAATAAAGGCTCTTGCTTCTTGTGAAAGGAGAAGCGTAGTGCTATATCAGCCGCAAAGCGAAGAGAGAACGTAGGATTTTAATTGAATAGAACGAATGGTTCTCTAACAGTACATACTTTCTCGCATTATTTATAAATGTGCAATTTTCGAAAATTCTGGGATTTAAACAAAAATGAGAAACACGCAATGTTTTGAAGCATTACTTCTTCTATTATATAATACCTCTCCCGCTGTTAATACGCACTTTTTCAGCAATTTGTATAGATTATTTCATTTGTGAGTGAATGTTCTTCAAATGACTTTAAATTGAGTTTTTCGAAACCTCAATAGATTGCTGTGAAAAAGTTTCAAATTTTGCGTTTACTGTAAAATTTAAATGCCATTTTTTTAAAACGGCTCTAAGTTTTTCAATGAAAATTGCCATTTAGGACAAGATTTTACTGTTCTTTAATTTTCTTAAAGTAATATTTCGGTTCTTCAATTAGGAAACCGACAAATTAAGAAAATGTCAAAAAATGTACTTTGGGAGCGGTAGAATGCAGCAGGGAAGAGGGAGGAGCGAGGCCGTAAAGCCAGTCCACAGCAAGGAAATTAGACTACGAGAAAGTCTGTGCCATTCTGTCGCACCGCTAGTTTCTAATCAGTTTAGCCTCGCAAGGGGTTTGATTTGTAACTCTTAGTCGACAGGTGTGACTTTTCCAATCGTTCGCACCTAGCGCCGAGACGAAAATCGCACCCGCCTCTCACCCAGAACAGCCTCTGTCCTGCAGCGCAGCGCAATAACGCATGGGCGCAGAAGAGAGCTGCGACAAAGGAGCTGGCGCCGAGCGAGCGGAGCGCTGTCCCGGGCGAGTGGGCGGGGCCTGGCCACAAGCCGAAGGCGCGCGTATCTTCCCGACGGCGGCGGCAGCGGTGCCTTTGCCGCGCCGCGCTCGTCGAACAGCCGAGTTTTTACATTCTTCCGTATGTTTATGAATTTTAATTAAATTCCTGGGCCGCGCGCGGATCGCGCTGCGGCGTGGGCGAAGGCCGTGCCCCGTCGCCCGAGGCGGAGCCGGGACCTGCTCGCCCCAGGCGTTCTTGCGTGGGCGGGAAAAAACCTGCTGCGAATGCGTGCGAAATAGTTGAGACTGTTCGGAAGCGTCCAGGATGGCTAGGGATGATTAGGCGCCTGTCACACGATTACATTGTAAACTTGCTTTTATGGGCAATTTAGGATGTATTTTATGTATAGGCCGGACAATATTTGGAGTTCGTAAAGGGAAAATTACAAGTTGACTAGAAATGTTTTTTCTCAAGACGGATTGCTCTTTCTCTCTTTCTCTCTCTCTCTCTCTCTCTCTCTCTCTCAAGTCTCTTGACCTCTCGCTCTCCTTCTCTCTCTCTCTCCCTCTCTCTCCCTCTCTCTCCCTCTCTCTCTCTCTCCCTCTCTCTCCCTCTCTCTCAAGTTTCTTGGCCAGTTGTTCATATCAAACAATCTTCGAAGCAAGATATTAATCAAGTTAAGAATCAAAATGCTCAAATTATCAGGAGAAACTTATCGAAGTTCTTAACAGTTAAAAATTAATCGCGAGTCATATACTGTGTCCGACGTGTTAAACGTGCCAGTTAAAAGGAAGTTCATGATTTGATTATGTTTAATGATGCTGTCAGTTGTTTGAATGAATTTTCCGACATGTACGCATTCTCGTGCGCACAGGGGCATTGCTAGAGCAATCATTCTGGTAGCAACTTTTTAGTAACTATTATCGCGGCATTGCTCCTCCGTTGTTAGAGTATACTGCTAAAAGGCTATAATGCGCAAAATTGTTGGTTATGTGAGCTATTTTTTTAATAAAAAAGTAGTAAAAGAGTTGATCTTCACTTCATATCAGCGTGATATGAATACACCGAGGCCAATAGGTTGCAATGCTTTAACGAGATTTTTATTATTAAAAATATATTAAATATGTGTCACTTACCAAAAATTTTTATGACTTAGTGTAGGGATCACAGAATTTTGAAAATGTGCACACAATTCACTTTTCCCCACAGCACGTCATACGCAGTTTTTAACTGTTTTTTTACGTTATATATATATATATATATATATATATATATATATATATATATATAGGGTGTTTCAACCACGTGGACGTTTGTCGCCATGCCCCTAGGCAAGACGGCGGGCGCCTCCTGGACCGCAGCGTCGCTCCCGCGCGAGGCCTGCAGCCGCGCCGTTCCCACGCGAAGGGCGCGCGCGCGTGTGTGCGTGCGTGCGTGCGTGAGGCAGGGGTGCCAACGCCTGGAGGAGAACTCTCGTTTTGTGTCCTGCGCTTTTATTGCTTCTTTCTGTGGGCGGCGCTGCTTTGATGTCGTCTCGAGCTCTTTCAGACAAAGAGGTGGTTGGCGAAGAGTCGGAAGCAGATTTGAAGATGGAACAAATATTCATTTCTGGGGTTGAAGTAAAAAAGAGGTCTGGTAAAATATAGGTAAATAAGTATGTGTGTGGTTGTGGTATCAACGTATGAAAGAAATGATTGGAGAACTCACTCTTTCTTATTTCTTTTTCTTTCATCACAGTAATCTTTCTCCAATCGAGTCTTCCTGATCCCCCCAATCCATAATTTTATTTCCTTTTCATTCAGTTAAATTCCATCATTCACTATCCTCCCCCATTTATCAATTTCCTTTCTCCTTTCTTCAACTCTCTTGCTACTCACACCCTTTCTCTTTTCACTTTTTCTTTGCGAAACCATGAAGTAGTTTCGAATACATTCTGTGGCTTAAGAAAATGCCACAATCGTTGGATTCTAGAATATGACATAAATGGAAGGTAAACTAGAATCCATTAACACACTAAACACTACATAATTGTTGGCACTTATTACATTTGTTAATTATTTCAATTTACCATTATAATTTTCTGTAATATTGGAAAATTTCAAGTATCATGATACTACGATATTTGAATATTGTGTTAGAATGGGAGTCGACAAAAAGTATGAATATAGAAAACATCTATATGTCTAAACGTGAACCTGTTCTTATCAAATAATCTTTGAACCAAGATATTAATCAAGTTAGGAATCAAAATTCACAAATTATCACGAGAATCTTATCCACGTTCTTATCAATTAAAAAAGTGTTACACGTTATCGTGTGTCATTTACTTCGACACATTGCACGTGTAAGTTAAAAGGAAGTTCGGGATTTATTTCTATTTAATTATGCTGTCAGTTAGTTGAATCGGCGTCCTTCTGAGATGTTTGTGTCACATTTTCTCTTCGATTTGATTGTTTAAGTTTTTCATCTTGACCTTTATATGATAGCCGCTGCTTTCAACGCTTACATTAGGCTTGATAATGTATATCATGTTGTATGCTGTTCACCTTAAACAATAAGTGCATGCCGCACTCAAGAATCCTCTCATATATTATTTCAGTAGTATAGGTGAATTTTGGGGCTCTCACACGCAATGAAGTCTCTAAATGAAGTCTCTAAAGAAAGAGAATTTCAAGGAGTCTCGACGAATTGAACTGAAACATTAAAAATATGAAGGTTTTGTTCAAAACAAAATTCGGTAAATATTCATGTCAAAAGGAACCACAACACACGTGCAGCCTTGAAGAAAGTCTCTCTCTCTCTCTCTCATATATATATATATATATATATATATATATATATATATAGAGAGAGAGAGAGAGAGAGAGAAGGGAGAGAATAAATAAGAATAGTTTGTATTGACAAGGGTGTCATGTTATGTTACAATACGTTTAGTTGTACAATTATAAGGAGACATATACAAGTGACGGAGGATAATATGGCCGTGAACAAAAATGTGTATTATGGACGTTTTTATACATTTTTTAAACAAATAAACTCGTTTCGTTAGCAACTTTCCCCTTTAACATGGTAATGGAAAGATTGTGGGTTAAACATACGAGAGTTCTCGTGCGGGTACGCTAGCATCTGCATACAGAAATTACATAAGAGGTTTTTGAGGGTGCATGAACGGGTCCAGTGATTAGGCCGAGCAGATTTGCCTGAGTCTGAAATGAGCAAGGAAAGATCGCGTGCAATCCGTGCTTTTTTATATTTTGACTTTGACATCTACCTCCAATGACTCATTGCAAGTACGATACACTAGGCTACACAGGTACACAGGAATCATAACAGATAACACTATCGAAGAGAGGTGCCAGAAACAAGTTGAATTCGAATCCAGGACCACTTCGTTTCATGTTCAGATATTAATCTACATTATTATATTATATTATTAATTGTATTATTAGAGTTTCTATGACAGTAACTCGCTTAGGCAAATACGTCCCTAGACAAATACACTCCTGGGCAAAGAGCGGATAATGTGTTTATGCCTAGATGTGTTTTTCCGAACCGAAGTCGTTTTTCTTAAACCGGGAAGAAGAACAAATAAATGTTGGAAATAATGATGTATTTTGATAATGAATGGGCAAAGAAAAACAACAGATATTGGGAAGCTTGTAACAACACAAAAACTCTCACACGTTCGCTATGATCACCACCAATTGCAAATGAATCGCGCTTGATTCGAACTGCAGTCTCCAGAGCGGGGGCGGAAGCTTCCCCGCGATCCGTCCCCACAGGCGTGTGCCCTGCCAGCGCTGGCGCTCGAGGGAGCTGTGTGGACGAATGAAGAAGTTGGAGGAGGCGCAGTTGGCTGCCCTGCGGAGTGCGTGCGAGCGCTGCTCAGTGCGTGCGAGAACAGCTCCCCGCCCCGCCCCCGCCCCGCCCACCCGTGGCTCTTGCCCGCGGCCCGCAGCGCCGGCGGCGCTTTTTGCGACTGTCTCCTCCCACTTGTTGCTGCGCCGCATGAATCACGGTGCTGGTTGCCCTCCCGCCCCGCCACGCCCCGCCCCGCTACGCCTCGCCCTGCCCCGCACTGCCCCGCCCCGCCCTTCCCCGCCCCACCCACCCTGCCCCGCCCCGCCCCACCCTGCCCCCGCCCCAACCTGCTCCGGCCCACCCCGCCCTGCCCCGCCCTGCCCCGCCCCGCCCCGCCCTGCCCGCCCTGCACCGCCCTGCCCCGCCCTGCCCCGCCCCGCCCCGCCCCGCCCTACCCTGCCCTGCCCCGCCCCGACCCGCCCCGCCCCTCCCCGCCACGCCCCGCTCCGCCCTTTTCGCTGCGCTGTTAATAGCATTATGGTCCCCTACCTTATTGTCCCTGACTTTCACTGTCTCTCTGTCTGCCTCTGTGACTCTCCTCTTGTCCTTCTATGACTTTCTCCATGACCAAAAATCACATTTCCGACATTATTTCTTCCTCGCCACAGAACAGAAAAAGCCCCAGATTGCATATCCTTGAATGTGTTTTCAACTCCTGTTTTTCATATCCGTGTAGTGTTCCTTTTGACCGACTAAATTATCACGCCGGAAATACGGCTCTCTAAAATTTACAAACGAATTATACATGTTCTGTACTATATTTTTGCATGTTTTCCCAAAGCTACCGAAGAATTATTTTACTGCGCGTATTCGGCTAATTGAGGGAGATAATGTGAGAAAATATGAAAAAGTGTTAAAGTTTTTTTCATGAGTAAAATAATGAAGTGTAAGGCATAATCGTAGATAATCACAATTGATAATATGCTATCGTGGCTATTTTGACATTCATTTTCAACTCGTTTGTGAAAAAATTAACGACAATAATACTGTTTTTACCCAAAATTTGAAGCCATGAACACAATAACATATATTACTATTAACTTCATTTCAATTATAAGAGTTTTCGACTCGAGGGTTTGGAGTCAACAACAAGAATACAACTGAGGGTGTAGACAATTATTGATTGATCTGTGTTTTTTCGCCGTCGTGGGACTAGAATGTAAGTGCATTATGCTAGATTATTTCTCGTTACTTCCTTTGCATCGCATTCCGCTGCGAGCAGTCGCACAGTACGGAGCTCCGCGCTCAGCGCTGCGCCTCGTCTCGTACCTGTGTTCTGTGCCAGTGTAAGATAAAGTGCTACAATACTAGTGTTCATCAGCACTTCTAACTGTGTGAGCTAATATTGCCAGCTATTAGTGCAACATTTTCATCAGACAACGCTGGCATACGCCAGTGTATCGCAGATGCCCTCGCCCAGGTCTACCCGACCGAGGGCGAAATGGAGGTCGCTTACCCAGAAGGCGACGTCCGTGAAACATCACTGCAACATGTTCCAGATCATCTACCACAACATCAATTAGAACAGCAGTTACCTCAGCCCCCGCTACATCAGCTCCACATGCTAAGTGGAACAACCGCACCTCCACTTACTGACCAGCAACGCATTGTTGGCAGCCAGGAGGCCGCCTCAATATACGTCAGCACGATGTCGCAACCTTCATCACCAGTCATCAACACCAAAAAGAGGTCAGTCAGTGTCAGTGAAATCCCCATCGAAACAAAAAAGAAAAGTGTAGTTTCGGGTAATGCTAACGAGAACTTTAATCCATCCAGTGCTCTACAATACAATGTCCCCGTCGGGAACAGATTCGGAGAACTCGCTAATCTAAATCCCAACCCTGAAGATAATCGGTTCGAATATTTAAATGTAAATACGGACGATCACTCTTCGCAACCAGCCAAAATTCCTCCAATCTTTGTGGCGGACATAACCAGTGTACGCGAACTTATAATCGAACTTAAATCTTCCTTTGCGTGTAGCTGCGGTAGCTCTGGCTTCCAGACGTGAAGGATTTAGGTTCGACTCTCGACGTAGGTTGGGATTCTTCTCTGGTGATTTCCATTCAGGGCGGTTCTGAGCTCGACTCAGTCTCCTTTCCAAGTGAGCACCAGGATCTTTCCTGGGATCAAGGCAACCGGAGTGTGAGCTCGCCACACAACCTCCTCCTCGGGTCGATGGCGACGAATAGGTGGAGCCCTACCTCCCCTTCCCCTTGCATTTGATAACGTCAAAATTTCACAACACGAACAACAAACCTAAAAAAAAAAAAATTGCTGAAATAGTGCATATTATATTAAATTATGCTATGAACTCCAAAAGTGACACACAAAACCTATATCAAATATATAAGACTTTACTAATGAACCAACATTTTTAATTACGTTTGCCATTCCCCCTTTTCACTCCTTGATGCCCTGAATTTACAATCTTTGCACTTCCATCCCTTAATGTAACTAGTCTAGTACTGAATGCCAAAATTGGCAATGTTTCGCTTCTTGCACAAGATATTTTAACCACCAAGTTGGACGCCATCTTCAACCTATTAAAAGACTTTTCTTTGTGTAATGTTAAACACTGGTGTAAGCACCAAATTATAAGTAGTGATTTTAATATCTTTGTATTCTTTTGTTTTTATCTTGTTAGGATGTATTGTTTATACTGTCAACCGTTTTTACTTTCTTGTATACGAAGTAATACACCTAGTATAGAGAAAGTTACGTAATGCTGCGCGAAAAAACGGCGGATTTTCGGCAGAAAAAATTTCATTGCCGGGCCTTGACAACGAAAAAGTGGATAAATTCAGTTGCTAAATTAAGAAAACAAATCCTCTAACACGTGGTGTAGCAAGAATCTCTTTTTGTGGGTTCTTCATGCCGAAAAACAAATTGAAAGCAAAACGTCCGTCCGTCCGTCTGAGAACCTCCGTGTGTCTGTTACATTTATGATTGTTATTTTTGTCTGAGTATAGTATAAGAAAAATAGGGCTTCCATATTATATCCTAATTTGCCATCAGCAATAAGACCCGTGCCACTTGGACCAGATGTTCCAATTCCTACACCACCTATAACATTATCAGAGAGTACTACCAGTTCTTATTCTTTGAGTGCAGAAGAACTTCATCCAGACTACTTCTCAGAGCTAGAAGATCACTCTCCACATCCATTGACACAATCCCAATTAAACGAACAGAAGAGTGAACTTTTAGGTTCCAGATTGAAAGAAAACAATCTTTTAGACAAAAGAGCGACTTTTTATTGGTATAGGCATCGGGAATAGGAACTCAAAAAATATTTTGCAAAAGAAGGGGAACTTGTGTTCTGTACGGACATTCCCAGCTTGATGGGTAAACATATAAACCAGAAGATTGGCGTCTTTTCATTGACTCTAATAAAAGAAGTCTAAAAAGAGTTCTTCTGCACAACGGAAACGAACTTTCCATCTTTCCATTTTCTGAAAAATGGCTCCAAATTTTTTATTTAGCTTTTCTCAGCAGTTAATGCTAACTGTACTGTTTAATATGATGTAAAGTTTATTTTAGTGTATTCTTTTGCTTTTTCAAAAATTACTCAGATGTAATTTTTTTGAAATACCTTTCACGCCGTTAATATGCACATTTCGATCGATTTGTATACATTATTGCGCTTGTAAGTAGAAATGCTTCAAATGAAGATTTTCGAAAACTCAATAGATTCCTCTTTGCATTTACAGTAACGCTTAAACGCCATTTTCATAAAAACGGTTATAAATTCTCGAATGAAAATTGCTATTTATGACGAGGGTTTACTATTCTAATATATTCTTTAAGTAATATTTCGGTTCTACTCTTAAGAAACCGAAAGTTTGAGGGAAAAAAATGTTCTGTTTGCGGCTATAGATGGCAGCCGGGACGAGGATGGGACAACACCGTAAAGCCAGTCCATACCAAGGAAATTAGAAAACATCACTACCAGAAAGTCTGTGCCATTCTTTAGTAGCTCTCGTTATTAACTGTATTACACTTCACTGCTTGTCTTTTTCAATGCCTTCGTTTACACCTCTTTTAGTCATAATGTCTACATTGCTCCTTTACATAATTCGCTTTCCTTTCTTTTCTATAATTCACAAACACAAACCATATTTCTCGGCTCATTTATTGCCGTTGCAGATACTGCTGTGTTGGTTTTCGGCAGGTATATAAACGATTTCAGCTTGGAAGCGGGTTTCGTGAGCGAGGTAGGGAGGGATCATACGACCTACGACATGTGACTTTTAAACTCGTCTCATTCTGCAGACGTTATCGTCCCCGCTTTACGTCTGTCGCATGCATTACTCTCCATTCACAAGCGAAGGACGTGGCGTATCGCAAAGCATTGGCCTTCGCCAGCGCTTGGCCGTGCGCTGCTGACGTGCAAGAAGCGAGGCACCCGCGCGCTGGAGACTCAAACAGTCCGCTTCTGTTGAGCGTCACTCCAGGGAAGCGTCTCACTTGTCATTCAACCAAACTGATGCATCGTCGCCCTCTGCGAAAGCACAAGTGGACACATTACTTCATTTGAGTTTCCTTTCAGTTGTATTTCAAGTGAATTCAGTGGGAAATACAATTATTCAAATTATCGTTTCCATGTTGTCGCGGCAGGAAGTAATAGGAGCCAAAATGTATTGCTTATTTATCTTTGAAAATAGATTTTATTACATGGGAGTTTTTTTGTTTGTTTTTTCTCCCTTTAAAAATTCAAAATTTATTGCTTATTTATCCTTGAAAATAGATTTTATTACATGGGAGTTTTTTCCTTTCAAAATTCAAAATTTATTGCTTGTTTATCCTTGAAAATAGATTTTATTACATGGGAGATTTTTGTTTTTTTTCTCCCTTTCAAAATTCAAAATTTAAGTAGTATATGACTTAGTGTAGGGATCACAGAATTTTGAAAATGTGCACACAATTCACTTTTCCCCATAGCACGTCATACGCAGTTTTTAACTGTTTTTTTGACGTAAAATAAATAAATAAATAAATGAATCGCTTGGTATTTGATACTAACTTCTACTAGATAATTTTCTACACACAGCAACATGAGACGCGTTTGTCGTTATTTCTACGTAGGTTCATTGGAGCGCGCACAAGGACCCGCCTGGACATTTTGAAAGTGATCCGCGGCATAAAGTAATAAAACATTTTATTTCCGTAAATATGTTAATGTCCTGATAAAAATGACAGGTAGAGCCCATTATACTTATTAACACTTACAGTAAATATCAGTGTGGTGGACTTCGCACCTCTATCATTTTTTTATCAGATGATTTCAAACATTCAGGTCTTAAAAAAGAGTTCAATAAACGAAATAATTTTTAATTCAAACGAAACAATATTCACTAATACCATGTTTTGTTTATTTAACCCCTCAATTTAACCCCTTTTAATTTGTAATCATATTACTGTAATTACGTATGACAAACGGATGAGCTCATTAGTCGATCCTTTTATTGTTATATTTATTTTTGAGTTTTGTTTGCTACTTGTAGATATATAACATAAAAAAATGTCCGCGTTAGCAGTTGTGTTGTAGTTAATAACACGTTCACTCCCTATTTTTCAACGAGTTTGAAAGTCATTAATGATCTTCAAAAGTCTTGTCTAATGTTCAAAATTAATTGTGTTTCGTTGACGGTTGCAACAAGAAGTAGAGCTGGATCTCTTGCACATTTAATAGAGACAACGACGACGAAACAGAGTGTTTCATTTAATATTCCTTAAAAAAGAAACTTTAATAAAACATTGCTGTAAAAAGTCGGTGTGGTTAATGTCGTATTTTTTCAACACGTATGGATGGTAAGCTTTATTTCTTCATTGAAAATACCGGTATAATACCGGTATAACCTTTATGGACGTCCATACCGGTATAGACGTCCTATAGAGGTATTTTACCGGTATAAAAGAATAAAGGTATTTGAAAAAGGTATGGAAAAATACCGGTATAATACCGGTATTTTTACCGGTATTCAATACCTTTTCGGTCCCTGATCCATACGTGTTGAAAAAATACGTTATTTTATTAATAATATAAAAATTTTTATATAATTTTAATTTTAATTAAATTCTATTCTTATTATTGTAAATATTTTGTGTTTGGGCGTTTACGTTTTGCATACGTTGTATGTATTGAAAGCCTCCCTTAATTTAAACTTCGGAAAAGTTGAAATATGAAATAATAATTATTGATTCCATTGAAGAGAACCTTTTCTTAGTGTCCTTCATCGAGCATCTCCCATCTGACCTGAGTGATGACCTAAGCCTGTCTTTGTATTTCGCACATGGAGAGGCTGTCAACGTATGCGCCGTGCCGTAGGCGTAGGACCATTTCTTCCCTCCCCGACCCCTCCTTCGGCGAACTGAGAAAGCGTTGACACCTTGAGATAATCACGAACACTCGGCTTTCAGACCCAGTTTTGTTAGTTGTTCATACATGATTTCCTTTTACTTAATTTCACAATTAAATCATAATTATACATTAATAAATAGGGCTAAAATAAAATGTTATTTTCCTAGTTTATATATTTCGACATTAACTGCAAATATTGACAAAATTTGTAATAAAAGTAAATTATTTTTTTTTATCATTATTATTACTATTATTATTATTATTATTATCATTATCATTATTACTATTATTATTAGCCATTAACATTGCATGTGAGCAAGGGTTCCCTTCTACGCGGGTAGCTTACATTGTAAAATGCATCTGGAGGAGCCCACTTCGAGAAGTGTTTCTTCCTTAATAATAAAAATATATACTAACATTATTAATTAATATAAAAGTTTATTAATATTAACATTTTTACTTTTTAATTAAAATTAACATTTAATTTAAATAAATTTAAATTAAAAAAAAAAATAAAATTTATATTTATTAAAATTCATTATTATTATTATATAGTACTATTAATATTTTGAATTTTGAATTAAACATAACGCTTCTGTTTCCTCGCGTAAAAATAGTTAATATGTCTACTCGTATTAGCGTTAAATGTCAATTTTTAATATTTTTTAGTTATAATTATGGTGCAGAATAAGTAAACTGGCCAACTGAAAAAATTATTTTCGGGAATGTTAGTGATCGATCAAATTTAAGCAAATAATCGTATTTAGTGATAAACACAGTCGTGCATGAAGGAAGTTTGGTATGCGTGGGAAGACTCATTTATAGATAAGAAGACACGTTTCTCCATTTTTTATCGCTACTAGAAAGGACAAGATTTATACGGAGAAATTCGATAAATTTTCAACACTCTATCACGTGTCGCCATCTCTGCGCCCGGACGTGAGATCCAAGGTCAGCGAACGAGCTGGTGTTGATGTCTGCTAAAGCCCGTTGGCTGGTCCCTCCGTCTGACGACAGAACTCGACTTCCCAGTCAACGCGTTGCCGTTGCAACGGCAGAACTCGACCTAGCTAGAATATGTGTCGAAAATCCGCCACCCTCGGGACTCGAACCCTAGGACCTCCCAGTCAGAAACTCTGCCGTGTAAACAGTTGTTTCCTCTGACAATCCAGAAAATAAAATTTCCCCCAAACCTTTATTCACTGAAATCCGGTTTTCCGAAAATACCGGTATTTTATGAAACCTTTAAATGGTTTTCCGGGGTTAAAACTAAAAATACCGGTATTTGACGTCTTATACCGGTATTTTTAAAGGTATTTTGAATAAAGGTATAATAGAGGTAAAGGCATTTCTATACCGGTATAAATACCTTTACCGCTATTATTTCGGTATTCGGTCCCTGGTATGGATGGTAAGCTTTATTTCTTCATTGAAAATACCGGATAATACCGGTATAACCTTTATGGACGTCCATACCGGTATAGACGTCCTATAGAGTATTTTACCGGTATAAAAGAATAAAGGTATTTGAAAAAGGTATGGAAAAATACCGGTATAATACCGGTATTTTTACCGGTATTCAATACCTTTTCGGTCCCTGGTAATAACTACGAAAAAAAGATCATTGAAGAAAACAAGCGGTTAATGATAGCAACAGATCGGAAGTGAGGCGACGGGAAATGTCCCGAAGCAGATGGCTCAATTTACGAAGTGAAAATCCATTTACGGAGCGCGTATGTGCGTTATATCGCCGGCCGCGACGCGCGAGTGGGCGGGGCCTTATCGGAGAACGTGCAGCGAATGCAATCGCCGCCTTTCGCCCGGCCCTCCCCCGGCCCCACCCCCGCCCCCCCGCCCAGGCTACTCACGGCGCTCTCCCCGCCAGCCCCGCCCGCCCCGTCCCGCCCATCCCGCCCCGCTCCACCGTCCGCCCGACCCGCCCTCCACCCCGCCTGCCCCGCCCCCCGCCGGCGAGCCCGCGCTGCTTGCCTCGGCCCCCTGCCCCGCCTCACCCGGCTCGCTACGCTAGCCCCGCCCCGCCCATCCCGCCCCGCTCCCCCCATGCGCCCGACCCGCCCTCCACCCCGCCTGCCCCGCCCTCCGCCCGCGAGCCCGCGCTGCTTGCCCGTGCCCCGTCCGCCCCGCCCATCCCGCCCCTTCTCCGCCCGCTCGGCCACCTCCCGCCCCACGTTTCCCGCCCGCGTCGCCCGCCCTTTCTAATCAATTTCTGTCGCCCCGCTCGGGGCGATCGCGGCCGGCCACGAGGCGCCAAGTGAAGGGCTTATCGCGACGCAACGAGCTGCCGGCCCCTCCCTTTCATCCCGCGCTCCGAAGACCCGTCATTAATGGCGTCCGAATGAAAGTCGCTGCGTGCAAAACAAGCTGTAATAACGGCGGAGGTGTGATGGCTGATTATCAACCACCACCTGTCTCGAACGGATTCAATAGAGAAAATATACTTTTCAGCATCTTCGGTATTCAAGATTTTCATTTCTATTCCTTTCTAGATACAGAATGAGTGTTTCGGAATGATGATGTAGAAATTAGATTGAAACGATAACAATCTTAAACATTTTCGCATTTCTGTCACGATTGGTGATGTTATGATTTGATAACCTTAAAACATTGCCAAAAATGATCAAGAAAACGCTCTAAAAATGTTTTTAAAATGTCCTAAAAGAAAACAAAAATGACAAAAATATTGGATCAGAACCAGTTCAGATGTGTAACTCAGGATGTTGGATATGTTACTAATGAAATCCAGACTTCTTCTTTTCATTTAAGTGAACTAAGCTTTGAAAGTTTTGGTTTGGACTCTACCAGAAAAGTGTCTGTTATCGCGAAATCGGCGAACCGGCATCCTGCTCATGGCATCAAGGAACCTAAATTATATACAACGGCTGACATTGCAATTTCTGAGCGAAGAAATCGAATTGATGCACAGGAATTCTGTGAAGAACATTGCATCTCGTAAATATTACTTAAACACCATTAAAATGATATTAAATCGATTAACACTAATCTGTCTGAATTATTTTTAAAAAAATTCATTACACCTTTGTAGACTTTTAAAAAGACATAAACATTTTTTCTCAAAAGTTTGAAGTTCATAGTGACACCTTTTAGAGTGTTCTGAAACAACATGAATTTCGAATTGCAATACTGCAACAATTTAAGGTAAAAGTTTAAACTATCTACAGTTTTGTATAGCGTGCCCACAGCCACGTTAAACAGATAAGGAAACCACCGAAAACCGCTTTAAAATGACAAAAAATGGTAAAAAATGACTTATTAGTAGAAATCGAAGAAATATGCAAACAAATGCATAAAAATGGGACATTATCTTTTGCCGGGTATGAGGGTGCCATTAAAGTATGAGGATAAAACCATATATGAAATTACCCAACTGTTAGTAGTAAAGTGTTTTAGAAGGAAGCAATGAGGCGAGTTTCACTATAATTTTTTTTAGATCTCTGTTCATTTAGGCAACTTAGCGAGAAATCGTTAAAGAGAAAATGACATTTAATGCAAAATCCATTTCAAGATTTCAATGGAAATTGGAAATACACGTTTTGGAATTCCATTATACCGAAAAATCCGTCTGTCTGTCTGTCTGTCCGTCTGTCTCTGTCCGCCCGTTTTGCCGTACGTCATTCTGATCGATTGCCCATCTGTCCGTCCGTCTGTTTGCCCGTCAGTCTGTCCGTCAGTCCGTCAGTCCGTCAGTCCGTCAGTCCGTCAGTCCGTCTATGTTTCTTACGTTATTACAGTTGTGATATTCAGAAATGCTCAAACGACATTTTCTGAAAATAAGCTCTAATTTTTCTTTGAAAAGTTTAATATAGAACCAGGTTTTACTCTTTCGTAATATTATTGAAGCCATATTTCAATTCAACTACCAGGTGACTGAACATTTGGGAAATCGTGAAAGAATATCTTTTAGACACCGGTAAGTAGCAACTGGGAAGAGGTTGGGGCAAAATCGACAAGCTCGCCCAGAATAAAGTAATTCAAAACTGACTAGTTCGAGAAAGATTGTTCCATTCTATAGCAAAATAGTCTTAAATCTTAGAGACTCTGGGAAAGAATTCTATACTATTAGTTGTACTACATTTGGAATTTTTGTGCCGGTGCCGCCTAAAAATTCTGCAAAACCGTCAATTTTCCTATTGAATTATAAATCGAAGTCATATACTGAGAAGAGGTACCAATTTTGTTTTGAATCTCGGGGTTACCATACAAAATCAAAACATTTTAGGAAACCCTTCCTTATGACGATGCTGCACTTTGTAAATTCAGTTCTTCCGATATTGTTGCCATGAAGAGCGCTCGCCATGAGCTCGTAACCTCAAATTCCTGTTAGCTGACACGTACTGTATTGGAAATGTTCCTCTTGCACCAACTACTATATCAATTTCATTGCGAGCATTGCATCACTTGTTTAAATATTTTTATTGCTGAAGGGGACGTTCACTAAAATCTTTTGCTGGAGCATCCTTGGTCTGTGAACCATTTGTGAAAAATGTTTCCATCTTGCTCCAGTTGCTCAAATTAAGCTTTACATGAGTGAAAGATTAAGAACGTATGGTTTGGGTGTTGCTCCCTGTAACTTGGATCTTCGAAACTTACTTGGAGTCTTTGCGGTAGAAATTGTTTTTACTCTTTACAAAAAGTTTAAAAATGCAATTATACCCAAGTGAAGTATACCAGAGTGTCATATAATAATAATAATATTATTAATAATAATAATAATAATAATACAAACGTAATACCTTAAGAGACACAACTGCGTCGCCAAAGTAATCCACCAAGCCCTGGTCAAGAGATACGACCTCGTAGAGAGTGAACAACCGTATTGTAAGTGCAAACATGAGCAAGTTATCAGCAATGATCCAGCTCGAATTCTGTGGGATAGTGTAACCTTCACTGACCGAACAGTGGAGCAAATAGACCAGATATTGTTCTGTTTGATAAAATATCTAAAACATCGTGCATCATTGATGTTGCGATTCCTACAGATGACCGGCTTGTAACAACTGTTGCTGAGAAAAAGAGGAAATACCAACCCCTGGCTGTTGAATTGAAGGACATGTATGGATTGCGCGCAGTGGAAGTGCTTCCAGTAGTGGTCTCAGCGAATGGATTGGTCACCAAGGAATGGTATATTTATTCAGTGGTAAGTTGTAGTTGACATTTACATAATGAAAATGATTGAAGGCGTTGTCATTGTCAACAATAGTATTTATTTCAAAAATAGCAGCTTTCGATTGCTTAGCCATCATCATCAGTTTTCTGCTTTCTGGGAGCCACAAAAACGACTAGTGGTTGTCGAAACATAGTCGTTTTTGTGGCTCCCAGACAGCAGAAAACTGATGATGATGGCTAAGCCATCGAAAGCTGCTATTTTTTAAATAAATACTATTGTTGACAATGACAACGCCTTCAATCATTTCAATCACCAACATATGTCAAGAGATCGCGAAGAAATTAGAATTGACTGAAAAGCATATACGGGCAATTCAAAACCGCATTATTGGGAACAGCAAATATAGCCCGTAAATTCTTAAGCCTGATTTGACGGATATAAGAAACAAAATATACTCTTGTTCCACTCTACGTGCAAACCATTGTTGCCGTGGGTGATTTTGAGAACCCCGGCACCAGTGTATATCTACAGAAAATAGGAAATAATAATAATAATAATAATAATAATAATAACAACAACAAAGGCCGGCTGCTCTGATCGGTAGTTTTCCGTGGTTTCTCCGATCAACTCCAGGCGAATGCCGGAGCAGTACCCTACCAACGGCCACGGACCGCGCGCGATCTGTCCTTCCTCTTCCTTGTCCTATCCTCTCCCCTTACACACACACACACACACACACACACACACACACACACACACTTACACTAACATGCACTACACTACCACATATTCCGGGAGACCGGTCGGGAGCTTAGAGCTTGTCCCGGCTGGGGCGGTGCCCCCTGGTGGGAGAGTCCTGGTTAGGAAACCCCTCTAGCCGATGGTAGATCGGCGCCGGATCTCGCCATCCAGCGGGAAAGATCACCACGCATATCCGAGAAAAACACGTACTACACTAACGGGACTAATGACCAAAGCAGTTGACGTGCCCGGAAACACGAAAAATCAAATCAAATCAATAATAATAATATAACACAGGTTCAAGGGGTGAGATGTTCCAGATACCAGCTTCGAGAGGTGTCTCACAATCTCGCGCACCCAAATTCTCTTCCCTTCACGTGGGGAGCCTTGTTAAAACGATAAACACTCGAAGATTGTGGTAACCCATTTCCACTAATATGTTTTTGAGCAGTTGATAGGGAGTGGTCTCAACCAGACTACCGGATTTATAATGGATAACTTCAGTACAGGCTTGCCAAGATGGCTAACCAGCTGGAGTGATACTTATAGATGTAGTAGACGAACTATCTTATCGGCCAATAGCAACTCTCATGATTAAAGTGGTGGAATACTGCCGTAGAGTAAAAAGGGAAATCTTCACTTTAGAGAACCTAATAAGGGTAGAACCAAACTGACTCGGTCATAGCCCAGAAATCACATTGGATTTTGTGGTCACTGCAGGCAGAATATAGGTTACAGAACTTTGGCTGGGCAACCAGGGATAGAGACTTACGAACGGCGGATGTGAAGTAAAGAAGAAAACTGTGGGGTCATGAGCTATTACTGGCAAGATAGCCCTCACAAAAGTTCATTCAAAAAGAAAATTTCCAATTTGGCAGCAAGAACGGTCGATCCCTGAAGTAAAAGAACAGAATCTGGTTTACGCGAAAAGTCCGGTCGTGCTCGCCACCTTGAAGGGGGAAGAACTGAAGCGCGTTACTGAAAGTCTGCTCCCATCAGAAGAGGAAGTAGTGGTGCTACAGAATGGCACAGACTTTCTCGTACTAGTTAGTTTCCTAATCTGTTTCGTCTGGTTTTCGGTTTTTTCCCCATCCCTTCTTCCTCCTGGTTCCTATCGACATCAAAAATAATTTATCGCAATTTATTAATATTTCGGTTCTCTAGTTGCAGAATATAACTTGTGGTGCTATAACAGAACATTTTTTGCGCTTAATTTATAACTTATATAATTGTCGAAAATTAGAGAGTTCAACGAAAATGGACCGTTTTTTTAGTGTCATTTGCTCCTGCGAGGCAAAAAATTGAAAGAAAATATTGGAGCGGGTTTTGAGAACAAAAATTTAAATTCGCTTTTATTTCAAATATTACTTTAAGCACTTTGAAGCAGGAATAGCAATACGTGATAACTGTAGTCTAACTACTGACGATGCAAAAATGATGAACGCAAAATATAGCTGTGAAATTTCAACTAATCTACTCAACTACTTACTTACGTAGTAGCGGTTACGTAGTAGCGGTATGGTACACAGGAGTAATGGGTACAGTTTTTGGAACCACCAACGGCATAAGATTGCAGTAATAAAATGATTCCAACGGATGCACATGAAAAAATCACTACGTAAGTAATGCACTACGATGAAACTTAAACCAGAACACGAATATGTATGACTGACACACACACACACACACACACACACACACACACACACACTTATACGTAAATACTTTCAATATTCCACTGATAATAGCTCTCGTATTCAGACTATGAACACAAGTACATTGTTTAATAACAACGTTCTTGTCATGGTAACCATTCTTCTCTAACTTACTGGCAGATTCTCTTTAGGCGAGCGAATGCAGAAAAATCACATTTACGGTAATATTTACAATACATCGAAAAAATATTATAAAAGAAAATATTTAGAATTTTTTTCAATTGACACGATGGTATACTTTTCGTTTTTTTGCAATATATATTTTTATCCTATTTATGATTTAAAAACACCTTCATTTTTCAGCATTATTTTGATTTTGGGGCCCCAAATATCTTACCAATATCAAACTTTTAGAATATCAATTGAACTCTTTTCGATTGTGGAGAATTTCGGCGAAACATTTTCCATAGTTTTTAAAAATTTATTCAAAATTTAAAATTAATTCAGTTCAGTTATACTCAACGATTATGGAGATCTTGCGGACATTTCAAAAAACCATCATTAGAGATTCTTTGAAGCCCATGTATTACAAAACGCATTGAACAATAAAATACAGCATTATTGTAAATTTTAACGACAGGAGAGACAAGTAAAAAAATACATTTAGCACTACCTGTATCAAAAATCTAAAGAAAAAATTTGGAGCCGTTTTTAAGAAATTTTGTTTTTGTTATTTTTTAAATTGCAATAATTGCGCGCAATATTGCACGAAATTTACTAAAATTTTCAAAAAATTGTACATGCCCGTAATGAAAGAACTACTAATGGACAGCATATTTCATTTGCAGGAAAAATCTCTACCTTCAATTTTATAGTTGTAGGAAGACATTGAAAAAAAATTTATTGTTGCAATTTTCGAAAATTCAGAGTTAACCGTAAAAATGGGACCTATGCCTCCATGGTTTATAAGCGTATTTAACTCTATTCTAACAAGAAGTTTGAAAAAAAACATTTGGAGCCGTTTTTGAGAAAATTTTGAAAATGTAAGGGGGGCTTAATGTAAAGTACCCCCAAATTTTAAAGAATGTATTTCAAAATCTCAAAGCTTCAACTAACAGCTCGACAGGGGTTTCTTCAATTTGGAAAAGATCGTATGTGTGGTTTATACACTAGTAGTGTTCACAGACGGACGGTCGTTTTGCTTCCAATTGGTATTTCGGCATCAAGGACCTAGGAAACTGGGATTGTGGCTACATCACGTGTTAGATGATTTTTCTTCCTAATTTAGCAACTGGTTTAATGCACTTTTTTGCTGCCAGAGCCCGATAATGAATTTTTTTCCGCCGAAAATACGCCGTTTTTTCGCGCAACATTCATAACGTTCTCTATACTACGTATATTACTCCGTATATACGTACGTATGCGAGAAAGTAAAAAGGAACGAGTTCCTGTGAGACTTAAATATGTTAGATGTACTGTCAGAAGAACAATTAACGCTTAGGAGAAAAATAAGGCAAAATACAAAAAAAAAAAAATGTGTCAACTATTGCTACTTACGGTAACTCCCCAAATGTTTCGAAAAAACTGTAGAAGTACGACCAACATATCTACCACCACCATCTAAATAGCGTTTTTGAAAGGATAGAACATCCTTATTTACAGTAGAGTCTACATTATCACTGAGAACCTCGGATAGTTGACACTTAAATTCGCAACCATCCGTCAGCTCCTAACATGGAAGATACGCTTCTGAGAAGAGGACGAAGATCCACCGTCTGGTGCCTCAACCATCTCATGAATATTTGCAATCTGTAGTGTTAAACAAGGGTTTATCTAAAGGAAACCAAGAAGAGATGTTTGTCACTCAAAACAGCAACAACATGAGAATTTTCTCCGTGAGTGTTTGTTTTCCTTTATGTTCAAAATAGTTCTGCGCAACAAGTATCACACCAGGCAGCAAGCCGCATTTGTTGAAAAAGCCCAAAGACTAAAATTTTTTTTTTTTCAATTTTCCCCCCACCATAACCCTGGTGAGGCGGGAATTTATTCAGCTACGGTATACAGTAATACTCCAGCATTTCTGCTTGTGGAGTTTCAGTGAGGGCAATATCTTAAATATACTAACTATTCTAAAGACTAAAACTATGAACAATGCCTCTTTGGGCGATTAGAGTTTTAATGTTAGGTGGAATTATTGTTAGTATTAGTTCGTTTTTTATGGCAATGCGCTCGCGCCGTTTCCACGAGGCGTGGGAGTGGCCGGCGCCGTCGCAGCCTCCGTGCTGCGCGAGGGGCTGGCCCCCGCATGCGCGACGGGGGCGGGGCGTGTAACTGTTCCTTGCGTGCGGCGAAGGCCGCGCTGGCCGGGGCAGCCGCCAGAGCGTGCGTCATTCGCACCTCGCGGCCTCGCCGCGCTCCTCTCACGAGGGATCACCAGCGCTCGCCTGACACTGCTCAAGTGTTTCTTCAGCCAGCTCACCGCAGTATGGTGCCCCAAGCTCACTTTCGACCTCTGGGTACCGGAGGGAGGACGTGAGGCTGGGCCACCTTCCCTGAAAGTCGGTCGACCCATCTGGAATTTGTTGTGGACTAATTGCGATCGCGAGGTTCTCTTGAGGTTCTCCAATTCCCCACACATCTTTTTCATCATTCAAATCATATTATCGTTTATCGTCGTGTAGTAGTATTGTCGTTTCGACTGCAGCGTTGCTGATAGGAAGTCTTTGGGCTCGCTATTTGACGGTGGCTGATTTTCAACCCGAGCTTTACGACTACGTTGAATTCATCGAACGTCTGGAGAACTATAATGGCCCGCTGCTCTATTCGCTAGTTTGACGTGGCTTCCCCAACCAATTCCCGGCAAATGCTGGGACAATACCTTAACAAACGGACCACAGACTGCACGCGTTCTTTCCTTTATCTTCGCCCCATCCACTTCCCTTAAACACATTCTTACACTTGCACTCACTACCACACATGTCGAGAGACCAGTCGAAAGCTTAGAGCTTGTTCCGACTGGGGCGGTGCAGGGTCTCACGTTCCTGCGGGGAAGATGACATCACTTCCCGGGAAATAAATTTAAAGCATTAAACTTTGAGACCATAGTAGTTGTTGCGATGGAAACAGTAAGCATGAATATATTGAGAAATCCACCACCAAATTCACCTGAGGTTTGAAAGGGCTTGGGTCTGGGAATTAGAATAACGAAATAGAAATTAATATATCAGTCTGCTGACAACCTTTCAAACCCAGTGCTTTTAGTCTCCTTCAGTCTGCACTCCATCGTCTGATTCACTCTATACTTACATTTCACTCACCTTACTCCAGCTTCTGCGGCACTTTTCCGCTCTCCCTATTCGTCATCTTCTATACTCTCATTCTCAGACTGCTATTTCCTCTCGCACGTTTTTATACTTTCCGTCAGTAGATAACATTCCAACCTCGCCAACCGTTCTTTGTTTTCTTCAGAAGTACGGCCAGATTTTGAGACCAATTCTTCGACCATTTCCGATTTTTTAAATTTGTTCAGTTGTTTGTTTCGTGATGTGGAAACGTTCACGTTAAATGGAAGACAAACCAGGTAGAAACTCGTCAGCTTCAATCGCCTTTAAATATGTGGATGTTTACATTTGATTCCCATCCATTGTTGACTGGTGAGTTTTGTTCCTTCCGCTTTGAAGCGTGCCTTCATGATCTCCTGCTCAGTGGCTGCTGCGTGCTGCCGCTTTCGCTGGCGTCGTGGCCGCCGTCGCCGCTTCCGCGCTGGCCCCCGCCCGGCGCAGGCGGTGCTCCGGAGGTCGAGGCCTCAACTCACTTTTCCTTCTCAGACGGAACACCCGCGCTTGTGCTGCATTCGTGCTTGCGGACCAACGCAATAAAAGTCTCATGGGCTGAACGTTATGAGAACTTTCCACTTGCACATATTCACCTTGTTTTTTTCTCTCTGTCTCCCTCTGTTTCTCTCTCTTGTCTCTCTCCTCTCTCTCTATTTCTCCCTCTCTGTTTCTATCTCTTTCCCTCTCTCTGTTCCCTTTTCTCTCTCCCTCTCTATTTCACTGTCTCTCTCCTTCTGTTTCTATCTCTCTGTCTTCCTCTCTGTATCTCTCTCTTCCTCTCTCTCTCTCTCTCTCTCTTTCTCAATCTCACGCACACACACATACTTCGTAAACATGTGCTTTTTACATTCTGTCTGTTATATTTTATCATAACGACTCAATATTTTATTCTGAGATGATGGGAATCCTCAAATATTTCTGCACTTATGTAGAGGAATCCGCAAAATATCGTCCGTCCGTTCTTCTTTGATCGAAACTGAAAAAAAAAAAACAACTTTCAATTAAGCTACACATGTTAATTAACTATTACTTTTTGTTTATTATCACAGGCGTAATTAGAGTAGTGATAATATTAGAGTTTAGAAACATTAACGATACCTTTCTTCTTCTGTTTATTACTGACTGTGGATATTCTTACATGCTTCAGTTTCGATGTTCACAAATACATTTACAGGGAAGCACGTTATGTCAAAACATGAATACTCAAAATTATCTGTGAAAAGGAAGTCGCTTTTGACATTTCTATGTATATAATGTATTATACGAGCAAGATCAACCCAATCCACTTTTTCTCGAACTAACGACGTACAAAACGTGTTTCATAGAATTTCAGCATGTTCTTCTGCAGCATTACATAATTTCCCCACCTCATTACACTGTATTGCGCTCACGTGGATGTAAATAAGTCAACGTTGCTAGGATTCAAAGATTCGGTCCTTTAACTTGCAGTTCTCGTTACAATACTTACTCACGCTCATCAGTAGTCAGTACTCATCACGGTGTCCAGGCGCATTTATTACGAACAAATAATAACGTGATATTCATTGCACTTAGTTTTTTTATTATGGAAATATACTTCGTGTGTCAAGGATATCAAATTCACAATAATAATGCAAAGGAATAAAACACGCACTAACTTCTCCGCTCATTTTAATTACAAATATTTTCAATCCGACTAAGTTCTATAGATGTTGTTCATCTCGTTCCAGGCGTTATCTCAGAGACTACCGTCAAGGTTGAACTTGAACTAGCGTCAGGGTTGAACTACGAAGATACAGATGAAGTTGCGATAACGCTAGACTTTAGCTTGCGGTAGTAGAAATGCAGTCGTTGTGAAATCAGAATCGCAATAGCTGCAAATTTATGTGTCATTCTTAAGGAACATTAACACACTAGAATCAGTAGAGGGCAATATGATGTATCTGTGGTGCGATATTAATAAAGGTGATATCTGGGTCTGTGATATTATTAAGGTTACGAATAATTATAACATTACAATTTACAGCAAAAGTGTTTTCTACCCTCAAAAATTATTCGCCACAGGATGATTCGAATTTTAAATTGCACAAGTTTCCCCAGCAATGGTCTAATCTATTACACCACAGATACTCTTATGACACTCCTACATCACAAGATGATTTTAAAATATCACATATCATAGATTTTATTAAAAGCGCGTGCGGGATACAAACGGACCGTCAGACATTTTGTCGATAGATTTTTGGGTAGAAGGACCACAAAGTATAGATGCTGTCTACAAACGTATTGGAGAAAGCGGCCACTGTTTATCGGAAGAACAGCCGGCGGCGCTAGCCGAATTCGTTTACTACGCTCTGTGAAGTCACGAAGGTTAAGCGAATTCGAGACTCGCGGGTTCTTGGTTGGGTGACCGGCTAGGAACCCCGGGATCTAACGTCGTCGAGCTGGCCGAAGGGATAAAGGCACTGACCCCGGCTGCGACAGGACGAGACTTTGCTTTGTAATTAACGGGATTACTCAAAGAATGCGCTCAGCGCCCCTTAAGGGGTTTGGAGACACGTTGCGTCAAGTTGTAAGATGCAACAAATTAAAAAAAAAACATTTATCGACTTTTGTCACCTTATTCAAAATAACCACTTTTCGACTCTGATAGAAATTTCAAAATTCTACATTTCGAAAATTAAAGTACCAAATTAAATGTTTTGGAAAATTTAGAAATCTTAAAATTATGCAAAAATCCCAACCTTTTATGCCTCAATGAACTATCCATAGTAAAAATCAGCCCCATCATAAATTTATTAATTGACTTGTTTTACCATCCATTCATTTCCTCCCTCACCTTCCAGCAGTCTGCATTCGTACAGCGTACGAACAAAATGGCGTCATACTTTGACGACTCTCCATGAACTTATGTGTTTAATCTGTGTTACTTGGGTAAGTACTAATTTTAAATAATTATTTTATTGTTCATTAGTTTATATATGATTTGTGTTGACATTTGCCAATTTGTTTATGGCACCAAATTGTAGAACCACTGAGGATGGGAAGAGTGTTCCCGAAACACGTGTTTGGCTAAATGTAATCATATTAAAATTATAATTAATACTATTGTGGTAGATACCTCATTGACCCCAGATAGTTTATTTGAGTCTCCATGTAATGCTTTAAAATCTAGATATGTGTTTCAAACACACAGAGCTTCAATTTCTGAGAAATCGGTTGACGAATATCTATTTTGGAGATCAAAAGTTTACAGAATAATCAAATACCCAACAATGGGTTACCGGGTTTTTAAAAAGACCGGGCAGAATAGTCCACAATTAACTATATGACTGGGTAACCTTTTTGGCATACCCCAAAACGGAAGGCGAATAAAATGAGTAAAAAAGCAAAGAGAAAAGAGAGAGAAGAGAGGGGGGAGTTAAAAATACACCTAAAAAGGGGGTTTTTCCCCTAAACCCAAAATAATTTTCAGTGATAGGAAAAAACGTTAATTGTTGAAAACGTGAAATTTTCGGATCCCTTACCTCCAGCAGCAGGCGTTTCAATGTTTTTAGACCGGGGTCCAAGGGGTAGTCCCAGTCAAAAAAATGCGCCTTTCCCCCTTAAAGGGGAAAAAGTTCCTTCCTCTTTGCCCCCTGAGTATTGGGCCCACAAAGCCGGGACCCCAAATGGGGGCCCCCTGAACGAAGGTCCCGATGGTTCCCAGCCCCATCCCTCTCCTCGGTGCCCCCCAACTATCGACGTGCGTACCGGAACTTGGGGGAACCCGACGGGTGGTATCCGCCCGGGCTTTAAAAAAATGGGGTCCGCAGTACTCCGGGCATCTATCGCCCAATCCTTCCCCAAAAGGGCGACGCGCCATAGGCCCCAAATGGTGGGTAACTGGGGGGCCCGGCTACCAGGGGGGCATTGCCTTGTCACGGCCTGCACCTTCAAACTAACGACGTGAAACGGGGCCGCGGGACTTGTGGTTGCCCCGACACTTCACCAGAGACCCCAAACCCGCGCCACTGACCCCCTGGAGGGGCTGGGGGAGGCGCCTGGCGGGGCCCCGGGGTGCGGCAGTGCCACCGCCGCGCGGGGGAAAAAATCGCCCCGGCCCGGCCTGCCCTCATCCCCCCTCGCGCCCCCCGCCCCACCCCCCCCCAGCATGTGGGGCCACTTTTGGGGCAAGGGGGTTGGCCCCGGGGGGTCCTACGTTCCCTCACGACGGTGTCAGGATTTTCCGACTCTACCCGGGTCCCCAAATTTAGCCCCTGTCTAAAGGGAAATTCCTAGAGACCCCTTTTTCTAATTGGGATTTTTTCCCTAAATTTTCCCAACAACCCAGGGGGAATGGAAAAAGGGACACGACTCCGGGAAAAGCGCCCAAATTTTCAAATGAAATTCCCATTCCCTTTCCCAAAAAATTTTGTAGCGACCAAGTCTTTTTTTCATGTAGGTCGTCGATCGAAAAATCCGGGCAGCATATCCTTTAAAACATAAAACATTAATAAAAAAACGTTTCTGGCTTCCGAGTTGCTCCCAAAATTTTTTATTACCTTTTCGGAAAAGCAGCAAAGGTTAAAAAATTATTTAACTTTTTTTTCATGATCGCGGCTATATGCAAGCAAATGGGAAAAAAAAAGGATTTTATAAAAATTGAAGGGACAATACAAATTTTTTTTTAAATAAAAAGGGAGTATTTTTATAACAAACAATTGTTTTAAACTTTGATGAATGTGATATAATGTTTAATTATTCCCATCCCGTTTTGATATCGGTTTATCATCGGTCGTTGCCTGCTCCTCCTTTTTAAATGGTGTCCATAGAAAATTTTACAGTGGGGAAACTCTCAGTTTTAATTAGTGTAGTCACTTTTTAAATTTAATGTATTCAATCACAAAATTCCTCATTTTATTTATGTATATCTTCCTAATTTCCACTTTTCTATTGTATATTTTAATAAAATCCCAAGAAAATGTACGTATATAATATAGGAGCAATTTAGTTCAAAAATTTTGGATTGTTTTTTCGAATTTTTACCGATAACATCTCTCAGTTTATTATAAAAATTTTAAAATTAGTTACATAAATTTTAAAAATCTTGAAAAAAATGTCTTACTAAGTTTTTAATTAAGATCGGTGCCTAAATTTTATAAAATTAGGGAAAATTTTAATTATATAGTTTATAGAATAATAAGGGAAAAATTTAAAGCGGTTTCATAGTTTTAAATATCCCCGCACTAACACCCCCAAAAACTAGGAGAAAAGATAAAAATCTACCTTTTTTCGTGTTATAATCTCAGAAATAAAAAATTTCAAGATCATAATAATTATTTGAAATATTTTCCTTTTACTTTCTTGTCACGTGAAATTTTGTTTAAATTTATGTAAAGCTTCAGAAAATCGTTTAAAAATTTCCCTGAAAATGCACGTTTTGGGGGCACTGACACTAAAAATGTTTTAAATTTCAAAATGTCTGTTCGTTCGGGGCCTGACTGTTTTTCCTCTCTCCAAAAAATTAAAAAACCCATAAATGGGGATACGATATTTTCCCAAAAAAGAAAAAACCACTGTCGTCTGGGAATTTAAGATCTTGGGTTTTGAAAAATTTATTTTTTTTGGGGTCCCTCAATAAAGCCCCCTTGGAAATTTTCAAAATTTTCTCAAAACGGTTTAAAAAATTTTAATTTTAAATAAATTTCTTGAAGAATAAAATTTTAATACACTTAGAAAAAGGGGTCATAAACTGTTTTTTACTGTTAACTCTGGGTTTTTAAATTTGCAAATATTTCGACGTCCTTTTCCCAAACCTAATTTTAAGACGGATTTTTTCCCTTTAAAAAAAATTCTTTCTTTAATGAGTTCTTTCATTATGGCCCTTTTATTTTTAAAAAATTTGGGTTGGTTGCCCAAAATTGCGTTAATATGTGGAAAATTAAAAAAATAAAAAAAGAATTTCTTCAGGGAAAATACTCCAAAATTTTTTCTTTAAAATTTTAGTAGGGGTAGTGCCAAAAGTACTATAAAATGATATTAACCTATTTTTACCTAAATTATTAGTTGTTGTTTTTTTAAAAAAATTACAAAAATTTTGTTTATCTTTTGCAATTCCCATTTTTGTACACATTATTGACTTGTAAGAAGAAGCCCTTAAAATATTCCCCAGGGAACTTTTAAAAACTAAAAAGTTCTGAAAAGGAACCCCAAATGAGTCTTGAAAAGGAAAATGGCCCGAGACTGGGGATTTAAAAATATCCACAATCAAAGGGTTTGTGTTCCCCATCAAAAAATAATGGATGAAAGGGCAACCTTTTGAAAAACTGAAAAACAGACTTACAAAAAAAGTTTATTTTACTCCCAAAACGTCCAAAAATTCCCAAGAAAAAACAATTAACAATAAAAGGATAAGAACTGGTATTCAAATTCAGTCATCAACCCTTTTTTGTCCCCCCCACCTGCCCCCTTTATTTTTAATTTTAACTTTTTAAATCAAAGCCCTATGTTTCCCGCCCCAGACACAGATACCTAGAAGCTGAACAAAACCAAACATCCCAAGAATTCCAAAATAAAAAAAATTAAAATTTTAAAACGCAATTTTCTTAAAGAAATCTAATTTAAAAAAGTTATTAACCTGATCTGGGAAAATAATATTTAAATTAAAAATTTATATAATTCTGTCTCACAAATTTTATACATTTAGTGTAATTTTAGGGAAAATAATTAATGTTTTTTGTAGTGATATATTTAGTGTACGTTGTTCCGTGTTAATATTAAAGTTGTATTTAAAGTAGTCGCCTTAAAATTTCCTTTCCCCAATTTAAACGAAATTTTTTTATAAAACCTTTTCCAATGAAAAAATAGGACAAGATTTTACTCTTTTTTAAAATTCTGAATTTTCGATTTTACAATTGGGAAAAGAAATGTGAAAACCAAAAATATATTTTGAGGGCGATACGGGCATGAAAAAGGGGGAAGACCAAACTTGAACCTAGGGAACTAGAAAACTTTTGTACAGAAAGTTTTGGCCCTTCCGTAGCATCATTAGTTTCATTTTGTTCTGTATCAGACTTGACTGGGCAGTTCGCAATAACATTACTAAATTTTTAAGCTTTTTCTTTTATAACGATTATTATCTATTTATTTACAATTTTTTGGAAACGGGAAAAAGCAAAAATAAAAAGCATTAAATTTTCCCCATTTTTTACTTTTTATTTTTTGTGACGGAGCCCTAAGAGAGGTTGTGTGTTTATTTTTTTCTTACTCTTCCTGCATACCTGCCGATAACACAACTTTTTTTCCCCCTTCACTCGTGAAAGAACCGCACGTACTGGGAAAAAAGTTATCTTTCAGAAGGCACGGAAGTAGATTTGGGGTTTCAATATGTGGTGATGTGAAGACCCCCGACAAGCACTCAGTTAATAAAACGGATTTAATTTTTCAAATGTAACAAACATTAAAAAGGCTTGATAAAAAGTGTGGAGATCGTGAAAGTGACTGGTCATTTCCTGTTCTGTTAAGCAGACTGCCGAGCGGAACACAACGTTTTTGGGGCGCCGGGCTCACATGACACCGAATGAGGTAATTGTACACCCCGGGCTTTTAAGTTTGTTTTCCTTATAGGGGGGAAATATGCTCAAATAAAATTACAAAAAAAAATCCATGAACAAGGGGCCAACAAAAGAGGATGCATTTTCTAAAGTATTACCATCTAAAAAACCATTTTTTTCTTTTCATTTAGTATAGCCCTGATTCATACAAAACTCAAACAAAAAAATTTTTTGATTTCATTTGCAAATAGGATTGTTTTTTATTATAATTTTGAAATGTTTTTTTACTGTCGCAAAAAGTTTCTGAGATAAAATATTTCTGGATTAACGGTTTTTTCTATTTTTTCATACCATTGGGAAAAAAAATTTCCAAAGTAATCCTTTTTAAAAATTTTGAAAGTAATTGTTTAGTAATAATGCAGAAGTTTCATTTGCAATCTTATTGGGGGGGAAAGGGGTCTCCAAAATTACTATTTCCCCCACACATATATAATGCATTTTGGTGAAACATTATAATGATTTCAAGAAGATTTCATTATGAAAAGGGTTGAATCAGACGTTTAAAAAATTTTGACTTTTAAATTTAAATATTGAGCTGTTCAGTAAATGTTCGTTGTGTTATTAAATTTGCATTTGATTTTTATTATGTTGCCAGTTTTAAATTTTTTTTATTATTCTTTTTTCCAATAAAATTTTTAAAAACATTTATTCGTAATTTCCTTTTCATTTATTTATTGCATATTCTGAACATGGGATCCACCCCCCTGGGGGGCAGCGAAGGGGGGGTGCCCTCCCTATGTTTTGATCCTGCCCAACCCCATTAAAAATTCAATTTTAAAAATTTAAATTTTTAAAATTGTGAAAACCATGAAAATCGATGTTGGATATTTAAAAACTTGGGAAGTTTAATCTGCTCGTATCAATATACACTCGTGATAAACCCATCATTACATATCCATAATTTACTAAAAAGCAAAGGGGGATTTAAAAAGGGGGTTAGCTGCATTACCAGGGGAAAAGGGGGATTAGTATAGGGGGGAAAAATGATATTTTTTTCAACATTTTCGAAAGCCCTTTTACCCCAACTTAAAAATAAAAAAAAAAATATTCCTTTTTTATTTTTAAAAATAAAAATTTAAAAATTACATATAATTTTCAAAATATATTTCTATAAAAGACATTTTTTCATCAATTGTATATCATTAAAATGATTAAGGGGCTTTCAAATTGATCTTTTTTGGACCCAAAAATTGGTGCAGTAGATTGTTCTGGATCCCGGCCGTGAAAGTTTTTGCAAAATTTTTCGCAAGGGCCCCTTTCCTTCATAAATTTATCCAATTTTTGGGTTCAACCCATCAAAACTAATATTTTTGACTTAATTATAAATTTAAAATATTAAAAATTAATGCAAAATTTTTTTTACTAATAATTTCAATTGTAAAATTTAAGAAGGGGGACCACGGGGAATTATTTAGGGGGGTTTGGAGCCTTTTTAGATGCATTCGGGGGCTGGGGGGTTTAAAAAATTTAAAAAGTGATAAGAGGATGTAATTAGGGTTTCAAGTGATAACTTATAACTGACACTAATCGAGAGTTTTCGCCCATTCCAGGGTTTAAAATCGGGGATTTAAAAGGTCTCGGGGGTTCCTCTCCCAACCCCTTTCTTTCTGCGGAACGCGCTTTTGAGGGAAAACCCCCGGTCGAACAGGGACGTCGGCCCTGTGGGGGAGCTTCTTTTTTCCCCCGGGCCTCAAAAGTGAAATAACAAATTTCGTCCCTATTTTCAGTGATTTTGTTTCCCCAAAAAGGGGGCGACCAAACCCGGGAAAAGATGGGTTTTATAACCGATTCCCCCCACTTTAAGTTTTAAATGTTATTCGGGTTAGGGTAATTTGAAGGGCGGGGAAAAAAGGGAAATTTTAGTTTTAAAACCATGTTTTTGTTGGGGTTAGTTAACTTGCTTTTTGGTTTTTTTTTTATCTATTTTTTTTTTTTTTTAATTGAATAGTTTTTCCAATGAAATTTTTGACCTTTTTAAGTAAGGTACATTTCATTCCGCTTTAAATATTCTTTTTTATGATAAACGATTAGTTTGTCAAAGGTAACTCAAAAAGTGGTTTTTGAAGAAAGACGACGGGGCAAAATTTTTAATTCAAATGGGAGATGGGGATTTGTGTTGTATAAAAAACAACCCCTTTGGTTTTTTTTGGAGTTCAGAGAACCCCCCAAAAAGCCATACTCTTTAAAAAAATTTTTTCCATTCCATTAAGTTGGCATAGATTCAGTAAGTCTTTACATTATTACACCAATCACATCAAAAAAAAGGAAAACTTTTTTTTTTGCCTAAAAAACGTTAAATCTTTTTTTCCCTTGGCATTATAAAACCAAAAAATTAATATAAAACGTTGTTAAAAGGGGAAAATTCAAAAAGGTCCCTGAAACAATGTTTGGGGAATTTAGTTTTGGGGAATTTATAATTTGATTAAACCAAAGAAAAACTTTCAATTAACCTTCAATAGGGAAAAATGCGTCCCATACTTTGAAGAGAGGACGTGTGCATATTTAATTTTGTTTTGTAGGGGGGTTGTGTCTGATGACAAGAGGAACGTTCCCACTACCCAAGTTTTTTAAAATTTTTTTCTAGGAAAGGACGGTGCCGTGCCACTTTTCGCTGGGGGATGTCTGGGGCCCCGAGATTTTTTGCAGACCCATATCCCCCGGCCGCCCTAATCCCGGAGACGACGTTTGGGGGAGGGGGAAAGAGAGGGGGGAGAGGGGAGGGGGAGGGAGGGGAAGGGGGAGGAAGGAGAGGGAGAGGGGCAGGGGGAGGGGGGACAGGGAGGGGGAGGGGGAGGGGGGGGAGAGGGGGGGGGGGGAAAGGGGGGAGAGAGAAAGGGGGAGGAGGGGGAGGGGGGGGGAGGGGGGGAGGGAGAGGGGAAAGGGGGGGGAGAGCGGGGGGGGAGAGGGGAGGGGGGGGAGAGGGGGGGGGGAGAGAGAGGGTTTTCTTTCTTTACCCATTAAAAATTTAGTTTCAATTTTCTATTCGCCACTAATTCTTTTGTAATTAACTGAAATAAAGTTAAAGAAAAAACTTTTGAGAAAGAGAATGAAAAATGAAGATCCGATAAAATTTTTGTAGAAAAGTGACCAACGGTCTTTGGGGTCCAAAAGGTGGTCAGGCCAACAGAACCCCCTCCGGACTTCATTCAACCCCGGATAATTAGCTGTTTTTTAAAGCCAAAAATAAAACCAACCAACCAAATCGACGGCAGATATTTCCCCGGCTTACTAAACAAAAAGCAATTTTCCCTTAAAATATTTATTTGAATCAAAATATTTTCATAAAAGATATTAAAACAGATACACAATTAAAATTGTGAAAATTTCCCAATTTTTTTATAGGTTTGTCAAAAATTTTCAAGGGTCCCCCCCCTGGGAAATATTTTGACTCAGGAACTTTTCCCTAACTCGAAGTTTTAATAGTTGTATTTATTACCACTTAATTTCATGTTTATGTTCCTTTAAAATTCTGTTGAAACAGGAAAAGTTTAAAGGGAAAATTTTTTTCCCTTTTTTCTTAATTTTTTTAAAATGTTTATGCAATTTTTCTCTGTGTTAATGTAAAAATTTAAAAAGTCTTTTAGTCTATTTTCCTAGTAAACCTCCTCTTAGATACATTATATAACCCACGAGGACAATTTTAAAGTTAAATTACTTCAAATTTATAAAGATCTTTAATTGAAAATAAATTTGTGATATAGGTTTTAAAACAAAAAAAGACAAAAAAAAAAACTTAAAAATGAATATAAAGAAAAATCTTTGAAACCTGAAAAGGGGAATTTAAATGTAATCTTACACATTAAAAAGAATTATTTTACGAGATTCTTTCGTTCTTTTTTAATTTTTACAATTGTAATTTTAAATATTACGAACTTTTTTCAATTAATGAATAATTTTTGGTTTAATGAAAAAAGGGTTTTATTATCCCAAATTTGGTCTAAGAACACTCAACTGCTCTAAAAAAAATTTTGACCAAGTTCATTTAACCCGGAAAATGTGCAAAATTTTCACTTAAACTTCGGCGGTTTGGATGGAAAACCCGGGAAAAAACCCGAAACATACGAAGATAATATTCCCTCAAAAAACCAAATTAAAAATGGAATTGAAATTCAATTCAAAAAAATTATAATCCCGAAATAAAACACTTTGCAAAATTACCTTTTTCCCCCGATTTTGCTAATAAATATAGGGTTTTCTGTTAAAATTTTTGTTTCTTTGTTCATTTTTTAAATAAAATTTTTCTTTTTTTTTATTGAATGGTTTTTGTTCAGGAAAAGGCTTTTAGGCAACTGGGAAATGTTGAATATAATGAACTTCAATTGAATTGCAGCTAGAAGTGGGCAAGTCAATCTACAACTTTGTGGATACTGATGAAGAGATGTTTCAACAGTTTCTAAAAATCCCTTTCTATTCAGGTATAGGTCACGTGATTAAAAAAGAATTAAAAATAAGTATAAATCATAAAAAAACAAAACAAAATTTAAACTTGAATGTGAGACCGTTTCATTAATAAGGTAAAACCAAAATATTTTGATATGAAAAATCTGAAATCAAGGAGTGATATATTTTTTGCGTATGATGTTTTCTTATAAAGAATGTGTGGTGAACAGACAGATTCCCGTTTTGGGAGAAATATGTGACCATATTTGATCCCAAACACCCCTATCACTAAGCAAGCAAAAACTTTTAAGTGCTAACTATTTAAAAAACCCCAAAAATAAAGGGGCCCTTAAAGGATTTTACAACAAGCTCCCCCACAAGAAAGTGAATGCACCAGAATCTAGCTTTTTATCTCAATGCATCAAACCCTTAGAAGGGACTAATTATCGTCACTTTTTTCTTTTTTCCCTCGAAAGCGCCTGCAGCGTGCATTAAACATTGTTCCCGTCCCAATCCTTCCTTTCGTTTCTATAAAATCTGTTAAGATTACGAGCGGGGTTTTGCCAACTGGCGAGCTACGGCCCGAAGGATCGCAGGTCGAGAGGGCGATTCCGGCGGCGAAGGCGCCCCTGCTTTTTTTCAGACGATCCCCAGAATCGTGCGTTAAGGGGCCCTGTTAACAACACGTTTCGTAGAATGGATAACACAAATCTACACTGAAATTAAAATAGCATCCCAAAATTTTCAATTGTTTTTGGGGTTTTTATTGGGGTTTCATTTCCCAAAAATTTTTTATTTTTAAAATAGCAGCTTTTGATGGGAATCATCAGTTTTTCCGTCTGGGGGCCAAAGACTGCGGAAACTTGTGGTCCCCCGGGAGAAAAAAAATGTCCCCGAAAACTGCTATTTGTAAAATAAAAAATATTGTAGCCGCCTTCAATCATTCCAATTATTAAAAGTCAACTACACCTCACCCGAATCAAATCAATGTTTTAGTGTATTTTGAAATTAAAAGTGGTAGTTATTCGAGGACGACTAATAACGTTGTCAGATTGAAGCATAAGAAGTCGAAATCAAATATTATGGCCATTTTTAATAGGGTCTCAAAAATTGTTAAACGATAATTAATTAGTTTTAAAATTTTTTCGTAAATTGAACCATGGGTTTTACTGTTTAAAATGAAAAGTTCTATTTTTTTTTAATATTAACCTTGATTACATACTTCAATATTTCAATAATACGAATACCATTAGTTTGGTCAAAGGTTCCTCGAATAGAATCCACCACTTTCGAGAAAATAAGGGAAAGATAGAATACATTTAAAGTGACCTTTTTGACCCAATTTTTTTTACAAACAATATTTTTTTTTAAAGAAATCTTACTTCATGAACGGAAATGTATTATGTTACAAACAAGCAAGAATAGTCTTCCAAAACCAGTTTATTTGTTCTCAACATGTTAGTAACATCTATACAAATAAACAAAAGGGCGTGTCTGTGATTTTCAATTTTCAGCTTTTTTAAAAACTTTCTCAACACCAATTTTATTATAAAAGGAAACTCCCGACAAATCGTTGTCTCTCTGTCCTCTGTGAACCTATTTAACACAACCCCGCGCATCAACATGAAATTTAAACACAATTTTAAAACACCAAGACCAATTTAAATTTTTTTTTACTTTGATGACCGATGGTTGAAATGTTTTTTTACCCCCCCTCTTCCACATTGGCGCTTTGGGTTCCCGTTATAAAAGTGAGTATTGTTTAAGAGACACAAAAACTTTAGAACTTCTGTAATTAAATCTGCAAGGGGTGAAAAGGACTGAACGACAAAAAAAATATCGTGGTTCCTTGTTTGAGGTCTGCTCCATCATTTGGTTTTTCCAGGAGAACAGAGGGTAGGGAAATTATCCCTAAAATTAAATTGTTAAAACTCATTTAAAAACCGCACCTCCGCTCATCCCCGGAACACCCAAGGGGCACAACTAATGTTTAATTTAGGTTTTTTACAAAATTTTTTTAACAATTAATTTTAAAGAAGTTAAAATAGGGTTTAAATCTCTTCTTAAATTTGTTAAGTTTGCGAATTGTAAAATAGGTTTCTGTTTTTTGAGAAAAAAACGACCAATAATCAATGTATGCCAAACAAGTTTCGTTATCAAGTTTCATGCGGAATAAAAAAAGAACAAAGAACATGATAGGAAAAACAAGGGTTAATGGTTTTTTTAATTCATGAAAAAAGGAAAAGTAGATCACATTAATTGTCAATAAGTTAATAAATTTAATAAGTTTTTTTCTTCAAACTGAAATTTTTGGGTGAACCGTGGTTAGTTTAAAATAGTACAAATAAATGACCTTTTTTTTTCCTTTAATAGAATAATTGCAAGAAAACTGATATATTGTTATAAAATTATCAATTATTAATCTTTGGGTTCAGAACTCAAAAATTTTTATCAAATAACAATGACATTGTATAAACCAAACGGGAGTATGTGCCTGGTACCTTTTATTTGTTTTCCTGCCTAAAATTCCTTTTGATCTTTCACCGACAATAGGCGGAAGGATATACCACAGCCGCCCTGTCTGATAAAAATTTTTAAGTGGGTCTGATAGACCGTCTATACAGATATTCGTTAATGGAAATTTACGTAAGTTAGTTCTCCTCACGTGGAATTAGGGGAAAATTTTGTTCATTATCCAGGAATAACAACATCAAAAATAATAATAATAATAATAATAATAATAATAATAATAATAATAATAATAAAAAATAATAATTTTAATTAACAAAATTTTTATTTTGAAAATTTTTAATAAAAACATAAAGATTAGGCAAGTTTTTAAAAGAAATTTCATAAAACCCCTGCATTTTTATGATCCGTTTTTTTTAAAACCCCTCCTTGCATGCATGACCAATATCATTCTTCAATTACCCAAAAATTTTTGATTCATTCTTTTGATCTTCCTAAAAAATTTAATGGTCCCCCTGCTCCATTCCCGTGTTTTTTTTGGGCGAGGGGGCCTTTCCCTTTAAAAAGGGGTTCCGGGGGCCCAACCCCAAACCCGGGCGCCAAGTCGCCAACCAACCCAGCCCTCGGCCACCGGGAAAGTGAAAAATGCTTTTAACGGTCCCCAACCCGGTCGCGCTGGCGGGGAAGGGCCCCCACCCGCCGTGGCCAGGGGAAGACCCCCCATTTAAAAAAATGCTTGCGCGGTGGCGACGCCACCGGGGTGCTGGCCGAGTCACCACCAACACAGCAGCGCGAATGGGACGCGAGGGGAAAACCCCTTTTTAAACCCAAAGCTTGCAAGGGTGCCGGGGCGAATCGGCGGGGGGGCAAGCGCCAAAACAACCAGCGCGAATGGCACCGAGGGGAAAACCCCCATTTAAAACCCAAGTTTGCAGCGGTGGCCCCGACGCCGATCGGCGGCGGCCCCGGGCGACCCAAAAAACCCGCACCAACGGGCCCAAAGATATTTCAACCAATCTTTCCCCGGTTTTCCCCAACCCACTCGGGGGGTTTTCGGGAGAGGCCCACAAAACACGGCAGGCAATGACCAGGGGAAAACCGATTTACCAATGCTTTGCGGGGTGGCCCACCCATGGCGCTGGCAGCGGCGAGCCCAAAAAAACAACCAGGGGGAATGCCCCGCGAGGGGAAAACCTGCATTTTGTTTTTAAGCGGTGGCCCGGGCGCCGCTCGGGGTGCTGGCGGGCCCAAATCACCACACAAACACCGCAGCGCGAATCGGCCACGCGAGGGGCCGCTTTTAACCAATGCTTGCGCGGGGGCCGGACGCCCCTCGGGGGCTGGCGGCCAGGTCAGCCACACAAACACACGCAGCGCGAATTCCCCGAGGAAAACCTGCATTTCAACCAAGCTTGGGGGTGGCCCCGGGCGCCGACTCGGGGTGCTGGGGGAGTCGCCAAAAAAACAGCAAAGGCCGGTGCCAGGGGAAAGATTTCAACCAATGCTTTTCGCGGTGGCCCCGGGCGCCGACTCGGCTGCGGAGCGAGCGTCACACAAAAAACAACCGGGAATAGCAGGGAAGACCGACACCAAAGCTTGCAAGCGGTGGGGCCCGGGCCGGTGGCCCGGTAGCCCCCAAAACAGCGGAAGGCCCGCAGGGCCCCTTTTGCTGGCGGTGGCCAGTCGCCGACTGGGGCAGGCGGCCGAGTCAGCCACACAAAAACACAGAAACGCGAAACGGCCGCGGGGGGACCTCCATTTAAACCAACGATTTGCTAGCGGTGGCCCGGGCGCGGGCTGGGGTACTGGCAGGAGCGACAGCCACAAAACACACAGCGCGGAATGGGGTGTTTGGCTGGTGTGTTTTGTGGGTATCCCCCAGCAGCCCCAGTCGGGGCCGGGGCCCCCGCTTAAAGATTTGGTGAAACGGTCTTCCTCGCGTGCCATTTGCGCTGCTTGGTTTGTGTTTCCCTGGCCGCCAGCCCCCAGTCGGCGTCTGGGCCCCCGCAAAAGGGTTTGAAATGCGGTCTTCCCCTCCGCGGCTGCTTGTTTTGTGTGGCTGCCCTTGCCGCCAGCACCCGAGCCCTTTACCGCTTGGTTGGGTTTAAATGGGGGTCTTCCGGTTTTGCCCTGGTTGTTTTGTGGCTATCCCGCCACACCCCATCGGCGCCCGGGCCCCCCCGGCATTGGTTGAAATCATCCGGGCATTGCTGCGGGTTGTTTTGTGGCGGGGGAAGCCTCCTTTAAATCGGGTGGTGGGGGGGCCCCCCCTTCGCTGCTGGCGGGGGTGCCCACAAACACACAGGGGAATTTGGGGCCACGCGGGAAGATCTTTTCCCCGTTTTGCGGGGTGGCGACCCGATTTGGCTGCTGGCGGCGGGGTCAGCCACAAAAAAACCGAGCGAAAACCCCCCAGATTTTTTCCCGCTTGAAAAGCGGGGGGAGCCGCCCGGGCGGCGGATCCCCCCAAAAAAAGCGGGAATGGACGCAGGAAGACCTCCATTTAAACCAACGGCGGCGGGGGCCCCGGAGGGGCCCCGGGCACGGCGCAATCAGAGTCAGCCACACAAACCACAGCAGCGCGAATGGGATGATTTGCGCTGGTGTGGTTTGGTGGCTGACTGTCCCGCCAACGCTCGAGTCGGCGTCCGGGCCCGCTTGCAAGCATTGGTTGAAATGCAGGTCTTCCTGGCCGATTCGCCCCGCTGTTTTTTGTGGCTGACTCGCCGCCAGCAGCCGAGTCGGCGTCCACCGCTTGCAAACATTGTGAAATGCGGTTTTCCCGCGGCCATTCGCGCGCTGTGTTTGTGTGGCTCACCTGGCCGCCAGCAGCCGAGTCGGCGTCTGGGCCACCGCTTCGCATGGTTAAAATGCAGGTTTTCCTGCGTGCGTTCGCGCTGGTGTGTTTGTGGGCTGCCCTCCGCCAGCACCCCAAAGTGGGCGTCCGGTTACTGCCGTACTTTTTGAATGCAGGTCCTCGCGGCCGATTCCGCTGCTGTGTTTGGTGGCGAGGAAGACCTCCATTTAAACCAATGCTTTGCAAGGGGTGGCCCAGACGCCGACTCGGGCTGCTGGCGGCCAGAGTCAGCCACACAAACACATAGCAGCGCAATCGGCACGCGGGGGAAGACTCGCTTTTTCAACCAATGCTTGCAGGTGCGGCCGGACGGGGCTGCTGGCGGCGAGAGTCGCCAAAAACACACACCAGCGCGAATCGGCACGCGAGGAAGACCTCCATTTAAAATGCTTGAAAGCGGTGCCGGACGCCAATCGTCCCTGTAGGCGGCAAGAAAGTAAAAACAACAGCGGACGGCAGGAAGCCTTTCCCATTTAAACCAACGATTTGCTGCGGTGGCCCGGACGCGGTCTCGGGCTACTGGCAGCGAGAGTCAAGGCACACAATCACAGCAGCGCGAATGGGATGATTTGCGCTGGTGTGTGTTTGTGTGGCTGACTGTCCGCCAAGCCCGGGAGTCGGCGTCTGGGCCACCGCTGCAAAGCATTGGTTGAATGCACCCTGCGTGGCCGATCTGCGCTGCTGTGTTTTGTGGCTGACTTGGCCGCCAGCAGCCCGAGCGGCGTCCCACCTTTTGCAAAGCTTTGGGTTTAATGGAGGTCTTCCCGCGTGGCCGATTGCCTGGTGTGTTTTGTGTATTTCTCGCCGCCAGCACCCCGAGTCGGCGCCCGGGGCCACCGCGAACAAAGCGATGGTTTAAATGGAGGTCTTTGCACGGGGGACACTGCCGCAGCGCAGAGCTCCCGTATAGAACAACGCATTCTATTCTTATTCAGAACAATGTTTTTTTCCATAAAGTACTAAGGAAACGCGCTACACGCACAACAGTGCAACCATGAATTGAGCAATATCTCGAACTTTGCAAATATCTAAATTTACAATTTTCCCCATACTATATTCCTCTAAAATTTTACTGTTTTTTTTTAGATTTTTGCAGTCTTTCTCCATTAAAATGTATTCGTTTTCTGCATTTTTGGGTTATTTGGTTTTTTTTCGACTTTTAAAATGCATGCATTACGCAGATTTGATACGTTTCTTTGGGTAATGCATATAGACGTTTATATATTTATATAGCTCGTTGGTATTTTTTCAGCAATTTCTTGCTAACTTGATGCAGGTGTCAGATTTCGTTGTATATTTCAAAATGCTGGAAGTTTGGAAGAAAGTAATTACAATTGTTGGATATTACAAAATAATTTTAAAACTTTATTTTTCAGTGACAAAATCCGTCACAAGTTTTGTCCCAAAAAAGGGTGTATAAACGGGGATAATTGAAATAAGTCTTAAAATATTTCATTAAGTTTGACATAAGAACGGATTCGGTGGGGATAGCCCCAAATTGAATTTTTATAAACCCAATTTTTTCTGAGCATATGTCACCTCGTCGAGTCACCGATGCAGCAGATTTCGAAGCCCCCCCTCGTCCAGCGCAGTGGCTTGCGGCGGTGGCTGCTGGGCGGGCTCAGCCTTTTCTGGGTGGCTCGGGGCAGAGTCTACGTGTTGGCCCCTAATCTTGTATCTCGCCCCGACAATGTCATCTGCTTCCTCCATACACGCGATTATATTTTTTCTAACATCGTCAGAGTCCGCCCTCTACGCGTCAATAGCTCGTCCGCCCTGTTTCCCCATCTTACGCGCTCTTCGTCAGTCTCTTCCTGCGCGAGATTGTATCCATTCGCCCCTAATCTCAGCCATTTCCTTCGTAGCCAAAGTTCGAAGTTCTGATTGGTCACTGACACTCAGGCACTGTATTTGTTTATTGCTTTGTAATGATTTTCCTAATTTACTTTTTTCATTCACGGATATTGATCACGTGTTCTACACTTTTTTTATTTACCAATTATTTTCTATTTTCCGCTATCAATTACGTTTACATTACCTTGTATCCTTATTATTTACAATTCGAATATTTGCTTCTCTTCTGTCACCCATTTTGCTGACGTCCTGTTTGTATATTTATCGAATTTATGGGTTTCTATGAACACATGTTTGTGATAACATTTCACAGTAACTTGTAAAACAAAAAATGCCTGCATTAAAACAAAAAAATAAGTTCAGGAAAAAACTATTTTAAATGAACATCACACAATAAATGTCTACATGAAAACAAAAAGATGTCAAATTCGTTTCTGTAGAGATTGCGTTTCAATATTAGCTTTAAAACCATCTTCATAAATCGTTTGCAACTTTGCAGACCATTAAATGAATGATAGGAAGTAAGTCATATAATTAGTTAACAAAGCAACCCCACCAAACAATTGTTCCATAATCAGTAATTTCAATCTGAGTGGAGGCATTTGACTATTTAAGAGACTGCCTAGAAACTAATATTAGTCTAAAGGGATTAATAATGTAAATATATCCAAAACAATTGCTGACATAAAAGAATTAAAACATGTATTTTTCAATACCGAATGGAAATTAGCATGCCATAAACTAACAGATAAAGATTTGTCATAATTACTTTCAATGCATTAACGGCCCAGATCATTGACGGAGTGGAGTCAAACACATCGCAGTCACGCGCATGCAAACAGAGTCCCTAAAACACACGACAGGAACGGTGAGAGGTAGAACCCAATTCTCTGTCCGTTACGACGCCCTGGCTTTGTCAGCGATTCCACAGGCGCCAGCGCTCCTGCTGTCACAACGGCAGCTCTCCGCGACTTCCTGGCACCTCTCCACGCCCACCACACCACTCCCGCTCACGGAGCGCCTCGTTTCCTTGTCCTCGGGCCAGCAGCACTCTCGGTCCAGAGCACCACTCGGTCAGCGCCACTACTCGGTCCAGCACCTACTTGACCAGTACAACCACTCGGTTCAACACCACTCGGCTCAGCACCACCACTCGGTTCAGCACCACCACTCGGTCGAGCACCACCACTCGGTCGAGCACCATCACTCCGTTTAGACCACCATTCGGTCCAGTAGCAGCACTCGGTCCAGCAGCACCACTCGATCCAGCGCAACCACTGAAACCAGCACCACTACTGGGTCCAGCATCTCCACTCGGTCCAGTAGCATCACTCGGTTCAGCACCACCACTCGGTCCATTAGACGACTCGATCCTGTAGCACACTCGATCCACCGCAACCATTCGGTACTGCGGCACCACTCGATCCAACACCACCACTCGGTCAAGCACCGCCACTCAATCCAGCACCACCACTTGGACAAGGATCACAATTTCGACTCGAGCTTCCTCTTTCCATCTCGTCTGACATCGCTTTCCTACTCTTCGAATCGCCAACTTCACTCGCTCCGCTGCCCCATTTCCTTCGTCTCACGAAACCGCACACTCCGTCGTGACCCCACCACTCCACCCGCACCTGTCCACTCTCCCCGCCCCGCTGCTCCGCCCGTCGCCTTGTCCGCTCCGCCAAGCGGCGTCGTGGAGAATCTCCAGCTTCACCCGCTCCGGTGCCCCATTTCCTTCGTCTCACGAAACCACGCACCACTCCGTCGTGACCCGCACCACTCCACCCGCAGCAGTCCACTCCGCCCCCCCCGCCCCGCTGCTCCACCCGCTCCGCCAAGCTGCGTCGTGAGAATCGCCAACTTCACCGCTCCGCGCCCCATTTCCTTCGTCTCCAGAAACCGCACCACCGTCGGACCCACCCTCCACCCGCACCTGTCCACTCTGCCCCGCCCGCTGCTCGCCCGCTCCGCCCGCTCCGCCTTGTCCGCTCCTGGCGGCGTCGTGGAGAATCGCCAACTTCACTCGCTCCGCTGCCCCATTTCCTTCGTCTCCACGAAACCACGCATCACTCCGTCTGACCCCACCACTTCACCCGCACCAGTCCACTCCACCCGCCCGCTGCTCCACCGCTCCGCCAAGCTGCGTCGTGGAATCGCCAACTTCACCGCTCCGCTGCCCCATTTCCTTCGTCTCATGAAACCACGCACCACTCCGTCGTGACCCCACCTCCACCCGCACCTGTCCACTCTGCCCCGCCCGTGCTCCGCCCGCTCCGCCTTGTCCGCTCCGCCAAGCTGCGTCGTGGAGAATCGCCAACTTCACCCGCTCCGCGCCCATTTCCTTCGTCTCTGAAACCACGCACCACTCCGTCGTGACCCCCACCACTCCACCCGCACCTGTCCACTCTGCCCCGCCCCGCCCCCGGCGCGTCGTGTCGGACGCTTGCACTGCACTCGACGTCGCCTGTCGCCTGTCGCGGGGAGCCCTGGCGCGCGCGTCGAAAGGAAAGTTGCAATCTGTTGGGATGTGTAAATGCGCGTCCATTTGCATGCGCGAGTGGGCTTCGCTTGTGCCGCCCGCCCGCTCTACGGCGCCGCCTTTAATGTAGCGGAAGAGGTTAATTGTATTCGTCTGACCGCCGCAACCTCGCTCGCGCCGCGTCACGTCGAAATGGGATCTTGGCGTCACGGAAGAGATGTGCCCAGGCGTTGAGGCATGTCGAGGTGGGTTTTTCTAAAATAAAGTGGAAAATACCTACCACCGTCAACATGCTCTGTTCTGACATTCCAGACAGTTGAACTGTCAACAGAAAGTGTTTGCTCCCAGCTTATTGACCGCTGCAGCACATATAAATTATAGACTATTACGACTGTAGAGGATAATTTTAACTCAAAGAAACATTCACTAGTATATTCCTCGTTCAGTTTCTTCCGTGTTGTCATGTGTTCTTGAGCATTCATTTCACTATATTCCTTTGAAATGTTTAATTCTACTTGTTCTGTGCGTTTCGTTAGTACATATAGTTTTTGGGTAATTTCTTTTCATTCCTGTAATGCATTTTAATTCGTGGAATATTTTGTGTCAACGCTGAGGTAGTTATGTATGTAGTAGTGCTGAATAGAAATGTAGGTAAGAGTTAAAATGTTCTTAAATAGGTCAAACAAAGTATTCATTCATTAATATAACACTATCATCGTCAATATAAAAGATTTCAAATGATAGTTAAAAAAAAAAAATACATTTTATGAAACATGCATTAAAACCTTTTATGAGAAATATGGTATTCTCTTTGTAAAAGACTATTGTAAAAATGCAGGGTGATTCAATTTCTTAAAAAATGTACTAAAATACTTTAAAACGTTATTTAATGTTACAATGTCAAGAAACAAGTTACTTCGTTACTCAATGACCACTGAAATCATTTCTAGCATACTTTTGTACTGACTAGTTTATTCATTGATTTCCTTTACTCTTTGTACTGACTAGTTTATTCATTGATTTCCTTTACTCTTTTGAACTGAAAATCGTTAATTTGAATTTCTTCAAATTAAAATATGTTTTAATCTTGTCTGATCAAGTGAAACCAATTAATATATGTTATTCAGGCTATTGAATATAAAAAGTATTTTGAAACGAAAGTATGACACGGAGTAACCTCTGCCCTTAGTCACCACAAAAGAATGGGAAAATGAAAATGTGAGTTATGTGGGGAGAGAGGGTGAAGTACAAGCTACGCTTGAGTTGGTCCAAACCATTTGCGGTAATGCAACAGATGTTGTTCTGACATTTCCATGGACTTTGTGCAATTGATGTAGGTGTGTCTAGTAATAGTAGCTAAAGCACTTCTCTTGTGATTGCGACACGATTATAAGAGATACAGACTCCGCAGAACAAATGACTAAAGGTGACATATATAAACGGAATACGATCACGTTCCATACAAACAAAGTACCTGCGACGAAGGCTATTAAAACAAGTCGAGACAAACACTTGAGGGAAAAGCAATAATGTCAGAAGTAAATAGTGTTCAAAAAAATAAATAGTACCTACAAGGCAAACGAACATAATTCTGAGTGAGCAGACGGATTTGTTCATAAATTCAATAGGTTATACAGATCAAAAGAATTAATGTATGAGAAGAAATTAATGTATGAGAAGAAAAGCCGTTTCTAACTGGCAATCACGAGTATACTGCGGGTAGAGTCTGGAATATGATTAATTCGAAAGTTAGCCAGTTAATTGAACATTAGATTGAATACATCCGTATGAATTACGACACACGAATCATTGCGAACATCAACTGGCTAATTCTGATGCCACAAGATGCTGGCTAAAATAAGAATATGCCCCAGTGTGAGTTCGTGATGAGTATTTTGGTATAGAAATGCTGTGTAAATCACGGGTTGACCAACTCAAAGTTGTTTTGTGTAAATCGCGAAGCCCTATGCCCTATGCCCCCGCATAAACATGTACCTGATCGAGGTGTACAGTGATGTTGAAGTAGGTTACGTGGATTGTGTAAACAAAAATTAAGTCCGTCACAGTGGAACTCGAAACTACATCCCTTCCTAAATAGCCTAAACTTCCACCGCAGTCTGGTTCCGTCACGAACTTTGCCTATCCTTCCAACTTGTTTGCACTTTATCTGGCTTAAGTCAGAAGAATGCTTCAAAACTGATTTAGGTCCTTATCCATTTATTTTGAAAATGTGAGCATTACGGGATTATTCCCGAATTAGCCAGATTCAGACATTGTCCGTAACATCCACAATAGACATTTGGAGAGAATAATAATTATCAATATTATGGGATGAACACTGAAGGTGACAGCACGAGAAAACGAGATAAAATGCAGTCAATCGCAAGAACACAGGAAAGAGGAGAAAAAATATTCGCCCATTAGAGTTAGATGAAAGTACACAATATAATTAATCATAGAATAAATTTTCGAAAGTAACTACATTTTTTGTTCTTGGCAGAAGAGATAATACATATGTAACACACTTGTAAATAAGATCGGTAAAGAGTGAAGTTGATGTTTCAGGTCCAACCTCCTCACCATGCACCTCGGCCCGCATGAATATCGAAATTTACTGGTCTCCTAATTCGCGCCTCCTGTCTGTCCATCACCTCTGATTGGCCTCAGCGGCGCCGCCCTAGTTCAATCTGGCCTGGGTCGGAATGACGGTCGCGCATTCATCGGAGCGCTTGGGCCGCCCGCGCAACCAGCTGCCCCGCCCCCAAACACACACATTGCACCCACCGCATCGCCCGGTCCAGCGCGGACAACCTGCCCCTCCCCGCCCGCACAACCCCTCGTGCTGCACAGTGGACATACAGGGCGAGAATATAAATAGTTCACAATCATAATAATATATCTATTTATTACTAAGTAGTAACGAGCGCAGCTCATGTTGGATTTAACTATAAAATGCTACGAAAAGTTTTACAAAAATATTTTGAGTTAAATATGTGAAAATATTTTGAGTCGAAATGAGACATATTAGACAACTTAAGAAATCAGAAAGTCAACTGTCAATTTAAGCAATTTAAACTTTCAATCACAGTAGTATTCACATCATAGAAATATCTAGTAGACAACAATAAATCTGTTGCATTCCTGAATAAAATGACGACGTTGAAGGTTTGTGCAATGTTTTCATTCCGTTTCTAGTCTCTGATGCTACAAAATAAGATTTCTTTATATGACTCCATGAAATCAAGACTTGAAAATTTTCATAACTATTGAAATATTCATTTCATACGGTTAATTTTACTTACGTATGTTCTACCTTTTATTAATTTAAATTCTTGCTTGGAAATCAGAGAAAATATTACAGTAGTAAGGAAACATGTTATGCATCCTGTATTTGAATATTGAAGGTTCTCAAATCTCGAATACTATATCAATTTCATAACAATGTCAAATGGGGAGAAGGAAGATTGGTAATGACAAATTTTAGCCAATCATCGATATTTCTGATATATCACAAAAGGTGTTTGGTGTCGATGAAAGCATCCACGAAAAACAACTATGTTTTTAAATACGATGAAAATTTCAGTAAAATGTCTTGATTCTAATAAGGACATAACATGTTGATATTAGTTTAATGAATATTCTGCCTTAAATTTTAGTCATATTCATTTTCTAATCAATTTGCATGTAGTCAAGGTTCATATTGCAGATTAACGATACTACCACGTACAAAATAATAAAAAAGGTAACAACAATGGGAAAGGTTGCGAATAGCAAACGGTTTTATGCCGCCTGGGGATCGAGAATAATGACAGTTGTCAATGGTGTTGATTGGAGCAATTCACAAATAAAATTGATACAAAAAAATTTATTTATATCATGAGATGTTTCTTGAAACATCGATGTATCTTGACAAATATATTAATCTGAAGAAAACTCGATGTTATAATGTCCATATTCTGTTCAGAAATATTGATGTTTGAGAAACCGTTTTTTAGATCCGTAGGAGGGGTACTAAATTGATTTGGGTAAATAAATGCAACGGCGACGCCAGATAATAGCTTGCAGTAATAAAAATATCAATAATAATAGTTAACAATAATAATATTATGTATAACAATAACAACAAGAAATTCATCCTAAAAATCATTGGCGAACTAATTTGAAATATATGTCCTTTTCATTGAAAAGTATGCGTTTCATGTTAAGATTCACTAATTTTTTTGGGAATAAATAATTGAAGAAAATACAGTAAACCCTCATTAAGACCAATTCCAAGGACCGAAAAATCGGAGTTCGTGTTATAAAATTTGTGCTATCTGAGTATTATTAAGTTCACTGTAATCCCTGTCGGGACCGAAGTTTTGTTCGTATTACGGCAAAATTAGAGTTAAGCGAGTTCGTGCTAACGAGGGGTTTAAATGTAGTATGTTGTGTAAGATACGATAAAGAAACGTAAAAGATTCGTAAAAGAAACTGAAAAGGACTGCTCAAATGGCCTGGCCGAGTGCCTATCTCTGAGCAAACGATGAGACACGCTGCCTGTCGAGTTAGCGCGAGGGACGCTCGCAGACGATCGGTTCTAGTCCAGTGAAAGGCGAGTAACACGCGGACAATCGCAGCGGGCCACTGCGGGCAGTCTGGTTCGAATACTCCATATCAGAAACATGAAACAGTTTCTAAAAACTTCGAAATAAAAGAAGGTTAGATCTGAAATCATACGGATAAAAAGTCGACGGTTTGGCATTTGAAATCTGAAATCCCTTTGTAGATGCGTTAGATACGAATATCCAGGATACCAGGGAACATCATGGTAGAGATAGGGTTGCTATTTCGGCCCACAGAGCGCGCCACTGCCGTCGCCGCAGCATGACGGCGCTCGGGGCCAACTTTGGGGCGGTCGCCACCTGCCGCCGTTGCCGCCGCCGCCCCGTCACTGTATTGACGCCGGCAGGTTGCGCTAATCAAGCAGCGGTTAAATTCATGTTATCCGATCCATCACCCTCGTTCCGGGCCCGCATTCTCGCCGCGGGCATTCCAGGAATGCTAATGGCGACCGCGGGCGGCACTGGGGGGGCGGCGCGGGGCGGGGCGGGGCGGGGCGGTGCGAGGCGGGGCGGCGCGGGGGGACGGGGCGGCACGGGCGGGGCGGCGGGGCGGGGCGGGCGGGAGCGGGGCGGGAGGGGGGGCGCGGGGGGGGCAGGGCGGGCGAGGCGGCGCGGGCGGGCGGGCGGAGCGGGCGGCGCGGGCGGGGCGGGCGGCACGGGCGGGGCGGCGCGGGCGGGGCAGGCGGGCGGCGCGGGCGGGCGGCGCGGGCCAGCGCGGGGCGGCGCGGGCGGCGCGGGGCGAGGCAGGGCGGGGCGCGCGGCGCGGGCGGGGCGGGGCGGGGCGGGCGGGGCGGGGCGGGCGGCGCGGGCGGGACGCGGGCGAAATCAGGCGCGGGCGCACCGCGCGACGGATGGCGGGGGCGGTGGAGGCGGCGGAATGCACAGGCGAAGGAGAATTGAATCAGAAGCGGTGCGGCGGAGGCAGGGATCGTGGCGCTCAAAGGGGAAAGGGCATGGCGGAGGGCTAGAACACAGCAGCCAACCGTGTTGATATTATAAGGAGCGAGATCCGAATGAAAGTACTACAGTTCCGGGAGCGTATAAGCGACTCGGCAGTTCCTGGCCACGTGCTGCGGTTCGTCATTTGACCTGCTCTGAAGCAATGTGCTGCGCGGATTTGTTTACTTCTCACAGCCAAAGTTCAGCGTTGCCATTCACCTGACTCGCACGAAGTCGCGGAGGCGAAAAGGTTCGGCTTTGGGGAAAGTTATGAACATGATGTGGAGACACGTCATAGCCTGTCAGTAAGTGTTAATATTTTGAGATTTATTACCTGTGGTAGTTGGGCCATGTGCGTAGTCATGCATGGAAACAGCGCATTGAACTGTCAGAGTCGCTGATACGCCGCCGGTGCTGCAGTGGATCGACGGTGGAAGGGGCCTGAATTCAAGATGGATTTCTACTTGATGAGAATTAAACCAGTGATGACGTTGGGAAGCTTGGAATTGTTCGAGTGGATGGAGGGCAGCTGAAGGGAGATGATGGCGCAGTAAATTGGGCAGCTTGTTCGTGGCGTTAAGCCAAATTCGGAAGGATGCGCTGCAGTAAAGAACGGACGAGGCCGGCAGTGTCTCTGCGCTGGCGGCGAGATGGCGCCTCGGACCGCACCGCGCACGTGCAGCCCTCTTGCGGTGGCGCGGAGCGTCAGCCGCGCGCACCGGAGAGCGGCTATGGGGATTGGGAGTCGCGGCGGGCGGGGCGGGGCGGGGCGGGGCGCAGGGGATTGTCCGAACCCGCGCAGCACTGCGTCGCTCGACGGTGAGGCGGGGTGCGGCGGGGGCGACGAGGACGGCGGGAGCGGTGGCGGAGACGGAGTGCGGCGGGGTGCGGTCGGGCGAGGGGCGCGGCGGGGCACAGATGGGGGGCGGCGGGCCGTGGCGGCCGCGGCGGGTGCGCGGGTGCAGCGGGTGCAGCGTGGTGCGGCGGGGCACAGAGGCGGTGCGGCGGGTGCCGCAGGCCAGAGGGCGTGCGGCGCGGTGCGGTCGGGCGAGGCGGGCGCGGCGGCCGCGGCGGGGCGCAGAAGGTGCGGCGGGCACAGAGTGGGTGCGCGGGGTGCAGTCGGGCGCGGCGGGCCTATTTCAGTTTCCATGATTATGAAACGACCTTTACGTATTAAATTATAAGTTTACTGCAGTATACGAAAAAAATACATTCGACAACTTGGCCATATTTGAGGAGATCTCTGAAGAAATAAAAGGAGTATGAGAAGGGACATTTATGTCTTGATATAATGAGGTTTGAAACATATTCATGTCTACAACTTCCACAGGATACAATGTTACAATATGAATTCAAGCCCCTATAAAAATTTGTAAAAATAAAGTTATTGATTTGAAATATTGTAACATATATATTGCATATTTTTCCTAAATAAAGAAACGTCTGAAATTGATATTAAGATTATTCACTCTTTCTATTAAGATGATAGCCAGCAAGCCAACCTACTTGATCTTTTTATATAGATGGTCTTTTTTAATGCAATAACGCAAAACCAAACTGCATCTTACAAACTAAAAGGTTTTCTGAACAAAAAAAGATGAAATAATAGAATGAAACTAAACTAATCGGTCTCAGACAACTTTTACAACACGTTATTAAAAGAAATATTTTATCTGAGATTCCTAATGGCCTTGTTGATGCAAAACAACATAAAACAAATAAATAAAACATAATACAAGTAAACATAACATCTTAACTCGTACCTTATATATTATTTCTCCTTCGCAATATCTACTGATTAGTAGATGCACTAATATATTGCCAAGCTCAAAAATGGACATCTTGCTACACTTTAGAATATAAAGGAACAGATTATTGCAAGTCTTGGATTTCGAGAGATATTTGCTGCAGCACCCATCTTTACAGGAATTTTAAACAAGTGTGGTTTGACTAATTCATTTTCGCCTGAATCTGTAGCACATGACTCTCCTGAATATCTTTCTGAAACTGTCACTTTCTGATTCACTACTTCTATGGAATCTAAAAGTATTTTGGAAACGCTTAAAAGCAAATAATACGTCAATAGTGTATATCACACAACAAAGAAGTATACCAACATTATGAACGGGACAAATGTACACAGTGAAGGGCATTGTTCACAGTTATTTTCATTGTGAATCCAAATTCAAATATACAGTAATACAATTTTGCTGACATAGGAAATCATGGGGAATCTAAAAACAAAATCTCCCTAAAATGTCATCTTCAATTATATTGCCATCAGGATTCTCCTAAAACACGATTTCATCAACCGTTATTAGCCTACTTGATTGTTGTTATTTATAGAATCCCTTTCCTCGACGAAACTAGCAATACTCGTTCTCATTAAAAATTATCATCGAAAAGGAACTTAAGTCAAGCATTCTATTGTAACAAAAAAGCTTCCTCCCCTTTATAAGACATAATTGCCTTCTCGGAAAGAATTAGCCCTCTTCTTCCACATCGCCCGTTAACAAGCTCAGGTTGTCTAGTTAGCTGGCGCGCTTAGAGTAGGAAGTAATCGCCAGCTCGCGAACCTTCTTTGGGAGCTCTCGTCCGCAACCAACACAGCGCGAGCGGCGCCTGCAAGAGAAAAGGGGCGCCGTAAAAGCGCGAAAGGTCGAGAGGTGCGGAGAGTGTGTACTCTAGATTCAGAGGAAAGATCGGAGCGCCGCGCAGGGAGTCTTATCGGGCTCGCAGACGAGCCGTCGACGAGCCTGCGCGGAGAAGGCGAGTGCAAAAAGCGAACGCCCGCCACACAGTCGGTCGGGTCGGGCCGAGCCGGGTCGGCAGGGTGGGGCCAGGTGGGCCAGGTGGGGCCGGGTCGGGCCGAGTCGGGCCGGGTCGGGCCGGGTCGGGCCGGGGCGGGTCGGGCCGGTCGGGCCGGGTCGGGCCGGTCGGTCGGGCCGGGTCGGGCTGGTCGCGGCCGGGCCGGGCCAGCCGGTCGGGCCGGGTCGGGCCAGGTCAGGCCGGGTCGGGCCGGGTCGGGCCGGTCGGGCCGGTCGGGCCGGTCGGGCCGGGTCGGGCCGGTCGGGCCGGTCGGCCGGGTCGCCAGGGCGGGCGGTCGGTCGGTCGGGCCGGGCCGGGTCGGGCCGGCCGGGTCGGGCCGGGTCGGGCCGGGTCGGGCCGGGTCGGGCCGGGTCGGGCCGGGTCGGGCCGGGTCGGGTCGGGTCGGGCAAATCCATCATACCATTTAGATGAGAACAACACTGATCCACCAACATGTACATTATGTGTACACAATAAATTGACAATGCACTAAATCATTTAACAAAACAATATTAGTTTCATTATTTGATCTGAAATGATTGATATTATGGACCTTGAAATGTTAATGATAGAAACCAAGGACTCCCAGATTTTTTTATTTTGCTTAGATATAAATATTTTTAGATAAATGAATTTTTACCTATTTTATAGCAATCTTTAGATGTAAATGATCATTACTTAGTTACATTCCACTCTACTAATATCCTGCACTAATTGAAGAATAAATTTCATTTGGGTGGACCCCAAACATACAAACATTTTCCATTTTACCACTTTGAACATAAGAGTTGTGTAAATAGTCGAATTGAGAGTCCTAATGAAAAGCTGACCTACTGTTTAGATAATTATTCACATTTGCTTCCCTCCGTACAGTATTATCTTGAAGGGTGCGAGTGAGTACTTTAGCAAGTCGCTCTTGCCTCTGAGTTGCCGATTCAATTTTTTTATGGACTGCCCATCTCTTCGCACCTGTAGTTTGTTTATACATTCGTTTCGGCATTGTTTAAAACAATTCAGTATTCACAAATTTCTGTAAAAGAAGAGGTTGTTTAGAAGTATACGAAATCTGTATATTGTACATTGTACATTACTGTATATTCTGTTCTGTATATTATTGTACTTTTTACTCTCTCAATCTACATCAATTTTTAAACACTCAAACTCAGTGTTTTCTTGCCACTTTGCATATAACACGAACTAAGGAGAATGCATATACATTGACATTCTTTATTGCTTTAGTTACGGCTTTCTTCCAAATTTCCTATCAAAGTTCAGAACCAATAAATCGCCTACGTTCACACAGGGACATTACATAACCTTATTTAACTCCAATGAATTCGTAATAATTCTGGACATTGATGAAATCAGTAGTAGATCTCAGACATCATCCTCAGTGGGTGCAGCTAAACTATTGCATTGATGCACTCTTGAATCTGTGATGTAAAGCTAGCAAAAATGTCCAGAAAAGTAATTATTTTGAAAATATATTACTGTTTATGTTTGTAAACATAGCCTATAGTACTCAGGCCTTTAAAGGATGCTAGCACAAAAGTTTTATCGGCAATTGTTCAGTAGATTCAGAGATTCCGCTGTAGGACAACGCACTTCCGTATTTATAGATTAGTATAGATATATAGATATAGAAGTATAGTTGTAGATATAGATTTGAGAAAACTACAACTTACGTAATATTTCTACCTGATTTGTTTGGCTATTGAAAATTCAATATCCTCAACTTTTGCGAAATTAATTTATTTCTTTTAATCTTAGATCCTTTCAAATTCCATAAATGAATGTTCATAGTTGCAGCTTCTGTATGAATGACAGACTCAGCGTTGCATTATTACCTGTGCGGCTGAATAGTAAGACATACGTAAAGGCAAACGTCGTCGTATTTCGCTCGAAGTATGACATAAGAATGCTAATCCCTTTACCTTCTAATTTCCTCACAACAAAGTGCTAATCAACATTCTTCTCGCTCGTATTTAGTATTAATCACAAACCAACATCCGCATTCCCCAGTGACTCAAAACACCTTTCGACGTATACCGAAAACCCCACTCGAAGGTAATTGCTTGTTTAGGAAGTGCGCGCTCTTTTGCTGCGAGGTGATACGCCGCCCAAGGTGAGTCGTGACGTGGACGGCGCGCGCCCAGCGCTGGGCGCGCGCGCCACCACCGCCGACAGCAACAAATCCAGCGGCGGCGGCGGAGGCGCACGCGGAGGCGGAGGCGGTGGCGGCGGAGGCGGAGGCGGCGGAGGCGGCGGAGGCGGCGGTGGAGTCGGCGGAGGCGGCGAGGCGGCGGAGGCGGCGGAGGCGGCGGAGGCGGCGGAGGCGGCGGAGGCGGCGGAGGCGGCGGCGGGTGGCGGCGGCGCGAGGCGGTGGCGGGCGGCGGAGGGCGGCGGCGGGCGGCAGGCGGGCGGCGGCGGGTGGCGGCGGCGGCGGCGGGCGGCGGCGGAGCGGCGGCGGGCGGCGGCGGGGCGGCGGCGACGGCGGCGGCGGCGGGCGGCGCGGGGCGGCGGCGGGCAGCGGCGGGGTGGCGGGAGCGGCGGCGGGCGGCGGCGGGCGGCGGCGGGCGGCGGCGGGCGGCGGCGACGGCGGCGGCGGCGGTGGCGGCGACGGCGGCGCGGCGCTGCGTGGCGCTGGCCGAGTGAGCGGACGAGCGAAAGACGGAAGCCCGCGGTGAAAGCGATGGCCCGGCGCGCGCCGCCGCCGCCGCCGCTCGCTCGCGGCCGCTGCGCTGCCCGCCATTGTTCGGGCGGCGGTGACCCCGGCGCAAGCAAACACGAGCGGCCGCCCACCCGCCCGCCCGTCGCGTTGCCGGCTTGTCAGCCGCGAAGGCGAGGCGTTGGTCGGGCCAGACGAGACAGAGCGAGTGGGAATGGGCCTCAATCACATATTGCGGGAGGCAAATGAATGCAAGACGATGGGAACTGGACAAGTTAGAAAGGATGGTAGGAAAGATGGCTCGCGCTGGGAGGGCTGAAATGGGCGAATTAGACTTGCGTGGTGAGCTAACAGAGGTGAGTGGAAAGTGCTAACAAAAATGGTCTAGTTAGTAAAGTTACAGAGGAGGGGTATGATCAGAGTTATCAGGGTAAAAATATGAAAGAAGTAGAGGCACCAGAAGGCTGAATGCAATGCGTTGAGTCTAAGGTGACTACTGTTAGTTTGGTGAAAGTAAGTGGGATATTTGAAAAAAATAATCATTTAAAAATTAAGAATTCAGTGTTATGAAGAATGGTATTTTTTACGAGATTTTTAGAAGTAACGTGGAGAATAGCACGCAAAGTGGGTGTTATTAGAACGATTAGCGACGAAGGTATGTATAAAAGCACCATTTTGCGCGAAGTGGACACAAAATATTAAAGCATGAAATTCCCGCCTCATGTCACTTGAACCTGAGAGACAACCGTCACTTGGCGATATGTTAACTGCAACGAGAATTGATAAATGTAGTAAAATAACATTGTGATTTTAAACAAAGGGTGTGATAATGACGAAGGCATTAAATACAATTAGAGCTGGATATATTATAGTACCCATTTCCAAGCACCTTTAATTGAAATCTGATGAGAATGCGTGTCTTTTTCACCAACAGTAAGAAGTAATATTAGTGAGAAGTCTTCGAAATGTTGGTGCATGCTGCAGCAAGAAAATTATTGTTATTGTTGTTGTTATTATTATTATTATTATTATTATTATTATTAGGAATATGGTGGAGAATGAGAGTGGAATAATATTGGAGAAACTTCAAACGTAGCAATGTACCCTCGTTTGACAAAATATGGGCGATGTCCTGAGGCGAACTTACCAGAGTTTTCACCTCTTGCCCTGCGGATCGGGCTGACCAATCCGCTTTAGCTTCATTTCAGGGAGGCGGGACTATTCATCTTGAACATTACAAAATGGCGGTGATGGCGAGTTATATTATAGTAAATATTTGAATACAAATATTAAATCAACCACCAGTTTTACATAAATTTTTGTATATACATTTAATTACATAAATAAACGCATAATTTCCCAGTAAAAACATATTTAAAACTGTTATAAAACGGGTTTTTGCAAAATAACACTGGACAACGACTATTAAGCTCCATGTCTGCATTTCGTCGTTTATTATTGTAATATTTAATATAAATGCAAATAATTTGCATTGTACGCATTGTTCTAACCTAGTTATTTTATTACAAATTAATCACTTAAAGAAATAGCGTTTTAGAGTCAGTTTACAAACACGTCTCGAGATAGCATCTTTCAGTTGTGAAATACTTCATCATCAATTTCAGATGACCCAATTAAAAATACTATATGGTCGTCGGGCATTAATATTGTAATAAAATAGTTTTGATATATAAAATACTAAATAAATTAAAGTATTTAAAGTTCATTTAGTCACAATGAAAGTTTTATGAGATTTTTGATTGATTTTTGGAAATGAATGATTATTATTTTTTGTTTTGGGGATCACAATTAATTCCCTCTTCAATCTAACGTTCGATTTTTTTAATGGATTTTTTCCCGCAAATTTTAAAAAATCATATGGAATCTATTTTTGGAAGATTTTTTGAGAATCAAAAAAATATCCCTTTTATAAAAATTTTTAATATTTTAATGTTTAAAGGGTAGAAAAAAGTTTTTTTTTGGAAATTGAGGAACAAAACACAACACACACATACACATTCACACTATATAATATATTATTTACATGAAATTTTATGTATGTTTTCCCAATCCAACGAATAAAATTAATATATTTATATTATTATAGGAAATTTTTTACAAGATAGTTTTATTTTGAAAACGAGCAATGCAAAAAAATTTTTTTAAGTCATGGAATGTTACACCCCACTTCTTCAGATAAGGACCATAAACACTGTTTTTTAATCCTTTAAAGAATCATAAAATTCCCCCGTCATAAATTATTTCAAAATTGTAATTGTTAATAAGTCAAAATTTTTAAAATTTTGGAAATTTGGCACGATAATCGTTAGAAATAAAAGGGGATCCTTTCTGAAAAATATTGTTGAAAAATAAAATTTTCTTTTTTCATACTTTTTTTAATTTCATACAAATTGTTAATTTATTGAATTTTTCACTAACACATCTTCAGTAACACGATATTTATAATTTTAATGAATTGTTAAAAAATTTTTTTAAAAAAATAAGCCATTAATTTTTTTTTTTGGGGAAAATTTTTTTTAAGTTATAAAATTTATAAGGTTAATTTTAAACTATACTACAATATTTATTATTGTTGAAAGCAGCCCATATTACAATGTAACGTTTTAAATGTCCCCCCATTGATTGATAGTGTTTGTATACAGTATATTTAAGAGACGATTTTAAAAAAAAATTAAATAATAACGAAAAAACCCTCAAATTTATAATTTTTGGGTTTTGGGTCGCACCCCCGGCGACCATTTTAATGCAAGGTCGGAATAAGGAAAAACTGGGCTCTGCAGTTGTTGTAAATCAAATCTTCAGGGTCACCATTGCTTTCCTTTTATTAAATCTTGGGTTTCCGAAAGTGATATTTCAACATTAACTTGAGAATACATTTTTATCCATGAGAGAAAATGAGAACAAATGTCTGATTTTTAAAAATCTGCCTTAAAGATCAGAAGTCCTATTGGTTTTTTAATTAATTTTCTGTCGTTCCGAAAAACCGCCAACATTTTCCGGGAATTATGTTATCGCTCCAAAGGGAAAAGATTTTTTAAAGAGACCCAATATGTTTTTTGGGGGATCGAAAAAAATTTAATTGTAATTTGACATTATTCATTGGTGCAAAATACAAGAAATGTAAATTTTTTTTTATTTTATAGTTTTTTTTTTCCAGTCCCAATTTTTCAAAAACATAATTAAATTTTTTTTTTTTTTTTTTCCCTAAAAAATTTTTTTTTTCGACCTGTAAATTTTGGAAGAATAGTTTTTCCCATTAAAAAAAGGTTCATGCTAAATGGAAAAGTTTAAAATTTTTAAATCCCAAAAAGAGAAAATTTTAAAATTTTTTATCAAGGACCCCCAGAAAAAATAAAATTTTTTTTTTTTTTAATTTTTCAAATAAAAGATTTTGCTTTTTTTTTTCCGAAGACCAGATTTTTCCCCGTTTCTTCCCCACACAAATCAAGGCCCACCGGTACCCACTTGGGTTTAAAAATTTAAAATTTGCCGCAAACCCTTTTTTCCAATCTAACACCAATGTTTTTATTCCGTCAGGCATTTTCCCTCATTCTTCGTTTTTTGTCAAACGATGAGTACTTACAAGTTTTCCCTTTTCCTTTCGTTTTCTTTTCAAAGGATTACCAAAGATAATTTTTGATTTTCGCAGAGCTTTCCCAAATACCATTAGAGTTGTTTGATTTCTTTTTGATCACTTGTCTCTCAAATTTTAATTGTCTAATCTTGTTTAGATTCTATCAAAAGTATATGAAAATTTTCCCAAAATTCATTTTAAGATTTCACTGAGTGTTTATTGATTTTTTAAATTTAATTTGATTCATACGAAACACCCTCCACCATTGTCTTGAAAATTGTCTCAGTTTTTTTTCGAAAATTTTTTTTATAAAATATTATGAAGTCACTAATAATTGGCCCTTTCCTAGCTTATTTTTAATAAAGTCATTATTATTAGACCCCTGCACTAATAATCACCTGATTATTTAAATTTTCCTACTGGAAATATACCATTTTTCATCTGTTCAGATCAAAATGAGTTTTTAAAACCCATGTGTCTTGTTTTCATTATTTATTTTGAGTCCCCATTTTTATTTTTTTATTAATTTCGATTAAATGTTGATAAAAAATATTATTTTTCCCCTTTTTTTAAGTGATATTGAGTCCAAAAGGGGAAATTTATGTATGAATTAAAAGGTTTTGCACCCGCCAAGTTTTAAACAATCCCCCAACTTTTTTTAGAAATTTTGGGATTATAAATCAAACCTTTCAACATTTTGTTTTACCAGTCATGCGACTTTTTGGGGTGTCCCAAAAAATGTAAAAATTTCAAAGGTTTTAAAGGGGGTGAAGAACTGTTTTGATGAAAAAATATTATAAAATAAAGATCTTCATCTTCATCTTCATTACTAATTTATCACTAGTTCATTATGAGAGAAAATTAATTTTTCTAGGATGAAGAGGGGGCATGACCGAGTTTTTTTTGGATCCGGGTTGGGATGGTTAGTAAAAAGGTAGATTTTTGAATGAATGATTGAAGAATATTTAATAAATTGTTTATTAATCAATATCATTACAAAAAATGTAGTTTTCAGAATTTTTAAAAGGGGTGATAAAATATTTTTTTCAACTAATAATCGAATATTTATTAAAAATACATGGTTTTAAAACCAAGAATTTTTTTTTAACTACAAACTTATTCCTTTAAAAATTTATCTGCGTAGATGTTAACAAAACTTAAAATTCGATACTTTTGTATATACAGAGTAATATACGTATAGAGAATGTTATATAAGCGGCGAAAAAAATGGGGATTTTTTGCGAAAAATCATTTGGGCCCTTTACGAAAAAATGAATCAAAAAGTTTAAATTAAGAGAAAAAGTCCCCTAACACGCGGTGTACCCTAATTCCAGTTTTTTGGGTTGTGTGGATTGGTTTTTTTTGGGTCCGTGATGCCAAAAACCAACAAAAGTCCGTCCCGTCTGAAAACTCTAGGCCTAAATAATGCCAATTTTTTTAAATGAAGGAATTGTCGTTTTTGCCCCGGGTGAAGCTATGCGATTTTTAAAACATTCATTAATTTTTGGGGGCCATTTTTTTTCCCGACATTTTAAATTTTTTTTAAAAAGGCTCCATTTTTTTTGTAAATTTTTTTAAACTGTTTACCTATAGTAAAACGCTTTAAAGGTAGAATATGTCCAATTGCAGGAACCCCAATATTAAAAACCTAAAATTTAAATTTTGTCTTAATAAACTATAAAATTAAAGAAAAGATTTTGTAAATGAAATGTTTGCTTATAATTAGATCTTTAATAACATGAAATTTTTTTTAAATTTTTTTGATTTCACAATATGGGTAATATTTGCAATTTTTAAAAATTTTAAAAAAAAGATTTTTCAAAAATCCAAATTTTTTTTTTAAATTTTTGTTGTAATGCCAAAAGAGTATCCCAGACATAAACGGGTATTGTCTATTCTATTTTTTAAAAAATTTAAAAAAAGTAATTTTTTAAAAAATTTTTTGCTGTTAATATGACATTTGAATAGATTTGTATAGATTATTTTAATTGATAGAAGTGCTTCAAATGACTTTGGGAAGTTTTTAAAACTCAAAGATTCCTTTAAAAAAGATATTTTTAACCGGTTTAGAAAAAAAGAAAAAAATTTTTTTGGGGGTGATGATGTCAGTGGGAAGAGAAAGGAAGAACCCATGGTGGCAAAAACCCAAAAACCCGTCCACACAAAGGAAATTATAAAAATTTGCAGAGAAAGTCTGTCCCATTCTGTAGCACCCCTGTTCTTCATATTTTGGTAGTAGCGAAGGGCATTTTTAATTTTTTTAAAAACAAAGAAAACATTTCAGCTAGAAAACTTGACAAAAGAAAAAGGGGACACAAAAAAAAAAGAATTCAAAGGGGTTCCCTTTTTTGGGGTTGAAGGAAAGAACGTACCAATGTAAAAAAAAAACGCCCTTTAACAGGAAAATATGAAGAGTGAATGATCTGGTAAACGACCAGTAATCGAAAGTACATCAAATTCTTTCCCAGTTTTGTAATGGTTCTTCGAAAAAAAAGGAATGTTTAAAAATTTCCCCACATCGTTAAGGCATTTATTTCCATTGCTCGTCAAGAAAAAACCCCTTTATATCATAGGATTTTTAAAAAGTTCCCCATTGTAAACCAGCACCTGTGATTGGTACCAAACAGACGTACGTAAGCATTTCCGAATTTTCTAATTAAGAATCTTTCGAATTTTTTCTTCAAACTCATTGTTTTTTCCCCACTTTCAATTTAAAATATTAAATAAAACCCTCTAAGAGAAAAGGGAAAAAAGAAAACACGCGGACTATAAAATAGTTAATTTACAAGAATGTTGTTCAGTACTAGACTGCATCTTGGGAAACTAGCCTAACGCCAACCCATCGCCCTGCCTGGTGGGTTATTAGACGAAACGGGGGTAGCAGACAAGTTTACCGGCCCGAGATTCAGAATTCTTTTCAAGTAATTACTGAATCTAAGAAACTTTTTTGACTTTAAGAAAAAACCCCCTATCATTACGAAATTTTTTCTTTGTTCATCTACTCACATTTATATAAAAAAAACCTTTTTTTTCCGATTGGTAATGTTTTCTTTTAAAATATAACAAATGTTACACTATTAACATTTTTTCTTTTTGAAAAATCTCAAACACAACCAAATGCATACCTTAAATTATTAAAAAGGAAAAGTATTAATTAAAACTCCCCATAGTCAAAAATAAAAAGGGAGAACAGGGAGGGCGAACTCGAGTCTTCCAACTTCAAACAAATAACCATGACGTCACTCCCGCAGTCACTTATACAATGTTTTCAAAAAGGGGTTTTTGACGAGGATACTTGTTTAGTTTTAAGGAAAAACAGGAATGTTGTTTAACAAAGTAAAAAAAGTACGATTTGCAAAAACGGTTTTAAACGTTTTAATAGTAAGAAAAAAAAACTGTTTCATTGCAGTTTTTCATTTTAAACCATTCTTTAAAAATTTTAAATATTGTTGCATTTTAGAAAATGCCATCACAAAAAATTAAGATTTTTTGCAAGAACGAATTATGAAAAAATTTTTTGAAAGACAAACTGTTTTCAATTTTGAGTTTAGGGAAAACGCCCCAAAAAGTTCAAACTTTAAAAATTTTGAAAATTAGATTTAAAAAGAAAATTGAACTAGTCATCCTTCTAAGTGTATTTTACTTCTATTTTACCAGAAAATTAGGAGCGTTTTTGGAAAATTTTAAAAAGTCCGAAAATTTGTAAAGACCCAAACAAAAATTTTTCAAAATTTAAGCTTTAACTACAGCCCGAAAAACAGGGGGTTTTTCAATTTTAAAAGGATTCTGTGGGTTTTGGGTTTGTAGTGATCACAGACGGATGTACGGGCGGTTTTATAAAAACCCCTTTTTTGACTCAAAACGTGTATTACCGTTTAATCCAAATGATTTTCCGCTGATTAATAACTTTCTATATACTAAGCACGAATATACATTAAAGTCAATAAAAATACACGTAATTCGTCATGAGAAAGAAAAAGAGAAGCAAGTTTTGTTTTGGGTGAGAAACGAATTATATATTTAAAACCATCTAAAGTGTTACAGCAGTTTCCGGTGAGATAAAAAACAGTACTGAGAATTTTTTATTATGAGTCATTTGAAGGTGGTTTTTTTTTAAAAAAGGATTTATAATAAAATATGAATGTATTTATCCAATCAAGAAAAAACGATAATTTTTCACAATTGGGAGAGTTTGTAAAAGCACAACTTTGATATCAATTAAAAGGCCAAACCTTTCATATATTACGTAAAATGACAGCGGTGAAAATATCAAATGCGTGGAATACACGAGCCCAAGAACCCAACTGTAAAACGCATTTTTTTAAAATCAGGGGCAGAGCAACTTGTCGTAAATCGAACGATGCGGGTTTGATTCCTGTCCGAAGGGAATTACATCTTTGGTACTCAATTAATACGGTTATCAGGTCACAATATGGATATCACTAACGAATGTGATAAACATTTCCCTCATATTTCACTTCCCATAAAAAGTGACAGAGTTGTGACAAACTTTTTGGAAGTGAATGAAAAATGTATGTCAAAACTTTCACTATCTTAATTCCAAGCGAGGTTAGGTTAAATTCTTACTAACTAAATATAAATAAATACACATTTGTATAAATATTTGTAATAAAGCGGGATCAAACTAATTACACATTATATAGTATAAAAGTTCAGCAAAGATCTTATAAGCAATAAATAAATACAAGTATTTTCCGCTAAACATTCTTATCTTTGAATTCTCAGACTTAGGTAAAACAGAACATGGAACAGAAGAAAACATCGCGCAGAACTCGATCCTCAATACCTCCGTTTTAAAAACCCCGGGTGTCAAACGATTTCAGCTACAGAGATTGTTATTGGTTTTCAGTAATCTGCAAGCCTTAATGTGTCTACGAATACGAAATATTTGTTCTGTAATTTTCCATTTTCTGGAGTAACATTTAAGACGTAATAGAAATCATATTCTCTAAACATATTCGTTCTCAAGCAGTACAATTTCTGGAAAATGCAATATTAGGGCAATTGATGTTTTTAACAATACATGATAATATATTTATTTATCTAACTCCGTTATCATATTTATGAATTTTATAATAAATTTAATATTTAGATTTAAAAGAACGACATTATCCCAGACATTTTGAGATCCGAATTGCACCTCCTTGTTTTTCCATATTTAGACTAAATGACAGGTGATTTGTTCATTGGGTCACCTACACAAGCATGGAATAATCATTGGATATAACTAAATAATTAAAATTCTTATTTTCTTTGTGAAAATTATCAATTATTACAAACAATTAAGGGATGCGTTCTGTTAGCATTTGTCACAAAGGCAAATAACACAAAATGGTAATTTTAATGAGTTCGTAATAGTCTCTAAGGAACTTTGTTAAACGTGTAAAAAGACATATTCCTTTCTAAATTAATAAAAGAACGAAGAAATTACCTTTATTGCAAAATTTATAATAAACCCACAGACTTGTTAAGGATTCTGATTATCTCTAGAACTGTTAAATATGTAAATTAATAGTGATTATACAACTGGTACAGACTTTTCATAATATTTCTAACGATTACATAAGAATATGATAATGATATTGCAATTGAGACACTGTTAATATTTGAGCTATCTCTTCCAAATTTCTGTTTCGTCACATTGCTTGGAATACAAGATACCAGCACACAATCTTAATATAATCACATTATCGTTTACAAAACAAGATACCAACACAATCTTAATATAATCACATTATCGTTTACAAAAACGATTTCAAAGACTTTTAATACATATTTGCTATACAAATAAATTTAGTTTTGTAAAGGATTAAAAAACTAGTGAAAGTGTTGTGATAATTGTGAAAACATTAAAATTCAAAGTTTCGTATATAACAGTAACGGAAAATTTTGAACTTGTGATTTCAAATTCACGAATATAAAAGTGGTGAATTTTTGTGGCCTTTAAAGAGGTAAAGTATAGTAATCTAATTGTATTTATTAGTTTGCAGCTTAGATCTATTAACGGAAACACACTCAACTCTACTCGCAATTAACCAAAACACATTAAAAGATAATTTAGGAAACATTTTGACACATAATCTGATTTCTCATCTATTTATTTATTCTCATATTTGCTACGCATTTGATACGCATTCGTGACATGGCTACTATTCGCTATACACTTTCTACTCTGTACACTCTCAAAGCCGACCTTCTGAAAGCCTTCACACACGTAAACAATAATTTAGATGAACATATCCGAAGGCTCGAAGAGGTCGTTCAAAACTCAGACGGTTGGACAACAATAGGCAACACCGCAGAAACTTTCAACCGTCCATCCGCGAAAGCAAAAACACAAGCATCACAACCAATCATGACTCAAAACAGATTTGCTGTGTTAGATTATGACAATGATTTTCCATGCCTTCCCAATCCTCACTACCCCCTCCCATCATCGACACGTCCACCCACAAAACTGACGCAAACAGGCTAGCAAGCGCAAAGAAACAAAGACACGTAGAGTTGCGCAACCTGGCCCACAAGTAAACAAGGACATTCCTACTGAGCCCACCAAAAAGGTACTAATTTTAGCAGATAGCCATGGGCGACAAATCTCCTCCCTGCTCAGTGGAAACTCCATCCAATTTCTCTGTCATGTGTGTGTTTAAACTAACGGGAGGTTTGCTGACGTGATCAGTGAATTGACACCACACAAAAACTCTCACCAAACGGGATACAGTCATCATCATAGGAGGGCAGAATGACATCAATTTGGGTGGTCACTTTCACCTGAGCAACATGTTGACAAACTACAACGTGCCGCCCAAAACACGAACATTGTAATCTCGACTCTGCCCTTCTGGTACAACAAACCAACACTGTGCAAAGAAATTAGACACGCAAACAACAAATTAAAACTGCATCTGAGAGGCACATGTTAAATTATTTGAGCTTAACTTTCTCTCAGAAAAACACTTCACCCGGCATGGTCTTCACTTGAACCTTGTCGGAAAACATGCACTCGGTAGCGAACTTGCCAAACACATCCTTACACCTCAGCAGTATCCTATCCATGATTCCTCCCCACCTACCTCTCCCATTATTCATTCCCTACATCTGTAACCCCTCCTTCCTCACCTCCTAACACTGCTGGGACACGATACTTCCTTCGACCACGCACTCGAGGTAAAATGAGATAAATAAATAGCAACTACAGTCAGATGCAGCAAAAAGCATCCGTGTAGGTACATGCAAAAGATTCAAATAATGCATCATAATGTGCAATCTCTTTCAAATAAAATTGAATTTATCGAGGCAGCATTAGAGTGTGATCTCAGTCAAATAGATGTTCTTTGCTTTACAGAACATTGGTTATCTCATAATGATCTAAACACACTCCAAATTCCTAGTTTTTACCTTGCAGGATCTTATTGTAGAGCAAGGGAATCAAATAAAGGCCCTGCTTATGGAGGTTCGTGTATTTATAAGAAATAATATTGATTCTACCTTCTTGTCAGAATTCAATTTATATGCAGTTGAAAAGTTTTGAAATAACAGTTGTACATCTTACTACGCTCAAAATTATCTTACTTTGCATCTACAGACCTCCAACAAAGCAAGCTGTAGATTATTTCAATTTCGTAGAAAATCTAGAGATAACTCTGAACAAAATTAGTAATCTCTCTTTTAAATCCCTTGTTGTATGTGGAGATTTCAATATTGATTTTCTGAGCGAATCCCACGAAAAAGAGCAGTTTCTGAATTTAATTCATTCTTTTAATTTAGATATTACAGTGAACGTACCTACACGGAATACTCTTAAATCACAAACAGCAATAGATCAAATTATAATTAACAAAACCACAACTAGATATGAAATAATAACGAATAATCTAGGTTACAGTGACCACGATGCACAAATTCTTACAATTACTAATAACATGAATACTGACACAATAAATAAAATGCATGTGCCGAGCATTTACTTCAGTTAACATAAAGTTATTTACGGACTACTTGCTGAAAGAATCATGGGAGGCAGTTTATAACGCTATTGACACAAATAAAAATATAATTTATTTTTCTCAAAGCTTCATTTCTCTTTAACGCATGCTTTCCTATTAAAGAGAAAATTAAACATTTCACGAAAAAGTAATACTTGGATCACAAAGGAATTAAAACATCGTGTAAAAATAAACGTACTCTACTTTATTTCTAAACGTCATGACGTATCTCAAGATTTCTTATCTACTTTAAAAATACAAAACATTGTTACGAAAAGTCATAAGGCAGGCTAAAATCATGAAAACGATCAGATATTTTGAACTCAAATAATAAAACAAAAGCAATGTGGAATATAATAAAAATACTACCAAATCAACTAGAAAACCCGAGAGAATGTTGTTTTAAAATATAACGATAAAAATGTGAACGATCCGGCAACGGTGGCTAATCTCTTTAACCAATACTTTCGAGAATTGCTGCGATCTCACTAAGGGTCTTCAGGCACAAAACTCAAAACAGACAGTTCACCCAAAATTTTAGACACAATGTTCGTTTCCGAAACTTCTTCCTATGAAATTCTCAAAATAATCGGTAAACTAAAAATAAATATTCGTCCGGTTTAGATGAATTCCGATTCTTTGTTAAAGACTTGTGCGTATGCCATTATACACCCGTTAACTCACATATTTAATGCATCTTTATGCACTGAACGTTTCAGATATTTTCAAAACAGCTAAATTAAGCCGCTTTTAAAAAAGGCAACAAAAATGAAATTCAAAATTATCGGCCCATTCTCTTCTATCAGTTTTTTCAAAATATTAGAGAGACTTTTTACGTACGAATGGAAACCTTTCACTAAACACGACGCGCTTTCAGATTGCCAACATGGATTTAGAAAATCAAAATCAACGGAAACAGCTATATTTCTTTCTTAAAGATGTCGCCTCATCATTGGATCAAAACGAGGCACCTATTGGATTATTTTAGATCTCTCAAAAGCTTTTGACGTCATTGATCATGACATTTTACTTTCCAAATTACCTTCATATGGAATTCGTGGTATTGCTCTAGATTGGTTATGTTCGTACCTTAAACAACGATCTTAGAGAGTTGAAATACCTTTCTGGAATGATGGAACATTACGTACGCACCTTTCCGACTCTTTGCCCGTTGCATGTGGAGTTCCTCAAGGATCGATTTTAGGCCCTACTCTGTTCCTACTTTACGTAAACGATATGCCCTCGACGATTCGAAACGGAAGATCGGTTCTCTTTGCGGATGATACGAACATCCTTTGCAATAAAGAAACCGTAAATAGTACAATATCAGATGTTTCAAATTGGTTCCGAAATAACAAATTAATAGTAAACGAAAAGAAAACGGTTGTAATGCAGTTTTCTATTTCAAATAAACAATTCTGTGCTTCATTGAAAATGAACAATGTACCATTGACTGATGTTAAGGTAACAAAATTTTTAGGTCTCTCAATTCAGTCAAACCTTAAATGGAACGTCCATTTAAATGAATTGAACACAAAATTAAGTTCATTATGCTACGCGTTCAGAATTCTTGCAAATTCAGTCAGCCTTCATACTGCTCGTTGTGTATACTTCGCGAATGTTCATTCCGCCTGAGATATGGCATAATATTCTGGGAAATGCATCTTATAGCTCCCAGACTTTTAGATTACAAAACGAATTGTACGAATAATAACAAATCCCACCCACGTGATTCATGTAAGCTCTCTCTTCATTAATCTAGGAATTTTACCATTACCGTGTCTTTTTATTTACGAATCAGTGGTTTTGTAAAAATGACTTGCCAAGGGCGGAATATATTTTCAGAAAATGCGAAGTCTATTACTATAACACTCGACGTAAAATCATATTCATCAGGTGACAGTATCAACAGCTCATTACAAAAATTCAATACAATACATTTACATTATTTTACAACACTTTGCCAGATGACATTAAACGATTAAATTCAATAGAAAAGTTTAAATCCCAAGTGAAATCGTTTCTGCTGCATAACTGTTTCTATACAATTAGAGACTTTACTGAGCATCACAAGAAAAGGAACATTAATTTTAACAATGATACATAATGCATTATTTACCATTTGGACTGTATAAATGAGTATAAACAACCTGTAACAACTATTGTATTACAGCTTCCGGGTCAATGACCCCCTATCTCGACTGGTTTTTCGTCCAGTTTCCCTGATCCATTGAGCAAATGCTGAGATGGCCTTTGTTTTGCTTCTGGACATAAATGTAACTTCATTTCTGTGCACGTCTTCTAGAATTCAGTGGGAAATACAATTATTCAAATTATCGTTTCATGTTGTCACGGCAGGAAGTAATAAGAGCCAAAATTTATTGCTTATTTTCTTTGATAATAGATTTTATTACATGGGAGTTTTTTGTTGTTTTTTCTCCTTTCAAAATTTATTGCTTAATTATCCTTGAAAATGGATTTTATTACATGGGAGTTTTTTTTCTCCTTTTCAAAATTCAAAATTTATTGCTTGTTTATCCTTGAAAATAGATTTTATTACATGGGAGTTTTTGTTTTTTTTTCTCCCTTTCAAAATTCAAAATTTAAGTAGTATATGACTTGGTGTAGGGATCACAGAATTTTGAAAATGTGCACACAATTCACTTTTTCCCATAGCACGTCATACGCAGTTTTTAACTGTTTTTTTGACGTAAATAAATAAATAAATAAATAAATAAATAAAAAATAAATAAACAAAACAATTTTTGTTCCCCCCTTGAAGGGAACCTTTTGGAATTTTCTCTCGTGATGATATTATTAATGTTTCCCAGGCACGGGGGAAAAAATATATCTGCCAGTTTTTGGGATCTCGTCCATTCCCCATCTAAAAAAGTTTAACCCACGGAGTTTCAAGAGGTTTCGCACCGATGAGGAGTTGTAGAGTGAATCAATTTTGACATTTATTGTTCTTTGATATACAACTTTTTTTTTCCCGGGTTTAAAGGAAACCCTCCATTTGATAAGAATGTGGAATCATCAGCGGATACTTTTCTTAAAGGACTTAAAGAAATATTTATTGAATGTTTTTTGTGAAAATAAGTAGTTTTCTATCCTGCGAACTCCCATCTTCCCCCTCCCATATCTTCAAGGTGATTCCAACGCGATAAGACTGAACTGTAACTCGTGGGAAACACCATCTGAAATACAAAACCCGCGTAGTATTAAGCAAGAAAATATTTTATTTTTTTACCAAAACACAACTAAGAAAATTTTTGGGAAAAATTTGATCTGTTATTCATAAAAACTTGAACCTAAACTTAAAAGATAAATGCTAACAATATTTTTAATTACCTGCAAATAGTTGATTGATTGTTTTTAAATAAATTATAATGTTATAATGTAAAAACAAAAAGTTAAAAAAACAGCACATATTTTCTTTCAAATTTTGGTCACGTTTCGCAATTTTATATTACTTGAATTGGGAAAAGGGGTTTTCAACCAGCATGACCCTCATTTTCAATTTTGAAGTTTTAAAAAGTTAACTTTTTCATTTTTTTAAAAATATGGTGTATGTCGAAATAGGATCACCAGCGCCTCGGTCAGATAGTACAGAACGGAGGTTTCTGGTCGTATTAAAGAAAAACCGGGCCCATTTTAGACCCCCCAAGTCTTTTCTAAAATTAATAAATTACAAAATATTGAAATATTACTACAAAAAATCACACCATAACAGAAAAAAAAAAATCACCTTCTGATCTGTTTTTCACACCGTTAAACCCAAAATTTTTGACGTTAACCATTGGCTAAAGGATTTGTGTTTCAGTTTACTTAAAAAAGTAGTTAAAAAAAAAAAAAAATTAAAAGAAATAACGTTTCAGTATATTTTTTTTTGTTTTCAGAGGTCAACCTTTTAAGTTTAAATATTTGTGATATAAATATAATAAAAAAAATGTATAAAAAGGGAATAATAAAAATATTAATATAATATAATTATTTTTTTAATAAAATTTGGAACTTTTTTTAAGAAAGAAAGTACAATATTTTTACTTTTCTTCAAAATATACCACATTGTCATAATAAACTAGAAAGGCCCAATTATTGGAGAAGACCCTTAATGTCTAGAAGTAGGACAGTTTTAAAGAATATTTAGTGATGCTAAAAAAGGTACTTTCTAAATTGATTTTCACGGAAACTTAGGGTGGAAAATACAAAAATTTTTCTTAAAAATTGAATGATCTTTTTAAAAATTTTATCTTTAAAGGGAAAAAGTTTAAAGGGAAAAACTTAAATTTAAATTTATTTTACTTGTGGGTTTACTTACAAAAATTTTTTTTAAGAACATGAGACTAGAATATTCTCTTTAAATGAAATTTCAAATATCCAAAAATTTTTAAATTTTTAAATTTTTTATTACTTTTTAATAAAAATTATTGAGCAAATTTGTTTAAACATTTGAAAATGCCCCGGGGGCTAAGTAAAGAAATTTCCCTGTAATTGAATATCGGTTTAAAATTTAAGGGCCATGACATCACCCGATGATTGGGAGTATCAATTTGGTGAAAATCGGGGGAACGGTTTAGCTCCCGGGTTTTTTTGGGGACGGGAAGATTTTTTTTTTAAAGTCATTGTTTTTTTCCATCAACACCCAAAAAACATGGATTCTGGCTACACCACGATTTGGGGTTTTTTTTTTTTTTCTAAATTTAGCAAGTGGTTTTTATCCATTTTTTCGTCAAAAGGGGGGCGGTGTTTATCTTTTTTCTGCCGAAAAGCCGTTTTTTCGGAGCATTACGTAACTTTTTTCCCCTTAAGAAAAAAAGGAACCAATATAAAAAAAATTTAGTTTATTTTTCAGGGAAAAATTTTTAAAAGCTTTAACGAAAGAAATTTTTCTAAATTTAAAAAATTTTATAAATTTTTATAACTTAGGGAATTAGTTAAAATTGAAAAGAAGAAAAAGAGTTCATGAGAAAAAAAAGGTTTTAGAAAATTGTAATGACTTTTTTCGCTGCCCGGGGTGACCCCGCAGTGGGCTGAGAGGGATTTTTTTCCCGACATGTGGGCAGGCCATCAGGTATGACGTTTTAGTAATTGTAATGTTAAAAAAACTCAGAGATATTAATAAAAGGTGACATTTACAAAGGTATTTGTAATAACGGAGGGGTTAATTGAATAAATTAAAGAAAAAGAAAGAGCTTTTTTTCAGAAAGTTTCAAAATGCAATATGAGCATAATGTAAAAATACCCTCCAGAAATTTTGGGAAATATCATTAATTCAGAACCCAATGAATTTTGCTAGTAAAATATAAATTTTTGGAAAAAGAATACTTGATTTATAAGTCAGTAATTTTTTTAATTTTTTTTTGGGGGTACCAGGGTTTTAAAAGGCCCTTTTTCTAAAGAGTCAAAAAATAAATAATTTTCTGCAGAGTTTTTTGGAAATATTTTTTTAAGTTCGGGGTTTTAAAAATGAATTTTCCCTTCAAACCCTAAATCCCTTTTTTTATTTGATATCATTGTTTCTGTGGGGAAAAGGTTATCTGAGAAGTGTAAAAGAAAATATTTAATAAGTCTTAATAAATTTTTGGGCCAATTTTTTTTGGTCACTGTTCCTAAAATAAAAACTATGGAAATTGTAATGAAAAAAACAATTAAACTAGGTACTCATTTTAATAAAATATATTTATTTTAAAATGAAAGAGAGAAATTTAAAAAAATTTTGGGCCCAAATAATATCATTGCAATATTGTGGGAAATTTGAGAGAGTTGAATATTGTTATTAAAAAATGAATTAGAAAACCATATATGAAATTTCATTTTTGATTAAAAAATTTCCATTTTATAATACTATTTTCCCCGGGGAAATAAAGTCCTTAGGTTTTATTAGCAACATTATTGAAAGTCTGAATTCAAATATGTGAAATTTTCGAAAATTTGGGAAGTTGTTGTTTTTGTATATATTTTTAATGTCTCTTTTAACAATGGAATATAAAACCACTGTGATTTTTATGTTTGGGTTTTTTTGTGGGAGAAAAAGGGGACTTTAGAAAAAAATTTCATGTCCGAGGGGAACCTGGGCCCCAAACCCCAGGGGCTAGGCCTTGTCGTCCACCCCTTTTTTCTCTCCAGGCAAACCTTGACATCATTTTCCAACATCAAATACATCAAAGATAAGTTAATTCTCCATCATTTAATTTTTTTTTTTTTTCCTGTGTCCCCTAAGGGGATAAGTGGAAAGGGAAACCCCCTGACTGGGGTGGAAAGGGGGCCGAGGAAGCCAGAAAACTTTAGGGTAAATCTTTTTTACTCCCTAGATTTTATCCAACGATGCATTTTGAGTGCAAACAGAGGGGGAACTTTTTTCAAACCAAAAAGGATTAAGACCCTGGTCGTGGTCATCCTGGGGCCAAGCCTGAGGAAAGGGAAATTTATTCCCCTTTGATGGACCCCCCCAATTTCTCGCACGGACATCTCGTGCAGTTACCCACCCCTTCCCCAGAAATAAAGGGAACCAGACCTTACTGTAAAGCATCTGTACTGCGAAAAAGGGAAAGACCCAAGAAGGATAGTTTGTTGACAAAGAAGATGCTGGCACTGCCTCCGAAAACCCTTTTTAAACTTTCTTAGTTATGGTTTAAAAAAATTCAAACCGTAAAGGGGGATGATTTTTAACATGCCTTTATAACAAATTTTTTGGTTTTGATGTAACACTTTTTTCCATTTTTTTCTTTTTTAAAATTAGTCTTTTTTTACTTTTTTTACTCTTTTAATCTTGTAATTTTTAAAAATATTTTAACGGGACTTTTTAAAAATTTTAAAAATTTTATGAATAATATTGCATTTTTAATTGACAAGATATTTGAGCACAATAACAGTTTTTTTATATTATTAAAGAAGGGAATTTTTTACTTCAGAAAATAATAAAGACTGAAGTTTAGTTTTCGGGGATTTGAAAACCCTCGGATCTCATTGAACTTTTGTGTTTTGGATCTAAACCCAAAATTTATCGATGAATGTTTCAGGTTAAATGCATTAAGTTTTGGGGCCCCCAAGAGAAAAAATTTTTTTTTTTGCGGGGTATATTTTTAAATCAAAATTATTTAAATTAATCGTTAAAAAAACAAGGACGGTGTTTTCCGTGAATAAAAACTGTTTCTATTTAATATCGATAACCGTGTAAAGGTTTTGGATTTTGAATTTGGGAGAGCTTTTAATGAACTAAACCCCTTTTGGAAATTTTTTTCGGGGGCCAAAAAACCAAAACAAAAATTTGGGATAATAAATTGGAAAAAAACCTGTTTAAAATATTTTAATTGGAAATTTTCCAATTAAAATTTTTTTAACCAAAAAATTAATCTTTTTAAAGTTTATTAAAAAAGTTTTTTTTTTTTCTTAATAGCCGTTTTAAGAAAAATTACTTATCTGTAAAATTTTAAGGTTTTCAAATTTATTCTTTTTTTTAGTGGTTATTCAAAAAAGAAAATTTAACTTCAGTGAGATTTCAAAAATTAAAAGAATTAAAAAATTTTTTGTTTATATTATTAGCTATTTATTAAAGAAAAATTAAATTTCAATTTTAATTTAAAATATGCAATGTGATATGTTGAAAATAATTAATTATGTTAGCGCCTTTCAGGCCATATCAGATTTGTACTGTTGCCTGTATATTACCTTAATAAATAAAAAAATAAATAAATAAATAAAAATATCACTGGGGAAAGGGGTAATAATTTTTCAGCAGTGTAACAGAAAAATAGAAACCTTTTTAAAAATAATAAAAAAAACAATTTTGAAATATTTTAATGAGAGGTTCCCCCAGTTCCTTTCACCGATTTACTATAAAAATTTCATCAATTTTAAAATAGTCTAAACAATATTAACAAAGAATTTTGGAAAAGATAATTATTTTGGGAAACCCGGCAGTGATTTTTAATTGATTAACGAAATCACTTTTTTACAATTTCTCATTTAGAAAAAAGGGCGATTAATTTTTATAATGCGTAATAAAATTTTATTGTTTCTTTCTTAATAAAGGCATAATAATGGGAAAAAAACAAATTTTTAAAAGTGAACATGAATTTCAATTTTCTTGATAGGAAAAGTTTTTATGTAAAAGCAATTTTATTGTGTTTCCAAAATTAATGTAAAGGGTTTGTGTTCCTTTTCTTTAGGGAAACCCTTAGCATTTTAAAAAAGTTTGTAAAAAAAAAAACCTTTTAATACTATTAATTTAACTGGGCAAAATTTCCCCAAAATTAGATTTCCCTAAAAGACTTCATTTTATGGTAAAGAACCGATAAAAAAGTCACAGCCCCCCTTTCCCGTGACCCGCCGCCCTTGGGGGCTGCCCCGGGCCACGGGGTTTTAGGCCAACGTCCAGGGGCAATTTGGGGGGGATCCCGGGCCCGGGGGCACCAATCCGTTTTGTTTCTGTCCCTCTCCTGTTACCTTTCCCTTTTTTCCCTCACCCCCCCTCTGTTACCCCCCGCTCCCCGTTAGCAGGCAGCGTCACTGACCCCTTGGGGAAATTGCTCCGCCCCTTTTAGATAACTAGGGGGGAAAATCTTGAGGGGGGGAAGGGGGGGGCGGGCCCAAAACCCCCGGGGCAAAAACCAAAGATAAAGAGCTGAAGGCCCGGGGGCCCGGATTGGCCAGTGCCAGCGATGGTTTTCCGCCGTGGGAAAAACCAGGGTTTGGGGCACAGGCACACCCATATTCTGTGAGAGGGGTTCACTTTTCGTGCGATTGAGTTGTTCCAAAAGAACAACTGAAGATTTTTTTAAAAATTTGCAAGAACCCTGTAAAACATAATATATTCATGCAAAAACAAAAATTAAGACTTTGGTAAAGAACGACAAGACGTCACAAAAAAAATTTGTCAAGAGGTAAATGGGTGGGGGCATCTGGGGGGAAAAGGGGGTATTGCAGGGATTATGTTAAGATCTCAAACTTTTTTTTGAAGCCACCCAGGAAAGTACCACCCAAACAACTTACTTCCCCCTTTATGTAAGAAATCACTGAGTGCCAGAAACCCGGTTAAGCTCAAGATGACCTGGGGGAAAAAATGGCGCGTTTGTAAGCACGCGCCGTAGCTAAAAATGGGGGGTTCAATTTCCCGGAAGAGCCGCTGCTCTGGAAGAGAAGTGGCGGGGGCGACGACGGTAGACCCCTTCTGCAAGGAGCCGGGAAACCCACGCCAACGACCGTGCAAGGGGGAACGCTATACTTGAGCTAGATTGATGAGCTTAGCAGAGTCTGATACGAAAGCAGGGCACAAAAGAACCAGGGAAAGGGTTTAACGCACGAGGAATTGGGGTGATTGGGCGAGATTTTGACCGGAAAAAAAGGTTTTAACATGTGGGAAAGATTGACGATAATTGGGCCAGCTTACGATACCGAAAAAACCCATTTGCAACAAACCCCAAAAAACATAAAGGCCCTGAGAAAAAGAAACTAGAGGGGTTTTTAAAGGGGGTTGAAAATTTGGGAAAATAGAAAAATAAACCCTTTTTCTATGGTCCCAATTTTCATTGTTTTTAAAAATATAATATCTCAACCCCGGACAAAATTTAAACTTTGCAAAACATCATCTTCAGCCCTCACCCCCTCCTTTCACCCCATCGATCATAACGTAGCCCAGGGGGCTAATTATATAAATAATAGTCCTTCATAATTTTTAAATTTTTTGGGGAATTGATAAAAAATAGGCCCAAATTTTTCAACCACATTTTCAAATTATAATTAGTCCAGATGAAACATGCCTCAATATCACAATAATTTTAAAAAAATTAAATTTTTTTACAAAAAATTGCAAAAGAGAACAACTTTTATATTTTACACAAAATATAAAATTTAATTTTTAATGTTTTACAATCATCAGTCCGTTTTGTAATAATGGGGTTAGCAAAAACAAATAAAAAAGCCATTAACAAATATTGAAAAAATCTGTGTAAACAGCCCAGTCATAATGTGTGTGTTTATGAATTGGGGTGGGTGAGTTTTTGTCAACGATAATGCGCTTAGCTAACCTATTTATCCTAGGCTTGTTAATTTGGTAAATATCTAGTTTTCCACAATGTCACGATTCATAAATTCCCCCTTCCCCTGATATGGAAAAGTTAGAATTAGTGATTTCCCTTTTTCGTTCCCCTTCTTCCGATTGGAAGCTAATTTTTAACCTGACTCCCTCTTTTTATATTTTCTTCTAAACTTGAATTGTTTTTTTCAAAAAGGGGGTTTTTTAATCAAAAAAAATGAAATAAAACACCCAAAATTTTAAAAATTTGATTAATTTAATTGAGATCCTTCGGGGAAAAGTAATGAAAAAAACAAATAAATATTAATAGTGATATTAAAAATAATTATTTGTGAAATGGGGTTTGGGTTCATTTTACAATAGTCAAATTTTAAAATTTCCCATAGTTAAAAAATTTAAAATATTTTATGCTTTTTTTTCACCCCAAACTAAGAAATTTCCATGAGGATTTTATCGTAAAGTCAATGGGTAATGGTATTTTCTGATTTATAATACGAGTGAACTGACATTTAAGAATATTGATTATTTGTGATATGCTTTTTTTTTAAAAATTTTTTCTGTACATTCATCTGAAAATTCATTGTCTTGATAAGCAACAACGCAGTTGTTAAACCTCTGGAAGATCCAGTAAATGAAGTAAGTTAATGAATATCGGGCATGCCAAGGGCAGTGATGGTTTTCCCAAAAAACCCCGGAATGGAAAGTCGAGCGTGTCGGCCCATGGTCACGTAAAGTTTTGTTGGGGTCTTTTCTGGTCATGGAACGTTTTGGCAAATGACAGAAAACATGTCCCTTAAATTTTTTTGTTAATGCCCCTTTAATTGCAATACATTCGCATATTCAAGTGATATAAATTAAATTTAAAGAAATTATAACCGAAAAAATTTTTTTTTTTTTAATTTGTAAAAAGAAATGTAAAAAAAATCATAGCTAAATAGGCCAAATTGTTTACTATATTTTGAAAGCTTGACCAATTTTTTACGTTTTAAATACGCTGGAAAATAAGGAAAAAAAAAATGCTTTTTTTTAAAGAAAAATATATGAAATATGACCCCCAAAAAAAATAAATCTGAAAAAGCAAAGCCCAAACTTGTTTATTCTTTTTTAAAAAGTACAGAAAAAAAAATAGGGTTGATTTTGAATTTAAGGTGTTATTATGTTATTTTATTTATCAATTATTATAATTTTAAATTATATTATATCAAAATCTTATTATATTATATTTAAACGTATAATAATTTTTTATTTTTTATCAAGTATATTTGTTTAGATTATTGATTATTTGCCTACTGAAAATTTATGTTAACTTGGGGACAAATTACAGAAGAAAAATAATTTCCCCGACGGGCCCCTTTTCACTAAATAAATATTGCTCATTGACTACTTTCTGGGTTTCTGGTTAAATAACTGGATTAATAATTTAAAAAAAAAGTTTAAGTTCTTAAAAAGTCATTTAACGATTATTTAGGGGTGATTACATTAATCATTAGACCCTTTTAAAAAGTGAATATTTTTTCCAGAGAAATTTTTTCGAAATCAAAAAATGGATGGAAATGGGTATTTTTCAGATTTTATCTAAGTTCAAGAGTGGGAGTGTAAACTCATTTTTTTTTCAATAAAACAATTTACTTTTCCCTTTTAAGTCCTTAGGGCTTAAGTTTATACCCCTTAAAGGAATCCATTAATGAAATATTTACTTTATTAAAGGGAATTACTTGACTAAAAAAATTGAATTAAATATATTTTCAAAAAAGGGGTTGAGTTTTAAAAAAGGGTATAGTATTACCAAACTGATGTTGAGAAGTCCATTTTTTTGTTTTTTGTTTGAAAATATATATATATATATATATATATATATATATATATATATTAAAAATAATATATTTTTGTAAATAAGAGACTGTTATTTAAAAAAAATTAATTAATTTAAATTTTACAAAAGTTTACTTTTACAGACCAATGCCAAGTATGTGAAAAATTTTAAAAATTTCTTAAAAATTAAAAAAACTTAACAATTTTTTAAAAAATGGTAACGTCACACCCTCCGGAACGGACATGATAAAAACCCCTCCGGGGTTTTAATAATAAAATATTGTTTTTCCCCGCCGAAACCCCCGCCTTCGCCCGACTTTACCCGGGCCGACAGCGGGGCATTTTACTAACCCCGCAGAAAACCGGTCGCCTGCGAGTTTTTAAAAAACTGGTCAAGTGCCGACCAGGTGTCACGTCGCACGAGGCGCCGCAAAATAGTTTGAAAGGCAGCCGCTTTGTTTTAAGTACATACTAAATTTGGCGCCGTTTTCGGAGTGAGGACAAGGGCAGTTAACAGAGCTCTTTACATTTGCAGGCGTGATGCCCTGAAATAGTACATGATCTTCTAGGCGCCCGTACAAAGAGCGACCGATCGACCTCTCATAAAATTGCAGGACCCATTTCTGCACGCGTACATGCGGGTCGGCCAAAGGTTTTCGGCCAGGAATAATTTCAAAGATTGGGCCAGCTGCTGCATTCCACGCCCGCAGCGTATCCCCACCAAAAAGGTCGAGCAGTAATTTTCGCACTAAAATTGAACAAATTTTTGTGACACATGAGCTAGCGCCATTGGTTAGAAGCCCCCGCCACCGCCCTGAGGCTGATTCTAACAGAGTGGGCACTCGGATCACAGAGGGGACCAAAGACTCGTTTTGTTGTGGAGGCCCAAAACATTTCCAGCTCGAACTTAGAATTTGCACTTTGCAATTAACTTCTGTTGAGCTTTACTGAGTCACACTTCTAACTTGTGCCTCAACGGGCTTTAAAATTGCACTTTAAAACTTATAGTACCGTAGATGAACTTCTACAATAACTTTGGGCTTCGAAGATAGATTCATAGTGGCTTGCAGCTCGAGCCAACCGGGGAACCACTGATGTCCCAACTCCATCTCTTGAGTTCGTTGTAACATGTGCCCGAGACCGATCAATTTGACCGTGTTCTCGCCTGATTTGGGAGCGAATGCAGATCATGGGCACGTTAGCGGGACATCGCCAACAGTGGACCACGTGGATCCACAGTGAGCCTATGGTCGCGGGCTGTCGTCGGACGTCCTGCCTGGATGAAGAAGAGATCGAGTCCGCATCCCACCGCCGCCCGCTGCCCAGCCGCCGAGGACCGAAGTCATCACGTCAACAATAGTAAGACTTTTGTGAATGGCCATAATCAGGTCCTTTCCCGACGTGCGGAAAGACTATAACAAAGGACAACTGGGTTAGCAAGCCGCAATACTTTATCAGAAATTTTAATAATCTTGGTAAAATCATTCATTCGCATCCTCATCATCAACACCTAAGTTTTTAATTAAATGCATTGTGAAATGTATTTCTGTGTTTTACAGAACATGCAATCCTGCAGGCCGGTAGGTTACAATATAAAGTGTTTACCAATAAAAATGGTCGATTCTCTTCTTAAAAACACATTATTACATCATTCTCCTTCTTTATTCCGCAGTTTTCCTTGCTGCCCCAAAGCACGCAGGCAACGTCATGTCGAGAAAGCGTCGTTTAGTTAGGCAGCCAAGTGAACAATAAAATTACGTCTTCACGGCCCTCATGCGTGAAGAATCGTCGCGATTATTTCCCCGGCGACCTGCTAACAAAAAGGCCGGTCGATCTCTCGCGTGGCACGCAGCGGGGTTCCCCGCTTGCCCAACGGCGTGGCGCGGGAGCGGCGCGGCCGAGCACCTCGAGGGAGCAGGGGCGCAAGGGGCAGCACGGAGCGAACGCGGGCGCGAAAGTGGCGGTGGCTTTAGACGCGGTTGGGACAGTTGCGGTTCTTGAGGGTGGTAGTACTGAAGAGGATCATTATGTTTAGGGGACACGATGGAATGAAAGTGATAGTCCCATTCAGATAATGTGATAAGGATTTACAGTAGAGATGTAACGCATTATTTGTTTATTTATTATATACTTATTTCATAAAACCGAGTGGTAGCTCTGCATCAACTGATGTCACGAGCGCCTCTGTCCGGAGGTCTAGTTCCTACTCCACGGCGGCAGGATTTTCGCCATTGATTGTTTCAATGTAATTATTTTTCAAGGACGATGCAGGCGTTTCGAGAAAGTTGAGATTTATTTATGATGTTGGTTGTGGAAATAAGTAATTCGAAAGCTCCGTAAAGACAAATAGAAAATTAAATAAAAGGTATATAAAACTGACAAGATCACGACCTGATACTATATGTTTATCATGGTTTAACCTTCCGCACTGAGGAAGATATTAGCAGTGATCGCCCGTTTATGGAGGCAAGGCAGCAATAGCTGGTGGTGGCGCTGGTGGTCTCTCTTGATTGTCCTTTCTTGTAGTGATCTTGAAACCCAGCCTTTTCCACCGTACTCGAGGTAATGGTTTTGATCGAATTTGATCGAATTCCGAGCGCGTCAACTACTGAGGTCAGACATGCCCCGTAATGTATGGCATGTTTTCATCGGGAGACGGTGTTCTTCTTTCGCTGGATGGCGAGATCCGGCGCCGACCTACCGTCGACTAGCCGAGTTTTCCCCAATAAGGTATCTTTCACCAGAAGGGCACCGTCCCAGCAGGGCAAGCTATAAACCCGTGAGAGGTCTCCGGGTATGTGGTAGTGTAGTGCATGTTAGTGTAAGGTGTGTAGGAGAGGATAGGACAAGGAGAGGAAGGACAGATCGCGCGCGGTCCGTGGCTCGTTTGTTAGGGTATGCTCCGGCATTCGCCTAGTGTTGATCGGAGAAACCACGGAAACTACCGATCAGAGCAGCCGGCCGCAGAATTTTCCTCTAGACAGCACTGAATTCGACCTAGCTGAAACACTAGTGACATCAGTTTGCATGCACTGAGCCACCGCTCCTCTGAACCTCGAGACTCCTGTCGCCAATCTCTTGCCCACCACAAATTCCACGTGGATTGTCCGGACAGATTGATTGCTGATTACAAGCATGCCAACTCCGATGGTGATTAGTTCCGAGGATATAGCGAACGTTTGACGCCTGGTGGTGTCGATGTTGCTCCCCGCTGAATGGCGAGGTCGGCGCCGACCTGCTCGTCGCCATGCAGGGTGTTGCCCAGCGGTTCGCCAACCCAGTCAGGTCCAGTTCTATGCTCCCGTTCGAGTCGACTTGTAGTGCTTGTAGGTGTGTGTAAGTAAGGAGAGATGTTAGAACAAAGAAGAGGTGGTGCCGTCCATGGCCCATTGTTAGAGTTCTGCTCCGGCATTCTCTTGGTACAGATCGGAGAAATAAGGAAAACTACGTATCTGAACAGACAACCGTTAGAATTCTTCTCAAGAAACAGATGAATTCAACGTACAGGTAGATATCTAGCTAGTGTCATAAATCCTGCCGTCGGGACTAGAAACTTAGTACACGAGATCAGAGGCACAAGTGACATCCGTTGATGTCGCGAGCCACCTCAGGTTGAAATGGATTTAAGTGAAACGATTTAAAAGTATTATTTTTCATTTCTACTATTCTAATTGACATTACTGGCGGCTGTCGCGTGTCGAAAATCATCCTCCGGAGGGACTGGATCCTAGAACCTCCCAGTCAACGTCGCTGCAGAGACAGCTAAACTGCGTCGGTGGTTGTCGGGGCTCGTTCTTCCCCAATCAGATAAGGTGGAAGGTAGCTGATCTGACTCTCACCACCGTTGCGGTAACTGTGGAGAGGAGGACCGGCAGCGGTAGCTCAGTGCATCAACTGATGTAACTGCAGCGCTCTGACCGGGAGGTCCTAGGTTCCCACTCCCCACGGCGGCAGGATTTTCGACACTGGCTTTTCAGCTAGGTCGAATTCGTCACTGTCTGGAGGATAATTCTGGAGACCGGCTGCTCTAATCGGTAGTTTTTCGTGGTTTCTCCGATCAACACCAGGTGAATGCCGGAGCAGTACCCTACCAAACGGACCACGGACTGCGCGCGATCTGTCCTTCCTCTTCCTTGTCCTTACTCTCCCTTAACACACACACTTACACTAACGTGCACTACACTACTACATATTCCGTGAGACCGGTCGGGAGCTTAGAGCTTGTCCCGGATGGGTGGTGCCCCGCTGGTGGAGAGTCCTGGTTAGAAACCCCACTAGCCGACGGTAGGTCGGCGCGGATCACGCCGTCCAGCGGGGAAGATCACGGCCATCTCCGAGAAAACATGCACTACACTAACGGGACTAATGACCAAAGCAGTTACCGCGCCCGGGAAAAACGAAAAATCAATCAATCAATGGGAGGAGGCCGTCGGACAGAGCGGAGCCGACACGCGGACGACGCCGCTCGTAGCAGCCCCTCAGACGTCGCCGGCGGGCGGACGGGCGCGGGCGGCGGCAAGGCCATCGCGGCGCGGGGCTGCCTCTGGTTGCGTGTGCCGCTGCAGCGCCGTGCGTCGCGACGCGCCGGGGCGTCGAGTGGCCGTTGAGCAAATGCCACCGGCGTGGTGTGGAGGCGCAGCCGGCGGCTGGCCTTTCCAAGGCAAAGGCGACGCCCCCTGGCTGCAACGGAGCCACAGGCGCTGCGTGTCAAAACGACCATCAAGCAACGATTGGAAATTGAAAAACAAACGATAACTTTTAACGAGGAAGAAAACTAGAAAAAACAGTTACTAATATCGGTTCAAATACGGAGAATCGTCGCTTTCAATTATCATTACGTAATTCTCTTGCTGCTTGTGAATTTCATTTTTTCGTGAAGCAGGACCCTGCAGGTTATTACGCCACATTGAAATTGGTATCCCAAGGAAGGGAAATAGAAGAGGAAGAAACTGTCCACTTAGTCCAATATAGTGTGATCAACAGTCACTTAGCGAACCGCGTATTCCGCATATCCTAATTTTTTTCCTCATGAAACACCGGTCCAGTAGAATTCCGTCAGTAAAGAAATAAAAGAACAAAATAATGAGAACAATTACGAAGTGGAAAGGAAGAAGAGCATCGTTTAATTGTGTTGATTTATGGAGGAAGTCTTCAAATGTTTAAGTGTTATGTTAACGGGGATGAAGTTTTCAATATTTTGACTTCTAAGTGCCCGCCATACTGAAGTTCGAGCGATTTCACGTATCCTAAATTTGATTCTTGGCTCAAAATTCGTTCATTTACTCAAAAAACATTATACGCCAAACCTCCAGTGAAAAATATAACAATTTATTGTTTTTGTTTTTTTACACAAGGCTTTGCGCACTCCTAAAGTTTGAATATATCAACAAATTTTGAACCAACATTCTTTCTCGCGGTCGGGAAAAAATAAACGAGTTATGGAAAAAATTAAGATTCCATCTTCTTTAGAATAGCGTGATGTACTCTGATTCTCCCAAAATATGCCGCCAGGTAATTGACCAAACAATTGATTAATTCATTGATTGTTAGTGATTCTGAGCGCGTCAACTACTGAGGTCATTAGGCCAGTAAGTATTGTACATGTACTATAGGAGATGGTGATCGACCGCTGGATGACGAGATCCGCGCCGACATATCGTCGATTAGCCAGGTATCTCCCACCAGTAGGGTATCGCCCAGCCGGGACAAGCTATAAGCCCTGACAGGTCTCCCAGTGAGAGGTAATTTAATGCATGTGAGTGTAAGTGTGTGAAGGGTGAGGATAGGACACGGAAGATGAAGCAAAGATCGCGCGCGGTCCGTGACCCGTTTGTGAGGTATGCTCCAGCATGAGCCTGGTGTTGATCGAGAAACACGGAAACAACACTACACTGGACAATTATTATGTTATGAGACACGCTTGAAATATTTTCGGTGAAAATGAGCGAAGAGATATGTTTTCATGTGTAACACAGTGTAGAAGTGTGACAACGATGTGAGAACAATGTAGAAGGTTTTTAGGTGTATAGTAGATATTTGTATCATGTATATTATGTGTAAAATATCCGAAAGTCAACGACCTCCTTTCTAAACATAACTGCATTGCAGGAAGTGATCTGCATCGCGCGAAAGGCTGCCTTGCACGTTGAACCGGGAAGAAGGACAAAGCAGCGGCCGAGGCTGCTCGGCTGCGGCGCGGCACCCGCAATGCAAAGGGGGAAAAGGGGCAATGGCAGCGGCGCGAGGCGAGGAGGAGGTCAGGAAGGGGCCCTCTCTAGGCATCAGGGGATCACGGCTGGAAAGACCACGAGCAAACGGCCACAACATCCCTTGGAACACAAATGATGAAATATTTGAGCGAAAAAATTAAACCAACGAATTATTTACTCAAATCTTCATTTTCCATTGCTCCACCCATGCTTAAAATGAAGTTGTTGTCCTAATTATATTCTTCAATGGAAAGCAATATATGGATGCATTGAATAGTAAACATATGAACAATTTGATAGGATATTCTGTTCTATTTTTAATAATGGTCAGAAATGTTTTGATAAAGAAATGATTCTATCTCAAATACTGTCTGTGGTTTATTAATTCATCCATTGCATGAAATTTGGGCTGAAAAACTGAGCAAAAGTTTTTAAAAACCTGTAGTGTCAGAAAGTATTCAAGTAGATATGAACATGGTGATTAATATATCTTAAGCCAGATAAATCACGCAAATATCTAGGCACGAAGATGATAATAACGTCTCAAAAAAATGATGACTTCAAAAAGGGGTATTACAGAGAGCAAGACTGCCTTGCAATTCTTTCTCAGTTCGAAAAATAAAGTTTTCATGAGAGAGTTTGGGAGTGCCTGACGTCAGTAATCTTGGGATTGGTGGAGTGAATTGAGGAAGAAATACAATGATGGTCTGGAAGTCCAGAAAGTCATGTCATAAGACATCATATACCTCACCCTCGAGCTGATGTACATGGATTTCAATGGGACTTAAAGAAAGAAGGAGAAGACACGGAGAAATCGAAGTCTTCTCGAGCAATCCAATAGCCAAAATAAGAACGTACGTAGTCAATCATCAAGAGAGTCATTGAGGATGGTCATTAATCTGCGAAATAATGGTAATAAGTACTACTGTATGAAAAATTAATTTTAAAAATGTAGACTCATGAATAATATGAAAGGTATCATAGTAGTGATTTATTTCTGTCATTTTGACCATATTTTGTCACCCATATTTATGAGCTTTATTAACAAGAAAATATTGGATAAGAAGCAGTAGAAAATATGGCTTGCCACGTCGTGTTTCTATTTCTGAAAGATAAAGACACTTATAGGCTATTTATTATTGTGTATTAATAATAATATCATAATAACAAAAACAACAACAACAAATAAAGCATAAGGGACTTCTTGAAACATCCACACAACGCTGAAGATGCCAGTCTGAAGGCAGAAGATCAGCAACCGCTAGGGCTGAGGATGTCTGAAACAATAGTAACAATAAAGCTTGTTCTGAGCCGGCGCTATAGCTGAATTCTTTACTACGCTCCGTGAAGTCACGAAGGTTAAGGAATTCGAGGGAACCCTGGATCTAACGGCGTCGAGCCCTGACCGAAGGGATAAAAGGCACTGACTGAGACGTGAGGAGACTGACAAATATAATAATTATTGAGTGTAATAATTACACAGTAACGGAGGATTACTCCAGAAATAAAGCACATTAATGGAGGATTATTCCCCAGTGCAAGCGCTCAACGCCCTTAAGGGCTTGAGACGCATTGCGTCAAGTGTAGGCGCAACAAATTGAAAAAAGAAAGAAAAGAAAACTCGTGTCTTCGAGCCGAAGCGCAGCTGAATTGGAGAGTGGCAGCAGGGCGGCGCCGAGGAGGCGGTCGTGTTTAGGCCCCGCCCACCTGCCAGCGACCTCCTCCGTCAGACACCGCACACTGGCTCCGGGCTGCGATGAGGGATGGCAGAACACCATCCATGTTTCTAAAGCGTCCATATTTTCGACCACAAACGTCGATGTATCAACACTGATGTTTTGGGTTCACTTGCCTATAACATTGTTTTATTTTTCCAGAATCATCGATGTTTTAAAAAATTCATGATATAAATAAAATTTCAGAAACTATTTTTGTGAATTGCCCAAAATCAACAGCCACTGACGCCTATCACTGTTGTCACTGTAGAGACGGGGACATTTCTTTATATTTACTATTGGGATTTGCCCAGAGTTCTCACTTTATTAAAATTTTAGCAGAATTGTCTATTGTTTCATGGACAGATGAAAAGGGTAGAATAAAGATTCCTTTTTGACATTCCATAGAGATTATTTTTAACTTTTTATTCATACGTGACTATACAATAAAATAAAACTATTTTAAATACAGAAATTAAAATGGAAAATAACACTTGTTTTATCATGTATAAAATATGGAGGTTTTCAACAGCGATATTTTTGTCAATGTTGCCATTGACATCGGAAACCTTTTGACAATGTATCGAAATATCTATGTTTAGGCAAAATTTGCCATCACTAGCTCGATACAGGACCAGCAAGGTTGAAAAGCGCTAACGGACGACAAATAGTGAAACGCATATTCGATCTCACTACAATGCAAAATTGTTGAATTCAAGAGCCAGGAATGACATGACGGGGTCTTTCTGCCCTGCAATAGGATTGTGGAGTTGAATCCTCATCAACTGGTTCAGAAAAGCCACGTCAGAAGTGTTTTAACTCTGATATTTGGTCCCAACATCTCACGAGAAACAACATTAGAAAAATAAACTGGACTAGATGTTGATGGAACAAATCACCATCAAAATAAACCAAATTTTTTAGAAAGTGCCAAATTTTGGGAGGTTGGAAATGGAAACACTTTGTAATCTATTTATTTTAAGATTACAAAATAAATATTACTAGAAGAAACATTTAAACGTCACTCACTAGAAACAACAGAAGAAACATTCGACAAATCCCAACCATATTTATTATTTTAGACATTTTATTTCACTGTTATACTTTGCTTCTTGTATGAATGGCTTTCTTCGAAGTGAGCCTTTGGTCTTTCGCCCACTGCGCGAGGGGGGCTGCGGGAAGCGCTGGGGAAAGGCTCCGCGGAGACTTTCTCGCTCTGCAGGGCGCGGCACCTTCTCTCGGTCGCGGAGTCAGAGAAAGGCGCGGGGGGGGTGGAGCGTCGGCGTCAGTGTTTGTTCGGTTGGGAAGCGCCGCCGCTGGCACCGCGCTGACCCCCTGACAACAAGCCCCGCTTCGTGGCCGCCCAGCGCGCCACTGACTGGCAGGCGGCACCTCCCACGGCCTCTCTGCAGACGTCGCCGAGATCTTTGCTGGAAGGCTTTGGGCGCAGCTCACATTTCGGTTGAAAGAAACTGCTTCAATTGGAAGGTTTTATTTGACCGCCAATAAGATGATGTTTGACATGCTAAATTTCCCAGAAAGACTTCAATGGCACAGAGTATTCGATGCGTATTTCCTCATTCACTGTCACGTCAAGTACTAACCATTTTCGATAAAATTACTGAAAAGATATTTGCGTTCAATTAAACTATTTTTGCACATACTGATAAGCACAGGGGTTTTGGGCTAAAATAATAATAATAATAATAATAATAATAATAATAACGAGAAGAAGAATACGAAGATACCCAAAGCATTCCGCATCATCTGGCCACAGGTGTGACGTACCTCATACCTAATTGCTCCAGGAATCGTAATCCAGCAAGATATGGCCTATAACGTGTTTAAACACGTTCTACAAACTATTAACATAATGCGTACAAGATTCTGAATATCATAGTGAATAACAACATCTAGCAGAACAACAAAATGATGTAAGAAAGGATCGCTAGTCTGTAAAGAACAACAAATTATTGACTTAATATTTTTGGAAACAAGTAATAAGCAAGAAATCTATAGCGTATATAGATTATCAGAAAGCTGATGATTCGATCCACATGTCTGGCTTATGGACGTGCTAAAATATACAAAATCCATCCCAAGTTGACAGACTTTGTGCAATTCTAACAACAATGTGGAAGACAGAAACCGTATTAAAAGCAAGGAAGGGAACATTATCAACGTCAAAATTAACATTAACCGTGGTATCTTCAAAGGGGATTCTTTGAGCCTATTTTGGTTTTGCTCGGCTCTGAACATGCTGTCTTTCATCCTCAACAGCAGTAAATACGGCTATGAGATAAGAGTGAGCACTCCCCGTACAGACTTTCCCATCTGGCATATATGGATGATATGTCTGTATGCATCAACAGCCAGATCGTTGAAGCAGCTCCTTAACATCACCAAAACTTTCTCTGAAGACATCGAAATGTGTTTTGGTATAGATAATGTAGAACAGTTAACGTGGTCGGTGGCAAATTGACGAATGTACTGGAATAAGAGTCATAAAGTAGCGATATTATTAAATCATTAGAACATGATGAACTGTATAAGTTTCTTGGTATAGAGCAGTCTCAAACAGTAGTCCACTCGAAATGAAGAAACGGATAACCGCAGAATTCAGAACCGACTCACAAGTGTTCTTAAAACATCTTTGAAATTGCCACTGCAATAAATACATGCGCTTTTCCCTGTGGTCATCAATTCATGGGACCGGTGGCTGTAGCTCAGTGCATCAACTGATGTCACTGCAGCGCCTCTGACCGGAGGTCCTAGGTTCGAGTCCTGACGGTGGTAGGATTTGACACTGTTTTCAGCTAGGTCGAGATTCAGTCGCTGTCTCGAGGAGAATTCTAGCGCCGGCTGCTCTGATCGGTAGTTTTCCGTGGTTCTCCGATCAACACCAGGTAATGCCGGGCAGTACCCTACCAAACGGGCCACGGACCGCGCGCGATCGGTCCCCCCTCTTCCTTCTGCTATCCTCTCCTCTTACACATACACTTACACTAACATGCACTGCACTTTCAAAATTCCGGGAGCCCGGTTGGGAGCTTAGAGCTTGTCCGGCTGGGGCGGTGCCTCGCTGGTGGGAGAGTCCTGGTTAGGGAACCCCCACTAGCCGACGGTAGGTCGGCGCCGGATATCGCCATCCAGCGGGGACGATCACCGCCATCTCCGAGAAAAACATGTACTACACTAACGGGACTAATGGCCAAAGCAGTTGACGCGCCCGGAAACACGACAAAATCAATCAATCAATTCATGGAGCTTAATAAGTAGTCATACAGACCTTGAAGCAATGCATACACGTAAAAACCCCAAATGACCAAGGATGGATCAATCTACCTCGTGAAGAAGGAGGTCGAGTCATTACAAATGTAACCAACAGTAATGCTGACCAAATATCTCCATGAAAGTACTTCCTTGAGAGGGTAGAAACATCGACACTGCAAGACTGTAGAACAGGCTGATTTCAAGTATCGCCCTTTTAGATCCAAATTCTCAATTTCAACGAGAGTAAACTAGCAATGAAAGCCTGATGCAACAATGGTGCCGAAAAACGTTAATTGGTAGACATCTCAATGAACTACCCAATGCTATCCTATCTCAATGAACCAGAACATAGATTTTAAAGTTTCTGATAGGTGGATTACTGTACCCAGAAACAGAGGGCTTTATGATAGCCATTCAAGACCAGGTTATCGCAACAAGAAATACTTACGCTAAATAATAGGAGACCCTTAATAGTAAGTGATGAATGTAGATGATGCGGTCAGCATGAAACATCCAGCACGTCCTTACCGTTGTAGTGTTGGCATCAACCGCTTAAAAAGTTAGGCACGATAATATGGGTAAAATAATTCATGATGCTTAGTAAGGAAATATGGACATGAGTCCTGTAATGTTCCATATTATAAATATCATCCTTCACTGTCTAGGAAAATGAATGGAATATATACTGGGAAAAAAGCATATTTACAGACTCCACAATTTCGAACAATAGGGCAGATATAATAGTTCTAAACAAGCTCAGAAACAGCCATGATAATCGATTTTGCAGTCGTCAAGAATAACAATCTGGAATCTGTATAGCTTGAAAATTCAGAAATATGTTCCACTGACTCAAGAGCTTCGTCATCAACAGATATTTCAGAATATCGACATACAACCGATAATCATGTTCACCACATGATTAATCCCAAAACACACTGTGCGTGCAATTCAAGTGCTGGGATAACCATTTTCATGCATAGAGCAAATGCATTAAGAAGTAATACCGGACAGCTGCAAAATAGTAAGAGAATTCTTTGGATGTTCTACTGATGGAAACGATTGAAATATCTAGAGATTAATGTTCATTCGTGTCTTGTCTCTGCGAGATCGACCGAGCCTAGGCAAGCAATGGTCAGGTGAATGTTCCTGCACATAGTACAGAGAGTAAAAAATTCGGAATAATAATAATAATAATAATAATAATAATAATAATAATAATAAAAGGACTAGGAGAATAACGATTAGGGGTAGTGTTGGAGTCTTGAAGAGAACATTAGAATATTTACTAGGTGCTGAAGGTTCGGCTTGGAAGGTTCAAACAAAAGGATGGATATGGTACTGTGAATGTAGGGTCAACTAGAAGAACGAAGAAAAGGAGTTGTGATAATAAGAACAAGACGGGAAGCCTCTACAGTGTTCAGTATTTATAGAGTGTGGAAATTGTGTTGTGGATGACCAATTGTTTGAATAATCTACGGATAAGGTTAGAAGAAGTAATTGTTTCCTGGTTGGAAATAAAAAAACGGAAAAATGGAGCAATAAAAGGGAGGTAAAAGGGAGTTTATACCAGAGGAAGATAAAAGGAGCAAGTCAGGTAGAGAAGGAAGAGAGTTGAGGAAGACGAGAGAAAATATAAAGAAAGAAGAGATGAAGGGATGTATAAAGAAACTGAGAGTAATGAGCGGAGACTGTATGTACAGATACCTTATAAAACCAGGACAAAAGGGCCAAAGGATTAAGGAGAGTCAGGGCAATAGCAGTAAGTACTGTTCTGTGCACGTCAACGAAAAAGGAAGAAAATAGGAGCAATAAGAGTGAACAGACTGATATTCTGAAAAGAATAATTTTTTTTTCAACTAATTCTTCACATTTTTAAGTAAAAATGCAATTCGTTACGCCTCGGAAATTCTCCTTCTTTAGATACCTCATTTGTAAAGATTGAGAGCCTGTGAGAGCTGCAAAAGGTATGTTTACTACTGAAATAATATAGGAGACGATGATGGTGATGATGATGTTAATAATAATAATAATAATAATAATAATAATAATAATAAATAACAACTAACAATGTTGCAAGAAAGACACAACTCCTTCGCGAGGAAGCGCGTAAAATTCATGAAGGACTTCCAGGCCATCTTTCGAGGTCCTGAGTTCCATTGATCGGTAGTCTTTCGAGGTTCGAAATTGAAGTACGAGAGGTGGAGCTAGAATTCTTAATTCTATGAAATTTTCTTTTCTCGCATCTCATGTAATTCTTCCAGAAATAAAAATGTAGAGAATTTTATATTAACGATATGTAAAGATAATTTCATTTATCTTTACATTGGCAGAAAAAAAAAAGATTATGCTGATGCGAGATTTTACATTTAATTACTATTATTAATTGTAATTACTATTAATATTAATGATATTATTAATTATATTTTCGTGTTACTCCATCGTGAATTACAGAACTTTTCAGCTGAGATCTAGTTTTCAACTTTGTATGAGTTAATTAGTATCACACAAGAATTAGAAAACAATACGCGATAATGTAATTCCAAATTTGAAATTTTCCAAATGTTTTGACATCTGAATTGAGTCATTACACTTTGTAATCTGACTTTGATTACATTTTATTTAAAGCACAAAAAAGTTAACACTGACACAAAACTCTGAGGATATGATGTTTTAGTGTCTTATCACAGAGACGTTCAAAATGCTATAGAATAAGTTTATACACGCACGTTTTCGTGAATAAACAAATAAAAGAATAAATAAGAATAGAATAATGAGAATGAGAATAAGAATGGAATAGAATAAGAATAGAGCTAACAAGAATAGAATAACACTTTTGAAAATAGGAAAAGAAATGTGATACAAAGCATTTTCTAGGCGCGGCGAATAAAGTACGGAAGAGTGAATAAAAAGTGTTCTCCGGGTGATAAACTCTTCAGGGTAGATCTTAACGAGAGATGTTTGTCGCCCTTAAGTGGGTACACCTATCTTTCTATGCTACAAACCACCCTGCTTACTTCTTGTGCAACAGAATCGAAATCAAGTGGAACAGTTTTAATTTACGTGTGGATACAATGTAATACGCTTTGGGAGATACTTATAAATTGAAGTCAAACCAGGATAACAGAAGAACGAAAAAGAAAATTACCTATTAAAAATTAAGCTCTGTAACGAACTTAATAATTTGTATGTAGCTTGTAACTTCAATTTATGAAATGTTATCTTTGCGCAACGACAGTAAATAAATAATTGATTTTAACTTTACACAAAACTTCACTGGTCATTACGTTCATTTACAAAAATAATTATTGAGAAATATTGCCTGAAAAACAGAAACATGTCTGGGATAATTACAATGAGGTCTTCCAGGCAATTTTGAACGGGCAATTTTATCTCGTTTCATCCAAAGGGATGAGAATGATTCGAAAAGAGGCATTGCAGACGCGACTATGCCGACAGTTTTCCAGGAATGTAACATTTACAACGTGGGTGTTCTGGACACCAGCTAATCTTATCTGGTAGGTAAACAAATTTTAAAATATACCTTAATAATACTCTAGACAGTTTTATTACCCTGAAAACATAACGAGTCGAGATAATATTTATGTTATTTGCACTACTAATGACAATTTATTAAAATGGTCAAGCAAATCACAAAAAAATATTCATTATTCACTTATAATATTTCAGTATAACTTTACTCACTTTGTCCTTTCAGAAAGCGCAAACAACGAGTGTTAAAGATGGGCGATTCAAGACAAAAGAATCAATTCACCATTTCAGCCGATGTCACCCACTGATCCTCGAACAATACGGCAGATAGGCGAATATCACACCGCCGCCATGGCAACCAGCCAGTCGCTGGCTCATCTGCCGATACACAACACGCATTGTGCACCGATATTATTAGCCATCATTGCGGTTTACGAGGGCCAGCGACGCCTGGGCACACGCGCTCAAGGGCGCAAAGTTAAGATAACACTTCGTCGTTCAGGTAGAAATTGCTGTGCAATCCAAAACTGCACAGCAAACTCATCAGAAGCACCGTGTCTACACGACACACGCACAAAGAACCGTTTCGTCTGATGGACTAGCGATATGAATAAACCTAATATGGGAAAAAGACGTAAACACATGCACAATAATTAGAGGAAAGAAAGCAACATTATATAAGAAAGTAAACTTTATTCAATTTAAAATACTAAAGTTTGAAGTAATTTGTATTGTTTCATTAAATTTTTAATGTAATAGCAATCGGACAATACAAATAGATAAAATAAATAACAAATGTTCTGTGGAACACAATTTCGCTGCCTCATTCACTGATGGAAATTAAAAAAGGCTCTAATATTTATTGCTTTTTGAAATAATCACTCAGCTTGTTTAAATTTCTTCTACAGGTAAGCTCAAAAATGAATGTCGCATTGAACGAAGTCAGGGCAAGCCAACAAAGCAACAAGGGACGCATTCTGAACTTCTACGTCAGTTATGAATATACGTTCTCAGCACACGCGTGAAGCTATGGTAATTAATTAATCTTAATGAAAATTACAAAGAAAGACATTCTAACACTTACAATAGCAGTTGTTTTGTGACGTTTGTGCAAAGCATCATAAACGAGGCCTTCTCTTTCACATGTGAATAATGAAGTTTGTTTTCCGTGAATTTCAAGGAGACATCACTCACGCAACAACGAGGATTGACTTACTCAACTGACTCATTTACACACGGTGTAGTATCTCGTTTCTGTTGCGTCATAAAACATTAGATCACCAATCACTTGTCATTTTTTTACCTAGGTATACGTTATGTGCAGCTAGTCGATGACTTGTAATCGAGCACGAACATTTTGCGCTGAATTTTGACAAAACACTATTCCCAACATCCAGCGTTTACCAACATTAACGATTTAGAATAAATTTATTAGTTTGAAAAACACCTTAATAAATGAGTGCTGGCTTCTCTATATTTAAACAGAAATACATCAGTTTTGTATCATGGGCAAAAACCCTCATCACAATAACCCGTAAAGTGTGCTACTGTTCGTTGGGGAATTCTTCCTCAATCCTGCAACAAAAATATTTAAGGCGAACAAACAGAAGTTCGCAGATGCACATGCAACGGGCATCATGCTGCACTTCATTTTAAATTGAGCCTAACAAATAATCAAAATTTAAGTAGTATATGACTTAGTGTAGGGATCACAGAATTTTGAAAATGTGCACACAATTCACTTTTCCCATAGACGTCATACGTAGTTTTTAACTGTTTTTACGTAAAATAAATAAAATAAAATCTCACTCCTAAGAGACCATTTGTGGGTGTTCAATTGCACTTTTGGAGGCAATCCTCTCTTCTTGGCACAGGTCGGAAAAATTCAAAGTTGTCTGCCCGTATGAATCTATTTACACTTTTAAAATAATACACATTTACAAATTGCAGACTGTTGCCGTGGTTCATCTAGTAATATTGAAATTAAAACGTCTCATCTATCGAATACTGCTATCAGATACACTGCTTAATGAAAATGTGGAAATAAACAATTTGAAACATGCTAAAACTTTTTTTCCCATATGCAAGGAATATATTGCATCTGACTTAGTTTTAGGCACTGATTTTTGCATATCATCAAATGAAGTTATTACAAGATATACAAGTAATTCAAAATATATTATTATATCTTGAAATTTCAATTATTTTTCAAGATGTTATATTGCCATCATTTCTACCAGCCAAACTAAAAACAATTCCCTCAACTGCCATTTCTGTTCGCTTACTGGTCCGCACGCACTACTACAGCAGCAAGCCGACATTGGAATGCGTCACTGTGTAGCATGTACCATGTTAGTGAATGAAACACAGACCCCGTGAGAACGGTCTGGCAATGCCAAGCCCAATAGTTTGTCAAACCTGAGAAGAATGCTTACAATAACGCTTTAATATCTTAGAATTTTAATTTTGAAATTAATTACTTCTTATTTAAACCACAAAACACCATATTTTCGTTTTAATTAAAGATGAAATTTTCCACCAACACTCTCAGATTACATGAAAAAATATAATATGATAAAAAGAACTTCAAACCATTTTAAAATTAAGTGCCATTTAGGAAACAGGAGATTCAACAAATGCGGTGGTCCTTTCACGAAATGGCCAAATGCGAAAATGAGAACATAACGCACAATGAAAAAAGCATAATAATAAAAAATATAACATGCGAAGAAATATCATTTCATGAATTTTCTTTTTCGTTCATTATGCTATTTCCCTTACGTTACCGCGCAGAACTACAGTTGCAGTTTTGTGTATAGATACCTTAGAAAACGACATAGAAGTTAGTACAACAGGATTTTAGAGAAGAAAAATTCATATATGAACAATTTTTCTCTCATATAATATATAGTAATTTTAAATGTTTGTCGTGAGGGCATATGGAGATTTTGCGATAGCGCATTTCTGCACGTGAGCTTTTTCACATTTCCAGCGACATTTCTACATGGTCCGTTGTGACCTTTCCAGATCTAAACCCAGAATGAAGGCGCTTTGGCGTGCGGTGGAGCGCCCTCCCGCCCGGACGGATGGGCTCGCGCAGCGCGCGACAACAGGCTTCGCTCCTCCGCCCGCGGGCGGGGCGGGAGGGAGGGAGGGTGCGGTCGCCCAGGCGTGCGCCCCGGGCGAGCATCGCGGTGCGTGCGGCACGCGCGGCGCCGCAGGCCACTGGGCGGGAGGGACCAAAGGGATGGGAACGGCCCAGTGTCAGGGGGGACGGAAGGAGGGAGAGCCGAAAGAGAGGGAGGGGCGAAGGAAGGGAGGGGGCGAAAGGGTGGGGAAAACGGAAGGCTGGGAGGGCCGAAGGAGGAGGTCAAAGGAGGAGCGCTACAAGGGGCAGAGGGGCCGACGGAGGTGGGGGGTGTATGGGGAGGGAGGGCAGGAGGGTGACTGCCGAAGGGCAGGAGTACATAAGGAGGGAGGTCGAAGGGCAGGAGACCCAAAGAGGGTGGGGTCGAAAGGGCAGGGAGGGCCGAAGGAGGTAGGAATTGGCGTGGAGGCCAGGAGGGAGGAGGAGGAGGGGGGGACCAAGGGCGAATAGGTCCGAAAGTATTGGGAGGGCCAGGGAGGGGGAGGTAGGGGCCGAAAAAGGAAGGCCGTGAACGATAACAAGAGCGATGAAGGCGGCGGAGGCGTGGGCGGATGATCATGGCAGCGGCGAGGGGGCGGGCGGCGGAGGCGGGACAGAGAGGACTGAGCGGGCAGCAGGGCGGGGGCCAGAGGGCGGAGGCGGAGAGCGGGTGCATGGTGATAGGGGGGAGCGGAGGAAGAGGGGGGGGAGGCGCGGGTGGGGCGCGAGCGGAGGCCGTGTCCGCTCGCAGCGCCCGGGCGCAGTGCCACGCCCTAAGCGGGCGCAGGCACCGCGCCTCACGTTTTTTCTCTCTCTCTCTCTCTCTCTCTCTCTCTCTCTCTCTCTCTCTCTCTCTCTCTCTCTCGGCTGCAGCCCCCCCTTGCGCCGGACACGAGGCCGCGCACGATCATGGGCTTAAACTACGCTTTACGCTTCTTCCGCGTGTTTAGGATAAATCAACCAACTTCCCATTCAACCGTTCCACTTCATTCATACCTATGTTTTATTTCTTGACCTCCTGAAAAGCGCAATCCTTTCCAGACTTTTTTGACTTAGGTAAAATATTATACTAGTTAGAAATACTTGAGGTTTTAAATGATACTAATATCACAGTTGCCTTTTGTCTAATCTTTACGTTTTCTAGCAATACCACAATCATCGTTAACGTACTTTTAAAAAGAAGTAACAAAGAAAATTGTGATAGTCAACAGGCAATGAATATACGTTAAAATAATGAAAACTATTTGTGAATCGACTTTATGAATGGATCGTACTGACGAATTCCTGAAAACAGAATGCTCTTCCATGCTTTGCGATGTTCAGCAAGATGGCGCCAGAAAATTTGTCTGCTAATGTGTCTGTAGCTGCATGTAATAAAATTATGAAGCTTGACATGTCCTACTCAATGGAGTGGAGATCATTGGAATGGTGTGCTTTCATATCAGTTACATTGAGCATTACATAGAACAATTGCTCTATACATTTGACTCTTCAATTTGCAGTTACCTCAGACTCCTAAGTAATGGCTCCTCTACGGAGCGAGTTCTTAGTGGGTCTATAATTTTCTTACATTTACGATCTCTAAAATTTGCCAAAAGGACAGTCGTAAGAGTGATAGGGTGATATGCGAAATGGTCCATCTCGGCATCGTTGCATTCATTCTGGTGAATAGTATTCAATAAAAGTAACCAGCACCCTTTCGGCTAGTTAATTATCAAAGATAAGCAGGGAACATTGGAGGATTCATTTCAGCGAACCGAGAGCAGAGCCAATTCGAAGGCAATTCAACTTCAGTGGCGAAATGCAAATGAAATCGTATGGCCAGAAAAGCTTTTCATCTTTTTACCTAATTGTTTATTTTGAAACGTAAAATTATTTTTGACTAATGGCGTTGTGCACTGCAGAAAATATATACGTAATACAAAAGTAAATAAGAAATAATTGCAATTTTATTCAAGAACATCTGTTTGTTTTATGGAAAAATTTACATTCGACATTAAAATTTAACATTCGTCCAGAGGCGCGGCTGAGTTTTCGGGCAAGGAGCAGAAAATCTACGCGAGGTCTCCTTTCATTTGGCATACGCGAAACGGCGTTTTAAAGCTAAAGTAAAATGATACAATTTTATGATAATTTAGATGCTTAAGCAGTTTTGCGCTTGTAATAATTAGTTGTACAAATTTTAAAAATAACAATATCAAATATTGGTGGTAGAATTTCGTCGCCTTGAGGTAGAATGCGCCTAATCCACAATGAGAGATTTTTGAGATTCAGCGATTTTAAATTTTCGTGCACTTGTAAAACACAATTTTATTATAGAAAGTCTTCTTTTCGATTTGAATCAATTTTTTGTTAAAATCTATTCAAAGAGAAATATTTTGATTTTCTAGATTCAGTAAATGGGAATAACCCAAAATTTAAATGTTGTGTTCTTGGACCCTTCACCTCCAAGGCGACGATTTATAGTTTCTTTTACTTTTCTACTGATTAGTGCATAGGCTAATCTCCAGAGCCCGAACGTTCTTGTGAGACTTTTCTGGCAGATCTTCTAGGTACTTTGCCATTACTTTCCCTAGAGGCTCTGCGCGCCAATTTGACTTTTCATTTGAATACCACATAGCGCAGGCCTAGATGCAACATCCGTAATCTTATTCCGTAATTCAAATCAAACTCTGATTGGTGCTAAATTGCTAGAGATTTAATTTTGCCGGCCAACTGCCTTTCCTGGTATCTGTTTTACATGCCGAAAGGTTTCCGCATGTATGCCGGCAATTTATTAACACCCCGTAATTAATATATTATTTCAAAATTAATATATGAACGATTTATAATTTCTTAAACATAGTGTTCACAACTCGCTATTATCAAAATTCCCGAAAATCGGATCGACAAATCTTTATACATGACCTACCAGTTCTCCCTAATAAATTCGGCTTCCTGGGTGGAGGCGGAATCCATCTAATAGAGGATCTCAGCAAGTCACACAATCAGTGGATTTCAAGCAGAGTGAAGTGCAGGTTTTCCGGACATGTCGATCAAGTGTAGGATCTCTGGGCTAGTCGATCAAGTAGAGAATGTCGAGAAAGTCGATCAAGGCGGGGATCTTGAGCAAGTCGCTCGAAAAAGTCTCGAGTAAATCGGACAATGAGCATTTTGGGCAAGACTATCAGGCAGATCTTTGCGTTGTCTGTCACGTGGAGAACTTCAAATGTCCACTGAAATGAAGTATCCCCAGGAGCCAATAGACTTGAGGATTACAGGCAAGATTAATCAAGGTTCACCGCACTGGTCGATTAAGTAAAGGATCTCAGGAAGTCGATCAAGTGGAGGTTCACAGCAAACCGATCAAGTGGATGCTCTCAAGTACGTCGATCAAGTGGTGGTTTTCAATCACCACTATAAAATAAAAGAATCAACCTCAAGTCAATTAAGAAAGTTGATCAGTGAGTTCATCTAGTGGAGGATCTCCTTGCATTTAATGAAGTAGAGGATGTAGCTCAAGACGACCAAGAAGATCTCGAAAGTCACAGAGAGAATCTCAAACAAATCGATCAATTGGAGATTCTAAAACAAACCAATCAAGTGAAGGAACTGCGAAAGTCTTTTTAAGGAGGCTCATCGCTACGTCTATCAACAAGTAATTGGTACAGAATTGTTTACTTCTGGAAAATTCGAAAAAATGAAAGGGATTCCTTCCTTATTGGAGAAAGGCGGGGATCCTCATTCCAGCCCTTGTCTTAGGGACCCCTGACGCGCATTGGTTGCAGTCTTACTTGCGCCCTGGTGCAAACACTATAGAACTACAATACCATACCTCCTTTGGTTGTTTTCTAATATATTTAGCGGACTTTTACTTTCTCGATCTGTTTCAAAAGTTTTCTATAAATGTAAAATTCATTCAGGAAATTCAGACGTGCGCCGACACTCAATATTGAACTCCACAAAAACATGTTTCTCTGAACATTTTTCCAAAAGTTTTTTTCAATACGCATCTGCACTAGAAAATACAGCAACATTAGAAGTGAGTGCATTAGTAAGAACTTTAAGGAACGATTTAGTCCTACTCAGATGTACAATCCTACAATTTTTTAAAACCATTTAATTTAGAAACTCTTGATTCCATCGACGAACTTCTGTTACAAACAATCATTAAAGAGACGGTAATTAATTTCTCGTTGTTTCTCCATTTCGTTTTCGATTGCTCGGTTCCAAAAAGACCAAAAATCGGCTATAATTATCTCACTTTATTCAAAGTGAGCAGTCGTCGCTCCTAAATTCGCATTCATGTAGACTGTATTCCGAAAAAGTGGTGAAAATAATATAAATATAAAGAAGAACTACATTTATTACATGTTGCAAATGACGAAAAATCGTTAATGTTTAATCTTCAGAACATCTCAATTAAATAGACATTATGAAGGGTACACAATACAATTTCCAACAGAAGATGCACGAGCAGCTGGGTATCAATCTTCGTCTCCTGTCTTTCGCAAATAGTGTATCTGACTGCTTCTCGAGCTGCTGTATTCATAGGTTGAGGAACCTTATACCACCCACCTGTCAATGATTGGTCTTTAGTAAAACATTCCTGGAGATATGAGGGAAATCAAGGATAAAATGAAACAAGAAATGCAACCGTGATGAACCCAATTATCTCGATGTATTAAATAAATTAAATGCTTTAAAAAATACTTATTTCTTAACTCAGTTTCAATTTCCCCATTGACTTCAACTCTTCTCTATAAATCTTCGTTCGCCACACAATCTGGGAGCGTTTCCTGCAGCTCTCTTTATACAAAATGATAGAGCACTGAGGGTTTAGTTATATCTGGAGCAGAACGACAATTTTAAAAAGGTAACTCTGTCTGATGCAAATAGCCTATTACACGAAGTATTATTGTTACCAGATGTAGACAATTTTTATTAACACAATAAAAATGTACAATCTATTTCAATTCGAAATAATGTAGCAATAACGCTCATCGCCTCCTTTCATTCACAATACAACTTCTTAGACGGCGAAGAACGCCAGATGGATTCGGGCTGGGAAAGGGAAAAGGGCATTCACCTCGTACGCATGCCGAACGGTAAATTTTGTAAGTCGTCAGGGAAAACTGTCGCATTGACGCCGGCGCGGCCGCCTCGTTTCCCAAAATTTCTTCCGGTCTCGACCGTGCGCCACTTCCTGTCGCGGGCCGCGCCGCGCATGCCGCCGGCGGGCGGGCGGGCGGGCGGGCGGGCGGGCGGGGCGGGGCGGGCGGGCGGGCGGGCGGGCGGGCGGGCAGACCTGGCGACGGTTGAGCTGCCGCGAAGCAGGCAAAACTTTACGGCCCTTATCGATGGCTCGCGGGCGACAACGAGGAATTTTACCGCCGGTTTAGAAAAGTACGTGCAGCCGCGGCGGCGGCGGCGGGCGCGACGCGCAGACGCGAGTCGAGCGTGGTAGTAGAGTCGACTCCGTAACGCGATCGATGCTTCAAGATGTGGCGCTTTGGGGCGTGGGGGGCCTTCCCGGGAAAGGAATTTCGTTCCCCTCGGTTGGGCCGTCAAAAAAGTCGCCTTGGCTCGGGGCTTGTTTGTGCAAAAACGGGGCAAAAACAAATTGGAATTCTGCTGGGCAACGACAAACGCCCGTTTAAATCCTTTCTACCCCGCAGCCAGGGCTCCTCCCCAGTGACCATAAACTGGGCTTAAATATTAATCTCACCTGTTGCTATACCCACAGTTTCTCTCTCCCAAAGTGTACACGATTGCGGGGCACATCACACATATCGCTTCACACTCCTCAGGCAATAATCCCGCGTCCCACACACACCCCTGGGGAAAAAACGCCCACACAGGAAAGAATGGAATACGTATGTGTATTATTGGTTTAAATATATCAAAAGGGTTTTAGTTGGAGTTTCATTTAGATAAAAATTGTGGCATCTTCTGAAAAGTCACATCAATGACTTGGATCCTACACCCAAATTACTTGCAATAAAATGCTGTGATATCAAGAAATTGATACTATAAATTATCTATATGTTATATTATGTTTCTCTCAAAAAAAAATATGATTTTTTAGCTTTTAATATTTCACTGTTATATTTGTACTATTGAAAATGTTGCGAAGAGGGAAAAAATTTGGCCAAATTATCATCGGTCTTTCTGCGACGTTTTAAAACATGGACGTTTTATTTCTTCCCCATCGTTTATTCATGTCTCTTTCACGAATCAATCTTCAGAACATTTAACCAAAGGGAAAGACAGGCATATGTGATGTAAATCTTGATCAGATAAGCCGAGACCACTGTCAATAGGTTTTTAAATTTCATATAAGATTAATTGGTTATTGTTTATTTAGATATGCACCTCAACAATTTCAGACAGGCAATGCTTATATTGTATACTTTTACATCCCTCTGTTTAACACGTTAACCGTTAACATCTTAAACGGAAGGATATAAATGTTTATAATATAAAGAAATGATAAGTGCATATATAAATAAACGAACCTTTGACGTCTGCACAGCCATAACCAATATTTCAGGCCTATCAAAACGTCCACAACCCAGGTAACATACACGAGGATTAATATAAAATGTAGAAAGTGGTCCCGTTTCTTTATTCTTTGACGCAAATGGTGCAGCTCTTTTTTCGAAGGCAGTGTGAGTCAGCATGTTGACTCGGAGGCGTGAACCATCAGCTCCTTTCCGTAGAGCGTTCACTTACGCGCTCGTTATATTCCGGTAGAAGGCGTATTTTCATTTTATAGAACATTGAAATGCGGGGAACTGAATGAGTTGCTCCTCTTGAGCCTGATAAATTTTACGAATGGGAGGTCTAGCATATTTAAAAATATGCAATAACAGCATTAATAATAATAATAATAATAATAATAATAAAAATTTTGCAGCGGATGCGATAGCGCGAAGCGATAAGCGCTATCATTGCATCTTTTAAAAACAATAATTAATTTTCCCAAATCCATCAGGATCAAATGAAGGACCGCTATTTTGTGTCACTACAAAAAGAATCAATGGTTAGTAAAAAAAATGAATAGGATGGATTATATGCAAGTTGCATATGCATGCATATTTGCATATTTTTAGATAATTGCATATTTTTTTCCAATCTGGCTCATGTCAGCACTGTCATATTAATGAAATCCGGCTCATAAATTGCAGGAGATTTTTAGCAGTAAGACGTTTTCGTTTGTTCCATTCATGGAACATTAATAATTCTTCGGGAAAAGACTATCAGAAAAATCCGTCTATTCAATTCTTGCAACAGAACCATTTTAGATTCAAGTACATTCAAACAAGAAGGTTCCTTCAGGAGAAACTGTTGTCTAAATTTCCACCTTCTTTAATGGCTCGATTTAAAAATTGCCCAATAACGTGGGTAGATGTTAAAAGAACATTCTTACCTTCTGGTATACGTACGTATATACTGAAGTAATATACAAAAGTATAGAAAAATTTATGTAATGCTGCGCCAAAAAGCGGCGGATTTTTGACAGAAAAAATTCATTGCCGGGCCCTGATAACGGAAAAGTAGATTAATCCAGTTGCTAAATTAAAAAAATCTAACCCGTGGTGTAGCCAGAATCCCTGTTTTGTGGGGCCTTGATGCCGAAAAACTAACTGAAAGAAAAACGTCCGTCCGTCCGTTAGTCTATCCGTCTGTCGTATGTGAACAAATCTAGCACCTAAACCGTGCATAGGATTTTGTCAAATTGAAGAAACCCTATCTTTTTGCGTCAGCTGAGCTCTGCGATTTTGAAAAACATTCATTAATTTGAGGAACTTTATATGAATCCCTAGAATATTTTCAAATATTTTTCAAAATGGCCCCAATTTTTTCTTTAAATTTCTTGTAAGAATAAATTAAATTCCTTATAAAGGTGGCATAGGCACCGATTTTCAGGATTCACACTGTATTTTCAGAAATCGTAAAAGTATGCATTTTTCGCAACTTCCAACTACAATTATGAAGATAGATAGTTTTCCTTCAAATGAAATTTGTTGTCCAAAACAAATTTTTTTGTTCCTAAGGTCATGTCGATTTTTTTGTAAATTTATTGGATATTTTGATATTTTATTGGATATTTATTGGATATAAACGATTTCTTTACATTATTAAATTATGAATACATGTGCTTTAAATAATGTCAAATAAATTTTCTCGAAAACTTAACAGTTTTGTGTAAAAATGAGCATTTTCAGAAACGCTCAAACGCCATTTTCTCAAAAAAAGGCTCGAATTTATTTTCAAATTTTTCCAATCGATCGTTCTTATTCTACTGTTTAATATGACGTTAAGTTTATTTTCATGTATCATTTTTTTTTTTCGAAAATTACAAAGAGTTATTTTTTCTGACGTATCTCACGTCGGGAATATTTAATTAGAGCGATTTCTTCACATTATTGTTCTATGAGTTCATGTGCTTTAAATAATGTCAAGTAAAGTTTCTCGAAAAATCAACAGTTGTTTGCTGATATGATGCACGGATAGTAGTAATGGTATATCTAATATGACGTAACGTTTATTTTGATATATTCTTTTTTTTTTCAAAATTACACAAATGTAATTTTTAATTATATCTACCCGTTGTCAATATGCATAGGTTTGTATACATTATTAATTTGTAGTGAAAGTTTTTTAAATTACATCAAATGAAGCATTTCGAAAACTCAATAGATTCCTGTGAAAAAGAGCTTCAAATTTTGCAATTACAGTAATGCTTAACGCCACATTCTTTAAAAGGTTCCAAAATTTAAATAAAAATTGCTATTTAGGACAAAGTTTTAGCCTTCTTTAATATTTTAAACCTAAAAGTTGAAAAATGACCCAAAAATTATTTTGGGCGGCATAGATGCAGCTGGCGAGAGGATGAAGTAAGATCTAAAGCAGTCCACAGAAATTACAAAACTTAACTACAGAACGTCTATGCCATTCTGTAGTACCTCTAGTTAATTTATAAACATATGTATACAGATAAGATATGTATATTTTAGTTGAAACTTTGTTGAGGCAAAACACATGAGGCTAACTTTTTGAAACACGAGGCAAAATGTTTCGCAAACACTACTATCTGATAGAGACATGCACATGTAACCTATCGTTAAAAGTAGTATTTGTAATAATTACTATTTGCAAAATTATTAATGTTTGTTTTGATTCTTATTCCATATTTCCAGAAGTTCTCTGCTCATTTGCATATAATTGGCATAAATCTATTTTTTACATATTTTGGAACAAAAACTGCATATATATCGCATCTTTTTCCAAAAAACCTTGCATATAATCCAGTCTCTAGAAATGAATATAAAGCCTGGGATCTTCCTAGGTGTTGGTCAAACTCTTATTGATTCTGACTGGCAATGAACTCTTTTCGACCTCCCGGAAGACTTAAAATTGAATTTAGAATTCGAGGCACAGAAAGATTGCAGATAACTCATTAGCCTAAATGGACGGCGGGAAACTCTACTCCTGACCTATACATACAGATAAGATCTACTAAAAGGGGCATATGCCACTAGACATTGATGAAAGCAAAATATAACAAATCCCGAAGGGCACCCTTACTAGAGAAAATTTACTAAGAGATTGTTGGTAGAAAATCACACCGCTCTGGAAGGCAATGAGTTTACAGATACATTGGTGTCACCAAGGAAGTATGATTGCACATCATGAACTGTACCAACCGACTCAGGGCTGTGTTGGCACGGTAGCCAACATTAAAGCAAATTTGGCGCCTACTTGGGAAACAATCATTTACAGCAATTGTTTTGTGCTAATTAACAGGGTGTACATCCGATTGGACTTTCTTTTTCCTATAAAAACCGCGGGCGGGCTTGCGAGAAAGACAATACATTTTCTTTCGAAATGTTTGGAACGCTGAACTGCTTTGAAATTTTGAACTATTTTCTATAAATGGCGTCAGAGCGCGCCACGGGACGGACACCAAGAAACGACCAGAGCAAGATAATATTTCATATAGTCGACATTCCGAAAATCGAACGTCTTGCCGAATATGACGCGTTGCGGATCGCATTGTTTGAAAAGCAGGTCGCGGAAACAGTTTCGCGGTGACTTGTCTCGTTCAAATAAAAAATTGTTAATGCACACGTATCTATTCTACTGACCCTGAATTCAATTGCGTAGGGTTGGAATTACGACCCAGCAGGATTGTTGGAGCGCAAAGCAGCTCTCACGCACGCATTGCGAGATGACGATTTTCTTTCGCCCGACAAGTAAACGACAACTCCTTCAATACTCAATAATTCTTACGCTGAGGTAAATTAATAGTTCTTAAATAATTGGCCTTCAAAATTTTCCTTTGCGTCAGGGAGTACAAAAAAGGAGGAAGTTTGTTCTTCAACACGAAAACACCAACAGATGCTCTCCCAAAAATCTCAAGCTATTTTGCTGCTTCAGAAACTCGTATGATCTGCTTCTTGCATTATCACCTCACCAGGTATTGTATTAGCTGGCCCACAACGGATCTAGAGGAATGGACTTCGCCTAAATGAAGCTGAGGTGTCAAATTGCACAGTTAGTTGCCACAATCCAGAAGTGAGATCAGAGGATACAGGATCCAGAAAACAGAAGGGATGGCAGGGTATTGCTAAAGCTGACGGACCTCCATGCCAAACAGATAATACCTACAGGAAGTTCTTTGTAGAAGACATATACTTCTCAACTTCACAAGGAAATTATACAGGCAGATGAGAACTATGGACTCGTAAATTCCAAACAAGATTCAACACTCATCTTTACACCAAGAGATACTAGATTCATGGAAATACAAAGTACTCCATGATGTATATCCTGCTGTAGAATCAAACCAATGTCAACGAATGGCTCAGTTTGATATTTTACTACAGGCGAGGCATTCTGTCATTGATTGATGCCCGATGACCAAACAAAATTAAAAAAATAATGCATTTTCGATATATTAAAAAGAATTTAATACTGAAAAATCTACAGATATTTTAAAGACATTAGTTGAAAACCGCTGAAAATAGATTTGAATAAAGCGCATCGAATGCAGAGCTTGCGGTCGCTCACGTGACTCGCCCAGCTGCTTCCTGGGCACGGCCACAAGCGCTCCACTCAGCACTTCTTCGTAGAATCTTGGCTCTTCCCCGGGCCCTGTTTGGTGAAGCGCGCCATTTTGGACGTGTGAGACCAAATTTGTGTCTGGAACAGTTTTTTATATAGCATGATATGTTACTAGTTCAGATTCTGAAATTATATTTGTATGATTCCTAAATGTGATAGAGTTCTCTTAGTTTTCTTCTGCGACTGTAGATGAACTTGATGACGAGCGACACCGCGCCTGGAAACTTTGTACATTGCCTGGTTTAATAAAAACATAATTGTAGATTATTATTCTTTTAAAAAAAATTAATTTATTTAAAAAAGGGTTTGTATATCAAAGGAAAGAGGTGTCTGATTTTACAATTAAAAGACAGACTTTTCCAAATAATTTAAAAATTTATTAATTGACATTACTTAGTTTTCCTTTAATGTTCTAGGGTTTCAAATAAATTTTCAAAAATTATAACTGATATGTGTTAATTAGAAAAGAAATGTAGGTATAAAAAAGTACTAAATAGCCGTTACTAGGGAAAAAATATGTGCTGTTTTGCTTTACTAGTTTTCCCTTTATTTAAGTTCTCAAAATTTTATGAATCAGGACTATTCTAACACAATATACTAATTTTTCTTACATTTTTCATATTTAGTACTTACTAGTGAGAACCCGTCAAAATTTGACGGTGAGATCTGAGATAAATGTAAAAAACTGTACCCAGGTTAATGTTCACAATATATTGCATTTTTGGATCTTAGGGCAAAACGAAGATATTCTGTGGGGAGGAGTTCCAAAAAATTTTGAACACGTATGGCCATGACCAGGTGGCAATGCAATATCGGCACAAAGATATACCACTATTATACTGAAGAATATTATTTCTAAAGTTTTTGATGTTCATCATCTCATATAAACAACGGTTTCATTTCTTTTGGCATATTGCTCGAAGGTATACTTATTTTCCCATTTAAGCAACACAAAAGTAAATCGTTTTCAGACTTTCTCCATGGAAATACAAAGCAGAACAAAACCGACATTTCATAGACAATGACCCAATAGATAACAAAAAGACCTCACTATCTGCCAAAACGCGGCTTTCTCTTTCCCTGCGTCCAGTTAATGTACGTTTGCGTCTTTTGGGGCGCGTGGACAACGATTCGAATTCGACATAACCTGTAAACAACTTCACTGAATACAATCGAGCAAAACCCACTTTGCGAATTTCTCTAAAATATACCCCTTTACAGCAATAAATGATGACGTAATAGGGTTTTAGCGGCACGAATGATTGCGTCATCACACACGTCATAGTTGCGTCACAACTCACCTTTAAAATTGACGAACGCTGTGGAATTGTATGAAGAGTTCACAGAGTAACCATACAACCAGAATAACCAAAGATTTTTATTCTTGAATATACAAATCAGTTTACATAATTACATTATTTATTGATGTTACTATTAATGGAGCAGTCTGTGAGGTTTTGAAAGGATAAAGGAACAGAACCAGGTACATTAAAAAAGTTTTAGTTGATGAAGTAACACATGTTATTTTCGTCATTTGACACTATTCTTCTAGCTATCTTTATTTTATTCTGAATTGATTCCTCAATGCAGACTTGCAACATTTGATGATCGCCATCCTCCATGACGCTTAAGGTTGTAATATCAGCGCCACTGTCCACTAATATCATATCCATGATCTCCTGAATGAATGTCCAGAATATTTTTCGTGATTTTGAAATTGGTTTTTGGCAATAAGTATAGGAATTTTTCCAAGAATGTTAATCCCAACAGGTTTACAACTGCATTTACCTTTATTTTAAAACAAGAAAACTTTATTGTGTTTGAATTTACAAGCTCTTAAGGTAACTTTTTGTACAAATCTATATAAGAGAATCCTTCATCAGGAAATAACGGTAAATTTAGTTTGTTAGTTTTAGTTTTCACTTTGACAACTAAAACAGAACTTCTTCAGAGACATCAATGGTATATGTTATAGCACCTCTGCTCCATAAAAGCTCCAAATATGCCGAAAATCAAAATAACCTGAAAAAGAGAGCAAAGATGTGTTCCATTAGTTCACAAATATTTCAAATAAATATAACTTTAAATACCTTCATCAAGAGGATACTTCTATCAGCTGCTTCTACTAAAAATTTGTTCACATCAGCTTGGGAAAAGATATACTTTTCTTGCTTGCAACCGACATCGCTTGTTTCATGTACAATTGAACTTTATTAAAAGCAGAAATATCAATATCTTTAATTTTGACTTATCTTCAATTCCCGAGTGACTACAATTCACAAACTTGATGTCTACATACTGCTGACTTCAATGTAATAAAAATTAGAAAATCAGACCATCACTAAAACTCAATTAGGTATGTCAATAAAGTAAGAGACACTAACTCCGATATGTATGCCAGAACAACTGATTCGCATATAATCTTCACGTTCTTTGTTGTTTCCATCCAATTTTTAAATTTGTTGTACTTTTTCACAATGCACTTTGACTTCATGGTATTAAGCATTGTTCTGCCTTTCGTGGCTTGTTCAACAATTTCCTGTGGCAAGGAATCCATCTTTCTCGCATGCTCTTCTGCAATCGCTCATCAGCCGTCCAAAATGCGTGACGTCAAGTAATACCAATGTCAATGTTGCCAACAGTAAAACTGCTTGCAATTAGTTCATACCCACTGATTCTTGCATAAATTTATAATGCTGTTATACAAAATAGTAGTATGCAACTCGTTTATAATGTTGCTTTATTGCATTCGTATAAATTTGAAACTTGCTCCTAACGTCGCTCGTTTTCAAAACATGTACTCATGCAATAAAGCTTAACATTATAAACTAATTGCATAAACTACTATTAACCCGGAATCGATCGGGACGAAACGAAATTTGTTGCTTAGGGAGATTTCCGTTTTCTGCAGGAATGTACATTTTACGACCCTTATGATATTATTTCCGTCCTGATCTTGTAAATTAATGGAAATAAAACAAAATAAAAAGTACACGATTTTATTATGATTTTTAAAATATATTTACTTATAACGTATTTATCAAAGAAATCATTCAAAAATGAATATTAAACATTCTCTATAGACTGCTTTTGAGTTTCTCTTGCTTCCATAAGTTTGGCCTTTTCATCCAATTTTCGAGTTCTAGCCGATGCATTCATTATATTAAAAATATCTTGCGTCTCAGCCAATTGCATTAAATTCACAGTAATTCTATTTTATGAAGATTTTCCCGTAGAGGCCATGAAAAACCGTTCCGTTTCCGTATTGAACAGGTATTGTATTATGCTGTGTAAAATACAATGTAACTTGACGGCCCAGAGAAATTTTCCGGTTAAGGCAGGATTTCGGCTTGTACAGGTTCCACTTTAGACAGATTTTACTGTATTTGATTTCAGATTACAGTGATATGATACTATCTCCTTGTGTAGCAAATTTTAATCCATTTCCTGTAGTGATAAGGAAAATTTAAATTAATTATCTAATGTATTTTTTTGTATATCGCTAATATACTTGTGCATTAATAGCTTGTGGATTTAAAAAGTTTATTAACGTTAGTTCCTTGGTTAGTAACTGACTTGAATTCTTTTTACTTTCTCGTATAATTACGTATATACGTAGTAATATATTTAGTATAGAGAAAGTTATGTAATGCTACGCCAAAAACTGCGATATTTTGAAAGAAAAACTCGTATTGTGGAGCCCTCACACTGTAAAAGTAGATTAAACCTCTTCTAATATGTAGTAAATTACATGTTACATAACACGTTCTCTAGTCGGATTTCAGAAATTGTGGGACCTTGATACCGCAAAAGTGTTTTTACGTTCTGTATCTGTACATATATACGGTAACAGTAGTAGCCTGTATAAAAGTTATGCAATGCTGTGGAAAATCAATTTTGAGATTTCACTAGAAATACACGTTTCGGGGTCCCATGATACCGAGAAACGGTTGTTTTTTCCAAACGTCCGTCCGTTAGTGACCACTAGCCCCGGATAACAAAAAGTGGATAAATCCAGTTGTTAAACTAAAAAATACTATAACACGTCGTGCAGCCTGAACTAATGCTCAGGGTCCCTATATCGAAAATCGATTGATAGCAAAAACTTTCTGTGGACAACGCTAGTGGCTAAATCGTTCAGAGGATTTTCAACAAAATTGATATTCCCCGATTGATCTATCTGGCTGATGGCACTCCTTGAATTTGAAAACGGTATTTTAATTTTGGGGTACTTTACATGAAGCATCTGGGACATTTTCAAGATAATGGGCTCGTACGTTTTTTATTAAAACTTTCTTATTGATAGTGTAAAAGATATCAAGAGACTACTGCCGGTTTCATGTTCCTGAAACACCCTCATTTTTCTAAAATTGAAAAAATTCAAAAAATTTTCCGCGCTTCGTACAACTACAATTATGAAGTTAAACATTTTTCTCTGAATGAAATGACAGGGAGCGGTAGCTCAGTGCATCAATGATGTCACTGCGCCTCTGATCAGTGTCCTAGGTGCGAGTCCTCCGATTTGAGGGATTTTCGACACTAGCTTTCAGCTAGGTCGAATTCAGTCACGTCTGGAGGAGAATCTCCCAGTGGGCTATTGCTGTGATCGGTAGTTTTCCGTGGTTTCTCCGATCAACACCAGGCGAATGCCGGAGCAGTACCCTACCAAACGGGCCAGGGGTCGCGCGCGATCTGTCCTTCCTCTTCCTTGTCCTATCCTCTCCCCTTACACATACACACACTAACATGCACTACACAACCACACATTCCGGGAGATCTTTCGGTAGCTTAGAGCTTGTCGCAGCTGGGGCGGTGTCCCGCTGCTGGCAGAGTCCTGGTTAGGGGGACACCCCACTAGCCGACGTTCAACTCGGCGCCAGATCTCGCCATCAAGTGGGGGAAGATCACCGCCATCTCCCGAGAAAAACATGCACTACACTAACGGGACTAATGACCAAAGCAGTTGTGCCCGGAAACTCGAAAAAATCAATCTTAATGAAATGTGTTCATGAAAAAGAAATGTAAAACTAATGCTATGTTCAGTTTTTCGAAAACATGAATATTTTGTATCAAACATAAGCAGTTTCCATTTTCTTTAATGCATTTTTTCTTAAAAACGTCCCTATTTTTGTTAAATTTGGATCTGAGATAGCGTAAAGGACGCTGGTCCTTTGGTGAAGAGAATGGTTTCAGTCTCATGTTCGTTGAAAAACCTGATTATTTCGAAAATTTAAAAAAAAAATTGTTTTTCTCGGCGTCTTCCTACAACTAGAATTGGGAAGGCACATTTTTCTAAAATGAAATGTTTTAATCAAAACATCAAGTAAGGCCGTTGAATTTTTCAGAAATATATTTTAGTGTAATTTGGCGTCAAACTAAGTCGCTCGCGCCGAATATCCTGCGCTTCCTGAACGTAATATGAGAAATGATTCCAGGCAGTTGGATGCTACGTAAGTTAGAATTTGTATATTATTTCATATTTTTCGAGCTTTTCTAACATTTATAATACGTTTACAATTTAATCTTTTAGAAATTCTTTAAAGCCTATTTGAGATGTATGAAATAAAAATTGCTAGCCTTCAGGGAATAACAGATTAGAATGCAAGAATATCAGATTAGTAAACACGACGCGCTTTCAGATTGCCAACATGGATTTAGAAAATCAACGGAAACAGCCATATTTTCTTTTCTTAAAGATGTCGCCTGTCATTGGATCAAAACGAGGCACCTATTGATGTTATTTCTAGATCTCTGTGCGCTTTTTGACGTCATTGATCATGACTAAATATTGGATTTTGGGCTAAAAAATCGTCTTTTAGGCGCATAAAAAGGCACTGAAATGTCAAAAATAAGGAGAAAAAATGAACTGCGGTATTTTATACAATAAAATGAAAATTTGTTTGTTTTTCTATAATGTTTTTTTAATTTAAATACACAAAACAAGGTACATATATTTTAATATTAAATAAGATTTACATATTATTCATTACAACTCTCTTACATTTTAAACCTGTAGTTTGCACTGCAATACATTGTCAGTAACTTTTCAAGGTTCTCAATTTCAAATTTGTGACGTTTGGGAGATAAAAGCAGTTTGAATGCAGAGAAGGATCTCTCAACATCTACTGATGTGACTGGAATATATTTTAGAACTGAAACATTAGCAATACTGAAACATTCTGGTAGTTTACATTTATTTCCACTTAAAATTTCGCTTACTGACTTTATGTTGGCATATCCAGGATTTGTTTTCAAAACATTTTTAACTTTTTCGCTTATTCGTTTTCCTTGATCACTTGGAACTTTTTCTAACTGCTCTACTGCTGACACAAATATTGACATGGAATTACATAAAGTCAAAACTCTAGTTTCTAATTTTTCAATTACATCCGCAAGGAATACAAGTTTCTTATGGTTTTAGCTCATTCTTTTGTATTCGAGTCTGTTCTCAGTTGGTTATGCCCTTTTATAACGGTTAAAGTAGCGTATTTTGATTTCCTTACTGCTTCATTACAGACGCTGTTCCACCATGGTGTGTTTGTTCTTTAAATTTTGAAAAATAATTTAGGATAGCCAAGTTAGCTGCAGTAAAATCAAGTTACAGAAGGATTCGATGCAGCATCAATGTTATTAAATTCAAAGGGTATTGTACCTACAGTAGATATAGAATTGAGTTTGATACTCTTCCCAATTGGCTTCATTGAAGTTCCTTCTGTTTATTTGAACTGAGGAGCAGACGTAATATTAATGTTGGTAATATAAATAAAATGGGAAATGATCGCTGTCTTATGGGTAGTGTGAAACGTTCAAGAGCATTTGTGGGCAAGGGATGTGGATGAAATAGATCTATGGTGCTAAAATTAGTTTCTGACTTTGACATGTGTAGAGTCTCCAGTGTTTAATACGACACATTCTTGGTTTTCAAAGATGACTTCACACTGAGGCTTCTGTTATCAGTTGTATGAGACCCTAAACATTGTTAGGATCGTTGAAATCTCCTAAGGAATGTTTTTTCCAATTAATTAATTATGTCGATTAATTCTTGTGCGAGTAAAATTGTAGCTGTCTGGTAAGTATAAATTCATATAATAATTGAAGTTTGTGTGAGGACGTTGATAGCATTTGCTTAATATTAGATTGCAAGTTCAATTTTCATATGGAATGTGGTCTTTAATATATGTGTATTCTAACTCCTCCACTGGCATGATTGGTAATAGTTCTGTTTCTGAAGAAGTATTTTATATGTTTCTTTAAAGATAGTATTTTGAATGAGGTGACTTATAGGTGGGTAAGGACACACAAATGCTGTCTAAAACCGTTGACATTCCATTGGAGAATATTCATTAGTTGGAGCTGATGTCTGACTAGAGTCTGATTCAGTGTAAATACTTAATACTTGATGTTAAACCTTCTTGGATTCAATCACATCAGAGCTTGTGTTAAGGGCAAATTTCGATAGCACTGCAAGAAAAGGTTTTGCTTACGCGTTTATCTGTATCTTCTGAAGTTATGTTGCCGTTGGTGGAAGTTTCCATCGTGGTAGTATGGAAAGGAAAAAGGTCTTTGAGAGGCAGGGCTACTTTTAATTAAAAATTTCTCTTCTTCTTCAATCGATGGATAATATAGCACTTAGAAATGAGGCACTCGTGTAACTATGTCTCACAACCTCAAAAGTGCACCACAAACACGTCTACCGTTCACGGAAGGACCATGAGACCAAGTTCTTTTCATATACGAAATATTTTTTTCGTATATAAATTTACACACACACACACACACACACACATATATATATATATATATATATATATATATATATTATATATATATATATATATATATTGTTACGTTTCTAGGGTTGATTAAAAGTCTCGTATTATTTTAACAAAAACGTTTATTTTGTTTCTTAACACAATCACTGAAAACACTTGATTATTTATTTACACTCTCTTCTCTTGATTTATTACACTACACTTCTCTTCATTATTTATTTACACTCTCTTCTCTTACACACTCGCACGTCCTAAGCACTGGCACAGTTCACTGCACTGATCACAGTTCGATGCACTTGGTCAGTTCACGTCACCGACCACGTACGATGCCGACAACGGTTCACGTCACTGAGAACAATCACTGCACTGCTATTCACCGCGATGCACGCACTTCAGCAGTTCAGCTTCCTGCGGACTTAAGACTGACTCGCGGTCGCCGGCCGCCGCGTATTTATATTCGTCGAGACAATCCAGAACCTTCCGGACACCGCTCACGTTCTGGAATAATCCGCCGGCAGGTGATGCAACCGCGCTCACAGGCAGCTCGTAGTAGCGCCGGCAAATGACGTAACCCGCGATCACAGGCAGCTCGGGGTGGCGCCGGCGAGATGACGCAATATTCGTTACAATATATAAAACGCTTCCCGGCCACGCAGCGCGTGCTCTTGGCTGTGAGGAAGCGAGCATCAAAGTAACGGAATGCGCGCTCCATGCGGAAACAGAAGTAACCAAAGTTACATACAGAGTTCGCTAGCAGAATGAAGAAGTTACGCAACTCAAGTGCGTCCCAAAATCCTTCTTTATGTGGAGGCAAGCGACCGGAGAGGTAGTTGAGTGGCGTGAGATGGGATTGTGGAGGAGTGCTGTGTTTCGGTCTCCAGTTGGATGTGTTTTCACTACAAATATGCGAGGAGGTAAAAGGATTGATAGTCTACGTTCTTGAGTTGGTTGTGAACCTTTCATTCATGAGGAGGGTGGGTAGGAGGTGCGTCACGGTTGAAGGCAGGGTGCGTGCAGATGTCACTGGATGGGGAGAGGAACATATACATGAAATGGGTATTAAGTGATTAATGTTGAAGTAAAGCATTTAATTCACGATTGTGTAGTTGAATTTTGAGCGGTGGTAATATGGGGTTAGAAGAATCAATCTCTCCTCAAACCGAGATCCGGTACTCAATTTGGAATTATGAAAGTATTATTGGTGTAAGTCCTGACATTTGAAGTGGCAAGTTACTTATTGACTGCACTTTTGCCAGGTGTGTAATATTCGTTGAAATACAAGTTGTTCGTGGCATTATTCTAAGTTGGATATTTAAAGAGATTGATAAATTAATTTGTGCATATTAATGTGTCAGTACAATCACCAATATGCATGTATGGACTGCATACTAATTATTTATTAATGAAAAAAGCTTCACCTAAGGTGAACTTTCACTTTCTTTAACTGGTACTGTTGACAATTATGTGTATTCTATTGGTAACTTACACTGTAATTTTCTTAATAAAAATAATGTGTCAAAGATGTTAATTTCTTTTAGTTGGGGATGAGATCCTGCAGTTTCTCTGTGTTAGTGTAATATTTTATTCGAATTGTCAATATCCAATATATGTGAAATAAATAGCTGAGTGGAAAGAGGACAGTTCCACAGCTATTTCTATTGCCATAATAGTTCAGCAAAATGTTGATCCATGAATTTCTTCTGATCATTATTTGTATGATGTGATGTCATAGCATGTAGAATTAGCATGTAACAGGATTGCTATGTGACCCTGCAGGTTACATGAAATATATATATTTCAAATTAATATTTCAAATTAAAATAATATTCCAAATTAAATTCAACCGTACTAATATTTAGTATTTATGGAGTAAACCACCCTAGAGACAAAACAACCACGAGTGTAAAAAGGGAAAAACAAGAACAAGTGTTTCTTAAGTGGTTGTCTTTTTGTTTTCTTATGCTGTACTCTCTCATTTCTATAGATATGATAGTCCCAGTGATATTTTGTGTATTAAGTAAATGCAATTTTTCACGAGGGTTCATCTGAATGTGAAAATATAAATATGTGCCTCCGACAACTGTGGTGATGACACATACATAATTAGAACATTTTAATAGTGGTCATATTCCAATTAAGCTGATAGATAGAGGAATAGAACAACTCTTCCAATAAATAAAAGACAGTCCAAAGTCTCAAGTCGTCGCCTTCTTCCGTAAACGCTGCAATATCTGCTTCGCGCAACCACCGTAGCCTTCAAACCTTCGTTGGGATCACCGCAACCACCCTGCCCTCTTTTTCAGGGCGGCCCAACTTGGTGGTGACGTCATTCCAGGTCTATACTTCCCCCACCTCTTCCTTTTCCCCCGTCTTCAACCTCCCGCGCCTTCCCCGTATTAATTCTTAACAAAACACGCGAGCTGCGGTGCTCTGAGGAGGCGGCAGCCGCGGCGGCGAGGCGAGGCGGGGCGGGGCGGGATACGGCGGGGGCGTAATTAATGGGTTTAATAAATGAATTTGTCCGCGCTGAAGCGTGTGGCACCCTGCTTTCGCAGCCCCTCCACCGCCGCTCGAGGAATGTTTCATTCGCGAAGGAGAGGCGGAGCTTTGTCTGCTCGTTTCTTGAGAGCGACACTTCGCCTGTTGCGCTGCAGGGCCTGCGGATCTCTTGCCTGAGTTGCCGGAGAGATGAAGAACCTACTTGCGGCGGATAATTTCGTTTTGGCGCATATTGGGAATGCGCCCACTGTTCATTCATGATGTTTCGTCTGATATTTAGTGCCAGATCGTTGCATATTATTTTCCGTCCACTTGTTCTTTTCCGGGAAGGTCCTTCATTAAATAGATTTGTAATGTTAGATTGGAAGAGGTGTCTCAAAACATCCTAAAACCAACATTTTGTTCATGTTAAAGATGGTTTATT